>CM076954.1:14580000-15960000 GCA_039566865.1 Aurelia coerulea
TGCGGAAGGAGTGTTTGGAGTCAGCGTAAAATGAAATTTTGACATGCCATCGATTACAATAATTCAATTAGTCCTACTGGCAAACATCGTCTGTGGCGTTTCCGGTGAGTTCACTAATTCATTAGCAAGTTTGCTCAACTCGTCTTCTCTATAAAGAAGATTTCACGACATGTTACTTTATAGCTTAGAAAGTAGAAAATCGTGAGATTTCCAACCGACCTATGTATATTTTGCTTATTCAGAAAATGAGCATCTTTTCTGACGCTGTTTTCAAGGAGCAAATTCATTTGTAAGTTTGTTTAACTGGGCTCTCTATGAAGAAGATTTTACCACACTGTTCAGATTAAAGGCTTTTTTCCATAGTTTAGAAAGTAGAAAATCATGAGAGATTTTCAACCGACCAATATAGGTTTTGTTCATTCAGAAAATGAGCATCTTTTTCCATGTTGTTTTCAAGGAACAGCCTCCTTAGCAAGTTTGTTTAACTCGACTCTCTACGACGTTTTACTCACTGACAGGAATTATAGCATCTCCTTACTGCTTAAATTGTGCAAAATCATGAAAACCAACCCATGGAGTCTGTTCTTTCAGAAAGTGGGCATCTTTCTTGATGTAGTTTGCAAGAAACGGTTTCGTTAGCATATTTGTTTAACTCGGCTCCCTATAAAGACGTTGATAAAACATTGAAGCCAAAATATATATTTTACTAACTAGCGAATTTGTTCAACGTGTTTCCCTGTAAGGAAGCTACTCCAATGTTCATGATACCCAACATCGTGAAATGTTTTTAACTAATACATAGATTTTAATCGTTAGAAAGTTTACTGAAGCTGTCTCTCTAAAGAAGACCTCACCTTTGTCTAAATGATATGAAGTTACATCGAAGTTTCAAGCTTCCTTCGTTAAAATTGCATCACCCAGTTATTGCGAAATCATGTCATTTTAGTTCGGTAAGACCTCAACGACGCAAAACCTTCAGTCGAATTGTTTTAAAAGCTGCTTTTAGGAATGTTGCTAGCTACCTGGAATTTCACGAACATGAAGAAAAGTGTTCGCCTAAGATTGTCAAGATAAACGTGCAAAACATGTACATTTTGATATAAAGAATCTGCAAGATATTTACTGAATAAGTTTCGTGACAGTTGTCTTAAAATCCGAAGAGGATGAATTCGAAAGTACTTTGAAGCTAGATTCCAACACATATGTTCCTAAATTGAATTTGATAAACAAGTAATTTACATGAATAAATCCCCACGTGGTAACCAAAGCTAGCAGAGGAGACATGAGAACAGGAATGACAAAGACAGATGTAAACGCAGAAAGAGAAAATATGTGAATCTAATAGCTAGCTACGCTGTGAAGAGCTATGAGTTCTTTTCTACTTTAGCAGCAACATAAATTTTGTTCGCAAGTAAAATATTGCAAATATTGAGAATTTAAAATGTTTGATAGAAGTGTGGAGAAGATAACGAGTTTTAGATCTCATAGGATTGTATCTGAAAGCTCAATGCTTTTTTTTTGCATTTTTCAAAAATTTTTATTGCAAATAGCATTTCAAACCTCCAGGGCGAAAGATTTTACTCTCATTGGCACATACTTCTGGATGTTTCTTCGCGTCAAATATGGTATTTTCTCTCCCAAGAGACAATAATTAATCATATTTCTAACGATTTCTTAATGCTTACTGAAGCATGGAGCTGAAAAGAACTTTGCTAAGACTGAAAAAAGTCACAGATAGCAAGCAATGTACAGTACCGTCAGAAATTGTTCTATCGTGTGTGACCGCTTTGAAAGTAATGGTAAATTCTATCTCCGTTGCAGTACTAAATTTCCCTTTCGTGAACATCATTGCAAATCTTAACCTATTTTAGACATTTATTGAAAGCAAATTTAACGATAGTATAACGCTATAATTTAGCGTCTTTGGTGAAGATTTCAACTCTCAAGACTTTCAGGGAAAGATCAGATTCTTCTTTTCTCAATTTGGATTTGAAATTCTTAAAATAATGGAACTCTTACTGGAATATTTTACAAGAATCGACCCAAAGTGATACATCAAAATTAAGTTTAACGAGCTTTCTATGTATCAAACTCCCTAGAAAATTTATCACGGAAGGAAGGATAGAATAAAGCATAGCTGTTTGAGAACATGACTTTATTCCGCTCAATAAAGCAACGATTCTTCTCTTTTACAGCATTTTACGAGGACTTTTTGTCGATCGAGTTGGACAAATGTAAACCACGACTTCGGCCGAAAGTTTGGAAGAGACTTTGCAGTCACGTAAAACCGTGTGAAAATGACAAATTCTGTGCAAAGAGTGAAGAATGCGTTTGTGATGAAGAATGCGGGCAAGTTTGCAAGAATATTGGTAAGTCGATTTCAATTGTCTTTTGATGAATAGCAGCACAAGAATAGCCTATTGCAGGTATGTGTGTTTAACACAGCGTTGCATACTCGACTTTTTACCAACACCCATGGTAGTTTTCTATTCGCGCAAACTTGTACATTAACGATTCACGGTTGCTTACGTCATAAAGTTGGTTCGATCAAATTACCAACAGGTCTCGGTTTTCAGTTCACGTTTTGATACTTAAGTAAGTAGCATGCAGGAAGAGTATCTTTGAAGCTGAATGCCCACTTGAAGTGTTCTTCCTGGTGCTATACAAAACTAAGACTGCGTTCACACGATGCCGGCACATTATGGAAACGGTGAAAATGTGACGGATAGGCCTCCCGTTCACACGAAAAGGCCACTTTTTTGCAGGCAGATTTTGAACACGGTAGATTTGAAAACGGAACTCTAACCGGCACATTTTGAAAATGGCATTTTGCCGGTATTGTGTGAACGCTAGCTCAATTTTTTCTACCGTCACATTTTTCACCGTTTTCAAAATGTGCCAGCATCGTGTGAATGCAGTCTAAGGCTGGCGCATCGAGCATATGGGTCAGGTCTTTAAAATGATTTTTTTTTTTTTATATTCAATATAAAAATTTACAACAAAATTACCTAAACACTACCTACAATCTACTATACCACACTACAAGGACGGGGACCAGGAGGAGCAAAATGTCATGTCTACCCCCTGGAATTAATATAAACTAAAATACAACTAATACAAACTACTATACATACGCTACAACTAATACAAATAGAAATTCTAATCATAAAATCATTTTACAAATAAATATTTGAGCTGGTTTCACATTAGATGTCAGGCCAAAATATAATAGTGAACAATCGGAACGCCGGCCGAGGAAACAACAACGACAACAACTGTCCCCGTCACTGCTCCCCACCCAAGGTCCCCATCGCTCGAGACACCGCTATCGTGTCTGGATTTCTAATATAAGCCTAACATCCAATGTGAAACAGGCTTGCAAAGGAATATATGGACAGGACTCTACGACAAGAAACTTTACGAAAATGGACTTAGTGGTTTGGTGACGTTTAACTAGATTTACGGTGATCTCAACTGAAGCGACCAGTTGCGTGGATGTAATGTAGAGTCAACTCGAGTATATTTCTGTTGAGGTCCTTTGGAAGGTCTTTATCGCCATATAATAAAAGTTGCGTCAAAACCTCATTTGAAAGATCGATATGTCCAAATGGTCGCAGCAAATCAAACACTCTAGCGAGAAGATTTCGACGTTCAACCTCAAAGGAGGGGCAGAGCAACAAAAAGTGTTCCGTAGTCTCGATACCATCGTTTGTAGGACACATTGGATTTATGGAATCCCTAAAATTGTGCTTGAATTTGTGAAAGCATAACTTACTAAGACCACAGGTTTTAAAATGATTGCAGGGATAGCTAGTGCATCTGCTCTTTTATTTAATGCCTTAAAAAGAACTTCAGGTACCTTGCTATCATCGTCCACTGGAGATTTTTGATGTGTTCGGAATTGCAGTTCTCAACTTTCATTGAAAAACTTTGTGAAAGATTTCTAGAAATTTGATGACGTCACATCCTCAAATGAGTTGAATTATGAAATACGCTGTAATTTCGAAAATATTCCAAATTGCTGAAAAGTCCGGCGGTAGAATTATAGATAAGTTGCTAACGTTTCTTTGGAGCCATTTGGTTGAAAGAATTAGGTCATAGAATTTTACACCCACCTTTTTACACCGATTATAAAGATTTGGAACCTATGCGCCTGTGCAGTCACTTTGTAAGATTCAACATTTCATGACCCACAACCCTTTGAGCAGACGCAAGGCTTACTTGTGCAGCGGCAAAACAGGCTGCAGGTGTCAATCAAGCTCTGGCTCTGTCTCTACTGGGCGAGCGTCTAACAAGGACAGGTTTTGTAATAAAATAGCAACAGTTGCGTTTGATTGACACCTCAATTCAAAGCGATTAGCGACTGCAAACGAAGGAAACTCTCCCAACCAGTAATTCAAAGGTATTTTAATTCTCGCGTATTTATGGCTTAAATTAATCAACTGCCATACAGCTTCTGAATCAAATAAACAAAATCCGCTAGGCAGTCCTTTAGATTTACCCTCCTTCTTTCGATATAACGACATAATTTCTCTTAAAAACCACCTTTCGCTTGCACAAGGCGAGAGTTTGCCCTACTGATTTCAGGGCAAATTTTGCTACTGTGTTTGTTTTGAATTACTATACTGGTTGAGAATTTTCTTTGTCTACAGTCGTTAATCGCTTTGAATGAAGGTGTCAATCAAAGGCAACTGTTGCTATTGTATTACAAAATCTGCCCTTGTTCGAGCGACTAGCAACATGAAAGTTGGTTGCCATATAGTCTTAGGGCCTGTTTATATGGGGAAAAACACCTCACCTGCCAGACCCGGGACTGAGAGGCGAGATTCCTCCTTCCTATAGAATCCCATTGCTTTTTTCATTTCGCGTTTATATAACAAACGCAACACCACCGGTATAGTGAGATATCGCCTCACCAGAGGTGGAATCTCACCTGGGTGAGGTGCAAGTTTTCCATATAAGCGAAACACTACCGGTATGGTGAGGTGTATTGGCTTCCTTCGTTGATTCCCATTGGTTAATTCCATCTGATTTCATGGATGAGAGATTTTACTCCACATCGCCTCTCAACCCCAGGGCTGACAAGTGAGGTGTTTTTCCTCATATAAACAGGCCCTTAAATGAAGACCGTCTGATCTCTCTTCCAAGAGTATGACCTCGAATACAGTATAAACCCGCACGAAAGAACCTGTGATTTTCTGTAACAGGCTGAAATAGCCTGTGTTCCAGACCACTTGGAAAGGAAAGTGGTCTGGAACACAGGCTAGGCTGAAATGGCTCCTATACATTTATGTAATAATGGAGGTGCTTTATTGGCCAAGAATCAGCCTGGCGGTTCTTTCTTTTACGTATGCGGGTTTTTCGTGTATGCTAACAGAAATTTAGCGTTTGTCTGCGATGTGATTTGCCCCTCCTCCGCAGTGCACCGTGCACTCTGGCACACTGCTGTAAACTATTGCTTTGACTGGGAATACTTCGCAATTATCACATAGTGATGAAGTGGAGCATAAAATTTAGTTTGTTTCAAACAAGAACAACGAAGAGTGACCAAAACGGCGTTGCTTACAATGGAATGTTTTTGGTTTGCCCATAGCCTTTCTTTTTGGCTTATTATGATCAGACATTGCAGAGTGCGCCAGTTTTGCGTCAGTTTTGCGTCAAATGAAATGACATGAATGCGCTATACACTGTTCTGAAATTTGAAAAACGAATGCTGCTACCAGAAATATCGCTTGCTTGGTGCGCCAGTTTTGCGTCAGTTTTGCGTCAAATGAAATGACATGAATGCGCTATACACTGTTCTGAAATTTGAAAAAACGAATGCTGCTACCAGAAATATCGCTTGCTTGGTTGGAGATCTCAATTGCAATGAATTGATTTTTGAAAGCTGAATGCTTCCTTTTTGGATTACGATATAGACCATACCCGCTGGGGGGTTAAGAAATTCTGAAGTGAGCTGAGGGGAGCATATGCTGGAGCTCCTGATTGTGGCTAATCTTGAATGAATAACTTCCCTGCTGTTAAGGTTTCTCCAAAAAAGGCTTGCCAGCTATGAATATCTTTTCAGCCTAGCAGGATGAGCAAGAGTGATGCAAGTAGAAAAGAGCTCTGTCTGCTTCCTAGTCGTCTCCGTCTATGCAAGATGCAGAGGAAACTCATTTATGCTATGGAGGGTATACTTACCTTGCATCAACCTTATTTACCATACAAAAACAACTTTTTGCGACAGCAACGATGTGGTATCTAGAATAGTTTGAGTTCTGAAGGTCTCGTTTCTGTTTGGTCGAATATTTTTCGTGATTTGAAAATTTTCGGCTGCCTTTTGTTTGTAAAAGGAGAACTTGCATGCAGCTGATTGGCTAATTCTATATTTCTTTAACAGGCCCCATTTTGTACCTCACAAGGGAATAGTCACTGAGCGTACGACAAAATAGGATCCTATTGAAGATTAAACCCGAATTAGTCTGTGAATAATGTAGGAAAATATGGATGAAAACCAGCTAGCAAAAATCACGACCTCTTACGAGAGAAAAACCCCACTTTATCTTGTGGCTGTTTGCCGAAATCTGTTTTCGGAAATTCGTTGTTATCAGTCGCGTGTGATTTAGAAGTGGATAACTGCAGGAAAGCATTAATATTTAAACAAAAGGGATTCTACGAGACGGTTTAAGAGAACTTGAAGTGGCCGTTAGAGTACAAAGCATCGGCTTGAAAAGGGAATAATGGATCGTATTCACCCTAAATTTGAGAAATTTTCGCTACAAATGACTCGTAGAAACTGAGAGTTGATGATGATGATCGAAACATTTTCTGTCAAGCTGTGCTTTTACATTCGTATTTTGTTGAAAGATTGCGCAGTTACTACGCCATATGTTGTGCAATGTAGCGTTGAAGAGGTGAAACTATCACACTTTTAGCTCCATGTGGTACAAGACTTTCCCCAAATCCAAATCTATTTCGTCAAAGACTTGGGGCAAATCTATGTGGTGATTGAGGCTCTTGAGTGAAACTTACATAAACCTTTCACATCACGGAAGAAAATTTCACCCCTTACCCTCATTATAAAAAACCTTGGGACCACAGAGTGTCCTAAAAGTGATGTATCGGCGTTTGCCAAAATTTACTATAATGAATTATGCACCGATTTGAATGACGTACCGATCATTTTGTAGAAGAAAGCCCAATATACAGGGTGTCCCAAAAAAATTGTGCCCCGTTTGCCTGAAGATTGCAACAAACCGGCAAAAGATTCTCGCAAAACTTGTGCATGATGTTGCTCTTCAGATATTCAATTGAAGTTTGCTGCCATCCCCGTAAAAATCCGTTGAAAAATGATGGAGGTATGACCTTCAGAAGACCAAATTTGCCTGATGACTGAAACCAGCGGTCGGCCATTTTGTCTTACTATTTTGCAGTGATAAGTACCTTCACGTGAGGTAAGAAATAATTTCTGTGAGGCCAGAAATATTGGAACTTTCTAAGGTTTATCGGAATTTTCACGAGAGCTATGAAATTGGAGGCTGCTGTTTCATTTTCCATCCATGAAGCTATATATCGCTGCAAAATAGTAAGACAAAATGGCCGACCGCTGGTTTCAGTCATTGAGCAAATTTGGTCTCCTGAAGGTCACAGTTGCGTCATTTTTTAACGGATTTTTATGGGGATGGTAGCAAACTTCAATTGAATATCTGAAAAGCAGCATGATGCAGAAGTTTGGCGAGAATCTTTTGCCGTTTTGTCGCAATCTTCAGGCAAACGGGGCACAATATTTTTGGGACACCCTGTGGATGACAAAATCTATTTCACTACATCATTTTACTCCGAGGCCATCCTGTAGTCTTCAAATAGAAATGAAATTGTCGACATCATTTTAACGAGTTTCAGCTACAAAATATGAAAGAGGGCATGATCATTCTCCAAGGAGCAAAATCTGGTGAGAAATATGGGCCTCTTGCATGTAATGGTACATGGATTGCTTTTAAGTACCAAATCTGCACGCAGGCTAAGAAGATAGCTGATGCAAGGTTCATTTGATCATAGCTGAAAACGGTACGAAGTTCCATTATACTTAATAGCTTTTCTCGAGACTTTAAAAATAATTTGAAAGTAAAATTGTCAATAACTCTCGAAAAACATGATCAACTTTAGTAAAGGAAAGATCGAAATTTACGTCAGCTTTCTTTCTTTAAACTTATAGTAATTCATTCAGATCTGTTTGAAATTCATCATTGTACGGTTTGGCAAAAATCACCACATCGTTTTGGGACATGCTGAATTTTCAGTTACTCAATACAAATATAAAATGTTGCACTACTAGCAGAATTTTGATAAATGCACATAATTAAGCTGTGCTAATTGCAATCAACAATATAATTAGATCAAAATTATATGATCACTGGAAATAAAGCAATCTATCATTTACCACGAGTCGTAGCTATCGCATTTTCTCACATTACTAACAATGACTAAGCACCACCATTTCTCATTAGCCTCGAGATAAGCTAGAATTTAAACATCTAAATGAGGCCACAAAAGACCATCAATAGCCTACCCCAATGCCATATTATCAATGATTTATGACATCTCAATACTGATATCAGGTGCGAAAATCCGCGAATTCAGCTATGTTTTTAGCTTCTTATGAGAATTTTTCGCTTTATCGCAGATCTCACCTGACATCTTCCATGAGACGGACTAGATATAAGTCAATTTACTAAGCTTCTCATCCATATTGTTCAAAAGAGGATCGCCTAGGATGCCTGCATCCAGCTTGATACGTATTAAGAGGAATTTCACAATATTTTGTTATTTCATAATGATAAGAACAATAGATTTGGTGAATAATTTTGACACTTGTGAATCAGATGGAAGGCACTTGTCTTCTATCATCACTTTTTCAAGACCATAATTAGCCTTTGTTATTCTAAAGGATATCAGGTTATCAAGAACGTTGTAAAGTAGATTTCGAGTGTCAACAACGAGAGAAATTTCATCCAAATTGATCTGATTAGAAGCCACCCGGCTCTTATTTGCCCAGCCCTTGACTGAAACCGGTTTGACAAGTGCACTAGAAAATGACGATTGTGATTTCTCCGGGTGAGTGAGTTAAGACAAGTTAAAGTCTATAGTTTGCTTTGGTTCTGGCACGAGAAACTTTTTTTCATTATTTGCGGTTTGAACTAACCGGGTCTCCTAAAAATGGTTCAGGTTTGATTAAATCTAGCAATGTATATATTGCTCAAATCAACCTGCAAAGTTTTTAATCAAAATCTTCGACAGTTAATTTGAATTTTAGTATCCTGCTTGTCACTGTCGGTGCATTGAGGGTTGAGATAATTACCTCGTAACTAAAAGGTTTTTATGAAATCACTTGTCGCGAATTCTGAAATTATAGACTTGGTAAACTCGGAATTTGTGTTTGATTGGTTGGTTGGTTAACTTTGCAAGGCCTTCTGAATCTCCTGCTCCAAAAGGCAGAAGGTTTTTGCAGACTTTGGAGAGATTCTCTAACCTATATCGTTTCGGGGCTTCTGTCACAGAAGTTCTGTGTTTGATTGGGAATACATTTCGGTCTCTGTGAAGTCCAGACTTTAGTAGGCTTGGAACTACCAATCAAACACATCATGAGCTGGCTTGTTAGCTCCATGGATAATTTCAAATTATAGGAATCCAATCAATAGTTTGAGAGCTACAGGTTTTGAAACAAGGGTGGTGCCAGGGGGCAGCTAGAGGAGGGCTACAGCCCCCTGTCGGAGGAAGTGTTTTGGGTTATTGTCGGAGAAAATTTGGCAAAATGACGTGCGAAAATTGCATTTTTTAGCTCCCTGTCAGAAGTTCCAGCCCCTCTGTGGTAAGATTTCTGGCACCACTCTTACTTTAAAACGTCTAAAAATGTTGCTGACTCACCCAGTAGGTGCGGTAAGCACAGGTATTGCTCTGAGATATTAATGAGATATTATCCCGTTACTCGTAAGAAGTACTCAGTTGGAGGTGTTGGGATTCCAGTTCCACGTGAGAAAATTGGATAGTTGATTTGAGATGAGGTGAATGAAATCTTGATTAATGATTGTGTAAATTGAATGAACAATTATTTGCAGACCAATACAGGTGGGTTGATTGCTGATAGGAGCATAGCACAAGTAAAGTTGAATACACAGATGCAGGGTGACATGATAGATTTAACCGCGCCATTAAGGTGGATGCATTCATTTATCAATAAGTAATCTGACAATGACAATGCTTTGTTTAATCGACACATGAAAATATTGTGAGATAGTCGAATTTAATGATTACGGACGTGCGAACGATAACAAAGTCTATGCAGATATGAATTGTATTTGACTGTGGGATTGCACTGGTGCCGCTACTGTCACACATAAGTGCACGATGTCAAATAACTATTGAGCAATGACACTGATTAGGGCCAATCGGTTGTAAACTGTTTGTGATTGATCACTATTGATTATCGTATCTACCAGCAGGGCTGATGAATAACATTTTAGGCCACAGCTTAAGATTCCGCCCTACTGCTGAATTGCATTCGGTTGGGCAATTTATAAGCTGCATAATTAAGGACCGAGTATCTAAAAAATTTCCAATCTTCCTTTTGATGAAAAGACGAAACTCAATTATCATTTCAACTCCTGTATTCCGATAAGATAATACGTTTACTCAAAGCATTATTTTACTTGTTGCCTATTCTATTAGCAAGGAAATCAGCCAATCAGAAGGCAGTATTTTAGATTTTAGATATAACTTGGAACGGAAGGTATTGATACTTTATACAATGCTAGCTAACATACGAAGAGTTACTACAGTACTAGAATACTGCAATGTTACGATGTTACAGTATTACTAGCAGGACATAGAAAAAGACAGGATGATACCACAATGGATGCTTTCGAGCACATCTCCTCTGCAGCCAACATAGAAACAGTACATGAATAAACACATTTAAGGCTGCTGCCCTGCTTAATTTGACTGAAAAATTCGATGTTCAGCTTTTTGCATTTGTTGACAGCCTATTCTGAAAGAACTTGCAATCAAAAATGATCATGGATGAAGCCAGTGTGGGACAGAGACAGCCTGGGTAGTAGCTCTCATGCTCTGCAGGAAATGCTTCTCTTGCGTGGCTTTTTATCTCCCTGATCGATAAAGAGTTTGTCCCACGGCACGGTCCCACACCATACTTGCCAATGATCAAGATTGCAATAAAATCATTTACATATACCTCATCTCAGGAAATTCCTTTTTGAAACATTATGTATTAGCGGACACAAATGCCGTCTGAATACCAGATCCTGTAGATAAACAAATGAACAAACCAGAGGAAGGTCATCTTTTTAGCATTCGAAGTGACCAGTGAGGAAGACTGCGATCGAATCATCAATATATCGTCTAATTTAAGGAGAATTCCCTCATGAAATTTTATTGATCCCTGGGCACAAAAGCCATTTGCGTAAGATTCTTCAGGTGAACAAAGGAACAAACTTGAGGAAGATCATCTTTCTATTCGGTATCCAGTGAGCGAGACTGCGATCGAATCGTCTACATAATTGGAGAAGATCTTATTTATGAAACATTACCGATCTGAGAACATCAAAGCCCTTTGCGTGACAGATTCTTCAGATGAATAAAGGAACAAATTTGAGGAGGGTCATCTTTCTATCCAGCATCCACAGTGACCAGTGGGAAATAGTGTGACGGAATCATCTACATATGATCTGATTTATAACAGTTCACTCATGAAATATTATTGATTAGGAGACAAAAAAGCCCATTGAGTACTAGATTCTTTACATGAACAACGGAAAAAACTGGAGTAAGATCATTTTTCTATTCAGCATTTGCTGTGACCAGTGAGCAAGACTGTGATAGAATCATCTACATATGTCTAATTGCAGAAGATCTTATTTATGAAACATTACTGATCTGGGAACACAAAAGCCCTTTGAGTGACAGATTCTTCAGATGAATAAAGGAACAAATTTGAGGACGGTCATCTTTCTATCCAGCATCCACAGTGACCAGTGGGAAATAGTGTGACGGAATCATCTACATATGATCTGATTCAGAACAGTTCACTCATGAAATATTATTGATTAGGAGACACAAAAGCCCATAGAGTACTAGATTCTTTACATGAACAACGGAACAAACTGGAATAAGATCATTTTTCTATTCAGCATTTGCTGTGACCAGTGGTCAAGACTGCCATAGAATCATCTACATATGATCAAGTCATAATGTCACAAAGACTCTCTTGTGAGTCGTTGCTGATTCGGGGGCACAAAAGCTCTTTGAGTACCAGGCTCTTCAGTTGAACAAAGAACAAACTGGAGGAAGGTTTTTTTTGCTCAGCATCTGCAGTGATTCGGACAAGACGGCAGAAACAAGGGTTTTCTTGGGTCAAAGCAGTTCTTGTGAAACTAATATCATCTATGAATATCATCTATGCTTAGCAAAAATGTTTACTGAGTTCACGTTCATCGATTTTTCCAATTGTAATTCTCTTGACCAATTCAATTGTTCCAAAGATTCTATTTTTAATCGGTTAAATAAACACAAAGGAATTATATCCTCATGATTAGAGAGTTTTTTAAATGAAAATAGTATGACACTCTCTATAAATAAAGTTATCACCTCTCTGCAAATTTATTAGCTATTCTTTAGAACAAGCATCGGTATCAGACACAGACAACTTTTATTGCGAAGTAACTTGTAGGTCAAATACACGCGAGATCGACTGTGATTCCCGCTGCAGCTGTGAGGCCGCCCAACTTGAATGATTTATCCACAACACGAAAATATCCAAGTCTTCCACGTGTGTCTATTTACTCTTATGGTAGCCTATTGAATTGACAGTTTGAATAACCATTCATAATTGCGCATCTAAATGTTTTATATCACATCAACTGATTTATAGGACCACCCGTTTTATGTTTGTTAGTGGTTAACAACGTTGCTCAATTGAAGCTTGCTTCCTAACTCGAATTTAATTTGATAAAAAGCCAGGTACAATGCTCCCCGCTTGATCACTGTACAGAGCTAATCGGGCATTGCTACGACGTTTGGTTTTCGGTTGACCGAGGACATGCGAGCTATTTCGGAACCATCCCGAGTCATTCCGAGTCATTCCAACCGTTTTCGCCCTGACAGGATGAGCGAATCCTTACTCGAATTCAATTTGACCAAGGCCAAGGTATAAATGCTCCCAGCTTGATTCCTGCATGAGCTTAATCAGGCATTGCTGGGCTTTCAATTTCGGTCAGCCAAGAATATGCGACTAAAATCCCGAACCATCCCGAGTTATGCCGCGGTTTGGTCGCTATTCAGAACGAGCGAGAACTTCCTTCATTTACACATTATAAGAACTATGTTGAAGATGCCTTCTGAAAGGAGATTGTTGATCAATCTACAGGCATGTGAAGACTATCGTTTTCTTTCTAAATTTTCCTACGATCAGATAGTGATAAGTATGAACTGGAATATGTAATCCAAGAGTCAGAAATTGACAACTTAATTTAGTTTGACCAAAGCATCATCAATGTAAAACCTCTCTTGGGACCAAAATCAGGTATTGTTTGTTTTCTCTCTTCCTGCTGATCAGTTTAGGTTTAAGAACTTCTCTTCTCTTGCCTAAATGTTGCAAAGATTTTTCCCCAATATGCCATTATGCGGACCTCTCCAGACAACACTCCTCATATGTAGTCAACGTCATATCTGTACAGCAGCATTAGGAACTCCGTAAGTTAATTCGGGATACAATCAAGACAATTTCAGGTACTTCCAAACATGTGTGCCTTTTATAATGTCACGAAACCCGCAATGACCAAATGATGGGCACCTTTTTCATGAATTAATCCAAAGAAATTATGATACAATTTCTAGCGAATGAACAGGGTTAACTTAACAGAGGAATTGCCCTCTGCAGATGAGCAGAAAAAGGACAATAGATGGCGCGTGCCTTGACAAAAGTGGTTTCGATTTAGTCATTTGCGATTTGACTCTCTTATTTTCCTGTGTGCTCTTGCAGCTTGGCAGGAGAAAGATTTCAAGCCAGCCGCCACATGGACCCCCAGGTTGTGAGCCCCAGTAAGCGAAACGAGGATGCTCGGCGGCAGCCGATCAATAGCGATAACTACGGCCATGTAATCAGTCTAGCCGTCAACATTGCAAACTTTCAATATTAGTGAAATGTGGTTTAAAACCAAGTCGAACACAGCAATACAAGGGAGCCAAGTTCAAAAGCTAAGTCATTACAGAACTCTCCAAGCAAGCTGGTAAATGTTGAACCCTTGCCATACAAATAAAGTCACGTGATATTTCGGCTGCAAAATAATCGGTTTATCAAATTTTAAGGAGTGATTAGATGAAGATTAAACCCTTTGACTACTCTCAAGAACAGCAGCTCCTATGCTGACAGATGGCACCCTCCAAATGAAAAATAGGATCACTTTTCTATGATTCTTTTTATTAGCTTATCATGAGTCATGTGTTCATTGATCCCATAAAAAGGGTAGCTAAAGATAAGACATATCCAATGATAAAGGTGTGATACATCTGGTGCAGGCACGGGTGCTGGGACATTTGTGGTATTCATGCTCGTGATTTTTTCATAAGAGTCTCAAGAACGGCAGCTCCTATGCGGACAGATGGCACCCTCTAAGTGAAAATAGGATCACTTTTCTATGATTTTTTTATTAGCTTATCATGAGTCATGTGTTCGTTGATCCCACAAAAAGGGTAGCTAAAGATAAGACATATCCAACAGTTACGGTGTGATACATCTGGTGCAGGCACGGGTGCTGGGACATTTGTGGTATTCATGCTCGTGATTTTTGCATAAGAGACTTCAAGAATATGATCCAGTACTCAAACTCTGAGTTGAAGCATGGTTAAAGTTTCCTAATATTTTTAATCATTTCAGCCCTTAAAGCTTCTTCAATGTTTCTTAGGAACTTTTTAAACATTCTTGATGTTCACATCCAGGTTTTTCGAAAGTGTACTTTTTTAGTCCGGTAGCAGAAGGGGGGGGGGGTAGTACCACCAAACGAGGTAATTTGTGCGACCAAGTGATTTTGGTCAATTTTGGGGCGTAGAATTCGAATATCGATGTTCTTTTTGTGGGGGAGGGGCCGTTTTTGAGATATGGGGGTAAATGCCCCCAAAATTGAAGGAAAATGTGTTATTATTAAGACTCTCGATGTACCCCTTTAAAAGTTCATTTTTAGCTTTAGAACATTGATAATGGCCCCATCTAGCTCATAAAAGGTACTTTTGAGGTTTCGGATCATTCTGGGGTAACCCTGCCCCCAAATGGGGGCAACAAAGCAAGATGATTCAAAATTCACTAAAAGTACCTTACCATACCAATTCAGGGGTGTAGAGCCCGAATTTCGATGTTATTTTGATGGGAGAGGAACAGTTTATGAAATATAGGGGCAAATGCCCCAAATAGGGGTCAAAGGTCAAACTCTTTTGGTAACCTTTGGTGCTTGTCATTTCAAATCTTGTAATGATTCTCATAGAAAGATGTTATTTTAACAGGAAAAGGGAGCTTTTCAAATATAGCGGCGACTGCCTTAAAAATGGGGTAAAGTTTGTTGTTGTCGAACGCCTCACTCAAAACATAAACATTTTGATCTTCAGCTATGGGAAATGGAATTTGGGATCAGTAAATTCATGAATAGCAATAGCTTAATCTATTTTTTCAGGTTGTTACCTTCTTCTAACCCCGAAATGTTACCCCGAATTTGGGGGCAATGAGAGAGATTATCTGTGTCCACTTCATGGTCGAAGTGCCTCATCCTATGAATTTCCGACAGTAACATTGCAACAGAGAGCCTTGTTTGGTCCTACTGTGTTTACGGTTCAAACTTCATACCTACCTATGGTTCCTTTCAATCAAGGGAAACATTGGATGGTGCCCTCAGCCATGATCCTATAAAGAGGCTCTGTTGCAACATGTTGAATGGATCGTTAATAGACCAGTTCAGTAATAAACAAATTCTGTAATTACCGCAAGTTCATGTTACTCTATTTTTTACATTTATGGCCAATTTCCAGTTCCCTTGGACTTCGAATTCGCATCCAAATCCACACTTCAAAGACGTTAGGACGATGGCTTACCATTAAATCATCCAATGAAATTACGTGAATCTATTCATGATGCTCTCTTGTAAAGGATAACAATGGAGGTGTGCCCGTTTGCACTTTCGGCTGCATTATTGTGATTTGCATCTTTCGTTGAGACTTTTCCGTCGATCGGTGAGCAAAAGATTCGGATGCAAATCCTAAATCCAAAGGAACTAGCAATGGGCTAACAAATCAGAACTTAAGATATTGTCATTATTCTCGACCATCTCTTCCATTGCTGGCATTAATCAGCAACTCTGCTATCCTTTCCTGGACTTAGGTGCAGCCTAATGTTTAGATGGGCTTATTTCATGGATAGTGCCCAATATGATGGCTTCGTTGCTTTAATAGTGCTTGAATCGCGCCTGAAGTGAAATAACTTTTGCCTGATTAGAGGGGCTATGCAGCACACCCGAGCCACCCGACTCTTATGCCAATGCCAATGTATCTGTTCTGAATACACTTCCTCTGTCCAATTTTATCATTATATCTGGTAATCAGCCTGATTGGCCTGGATAACCCAGCGATCAGGATTTGATGCATTTCACCACATTTTGTAACAAAGTTTGCTGTCTGGTATGGTGGAAGGAGAGACAAGTCAATGCCATTTTCATATTCTTTCAATCTCCTAAATATATTTTTCATCACTTTGTTTGATGAATACTGCTGCTTTCTTTCAAACTTCTACCTAAAAGAAGTGCCAATCCATCCAGCTCTGGTCAGATATTATATCTTGCTTGACTGTTCCCTAAACAGCGAACAAGAAATGTACCTTTCATATGCATCCACCAAAACTGTTTTCCTTTACGAAGAATACCGCAAAAGCTCTTGCAAAGAATACCCGGGAGGCTTGTGTAATTTTGGAAACCCGAGAGGGGGCTCGTTAGAGAAAGGAGGGTTATGCACCTTGCCAAGGATATAAACAATAGCTTTTTAGTTCCTATGCCCCATATTCTGTGGAGTCAACAGACAATTTCACGAGTCAAATGCTTTTTCGTCGTGGAGGAAAGCTTCTGTGGCATTTGTTTTTTCGTGATCATGCTCAATTTCTTCCACACGTCAATCGATGTTCCATTCTTGGCCTTTATACAGGACATATCTCATGCCATAAAAGTGAGCGTCCAATGAGTTCATGACTGGTTTCAAGCCATACATGTTTCATCGGCCTTGAAATTATTTCTTTCCTTCCATTATTTCTAAAAATTTGTTAATGTCAGCAGGAATACGAATATCGGGAGTTCATATGCCAAATTTATCTTCGTCACAAGAAATACTGTTCTATAAATATGTCTGGCGTTCTCATGATACCGTTGATGTTAGCAGCCATATCCAAAATATAAGATGTTCTTCGCGCTCTTGAGCAGTGAAGTCCCGGCTGCATTTAAGATTTGTCTCCCTGTCTTCCTCCTCCCGTTTTTCGACCAAAGTGGCAAGTTCATCAATGGTGTGAGGGTAAAATGCAAAATATTTCTACCAGAAGAGATATTGCTGCATAACATCGAAACTCAGATTCTACACCCAAGAATAACTGGAAATTGATAAGATCATGTGTTTTTAGTGAAATAGCAATCGACTTCCTTGGTTGCTCCCATTTAGGACAGCATTGCCTCGGAGAGGAATATGATGACTTTAAACCTAAACAGCGCTATGGACCAGCATTTTAGTACGAATATGATAGTAAGATTTGTGATTTAATTAGGGTGACAAACATCAAACTTTACCAAAAGATTTTGACCTTTGACCCCTGTTTGGGGCATTTGCCCCTATATTTCAAAAACAGTTACTCTCCCATCAAAATAACATCGAAATTCGGGTTCTACACCCCTGAATTGGTATGGTAAGGTACTTTTAGTGAATTTTGAATCATCTTGCTTTGTTGCCCCCATTTGGGGGCAGGGTTACCCCAGAATGATCCGAAACCTCGAAAGTACCTTTTATGAGCTAGATGGGGCCATTAACAATGTTCTACAGCTAAAAATGAACTTTTAAAGGGGTACATCGAGAGTCTTAACAATAACACATTTTCCTTCAATTTTGGGGGCATTTACCCCCATATCTCAAAAACGGCCCCTCCCCCACAAAAAGAACATCGATATTCGAATTCTACGCCCCAAAATTGACCAAAATCACTTGGTCTCACAAATTACCTCGTTTGGTGGTACTACCCCCCCCTTCTGCTACCGGACTATTTCAACCTCAAAGTGAATGAAAGCTAACTTGTTCTACAGTTTCTTGTAAGAGGCTTCATATTCAAAACTTTCCCACTAGTTTCTAGCCTCACTCCATATGGACCCTCAAGTTTCGCTCATCTTATTGAATTGATTTTGTGGTTGTTGTCGCTCCTCTGTTGACCGAAGCGCCATCATCAAGTCAAAGAGCGCAGGGAAACAAGAGACACAAGGTAATAAGTCTAACTAGTTTCCCCACTTTTTTTAATGTAAAAATATGACCTGGTACTAAATATGTGTTCACTGTACGAAGAATTCAGCTCCCTGAAGGAAGCACAGCTGCTATTTTGCCTTATTTTAATTTTTCAAGTTAGATGACATTTTCTCACGAATTAGAAGGGCATGTTTTCTGCTCCTGTTCTTCAAATAAAGAATAACAAGCTTAAATGTTTATGGAGGTTTATCTACAAGTGGCAGGAGGCGGGAAAATAAGGTCAGGAATTTCTGACATATAATGGATGTGAAAAGAAGTGAGATCGGATTCCATGTAAAATCAGATCCTAATCATGATGTGGCAAGTATTGCTTTCAGGGGGAGCTAGAAATGGCAGATGGCCCCCTGCCAGACATTACAGAGTCGAAAAGAGAACGGACTCTCAGGGGTGGTCTTGTCCTATGGGGTCGGTGGTTCTAGGTCTGTCGCAAGGCTTGGCGTTTTCTTTGAATTTTTTACCAAAAGGTTTGCTTGTTGCCTTCAGCGAGCTTGGCTTTTTTCCAGAATATGATTGAACAATATATCATTCTAAAGATACCTTTATTCTAACTCGGACTCGAAGGACAGCTTCTTGGTAGTCCAAAATGCAGTCCTTTTTTTATATGTTCTCATGTTCTCATAAAATTTACAGTGACAAACAATTTCAACATTACAAAACAACGGCAAAGGGAGCCTGAAAATACACAACAACCCTAAAACCTACATTTTACATAGAGACAAATCTTACAAAATCTTACGAAATGTCGCCCATTATGTGGACTTGCGCCAAGTCTCGCTCTTGATCAATAAATACGGGAGGGGAAATATTGATCAAGAGCGAGACTTAGCGCAAGTCCACCCATTATGCCTATGTTGTCGCAATTTTGAATTTGAAAAAACGTTTATAGGGTTTTGTGGCCGAAAACTTCTTTCCAAGGGTCATTTTCACTACCAGAAACAATCAGAGGTAACATAGTTCAATTCTTCTCTCCAGAACTGTTCACGAACGAGGCTGTTGATAACCATGTTTACTTTCACTCGAAGTTATTTATCTTCTGGTGCGTTCAAGGGTCGAAAACAGAAAGTCAAAGGCTCGGAGAAAGGCTGTAATCACCAAATAATTTAATAAGGCAAAGTCCCCAAAGTACTTGACAACAAATCACCGAAGGCAAATCTCTATAGTGGTTGATCTTTTGCAGAGTCGCAAAGAAATAAGGGTGGGGTCACATCGCTTAGGATTATCGCATGTTATCGCTGTGGAAGATTTCCTTCTTTTTCTCAAATGATCTTAGATGCACGTTGGGGTTCGGATTGCAAAATGGAAATATCTACTGCAAACTCTTAAAAACTATGTATGTTTTCCTGGGGGTTCTGAATGCACAATGAAAATAGATGCAGCAAGCTCTTAGAATCTAGGCATGTTTCCTAGCTGCTATGACGCTGCCTTTGCTACCACTGTGTGAGCAGTAAGAGCTCAGTCCTAAGCCCTGAGATTTCTTTTGAGTTTAGTTTGCTGTACTCTGGGTACCAGAACCAGAGGCTCAAAAAAAGGTTATGTTTGAATGATGAAAATTGAATAACAATATGAAATAGTCTTTCCGTTTTTCGTTGTACCTGATCAATGCTTCTCTTCTATGTTAGAGCATGCGCTTTGGAGCATTTGAAAGCCATCTGACCAGCCCACTAAGCCAAGCGCCTGGAGTCAGCTAATTTCGAAACCAAAGCAAAAATTAAACTTCGTTATGGATCCGTTACAAAATTGTGACTGATTGGGTGTTTACATTGTACCGGAACAAGAATGTAACAGTCGTCGGTAAAACTGGATTAGAATTGAGACCGTTGCTTCGCTACACCACTACAACAACACCTCCCAAACATCGCTTAACAAGGATTCATGCAAATAGTAGGACGACCAATTTTGTGAGGTTTGAAAGCGTTGCAAAAATGCGAAGCAAAACAAGCTGCTCACTGCCTACTGCAGATAATAGATGCCTACTGCCTATTGCCTACTGCAGTACTGCCGTTTTGTGAAATTTTCTTCGATCTAATGCGAGAGGTCAGCATACATTTTATCCACCACTCGGCTCAAGTCCAGCTTTTTTAAAAGAGGGTTCATATTTGTAGGATCAGTAATACAAATCTAACCGCACTTTTTTAATCCAACTGAAGGTGATGTAATCGAAATCTGATTTCAGTCCCATCTTGATTAGACTCCTTATTCCAAACCGAATTCGATTACGAACGCCTATGAAATGTTGACCTCTAAAAGGCTGGGAGATACAGACTACTATCTAAAATCGTAACACAGAAACTGAAGTTGAAGCTAATTGAGTAGCTATGCTGATTCCTGAGGATGAATTTTGACTACGATATTCTTGCTCTAATAGAGGGGTACTTCGGGGGGGGTCCCAATACCGCAATACCGCACGAAAAAGACACCAAATACCGCAATACCGCACCAAAAAATAGCAAAATACCGCAAACGCTAGAAAACTAAAAAAAACGCTGCTAATACTGTATACCGGTCTGTAGCAGTTTGATTGCGATCTAAATCCACCAGATCCACCTTTCTGCATCAAAATTTGAAGTTTGATCTATTAGATCGTAGTTAGATGTTTTACAGAAAAAAGAGTGATGTGAGAACGACGGGAAAAAGTTTCATTGACGTGCTTTCAGTAAACTGCTTTCAGACTTTATATCATAGTCGTATTAATGATCTAAACTGTCTGAACTGTTAATCCTTTAGTGGTACTTTTAATATCCTGCTCAAATGTACAAATGTATTCGAATGCAGCATGGTTCGAAAGGAAACTTTTCAAAACAAAAAGTAATAATAAGAATGATAACTAATATTTTGACAAGTTGACTTGTTCAGACGTAAAACTATCTGTTATTATTCAAGGACCTGTAATCATACCTATTGACAATCATTGTAGTTAAAATGAAGGTAAAAGTAGAATAAAATGAAACTGTTTAATGTACAATTAAAGGATAAGAATTTATTTGAGTCAAATACGTTTTTCTTGGACTCTACAAAGACTTCGATAGTTTTAGTTTCTTTTTGAAAAGAAAGATGGATATTACGTATCGGGTTGTTTTTCGAGTCGGTTGAAAATGCGGGCTCCCTGGCAGGATAACGACTTTTTCCAGTTTCAGTGCGCATTTTCGGTAAAACAACACAAGAGGCACTGCCTCCAGGGTTTATTTAATGCTGAGATCTTTTGAAGTTTCCATTCAGGTCTTCGGGTAGTAGATTCTGTTCTGCAACGATTTAAACACGTTAATGGCCACCCTTAAGTTTCGTGTTTTTTCAATACTGTCCCATGATGTTATCTTTGCTCTGGAATTGACAATTCTGGCTGCTTTATTTTGTAAATACTGTAGCTTGTTTACTGTTTCTTGGGGTAGGGAAAGCTATAGTGGGTAGCAGTACAACAGTAGTGGCCGCATCATTGTTTTATATATAGCAATTCTGCTACTTTGTTGCGAATACAAGCAGGAACGCCGGAGAGGGGGGGCGCGGGGGGGCAAGCGCCCCTCCTGCCCTTTCCTAACGGGGGCAAGGGGGGCAAAAGTGCCCTTTCAATGAAAAACAATAATTTACTTTGAAACTTGATAGAAAAGCCGCCATAGCTTCATTCCCTTATCAGAAACACACCAGAAACGAAAAATGACTGGCAATTGCAACTTCAAAATAAGCAATATGCGATTTTATGCGATTCGGAATGAGGACATGTGGAGAAATAGCCGAAAATTTTTGTGAAAGAACATGATTAATGTTCGTTAAAACGTTTTTGATAGCATTTTAAGCCAATCTAAAGGGTGTGGTCACAAAAATTTTCCCGGGGGAGTACCCCCGGACCCCCTGATTTTTAGGCTCGCTTCGCTCGCCTTCGGTCTCGATTGCCCTTACGTTCCTAGTCGCCCCCCTTGCCCTACCATCGCTCCGGCGTCCCTGATACAAGATAAAAATTTAACTTTGGCTGATGCTTTTTGAACACGTTATCAAAATGTTGATGTAAGTTCAGATGGTTATCCAAAGCTACATACACCAAGGTACTTGTATGATTTTGTCTCATGAATAGTTTGACTGTAGATTTTGATGTCCACGTTTGGCTATTTGGACAAGTTTTGATGTGATTCATATGGCACAATTTCAGTTTTACCTTTTTTCAACTTAATGAACAAGTTATTTTCATCAAGCCACTCTGCAACTTTTTGCAGTTCACTGTTAAATAAATGTTCTATTTCATTTGAGTTCTTTCCTGCACAATATAAAACAGTATCGTCGGCATATAATATAATGCCAGCATCAGTGAGCGGAATATGGATGTCGTTGATTATCAGCCCAAAGAGCAGGGGCCCTAGAATGGATCCTTGTGGGACACCACATGTGACGTTTTCTTCGCATGAGCTGGCATTATCAAAAATTTCTTTTTGTTTCCTATTAAAGAGATAAACACCTATCCATTATAATTCCACATCATCTATACCATAACTTGGTACTTTTTCCAGCAAGGTTGCATGACGTAATGTGTCGAAGGCTTTACAGAGGTCAATATAGACAGCACCACTAAATAGCCCTTTATCAATGTTCTGTCTAACCTTTTTTGACAGTAAGGTAGCTGCATGTTGCGTAGATCTCCCTTGTCTAAACCCAAACTGATGTGGGCACAACAGGCCATTCGATTTAAGGCACTAGGACAGTTGATTATAAATGATCTTCTCGATAACTTTTGATAGAGCAGGAATTATCACGATGGGCGTATAGTTGTCCAACACTGTCGGAGTGCCACTTGAAAATTGGGGTGATTTTCCCACATTTAAAGTTTTGATTCATGCAAATATTTTGATTCTTTTTCTTCAGATAAAAATGTTGTGTGCTCTCCTCCGCAGGTACCTTTTTCAAAGTTGAGCAGGTGGAGCAGGCACACACAGAGAGATAAGGGTCTTCTCTCTCCTTCGTTTGTCTTTCCTCTGTCAATTCGTCTCGAAGATGCTTTGTTCCGCAACAGGAAAATGGCATTACATGAAGTTTGGATGTTGATTTTCGCACAATACCGCATACCGCGCTGTGAACGTTCGATACCGCAATACCGCAAGTTTTTTCCATCATTACCGCAATACCGCACAAAATTTAACCCCGATACCGCAATACCGCAAACCCCGAAGTACCCCTCCTAATATGATGGAATAAAACTGATTTTATATAGAAATTCTAGTGCTAAATGCAATGCATTTTGGTCAAATGCCACATGATGCCATCTTTTCTGGAATCGCCTATCCTTACGCCCGGGGGGGCCACTCCCATACTTGACCTGACGGGATGTGCCGCTCAACAGGGTGTCCTTTTGCGGTAAAAATTATGCGACAGGGTCTCATCTTCTAGCGAAAATTATGCGACAGGGTATTATAATAGGTAAAAAAATTATGCGACAGGGTATCACAAGCAAAAATTGCGTTCTACACTGTATTTGAGAGGCAAAATTTTTATGCGACAGGGTATCACAAGCAAAAATTGCGTTCTACACTGTATTTGAGAGGCAAAATTTTTATGCGACAGGGTATACTTTTGGCCTATTTTTTATGCGACAGGGTGCAGGGTGTGGAGAGGTTTTCCGCACACCCCCGTCACTTCCCTAGTCAAGTACCCCCCCCCCGGGTCCTTACGTTTGAAGAGCTGTTGTGGACTGCGGTACAGGCTACCTTGGCATGTAACTCGTCGGGGGGACCTCAAAGACATATCTATGAGAGTCCTGAAGGAGTAAAATAGAATCTGCAATAGACCTTTTAGCTATTCTAAAAAAGAGCCTGGATCGAACGTTATTTTTATACATTTTTATACGTGGCGTTCGATCGAGTGGCGTTAGAGCTTCTATCACTATTGTGCACATTCGAAAATTCTACAAAGTGTAGCAAAAGTTTGTTCGATTCTGATTCTTTTCTGAATAGCTAAAAGGTCTATTAAGCAGAAAATATTAATAATTCTACCCATCATATGATACAGGTCAAATTTGCTATCTGGTGTAGAATTTCTGCTCGATTTTCAACCAAGCGCTCACTCCACTTTGCTAACTATTTGTCATTATCCCTGAGAATGCTGTGGCATACTAAACGTAGTTTTAACATTGGCCTATGCCAAAGGCATTCAGACATGATTGTTACAGTTGCAAAAACAGCAGCAAGTTATTTCTCTTAATGGATTATCCATGTTTTGTAAAGAAACCGCTGCAGTCTTGCATCTTACTGCCTCTCATTCGTGGATTCGTTGATAAATGAAAGTCTCTCTTTATCCTTTCAGATTAGCCGTGCATTTTTGTGCAATGTGCTCCAGAGTTAGCCTTAAATTAATCATTTTCGGATCACATGACTAATTGAGTTTTATAAGATGGTCTGCTATTTTTGCTCTAGACTAACAACTTCAGTCCCAATTTCCGCTTCGTTCATTGAATTGGATGACAGCGTCCATCAGTCTATCAATAGCGATAACTACGAACGTGTAATCAGTCTAAACTTGCTCCAAGTCCTTTCTAGCCTTACCCAAAGACTCTCATCTTCGCTCATCTCATTGAATTGATGTTGATGTTGTCACTTCGTAGTTGCAGGGAAGGTAGACACAGAAGGAAAAAAGTCGATATATATAACGAATGGAATGATATAATAGGAAAGGAATAACTTGATGTATCACCCGTAAAGCTTTTCTAAATTCAGCGTTTACTACCGCCCGTGATTTAACAGTCTCTCTCTCTCTCTCTCTCTCTCTCTCCTTCCTTCTCCCTCGCCTCCCTCGCCCTCACATTGTACACTTAACGACTTGTGCTGAGAAGAGAGAGAGAGGAACTTGTACCAAGTCTACATATTACTGACTTCTTCGTTCGTTTACAACATTTACGGTAACAATTATGGCCTTACATAATCTTGTCATTTGTGAAGTTTATCGCCTAATTATTATAAATAACGAATTAAGTAATGTTCATTATTTTCACAGAGGAAGAGGACAGAGGAAGTTTTTTCGAGATGAGAGTCTCGTTTTCTCCAATTAATCACGTACTTTAGGGGCAATTATACCAAGGGTGTTAGGACACGGATATTTTAATTACGTATTTATTTACCTTGTTTTGATCTTCGTCTTGTTTTCTTGTCTTGTTTTCTTCTCTGCTCTGTTTCCTCTTGCTGATGTAAATGCCTCGTGTTATTTGAATATATCTTCCTTGTATTCCTGTGTCTTAGCGCGCCTTCGTAGAAGAAAGGTTTTTACACTGCAGTAAGGAAGATACATTCAAATAACATGAGGCATTTACATCAGCAAGAAGAAACAGAACAGAGAAGAAAACAAGACAAGAAAACAAGACGAAGATCAAAACAAGGTAAATAAATACGTAATTAAAATATCCGTGTCCTAACACCCTTGATTATACATCCCAACTCTGTCAGAAAACTTCCTCAGCTCGTGGTAGTTGCCACTAGACTCAATACAGAGTCCCAGTCATCACAACGACAACAACGATATTAAAGTGACTTATCATTGCTCTTGAACGAACAGAGATTCTATTCTCCTCCGCAGTTCATATTTCGTGGTGCGTATTTCGGAATGATGGAGTGAAAGCATTGGGAATAGTGGACTAAGTTTAAGATGCCACTGCATGGACAGTGCTATTGAGCAATAGGCCTTTCAGCCATTCTGAAAAGAATCAGAATCGAGCGATATTTTGCTTCATTCTATAGTATTTTCGAATGTGGACAATAGTGATAGAAGCTCTAACGCCACCCCATCGAACCTCGCATCTAAAGATGTATAGAAATAACTCTCGATGCAGGCTCTTTCGTAGAATAGCTAAAAGGTTTATTCAGTTCTATTCAGTTCCATTCGGTTAGATTCAGTTAAATTCAGCTCAATTCAGTTCAATTCAGTTCAATTCAGAGCTAAATTTAGTTCAATTCAGTTTAGTTCAGCTGAAAAACCTACAGTCAGCTAAACTAAGTTTTGATACTTAGCCTCTTCATCCGTAGCTCACAGTGTGCTTCCCACAGCCTCCGTAATACAGAGACAGACCTGAGATTGCCCAAGAAAAAATCAGCAAATTGGCAAAAATGTCGTTCTTACAGAGGAGTAAGATTGTGGAATAATTCCACAATTTTGCTCCTCTAAGAGAACGACATTGGAATAGCCTCTTAGCTGAGTCTAAGCAGGCATCAAGTAGTTTTAAACACTCTATTTAGATTGTATTATTTTCGGGATTGTTTTTCTTCTTATTACACCACTTTAATATACAGCCTCATTTTGGAAAATATTCAAAATTCTTTGATACGAAATGTAGGAGGCCGAATTCGGATTTAGCACTCAAACTTTTTAGTCTAACTGCAAGTTTTTATGTTGCTATCGGTAGTAATTTTGATTTTATGGCGATGCAAAGTTTGAACCGTGAAAATAACTCAGGGTGAATCCCTTATAAGTTTTTAAACTTTATATCGTCATAAAATCAACATCACAATCGCCAGCAGTTTAAAAACACGAAACTAGACTAAAGTTTAGGTGCAAAATCCGAATCTGGGCTTGAAATTTTCATATGAACAATAGAAAGAGATTTTGATACATTTCCAAAACGAGGCTGCTATATTGAAGAGGTGTAATGTGTATCAAATATTTTTAGTATCAAATATTCATTGTAACCATTTTTCTTTGTTGGTTAGCCCTTGAAAATAAGATCTGCTGAAGGGCAGCCCTCAAAATGAAAGACACGAAAGGACATACATGAAAAGCTCACTCCACAGGGACCCTCAACTTACGTTCATCTCATTGAATTGAATTGAATTGATGTTGTTGTTGTTGTCGCTTCAGTCAGTTATAAGGCGCGGTATATCAGTCAGGCAAGGAACGAAACTACGACATGTAATCAGTCTAATTGATACTGTGAAAAGTGTATCTACTTCGATCTTTAGTTTATTTGTTTTCTCTATTGAAAACTCCATACAAGTTTAAATTCAAAGTCGAACCAACTGGAGAGACTGACCTCGTCTCGGTCATGCACTGTTTTTGTCAGATATGAGGTTAGGAGAATTTGACGCTTTCAAATCTGCTGACATTTGAAACAAACATAGTCAAGAAAAGATAGCATTTCATGTCAATATGTCTATATAAAGAAAATTTTCAAAGTAAATGTTTGTTTAAAAGATAAATAGTTTAACAAAGGAAGCTCGACATTGTATCAGTATCACAAAAATGAGGTTGGCTCCAAGGCCTAAAATCTCTGAAACATAAAATGCGCCCAGAAGTGGCTATCTAGTTTCAGAGAATTATTTGGATGTCAAAAAGTTGGATACGGGGCCGTGCATAGGATTAGAAGCACTTGTGACCAAGTTTTGTTTAGGCCCAAAAACATTTTGGATATCTCTTGGTTTGCCACTGGATTTTAACTAGCTAGAGAGCCTGACCAACACAAAGGCACTGTAACACTCCCTAGTCTCAATGTAAAAAATGGCTCATTTTTATCCAGTATTCACTTGACATAATTTCACAGAACTGAGGAACGTTTTGTACCGAAATTTTTGCGGCAGCCTCTGAATAGAACCACATAATATGAATGCTGGTCGTCACCATGACAGTATCTTGACTAAATTAGCGCAGAAACACGGTCATGCCTCAATATTTTCAAAATAAAGTCAAAGAAATAAGTTCCTGGCAACAGCCAAAACTAAATCAAAAAGCAATAATATCTTTTGCTGAATGTAAAACTCATTCACTTGACGAATAAAACATATTCTAAATATTTTTGTACCAGAGTCTCGAAAGTTCAAAAGGAGAATTAAAAGTGGGGGGAAATCGAGAAAGAAAACATTTATACTTGCAGTTTGCTTGAAATACAAAATAAACCGCTTGTAAGAAATTGTAGTAGCCTCTTCAGAAAAGTAAGAGACTCTACTAGAAGGCAAGCAACCAGAGTCAATTCGGTTAAGAAACTGTTTCAAATGCTGTTTATGAGTTCCCAGTTCTCTGAACAAAAATTGTAATACTACAAACTGAAATATAGAGCGAGTAATATTTCTTATTCATGAATTTTTAGTTCTCTCTTGATCTTGTAACTCCCTGAACATGATGAGCTATATCGGATATATCTAAAAGTCCCCGATGAAGCTCAGAGCTAAATTTCTTATAACAAGTTATCACCTACATAGACGCGCCCCAAGTCTATTTTGTTACCTGTAATAAATCTATCTGTCTGAAAATAAACTACGAATCAATGTCACTTTTCCCTTTAAAGGATAAGTCAATGGTAAGTACACGATGAAAAGGCTAGCAGCGACAAAGAGGCGAAAGAACAATCACAAAGCCTCGTTTTCGTTTGCGCGATATGACGTCACTTTGCTCAAATTGCTTATTTTAATACGTAATTTCACAAGGAGAAGGTGAAAAATAGTGGCAATACATCATTCATAGCAGTATTATCGTGTATTTTATCATCAATCATACCAACGCTGGACTTGTGTCCTTGAAATTTGTCTTTGACAGAATAGACTTGGGGCAAGTCTATCACCTACAGGAAGAAATGCTTCTTTGTATCTAGAGATCGATTTTGCCCTGGCACTGGGCTAACAAATTTTTTGCTGCTGCCAGAAAATACTTCAGTCCCATAGAAGAGAAACAAATTGGCGTCTTCTTAATGGTGATTGGGCCCCACCTTACTATGGCCCCAGACATGGTCACGCTGTTCTCCATCTCTTAGTCACTATTTATGTCGCTTGTCTTCAGTGCCTTTGTAACTTTTCGTGTGAATATTTCCCAGAACAATCTCAAAAACTATTTCCTCTTTATTTGTGCCCTGCCGTTGCATTTAGCCATTTTACCTTTTACATAATATAGCTCTGAAATTTGCCAATTATTCCCAGAAATGGAGGAAATCAAGAATGGAGCGATTCACGCACAAGAATGGGGAGGTGTTCTAAAAAAAGACCCAAAAACTGGGATGCCTTACCTCCCCGTCCCCCTTTCTAGATGACACAAGGCCTGGGGGCTTCTCCCTTGATGACTCGATTACATGCCCATTTTGTCCCGTTTCCTGTTGGTTTGCCCCAGGGGCCCTTGACCTCAAGGGGCTTGGTGAGATGGACATTAGTTCTGGCTTTATAATTGGCACATCATCTTTGAGACTAGCCCTGCGTGCAGACTATTGTCTGCACGCAGGCTACTTTGAGACTCATAGTTGTTGTTGGGGAGACGAGGTCTCGATTCTATTGTGTAGAACAAAAGCGTAAGTGGCTTGTTCACAGAGCAATCTGCTTCTTGCGGTAGATGCGCATGCGTATTACAGTTAGGTTTTGAATTACTACTAGAGTTCTAACAAGGAATAACAAGGAAAATAAAAATTACGGAGAGTTTCCCGCAAAATTAGGACACTTCACGGCAATCTTCACTCGTTGTTATCAGGGGTAAGCAGGGAAACAACAGCACACAGCTCGACACAGTATGCTGTAGAGTGCTTGTGTCGTGAGACAAATACCCGTCGGTCCAAGTGGTGCGATGCCTCTTTGCTCTTAGCCTAAACGTGGGGTTGGTTTTGGTTTAAAGCCCGTTGCTTGCATTATGGAGAGCTCAGAATATGATGTTCATACCAGATCGCACTGGCAGAACAAGGAAGGACCCGGACGTGAAGAAAAAAATTATAAAATAAAAAGTTGCTCATAAAGGGATTCGAACTCGGGTTGCAGGCGTGTGAGGAGTTCGCGGCTACCGCTTCGCCAATCTGCCGTTCATTCAAAGGGTCAAAGTGATCCAGCAGTCGTAATGGTTTGTTGTGGATAATAGACGGGGGCTGCAACGTATCGATGTTAAAATTGATAATACGCATGCGTATCTACTGTATGCACGGGGGGACATTTAATTTCCGCGAACAAACCCGATCTCATCTCCCCAACAAGTTGGTAGAGAAGAAGTGATGCAAAGTTGTCGGAAGAGAAAACTGTAATTAATTTGGATGTCTGGGATGAAAGTAAAGTTTGGAAGAGAACAATTTGGGCCTACCTTCTGGGCCTAATGTGTAGATCGCCCCAGTCCCTTCGCGTTATTTCAATTGTTGTTGTTTAGAGAGATTGAAATTTTCGATGTCTCCAAACAACAACAACCAGCCTCAACTGGTCTGTAAGACTTTCTGCACGCAGGGGTGCCAAAACATGAACACAGTGGAAGCCGCGGTTGTAGCGTGGGAAGAGTGGGTTTAGAAATTGGGGCTACGCACTTACATTAGCAATTATATTTTCATTGCAAATGCTTGGCACCATTTTTTGGAACTTATTCTCAAATATAATTATTGTTGTTATAGCAAAATTGGGACAAAAACTAGGCCCAGGATGATTTTCATTCCCACTGCAAAACCGAAAACAAATCGCAGCCTTTTGATCGCCAACTTGACAACAAAGTTTGAAAGTGAACGACTTTACAAAACTGAATTTCAAATTCAAACTCCACTCTATGATTTGGTTTTAAAACACAATCGCCGACTGAGAGAAACAATCTGAACTTTCTTCCTATTATTTACTCGCCCCTTTGTCCGGATATGGGAACGAATTACCAAACGGGGGAACTTAAAACATGTTTTTGTGACTTTGAGCGACTAACTTTGCTATGAAAATGAAAAATATCATTGATTTTTAATTCAAAGTAATGAGGAATCATTGATGAGTGGTTGTTAGCAATGAAAATTAGATATTTAATGAGAGATTTTGGTAGTTTATTGCGAGTGCCAAAATGAGGACCCCCGTCTGGTGAAAGGAATAACATTATCCAAATATGAATCCGCTGTGGAACTATCCAAGCATGCCAACATCGCAGGACAGAGCGAGTGATGGAATGTTGTCTAGCAAGAAGATTTCCACGATAAATTCTGAAGTTTTAGCATGAAAAAAGAAAGATATGGAACACAGATTGTTTTTATTATGTATTGGATTACTATTTTATGTTGAATATGGTAAGAATGGCTCGTTTTATGCAACTTTATTTCACGAAGTCGGTGAAACCTGTCTGGCCCTGATGTCATCACATGAAACCCTTCCAGTGCTCTGCTCAGTGGAATGGCTTCCCGATCGCAGTTTGCATCAGAATGAGAGAATTTACTCGATCTAAACACTACTCGTATCGTGAATAATTCCTGTAGTTTTACAGAGGAGAAAATCAGCTAAAGAACGCGTCATTAGCACCAGTTCTACAAAGTTCTTGTGGAACTCAACTGTCTCCTAATCACGGGGCAGGATTTGTGAAGTGTAGTGCAGAAATCGCGAGTTGCATTGCAAGGAGACCTAGTATTTTCATACCATTTACAAGTCGATATTGCCTCGTTGTCAGTCTGAATATACAAGAAAGGAATAGGGCATATCAGAGTGGAGAAAATATGATAGTTTGGCACCAAATATAATTTGTAGATTTTGATCATAAATTCCGTATGCACAAAATGATCGCTGCGCTTATCAAAGATCACGTACCCGATGCGGAAAGTGTACCTTTTGGCAGATCAGATCCCAGTTTTCATTCATAAAGGATTGCTTTTCAGATTTTTTCGCATGCCTTAGCAAACTACAGATGCTTTGCAAGCCTCATGCTAATCAAATGCCCTCTTGCTGAGGGTTTGCTTTGCATTGCTCATTTGATTTTAATCACTTCTGAAGGCGGTTCAAAAAGCGAAGTAAAAGCGACCGTTGGCGAATTTTGTAATCCATGCTGTAAATTATTGATTAGCTGAGTACACGATCTGTATAAAAATCAAACCTCAAATAAGCACGATTTGTGTGGCCGATTGCTATCGTAAGGCCGGAAAAGCTGGCTGAAATATTTGACAAGCATATCATGGAGTTATTCAGCATGTTTTGGGGAAGCTGGTGTCCTGATTATTTTGATTGGTGCGAGTGAAACGTAACAAACAAAACTTTTAGGCCGAGAGAGCGAAATTGAAAGCCTTGCCTCAGTTTTTTCCAACATTAATGCTCGGTCTTGTTTAGATGGAAGGGGTGGATAACTACTGAATAATTATTGTACATTCTTAGTATAATACACCCGAAATTTGAATCCAGGTTGTTGTTATTGTATAACACTTTCACACTGATTTTCTTCAGCCTCATCCTGTCCGGCCTAAAAGCCAAGGGTTTGCTTCGACTTGGTTGTTTGTGAAAAAGCGCTTATCACGAAATACCATTTGAGGCTGTGCGTTTTCGAGTTTCATAAGCTGGCGTCGACATTTACAGGATAGGGCTCATTATTTTCAGTTAATGCGTTTTGTAAACATTTTACGTCAAAAGCGCTTCCAATAAAGGCGGAAATGGTGCGCATAATTCCTTCCCAGATGATCTGTAAGTAGTGTCTCTTATGCATTGCGCGACTTTGGTGCTGCTTTTGCGTTGCGCCAAACAGTGCGATCCATAAAGGTGGATTGTGTTTGGCCATGACTATGGTCGGACAGAGAACCGTAAATATGTCATGTTTCATTTCAGGGAGTTGGCAAAACAATTGTCCGAATCCCCCAGTGGCCTCCCAAAGTCACTTAATCCAAATATGAACAAACAGAAGGTCATATTCCATGTTAATCTTGTGCAAATTACCGATTATCTCTTTGTTTAGAAGAATTTGTCTGTAATCTTGTGTTAACTTGGGTCAGATTTCAGCTATATATAATTTTGGGAAATTTTTATTTGATAGAATTATTTAAGGAGAAAATCTTGTCAACATTCCATTTATTTATTCAAGAAATTTCAATACTGGAACTCTGAATTTGCCAGCCTTGACATCTCTGTTTCAAGGTTGCCCCAACAAGATTATTCCCCCATGACAGTAACCCAAAAATTATTAACTTTTGAATACACTGTGAGGGACAATTTTAGGGGGCCACATCCGATGTGCCTCCCACCATACCCCCAAAATTATTATAGTTGCAACCAGTGTAAATGTAGAATCTATTTGTTTGCCATTACCGAAACAAGTGCATGATGTCATGTGCCAACAATTTAGTCCAATATTTCTAAATGCAGTAAAACAAATTTTATTACAGTTTATAGGTGAGTCCACTATTTGCTCTGAGGTAAACATGACTGTGTCATATCCTGGATCCAATTCTAGGAGGGGCAAGGGCAACTCAACTTGCTTGCACAAATAGTTGTCCTGGCTTCAACTTCTCTTCCCTAAGTTGGCAAAGAAATTGAAATGCATGGTTCAAATTTATTTTGTATGGATCAAATTAAGGCTTTTCATTGATCTACCCCCTGGACCCACCCAGTTGTATTACGCTAAATTAGCATTTTTCATGCATCTTGATGCAGTTCTATTGAACAGTTTTTACCTGCCATTTTAAAGTGAAGGTTCCCAGAACCATTGCAGACTTCTTATCTTGCTGTGCATGTCAAATGTCTGAGAAGTACAGTTAGAAAAATCCTTTTGAAGTTTTTTTTACATAGAGATGACACTGTCTTATTTTTTTAGCTTCATCATCCTGTTCATCAACATATTGTCACAATGGAGGAACATGCTCAGTAGTTAATGGCACCACGACGTGCAGGTATGCTCTGTTACTTGTTGTAGGGAGGAGGGGGGAGGGGGCACAGAGAGAAGCGCAATCTGTTAATCTGACAACGTTTATCTGCTAAAACATTTAAATCCAGAATCTGTTAATCTGAAGTTTGATAAAGAATCTGATGTGATGGTTGATTTGAAAATCTGGGTAAGATATTGCAGAAATCAGAAATCTGTGTATGAAAATATTGCTTCAATCCTTCCTTTGTAAGAAGAAAACATGTCAAACAGTTTAGAATGAAGAATTCTGCCTTTGTGGAAATAGTAGGGTCATTCCAATATGACGTAAGAACACCCTGGGAATGAGGTTGGGGCCATGCCATACAATCATTCTGTGTAAAGTGGTGTTTGCAGGGCCATAGGAAGAAGCTTCAGATTGGGGGGGGGGAATTGTTCTTGAAACAATAGAGAACAATAAATCTAATCAATTTGTGTGACGTAGCACCATTGTTTTCAAAATTATTGGGGGGCTCCAGCCCCCCCTGCCCCCCTGCTTCATACGGGCCTGGGTGTTTGCAACCAGCAAGATTTTTATGCTGTGTTTGAAATTAGCCAGTCAGAAACAAGCCCAGTTTGCATTCTTTGTAGTGCACGGCACCATTTTGACTTTGACTGCTTCTATCCGCAGCTGCGTCACAACTCTGTAAAAGCGCCACCCATGGTAGTTAATTTAAACAATTTAGTATGCAATCTTAATACCCCCAACCTTTAGATCCACCAGAATTTACTTTAGAATGAGCTTCCCTGCGCTGAAACCAAAGAATGCATCCTGGTATAGATATTCAATGAGCTAGATATTCAAATGCCACATGTTAAACTATGCAGGGATCCTGATTTAACTCTACCCAACAACATAGCTCATATACATCGGCGTGGGGAAATAAAATTTGGGGGGGCTGCCCGATAAAAAATCCAATGTGTAAGAAAATTTTGCCCGACTTAAGGCGGATTTGTGCCCGATTATGGTTGATTGTTGCAAATTTTTCCGACGCTGGGGGGGCTGCAGCCCCCCTTTGCCCCCTGTCTCCTACGCCTTTGCTTATATACATGGAAGTGAATAATTGAATTGATGAAATATTGAAAAGTAAGGGAAACAGAAAACAGTGTTATGAGCTGAAAAAGAATTAGTTTTTGGTATCTACTGATAAACAACTACCTACATAGTTACTGGTGACAGTGTTATCACATTTGTTCTGTGAAGAATTTGAAAATGAATGAGCATGTCTTGAATTTTAATTTGTGGGAATACAGACTTGATATTTTGTCAACAGATTTAAATGCTATCAAAATATGTTTGATGTCTTGAGTTCAGGTTGACCTAACTTAAAATTTTATGCGACAGTGTATACTTTTGGCCTATTTTTATGCGACAGGGTGCAGGGTGTGGAGAGGTTTTCCGCACACCCCCGTCACTTCCCTAGTTAAGTACCCCCCCCCCCCCCGGGAAACTGACCTACAACTCTGCAGTGTAGAGGGCATTTCAGATCTCAAAGCTTCTCCTGTCAGTAGGAGGTAAATTTTCTGATGTCCCCAAGCTTGTGAATAGAGGGTAAGCAGGCCACTTATGTCAACTGTTTTCAGGTGAGAACAGCACTGTTAGAATCTCAAAAGGCTACCACAACAGAACAGCCAAAAGGACAAATTTTTTTAGTGAGAGTACCTCAATCTCTTTTCTTGTCTTTAACCAACTTGAACACAAATTTTAAGTGTTTGTTGATAGCTAAAATAGTTAAAGAATTTAGCAAATACGAGGCTAAAGAAAATAAAAACAAATCAATCTCTAAAAATCTTATCCAGTTCTTGTTGCTACGTTTCCTAATGTGGCCTAAGGGGCAATGAAAGAGAATCACTGCAAAAATCCTTCGGATCCTCGAAAAGTTCTTCTCTTAAAGATCGTGTCCGCTCTTGGAGAACTAGCCCCTCTGAAGAAAGTATATATATCGTTTTGGAAAAATGCTTTGCCCCTTCGTTTATTGTTCCCCTGTTCCCACCAATCTCCTGGGTCACTTCTGTTTTACAATTGTTCAGCATCACTGAAAAATAGTTTGAAAATTTAGCAAATACGAGGCTAAAGAAAACAAAGAACAAATCAATCTCTAAAAGTCTTATCCTCTTTTTGGTGCTACGTTTAGGGGGAATGAAAGAGAAACACAGCAAAAATCCTTCGGATCCTCAAAAAGTTCTTCTCCTAATGATCGTGTCCGCTCTTTTGGAGAACTAGCTCCTCAGAAGAAAGTATATATATCGTTTTGGAAAAATGCTTTGCCCCTTCGTTTATTGTTCCCCTGTTCCCACCAATCTCCTGGGTCACTTCTGTTGTACAATTGTTCAGCATCACTGAAAAATAGCTTGAACATTTAGCAAATACGAGGCTAAAGAAAACAAAAAACAAATCAATCTCTAAATGCTTTGCCCCTTCGTTTATTGTTCCCCTGTTCCCACCAATCTCCTGGGTCACTTCTGTTGTACAATTGTTCAGCATCACTGAAAAATAGCTTGAACATTTAGCAAATACGAGGCTAAAGAAAACAAAGAACAAATCAATCTCTAAAAGTCTTATCCACTTTTTGGTGCTACGTTTAGGGGGAATGAAAGAGAAACACAGCAAAAATCCTTCGGATCCTCAAAAAGTTCTTCTCCTAAAGATCGTGTCCGCTCTTTTGGAGAACTAGCTCCTCAGAAGAAAGTATATATCGTTTTGATAAAATGCTTTGCCCCTTCATTTATTGTTCCCCTTTTCCCACCAATCTCCTGGGTCACTTAAACTGTGGTACCATTGTTCAACATCACTGTAATGAAATTGTTTACCAATGCTCGATAAATAGGGCTTAGGCATCTATTTATACCATTATTATTTCATTTTGCTAACACTGACAACGAAATAAAAACACAGTTGACAGTTGCTCATCAAACCTTGCAACACATAACATTGTAAATACACTTTGAAACAGTCAGGTTAAGCTATGAAACAGAGCTGTTTACAAGAATGAGATGATGAATTTGTAGTGGGAATTTTAACTAAGGAAAACCACTACAGTGGATGATTCTATTGACTTGAAAATATTTTGCTTCACTAACAAGAAATTGAAAGGGCATTCAGTTTGCAAATATTACAATTTATTTCAATATTTTATGGTTACATTTCCTCAAACATGCTGGGCGTCTGAATTTGTAAAGTTTTAACCAATGGGTGATAGGAGCATCCTGTTTATCGTCTTCTGATGGTTGTCCTTGTGTGAGTTAGTGAGGTAACAGATTTCATTGTGACGGAGCCTATAGATAAATGTTTTGTTTAAGTATCGGTATCTTTAGTGTATGGCTGCGTTGACTATGATGTTGTTGTTTCGTATTGAACTTTCACATGCCTTAGAGGAAACCTCAAGTATAAACACGAGAAAATCAACGAAAATGCTCCTTAGACAATGCGTTTGTTATGTATGCTTTTAGGTACGGGAGAACGCAGAGGATATATGGCTTACATTAGACAGGAGGGGTGCAGTTCTTTTCTAAAAATGTTCTTAATTTCTTAAAAAATGCATTACGATACGATTTAAGTTTCCATTGAGGAAAGAAGGAGAAACAGCGAAGAAAAATAAAAGCGCTGAAACAAATACGAGAGAGAGAGAGAGAAGGGGGCCAGGGTGTTGAAAATTGTTATGGAAATTGCCTGACAGAAATGACCAAACCTTGTAGCCAAGAGTATCCCCCCCCCCCCCACACGATGGATTCCTGATCAATTTAAGGAAAATTTTAAACTGAATTTCACTAATAGATCAAAACTGGTTATGAAAGATGAATTTTTTGCAAAATAGAACACCGTTTATATCATGTAGCTGCCGGACAATTTTTTCAGATGGTCTGTTAGATCCTCTTTACACTAGTAAATTCCAAAAAGTTCATTCCAAAAAGATTCACTCTGGTTTTCCTTTTACAAAAGACTTGCCTAGCCGCACCCACAAAACTTCACCTGACCGTCCTTTCTACGTCACCTAAAAGCGTACATTTTTGGGAGTGATTTTATATGGCACTGTATGAACCCTTGAATGTTGACCTTTCTGAGTATGGTACCAACCACAACGAGGAGATTTATTTTCAAAAGGAAGCAGAGGGATGATTGAAAGAACTTTCTGGAAGCGTACTCATGCGCACGGGACGTTAGATGTCGTCATGTATTTGCATCAAGTGTCATTTTGTGTTGTCATAAATTTTCTTCAGCGGTCGTTTGGTTTCGTCAATTGTCATCATTGCTTTGAGTTTCGTACTTTTCTTGTTTTATAAACAATTGAGGAGTCATTTGCTTCCCTTTGATGTCAACTTGAGTACACAGATGCATATGGGAAAATCATCTTGGTAGTTTCACAGTTGTCAATATCATGCGAGAAATATTGTCATAGACTTGGTCATAGAACGGTAATATTGACGGGGTCGTGCCGCTTCTAAAGTATCCTGTTCTCCTATTCCAGGAATTTTAAACAAATTGATACCCTGTGCCAGAAAATTTGAAGTGACAAAATACCATATCTGGGAAAATAACAGTGAAACGATGAATAACAGTGAAAACTACAACTGTAATAGCTCACAGCTTCAAATTAGTACTGCTGTTTTTATCCGTTAACGTTCTGAAGCGTCTTCAGTCGAGTAGAATCTTTCAGAAGTAGCTCAACGATTTCCCGTTGTACATCTTTAAGATTTTTCCGAACAGAAGAACCCCCAATTGGCAAGCCAATCCTGCAGACAAGGGATGTTCTAGAGTTGTTCAAACCCCCAGGCATTTTTATACCATAGATGTAAGATATAAAAATAGGCTAGTTCTCAAGCCTAGGAGTGTCTAAATGTGAACAAGCAACTTGCTTGTGAAGGTCTTCTCTTACTGCCAGGTCAAAGTTCCGTCAACTAGATCTGGATAAACCCTGCTGGCGGCAGTGAGGATCCTAACTTCGAAAGAATTTTTATTTTTGGCTGGGTTGTTCGAGGAATATGTACAGTGTTACGTTAGTCGATTTATTGCTATCATTCATAAGCTACCCTAACGCTGCAATGCCCTGCAAAGATAATATTACGGAATTAAGCAAAGTACAACTCACTGTTGCAGTGTAAGAGCCTGGAACCGCAGTGTTATACACCCATAATGAAGCTTCATATCTGGTCTGTTGTTGTGGTTGACTCTATCGTAATTTCAGTGTGGAATTTTACGAATAAGAAATGGATGAAGTTCTGCATCTGCGGATGAGCAATAAGAAACGAAGGAAGCACGTTTCGCAAGGTGGACTCAGCCATTTCCTCTCTGTCCTCCACAAAACGCGCTTCGTTCAATGGACCTATAGCTTTTACTGAAGGAGTCTGAATTGAATGTTACTTTTATACAGCTTGTAGCAATCTTGGGGACTTTTCGAATATGAACAACAGTGATAACACCACTCCAACACCACTCATTGGAGCGTTTCGTATAGACAACATTCCATATTCAACATGGCGAGTGGCATGCCAAAGAAATATGACAGTGGGAAACGCTGTGTTGCGGGTGCAGTAAACGGGGAGAGCTGTGGAAACAGCCAACATGTTCCAGATAGATCGATTCATCATTTTCCTGATCGAGAAAAGAGCCACAGAGATACATACAGTGGGTACGCTTCGTTCGATGGCAAAGGCCTAAGTTGGTTCCTGGAAAGAGGACAAGCGACCGCGGCTTGATGCAAGGAACAATTGAGTCAGTTTCTTAGTGGCATGCTTTCAATGATTGAAATGGCATTTAAAATGATGAACTTATAACTTGTATGTGAAAAGCTAAGTCCAGTTTTCTATGGATAGAATGATCTATTCCTACTGCCAAAGGACCAACTATACCTGTCTGTATACTAGGTGAATGAAGGGAGGTTTAACGTACACCAGGCCCAAAACATTTTTTAATCAAACTGCGAAAAGCAACGGAAATAGTTTGTACTTCGAATTCATTTTCTAGAAAATACTGGAAACTCAGTTTTTCTCATATTTAAACTCTGTTACTTTTACTCTGACGCATTTGATTAAATTTGACAAATTTGTAGGGTCCATGATGATGGATGGCAGACTTTTAAAAAGCCACATAGGCCCACAAACTCCATTGGATCATAAACGATCAACGTAATTACGTTGCAATGCAAGGAAGAAGGAATATAATAATAAGACTGCAAACCACGAACACTATAAATCAGAATAGAAAGCAAAAAACCATTCTTGCCAACTATCAATGTTACCTCGTCGCTCAAACCTCGCTTCAATCGTTGCAAGTCGAATGCCGTCTTCGTGTTCGTCGAAACGATAGACCGTTGCTTGACCATGAACAGCAAGAGGCTCACCTTAGGGCGTTTGTTCCAAAATTGACGACACCATTATCCTCCCCATTCTCAGAAATCTTCGTTTAAAATTGACCCAACATAACTGAAACTTAGTTCGATTCATGTGACGACATTTTGTTAAGTAATCAGTCTAGTTGCACATTGAGCCACTGAATGTAGTTTGCTGCCTCACTCTATTGATAGAGGAGAATCTCAAATTGTGCCAGTGGAACCATAGACCATGGTAACGTTAACGTATGTTAAGTCACCAACAAAATCACCAACGAATTTAGGGTGGGTAGGCTATTTACGGTGCATAGTGACTTTAGATTGAAAAGAAATATCATTTAGTTGTGGATCCCAAAACATGTAACTGATAAACGGTTAGCACGGAGATAAAAAGCGAGATGAAATGTTCAAAATTTGCATGTTAAAGACAAGTTAAATGATAAGGAGCGACCAAATCAAGATAAATTTCGACGTGTCCTATGTAGAATATTGAAATTTAATTCGTGGGTTCTGCTCCGGTTGGCCTAATTTCCTTGCCAGTTTTGTTGTGGCTTGCAAAGCATGTTTGTGTAATTGGTACTGCAATCGAATTACACTGTCCTCCATGGCAAATTTGAGAAGTATTCGAATGGGCATGCTCCGGTCAAATGGATCAGGATTGCTTCATTACGAGATTGCTTGGGGTTAAGGCTTGGTTTTTGTCGACCACAGAATGCACGAGGTCTCTAAGCTAGTCTCCCTTGCGCTACAGCTTGTTGCGGTTTGGAATGAGTATTTCGTGATGTGGCCTACAATCAAACTGTAATTTCCCGTAATAGATGGCGGCATCAGGACAGTTTTGCGATGATCCTTTGCGTCTCAAAAAATTTCGAGTACTTTGATTGGTCGATTTATCATGGGACGCAATGCGTCTTAGTAAAAACTTCCTCGCCGCCATCTTTAGCGTCATCTGGTAGCCAATCAATGCATAGCCTCACTACATAAGGACCCTCTAGTTATTGAGTTGAATTGTTGTTGTTGTTGTCGCTCCACCGAAGCGCCATCATCATGTCAAAGAGCACAGGGAAACGAGAGACTCCAGGTAATAAGTCTAATCAATGCATACTGGTCTGTAAGTACTGCACTCTGTTGGGTGGGCCAAATCTTTGGTGCTGCTGGCCTCCGTCGTCAACAGATGATGAGTTGTAGTTGTATCGTAGGCTGATTTCACAGTTGCAGTTATCACTATTGATAGACTTATGGACAGTTTGAGCAGAAATGATCGTTGTTGTCTCTGTGCGGTAACTGGGACTATGCAGTGAGTCTGGTTGTATCGATTTATCAGTTTAGACGGAGGAGCAAAACTGCGACGATTGCAGTAAGTCTAGTCTTGGGTGTGTATGGTAACCAGACTAAGTGGCGAAATAATGTATTATGACGTGAGTTATAGAATCTCCGTGGGAGACTCGATCGTTGCTGGTATCAAATTTTCTCACAAAAGGTTTGCTTTACATTCAGCTTTTCTCGGTAATCTTTGAATCTGTAAAATTCACAAATATTTGGTAAAGCGAGTAAAGCCCAAATTTAAAGTCCTACAAACCGCGTTGTTTGACTGAAGGCGGGGGCGTCCTCGCCATTGATGCTTTGCCACACCGATTTTTGGTAAGGGAGGGTCCATACCGGGCGAATCAAAAAGAGTGTCAGCTTTTGCTGAAATGTGCAATCGCAGATCGCCCCACAATTACCACAAGTCATAGCTCATTTTATAGTTAAAAGGGTACGTTAGATATGAAACTTTATTTCATTGAAATCGGTCAATCAGATCTGAAGTCATGGGCGATTTTAACCATGAAACTTTTTTGGAAAAGCAGGTTTATAAAATTTACCATGTTTTTAGACTCGAAACCAAGGCAAGGACCAGGTTCATCTCATATGGCAAGGAGAAATAAATAAATGTCCTTTGGGTATCAATATATCTATACAAGTTACTTTGCTCGGAGGTCGATGACTTGGTGCAGGTTTTGAAGTGTCCTTGCTAGTGCAAGGGAGGCTGTTGGAGGGAAAGCTCGATAAGAAGGCAGTTTCGTAGAAGTCCTGGATGAGAGTTTACAGGAGAGTCCGTTAAACCATAGAGTAGTTGGACAAGCTTTCGTTGACCCAGAAATATCCAAGTATATCAATATTCAAACTAAATTTATAAGGCTTGTAGTTTTCATTTGTTTGAAAATATTACTTTATGTGACAGGGCCAAGCGGATTACTTTCTAAATTGGCGGTAGGGACATGTAGGCTTATGGAATTACCATCAACACAAAGGGGCGAATATTAGAAAAGTGGAAGATCCTCTAACATGCTCTCCTGAGCATGAATATCTAGAAGAGAGATAATCTTTTGGTCTGTGCACGGCTCTGAAATTCTCTGCTACTCTTAAATCTTTTAATCCTCCATTATATGAGCGATTCGTGATGCCTTTGCCCATTTCCGATACAATAATTCAAGGCCGCTAGTCTCATTCATGCAACTCAATTCGATACGCTGGTTCATACACGTAGATCTGTTTGTGATTGGCATTGTACGATTGTACGAGGGTGGTTTATATCTTATTACTACAGCTTGCAGGCCCGTTTCACTGTTTGTATCGACGTTCTCTGCACTAATTTCAAAGCTCAGCTCTGTTTTTCTGTGCTCGTATAGGGGGCCTGTATAGTGCACGTATGAATCTGTTTTCCCCATTGGACAATTGCCTCCATCACTGGCCCATAACAGTTTGTGTCACGTCTCTCTGTTGTTGCCAACGTTCTTCACAATTTTGCAATTTATTTTGGTCTCTATTTGCACAGTTGGGATGTGTTGTTGGTCCCGAAAGATTGTTTCGACAAGTGTTGTCTCAGGTTTCGACAAGTATGTCAGAATAATTCAGATATTTCGACAAATATTTCAGAATAAAACGTTTTGTAATCTTTATTAAGATATGAGAATGCAACCCTGGTTGTTTCTAATGAACGTTTTGAAAGGAAACCGATTACTACTATATTTGTAAAGGGCAGTGACAGCGGGGATGCCTCGGTAGTGATTGATGGTTCGAGCCCATGCCCTGGTACCTAGAGTAAGGAGAGTCATAAGCACTCTGTAATTTCAATCACAAGGTGTGCTCACATCGAGAGGAAGGACCACGACACTGCTACTATAAGCTTAACTTCTTATTGTTCCCAAAAACCAACTTGGGCTGCCAGGTAGAAACAACAAGTGTTGTACGTTTTGAGAGCATAACAACCTTCGATTTTCGGTACAGTACTGTTATCTTATTCAGTCTAGAGCAACATACGGTGTTTTATACATGGCTTTAGAAAGCTTCATACACAAGGATTTCACCCCTTTCGAGCACAGTATTGATTTGGTAAAATTTTCATTTTCTAACTTTTGCACAAAGTGTTTTTATGACAAGATCTTCAGATATAGTCTGTGGTATTATTAGACTTGCTCAAAGTCTAGTCAGTGGACTATCAGCATTAAAAGAATATAGTTACTCCTGCGGGGGCGTACGGGGCGTAAGCTACTAAGGTGACGCTGCGAAGAAGAAACCGTCCTTGTTTCTCCTTCGCAGTGTCACCTTAGTAGCTTTCGCCCCGTACGCCCCCGCAGGAGTAATTATATTCTTTTAATGCTGATAGTCCACTGAATAGACTTGGAGCAAGTCTGAGGTTTGATTTTCATAGCACAGTATGCTCCTTACACAGTGTTGACCTTCACATGGGTCACCCAAGCAACATAGCGACAAGGGGGACAATAGTAATGGTCGTACTGAAAACAAAGATTTCCCTCAATTTCACTTTAGTGGTCATATTTTTTGCTGCAACGTGGTGCTAGATTGATTGCCTTGTGTACCTGCGGTAAACCTTGCTAAGTCGGGACTCATAATAAAACAGTGAAAAAGATTGCCCTGCCTAGGGTTTGGCCCATTATTGTCAGCTATCTCCTCGTAGAAAGCAAATGCAGCCCAAATCCCATTTGGCACCCAGTTGATTACAAAAATTTCGCATACATATAAGTAGTGTAAAGTTCACACGGTCGATGGATGCTTGAAACGCAATGGAATTCGTCGATTCTTGAGAGCTGATTGCCGCCCAACCTCGTCCCAATGCCCCAAAAGGAGTCTACCGCCAACCTATTTGTACTGACGTAGGAAACTGGCCATCGGAACCAGGTTGAGTTTTGTCAGAGTATTATTTGCCGCCATAAGACCTACATTTTTTGTGGCTATGGCCTAACAGGGGGGTCCAGTCGGTTTGAGGGTCTTACTAAAAGGCTACCAAATGGCCCTATTTGTCAAACATATACTACCAATTGGGGGTATTGCAAGATTCTTGGTCAGTTGTAAGATTTCAACTCAGTAGGCTCCTCTGCACGGCAATATGGTCATTGCAGCAGTAATTATCATTGAATTTTGAAGTTTTTTTGCTTTGTTCAATCAGTTTTTACAATAGAAAATTTTGAAATACTGCAGAAGATTTTTTACCCAAATGGCCCAATTTTGTATTGTTTCTTTTCCATGAGGTATTTTTCAAAATTTTTGCTTTGGCCCTCTTTAAGAACCCCCCTGTCAAGCTTGATAACCATTGTATTGCTCTTCCTTAACGTTGCTCTTCCTTGGTTCTTCTCGTCACACACCGATTGACTGCCGCCATTATTCAAACTGTACTTCGTGCCTGAGCTCCTACGCAGCGATGTTGAAATGAGATGCATCGCTGCGTAGAAGCTCAGTTTGATAATGACGGCATTCAGTTGAAATTGTGAATGACGAGACGAACGAAAACATTATCAAGATTTTCTCGCAATCACGTGGATAAGGAACAACACAATAGGTAAAAATACAATTTTGATTATAATATAGGCCACATCAATGGTGCATTATTGCCCGTGGTCTCTGTTGACAAAAGGGATATCATTCAAGTTAAAGAACGCAGGGAAACAAGGGACTCCATTAATACATCTAAGTTGGTACCACCCTCACGACTTCCATTGAAGTGCGGCTTTTATATGCTTGTTTCAAAACTATGATTGGAGGTAGTAATGTCCTTTTTTTTTATTCCCGAAGGTGTACGAAAGCTTGGACAGGACAAAGATGTGATCAAAAAGTAGACCTTTGTGCCAGCCGGCCATGTAAGAATAGAGGCTCATGTTTTGAGATTCTTGGAGACTATGTTTGCTCCTGTGAAGGGGGCTGGACCGGAAAAAATTGTACCATAAATATTGATGACTGTGCAGTCAATCCTTGTCAAAATAATGGTACATGTATTGACCTTGTTGCCAAATATGAATGCAGGTGTAAAGATGGCTACACAGGTAAGATTTCATTTTTGCAGTTTTTCGCTAGGGGCAAAATCTCTCCAAATTCTTGTACAGTTTCCTAATAAATCCTAAAAATTCTCCAAAAATCTCCAAAAATCTTGAAAGTCTCAGAATCAACACATAATTTTAGAAATCCCAAAGAGAGTCCTAAAAATCTTTGAAAATCTCAAAAGAATCCCAGAATTCTTCCCCAAAAAGAACCAGTAACACAAATTCTCAACACAATCCATTTCAATTAAAATCTCAAAAATCTTTGAAAATCTAAGGGGCCGATTATATGAGAGTTTTCAGCCGGGCTGGAATTTCAGCCCTGCTAACCGGGCTGAAAACTCAGCCCCCCTCTCCAGTCATCTCTTTGTAAAAATGAGTTTGCGATTACATGAGAAATTTTCAGCCCGGGCTGGATTTCAGCCCTCCTTGAGCTAGGCGGGCTGGGGTTTCCAGCCCGGGTAAACGGGCTGAGATTTCTCATGTAATCGCAATTTTTTCCAGCCCGGGCTGAGAATTAGTTTTGCGCACGCGCAGTTTGAATATAGTTTCGCGCCAAAAGCGATTAAAGCGAAGATCTTCAAAGCTGGGGTGTCAGATGAAAGCAGAGAGCATTCTCAGCGGAAAATTTGTGATTTTAAAGCAATCTTGTAGTTTTAAACCTCTAGCAATTTTGGCGCCATTTTTTTAGTCAATTTCAGCCCGGGCTGGCATCTGTCATACACTCGCACGCCATTTTCACCTCGGCTAACAGGGCTGAAATTCCAGCCCGGGCTGAAAACTCTCATATAATCGGCCCCTAAAGAAGTTTGAAAATCAAAAATATTTCAAAATCTCAAAACGTCTTAGAAATCTAAAAGAAGCCTCTCATATTGTGCTGCCGAGTAATTTGCCCTTTGGTTTCTCTGAGTGCTGATGCATTGAAACTAAGAACAATCGGCGGAGTAAAAAAACTTGGAACTTTTTTGGAAAATCACCAAAATGTTATCATGTTACCGACGTTGACCGAATGAATTTAATAGATTATCGTTATTTTGTTTTCTGGAAGAGAGAACATGAAATTCCTACATAGAAACCATATTTTTCGCTATACAAAGTGTCCAAAAATCTTTTACGCTGTTTGTATGGCTGCTGTGTAGGAGCTTTAATTCGACAGACCTTTTCACAGAGGTCTGGGACGGCGCGCTACTTTATGGAAGATGGCGGATACCAAAGAATACGAGGGAATGTTTGCAGTGAGAAGGGATTTCCTTTCTCAGCTTATCCGAACTCTGCGAAAAGGTCTATTGCCCTATCTGTGGTAGTCTATGACGGGAAAAATGTCAACGTAGAATTTGAGACCTTACTTGAGTAAATCGGACAAGTGATTGTGCCATTATTATGTAAGAAAGTCGAAATCAGAGGTTGCTTCCGCAGCCATTCAAGTGGCGCACAAGCTTTCTGGGACACACTGTGGTACATCACAAATCATATAGTATTTTTCAGTCAGAAATCTATAATTTGCGATTTCACATGTTAGTTTGAGTCCTACGTGGCATAAGAGCTTTACCAAAACAAATTTAAGTTGCATTGTGGCATTGAAATTAAATTTCACAATTATTCCTTGTGATTTTTCGAGTCTGCTTCAAAACCAGGTTGCAGGTATAACTTTCTTTAGTCTGTCTCAGATTAAATCTGACGTGAGCTTTGCGATAACGCAGAATTACTAATGCAAAACGCTTCAATTGTTGTTATTCGCGGGTATTTCCAGGTGACATCCGATTCAATTCAATTTGGTCGTAGAATACACCCTAATACAAGGTTAGCAGCTGCAAAAAAATTTGTTCTTCACGAACCAGGAAGAGTATGGCTGATCGAGCCTGGCCTGTAATCATAAACGTAAACATAAGCGTAAACATCTAATTTGAGACAGACAATAGTACCTAGTGGTAATTTCTGACATGTTGATTTTCAGGTTTGATGTGTCAGTATGTTGACAGTTGCAAATCTCAGCCATGTGGTTTGAATGCAAAATGCACCGTTGATTCAGTTGGTTCATACTCGTGTACGTGTGACAGAGGATACATAGGCACCCATTGTGATCAAGATGTCAATGAATGTATTGGGGGAAATGGGCCTTGTGAGCATGGGACATGTATCAACACCAATGGCTCATATTTATGCAATTGCAAGCTTGGCTATACAGGTAGGTTCAACAAGGAAGATTTTGAAAAATACGCTAAAATTGAAAGACAAAACAAGAGCTTTATTGCCAGCTGTGCTCAGTGGTGGACACTGCGGTGAGAGGGTATGTTTCCCCCCCCCCAAATGTTTGGTAGAGCAATGATCGTTTGTTTGAAAATAATAGATCTAAGCAATGCTTTTCATCTGAAAGAATAGCTTGGCATCCCCCCCCCCCCCATAGTGGGCAATTTGTCCGTCTCTACCGGGTGAGCCAGAAAAAAGTTCCCACTTTCGACAGGCCAGGATAAATCACACACCAAGCCACTCTTAATTGTTTTTTATTTAATCTTTTGCCAATATCCTTTATTATTCTGGGTTATTTTTGTAGATTTTTCGTACGCCAATTCATTGATATATTAACGATTTCTTGAAATTTTTTGGCCTGCCTGCCCAAAAAGATCGAAAAACAGTGATCAAACCCTAAAGATTGAGCTTGGCAGAACAAAGGGAATGCTCTTCGAAATGCAGGGAATTTGGAAATAGATTAGGTACAATCTGTCGCACGAGCGCGCGGTCGTTCAATGATTAGTTGTGCTTTGTTATAATAAAAATTTAAACTTGCACAATCATTTCCATCAAAGTCCCTGGTCATTTCGAAGAGCACTCCCTTTGTTCTGCCAAGTTCAATCAGTAGGAAATTTGATCACTGTTTTTCGATTTTTTTGGGCAATCTGCAGGCCAAAAAATTTCAAGAAATCGTTAATATATCGATAAATTGGCATCCGAAAAATCTACAAAAAATAATCCAGAATAATATAGGATATTGACAAAAGATTAAATCGAAAACAACTAAAATTGCCTAGTGTGTGATTTATCCTGGCCTGTCGAAAGTGGGAACTTTTTTCTGGCTCACCTGGTAGTTGTGTTTTAAAATTGGTGTACCGGAACTTTGATTTGCATTGAAAACAAATATTGGACCTACTTCAAAAATGATATGCTTTGCAGTCGCATAAATATTAAGGCTCAAAGTCGAGGGAATGTAAAGGAAATGTTTGATTCGTTTCTTAGCACAACTGTCGTTTTTACAAGGATTTATCTCATAAGCTGCGTATCATCTTTATCACGACTAACGGACACGATTTGAATTATCCAATCAGGTATTAGCGGAGTCTCCTCTTCAGTTTGTAGAATGTTTTGTTCAATTTTTTATATCTGTTTATCGAAAACCCAGGGGGAGCACTCAGCACATGCACATACGGGGATGTAAATCCGATATTTGTGGATCAGCACATTGCCGAAAGTGATATTTTTAGGTCTAAATAGACTGAAATTATGGCCATGGGTTGCAATGAAGCTAAGGTGATATATCTGGGTGGCCTGAAAATTTTGCGGACTGATCTCCTCGCATGCATATGTGCCGAGTGCCCCCTGGGATCGAGAACATCTTTTACTTGAAATTTTTCATGCAGGACGAAGATGTGAAATATTGATAAATGAATGCAGTTCAAATCCATGTCTTCATGGTTCTTGCATTGACGATATAGGCAAATACACATGCTCTTGCAAGCCTGGATATACTGGCATTAACTGTGAACATGACATCAATGAGTGTGATTCCAATCCATGTGTTCGTGGCCAATGTATCGATAAAATGAATGCATTTGAATGTAGATGCCCTTGGGGTGAGTACCTTTAATGCTTTAGAAAATGCATGGTCTTCTATTGGTTAAGCCAGATAAAAGTTCCCAATTTTGGAAATTCATAGCACAAGATCACTGGATTGTTTAGAATGAATCAAATTTTGCTTGATAGCCGAGAGATAGAAGTATTTTTGTCCTTTTTCTCGCATTTTTGTGAGCACTGGATATAAAGGTAAATTCGACAATACTAAAATTGCGTCGGTGCGAAATGCTCGTTCAAACTCGTGATTAAATCATAAAGAAACTCATCGCATAGAACAATAAAAGAAGTACGGTTTTCACGGGTGAGATATATCTTCTGCACATTTATTGCCGTGGGATTCAAAACTTCAATCGTCGTCGTCAGGTGCCTTCTGCTCTCAGCAGATTGGCTGTCATGGATGCCCAGTCCTCCCTATGCTGTGCCTTTTTTGTGGCCTCCACATAGTTCATTCCAGTCCAATCTTTAATTATATCAAAGCACGTTGCTCTTGGTCTGCCTCTCCCTTTTTTCCCGTTGAACTTCTCTTCTAAGCCTTTGAAGCCAGTCTCTTCTTATCAGGTGTAAAAAATAAGCACATTTGCTCTGCTTTATTGTATTTATTAGCGATCTTCCCGCATTCATCTTTTGTAATGCATATTCATTTGTTCTGTGCTCTGTGTATTGTATGACATTTCTAGAATTCTCCTGTATATCCACATTTCAACGGCTTCAATTTTTCCAATCATTGCTCTTGTTAAGGTCCATGTTTCTGCACCATGCAGTAAAGTTGACCAGATATAACATTTAACTAGCCGCATTTTAGTTTCAACCTTTACACTTCTTGATGTTAGAATCTTTGACATGTTATGAAATGCATTTCTGGCTGTTTATATCCTTCTTTTAATTTCAGTCTCATCCTTTCCATCTTCCGTCACCATATGCCCTAAATAAACCATATTTGCCGTTTGCTACAGCTTTCCTCACTCTTGAGTGATTTTGGCTCTTGGCTCTTGAAAACTTCAATACTTGTTTGAGAATCCATGTTTTTGTCAATTCTTTCTTGAAAATCAAATTTTTTTTATAACTCCCGAGGGAAAAGAAATGCCTTTGCCTATTGGTCAGTGTGAGGAGATTCCTTACGAGTTTACCAAGGTTTACCAAGTTTTAGGCCTATTTTCAACTTTGACTTGATTTATGACACTGCAGCCAACCTATTGAATATGGTTTGCAACAGGGAAACACGAGCGACGATAATAATTCTACTAAGAGTCTTTACTGCCACAGAAATACCACCTAATAATTGCTTTTGATTCCTCAACAGGTTATGTTGGCAAAACGTGTGATACGGACATCGACTACTGTGTCAAAAGCCCTTGCAAAAATAATGCTACCTGCCAAGATGGAAGGGACCGGTATATATGTCATTGTTTACCGGGTTATACCGGTCTTGTGTGTGAATCCGAAATCAACGAGTGCTTATCAAGACCATGTGTCCGTGGTACTTGTTTTGACCAAGTGAATGGCTACATCTGCGCTTGCCCCAGTGGGTACACTGGAAAAGATTGCCACTTAGATGTCAGAGAATGTGATAATCACCCATGTCAAAATGGAGGAACATGTCTTGAATTGATTGGAAGCTATAGATGCAACTGCAAGCCCGGTTATACAGGTATAGTACCTCGTTTCAGACCAGCATAGTCGAAAGTTGCACCAGAGAGGGCAGAGAGAGCACAGACTGCTATTATGGGCTCAGACTTCACTTTTGGAAGAAACATAGTACTGTTTGGAAGTTCCATTGCTTTTCAGAATTCCTCATCTTGAATTTGGCACAATTATAGCCTCCTGTTGGATCTTTTCGTGCTCCTATTACCGATCTATGACAAAGCTTACCCATATAGATTGCAGTGATTTCCAGATAATCGCCACGCCGAAGCATCTTCCTGATATACTTGGATTTCACTAGATATCTACAGAAGGGATCTAGACTTACTACATTTTCCCCTATTGCTCACACAAACGTTTTGATTACAAATCTGTTTCGATTTTATAGGGGTATCGATTAAGTAATGCATTGCATCTTGATAGAAAGTTGTGCGCTGCCATCTTTAGCGTAATGGTGTAATATTAAATCAATGCAAACATGTCAATATTTGCTGCTGTTACAAGACAGCAATAACTTGGATGACGCTAGTCTAAAAAAACAGTGCTTAGATCTTAGGCCAGTCACTATAACTCTCGTGACGTGAGGCCTCGGTAGTTTAAAGGTTGCCAAGTTTGTTAGATTACCTTTTTTGCGTGTATGGCGTATAACTTTATTTGTTCATTGCAGGCCTTAATTGTGAAATTAACATCAACGAATGTGCTTCGAATCCGTGTTTACATGGTTCAAGATGCATCGACGGAGTGAACAAATTTACCTGTGAATGCAAGATGGGTTATACTGGAACCACATGCAATCAGCAGATTAATGAATGTCTTTCGAACCCCTGTAAGAATGGAGCGACCTGCTTTGATCGTCTAGGCTTCTATGATTGTACGTGTGCACCCGGCTTCACTGGTGAGTGTTTCAATTCACGTGTTGGTTTACTGATTGAATGTGGAACAATGTCCTATACAAACGGGGGTGTGACTTTTGTGACATCCTTTGGTAATCTTGACTTCTGTGATGGTACATCTTATATGATAACCCAGCTTTAATCAGCCCTATTGATTTGTGATTTAATTGCAGAAAGGAGTTCCCTGGAGATGTACTTTCTAATATACACTGATCAATGTATGGACCGTTCGTAATTGTGGGTTTGCAAGGAAAAATTGTCTGAACAGGGTATATAATTTAGCAAGTTCTCATATAAATGGTCTGAACTGTGAAATCCATTTCAACATAAAATAGTTCCTTGAAAATTCCACGAATTTTCTTCCATTTATTTGGAAGATACGATGATGTATAAAATTTTTGGAGAAAGGTATTGTATTTTGAAGGACAATCAAAATATCGAAGAAACAGGTCATGATCAAGTTATAGTAATGCACCTGAATTACCTTTCAAATCATTTAATCCAATCAAAATATAATAGCCATTCGAACTTCAAGTTAAGATTTGGAGCCTACCGTTGGAGCCCCGGGGGTTTATTTAATTTCGAACACTCCAGAGGAGGACTTAAAAGAGAGGCTTATTAGATACCAGGGGGGGGGGGGGGCTTATTCACAAAATCAAATGACAAGGATATATATGATAGCTTTTTAGTTCTTTTACATTATATTTTGCGGATTCAACATACAATTTTACGAGTCAAATAAATGAACTCGACACAGTTTTATCTCAAACCATATCAAAATTAACATGCAAATTATTAAGCTCAATAAATTGAAAATCCTGGAATTTGATATAAATGGGGGAGCTTATTAAAGAGGGGGCTTAATAGAGCTTTTACGGTACAATATTACCCCGCCACTGAGAAACTCATTTTGTAAAACCAGGCTGCTTGGTTTCTTATGAATATGATATAAATGCTATATTAAACCAAATGTTGAACAATGACTATGGTGTCATCTGGCAGGCTTCAGTTTCTTATAAGTCAGTTTCTCAGTGGCGGGGTAATACTGTATGCTACACTCTTTAGCTTAAAGGGGCTGGGTCACGTAAAGTAAACAAACTTCTTTCGAAACGACGATTTTGCAGTTTTTTTGACAGGCCATATCACACAGATTTTCCACTATTTTTTTCAAAATGAAAGTGCTATTTTGAAGATGAACTCTTGAACTTTAGAGAGAAACAAACGAAACAACCATATGTTGTAAGATTGCAAAGATATTGATGGATTTTTAGAAGTAACTTTATCGTGGATTCACCCCATCCACTAAAATCTGTGCAGAACACAATGGGCGCGTGCCGGCGCGTGCGGGCAACAATATAGATTATAAAGATAACAGAGTTGTTTACGGTTACGTGACCCAGTAACCGGAATGTACGTTTTTTCCCAGGCAAGAGATGTGAAACCCCAAATGACAATTGTATCTACCACCAATGTCAGAATGGTGCTGGTTGTGTCAGCAATCCAACTGGGTACTCATGCATATGCAGATCGGGATATTCTGGAAAATTCTGTCAAAACAATATCAATGAATGCTCCTCGAACCCCTGTGTTCATGGCAATTGTACTGACTTGGCATATGGTTATCACTGTATTTGTGATGATGGTTACACGGGGAAAAACTGCAGCAAAGATGTTGATGATTGCTATATTGGGTATGTTATGTCGATTCTAATTATCTTCTTCACTCAGTTCATTGACAAAACTAAAATTCATTCATCGCAAAAGTTTGGTTGAAACTAGAATAAAAATGCGTGAGAAATTCTACCGGGTGCACCAAAATAGACTGTGCAATTTTGGCAGTCCGCGATAAATCGTACACCGGACCGATTTTGAAGATTTATAATTTGATCTTTTGCAAAAAGCCTGAATTGGATTCTAGGATGTTTTGCATATTTTTTGTTTCAGGTTTAACAGCTACCCTATGCGCGAGTTTCTTAAAAATTTCGTTTCAAAACACTGAAAACGATCAAAAGCGTCGATCAACTTTTTTCAAGATTCGACATGAACGGACAAAGAGAATTGTTTTTCACTAGATTCTTTCTTTGAACTTTACAGGATATGTCATATTTCAAATCGTTTGAGGATGTGACATCATCGAATTTCTGGCTATTTTACCAGAAGAGTGAAAGACTTGTTCTTGATACCATATTGTTGACATTCATAAACTATGGTTTTCTCAAAATTTCTCAAAAAGTTTAGAAACTACGATAATTTAAATTTTGTTCACAATTTTTCTTGATTCCGTAAAATAGAAGAATAATCCTTTAATTTTTCTCTGAAAACGTTTAAGACTTCTGAAAAGTTCAACGGTAGAAGTATAGCAAAGTAGCCAAAGTTTCTTTCAAGTCATTCGATATAAAGAAATAAATCGTACATTTTTACACCTACATTTTTAAAGGTTTGGGCGGACTGGTTATATGTTCGTGGCGACGACAGCAACATTAATTCACTTCAATTAGATGAGCGTAAGTTGAGGGTCCTTGTGTAGTGAGGCTAAGATTTGGGACCAATGCTAATGCTCGTTACTTTAATCCTTGAGTTATCAAACCAAAGGAAAGCTCAACAGGTTTCAGGGAATTTTGTTGTCAAATGGTAATACAATTTGTTTCTTTTGCAGTGCCTGTTTCAATGGTGGACAGTGTAAAGATGGTATCAATTCATTTCGTTGTGTTTGTCCTGTTGGATACACAGGGAAACAATGTAGCAAAGAAATCGATGAATGCACTTCAGCTCCCTGTAGAAACGGCGGGAAATGCCACGATATGATTGGTGGATACGTCTGTGAATGCCTGTTTGGATTTACAGGGACACTTTGTGAATCATACATCAACTGGTGTGCTCAAGGTATCTGCCAGAACGGGGCTGTCTGTGCTCAATCAGGTGCAAACTTTACATGCAGTTGCCCGACTGGCTGGATGGGCAGGATCTGTGATGTGCCAAAAAAATCATGTGCACTAGCGAATGCAACTGGAATACAATGCCAGAACGGAGGGTCGTGCATTGACGCATCATTCGGGCACTATTGCAGGTGTGTCCCCGGTTTTGCCGGATCACATTGCCAGACCAACATTAATGAATGTGCTTCACATCCGTGTTTTCACGGGGGTACTTGCACTGATTTAGTCAATGGATATGCATGTAAATGTCGACGTGGCTTCACAGGGCCTAATTGTAACAGACCTGTTAACGAATGTGCTTCAAACCCATGCTTGAATTCTGGAACTTGTATTGACGTCAGTAATGGATATCTTTGTAAATGTAAGACTGGCTTTGAAGGTCGTAACTGTGAACGAAGGCACAACTTTTGTCATCAAGGCGCCTGTTACAACGGTGGTGTGTGCACTAGCGGGATAAACTGGTACAGGTGTACGTGTCCAAATGGATATACTGGCCCAAGATGTGAAACGGATTTCGATGAGTGCTTGCAAGAACGCTGTCACCAATATGGGACAAGGCGATGTATAAATACGCCAGGTAGCTATGCATGCATCTGTAAATCCGGTTTCAACGGAGAGAACTGTGAAATTAATCAGGACGATTGTGCAAAGGCACCATGTCAGAACTCTGGTTTGTGTATCGACGGAATAAACAATTACACATGTCTCTGTCCGAGGGGACATACCGGCAGAAATTGCGACCGTACTGTCCGCACGTGCAGTGACAACCCTTGCCGAAATGCAGCGAAATGCACCATGGCTGGCAGTCAATACATGTGTCATTGTAAACCTGGTTTTGCGGGAACTCATTGTGAGTATGATGAAGACGCATGCGTGACGAACCCTTGTGCACATGGAAGTTGCTTCGATAAACCTGGTGGATATAAATGTGTTTGTAGGCCTGGCTGGCAAGGGCGAAATTGTTCGGTTAATGTCGATGAATGCTCTTCGAATCCATGCTTCAATAAAGGACGATGCATTGATTTGGTCAACGGACATACATGTGTATGCAAAGGTATGCGATTTCTGAGCACTGCTGAAATATCCATCTTTTTTCAAGAATTAATAAAAGGGGGGGTTGGAATAAAAGTGGGGGGGTTGGAAAATTTTTCAAAAATTAATAAGCGGGGGGGGGGGGGACGATTATTCGGTACTTGAGAGTAGTTTTTATCACGATTTCAATCAAATGTCATCAGATGATTGAAAAAACCTGGGGAGAAATAAAACTTGCACGTTTTTGAAAATCACTAAAATTTGATTTTAGGTACTGTAAAAACCAATGAAAAGGTCAAAAAATGGCCAGATATGTTTCTCTTATAGAGGTGCAAAACTATGGAATAGCCGGTCAGCCGAGTCTAAGCAGGCAACCTCTCTGTAAAGTGTCAAGAAAACTATTTGGAAACGGACACTTTTTTCTTTCTTGTTGATTGTAAATTTTGGACATTATTGTACATAGGATTTAAATATTGTAAATAGGGTTTTATCCTGTGATTTGATTAATAGCTTCTTACTTTGTTTCCTTAGGTTTTAGTTAATGTTTTTATCCGAGGGCCCCTTGAAAACCAGCTTCTGCTGAAGGGCGACCCCCCTTAAAGGGATTAAATTTGAAAATATGTTATATATATTAAAGTTGGTAGACGGAGCTAAGTAGAGGTAGGCCTAATCTATAAGTAGGATAAAGAAAACGCCAACGCACTCTATTATTTATCCAGCTAAAAATGTCCACGGAGGTGCCCAAATCATGAATTACAATAGACCTTTAGCTATTCTAAAAAGAATCTGAATCGAAAGGTATTTTTGTACATCTTGCAGAATTTTCGATTATGAACAATAGTGATAGAAGCTTGCTACTCAATCGAGCCTTGCGTATAAAGATGTATGAAGTATCGCTCGATCCAGACTCTTTTTTTAGGATAGCTAAAAGGTTTATGGGATAATTGTAGACATGCATATTGAATTCTTCGAGTAGATACAATGCCTGCCAAAAGTCCTTGGAACACTTAGGCCATTTCTTGATAATCCGCAGTTCTAACCATAGCGATTAGGCTTACACCCTCTCACCCCCAAAACAATGTTGATTTGCAAGGTTATTGTCCTGGCATTCTATCAGAGTCACGAATCGTCCTGCCATCCCCATTTTATCATCACAGAACAACATTGTTCTGAGGGGGAGAGGGGGAAATCGCAAAAAAATGCAAAAATGGCAAAGGTGTTCCAAGACTTTTGGCAGGCATTGTATCTGTCTCCATCAACTAACTTTAAGATCCCTATTGCACTTTGCGATTATTTCATTGCAAGTTTTCTTGCCAGTTTCTTTGGTATGTAGTCGAGATTTACCTTTGGTAACACAGATTTTTGTTTATTTCCAAAACAGATGGATTTACAGGCGATCGATGTGAGCGAGCTACAAACATAAACGGAACATCCTGCCCATTTAGTGACTGTTCAACAAAGTTTGATGGCGGACAATGTGAGGTAAGACAATTAACTTTCTTTCAGTATAACAGGATGTTTTTTATTATATGTTTTTAAATCAATTTCAGATACTGATTTATCTTTTAAGCCGTTTATTGTGACATTTTCATGAATCGGGTGTACAGGAATGCTTAGTTTTCAATCACGATTTCTTTCCCGCGTAGACGCATACAACAGGCCGGATTTGCTGCGGTTTTGTCTGGTTAGCCGTCGACCATGGTGCTTGAGATATTGATTAAGGCGTCGCCGGTTGGTTTGTACGACATAAAGCGATTTTTGCCGCGCGCTAATTGCGTGACCAACTGTTGGCTCACTGCAACTGAATTAGTGAGATATTGATCACATTGGATTCATTGGCATGCGCCTTACATACAGTCTTTTCAATGAAGGAAAGAGTGCCCCTTTGGACGTTTGTTGCATTGCGCCTTAAGTTGCTGCAGTTATTATAGGGAATCGACACTGGTAAAACATGCGGGTTCAAAATAGGAGAGATTATACGCCATCTGACTGACCTCGCTTTCAAAACGCCATCTCATTGGACCGAAGCAGGAGGGAAAATTGCATTTGCCATGCGCGAAGAGCGCACAGGGGATCAATGATTACAAGACTGATTTAACGCGACGCGAGTGGAGTGGCCATTGGCCTAACTTTCTTCATTCATGTGAAGTGTTGTGAAACTTAATTTAAACACAGTTTGCCTCGATGATTATTCGGTTACTTTGTTATCAATCGTCGGAAAGAGCTGTGGATGCAGGCTGGCACAGAAACAGATTGGATGTTATTGTTTAAATTGAGCTCTTATTTGATCATTATTAGACTAGGTTGGGTTCGTTGCTTTTTATCCTGCCAGCAAAGGAGGAGCGCGAAAGAAGACTGAGCTTTTCGACCAACTCTTGCAAGAACTTGTAAAATTAAAGCGACCACCTATTAATAGTAATGGCCTGATTAACACTAACAGATAGTCTACATGATACGATGAGTGAAGTTGCGATGACACGTGCTTTTTTCTGCAATAATGGTTTGAAGTAGAAGTTCAAACTTTGATCTAACATCAACAGCAGCATGGCCTAAAAAGGAACCTTGGCTTGGAGAATGAACAACACTGAATATGATGTTATATTGCTAGTAGTAACTGCAATAAAGAGAATGTTCAGTTTTCTGGTGCCATAAATAATCATGGAATTGTTTCAAAAGTTATGAAGATCCACATAGATCCCACAGTAAAACAGGAATAAATGGTGTGCCAAAAAAAGATTAGAAACAATGCTGGAACTATCAGAGATGAGATATCTAATGGTACCATACTGGAAATTCATTGCAAGCATAGGGAAACCTCAGTTACAACGTTCAGGTCTTCATGGATTGTGTGCGTGTGCTTGCACTATCTATGTCATCATTATCAATGTTATAACGGTGAAACGTTATGAGTCAACAAACAATTGTTGCCACAGTTAATGGAATTGTGCCGTTAACAGCTAAATCCCCATCCCCCACTTTAACAGACCACTGGATTTGCCATCAAATTTTTCTTTGTTGTGGACCTTCTACCACCTCTCATTATAGGCTGATTTGTGTCTTGGGTCAGGGCCTAAGCCTATGGCGACTTCATCATCTATATTGTAATGTTAAAATTACGCAGTTCATTACCCAAAAATTAACGGCTCTAAGATTTCTTCAGAAATTGATTATGAATATCACCTGTTTCAATTTTCATTATAAAATAACAATTTTCATCACAAAATAACAATTTTGAACAGATTTGAGCTGCACCCTCATTAATGGCCCAATTCTATTCACCATGGCAAAAATTGTTTTTCAATTACGCGTTATGCCAGCAAGCCCATTTTACACATCTGAAGTCAGCATTATTTCATACAGAGCTATGTTAACTGTTAAAAAATTTCTTTACACTGGACTTTTACAGTATCTTTCTTTAAAGATTTTTAGGTGATTGACCTGATTTTTACAAACCATCGTACATTTCATCTTACTTGTTGCAATTATTTTTCATTATTTGCTGTCTCTTCAATATAGTCCAGAGACTGGAAAATGGTCACGATGGTCAAAAATGAGAAAAATTCTGAAAGCTTTCAGTGCTGGATAAATTTCTTAAAGGCTGATTTCCAGTCAGTGGAGTTTTCCGAGCGGGTGGAATTTTAGACAATAAAAGGTCACTCAGCCGTAACTTTCTATTCAATTTCAGAACGACATTTTCTCTTGCATACAATAGAAATTCTGCCCGCTCTGAAAATTCCAGTGATTGGAAATCAGCCTTAACGTGTAAAAATTTATAACGAATATTATCCCAAGAACACTTTGCCCCATTTGAATTTTCTAATTCTTCCAAGTGCAACATCATACAATGATGTCAAAGTTTCAGCATAGGTTTTAGACAGAATAAGTACAAGACTATGTTATGATCAATACCATTCTTCAATGAGTAAATTACAGTCAATTGAATTATAAAAGAAGGTTGACAGATACTGTCATTTAAGTGTTTCTAAAGTTGGCATACTGAATGTCCTTGTTTAGGTAGTTCTTCTTCAATTAATATTGCTTAATAGCATATACACCTTTCTGTTCTACCACCCATCTTATCAAATCATTGAATTTTGTATGGTGAGAGCCTCTTGTCTCCATCCAATTTGTAATTGTCCTTTTTTCTATGATAAAAATATGAGATTTCTCAATGATATAAATTACTAGGTTCTTTAAAATACTTTTATAAGTGTTTATAAATATTTCAAACAAGGCATATTTTACCCTGTGTAACACCTGTCATTAGGTATTTGAAGATATCAGAATATTGCACCCCTACTTTTCTCCAATTGCAATGGTCTCTACAGAGTGTCCCAAAAAAATTGTGCCCCGTTTGCCTGAAGATTGTGACAAAACGGCAAAAGATTCTCGCCAAACTTTTATATGATGTTGCTCTTCAGATGTTCAAATAAAGTTTGCTGCCATCCCCGTAAAAATCCGTTGAAAAATGATGGAGCTATGACCTTCAAAAGACCAAATTTGCCTGATGACTGAAACCAGCGGTCGGCCATTTTGTCTTACTATTTTCAGTGATAAATAGCTTCATGTGCTGTAAGAAATAATTTTTGTGAGGTAAGAAATGGTTGAACTCTCTGATGATGATTGGAATTCTCACGGGAGCTATGAAATTGGAGGCTGCTGTTTCATTTAATCCATGAAGCTATTGTCATCGCTGCAAAATAGTAAGACAAAATGGCTGACCACTGGTTTCAGTCATCCGGCAAATTTGGTCTCCTAAAGGTCATAGCTCCATCATTTTACAACGGATTTTTACAGGGTTGGTAGCAAACTTTAATTGAATATCTGAAGCGCACCATCAAGCAAAATTTTGGCGAGAATCTTTTGCCGTTTTGAGGCAATCTTCAAGCAAACGGGGCACAATTTTTTTTGGACACCCTGTACATATAGGAATATAGAGAAATGGGCACATTGCAAGCAGCTAAAAACCCCAACGGGAATTTCAAGGGGAACTAGCCATCATGGATGAAGTGTTAGTCATTGTGTCTAGTTTATCACCCAACATAGTTTGTTCTGCGGCACAACTTCCATTAGGAGGAAATTGCACCCCTATTTTTCTCTAATTGCAATAGTCTCTGCATATAGGAATATAGAGAAACAGGTACATTTCAAGGGGCGAAAACCCCCAACGGGAATTTTAAGAGGAACTTTCCATTATGGCTGAAGTATCTATTAGTGGGTCTAGTTTATCACCCAACATAGTTTGTTCTGCGGCACAACCTCTATTAGGAGGAAATGGCACCCCTATTTTTCTCTAATTGCAATAGTCTCTACATATAGGAATATAGAGAAACAGGTACATTTCAAGGGGCGAAAACCCCCAACGGGAATTTTAAGAGGAACTTTCCATTATGGCTGAAGTATCTATTAGTGGGTCTAGTTAATCATCCAACATAGTTTGTTCTGCGGCACAACCTGTATTAGGGGAAAAAAGCACCCTTTTTAAAGACTTCTCTAAATACTATACAGAGAAAAAGGAAAACTTGGGACATTTTAGAGTGTGCAAAAGCCTAACGGGAATTTTTGCAGCATATTTTCATGATGGCAGTTGTGTTAATTAGTATGTCTAGTAAGCAGTGCAATATACTTTGTTCTGCAGCACAACCTGTATATGGAGAAAAATTACCCCCTTTTACATTCACTTTCTTTGACAGTTGACACCAGCAGCCATCCATACAAAAGTTCTGATTGTTTCAGTAGTTATCTGGGTTTTTCAACATCATACAATTCATGTAGCATGAGTAATGAGGCTGTACTAGTTTTGGTTGCATATTATTGTTGTGATCTATCACAGTTACTAAGAGGCAAGGATTAGATTTGGAAGAATGCAATCAAATTTATCAGAGTATTCGTGATTTTAGGCCCGTTCCAGGCTGTTTGTTGTGAATCTCGGCCTAGACTAAGCAAAATTTGTTTGAATACAAAATTATGAAGAAACCAGGATAAAAATCAAACTTACCTCCTTCTCTGTTCCTACTCTATCGATGGCCGAGACGAGGATATCGTATATTAATCAACTTTCCTTGGTCGGACATGCAACTTTTTTCCACTCGCTTTCTTCACTGGAACAAAACTTGCGAAGCATGGGAAGGAGGCGCCCGCGTCACCAGTCCGCCATGGTCAGCGGCAGACAATTTACGCTCCTGTTTTGGACCGAATAAAAATAGATGTGGCACAAGACCTATTAAAAACTGTTTCGATTCCCTTAACCAATTCGACCACATGCTTTAGAGAGGAATGAGCATTTTAGCTGTTCTGAAAAGAATCAGAATCGAACGATATTTTGCTACATTTTGTAGAATTTTCGAATGTGCACAGTAGTGATAGAAGCTCTGACGCTACTCGATCGAACCTCGCGTATAATAATGTACAAAAATAACACTCGACCTAGGCTCTTTTGTAGATTAGCTCAAAAGTCTATTACACTTCTGTGGGTGGATTTTGAAGGGTGCCTTATTTTGGCTTTGAATAGCTATTTTTGTTTGGATGTTCCGAGAATTTCTACTTGTTTCATAACAGAAGCTATTTTTCTTTTTAACAATAACCATTGTTCTTTGTCCCAAAAATTTCGCTTAGATTCCTGTAAAATTCTCTAAAATGTCTACATTAACTAAAATTTTCAAAATTATTAGAGGAACTGACGGCCAAGTAGAATCCCCCAGTGGATTCCCAACCATTTCATGTCATTTTCACGCACTGATCTATACTCTGTCTCATATTCGATGTCACGTGAAAATTCCCGTGAAAAAGCAAAGATTGAAAGTGTTTTGCATATAAATAATTTTGGGTTATCGCAAATCTCACGTGACATCTAATTTCAGACAGACTTTAGCTTTAAAGACAAGGGACAGACATATAGCGATCTAGTTTGAAAGCAGAACAACAGAAGGCCACGTGCCATTTATTGTATCAAATGCAATAGACTATAATTAGCTTGAAGGCAGGAACATGACAAAGCGATACAGAAGAAAAGAGACTATGTATCAGGTTAAATTTTGTAAGTTGAAGCCTCTGTTAGGCGATGGAATTAAAATTTTACAAATTGGATCCAATCCTGCACAATGTTTTTTATCATTCAATGGGTACTTTTGTCTTCCTCACCCTGTATAACTCCATCATTTATCTTGAAGATGATCAATCAAGATTACGTTGCACTTTTAACATATTGAGGAGAAAGCTGTTAGATCCGAATGGGCGTATTGATATGTGCGCCAGACTGTCCTTTCGATCCGTAAGAAGATTCGCGAGTTCGCGAACCCGTAGGAAGATTTAATCGATTTTAATCTTTTGGTGTGGATGTGGTGTGAAATATTCAGCACTCAATCATAACCATCCGTCCTCATAATAGAAAACTCCCGAAATAGTTCGAACGTATACTGCCCCTTGTCTAGCATTAGCCCTTGAATTGAGGCCTCTCCAATATAAGTGTGTAAGTGTGTAGATAATATGTCTCCCCCGTGCAGTAGGTTAATGCTCATGCGCCCGTCAGAGTTCCAACCCAAAACGCTACTGCACATGAGCATTATCCTACTGCACAGGGGGGGGGACACGTACGTTTACCTCGGACAAACCATATCTCGTCTCCCCAACAAATTTGTTGATTTACAAACCTTGAAAATGGACAAAAAGGGGAAAAGCCCATTGCTTTTTGGTATGCAGTATGACTGATGAACCGCTGCGGCTTATATGGAGCAGACTACTGTTCACTGCTTTCTCATCGTTAGAAGTCTAAGCTTCTGTCTGAGCAGAGCGATGATACTTCCCCGCGCGGCAATAGCGATTCGAACGTTCTCGAACCCTCGCCACTGAATGTGGGACTGTGAACTTCCAAGCATCTCCTAGGCCACCGTTCTTCGAATTTTTCACTTCAAATTCGCTTCACGTATTGAAACCTCCTGCATATTCGCTTTCTCGTTTCCTGAGTGGATCGAATCTTTTAGAAGTTAGAGGTTTTGCTGTGACAAATTTTGGGCAGAAGATCAGTTCAAGATTCTCCTGGTACTTCCTCACAGTTTTGGAGAAATCCATAAAGGACCATCCATTCATTTTTATAATGAATGAACCAGCCTACCAATTTAAAACAGCTTTTCCCATAAATTACAAGGGGTTGTAACCTGTACCATACATTAGAAAACTGAATATGATAAGGAGATTGCTAAAACGTTTCAATCATCACGGATTTACATTGGCCTTTTTAATGTGCTTTGAAGATTATATTTACCATCCGCTTTTGTGCCAAAGTAATTTTCTCACATTCTAATTCCTACTTGATCCATTCGGACATGATTAACGGTAACAAAGATGTTCATTGTTTCCCTGTGTTATGACTCACCAGGGAGTAAGATCAAGCTGACCGAATTGTTGATGTGGTTTGTGATCAGTCCTATTTAAATCTGATCTTTTTCGTCTTCGGTTTGAGGTTGAGGGGAATTTAACGTTTTCTGCGAAGGTTCGAGGATAGAATCTTGGGTATCATCATCATCATCATCATCATCATCATCATCATCATCATCATCATCATCATCATCATCATCATCATCATCATCATCATCATCATCATCATCATCATCATCATCATCATCATCATCATCATCATCATCATCATCATCATCATCATCATAACTTCATTTCGGTCATTTAGGTGTCAGGACTTTTAGTTATGATATCCGAGATGATATCTATTTGAGATCCTCCGTCCCTGACTGTATTGAAGAAGGAACTGTCAGATAAAGCCTTCTTCTGCACGACAAGACACGAGTGTTGCGTCAGCAGATCAAATTTCTCTAGCCTACAATTCCGAAAGATCCACAATATCCTTGCGATTGCGAAGGAATACAGTTCTAGGCTTTAAAGATTTCTTAAACCGTCTCAAACCTCATCTTTGCGTCGAATGTGACTCCCACGTCGCCCCCTTTACGGAGGGGGGGGGGGTGAGGTTCGGCTGACAGCACTGCCGATAAATCATGGAACTCCAGAAAACCTCGCTTCTATTTTCCAAGTAGAAGCGTGAGAATCCTTGGAGTTTTTATCCCATTATGATTGGAAGCTACGCCTATTATACTTCATTTGAAAATAGTTTGTTGGATAGACTTTGAAAAGGACTCAAGTACTGCTATTCCTTTGACGAATTGCCCATAAACACGAACTTTCTCACGCTCTGCTTTTGTCTATTTCACTAGTGGTCGCGAATCAATAATCGTATTCTTACATTAAAAACCGCACAGCCTCGACAGGTGGGCACTTCCGTAAGCGTCGCCCTTTATCCGTCCGATTAACGTCCACTTAATTGGATACTTGATGAACTTGCTCACCAGGCGGAAAATTCCGATTATTTTCAAGGCCAAAGAAAAAGCCCAATTTCATTCATTTTTCATAATTTTTCATTTTGCATTATTTTTACACAGTAGCCCCATTAGACTTATGACGATGAGTCCCTTGTATCCCTGCGGTACACCTTGCTCAACAAGCACTCATAATGTAACAGTGGAAAAGCAACCTCGTACCCAGTGACAATGAAGGTTTTCCGTAAACTTCAACGCCTACATTGACCCTGGAGCCTGTTAGGCTATTCTGCTATTTGATTGGCTCTTTTCGAAACAAAAGAAGTTTCTCGCCTTCAAAACCTGGCGTTCGGTCGAAATAAAGAACATTCGAATGGCTCTGGATACAATGAGTGCTGTTCGAACCATGGAATCTACATTTCGAAATTGTCGAATATGGGATTCGAAAGGACCCGCTGTCTGCCAAATTATGCTAATTATTCCGATCAAAAATTTACAAAATTTGTAAACCGGTCCCAAGGGTATCTGTTGAGGTCTAGCCTCCTATTGAAAACAACAGATACCCTTGGGAACGAGGTTGAGTGGAAAAGCTGACCCTGCAACAGGCATTCATCAGTGGAATTATGTTTGAATCACGGCCTCGAATCTCGAATCATGGCTTCTAATCTCGAATCTCGTCGAATGTTATCAGTTGTTCAATCGAATCGAATTTCCATCATAGTTGCCATCACCATGGTAATTCACAAATCTCGCAATCTGATTGGTACTCCAGGAAGCGCAGAGTTTGGGCCTAAGTTGAGTCAGGTTTTTCAGAGTAATATTACGAGTCTCTGTTGGCCGAAGCGCCATCTTGAAGTCAAAGAGCACAGGGAAACAAAGGACTCCAGGTCATAAGTCTAGAGCCCCACCAGTCAAGAGGACTGCTTTACGGGGGCAAGTGTCCAACTTTACAATATAAAAAGTAAAATAAATCGATTAGAAATAACATCAATGTTTACAATATGAAAAATGGAAAATAGATGGAGTTAGGCTGAGAAGGGCATATTACTGTTCAGCCTACTTTTAAAAATGCTAAGGGAGGGGTGCTTGTTTGACATCGAAAGGCAATTTATTCCAAGTCTTTGTACCCCGGAAAGATAACCTTCCTTAAAAGAATCAAATATGAAATATAAAATGTATGAAATATGAATTATGAAATGTGAAATATATGTGAAATATATGAAACAGGGTAAAGTTATCAATTGAATACAAAAATAGTTTTCCAAATTGCCCTTTACAAAGAATTAGATAAAACTGTATTATTTACAGTCTAACTAAACAAAATGTAATCAAAAAAGTAAAAGTTGTTCGACTGAGGTAAACAATAATAGACCATTTTGACATTTAGAAAAGGGCCTGGGGAGAGCAACATTTTTCTGGTAAATGGCTGCCACAGTTCAATTTATCGTTGGTGAAAAGCCCTGTGGCAGCCATTTACCAGAAAAATATTGCTCTCCCCAGATCCTTTTTCTAAATGTCAAAATGGTCTATGCCAGACTTTATTTAAGAGTGTTAACAGCTCTCTACTTGCGTCACAGGCATCATTTTCTAAACTTTTTGGCGATATTCTTCACAAGCCTTAATATCTGTGAATATTTTAATAATGATGATATCGCTTCTTAATAGATATCAATATAACCAAAACATGTTATGGCAAGATACGGCTGTTACACAGATTTTATATAGAATTTAGCCTCAATAGCTATTCTCAGTCAAGGATAGATCTAGCGATATTTGTATTAATTTTTACTCTTCGAAATTTTCGATTAAATAGCGCTGAATAGCTTCCATTGTATAGCTTCCGTCATTATAGTTCACATTCAAAAACTTATCAGATTTCTGCATGCAGAATATGTACAGAAATATCACAGGGGATCCAGGAGCGTCAGTAAAGACTGTAGTTTTGGTTCCTTTGGTTCCCTGTGATCCGGATTATGAAAACAACAACTGTGAAATTTTGATACAGATTACATCATCGTTGCGGTCGGTCTGCTATTGTAACAGTAGAAAACTTTTGTTATGTGACAGCTGTTATCTCATTGGCTGCTAGTTGAACTCGTGGTTTTTTCAAATCCTGCACAAGCAGGCCGACCGCAACGATGATGTAATCTGTATCAAAGTACACAGCTGTTGTTTTCATAATCCGGATCACAGGGAACCAAAGAAATCAAAACTACAGTCTTTACTCACACTCCTGGGCCCCCTGTTGAAATATCACTCCATCCAGAAGTCTCTACAGTATAGCTACATATTCTATTGTTCAAAGTAACGTAAACTTTTTTCACATTTCTACCTAGCATGCGAAGGTAGTTTCAGGACACTGAGAAGTTAAGCGTATCAAGGCAATGTTTTGGGTCCTTGCTGTTGATGTGTCCACACCTTATTATTTCTTCAGCCTGGATTTACAGTGAGATGGCGATTTTTCTCACTCTGTCGCAATGCGACAGCGCAGTGACTCGAACCACCAACCCTCAGATCGAGCCATCCCCGCTTTAACTTAACTTAAACTTACGACTTCAACAAGTCTGTTCTCGTCTTCGAAACCCACCGCAATTATTTAAGAACTGGCACAATGATGATAATGATCATGACAAATTTCTGATAATAATAATTTGTCATGTAATCTATATTTAAAACATGATTTCATTTTTAGGACAAATGCAACATCCAAGAGTGCCAATGGGATGGGACAGATTGTTCACTTGGCGTCGATCCATGGGCCAACTGTACAGCAACTGCAGCAGAATGTTGGAAACATTTCGAAAATGGTATTTGCGATGAGCAATGTAACAATGCTGGTTGTCTGTACGACGGACGTGACTGTTTGAAGAAAGTTGAGCCGTGCAAGTATGTACAATATTTTTCTAGTTGACATAAAGGAAATTTATCACAAATATCTTCTCATCTTGGTGGCTTACAAGGAAAGAGCTAACTGATAATAAGTAAAGAGTAAAGAACGAATTGTTAGCCGATCAGGATAAATTCAGGGTCCTGAATGCACTTTGTAGGCGCTATTTGAAATGAACTATACTTCATCATTGCTTTTCCTGCATACAGTAAATCCCCGCATATAAGAACCTACTTTTTTGAGAGGCAGGCTGAAGTAGGTTCCTATTTTATAGGTACCAAGACCAATTTCAAGCGATGAAGGTTCTTATTTGAAGGGTGCCTTACGTAGGCCGTTTTAGAACTTTCACCATAAATGTCCAGTCCTGTTATTTGTTTTTGGTAAAGTAATTATGTACCCAATACCCAATTATAAGCTAACAAACAGCAGGGGAGAAGATTCAAACTTTAACAGCTAACTGGGACAAAAATGAACTTAATACCGACTATTTCAAATTTATTCTTTTTTTTGGTATCATTTTCCATGTACTACAGGACTGTTTTATAAGGAAATTTCAAGTTCTAGCTTTCACGAGTCATTTCTATGAGAAACGAATGTACCTGGTGATGATGGCGTCATTCTTCAGACTTGTTTATTATACTTGAATTTACATTATTTGCATTATTGTTATTTCTTCCAACCCTGTTTTAATTGATTCCTCATGGAAGGAAATTTGTTGGATTCTTATAGTATCAAAAAATGGAAAATGGAAACAATGAATTTTGAGAAAAGTTATGGTCGTTGTAGACACTATATAAGCACGGGCAACATGAAGATCAAATGTTGGCCTACCTCATTAGTTTTGTCCGTTGCGTTATGGCCTCCTCCTGGAGGCGCATTTTAAAATCAGGCCTAAGGAGTGATGACGGGCTGCTGGATCGCTTGCAGTAGTGTGACTTGACAGTTTCGATAATACGACAGCAGATGAACACAGAAGAAGAACAAATATCTTGCTTTCAACATTTAATTGATTCTAAGCATGCTTTAGGCCCCGTTTACACGATACCGTTTTCATTTCATATCGGATTGGTTTCATATCGGATTGGCCTTCTGTTTACACGAGACCGTTTTCATTTCATATCGGATTGGCCTTCTGTTTACACGAGAACGCACCAATCCGATATGCTTCATACCGTTTTCGCGTTTTCAAATGAAAACGCTCTGAAAGTGGCATGAAATGAATCCGATATCGTGTAAACGGTCGAATCCGGTATCATTTCGGTGTAAACACAACCCCCAATCCGATATGAAATGAAAACGGTGTCGTGTAAACAGAACCCCAATCCGACATGAAATGAAAACGGTATCGTGTAAACAGAACAATTTTCGTATCGGATTGCCACCCCCAATCCGATATGAAATGAAAACGGTATCGTGTAAACGGGGCCTTAGTCAACAGAGGACTGGAGGTATGTTGCGAAGATTGTTGATTTTTGGGCATTAGGCCATAACGGACAAAAGCTAGTAAGGCCAACATTGGATCTTCGCGTTGCCCGTGATAGAAAGGATTGTCCGAACTGATAGGTTGCTTTCAGTCGAATTCTACCATTGGAATTCAGTTATTTACCAAGCGAAGCTGCTCAGCGAGGAACAGCTGAATATCGGCGAAAAAGATACAATTTTTATGGAGATTTAATCAAAACATTTCGCTCTTCATATTTTTGCCATAAAGTCGGCAAAATATTTTATCACGCAAGTGCCAGTATTCGAGCAGTTTATCGGCTCTTTTTCCGCAATTTGCGGCTATTTTAAAGATATTTCAGTGTGCCTAAAATTAAATGATCGATTCGGATGGTCTCTAATAGATGTTTCAAGGAGTTATGTACATATCATAAAATGGTTTTCTGCATGAGATTCGTAAACATAATATTCCAAACTGTATAACAGAAGCTCGGATGAAAAGACTTCGTTTTTGCATCCGAACTTCTTTCATACAGTTTATTTGTACAACTGTCTGCAATTATATGATATTCCAAAATTGTTGTTTTGCAACGTTTGCGGCCAAGACAGGTTATTGCATTTTACCAGGCTTCGGGCATATTTTTGTTTTACCTCTTTCTTTAACCCACAAAATCCATCTTCTGCTCAAGTATCCTAGTCGGCTGTTTTTCCGCATTTTGCGGCTATTTTAAAGAGATTTCAGTGTGCCTAAAATTGAATGATCGATTCGGATGGTCTCTAATAGATGTTTCAAGGAGTTATGTACATATCATAAAATTGTTTTCTGCATGAGATTCGTAAACATAATATTCCAAACTGTATAACAGAAGCTCGTATGAAAAGACTTCGTATTTGCATCCGAACTTCTTTCATACAGTTTATTTGTACAACTGTCTGCAATTATATGATATTCCAAAATTGCTGTTTTTGCAACGTTTGCGGCCAAGACAGGTTATTGCATTTTACCAGGCTTCGGGCATATTTTTGTTTTACCTCTTTAACCAACAAATTCCATCTTCTGCCCAGGTATCCTAACTTCTGTAAAGCTCAATATGGAAACAAACAATGCGACAAACATTGTTACAATGAAGCATGTGGGTATGACGACCTCGAATGCCCAAGTGGATCCCCTAAAGTGGTAAGTACATTATTGTCATTGTCGATTGAATACTTTGAACGCGAAGTACAGTAGAAACTTGTACTTAAGAACCTTACTCGGATAATGATTTTCCTCTTCAAATCTTCAATGTTTACTTCTTCATGTAAGAACTTTTCCACCCCTCTTCCTACCGGACGCTCCGAACTACGACTCATAATCAAGCGCCATTATTTTGAAATTACTAGTACTCCCTCGCTTCGATAAGGGCCTTGGCAGAAAAGCACAAATATTTGTAGTTGTCAAATCAGTCCAAAATATTTGCCTTAATGTTATGAGCCCCAGTATGAGCGGCCTCGGTTTGGTCTAGTAGTCTCGTTTAGAATAGCGATTACTGGGACTCATCGTAAGCAGTCTATAGGTTCTCATTTTGAAGAACAAATGCAAAATGCATTGATATCGTTTCGTGTGCACCCGCTACACAGTTTGCTATGATAACCAGCTCATCGCTTTTGAGGAGCCAACTTTCCTGTGGTTTAAAACTGCATCGCGTATTGGTTAAACTAACAATATGCATTTTCATTTCAGCTACCTGGCATGTTGAGAGTAGTTGTGCTGGCATCACCAGAAGAATTCAGGAAGAAATCAAGCTTGTTCCTGCGTAATTTGAGCATAAAACTCAAGACCCATGTTTTCATCCTGAAAGATGAAAATAACAGAGAACGGATCAAGGCCTTGGGTGATAGGCCTTCAATAAGAAAGCGTCGAGATGCGTCTCTGCTGTCGATATTATCCCTTAGTAGAGTCAGAAGAGAAGCAAGCAAAAACAGGTAATGTATTCGTGGTATGAAGTGAGCCTAGGGTGTCGGCGGTGGTAATCGAACGGCGGTGGTAATTGGACACTTGCGAAAACCGACAGAAAAGTACGTTACACATGAAATCCATCAATGAGGGTATTTCTTGGTACTGAAAGCTAACATTATAGATACTAAACAAATTTATGAAAAGCCTTCATGAATGTAAAACACGCTAAAGAAGTTGCTTTCGTTGTGCTTGGCATTGTAGAAGTTGTCGTTGCGAATATCACATCCCTGATTCAAAACTCTGAATCCATTCCAGAATGAAGCAAAAATCTTAAACAATCACTTAAATTGGATGTCTAGCATATAAATAAAGCATAGCATTATGCCAAAGACTTAAAACAGTTTCATTGAAAGAAGGACAGCAGATGTCATATCGAATGGTCATAAAAGTTCATGGCGGTGGTTTCGGACACCAAATAAATCAGTCGTTTGGGAGCATGATCAAAGGTCGGATTTGAATGTTTTTTGGATTTTGACATTTCATTCATAAATATCAAGACATACATCAATCGAAAATAGTAATGAGATCAAAACAACATTTGCGAACGCATCTTCTAGCTTTTTAGAGTGTTTTGTGTGTACCGAGAGCGCTCTAGAATGCGATTACGAGAACCAACAATCTAACCATTGTTTTCGCATTCAAGGATAGAAAAAAAAAGCAAGAAAAATGAAGCCAAAGAGTTTATAGACGAAATACTTGCCAAGTATAAACAGAAAAATAATTTTCTTGGCACATTCTGCATTGTGCAACTCACTGTCCGAAAACCACCGCCACTGTCCTGAAACCACCGCCAAGATCAGTTTCAAAAACATCGTTGTCAAGGAAAAGCAGGCAAAGTAAAAAGCTAAAACATTTCGGGAAAAAATGTCCAAATACCTGTCCATTCACCTGGTATTTTCGGTTTTTCGGTTTTTGATTAAAGTTTCTTATGAAAATATTTATTTTTCCGTAAGTGTCTGATTACCACCGCCGGCACCCTATAGGACTCAAATCTTTTAAATCTTTAAAAAGGTGGGAGTAAAATTCTATTACCTTTTTCTTTGAATTGAATGGCTTGCAAAGAACTTAACGTCGCTGTAAATCTCTCGTGGAAATTTTTTTATATCCTCATTGTTTTCAAAATGGCAGCATTTTGATTATTTTTGAAAGAATACATGAAAAGTTAAAAAAGATCATTCTTCAAGAAAAGCATAATTTATGATAATTTATAATTTAGTCTGCAATATGGTTGCAAGCAGAAATATGTAACTCTTCTGGTTTTGGATTTAGAAATTTGATGACGTCACAGCTGCGAATTTAATAAATGCCACCATTTTGAAGAAAATCAAGATATCAAAATATTTCCACCGCAGATTTACATCAAAGTACGCCAATTTCTTTCCAAGCCATTTGATTCAAAGAAAAATGTAAGAGGATTTTACGTCTACATTTTGAAGAGTTGAGCCCTGTGCTGTGAGGTGTATTTCGAAGTCTGTTTGTGAATAGTGTACCTGTCTTGAGGCTACTCCTAGACTAGATTTGAAACCCTTGACAGCCCTGTTTACTGTGGGGTGAGTGACCGAGCGGCTTAATCAGTTACCGTCAGGAGACTGAAGTTAAGCTCGGTCGAGTGAGGTCAAACTCCGGATGGGTGACCTCGGAGGCTTGACTTCGCAACTCACCTCGCCGTCCTTCGGAAGGGACGTTAAACTAGGGGTCCCGTGCCTGGATGCGGCATGCACAGTGGGCTTAAATTAGCTTTAAGTAGCTGGATATACTTCCTGCCCACTCAAAATAAATTACGGGGAAAAAACTGTTTAGAAACAGGTTTCTGATACACGCACAAAGAGGTATTCAAGAGAAGAAATGAGTTTATATTGAAAGAATAAGGATATATCTAAGCATTTACCACCTAAAATCTCATCTATTTTGTTCTGAAGCTGAATGCTGTATCGTTGTGTGTAATTCAGACACGTATTGCCGGACTTCTTGAATAACGACATTCAGTTGATTGATAGATGTTTAGATATATACTTCTTCTTTCAATACGTGCACCACGACCGAGTTTAATATAATTCCAGCAACGATACGCTCAAAATAGAGCATTTTTAATCCGTGGGGCATTAAGAGAAATTTGATGAAAATGATCCTTAATAATCTCGTTCTCGTACCCTCGCCATAAAGCATGAAAAAAGCTGATGGAGATAATTGCGTGCCAAACTCACGTTTTCTTGTCCTTGTGCTAATTGTCAACGAGCACATGCTTGACTGACTGACGTACTGACATCGAACCCGTTATATAGATTACACAGTAGACTTTGTAATCAAAAGTAAAAATAAAGTGTTTGAAAAGGTAAAATTCAAATGAACTGAACTAAATGACAGGAGTGGAAAGAATAGTTTGATTTCTGGCACCAAAGAAAGTCGTTGAAAAAACTTTCTGTGACAGCCGGGTGCTCCAATAAAGATTCAATTTTTTGACAGGTCATGATAAAATACTTTGGGCAGATTTTGAAGATTAGTTTTTAATCTTCGATCTCAGTCGCATACGGTATTAGCGTATTCTATTGATTTTTCTGCTGACTACTTCCTGAGTTATGAATAGTTTTTTAGTCTGGAGACGTCCTAAATTGATCGAATATCGATCCAATTTTCTAAAGACTTAGTTTGAAATGCAAAGAGAAAATTTAGGAGCTTCACACAAAATTGAATCATCAATGCCCTCTCCTTTCTCGCTTTTTTCTTTCTGGAGACCTGAAAATTTCTGCGACCATTGGTGCCGTGGTCCTTAATTTTTTCCACCGACGAAAAAGGAATAAAACAGCTGCTTCTTTTTTTCTGTTCATTATCAGTGCCACCACCAGGCAAGTAGGAAATGGCTGCTTGTAAACAATATGTTCTACACAATACGTTGTTTGTGATTTTGTAATAACTGTATACCTTTTCCTGGCTAATGTAGCCACGTATTTGAAAATTAAAACCTTGTATTTTATAAAACAGCACCGTGTTTAAAAAAAGTAAAACTTCAAATGAATGATAAATAAAATTCTATTTTATCCTTCCATTGGGTATCAGTAACACCACCAGGCACGTATGAAATGATTGCTTGCAAACAGAGTGTGTTCTAAACAATGCTTTGTTTGCGAGCTTGTAATAATTGTATACATTTCGTGTATAATATTAGTCACATATTTTCAAACTGAAAATCAAGTATTTTATAAACATTAAGGGTAAAACTTAGAAATGAATGAAGGTGAAGATGCTATTTCACTTTTCTGTTCGTTATCAGTTAAACCACCGGCTATTACGAGACTGATTGCTTTCAAACAATGTTTTATATTGTTTTGTATTGTATTGTTTTGTTTGTTTTGTTTTGTGTGTTTTTAACATCTAAGCTCTTTTTGGTACTTAAATCATTTATTCATTATATTAATGTTTTGTATACAATGCTTTCAAACTATGCTTCACAATGCGCGGTATACAACTTTGTAATGACTGTATATACATGTTCCGGTACACTTTTGGTCAGATATTTGAAAATAATCTCATATTTTATAAAACAGTTGTGCTTACATTCGATAGGCACTCATTTGCTAGAACTCATTTGCTAGAACTCATTCTTGTAGTAACCTGCTGACACTCCACTGATTATGAATTATTGTACATTTACAGAACTGAAGTATTGCTTGGTGTTGATAACCAGAAGTGCACTGCAGGCTGTTTTGACGACGTTCATCTGGTAAGCCTTTCAAATAGTCTCCTGGCTTTCTTAACATAGTACTGCGATTGATCGAGGCATTGGTGGAAAATGTGCCTTCCTGCAAAGCAGCTGGAAAATACAGTAAACGCCCGTGTGTAAGATCTTAGTGGATTAAGACCCTACAGGCTGAAATTTTAAGTTAGACCTCTTTTTTGTAAGAACCAATCCATTGTATTCATCGTAAAATAATCCAGGCTGACTTGCAAAATTGTAGATTCTTATACGTGGGTGTTTACTGTATAATTCTTCCTTCTGTTGTTTTACCAGCTTTTATGAGGACTGAATAAAATGGCAAGTGCAAATGCTGAACCGTGGAATTCTTTCCAATTTACCATTGGACATATTTCAGTCTTTTTTGAAGTTGATGGAAATTCATGATGATGCATTTTGGCAAATGCCAGCCCAAAACCTATTCTCGACTCACTCGAAATAAGCTCTCTTCTTCTTACTACCTTCTACTTCCTCTGTCTTTCCTTCCCTTCTTTTTCCTACCTTTCTCCTGCAGATCCTCTGCTCTTTCCCTTTTTTCACTCATTGTTCTGCTTTCTATCGTATCTGTCCTTCTCTGCCTCCTATCATATCCCATTCTTTGTCTGTTGTTATTAGCTATCTTCCTTTCTTCCTTTACCATCATCATTGTCACCACCATCACCATCATCACCATCACCATCATCATCATCATCATCATCATCATCATCATCATCATCATCATCATCATCATCATCATCATCATCATCATCATCATCATCATCATCATCATCATCATCATCATCATCATCATCATCATCATCATCATCATCATCATCATCATCATATATTAGTTATTACATACATATCTCTAGATTTAGATTTGATGAAAAGAACCAGTGGCAAACGAGCTAATCATTTCGAAGTACATTAAATTTCAAAATAAATTTGTGATTTCTGCCAAAGAATTGGTGCCTCTCCATCCCATCAGATCCAGTTAGGATATTTTTAAGGCGTCCAATTGCTTAGAATCTCAATATTTTATTTTTTTTTAGATTGCTAATTACATTGGAGCTTTGCAGTCGAAAGGAAAATTGAATTCAAATCTGCCAATTTTCTCAGTGAAAGGTAAGACTTACTATTTGAGGACTTTTTTTGTATCTCATTGAACATTTTACAATACAAGTTACTTACTACGCTACCTACTAATTACTCTACGAAACACTACAAGGACGATAATACCACGTGGAGCAATAGACTATGACAACCCCGCGGCAGTTAACACAGAAAGAAGTAAAAACTACCGGGTGAATCAGGAAAGATGTACCACCCGTCCGCAAAACTGCACCCAAAGAGCCTCCCAACCGATTCGTAATTTGTGGACTTCTTAGTGCAGATGTTCTTTATAGCAAAGTCGGGACACTGATAACTTTGGTTGGCCATTCACTTTTTCTTGTAAAGCCAAAGCAACTATTGCTCGAAAGGAATCGAAAGTGATAAGGCATGCTAGGTAAAGAGCCATTGTCACCCATGGTCCTTTGCGGGAACGCTGAAATGTCATAGCATCTGAAAATCAAATCTTGCCTCAGCAGACACTATGGATCCTCACTGCAGTTGAACTAATAAAAAAGTTTTACTGTAGCTGAACGGTTCTATCAGTTGAACCATTGCACTGCTAATCTTTACTTGTGTTTAGGCCAAATTTGATCTTCGGGCAATCTGAAATAGTAGCGTGCTCACAAAGGACCCTGGGTTACAATGGCTCCTTAAAATATAGAATTAACAATATTCCATCTGATTGGATTTTCAGTTTCAAAACATCATCTCATTGGACCGATTAATATTGACATGGCCCATGCACTATTTAACAGTGTCAATTTTCTTTAACGATAACTTTTTAGGATGTTTTGGAAGTGAATGCCCGCCATATTGTTATGGATCCAAAAAAATCTTCTTTTTGCGTGTAGTGCAATTGTACAATGACAAACGAGAAAATAAAGTAAAATATAAGCACTTTGGTGCAAATTCAAATAAGCACGACGGTTCGAGCATAGCCAGTTAGCAAGCCAACGGCTTATGCTCGAAACGTCGTGCTTATTTCAATTCGCATCAAAGTGCTTATATTTTACTTTATTTACTTGTTTAACATTGTTATGGAGGCAGCAGCAAAGTGTGTTTGTTGTGAACAAAAATTTCAAGACAAACGATAGGTACATGTGGTAACAAAATGTTTTTACAAAAGTATGAACGATGTTGCAAGTGACCATACCTAGCGAGGAGGGCAATTTCACGTCAAATGATATCGTCTGCCCACTACTGAAATTTGAAATTGAAGCATGAAAAGATTTGTCATTGTCTTTTTCGCTCACTAATTCATCAACTGTTTATCTATCCAAGGTGACAAGCTTAAGAAAAAGGTAGAAGAACCAGAGGGTGGACTGGAAGTACTGTGGATTGTGATTATTTGCGTCACTGTGCCAGCACTTGCCTCTGCTGTTATCATTGGTACCAAGAAGTGTACGACTAGACTCTGGACACCTGGAGGTTTCGTCCTCTCCAACGCGCAAGATCCTACCAACCCTCTGAGCAATGATAGAGAAGGACCGGTTGGCCAGGAATACAGTTTAAAGTAAGTTATCGTTTATATGAATATCTATCCAAGTTATTTATGAAGAACTCAGCTCATAATACACAGAGACTAAGAAATACTGAAGCAACCAAAATCCTGTCATGTGCCCCCACCCTGGGCCAATCAAGCTTCTTATGAAAAAATGTGTGAGATAAACTTGTTGAACTTGCATGCTCCTCCCTTCAAAACGACAGCTGGGCAAAAGTAGATTTGAGCCCTATGCTGGCAAAAGTCAATTTCTTTTCGTGTGCCATCGCTATGGAATGGAGTGTTGTTCAAAAGCATTTGATCATATTTTTTTGCAAAATCTGCCCTTTTATCTCGGTGTATAGGCCATTTTTTATTGTTTATGACTGTAAACTTTTAACTGTCCTCTTTGAAGAAAAAAGAAAAAGGAAGAAAAATGTTCGTGCAAGCCTTTTTGGTTTTGTATATTTTTAATGCTTCTCTAATGTAGTATGAAATTTTTCTTTGCTTCAGGTCTATTAAGCCAGGAGATCGCTCATCTGCGGAATCCATAGCTTCAGCCTCGTGTTCATGGGAAAGTCCACCAAGTCCTTCAAGCATACACGACCAGAAAATGGTTTGCATGGACTCTTCATTAGATGGGTGTAAACAGATTCCTGATGACCGAACGTGGACTAGCCTGCACAGAGAAGCTGCTGACTCGCGTCATTTAGGACTTACCCCACCGCAAGGATCATTTGCGTCATCCGGACGTTACCCGGACATAAATGTGCGAGGACCGGGCGGTTTGACACCTCTGCATGTTGCAGTCTGCCGGTCAACAGCAGATATAAGAGATTCTTATGACGATGATAAAGATAGCGAGGATAGCGCAGAGGGAGCAGTGGTAAGTTTCGTATTAATTTGTTCTAAATACAGGGTGTCCCAGAAAAGTACTCCTGTTTAAAACTAACCAAAGATCGATTATTAAACCTATGATAAAAGTTTTCTTTTTGACTTGTTTGGTCAATGACCCAAGAATATTTAAAGATGGCAAAATTTTTGTTTTTGATACTAAAAGGTAAAAAAATTGCACGTTGAAAAACGCTCTTTTGAGCTATACTTTTTAAGAAAAATTCTCAATCTTGTTCAAGAGTCAAATTATCAGATTTTTTTCATCATCCTTGAAGTCTCCAAAGATAGCGTACGTTTCTTTCTGTCATTTATGACCAAATCAAACGCTTAACATGCACAAAGAAATTGCTCTGGCAATCATCAGTATTCTTTGCAGTATGATTCAAAACCAGGCAGCTCTAAAAAAGAGCGAAATTTGCTTTTAAACATATTATAAGGTCTGCTATGTCTGGGAAAATAATTTGATCCTTGATCTACTTGACAGAAAAAGGAATTTGAAGATCAGCTGCGTAATCAGATTTTGGTGATTTCTCAAAAGGGAGTACCTTTTTGGGACACCCGGTACTTTTCAGATATTTTCGGTTGACTCTGGTCACAGCGAATCGTCAGATAAATCCAAAAGAGAATAAACGATAATAGATAATGTTCATTAATTCGAAATTAGCCAAAGGTAGCAACACAAAGCAAGCCACATAAAGAATATACAACATCTACGTCACTTTGATGTTTTTGAAATGAAATCTAATTTTCATCTTCTTACTCTTTAGGTCGAAAGTTTACTGGCAAATGGAGCAAATCATACTGCTCGAACAGACATTCAAGGGGAGACGCCCCTTCATATTGCCGCAAGACATGGAAATGTCGAAGGCCTAAGGAAACTTCTAGAAGGTGGTGCAGACGTCAATGTCCGTGATATCCATGGAAGAACTCCTTTGCATTTGGCTGTGTCTGCAGATGCTGTTGCTGCTTTCAAGGTAGGTGTCATTCGGAGAAGAACTGATTGACTGACTTGTGCCACTGATTTGGTGATTTCAATCACTGATACAATACAGGTCGCAAGCTGAATTCATATTTGACTTGTTGTTCTTGACACATTTTTGATAAAATTAAATGCTGCTACGAGCATAGGTTCCAAATCTTTAAAACGGTTGGAGTAAAATTATATGACCTTTTTCTTTAAATTGAATGGCTTCAAAGAAACATTTGCTATTTCATTTCGCTATAATTCTACCGTTGGACTTTTTCTGAAATCTTCAATATTTTCAGAATTAGAGTGTTTTTCTGTTTTATTACCAATTCAAGAAAATAATTGAAAAACAACTTAAAACCATCGTGACGAAGCATGAAATGTTTTTCAAGGAAACCATAGTTTAAAGATGTCTGAAAGATAGTATCAAGCAAATTCTATCACTCTTCTGGTTTGATACGATTTAGAAATTCGACAAGGCCACATTCTCATATGAGTTGAAATACAAATACGCTGTTGTTTCAAAAAGTTTTCAATGTTCTCGAAAAATCCAACGGTAGAACTATCGATAAGTAGTTTACGTTTCTCTCAAGTCATTCATTTCAAAGAAATAGGTCATAGAATTCTACGCCCACACTTTTTACATCGATTTATAGGTTTGGTTTGCTTGCTAGCCTATTTCCGTTTATATATATTTGTGAAACCCTAAGTTACCTTGCTTGCGAGGTGGTTTGATACATGTTTGACTTTAGCATAGGTTACAAATCTTTTAAAACGTGGGTGTAAAATGCTGTGGCCTATTTCTTCGAACTGACTGGCTTCAAAAAACTTTAGCAATTTTTCTATAATTCTACCGGTGGACTTTTCTAATATCTTCAGAATTAAAGTGTTACTCTTTTTTTTCAAGAATTCAAGAAAAATTTGGAAAACAATTTTAATCCATCGTAAAGTCTTTGTCGGAACATGAAATAAATTTCAAGAAAAACGTAGTTTGTGATTGTCTACAGTACAGTAGCAAGCAACAGTCTGTCACTCTGCTGGTTTACCATTTAGAAATTCGATGACGTCACCTCCTCAAATGAGCTGAATTATGAATACGCTGTAATGTCGATAAAATTCAAGATTTCTGACAAGTCCAATGGTAGAATTATAGATAAGTAGCAAGACTCTCTGTCAGCCGTTCAATTAAGAGAAATATATGATGTATACCCACCTTTTTACAAAGTAAAGATAAAGATTTGGAACCTATGCTTTGACTTAGCCTTATGAGGACCGATGTTAGACCTACCGAGTAAAAGTTTTAGAAAATTGGAAGGATGTTTATCTTTGGAATTGTTCATTGTTTCCTTTGGCAATTTGCTAAAATGATTCTTCTCGTTGCAGGTGTTGGTAAAGCATCGTTCAACGGTGATTGATGCCCAAACATATGACGGCAGCACGCCATTGATGGATGCATGCAGATTTGAAGTTAACTCCATGGTCGAAGATTTAATCAACACTGGAGCGAAAGTCAATATTGTTGACAGTCAAGGTATGCGCAAAACCACTCTTGTCCCTCTGTAGTGCCACTTGGGTAAAGAAACTTTATGTGGTCTTTTTACGAGACGTGCAAATTGGCCTCGTTCTCTCAGTCAATTTCAACAAAGGTGCAATCAGTTTGTCGCAAATTTCTATGCTCTGCCTTTTCCCTGCTCTGCTTATTCCCTGCTCTGCCGTTGAGGGTTTGTGATATTATTTGCCAATGAATTTTCCACCAAAATTTTCATTAAACTATGAGAAAACTCTTTTGGGACAAATGGCCATGCCCACTTATTGCGAAAACATTTTCGTTAACTTTCAGTGAGCCTTTTTGGTGTAAAAATGGAAGTTTGAACAGGCTTTCGAGCATATTTACTGATATTCAGGTATTCCCATATACTGATTACACGAGTCTCAGTTTTCCGCATTGAATTGGATGATGTTATGGCTTTAAACTGAAACTCATGACAATACAGCTTCAAAACGCAGACTGTAGATCTCTCGTAAGCGTTTAGTCTGTTTTGAATCTGTTTGGTCGTGAGTCTGTGTATGAGTGAAAATAAAAACATCAGATTAGAAACGTTGAACGAATACAGGGAATCACGTCGTCAGTCTGGTATTCCCATACCAGTGGTGAACACTTAGCTAAATATTGGGAGGGATGAAGCTATTGTTTCAATCGAAAAATATTGTTCACCACCATTGTAATCAAACAAAGATCTTTTTTCTAGCCAATGGTGGTAAGGGGACGACCGTACTCCCTCATCCTCTAGTGTCCGCCACTGGCCTATCCGAATATACTTTGTTTTGAGGATTAGTAATATTAATGACATTTTCTTCAATTTTAGGCCGAACAGCATTACATTGGGCTGTTTCCGTAGATAACGATATTGCTACGATGATTTTGACGAGAAATGCAACAAAAGTTGATGCTGCAGATAATAAGGTAAACAATTTCACTTTTCTCAAGTCTCCACATTTTTGTCAAAATGGCGATTTTGTAGTGTTTGAAAGGAACTATCTTACAGACTTTTCATCTTTTTTCAAAATGAAAGTGTTAGTTTGAAGGGAAATCTTTATACTTCACAAGGGAACAAACCAAACGTTCATTTCTCTTGATTTCTCGGATGTAAGTGGATTTTTAACGGTTGCTCTTTGATGGCTTTGGTGAAACCACCACACGAACCACCGAAGATAATAAGACAATGGACTTGTGCCTGAAACAATGGTGTTTACATTTGGCGACGGAGCCCCTTTACAGCACAATGTTTATCCATGAAAGAAAACCCTCTGAATACCAATGCAATAGACCTTTTAGCTATTCTGAAAAGAATCAGAATCGAACGATATTTGGCTACATCTTGTAGAATTTTCGAATGTGCACAATAGTGTTAGAAGCTCTAACGCCACTCGATCGAACGTCGCGTATAAAAATAACGCTCGATCCAGGCTCTTTTGCAGAATAGCTAAAAGGTCTATTGTGGTATTTTCTGAAGAAAATGGCTACTTTCAAGGATTACTTTGGAAAATTACCTTCATATAATTCTTTAAACCTCCTCACTTGATGTTATGAATTTAGTTATCATTGTTATCAGACGTTCGTCTTCTTATATGATTTAAGAATTGCTGTCTTCCTTATTTGTAATTTTCTGTTGAAAAGATTAATATCTTTTGATTGAAATTTGGCGAAGAGTATGTAGCAATAGTCGAGAATACTTGCTGCTTGCTTTGCATTAATTTTCATTTGTGTATCGGTTTCTATGTCAAAATGTATACCTGTTGCTAGCTTTTCTTGTGGTTTCGAGCAAAATCCTGAAATGCATTCAGAAAGAATTCTAATGTAAATGAGAAGTGAGGTTTCGTCCTTGCTTGATTTATCTCCGTATGCCTAATTGTGATGATTTCAATTTCAGGGTCAGACAGCTCTATACTTGGCAGCAAGAGAAGGCAGTTTACGGTCTTCCAAGATTCTTCTGCTTAACTTTGCCAACCGCAACGCAGCAGATAACATGGACCAATCACCTATACAGATTGCACGAGAAAGAGGCCACCATGACATCGTTGAGTTGATCTCTGATTGGACACTTGGAGCTAATTCACCACCCAAAGTTCCAGGGCCTACTTCCCCAGAATCTCAGAAGAGCCCACACAACCGTCATGGCCATCCTACACCACCAAGAAGCACGACATCACCACCCAACTTGATTAGGCCGAAGATGAATAACATTGCTCCCAAGATGTCCCATATACCCCGATCTCATGCTCATGCAGCGCACACACAAGCGAGCATACAAGGATGTGCACCGACCGATAAATGTCTTGGCGGGGATTCGAGACGGGCTCCAAATAAGAGAAAGAGAAAGTCATGCAAGACAGCTCAACATCAAGTTAGGGCAAAGGTAAACGGATATGCAATGAGTGGTCAACATGTCAATAGAGCACCTCCTCATATGAATGAATATGTTCACTTACCAACATCGATTAACAATGTTCCTACGTTATCGCCTCCTTGCGCTGAGGTGCCTCCTAATCGTCTTATTAAGGCCTCTGTGGCAAGATCAAGTAATTCGAACCGGGGCTCGTTGCCAGAGCTCTCAGAGAAAGATATCCTCGAGGGTCTCTCGTTATTTGACACGCATGGTTGCTTTGAAAGCCTGCCATCCAATTGGGAAAGTGAAGAAACACCCCTTACATCGCAAGCACATCATCAAAGTGTGCCGAACTTAAATGGCGAAAACGCTAATTATATCAGTGCGACACTGCCAAATTCGTCGATTGGACTTCGTGATATAAACATGCAAATTGCAAATCACAGCAACGGTGCCAGACCGAAAATTGCACGCACAACTGGGAATGACTCAATACCGACAAGCCATTACCGACAAATTATGGTCTCAGGTGGTGATATGATTCAACCAATGGACACCATGTCTCATTCACAAGATATGCAGATGCATATTTCAAATGACTTTGATTACGGACATACCAAATTTAATAGACTATTACACACAGACGGAATGAACCCCCTGTTGCATCAGCAGCTTCCCACCCCACCATCAGATCATTCCGTCGCGTATGAATCATCACCAGGAAAGAGCATCTCCCCCCAGGGGGGAGGAGCAGCGGCGAGCTTTTTGACACCTTCACCGGACTCACCAAAGCGCAGCCCTGGAGGCTGGTCCACGTCACCACAGTCATCGGAGTCTTCGGTATGCTAGGCAGTATATGGTTGCCCAGAATGCGACTTGACTCTTAGTTAAAGAGGGATGCATATCATTGACTCACAGTTTTCAGTTGATAGTACTGAAATTTGAGATGGATACATACTGCTATGCAGAGGGAAATAAAGAAGGTTGCATGCAACTAGGCCTACAGCCTTAATGTTTACAAACTCAGGAGGAAAAGGAATCATTTTAAAAAGCGAAAATTGCAATGTGGTAGTGTAAACATTGAATGAATCTTCGAAGCAAAAGAATCATCTTCGAGCTTAAGTTGGTTTTTCTGTTATCGCATCGATCAGTTCAGGCAGTGACTTCTTATTGAACGGTTCAAACAATAGCTTCGGCCAGCGTTCATTCATTGTGGAATGTATATAGTTGTTATGTTGGATTATCGTCCGAAACTAATTCAAGAATACAGCAGAATGGTGGAGACCCTTTCTAAAGGGCCCTTGTGAAATTTGTGTATGTCGTTGCTTAGGTAATGTCAGGGTTGTGTCTTTAAAAAAGGGGTATACGTATGTTGTGACGTGCTGGCCCATTTTGTCGAGTCTGTAGACTGAGCGAGGCAATGAAATATTTAGAGGCACGGTATAGATAGATTATCGAACTGAAAGATTACAGATAGGAAGGGCTCTGTTATCTTTGTTACAAAAGCAGGTTAAGACCAGGCACGGTATAGATAGATTATCGAACTGAAAGATTACAGATTGGGAGGGCGCTGTTATCTTTGTTACAAAAGCAGGTTAAGACCACATTTACCTTGTACCGGTACAGTCTTGATCTGTTACAAAGTTGTTACGGTTCAAGAGCGTTTGCACTGCTCCAGAACAAAAATATTATTTAAATAGAAGGAACAAAGTTGTTACGCATAGGCGAGAAGAGTGTAAAGGGGAGGCTGATCTGTTACACTTTGGTTATCGATCGAAAGTTTTACTGGTACGATATAAACGGGGTCTAAGGTGGAATACGATGATGCTTTGGCATAGCTTTTTGTTTCTCTGACGATCGAATGCACAGGGCTGGATTGTCTGAGCCTGCAGGTAATTGCTATTGCTTCCCGTGACCCCACTACCATGCGAATTGTCGATAAATTAGAAAGTAATTGTCATAATTGCCTGAAGAACTAACTACAGATAGGCCTTTGTTTTACCATCATTAAGTGAATGGTATTGTTAGTTAGGTCGGAGAATTGTTAGTTTTGGCGCAAAATTACTCAAACATTAAGACACAGACAGGTCACATAGCAAATCATAGAAGGCATCAAACTACTTGGCCTTCTTGAGCGGCCCCCATCCTCCTGAAATGAGTCGAAATTTTATTTCAGTCATTGATAACGGCACAGAGTCAAAGAAACTAAAGTAGCCTCTATCGACCCCTGACGGCCTAAATGTGGTTTATTGACGTATGTACGGTAAGGTATCGTAAGAATTTCAATCATTTGTGCATATAATTGTAAAAAGATATAAAAGCAAACGCTTTATGTTAGTTTAGTTTGTTCTGTTAGAGATGAAACCATATTGGTACTAATTTCCGCTGAAGACAATGGTAAATAACAGATAGTTTGCTTCTAGATACAATTTTTTATTTTCAAATTTGTTTGTCGGAATAAACTTTTATTTTTTCTGTCAGTTCAGTGTCATGAAATCTGGCTTTAATCAGCAAAAAATGCCCCTGGAAATCAGTACCATTATGGTTTTAGACGGGATCTATCTATCTATTAAATTTCCGTTCTCAAAACGTATCTCATAATTTCGAATTTTTCGTAGTGTAAGCTTCATCGAAGCAATTTTGTAGGTGCAATTTTGTTGTAAATGATTCTCAGTTTTAGGTTATAGCACAACGTCCATTTATCCGTTTTAATCAGTAATTATATATACTCCTTTTTACTTATGAATTTTATCCTTACTTTCTTACTCTAAATTTAATACTCATAATTAGTAGTGCTTGCCTGTATTTTGACAACGAGATTTAAAGCTCTCTGGCCAAACGTTTAGTCTATAGTTATATTGTTACTATAGTTATCAGAGGCAGATCTAAGGTATAGATTGGCAATTTGCCCTTACACTCAGCCAGGGCTTGAAATGTTTCGAAATCATGGTCAAGGTGTTGCCAAAGCCAAGTTCATGTTTATGAATTCTGCGTTAAAGCGCAATTATTCTTTCAAAACTTGCTAATTATTCTGATTCTCGGACTTTCGCTCCTACCATTTATTTTGAGACTGACTTTAATTCCGCAAGCTGCAGTAAATCATTGCCAGGAAAACCTTTGCTCTTTAAGTACCCGCAAAAGGTATTACAAGGTATTCACACCCTCCAGATACCAAAATTCACTCGTTTTCCTTCTCTGAAGAGCGACATTTTCTACGGAAACAATAAGTTTGAACATGTTAGACCCAAAATTTGCAAGATGAAGAAAACATCGTCTCATTTACGATTTGCCCTTTAAGATTACGATCTCTGGGAACTGACTTCGCTTCGTCCCAGTAATCCGATGATACAGTGTTTATTTGTTTTATTTTGCGATAAGAATACATGCTTCAATCTTTATTAAATGACTTGCAATTGACTTGGGTTTTTGAGTAGGTTTCGTACGGCAGTCTTGAATTATCAGATATAAGTTGTTTGTACGTGCGGCCATATTGAGCAGTGCATACACAAAATAACTTCAACAACAGTATATAGCCTGAATTCAGGCTTGAATTAGCCTGAATTTACCACATTTTTAGATTTAATTATGCATCATCTGCATAGGGCTTTAGAGGCTTTTTAGCCCCAGCTACAGTTTCTGGTCATTAGTCACTGCAGCCCAGGCTTAATTTTGTGTAGATTCTTTTATAATTTGTTCCGTAATTTTGATCTACTTCTGAGCCAACTTCTGTACCTTTATGACGTGTTTCATAGTAACAGTTGAATTTAGAATTAATTTTACGTAAATTTCGTATCGTATTTTTGTAAGAAAACGTGAAGAAGCACGAAGCATTTGACCTCGTATGAAGAATTTCATTTTTTCCTTGCCTTCAAAACTCTTCAAAATGCCATCAAAATATTCAGTGTGGCCTTGGATGTTTTCCGGTATTGCATCGTGAATTTGCCTTGAAAGGAAAGGTTTCGCTTTTGCGTTCCGACATTTTTTCTTGGGCTGTCCTTTTCAGTAAAAGCATACATTTTTCAAGGTCTTGTCCACAAGAAAATAACGCAAACGTAAAGGTTTGTCTTCGCGTGATAAGAATGCACTTTAAAAAACGGCCAATTTTTGACAAAATCCACATTCCAAGCCTTCCATTTTGATACAATATGACTTCTTCAAAATAAGCCATTTTTAGACAAAAAGGAAGACTTTAGCCTTAATTTTTGGTGAATACTTAGTACTTTCAAAGTTAGCCGATTTGGGAAATCTTTTGCCGTAGCTTTTGGTAAACATAGGTAATTCATAAATCGACTAATTACAGCGAAAAGGTAAGCCTATTGACTTTCTTTTTCATGGAAAATAAGTCTCCCCGATATGAGCCAATTTTAGCAAAAAAAGTAACTACATCATTATTTTTTGGTGAAAAATAACTCAAATAAAAAATCTGGAGATTTTAGTGAAAAAGATAAGCCTTACTTTTTGCTCCAAAGCATAAATTTTCAAATAGGGCCAATTTTTGCAAAAAACCAAGGGGTATATCCTTACTTTTTCCCTAAAATAGGAATTTTCAAAAACAAATGATTTTGCCAAAAACAAATGTTATAGCCTTACTTTTTGCCCAGAAAATAGGAATTTTCCAAAAGCAAAATATTTTGCAAAAAAACAAAGGGTATAGTCTTACTTTTTGCCGAAAAGTTGGAAATTTTGAACAATGTTAATTTTTGAAAAAACCAAAGGGTATAATCTTACTTTTTGCCCAAAAATGATTTTTTGCGAAAATAAGTCGATCAAAACTGATCCAACTTAGCACAAAAAGGGTAGCCTAAAGGCATAACAAATTCCAAAGCGAGCGATTCAAAAGGGATTCCAAAAACGAGAGATTCCAAAAGCGAGCCAATTTTAGCCGAAGAGGTATCCTTGTAGCGTTACATTTTGCCAAAAATAAATAATTCCAAAAGGAGTCATTGTTAGTTAAGAAGGTAAGACTTACTTTTTGCCGAAAAATAAGTCAATCCAAAATGAGCCAATTTTTGCGAAAAATGTAAGCCTACAGTCTCACTTTTGTGTGAAAAAAGTCATTACCAAAATGTGCAGAACTTTACAAAAGAAATAAGTCAATCCAGAATGAGTCAATTTTAGTGAAAAAGGCAAGTCTATTCCCTTTCTTTGTGGCAAAAATAAGTCACTCCAAGATGAGCCGATTTGAGCGAAAAAGCAGCCTTTAGCCATGAGGTATTTAGCCTCTGCGCGCAGACCCATTGTCCAAAGGAGACAATAGGTCTGTGCGCAGGCTATGGGCGATTCTGACAAGTGAAGAATGTTTCAGAATTGTCCATGCCATGTCTCAAATGAATTATTAAAATGCTTACTTTGTTTTGAGCTTCGCGAAGCTGCAAGTGATCCCGGCGCCTTAACTCCTACTAGATTCTCCATAGAATTTACGTCACATACGTATCTCTGATAGAACCTTTCGAATTACTGGTACAGGGTAGCCTCACTTTTTGCAGAAAAATAAGTCAATCCAACATTAACCAATTTTAGTGAAAAAAGCAAGCGTGTAGTCTCACTTAGCAAAAAAGGTAGGAGGATTGTCAGAAAAAAAGGTAAATGAAGTCTGGAAACCTAAGCGGAGGCGGGCCTCGCGGCTTACGCAACGGCATTAAAAGGTAGGCTAGGTCTCATCATTGGCAAAAATTGTGGCCTAATGTTCTCAAACAGACTCTTGAGTAACAAAGCTTTATATTCGTTATTTTGCAATCTTTTCTTGAGATTACCATAATATTTCAGTGAACTCTTAACTCCTAGTTGTTTCCAAAGAAAAAGGCCTCTTTGAAATATACTGTATGTAGCCGCACTCGATAGAAACTCAGCAACCGTAGAGGAATCGCATCTGACACTCTGAAGTACAACTTTATTTGGGAAGGTATATCTCATATACCTGTCAAGCTAGTGAATGGTTCTCAGCTTTTCACACCCTAGGTTTCACACTGATAGCTTACGTTTTGCACTCTGCAGATCGACCTGCCATATCGTCATCAAAACAACTCCAATCGGTGAGAAGTTGACAAACGACTGATCCCAATCTTTGTTTGCAACTTTCAAAAACAGTGAGAATTTCGTAGCTCAACTGTGTCATGTTTATCAAACGTATTTGTAAATAAACTAAAGGAGACAAGCTGGAAAATATTGGCAGATCAAAAGCTGATCGCTTCTGTTTTTCTTCATTGTTCATATACGACGAAATACGATCACAGATTGAGACACTTGCAAATAGTTGTTGAAAGGGGAAAGACGAAAGTCTGCTGGATGTATCAAAGCTTTGAAGAGAACACCCAGCCTCTGTCTCAGGAAAGTCTAAGGGTACTTGAGAATTAGGCCAGATTACCGTGCATTCAACTTTCGAAAGGTAAGATATATTTTTTGGTATTTGATAGGCATATAATCATTTGCTAGGCGTGCACACAGGGCACTTCCTTGCGAAGGTGCGAAGGTTAGATTATACATAAACAATATGAGTGATCGATTGACCGTTGGATGAAATGTTCATTTTAACCTTCAGATATCAGAATCACGGAAATAAACATCAATCAGCTGATCGGAATACATGATATAGGACGCACCCACAACAGAACTGCGGCCTAACAAAGTATCAACTCAGAGCTTTTGGAAGTTGCTAAAATGGCTCTGAGTGTTGGCTGCAGGACTTGCAGAAATCCCCGGTGGGTGCAATTCAATTGTATAAGGTACACCACGCTCGTCCATACCATTTCATAGGATAATCTGGTAAAAATACCCCTTATCATGGAAAATTTTGAAGGTAACCCCCCTTTAAAGGAGTATCACTGAGCCCTAAAGAAATCTGTACAGTACAAAAACTGGTCCTGAGAGAAAGGTTTGGGATTCACTATTCTGATATCTCTTTGTTGGAAAATAGTAGAATCCAATAAAACTTGGGTATCAAACTTGGACCAGGTGAAATTGACTTTTATTCTAGGGTCCCGAGTCCACCAGCATTTAACTGTTTTTGGGTCGGGATATTTTCTGAAGTAAAATACCCCATTTTTTCTGAGATTCTAGGTCCTAGGATTCTGCTTCGAATGTGCCCCTTTCTCAGCGAAATCATGGACGAGGGTGGTGTCATGTTTTCATTAACATTGCACCCACCGGGCAGAAATCGTCTTGAAAGAAACAGAGCAAATGACTTGTTGCCAGATGTTTGCAATAGGACCCAACAAAAAATTCAAATCTTCACCATTATACGCATTTCTTCAGAAATTTGAGCCAGAAATGAGAGTATCTTAAAATCATCAGATGTTTTTTAATCATTTCACTACATGTTAAAGGGTGTCCAAATATAATGTGCCCAATTTGAGTGGCTGCTGTGGAGGAGCTGTAGGTCCATTCGTCCCATTTTCTACACAGTTAAAACATGGGACTCAGGTAATCAGCCTAAGGTGCCATTTAATCCACACTTGTATCCTTTTCTTTTCAGTGAATCAAGGAAAACATACATTTCCAACAGAATACACAAAAAACTGAAGCAATGTCTGCCATCAGCAAACTGTCTATAGACGCTGCAGCTATGTTCATCTCACGCAGCAGAAGCCCGTCTCCAGAGCAGCGACAAAAACATCTTGACGTCACACGGAGCCGTTCACATGGATCATCACCAATGCCCATAAGAAATCAGAGGCACTTGGCAAAGTCAATGGCTAAGGAAAATAACCTCCTTGACAATAATGAAACAGTGTCCCGAAACCCATTCTTTGCGCGGTCGTCACGTTACGCACAAGACAGCACAGTAACGAAGCCTGAAAACGAGTCAGCTATGATCAACGGTAGTAAGGCTTTGGAAATTGAATACAAACAACGGAAGACTTCAAAGTGCGAGAATGGAGCAGGCGAGGGTTCCGAGAAACGGAAAAAGAACTCGGTAGTGAAGAACTTCCTGGTGAATCGTCTTCGCTCGGGCTCGTGGCATGCGTCATCGAGCTCCGACGATTTCAAAGCGCCAAAAGGTGTACGAAAAGTTAGCGAAGGCAGCAGCAGAGAACATTTTAACGGTGACAGCTCCAAGGCCGAGAATTCAGACAACTCAGGAAATAGTCGGATAGACAAAGAGCTCACAGGCCTAGTCGATCATGTTTTGGAAACACATTTACGGAATGAAAAGTTCGACAGAGGCCAAGCATCGGAGAAGTGTTGCCTTTTGAGCAAAGTACTAGAGAAAGCTGTTAAAAGCAGACTGAATACTAGTGGAAATAATTTTAAGATAAGTGTCTTAGTGTATATGGGGGAAATTAAGGACGATGGAATAAAGATGGCGACCCAGTGTGCATGGGAACCGAGTCAAGATCATTTTGCCATGGCTACATATGAATCAGATAAACTATTCGTATCAGCAATGGTATTTGCCGTTGAATTTGACAATGGGTATGATGCAGGTAGCTAGAAATATGGACCTGTTTACATGAAGGTACCGCAGAAAGTGGCCTGTCTGGCTCCGTGACGTCATGCTGACTAGGGGCCTTGACTCCATAGGGGTGGTCGAGAATCGACGCAACTATTACCATTTTGATGGACACAAATGTCGACCAGACAAATAATTCGATTGCAATTGCCCAGGCGTCGATGCAATGCAAATGCATTTATATCCTTCGGGTGAGCCAGAAAAAAGTTCCCTCCTTTTAAATTTCAGAGCATCAAGACAACTTGATGGATCTGAATAATTAAAATTCTGGTTAAAAGTCGGAAGATCAAACTATTTTAAGATTTTTCTTGCGTTTTCATTTATACGCACTGAAATTATAGGTAAATTCGATTTAATGATGATTTCTCGGTTGCGAAATACCTGAAAAAGGGCCTAAAATACTTAGTCAAATCGTAAGGAATCTCCTCACACAGAACAATGACTTCTCTCGTGAGTATGGGGAATAGATTTTCAAACAAATACTGAAGTTTTTCAATGTTTTATTAAAACAAGATTTGAGTCTTTGTCTGCCCTTTTGGTCCTAATTACAAGGGACTGTCAATATTTTTCATTATAACATTATTTGAGTTTTCAAATGCGTTTTTAAAGAGAAAAGGTTTGTCGTCTTGCTCCTGGCCTTACCATGGGCGAAATGAAGATAAAAATTTAGGCTTAGAGCCCAGTAATCAACATGAAGGCCTGGAGCCCACTAATCAACATATCTTCAGTCCTTTGTTGCCTTTAAAGCATTCTTTCTATCAAATCAATCATAAAACCATAGTTATTATTCTTGTGCCTGTTAACCTGCTCTGGTATCAAGGTAGCTGGCAACAAAATACGGTAATTGCAAGTATAGAAGTTAGAACCAAACATGGTAAGCTTTGAAGGCAACAAAGGACTAAAGGTATGTTGATTAGTGGGCTTTAGGCCTAAATTTTGTCTGCAGCTCACACATGGCCTTACGATTGATCACAAAGTTGCACTTTCCACCTCACACGTCGATTTCACATGTTCAGTTAGATATAAACATTTACCCGGCTTCAATCGGCCATTCCTTTCCGTAGCTGTGGGAGATTCTCTGCAGAAAGCCCCGTTCAAAAGCATGCAAAACGAATGAAAACAAAGATCCAAATTTCTCCGGTTTTCGTTCCTAACAACAATGACATTTACAAGTATCAGTGCATGTTATCCTCCTTCAAGAATGGAATCTCCCTAATTGATCTTTTTATACCAATAGGAAGATGTGTTCATCATCCCAAGAGGAATGCACGTGCTAAAGCAGAGGCAAGTTGTTGCTGTAAGGCAGGAATCGCGAGGGAACTTTGTCATGAATTTAGGTAGGATAGTCGAGTCTGCACGCAGGCTAGAATTTAGGCCATTTTTGAAGGCTTTTCGAGGGCTTTCTCGGGAAAATTCCTTATATTTTCGGAAGAAAGGGGCCAATTTCAGCAAATGAAATTCTTAAAATCCATTTAACATGTCAGCATTCAACAAAATAACAACAAATATCATTACTGTCATGTTCAGGGTAAAGTAGCCTTTCAAACGTGGTGCCTTTTTCTTCTGACTCACCCGGTAGTATGCAACTGTCTGACGACGCTCAAGTTAGCACAATTTGTGAGAATAATTTCGCACTTTGGGCTTCATGTTTCGAAAAGCATAAGGCAGATAAAAAATCAATAGACCTTTTAGCTATTCTATAAAAGAGCCTGCAATCCTGGACAAAATATATTGGAACAACGTAAGATTCTACAATTTCAAATGAACAACCCCGATACAATGTTGCTTGCCTGTTTTCAGCTTCAAGATGCCAACCAACATTGTTTCGGGGGTAAAAGGGGGTGGTGCAAATGTAAGAGTGAGATAATCTGCGAAAAGCAACTTTGTTCCAAAGATTTTGTCCAGGATTGTGGATCGAGCGTTATTTTTGGACATTTTTATACGCGAGGTTCGATCGAGTGGCATTAGAGCTTCTACCACCATTGTGCACATTGGAAAATTCCTCAAAATGCAACAAAATATCGTTCGATTCAGATTCTTTCTCAGAATAGCTAAAAGGTCTACTGGATTATTGGGAAAAATGAAAAATTCCACCGAAATAGAGAAGAATAATTTCACTTCATATGCACTGTAGCAGAATTACAAATATGCCTTGAAAAATAACGTATTAAACGTATCGAGCATAAATTGTTATCAGTAAAATAAAAATTCACCTTACAGTTATGAGCTATGCTACTTGAATGAATTCATATGCATTAAAAATGTTCTTAACATTACCCCTCATTACTCATTTAGTATCTGAAATGTTCTATGGGCAAAGACAGATTTCAGCACCAGGTAAATCACAGAAAGCCTTCAAACCAAAAGAACTCGTAAAGAACGAAAATTTTGAAATTCTTACATTTATGTGCGGGTTTTATGGTTCATTGTTGAAAACTAAAGGTGAAGATGATGAATCGATTATAAAACATTTAATTGCCGAATGTTTGAAAGGGAATGGAGAAGAGGAAAGACAGAGATTTTTATTGCGTGTGCTAGAGGCATTAGCCGATCAGGAAACGTATCATAGTAAAAGAACTCGTAAAGAACGAAAATTTTGAAATTCTTACATTTATGTGCGGGTTTTATGGTTCATTGTTGAAAACTAAAGGTGAAGATGATGAATCGATTATAAAACATTTAGTTGCCGAATGTTTGAAAGGAAATGGAGAAGAGGAAAGACAGAGATTTTTATTGCGTGTGCTAGAGGCATTAGCCGATCAGGAAACGTATCATAGTAAAAGAACTCGTAAAGAACGAAAATTTTGAAATTCTTACATTTATGTGCGGGTTTTATGGTTCATTGTTGAAAACTAAAGGTGAAGATGATGAATCGATTATAAAACATTTAGTTGCCGAATGTTTGAAAGGAAATGGAGAAGAGGAAAGACAGAGATTTTTATTGCGTGTGCTAGAGGCATTAGCCGATCAGGAAACGTATCATAGTAAAAGAACTCGTAAAGAACGAAAATTTTGAAATTCTTACATTTATGTGCGGGTTTTATGGTTCATTGTTGAAAACTAAAGGTGAAGATGATGAATCGATTATAAAACATTTAGTTGCCGAATGTTTGAAAGGGAATGGAGAAGAGGAAAGACAGAGATTTTTATTGCGTGTGCTAGAGGCATTAGCCGATCAGGAAACGTATCATCTTGGAAGAGCTCTGGTTTGTACTGTGGAGTATTTGAACCCAAAATGTGTATATAGTAACAAGAAACTTATTACGGAAATCATCGACCAACTCATTATTCGCTTTATGCCTATCCTGACACACGCTTATACAGCAAGTGTAGTTCATGGATATGTATGTTAGCTTGGTAGAAATTGGATCATCAAAATAAGATGAACAAATAACGATCAATAAAACCCATATTTTGTGATAGTGGAAGTGGAATTCCCTCTGAATTTGCCACAGGGGGGGGGTCCTTTCCTTAATTTTGAGGCTCTGGTACCCAGGGTACAGGACGCCCAAATTACATACAGTTTATTCGAAAAAATATTTTTCTCCTATTAAAAATATTGATGAATTTTTGTATTGAAATATTGTTGTTCTCCTTCCGCTTTTCTGCACAACTATAGCGCGTTATTTGTGAAATAAATATTTTTACAACAGAGCACAACCCCCTTGTTTCCTTGTGCTCTCTTGTAAAGATATTTATTTCGCAAATAACGCGCGATGGTTGTGCAGGTAAGCGAAAGAAGAACATCAATATGTTTGTATTTTCCAATAAAAATTCATCAATATCTTTAATATAAGAAAATATTTTCGCGAATAAACTGTAATATGGTCTCTCAGTGGGCGAGTCAGAAAAATTGTTTATTTTTGTTTTAGTGCAGGACAAAAACGAAGCAATCCCTTTTAGAAATTTTAATTTCTTTGCAACAACGCAAGATCAACTGAGATCTGAATACCCTGTAGACATTTTTAGGCTGAAACACCATAAGACGGATCTCTTAAAAACGGTAGACCAAAAAATGCAAAAATATTCAGCAAAAGCAGGGAGCTAATTTTGGATTCAAATCAGAAACAGAAATAATGGGTGGGTCTTATTCATTTTTCAGCTTGATTGTTCAAAATACGATGCAAGCTTTCAGAGTGCATATGACATTCCCTTGTCACAAGAAGACTTCATTTTATTCGAAAAAAGAAGGCAATAGGTGATATTTTCCTCTGGTAGCCACACTGTTTTCTTCGCAATGCAAAAATTGAAAAAACTCACCCAACAACAAAGAATGCCAAAGCAGGACACCTACAGTCGGGGCTGCTTGCAAAATGACTGGTCAATCGCCCATCAAACAAGGATTGACTTTTCGACTTATAGGGAAGCAGCCTGGGGGGAGGACTCAGAGCAGTTAGGCCTATACACATTGCAATTAGCCTAGCAGTGGAATCTGGTCCATTAAGATCTAACTATCCAAAAAACTAACCAGTTGACCTTTTGACCTAAGTTAAGAATAAGTTGGATAGAAAACTGATGAACCATCCCACAAACGGCCATAGTCACAAAGAAACATTTTATCCACTCGTAAATCTGAAATTAATTTTGTAAGTCCCAAGCCGAGATTAAAAGGAGCATTTCTGATCATTTTTCATACATTTGTGGTCTAAATTTTTAAATAAATCCTTTGTAACCCTGGTGTTTTTGCCTTGAAAAGAGTGAGCAGGATACCAAAATCTAAGTCGATCTTAGACTTAATACATGAACCCTTGTTTTCACCCCATTGCCCCTAACGATATATCTATACAATGATATACAACGATCAATAACGATATATATCGCAATACCCCCAAAATACTGTATCCTTTCCGTTGACTTTTACAATATAACAATTCAATCAAGCAAAACTTAGATTAAGTCGATCTTTCATTGCTGCACAGAAACTCGAACTTTAAGAAAAGATTGCTTCCGAGTTCTTCGATTAAAACAAAACTAGGTATTATTTATGACTCGCCCAGAATACTCAACAATTATTCATGTGTTCGAAGATTACCTCACAATGACAGTAAGATTTTCTTGTCCATCTCTATATCTATCCTCCGTGCAGGGTTGAAATGAATGTTATGTTGTCCTTATTTTGAATTTCATACTCAAGTTCACCCTTGAAGAAGAGGGAGAGAATGAGTTAGATCACTTCAGAATAATGGGGGCTATCTGACATCCTATTTTGTCAGGGGGGGCAAAAAAGCCCCCCCCCTGCCTAGCTCTTGACTGGTAAAAGGTAGATTAACCAAATTTGGTATGCTAATAGCTCTAGGTATGAACTTTGTAAAAACATAAAATTAATCTGAAATTGGCCATCCGTATTGCTTACGTCAGCATTCTCCTTTGTGTGGCCAAGAAATGCAACAAAATTGACAAAAAGCAGGAAAATGCGATAAAATCATATTTGGAGCACAATTTCCTTCCAGACATGAAACTGATGATAGATTCCATCAAATAACATTAGTCTGCAAAAGAAGTTTGCAAAATACTGCAATTTTGCTCCTTTTTCGCGAAAATTGTGATTTGAAAATTTGCGATTTTGCCAGGAGTCAGTCCCAGAAAATGGTCTCCCTCCCCCTCATTTGTTCAAATGTTTCAATGAAACTTTGCCACCAGTAGCACAATAGGTAGCTAAGGGGGGGTGCAAATAGGGTTAATAGACTTTTGTTCCAAAGATGGCGTAAGGCAAGTTTTAACCGTGATCCTTTGCAACTCATGATGAATCGTCCAATCAAATTAATCGACATTCAGTTCAAAATGGAAACCAGACTTAAACAGCCAGCTTTGTGTATTGGCCTTTGAAAAGTGAGTTCAACAGCTATTTGAACTTCTTGTCCTTGAGAATCACTAGATTCCTAAGGTACTAAATATTGGATATTACATTGAAACTAGCTAATTGGAATTGTATATATTTCATGTGAAACTAGCGGCCTGAAATTATATCAAATCTGTCTTGTTATAATTCACAAAAGTAACTTACCATCAATTCCCAGTCAGCATCATTCACAAGCACAAGGATTCCGGGTCGTCTAAAATTGAGGAGAGTTATACAATACCGGGTGTCCCAAAATGATGTATTATTGTTTGATTGCTTACATGTCCATAACCACTGAACCGATTTTCAAAAACTTTGTTTTATTTGATTGCCTAAAGGCTAAATTGCAGTTTAAGGTGTTGGTTGTCGATTTACCACGGCGTTTTCATGTCGAAAAGGAGATGGATAAACCTGCTCAAATTTAAGCCTTACATGGCATGAGAAAGAAATGGCCTATCTTTCCTGTCAACATTTTAGATGTGATACACAATGCTTAACTCCTATTCGTATTATCTAAACTCAGTATTAACTGAATTCGTATGCTCTGAACGACATATATTCTCTGAATGACATATAAGTTCAGCCTTTTCATCACATCTAAACTATTGACTTGGAAAGTAGGCCACTTCTTTTTCATGCAATATAAGGCTTGAATTTGAGCAGGTTTATCTATCGTCTTTTCAACATGATGACATCGGCCTAAACCACAACCAACATCCTGAAATACAATTTTGCCTTTCGGCAATCGGATAAAATAAAGTTTTTGAAAATCGGTTCATCGGTTATGGACATACAAGCAATCAAACGATAATACATCATTTTGGGACACCCGGTAGAATATCACAATCGTCTGATGAAAAACGAACAATGCCGAGAAACATTGTTTGCAAAGAATCTAGTTGCCATTTTGAGTATTAAAATTGAAGTCGCATGATACAAGTGTTTCTTCGCCATTTCATGAAATGTTATCTGCGTAACATTTCAATTAATTGTATAAAATAATATAGGGGAGATCAGGGACATTTGTAACAGGTGGCAATTGTAACACTGGCCCTCACACCTTGCAGAAAATTGTAAAAAATCTGATTTTTGCACAGAATATGCTCATCTTAACCCTATAAAGTATTAGCCACAGAATAGCCAAACATAGTAGTAGAAATTCACCTTTTTCACTAAAATTGGTCTTATCGTTCTAAAGCTAAAGGCTACTTTGCTTGGCAGTTCTTTTTCAACATGCCACAAAGAGAACTAAAAATTTGATGTTTCCACAACTTCAGCTTCAAAGAATGAAAGCGAGCATGCTAATCCTCCAAGGAATAAAACCTAAGGACAAGTAAGTGCTTCTTGCATTTCTGCAGGCATGGGTTGCTCATAAGCAGAAATAGGACAAAATTTGATTGTGATTTTTTAAATTTTGTCTCAAAACTTTTCAAAGATATCTCCCACAAGCAAAACTGTAAAGAATACTAGTTAAATAAATTTCTGCATCAAATTTAGCCCTTTGGCTCCAAAATGAAAGGTTATTCATTGAAATGCGTGCATGATTCATAACTGTACATCTCACCAAATGCTGAATGCATCATTTTTGGGACACCCGGTACATTTACTCAAACACCTTGTTATGGTCAAATAAATGAAGAAACTGTTGAAGAACTCACACACTGTCTCCTTGAATGAATAATTCAGGTCTTTCTTTCAACAAATTATCTTTTATCCATGGAAGAAGGGTCCTTATATTCCCTGTCAAACAAGAAGAAATTTTAAGGCTATTTGAAAACCACTCCATTTTCTATCTGAACTGTTTTTACTGATGAAAAAGCTCCTTTGTTTAAATTCTCTAGCTTACAGCATACAAAATTAGATAGAAAATTGCAAAAACAGGATTTTAACTTGCTTCCATGGACTATGTACATGCACACATTCTATCAATTAAGCTACTGTACCTGAGCCTGGATTTTCTTCAGTGCTCTAGTTTTGATAATTTCTCAAACAACCTTCTGTAACTATTTTTCACGTACATGGGGATCATTTCAGCCAACCATTCTGTGCCCTGCCTTAGAGAAATAGAACTTCCCTGCCTTGAATAAACGGTAGAGTCTACTGTGGTAAAATGGGTAAGTTTGGGGTAAAATGGGTAGGGTGAAAATTAGGATAAATTGTGCCAAAATCTCTATTCAGAGTTTTCCTCTAGCTAGAACCACTCGAACTACTCTCCTTGACATAAGGCATGTTGACTTATCAGCTCGGGGTCTACCTTTTTCCAGCAATCAACAAAAATTCTTTACATTATGGCAAGAATTTATCAATAATATCAAAGACTGTAAATATTTCTAAGCAAGAATTCTTAGGCAGGAAAAAACCATGTAAATGTGTGCAAAGCATGTACTGTAATATGCAGCCTGCCTTAAAAAAATAGATCTTACCAACCTAGCAGATTTCTTTGCAGAGAAATTTTATCTCTCTGTACAGCAGCTCAAAAGCATAGAAATACAATTTAGTTCATGGCCACAGGCTCAAATCCTACTGGTCATATCAAATGTTTATGTTTGTCTCTTTAAACTGTAAACTATACTTACATGTCGTATCAGCAGAAGGTAGAGTTACATCATGTTTCTTGATTTTATCAAACAGCAGTTCTGCACCACCACTGAAAAAACAGGGTCAAGGGTTTTAAACAGTGTTAGAGACTTATATGCTGCAAGCCAGGGTGCATTCCATGCACTTAGGCCCAATTCCATGCAACAACTCTTTTAAACGTAAATGTAAAGATTTCCTCATGGACAAAATAAAACTAGACTCTTTTGTTAATTATGGATGGATTCTGAAATAGAATCTAAACTTAAGAATTTAAATCAAAGTGAAAGTTCCTGGCTAGTTAAACAGTTTCAATGGGTATGATGTCTCTTGTGTATTCATTGTAGGCACGTATTCACTAATGAATAGCGATTCACTGATTTTTCGTTTGGTCGTCGAGCTATAATTTGAACCTAATATTTTGAAATCCTTTGTCCAAACATGTGGGTGTTTGCTGTCCCTAGAGTGATGTAGGACGTGCGAGAATCTATCTCGTCTATTATGATCAATGATTCGTTCACTTATTCTTCTTTTCGTTTCTCCAATGTATTGTTCTTGACAATCCTTTTCAGGTCATTTGCACAAATATACCACATTACTTTTATGTTCGAATTCTGTGTGGTCTTTTACTTTGAACTGCGTGCTTAGTTTTCTACTTTTGTAAGCGACAAAAGGTTTCGTGTCCGATTTCAGGCAGTGTTTTAGGGTCCTTTTCATTTTAGCAAGGATATTTACGCCTTTCATACCGGCGTATGGTAACGTGAGTTGCACACGGTTATCTGACTTTGAGCTGCCTTCTTCGATGATCTTATCATTGTGGATATACTGATCTGTATATCAATTGGAAATCGCACGCGCCTGTGCAGTGGAAATCAAGCACCTTGAAGGGACTTGTAAAACGAGCAATTCTTATCTCATCCACCAAAGAAACAATGGAACAAGAACTTGAGCATCTGAAGCATGTTTTCTGCAAAATCAATGATTATCCACGAAAATTTGTTGAGAAAATTGTCATAGATGAAATGAGAAAAGAGGACAACAGGAGAAACAACGTTGAGAACAACATCCACAATGATAAGATCATCGAAGAAGGCAGCTCAAAGTCAGATAACCGTGTGCAACTCACGTTACCATACGCCGGTATGAAAGGCGTAAATATCCTTGCTAAAATGAAAAGGACCCTAAAACACTACCTGAAATCGGACACGAAACCTTTTGTCGCTTACAAAAGTAGAAAACTAAGCACGCAGTTCAAAGTAAAAGACCACACAGAATTCGAACATAAAAGTAATGTGGTATATTTGTGCAAATGTCCTGAAAAAGATTGTCAAGAACAATACATTGGAGAAACGAAAAGAAGAATAAGTGAACGAATCATTGATCATAATAGACGAGATAGATTCTCGCACGTCCTACATCACTCTAGGGACAGCAAACACCCACATGTTTGGACAAAGGATTTCAAAATATTAGGTTCAAATTATAGCTCGACGACCAAACGAAAAATCAGTGAATCGCTATTCATTAGTGAATACGTGCCTACAATGAATACACAAGAGACATCATACCCATTGAAACTGTTTAATTAGCCAGGAACTTTCACTTTGATTTAAATTCTTAAGTTTAGATTCTAACTGATCTATGTAAACCCTTAGGGATGTACATTCTCAATTGTTTGTAATATAGATTTTAGATGTTTACGCTGTACTCATTCACCTGATGATGCCGTATGGATATACAGCGAAATATTGTAAACTTTATCAATGGATATTGAAACATGAAGCTTCTCGTAATACTTTTTCTTATCAAACTCTACGCCCGTTGTAACATTTTCAATTCTGAAATAGCTTTTTAACTGATATTGTATACATATATATACCTCATTACATAATTTTTTTTTTCATACTTTTACTTTGTGAACCAAACTGAAAACAAGTTTTTATACTTAGTTTGTAATTTCACTTTAAAGAATATTATACATACATACATACATACATACAATCGGTTCTTGGGATGATGGCGTACGGAAATCTAACTGCCTTGGCATGAACATGAAGTTGACCTCGATTCTTATGTAAACTAGCAGTTTTTTTTATGATCAAATATATATGGTGTGTATTCTCTCTCCCTGAAAATACCTGGCGTACGAAAGCTTAGGGTTCGGCGTACTTCGGCGTAGGTTTTACATGGATGGAATGCACCCTGGCTGACTAAAGGCTGCAAGCCATGTTTTGCTAATTTTACCACTCTCCTATCAGTCTGTTGTTTGTGATTATGTGTATGTTTGGCTTAGACTAGTTCATTCGTCTGCCTGCTTAGATGCATGTTAGTTTTGAAAATTTTTACGTTTTTTTAAGTTTAAGTAAGATTAAGAAAGAAGATTAATTTTTGAAATAATTTTTCATCTGCCTAGTTGTCTTCGCACTTAAAATTTGCAACCACTCCAATTCTGCCAAGCCTCTAAGGATTTACTCCTTTCGGTTGTTGCAACAGAAATATCTTTACAATACCTGAATTCCAAGCAAACAGTGAGAGCTTTTGCGTCGCTGCCAGCAGCCATCTTGGCCTAAATGAAGTCTGAAGAATTGTTGCTGTTGTGGCTCACTTGCTGGTATCCAGGCCTCAAGCCGCGTCATGTCTCTTCCATATTCTCCGCTGTAAAAATGGTGGGTACCTTTTATTGTTAGTTTATAATCTGTAATCATCGGCACTAAAGCTGATTTCATGCTCATATTCTAGCTGCCAAACGCTATGACGTTTATTATTTGTGTTATTTCATCAAACATATTTCGAATCTAGTTATTTATCGCTCTATAATTGTTGTCAAATTAAAGATCCCCATGGGCCTAAAATCTGTCAATCTCATGTTGTTGAAAAATATATGTATTCAGTTCATATTCATATTCAGTTTTCATATTTTAAATTCCACTACATAAAATTTAGTAAAAATAACTATGCTAAGAAACAACTAGAAAAAAAATTACAGTAATACAAGAAATTAATACATTGTGCAAATACAAAACGAAGAAGATAAATTGTATGCAGGGAATTACTTAAAGGAGGAGCTCTCTCAGTAGGTAAACTAATCGAGGAGAGAGCCCCCCTGCCGTATCCTAAGATATTCTCTATTAACTTTAGATGAATTTAAATAAATCCTAAAACGTAGATGGAATTGCATTTCCCAGAAAGAGGGTCCCGAAGTCACGGACTATTCCGTGAACGTTCCGTGACAACGTTCCGTGGTTGCCCGTGACGAAATGGAGTTTTATTTCGTCACGGAACGTCTTCACGGAACGTTCCAGCTAAGCGGCCTAAATGCTAGCCTTCTGTGTTCCCACCAGTCAAGAGAATAGAGAGATGCTAAACTAGACTAATGCATAGTATTGAAATAAATACTTTCAGTGTATTTTCTTGAAATTATGGAATTTTATGAATATTCCGTGAAGACATTCCGTGACGAACTTAGCTCAATATCGTCACGGACACAGGCCATCGAATGGACCGCTGAGAATAGTCCTTACTCTTTCGTAGATAAAAGTTTAACATCTGCTTGTGTCTTTCATTTTGAATAGATTCTGGACCTCCATGGCTGTATTTTTAGTAAATATTGCATTAAACTGTCTGCCAGACCGTTGTTCCATTTCGATGGAATTTGCACGAGGAACAAGCAACTAAATGTCATCTTTGAGAGGACGAAATACTCCTTCACAGCTCCAAGGATAGTTTGTCTGAAATGGCAACCGAAAGTGACCAATAGGCCGTAAGAGTATGACATTTTCGATTATTACAAAATCGTGCCATGATCGTCGGTTTTGCCCTCGTCACAACAGGCAACAAAAAAGCAATAGAAAGAAAATTCATGTTCTGACTCGAGACGTATGTCATTTAATCACAAAGCGCTCCAAAGTATGTAGGCCTAGCGGAAAACAAGCAGTGTACCGACTTCCAAATAAAAGAACGGGTATTTTGTTTAAAGACCGCAATGCTGCACACTGTCAGCTATTCATGTTAATGGGAAACAATAGCTAGAACAAAAGCTCTTTCAAACATATGAAAGTTAACATTGTCCGTGACAAGTTATGGCCCGTGACAATTTTCAGTTCATTTAGGCTTCACAGACGCCCACGGAACGTTCACGGAATAGTCCGTGACTTCGGGACCCTCCTTTCCCAGACTGATAAGTTTGCAAAGTGCGCACGGAAGATGCGCGCCTGGCTATTGTTTTAAGAAGAATGGTTCTATTGTTGTTCCTTTGTTCTAAATGAAATTGCGCGCGGAAGATCTTCCGCCCGCACGACATAAATAGCAGTCTGGTGCATTTCATCATGCTATGAAGCCCATGTGCCTAAATGCGCAGACAAGCCCACACCAGGTAGGCCACCATCGTGGCACCATATGTGGCCTCTTGTAGAAATGTTTGAGTGAAAAGAAGCACAGATTGTCAGATCATCCTCAGTTGAGGCTTGAGCTAAGTTACAATGTTTTGAATTTGAAATACGAAAACTGAACTGAAGAATCCCATCCATGCACAACCAGCAGCATGCAGCAGCTCGAAATTTTATTGGGTTGCAAAGAACTTTTCATTTGGGCTTTCTAATTGTTAATACTGAGATGACAACAGGGTCAGGAGATTACTGTTCTACAGTACCTTCCACTTTCACATAAATTTCTGAGGATTTAGGGGGCTGTCCTTGATACAACAATGTCAATAATGAAGCACTATAATTTGCAATAATTCATTTTAACACAAACAAAACCAGGAGATAAAGAGCCTGCATGATTTGTCTGGCCTTGTTATGGAGTAACATTTATAAATAGCAGACTTTCACATATGATGGATGATAATAAATGGGCTATTTTAGAAACTGCACACACAAAGTGACTGTTTCATGCAAAATATCTATTTGAGGTTTTCAAAGTACCCCAAGCCCCTCCCCCATCCAAAGCATCCCATAAGAGATTGACAATTTTCCCTGTTATGAGTGGATTGACCTCAGTAGTTGCAGTTTTGAATGCTGATTTGTTCTATTACCATGTTTGCATGAAAGGATAGAGATTCTATCATTGTGTTTGGAATTTATAACAATATGCAGGAAGTGGAAGCAATGGAACCACAGATTGGACAAAATGCCAAGGAAAAATCTGATAAAACAGACATCCATCAGAAATTTAATGTGAAAGAATCAGAATGTCCTCATAAAGCGGGTAGGAGGGATCAAGAATGGACTTCTTTTCTAGAAAAAAGAGTCAAGACCAATTGACATATTTCTTCTGTTATGTATTTGAAAGGTTTAAGTGATTGCTGCAAGAGCTTTCTGTATGTTCAAAAATTTACCAAATTCAAACAACTGGGACAATGCCCCTCAATCTAAAATGATGCAGAATAGATGATATGTGGAATAGTCAATCTTAGATTTGTAAAAAATCCATCAAATATGCTTGATCTGTGGTCTAGATCAATGTTGTTTGCCAGATAAAGGCATATTGTATGTTGTTCAAATATTCAAATATTAGAGTGTTCAAATAACTTAAAATTTTCTTGTGGAGTTTCTTGTTTTAAGTTTGCCAACCCCTGATTTGTGTGTAAAGATCCAGTTTTTACTGTTCTGTTGCAGGCAAAAGTTAAGGCTCATGAGCTTAGGGGCAAGAAGAAGGAGGATTTGCTCAAACAATTAGATGAGCTAAAGACTGAGCTGCAGCAACTTTGTGTTGCCAAAGTTACAGGAGGACAACCATCAAAATTGTCAAAAATGTAAGTAAAATATTTTGAAAATAGCTTCTGAATTTCCAATATATGTTGATAATGAATTTTGGATGATTTGAAACGTTTAGAAAAATGATATGAGTCTTATCTAGCATTAGGCCACTCAACTTGCTGATTATGTAGAAATGTCTCTACTAATCTCATGTATTTGTCTAATAGATGAAATGAATCAAAGCGAATGTTGTGTTGCTCCTCATTCTACGATTTGTGACAAAGCTGCACTTCCCACCAGACATGCCAGCTTCTGAATTATTTAACAAATGCATAGTAGATGAATAAAAAAGATGTACCTACACTATTTGAACAATTGTACACAAAAACTAAAGGATCAATCTGAAAAATTGCGAATCCGTTGTCTGGCTGAAGGTTTTACTTACAGGCTGTTATTCAACCATCATGCCCTACATGTGCCTTCTTTTAGTTTGTCTGTGTTGCCCCCATTTTATTGGTCCATGGCAACAGCAAAGGCCAACCAACAGATGGCATGTGTAATGCTTGATGGGTGAATAAGAGCCGTTAAATCTGAGAATTTATTCATGATTTACAATGAACGATCTTAGTCGCAAATGGGGAAATTGCCAAAAACTAGCGTCCGTGGGCTTTGTGTGGCTCAATTCAATAATTCAATCCCACTTTTAAAAGATAACAATGGATCTTGCAGATGAGAGACTTGAAGAAAGGAATTTATTTATTGCCTAAATTTGGGTTTGCAAATGTTACTAAACATCAGGGGCGAAGCTAAAGAAAATTGTTGGGGGGGGGGTGCAGACACTCCAATTTGCCGACAAAAAAACGAAAATACCATTATATATCATCAAAGTTTGAAACGGATAAGCAATGGATGATTAAATTCAAAATGTAGACACTTGGCATAGTATTTCAGGGGCATACACAGCACTTGATGAGTTGGGGGGGGGGTTTATGGGGCGTGGGCTAGGAAATTTTTTGTGACCACGCCCTTCAGACGCTCGGAAAATGAGGGAAACGCCCATTTTAGTTTTATTTTGCATCGTAAAAATGGCTGCAATGAACACAAAATGGGCAGGATGTTTTATTGAATTGCATTGAGAATTTATACCCATCTTAGCAAGTTAATCTAGGAAAGTAAACGAACATGTCAGAGTACAGCTAGCTCTTCAAATTATTTTGATGAAATTGCTTGGTAGCAAATAGGGAACCCTATAGCCAATGACACGCACAGGTTAAGACAAATGGGATCTTGAAATAAGTAGGTCTGGGGGCAAAGCCACCAGGAAAATTTTGAGAATATGCATTCTACTTTGGTTTAGAATGCCTCTCCCAAGACCCAAGATGGTTCAGTCATTCAGTTCAAAGAAATCGGTCACTGAGTTTCACACCAACCTTTTGAAAGATTTGGAAACTGTATTCGCCGACAGACACTCAGTAGTACCAGTACCAAGGAAACGTTTTTGATTTGCCAACAGATATTATCAATTTGCCGACAAACTGAATGTTGGGGGGGTGCGGCACCCCCCCCCACACCCCCCCTTTGGCTACGCCCCTGCTAAACATACATCTCAGGCGTTCATTGGATTCTTAAAGGCACAACTATCATGGCATCATTATTTAATCAGTTATGACAAAAAGCATATTTAAGTCCAATACAACAAAAACTGGTTTTTTAGCCCCAGACCCCCAAATTTTTCAAAACTCATTTTTCAATTAAATCAGCTCCGTATTACGCTTCCAATGAGCTCTCAACCACTTTAATAGCCTTATCTTTTGCCAAGACTTTCGCGAATGGGTGTTCAAACGGCATTTTTCCCACTGTGACCCTGTAGAGATGTTCATATTTATGTTTGACACTATTGTGACGTCTTGGACTTAATATCATTGTCCAATGTTTTTCAGAAAAATTGTGAGAAAGTCCATTGCCAAAGTGCTGACAGTTGTTAACCAGACACAACGTGCCAACTTGAGAAAGTTCCACAAAAACAAGAAGTACAAGCCTCTGGACTTGCGCCCCAAGAAGACCCGTGCCATCAGACGTGCCCTCACCAAACATGAAGCCTCACGCAAGACCCTCAGGCAACAGAAAAGGGACCAACATTTTGGTGTAAGAAAATTTGCTGTAAAGGAATAAACTGTGCATGAGGAGGTTTGAAAATATACACAAATTTGTAGTCTTTCTTCTCTGCGTCATGTCGCTAGATTTGCTGGCAATTATTTGCAAAAACTTTGTCACGTCGAGTTAATTGGCACAGTGAAATCTCTTGAATAGCAACACTTTGTCAAAAACAGCAAATAAATTCCTGAACAGCCAAATTCGCTTGGTAAATATACTGATTTTCAAAATTGTAATGTCCGAAGACTTAAATTGCAAATTCTTTCTGCAGAATTCGGCTACAAGCAACCAATTAGTTTGGACAATGCCTTTGCCAAGAAATCTGACAGCTCAGAGCTTTACCTTTAAATCTTATTTTTGCCCCGATAGGAAAACCAATCTTCTGGAAACTCACCAGGCTTTTTTCAAAATTGATTATGATTGAGGTCGAAGCTTTCTTTGCCGAAATAGAAAATTGTTGGTCAAAACTTTCATCGTCGAAGTTTGTCCCGTTTATCCGCCGAAATTTCATCTGGCCAAAATTTCTTTCAATGATAATAACATAAAGAGCGTGACTCATTTGCTTCTAGAATTAAGGTAGCCTGTGTGCAGCCTCAACGAAGCATAGGCAGTGGCGGACACCTGGGGGGCGAAGGGGTGCGATCGCCCCCCCCCCCCAATGTTGGCTAGAACAAAGATCTTTTGTTTGAAAATAATAGAACAAACAATGCTTTTTAACCGAAACAATAGCTTCGCCCCCCCAATATTTGGCAAAGTGTCCGCCACTGAGCATAGGTTCCAACTCTTTAAAAAGGCTGGTGTAAAGTTGAGTGAACTATTTCTTTGAACTGAATGACTTCAAAGAAACTTTAGCTAATTCTCTATAATTCTACTGTTGGAATTTTCTGAAATTTTCAATATTTTCAGAAGTAGAGTGTTTTTCTCCTTTTTTTTCAAGGATTCAAGAAAAATTTTCAAAAAAAACTTAAAACCATCATAATTTCTAAATTGTTTGACATAACACAAAATAATTTCGAAGAAACCATAGTTTATGAATGCCTACAATATGGTATCAAGCAAAAGTCTGTCACTCATTTGGTTTATGATTTAGAAATTTGATGATGTCACATCCTTAAATGAGTTGAAATGTACGATACGCTGCAATTTGCAAAAATATTCAAAATTTCTGAAAAGTCCAACGGTAGAATTATAGATATGTATCTGAAGTTTCTTTCAAGCCATTCAATCAGGAGAAATAGGGCATTGAATTTTACACCCACCATTTTACTCCGAGATAAAGATTTGAAACCTATGCTCCTCAATGAAGGATTGTTGAGGCTGCACGCAGGCTAGAATTAAGGCTGCCTTTCCAGTAGTCCGTGTTAAAATGAAAACAGGTCAGAAAATATCCGTTTTTGCGTTGCGTTCCCAACCCAGTTGATAAACGGAAAAGTTTCAAAACGGGTCTCAAAATGGATCAATTTTAACCCGGGTATCTTTTAACCCACCTGTGGGTTGGTGGAAACGGATAACTTTTAACCCAGTTACAACTGTAACAACATGCTATACTTTTGGCATTTCAAATTTGAAGTTTGTTCAAATTTAAAGTGGACGGACGGATGGATGGACGGATGGATGGATAGATGGATGGATGGATGGATGGATGGATGGATGGATGGATGGATGGATGGATGGATGGATGGATGGATGGATGGATGGATGGATGGATGGATGGATGGATGGATGGATGGATGGATGGATGGATGGATGGATGGATGGATGGATGGATGGATGGATGGATGGATGGATGGATGGATGGATGGATGGATGGATGGATGGATGGATGGATGGATGGATGGATGGATGGATGGATGGATGGATGGATGGATGGATGGATGGATGGATACATTTGCCACATAATAAATAAACAAATTACAAGAAATGAACAAAATTTACAAATTTCAAAAGCTAAAAATAGATAAAATACAATGACAATGCACATTAAATAAATACCGTTAAAAACTCCCCTTATTGTAGTGGCAGGGATAGCATTAAAAGGTCATATTGGCCTTCTTTACATTATGGTCCCCTTAGAGGTGGTTGCAAACAAAATGAAATAAACAACAGATGTTAAAGTGCTTTTGGATCAAGCATAATTTAGTAAGGCCGAATCATGCATGTGAGAGGACGCGCAGTTTTAGTAGAACACATAAACGTTGTTTTCTTCTCTCTGTATATTTTGGAGAAAAAAAATCTTCGATTTATTGAGTTGAAAGAATTAGGCAATACCATTTTACACATTCAGTTTGAAAGTTTTGCTAAGAGTCGAGCCCTATGCTCCAAGAGCCGGTATTTAAGCGGTTTATCGGCTAGTTTTCGACAACTTCTTGCTATTCAAGCGATTTCACAGTGCCAAAAATTAACTGATCAATTCGGATGCTCCTGCATCGTTGTTCAGTATAAAATCTGATTTTCTTCTCCTAAATCACAACAGCAGGACATCTGCAAATTTTTCTCATTGCTCTATGCCCCATCTTTCTCAACTAAATGTGCAAAAATTTGACACAATTTGAAATCGAATGTGAATCTGAGAAAACAGTTGCCTTTCAAACTTTGCGGAACAAATGACAGGGCTGCACTCCGTGAATAGATGGGAACGTGGGATTGATGAATTGAATGGCCTGCTCTGCTCTAAATCTCGTTAATTAGTGGCAGTTCTGCGTAGGAAGAAACTGAACCAATCTCTCTTCGAGTCTGTCTTATCCATATCATGTTGAGCCTTTTGTGACGTTTCGTTTACACGCTGCGCCTACGATAACGTTAGGTTTCATATGGTTTTTGTCATAAAATTGTTTGTCGTTCTAAGGGGTTGCTGTGTCTTTTTGTAATCTTTTTGCTGTTTCTACAAGGACTACAAGAGTTTAGATTGACCGGCATTTTTGCACACTTTTCTCGATTGAGTGGCGTTGTTGTTTCCATCACTGTTGTACACATTTGAAACTTCATCAGATTTCTGCAAAATGTATCAAGAGGGTATCAAGATTCCATCTTCAATCATTTAGGAAGGGTCAGTCTTTAGCCAAGGCTGGTTTTCAAGGGGCCCTCCACTTGAAAATGCAATAATACAAAAACAAATACTTGATCAAAAAGGGCTAAATATATAATTATTAAAACAAAGAAAATAGCTAGTAAGTACGGTATATACAATATATAAACTACAAAAAAGCATTAGGCAGGGCAATTTCCCAGACGACCCAAGGATATCGTTCGATGAAGACTTATTTGTAGAATGGCCCATGGAAATGGCGACAGCAAAGAATCAACCACACGATGGCATGTGCAAGGCATGGGCGTTGAAACAGACCCTTCAACACCTTTTTGCTTGCAATTTCAGTGAGTTACCCATCCAGGTCCCAAGGCACAGAAACAGGGGCGTCGTGGGGCCTGTCTATTAGGGAGGGCCAAGGCCCCGAAATTTCCGAAAAATACATTTTTTTAATTTCGTCCTTTTCTCCGTTTGTGAGACGCTCGCAGTGGCTAACGGAAAATGTTTGGGTTTATTGGTGTTATGTTAGGATTAGGTCCATGTGAACCGCGACGAGGAGATCCTCCTGGGATGAAACCCAACTGTTAGACCTGTCGGAACGAAGTTGATATTCGGGTTGCTGAAACAAAATGCAAGCGAAGCAAGTAAAAGTTGGGTTCGGGGGCTTGCCCCCGGGAAATTTTTTGCGACCACACTCTTTCCATCGTTAGAAAGTGCCCCTTTTTGTGAAGAAGTCGCCGCTGAAAGGAACAGCAGAGCTTGACTGACGGAAGGCTTTCCTGGGAAATTTTCAAATTAGAACTTATAAATCACCTAGAAATTGATTAGTTTTTGCTGTAGTTGTATGAAATATAAATATATAAGCATGATAGCTCGATAACTCTGATAGCTTCCTGACATCTTCATTTCTTTAAATCTTCTTTCCATAAGCTTGACTTTCAGAGCCCTTTTCAGTGAAAAAGGAAAACATTTGGTGCTGAAGCGAAACTATCTTGTGTGAAAAGAAAATGGTTTTAATTTTTGGTGGAAATGAATAATAACTATCAGTCATGAAAAACCTCTCCATGATGTACAGCAGTATTTCAGCAATTTAACTTGTTAAGTGCCATCTTCAAATGTATATTTCAGACCTACCTGTTTAAATAACTTTATCTTCCGAAGCGATGAGCTTTTTCTGAAAGGTTTTCATACAAAGCTTACATAAAGTCAGAGCAATGTCAAGATAGGCGTCCCCCAAGGCTCCGTTCTTGGGCCCTTGCTATTTAACATCTTCCTAAATGACTTGTTCTATATGAAATTAGATTCAGAAATTTGTAATTTTGCTGACGACAACACTGTGTATTCATGTGGTACTTGTATAAGTGAAATTACGACAAATTTAGAAAACGACCTAAGTACACTCCTAAATTGGTTTTATGCTAATGGTATGATAAGTTCCAATTGATGTTCTTGGGACTAAATGAAAAATATAAGCTACGCTTGAATATCAAGGGTGAAAAAAATATCATCCACTAATCATGTTAAGCTTCTTGGAATCGAAATTGACAACCAGCTTAGATTCAATAAGCATGTAAAAACACTCTGCGACAAAACAAACAGAAAAGTCAGTGCTTTTAGGAGGCTAAATATTTATCTCTCAAGAGAACAGGCAATGAAACTGTGCAACACAGTAATTATTTCAAGCTTTAACTGTTGCCCATTAGTGTGGATGTTTTGTGGCAAAGATGCCAACCATAAAATAAACCATACTCATAAGCGTGCTTTAAGAACACTCCAAAATGATTACGACTCTTCCTTTGATAAACTTTTGGAGAAAAGTGACACGGTAACGATCCACATTAAAAATCTACAAAAATTGATGCTAGAAATCTATAAGTCAATGAACCATCTAAATCCAGCATACATCTGGCACCTTCATGAAAGGAAAGAGATTTAATACTATCTCAGAACTAAGCATCTGTGTAAATTACCGATTACAAGGACAAAAAAATTTGGAACGGAGTCGCTCTCATTCCGAGGAAGCTTGTGGAATAATCTAAACGATGAGATAAAGGAGCTACCATCAGTTGCAAGCATTAAAAGAAAGATCAAAACCTGGACGGGTGAACAGTGTAATTGTAAAATTTGTAAGTAGCCTGTTCATTATGTTATGTAGCTTGTAAATATTAATTCTTAGACATCTTTGTAAATTATATTGTAAATAGTTGGTATTAATTAGTTTTCTACAACTATTGTCACACCAACTGTAAAAAATGATTATGATTTGATGATTTGATTTGATAAAGTCTTGTTTTGAATTTTTGAGGCTCTGGTACCCTCTGATACGCAGTGTGTGTAAACTGCTCTGCTAAAACCAGAACTAATATGTGGAGAATATCTACCGGAATGCAACGAAGAGGGCACGTGTTTCAGCTATGGGTTGTAGGAAGATGTGAAAGTAATTCACACAATCTGAATCGATCAAATGTACGGTATTAGGCCAAGAAAAAGTCAGTGGTTTTCCGACGAAGCCTTAAAATTTCCGAAAAATCCAACGATTTGAATTTTAGGGTGGGCCATGGCCCCCCTGCCCCCCCCCCCCGCCCCGACCACGACGCCCCTGCACAGAAAGTAAGCGAAGGATTTAACTCCACTTCAAAGGAAATGACGTCAATGTGAAAAGGTCCGTCAGATAAATAAACTCTTGCAGAGATTTATTTTCTATTCCTTATATTCTTTTCCTGCTTCCTTTGTTTACATTTGCAATTTGACTAACTGGCCGTAAAAATTCCTGGTTGCTTTGCTTTGTCAATCAAAGGTTTTGTTACAATATTAGGCTCCAAATCTTTGAAAAGGTTGGTGTAAAATTCAGAGACCTATTTCTTTGAATATGGCTATTTCTCTATAATTCTACCGTTGGACGCCTCTGAAATCTTCAATATTTGAGTGTTTTTCTTCTTTTTCAAGAACTCAAAAAAATTTCACAAAAACTTAAAACCATTGTATTTTCTAAACTGTTTGACGCAACATAAGAATTTCGAAGAAAACAATAGCTTATCGATGTCTACGATATGGTATCAACTATCAAGTAAAAATCTGTCACCGTTCTGGTTTATGATTTAGAAATTTGATGACGTCACATTCTCAAATGAGTTGAAATGTAAGATACGCTGTTATTTTTAAAAAAATATTCAAACTCCTGAAACGCCCAACGGTACAATTATATATCTAAAGTTTCTCAAGCCATTCAGTCCACAGAAATAGGTCAACCCACCTTTTTACACCGTGTTCAAGATTTGAAACCTATGATTACAATATCCAGCCCTTGTTTTCAACTTCAATCAGACTGCTTTCATTACCTGATCAATATGTTTTGCAGAAATGCAAAGCTTTGCCTCGACAAGATTGGATGCAGGTGGAAAACTCTAATTTCCCTTAAATCGAATAAAATTTACATTCCACCCACAATGGCTGTGATTTACAAACGAGGGATTAAAATTTGAAAAGCACCAAAGGTGGCGCATCAGGACGTCTGAATTAGCTGCCTGGAAGAGGAGGAAAACAAATTTTTGATGGCGACACTCTGCTGCGTAATGGTGAAGGGATAGGAAATTGATGGCTGGTGATGCAATGTTTTTAAGAGACCATGTAAGTGATAAGCTGAATTAAAACGCCAAACGTTATTAAAATTGCCACGTGTCTGCACAGTGCCCAAATAAGGCTCGTGTGTCATGTACGAGATCTCTATTTGTCACGTGTTAAGAAAACTGTTAAGTTAAAAGATTGTATTTGCAAAGGGCAGACAATGCATAGTCAAAGAAACAATGTGATCTCTGCACGTTTTCTTTGTTCGAGCCTATTTACCATTGTGTTGCATATTAAAGGGTTCGTGTAAGATTAAAAGGAGCAAAAACATCTCATTAAAATCAGGATTGGACACGTTCCGTGAACAAAGGTTCCGTGAACAAAGGATAGCCAAAACAGCAATTCAATATCTGTTTGTTTCATCTGTTCTGATTATAGAAAAAAGAAACGCCAAGGGTGAATTTAGTAAAAGGAAGGATACAGGTGTGATTAAGACAAAGCGATTTGGCAGCTTCTAGATTAGATTTCACACCTCCTGTTCAACCAACAATTCTTCTCCCTCTCCCTCTCCGTTTATTCTAATTTGATTAAGTGCACTTTGAGGTGTGAAATATATTCTTCTGAAAGGCAATTCGCTTTGTCTGCTCGGAAATCAAATCTTTTGATTTATAAGCTTTGTTCTTGCCATAGACAAACCTATTTACTTTACCTTACCTTGCATATTTCTTTAACGCTAACTGAAATGTTGTTTCCAGCTATCTGCTGTATTTTGTTTACTTTTGCTAGTTTCGTCAGCAGCTGGACTCCAAATGGCTTTGAAAAGTTTAACCAGCATGTTTTTGGGAGGTTTATTTATAGACTTTCATTATGGTAGTTACTGACATCTGGGGAGACAAAGCAGGGCAAAGCAAACAATTTTGTTTTGGGCAAAGTAGGCTACCAAGAAATAAGAATTGAGAGGACACTTTCGAAATGAGTTTCGAAATGGACACTTATGAAAGATCGGTTAGGGACAGTGCAAAATTTATTTTATGACATGGCCGGTGGAGAAGAAAAATTATTGCAAAAAAATCTGTTCGCCCCATATGAAATTATTGCAAAAAATTCAACTGCCACGTCACTCTTTCCTTAAAATACCGGGTGTCCCAAAAAATGTATACAGATTTGGTTGACTCCAGCGATGTGAATGTTCCTCGATAGTTAACTTGAACATAGATACCTCATTTTTTGGTATTGGTGCTTTGAGAGCAGAGATATCAATCTTAAAAGCTCAAATGTGCATCCACTTGCAAACCAGAGCTTTGGCCTTTAGGCCTGAAGCACATCGAAATGTAGAACTGAAATTAATGAAAAATTCAGAAATTTTCCCATGGGTGACTTCTGGAGAGCAGAATAACACAAGATCTAATATTGTTCAAATTTTATCAAGGTTATCGTTGATTAAAACGATGTGCCTTAAGAAATTGCTTAGGCCAAAAGGCTAAAGCTCTGGTTTGCAGGAAGAAGCAAATTTGAGCTTTCAAAATTGATATTTCTGCTCCCAAAGCACCAATACCAACAAACGAGGTATCTATGTTCAAGTTAACTATCGAGGAACATTTTGAGAGTGATTAGCCATTGATTAAAGCAAAATTCACAATGCTAGAGTCAACCAAATCCGTATACATTTTTTTGGGACACCCGGTATGTATCTACCCCGTATTCATGAACAACAGATGTTGTATAGTACCACCAATGAATTAGCCAAACACCATACAAAATCAATTCGTGTCCTTACGAGTCTTTGTCTACCAAAAAATGTACTTTGAAGATGAAGAGATATGACTGATGAATCGTTCATGCAAATAACTGACAAGGGAATTGTTGTGTCATTTTATACACATCCTTCCAATTCCAAGCATTTCTCATCTTGCATGATTTACAATTTTGTCCTCAAAAATATTACGATTTTTTGTTTCAAACTTCATCTTGAGCTTATAAAAAGCTACTGCCCAGTACATATTTGCTTTTTAAAAAGCGTTGACCCAGTTCTGCACAAGCTCAAAAAGTAGTTGCCCAGTTACATTTTGCACTGGCCATGCTATAAAATATACTTTGCACTGTCCCTAATTTCAATATTGCTAAAAGCTTTGTTTGAAAATAGGTATATTATTGACTTTTCCTCATGGCAGTTACTGGCATCTGGGGAGGTAAGGCAAGCAGTTTCGGGCAAATTAGTTTACCAAGACAGCAATTGAGAGGACACTTTCGAAATGATATGAAGGATCGCCTATTTCAATTTTATTTAAAGATATGTGTATTCATAGTTAATAGAAACTATTTATAGACTTGAAACTGTTTTTAGGGAAGCAAGTAGTTTCGTAGAATTGCTAAAAGATAAGTATTGGAAGAATAGGAATAATTTCGAAATTGTTTGTAAGAACGGTTTTCAAGGGCCCACAGTCCGTTTGACAAGACAACTGCAGAACAGAAACGGTGATAGTTTCGAGACTATACTAAACAAATTCAAGGGTGGGCATGTAGGTATGGAGACAGTGGTCCTATGTATGTCCCAGAAATCGGTTTATTTTGTCCTTCATTCAACAATGTTTGTCCTCAAAACCAGGTTCTTTTATAGGTCTTTAAAAGTAGTTTATTTTACACTACAAGTATGGACTATCTATATTTTGCAATCTCTGTCCCCAAAAGTGGGTTATTTCAATGCCTGAACCTGGACAATGCTGTCATCGGAATTGTTATGTCTGCAGAATCCGGACTTTTTTCGTGAACTTGGTGGACAAAGCTTGTCTGACAATCCTCTACCATTTCATTGAAAATAACGGTTTATTTCTCAAGTAATGCTGGACCAATCCCGAACAAAAACGTCACATTTTGAAAATAGTGTGGATATACGGTTTTTTTATTCCTGAAAGAAGACAGAGGTGAAACCACTTATGCGGTTTGTCCAGATTATTTCTTGTATCTTGAGGACAATTTGAGGCAGATTGTTAAAAAACTGGTTTATTTTCGGAATAGTTTGGACACAGGTGGAAACAGTTTTGCTAAGACTGGGTAAATCAAAGGCGTCTAGAGAGACAAAGGTGGAACCAAGATGGTGGGAGAAATGGGTGTTTGATACAAACTTAGACTTAAAATGAGATGAACTCATGTAGATTTAACAAAAGTTTCTATTGCAAATATCTGTCCCCAAAACCAGTCTTTGGTGGACAGTAGATCACATTTATTCTCCAGAAACTGGGTAGATTAATTTTTTCTCGTGGACATACATAGGACCATAGAAATCACAGTGCGTGCCCACCCTTGCAAATTAAACCCCAAAATAGCGTCCTGAGTCAACCATACCAGGTGGTCTAACGCTTCCAACGTTTCAACCAACATTCTAGTTTTCATCTTCAAATTTCTGTTTGATTCCTTGTATTTATTCAACGTTTTTAATCTGATGTTTTATTTTCACTCAATACAAGTTTGAAGATGAAAATTAGAATTGGTTGCGGCGGAGATGGCCTAAATTAGTCTGCGTTTTGAAGCTGCATGGTCACGAGTCTCTGTTTGGAGCCATAACATCATCCAATTCAATGCGGAAAACTGTAGCTTTCGGATTGTTGAGGCTGCACGCAGGCTAGGAAAACTGAGACTCATCGTTATAAGTCTATTCGTTAGCGTCTGTTTGATTGCATAGGCGTCAAATCTTTATTACAAAATATTGCACGAATGGTTATTGCATCTTCCTTTTGATTTGAAGACAGGGAAGACACGTGACAGAATTATATGAGGCAATTTGAGATATGAGGCAATTTGAGTTAGGGCCCTGGGCAATCTAAATAACCTATTGTATTCCATTGTATTTGATTATCTCTTCTGTCGGTCTGTTTTTCTGTTTGTTCGTTTTCAAAAAATTTTACACAGTGAATTGTGACAGTCATACGATGTCACGGGATGTCGGATCATGAATCTCATGAATTTGATTTTGATGCACAGTAAAATTACTGAAGCTTGTCTAATTCTATTTTTGATTGTCTCACTCACCCAATCAACGGGGCTACGGAGCTGATCTTCAAGGGGCCTTTTAAATCTCAGTGAGCAATACTTCTACGAAATGATCATTTACACAAATAGTGAACTGTATATTTAAAACTAGGTGAATAATTTATCATTATACGGTTTTTAAGACAGTTGCATTATCACATGGTTATATGTTAACATGGACAAAGGTAGATTCACTGCTACAGTTTTTATTGACTTGAAAAAGGCATTCGATACTGTAGATCACGATATTCTACTCCAAAAGTTAGAAAAGTATGGAGTGATTGGCCTTGAACATACCTGGTTTTCGTCCTACCTGAAAAATAGGCGGCAGCTTTGTAGAGTGAATGGGGTAGCCTCAAATATGGAAGAAATAAAATGTGGAGTTCCTCAAGGCTCTTGCCTTGGGCCCCTTTTGTTCCTCATATACATAAATGATCTGCCGTTTTCTCTTAAAAACAGTGAAGTAACGATGTATGCCGATGATACAAGTATATCATATTCTTCTAAGGATATCAACGAGCTTAATGAAACCCTTAACAGTGACTTAGACTCCTTGAAACAGTGGCTTGAAGGTAATAAGCTGTCTCTGAATGTAATCAAAACACAAGCAATGGTTATAGGCTCTAGGCCTAATATCAAGAAGATATCAGACAAATCAGTACCGACCCCATCTTTCGCCATTGGCAATTCGCATATTGATGTTGTAGATAATGCGAAATACTTGGGAGTACAACTTGATAAACATCTTGTGTGGGATGAGCATACCAAGGCTTTACGTTCAAAGATATCTTGCTCTTTAGGTTTCCTAAAATATGCTAAGAAATTGCTTCCAAAGCATACCCTTAGTCAAATGTATAGAGGTATCGTTGAGCCCCATTTTCGCTACTGTTGCTCTGTGTGGGGTAGCTGTGGAGACTCTCGCCTGTTGGCGCTACAAAAGTTACAAAATCGTGCTGCGAGAATAGTTACCAACAGTAGCTATGATGCACCAGCAGCAAACTTGATAAAAGAGCTCAAATGGCCGACAGTCCACGACATGATCAAACAAGAGACGGCTACCATTGTTTTCAAATCAATAAGTGGTCTCGCGCCCACTTACCTCTCTACTCTATTCACGAGAAACTCGACAAGGGAGATTGTAAATTTGAGAAATTCTGAGACTGACTTGCTTGCTCCACGAATGAAAACAAGCAATGGCCAAAAAGCATTTTCGTTCCGTGGATCAAAGCTTTGGAATGAGTTGGAGCATGAAGTCAAGCTAGCCCCCTCTCCGTCTACTTTTAAATGTAGACTGAAATGTAAATAGCTTTTAATTTTTCATTTATTCTAATTTAACATTGTAAATATTCTTTTTATTTTTAATTTTGGTAGTATTGTAAGTAGGTTTTTGCCACGGCCCCCTGAAAAGCAGCCACTCTTGGTTGATGGGGCCACCGTGTATAAAGAATTTAAAATGAATTGCTACTTGGTGCGAGAGCCTCGTCTTATTTACGTCATTTTTATTAAGGCTCTGGCACCCAGGGTAGGTCATAGCAAACTGACGGTAAAACAGAAGATTCTCGCGGAAAGTTGCTGTTAATATACACTAATAGAGAAGAAATATACCGAACTTGATAGTGCTGTAGAAAATGAATAACAGGTGTGTTGAAAGGTTGCGCTAATGAAATGGTTTTTAATATCGCCACATGTAAGCCGTGATGCGAACAGCACAGAGCAGTTATTGTGAAAAACAAAATAGCTCCCCTTCGTGGCGGCATTTTTACAGCAATGACTTTATATAAATGGTCAGTTGGTGATAATGCGAAATCAACGATTTTAAAGATTTAAACAGTTTTCTGCAGTTTTCACTCTCTGGGTCAGGTCGAGGTGCTTGCGCAATACCATACCCAGTGAATAAAGCCTGGTTTCCATATAATCGTTACGATCGTTTGGATCGCTGTGAACGACTCCAGCGATTTGGATCGTTGTGATCGCTGGTGGATCGCTGGAATGGAGCAAGTTTCTATCCCAGCGATCCTGATCGTCGCAATCGCTAGGATCGTTTGTGCATGTTTCCATAAGATCGCTGGGATCGCTGGGATCGCTGGAGTCGTTCACAGCGATCCAAACGATCGTAACGATTATATGGAAACCAGGCTTAAAGAAACAGCTTCGGTCTCTGAAAAATCACCAAAATTTGAACATTCAATTTATCTTGAATGTTCTTTGTAGTTGTTGCAGCTAAGATTGAGTAGCCAGTGTATAAGATTACATTCTGGGTTGATGATTGTCCTATCAACAGCTCTCAATGAGCGAAGTTCCATAAAGCGAACGAACTTCCATCAGCGAACTACATGGTTTCGAAGCATACTACAAATTTGGAGAGAGAAAATTAAGCAGATGTATTTTTTCGTCCATTCGAATTCTTTAACATTGGAACATTGTTTATTACAAATTACATCAAAAATATATCTCACTATCATGGGCGAATGGAACAGTAACATGAAACAATGTGAATGAAGGTCGTCGGTTCCCACTGCGTAGTGAGCTATACCATGGCCAATTTTCCAAATACGATGATCTTTCACTTGGAACTACATTCGATTGGAAAGTTTGATTCACATTGGTCGTAAAAATTAGACTTTTCAGTCAAATTTCGCTCCCGATTCAAAAGAAACTTTCCTTGCATTTGAAAGATCGGCTTCGAGGAAAGCAATAATTGTTGAAAAACACAGTTTTTATGGAAATGAAATGCAGAATTTTTTAGCTGCAAATACCGTAAAAGCTCTATAAAGCCCCCCTCTCTATTAAGCCCCTCTCTCTACCCTCTCTAACAAGCCACTCCCCTCTGAGACAACATTTCAAATAAGCCCACCCTCTTCTAATAAGCCCACCCCTTGTTTTTCTTCTCAAAATCACCAGATTTGGACACTCGATCCAAACCTCTTTTCTGGCAAATAAAAAGGTCCTTCGTCTCACTGGACTATCATATCATTCATTCTTATTTACAAAGATTGGCAAAGATGACTATAAGGAACAGAGACGTAGGAACTGGGGTGCACGTACCCCCTAAGATTTTGCAACAAACCAAAAACTGCCCTGTTGTTTCAGGAGGTGCGGTTTTCCAAACTGATTCGGACAGAATGTTGTTTGCTTCTGTTAATATTTACTTTGTGATCCAGTTATGTTCACTTCTCATTTTGTTTTGTTTGGTTTTGCTGTGAGGAAAATCGGACATTTATCAGGATTTTGACTAAGCTGCTAAATCTTTACCGTTGAAAATCCGACGCAGGCTGACTCGTGAACTCATGTTGAAGTGCTCTTCTTATGAAAAAGTGCCCTTGAAGTGTCGTACCCCTTCAAATTAAAATGCTTCCTACATTCCTGATGAGAAATTTCCTTAGCGTTAGCGTCCCATAAACGCATAAACGTCCATGACGGTTGCTGATGGGATCAGTGTTCGGTAACTCTGGATTTTAAGACCTCTGAGACGGGGCCTGGGCCCCAGTTAAACCGAAAACGAGGATGCAGGACCAGGCATCCTGGAAGATGACTGGTTTGGAACTGACACAAAGGCTGCAGGTGCCATTTGCTGCACGTCCTCTACCCATCGCAGAATTATTCTTACTCCACGGACATAAACATGTTTTGATCGAACAGGATAAGGTGCAAAGTCCCTACAAAGTGCAAATCTTCTGCAATAATGTAAGACAAACATTAAGAAACTCCTACACAACATTCCACGAACAATTTACAAGCTAAACCGCACATCTATGTTTGCAAGATGTAAAAACAGTGGGAAGCAAAAGAAATCTGATGCTTATAGTCAAGAGCTTTTTAATGAGCCAGGCTGGAAAGGTTTTGTGAAATAATCAAATTTTATAATCCGAAGGAACGAGCTGTATGACTCTAATCTAACTGATTCTTCATATCAGAAACCTGACAATTACATTCTGCCACAAGTAAGCCTAAGATGAAATGGCGTGGCTAAACAACGGGAGAATTTATATGTGTAGGCGAACGAAAAAGAATCCCTACAGAAATCGCCCGCTAGGCTTGATTGTGTTTGCACGGGATATAAAAGGACGGAGAATCACTCGCGGTCACAAATACTCAGAGCATACAAGCTAATGGTAAGGCAATCACAAGTCTGCGATTTCGGCTGCAAGTTTATACTGGATCAAGAAACCGGTGCATAAATGTGAGTAATATATTTTGAATTTACCTTCTGTTAACTGTGACCAATAAACGACGTGCTAAGTAATATATTTTCTGTTTGCATTGAGAAGGCATTATTAAAAATTTATGCGATCGCAAATTGCTTTCACATAAACTCTCGGAATAAACAAGGTTTTTATAAAAGCATTTCCACAGAGCACGGATATATATTGTGAGACTCCTGCAATGCCTTTAACATGTGGATGGACTGATGACGTAGAAAGGAGGCATCATTTTGGACGAGTTCTTTTGTTGGTGTCGTTTTGAAGCAGATGGGATTTTTTCATTTTTTCCACTTGGAAATGTGCGCGAGAATAGTGATTGTAGGACGGACGAAAATCGTGGATCGAACCGGAGGCGTGCAGACGCAAGTAATTTAGCAGGCCACCAGAACTGATTAATTTTCTCAACCTTTATCAGACTTCTAATTCTCCAGTCTCAGTTGGTTTTGAGCAGGTCAACATCTAGAACGAGGTCTTCAGGCTGCATAATTCACAACATAAGTTTGATAACGATTGCCTTCGTCAACAGGACACACAAAAAAGTAAAGATCGCTGTTCGGGTAATCAGAAAGATGGTTTGGGGAAAAAGAAATCGAAGGAAATCTGCAGCGGTGAGAACATTTTGTTAACTTTGCCTTTATCTTGCTCCTTATCATTTTATTAATCAGCTGAGGCGTTTTGTTCCCGCTTTCTTTCGAGCCAACCTTGGTGAAAATATTGAAAGCTTTGCACAAGACACCAACGTAATCTTTCCTTGTGAAACTAGCACCCTTGAAGCACCTTAGCAGATCGTAGAAAGACATAAAACTACCCTGGCTCTGTTTGAAAAAAGCTTTTTGTTACTACATTTACCGATTACATTTTTTAGTGGATAGCCACAAAAAGATATAGCCTGAACGAAGGTGCGTTTTCGTATGGTACGAGTAAGGGGCCATAAGATGCAAAGATAACGCGCAACCTCAAGTAGGCCTACCAAGGGTAGAGTAGTTGCGAAATCACGCAAAACGTGACTGCAAAAAGCAAGGTTGGATAAATGTGCGGTTTGCAAGGATTTGCAGACTTGGTAGCTTGTTGTAAGATACAAACGAACTTTGAACCGATTCTGCAGAGCTCAAAATCAATGTTTGTAAAGGAAAGAAGAGAACTTGCGGTGTGAAACTTGCAATCTCGTTTCAAAACTAAAATGTCAAAGCCTTGTTTATTTTGCGGAAAAATCATTTTTTCAGCTTTCGTAATCTGAAATACGGAAATCAGGTGTCACTGGACAGACTGGACCCCCAAGACTGACTAATGAATCGGTGTTCTCATCAAATTCGTGGTCCTAGGGTTAGGAAATACGCTCCACATACCATCTGCATATGCCATCAGGTGTTGCTTTCAAACGACAGAAATTCATGACGTGTACAACAGCGACTTCGTACAAAACGACGATTGAATACACTCTGAACACTGTTCAGTGTACTGAACACTATTCAATTGTTATTTTGTACGAAGGTCGAAGTCGACGCTGTACACGTCATGAATTTCTGGCATTTGACAGCAACACCTGATGGGGTGAAGAGAGGAAAGTTTTGTTTGACCAGGTTTGCTTGGACTTGCTTTTGTAAGAATAAGAGTAAATGATGATGATGATGATTATTATGATCCCTTTATCTAACGCCGCATCAACGTCCAAGTCTTTAACTAAACGCCCTAGTTGTTTGCTACAGAATATATGATTGTGACGCCATTAAAACAAACATAAACCGAAAGGATAAAGAACCCGAGGTTCCGCATCGGCCTACTCAGCCACTTCAGAATCCAACCCCAAAAGTAGCCTCCTCCGCAATGGCTTATCAGCTTGCAAGGTGAAAAACAACTTTTCATCGAACTGTCTTTTGTGTTTCACGCGTGGAGGTTTGTAAGCTTCTCTCATGGAGAGAACCGTTGTCGGGCGTTTCAAAAATCACATGGAGAGATTTGTTATGAGGTAATACCATGCACTACAAGTTGTTTTTCAGCGGCCTGCTTTGTAGTTGCAAAGATTCTGTTTCCATGAGATACAGACAGATTTGGGCATGCCTATGTGTACGCTGCAGCTATTTCAAAATGCCTCCTGGAAGGCAATATAAACAGTTTTCTTATTTACGAGAGGCAGAACATTAAATTCAGTTGGACAATTTCAATTGCACATGGTATGACCACAGGGCTCTCTTCTTGCTCCATCGCTCTTAAACTTTTTCTTCAATACTCTTCAATACTTCTGAGCTATAAAATTCTGAAAAATCTAAACAACGGCTAAATAAGCCCAAAGTCGAAATCTGATCAAAGGAATATAAATACGCCCTTTCCAAAAAAAAACCAGTGCATATTGTACCAAATTTACTCTGGACTTTAGCAAAGAAAACCAAAGCTGTCAATTTTTTGTGGCTGAAGGGGAGCTGAAGGTGGTACTTGACCTGATACAAACTGTGTCATAAAGGTCCTCTCTGATACGGATTAGCTTTTATATATGTACAGTAAGATTACTAAATAAAATTGAAACCAAGGCAACTGTCGTACAAAGAAGAAACACTATACATATACTGTTTAAATAATGATTCATTGACTGGAGGTAGATTGATCTCTTTTGTTTATTTCCTATTGACCTTGTAATTCTCCCATGTAATCGGTGATATCATTTTTAACTCGACTGACCACGCACTACCTGCATTCGGGTCCATGGGTGTTAAAGGAAACTGTTTCTTCAACAACATAATGAAGAAAACACGTTGCCAAGAAACCTCAGTTTTCTCAGTTGGGCCTAAATTCTTGTTTTCATTTTTCTGTTTATCATTGCTATTTCTACCAGGGTCTAAATTTCAAACAACAGCTAAAACAGTACTGAATAAAACGAAAGAAGAAAAAAACGTTGCTAAGAAACCTCAGTTTTCTCAGTTGGGCCTAAATTCTTGTTTTCATTTTTCTGTTTATCATTGCTATTTCTACCAGGGTCTAAATTTCAAACAACAGCTAAAACAGTAATGAATAATATGAAAGAACAAAAACATGTTGCTAAGAAACCTCAGTTGGGCCTAAATTCTTATTTTATCTTTCTGTTAATCAACTGCCAGGGTCTAAATTCCAATAACAATCAAAACAGCAGAAAAACTAGAAACGAAGCTAGATTCTGTGGGAAAAATTAGTTTCATGGCTACAATTTGTCGTGCGTCATTTCTCTGTTACTTATGGTTGGCCTAACCACAAATCAGTTTATATCAAAATGCTTTTGTCATGAGAACAACATGTTAGTTAGTTTGTTTACGAGTAAACCTCTACTAACGAGAGAGTATCGACAACAGGTTGCATTTAAAACGCTATTTCAGGATCTCTTAACGTTGCAGATATTGTTAAAGAGTTATTGCCACCCAGGGTCCTTTGCAAGCACGCTACAATTTCAGACTGTCTGAAAATCAATTTAACCAACCACACATCCAAAGTTCAGTAGTTAAACTGATAGAGCAGTTGAACTAAAAGTATAACTTTTCTTCTATCTTTTCAATTGCTGCAGTAAGGGTCCATGTTTTGCGCTCAGGCCAAATTTGATTACCTGCAAAGGACCCTGGGTGACAATGGCTTTAATGATCGATGGCGCAGGAGCCTTCCTAACACTGGAAAGCAATACAATACAACGTTGCCAATAAAATAAGACGTTGATACATAGGCCTACTCGTAACAAATTTCTCCTAAACTACGAAAACAAGCAGTGTTTCAACAGCTTTTGATACTGATAATAAGTGCACCTCTTTGCTCTTAGCCAATGACAGAACCTGCTAGAATCGACAAGCTGCACCTTCAAAAAACTTATTGAAAAAGCGCATTGAATAAACAAGTTGAGAACCAATCGTTGCATCTGGAATTATTTTCTCGTTAATGAATCCTCAAATCCTCGATTTTTACACAAGCTCTGATTTTTTGGGCGTAGTTTTCATCATGCAATTCCCTTTGTATTGTCAGGGATCGCATAAACGAGTACTTGATTAGGACACAAAACCTGACCACCTATAAACTCATCTAATTCCGCATTTGAAAAAAACCACACCCTCTGCTCTTGGTGCTTTCACCTAAAAATACATGGTCCCATGTGGAGGCTTATTCAGGTCGCAAGCCTCGTAACCAAAGAAGTAAATATGTCGCGAGGCGAGATGGAATATCGCTCTGAATTCTCTACTTGTTCTTTGAAGAATTTCCTGAAGTTAGTTCATTTAGTAAATTCCATAGCAGTTTTTGAGCTATGATCTTAATCGGCCCAACAGATATGTATCCAGATCCAATAGCAGCATCTTTGCCAAGGAAGCAAAGAGAAGAGTTAGAGCAGGAGTTTCATCAGCTTAGGAAAAGAAACATTGATCAAACGGAGAGAGTTGTGGAAGATGGGCCTAAGCCGCCTATCAAAAGATCTAAGAAAGCAAGCCTGAGGCAAATTGATGACGATGATATTTTTGAGTCACAAGAAAAGTTTGTGAATTGCGATGGCACTCAAGCTCAGAATAATCGCACTACTGACATGGAAGCAGCCGAGACACTCCTTGAATTTTGCAAGGAGGATCATAATAGTGTAATGCGAAATGAAAGTGATGATTTGGAAATAGCAAATACCCTTATCAGCCTATCTAAGACCAATAATCTTGAAGGTTCTTTTGAAGACATAACCTATGAGAATAATAATATTTCAAATACGTCTACTGGAACACAGACAGACAACACACACAATGTCAAGTCCATATTACGCAGCCATTTTGTTGATGTAATTTTAAATGATACTATGCATTATACCGGGGTGAAGAATAAGCAGGTATTGGAGTATATTTTCAGCATAGTTGAAACAAAGGCAAGTCATATTACAATTTGGCGTGGCAAAGACAAAATCAACCAAAGAAAATATCAGCGCACCCTTTCTTTGTGGGAAGAATTCTTATTGACACTACTGAGAAACCGCAGGGGTACAGATATCAAAATGACTGCAGCATTATTTGGAATATCAACCTCTGTTGCAAGTCAAGTGTACACAACCTGGAATATCTTTCTTAGTAAAGAGCTGAAGTTTCTGAGAAGGTTTCCCTCTGTTGACCAAAATATGAAAAAATTGCCTAAAGCACTTAAAAAAAAGAATGGAGAGCCACAAACATTTGTCAAAGGCCTTCGCACAATCCTTGATGCCACAGAGTTCCGTTGTGAATCTCCAAGTAGCCCTGCAGCCCAAAAACAGTTGTACAGTTCCTATAAAAATGACAATACATATAAGCTACTTATTGGTTGTACACCAAATGGATACATAAACTTTACTTCATCACTTTGGTCAGGTAATGTGTCTGATAAAGAATTGGTTGAGAAGTCAGGCTTCTTGGACCTTTTAAAACCTGGAGATAAGGTTATGGCAGACAAAGGCTTTGGTATTAGGGGAATGCTGGCTTTGAAAAAATGTGAATTGATTCTTCCTCCAAAACTGAAGGAAGGGAATCTTAAGCCACGCGGATCAACCAAAGCTAGAAGAGTCTCAACTGTCCGCATTCACATTGAAAGAGCAATACGTCGTTTGAAAACCTTCCACATTCTTACTGATGTGCAAAAAATGACTCAAAAAGGTTACATTGACCATATTATCTGTGTTTGTGTATCTTTGGCAAACCTTGGAAATCCCTTGGTAACATAGTAACATTTTGATACAGTAAGAACTTGCAAAATAGAAACCAGATTTTTTCAAAACAGCCTGTTAAGTTTCCTATTAAAAGGGCATTAAATCTTGTTCATACAATTCTTTCTAAATATTTGTAAGAAGATGGAGGCAAAGAAACAAGACTTTAAATCAGCACACCATTCTTTCTAAATGTACTTAACCATAACATCCACTCTATACCAAGTATAGATAGATCCTTTTGCTTTAAATATATGATAGATCTGGGACCTTGTCTTAACAAAGATTGAAAATTAAAAAAATGGTGAACATTTTATTTGAATCCAGAAAAAGTTCTTTTTGGATGACTTCCATAACAATGTTGAGATGGAAGCAATGCATGATTAATCCAATGTGAAGTAAGTTGATACTGGTTATAAATTGTAATTAAAATTTATTCTTGAAGCACTACAAGGTCACATGAAACCCAATACATGGAACGTGCTTAAAAGGCCTGTACTGTACTATATAATTACTGTATGTTAGGGGATCTACAGTGTAAGAAATAAACTTCACAAAATCAGGCTCAGAAGTTTCTTATATCAAAGGTAACTTTCTCAAAAAATCCGCCTAAGGTTTCCTATACAGTGGTTTCTATTTTGCTGGTTTTTCCTGCAGATGATGTACATAATGTAGTGTAAGGTAGATACCAGAAGAGTCAGATGCAAAAATTGGAACTTTTCTTGGCACACTAAAATGCCTTCTGTTATCATCAGAGTGTAATGTGGTTAAAAATTTGCAGACATTTTTGCATTTCTTGTGATACCTTTCCTTATCTTTTTCAAGCATTTTATCAGTAATTAACAGGAAAAAGTAGAACTAGACACATACTAAGGCTATCATGCTGATTGCATTTGCCACTCAGTAACCTCATTATGATTTTTGGCAAACTTGAGGCTCAATATTTTTATTAAATATATTCTTATAACAAGAAAAATGTGTGTGGCAAAGTCTTTCTTGTCATCAAAAAATAAACATTTTGTTGTGTCAAGCATCTTGAATTACACTCAAGGATATTTTAATTCATTATATATTGCAGCTTTAACTCATAAATTGTTCAAAATTATCTCTTTGATCTTGGCTCTCTCTTGTTTCACTGTATTCCTATCAAACCACTTTGTAAAATCTTTCAAACAAAATAAGTCATTGTTCAATAAATAGGCACTGAAATTATGTGGTTGCAGAAAATTGCAGAGGTTGAGAATTAAATGCATGCCACAGTCTGTTGCATTATTTTGTTGTGGTACATACAAGACTGTTCTCTTTAAGGACTGCCAAAAAATCTGAAATTTCCAAGCAAGAAATTTCAATATTTTCTCAATTTGCTCATTCCTTGTTATCAAGCTCCCTCTCACGTGACTTAAAGAGTCCATCACTGCGATACAAGCACTAGAAAAAACAATAATGTACCAGTGGCCATGGGAGCATATTGGAACAATGAGGATATCATTTTTGGTCATCTCTTTTAAGTATGAGGATGCACTTCGATAAATGTCCTCCAAACTTCTAACATCTGTAATATCTTGAGAAAGTGTGAGATAGAAAATGCTGTCAACTATCTTCACTTCACTTAGATGGGTATGTGTTTTTCTAATGACTCTGCTCATGTACACAACTATGTTGTCTGTGATCCAGCCTCCATCTTCTAAAGAATCCAAATCCTCTTTAAACAATGGAACCCCCTCCAAAGTACACAAAGAAAAAGAATCTTGAGTTGCTCCAATATTGTTCTCTTGTGGCTCCTCTTTAATAGTTACACTGTCTTCCCTTGATCTTGTCATAGTTATTGCTGTTTTGTTCTCCTTTAGGATCATGGGTAAAATCCAACTGATGTAAAATGCCCTTACTTTAGTTCTGACATCATTCCAGAACTCTTTTGAGAATGGTATTTCAACAACAAAAATTCCTCCATTAAATCCATTGTCCGTATTCTGGGTAAAGACTACAAAATCACACACTGATGTGTTTGTAGCTGCCATTTGCCCTTGAACCTGAAAATAATATTGGTGATTTTTATCTAGGCCATAGGAGCCATCTTTAAAAATTACACCTCCAACATTTTTATCTAGAAATGCCTCCCTTGGATGTTTATATCTATTGGTATATGGACATTTGCATTCCACTGTTGCTGTTCCACAACACTTACAGGATCTTAATCCATCTGGACTTGCAGCTATGATTGGGTCATCCATACAAATGACAAGCCCAGAAGATTCCATCATAAAATTTACATGTGTAGTTGACATCAGTTTACAATATTCTTTCCTGGCCTCATGTTCATTGGTTCTGCCATATTCAATCTGGACAGGAAGCTTGGTATATCTATCCATTGAGTCATTCTCGTCTAGCAATTTCTCTGCAAGTGTCTCACCAGATTTTTTCTTACCATTCTCAATCATCCGTTGCTTTGTGTACACTTCCTTTAGTTTAGTGGAAGTTACCAACCCCCTCCTTTGTACTTTCCATGCACTCCCTTGCCCCCTGGTTTGAGACTCAAGCTGGCCTCTCTCATCCTCTGACACATGATACTGTTCAATAAAGTCAGTGCAGCCAGTCCCTCCCTGTTCTTTGAATCTCATTACCTTTTCAAATATAAAAGGTACTGGATCTAAGTTTTCCAAATCATGATTTGATACTTCACTCAGATCATCAAGTTCATTTTCAGTATCACTTGTAATAAAATCTCCAGCAACACATCCAAATTGGCACAGTTTTCCCTGGATTTCTTTAAGCTGCTGTTCAGAAGGGTTTCCCTGATCCTCAGTTGGGCGTGGATCAAAGTTTAACTCGTTCTTATATGGACCTCTGGTTTTCTTCTGTTTCTTGATAGATGTTCCATTATCAGGTATTTCTTTTTTTACATTTCTCTTTCTTTCAAGGCTCTTGAATCCACGTTTTTTCATAGAATTACTAGTTTTTCCAATTTCTACCTTAGTAATGGGTGCAGGTCTTGTGGATCTAGTTTCTCTTTTTTTCCAATAACATAACTCATCAGTAGGACCAGTAGAAGGATGAAGACTGTCATGTAGCGAATACAGTGAAGCAGCAATGTGTTTGCATGCTCCATCTTGCCCTCCAGGGCACTGGCAAAATGCAGAGAATATTGATCCAGCCGTTGGTTTCCATTTTATAACGCTATTGCTGTCATCTTCAGAAAATCGTTCCCCATCAATCACAAACCAAAGCTGATAAAACTTTTCTTTCTGCTTGGTCTCTGTTACCATGGTTGGCCTGACTTTGCCACGAAAAATAAAATGACTCTGCACCTCCATCACAATAAGTTCTTCAACATACCCATCCTGAAAGAGACCATAGTCCTCGAATGCCTTGTACGACGCAACCTTCTGTCTGTCGTAGTCAACAGATTTGAAAATTAAAAAATTAAAAATGTCCTCGATCCCAAAAGGTGGTACATGATCCATTCGTGCAGTGAAATCCTTAGCATCAAGGGAGAAAGGGTCTGGAAGATTTACTCCCTTTATTATCAGTCTTTCTGATAGATCAAGAGAATCTTCGTGAAAATCAATATTACCTTCAAGGCCTAAGTTGATTGCAGCCTTCGCCAGCTTCACCAAGTCTGCTTTCTTGCATTTCGCTACAGTGATTCCTTTTGATAGCAGGAAATTTCTCAAGTTGTAAACATTCATTTTGTCTATCTCACTTAATAACTGGCTCGTAGAGCTGAAATCGCCGAAATCTTCCATGTCTGAAATTTATCGAAAACTTTTATAATACTCGAAGCAAATCTGTCCTAGTTTTCGCGCGGCTGTTTACAAAAATGAGACCTCAGCCAATCATAGCGCGCTATTTTAGAGGTCACGTGACTATCAGTAACACGTGGATTTTGCGTCGAAAAGGTGGATTGTACGCTGCCCGTTACACACCTTTATGCTCTTTGTAAAGTTGCTGGGTGCCTGTTACATCTTGCTAAGTCTCATTTGTGTCTCAATGATTACACGCCGCAGGGGCTTGAATAATAAGGCTGTTTAATTAATGTGATCAGTGACAACCGTGACAACTAACGGGGTTGTTTCCAAGTAATACACTAGGCAACAAATGACGCAGGACCAGGCAAGGCAAGACAAGACAATAGTGTGAATTTAAGGCTGCATTTTGTTTCTTGGAGCACACTACTGCAGTGCAACAACTAGCCTGCAGACAGACTGACGAGAAATGGGGGAGGAGCTGGGCCCCGGGCCCGAGTCTGCAGGCTACGCAGCGATGTGATTCAGCAAGTCTGGCCTAAAGTCAACATATTAGTATTCAACGAAAGATGAGTTTTGCTAATCCCATCCTCAAAATTTTGTTAAATATCCTCGCCAGCTTCACAATTTAATGCCCTGCCTTAGTGCCAAGACTTCTCAATTGGTGGACTTACAGTGTTTTTCAACGGCATAACAGGCTGCACGGTGCTTTCTGGGATCATTATGTCAGTCTGTCTATATCAATTATTATGCAGACGTTCACTTCTGTCCTCTCTGACAATCATTTGTAACGAGTTACAGTTAGCAACGACATTTCACATTAAACAGAATAAGGGCACTGATACTGGTGACAATGAGTTCCAGCGAATTTTAGCTAGGAAAGACCAACATTTCCTTCATTTACATTCTTTGCTTCGTGACCTTTCTTTGTAACTCAGCAACAGTGAGAAAACGAATCTTTTCATAGGAAATCTTAGCGTAAGATGTCTTATGCGTGGGTTCTTAAAAGTAGCTAGGAACTGGGGTCTGGGACACGGGCTAAAAAGTAGGACCTAAAACCGTATTCTTTATTGCGAGTTATTGAGGGCCATTAAGAGCACAGAAGTTAAAAGTTAACTGCTGCACAGTAAGCCTTAGTTCCGTTGAAAACCTTGAAAATACTCTCTGAGAAAAATATGTGTTGCCTCGTAATGGTCATAATTCTTGCTAACTCATCATTCACCCTGGAAACAAGAAAGATAAACTTTGTTCCCAGCACATGAGGCCGGCAAATATGCTGACTAAGGCTAACATTACATCACGTTATTGTTTGCCCAGGAATTTTTCTTCGGCTTGGTTGCAAAGTTTTTCAAAGATTGCATGCAGACATGCCTAGACTAACATTCTAAGCATTTAATCAACCCGAAAGTCGCGTGGGTCGAGTATTTTTCCACTTGCACTCCGAAGAGGAAATGGAAAGAGTTAAACAATTGAAAATTGTTGTTCATGCTGTTCAAGGAACGTGAAAGAATAACATTTCCCATGGTTTAGGTTTATTTTATCCATTTCATAACCACATTTGAAGAAGCGTGCGGATTCTGGACACTCTGAGATATATTACATCATTTTCTAAATACATCTAAGATGGAGATTGATGGGCATTTCCTTGTTAATGCTGAAATGATTGCACCACGTGGCTTTTTTCTTCTCATGACAAAATTTAGAATAAGATCATCTATCTTGACAGCCTTCCATTCCTATCACTATATTCTGAAAGCGTTACGATAAGGTTTGGTTTAGCTGAAGTGGAGATTGCTTGAAAAAAGATAGTTTTGTATTTCTGAAAAATATTCACGAGAGAAAAATTGCAGTTGAAGGTCTTGAAGTTAACATCAAATGGTATGTTGTTCTCAGAAATTTATGTTGGGAATTTCTCTGTTTTGTGATGAACATGAAACATGAGACTGGGATGAATAAGATTGCTGTTTAAAATATGTAGTTGCATTGTTGGTAAGATTTGCTGCACTGCATGGAGTCATATACAGAGTAGGCCTAACTTGCTGAAGGTCACTGCAGAAGTCTCTGATTTTGAAGCTTTTCTACTGCAAGGATTCAACGTGAATTACACACGAGATTAAAGGTATATTCAGATTAAAGATAATGCAAGCCCAAATTAAATCCTGGACTTTAAATGTTTACAAGAACGATTAACTCTACATAAGAAACTGGTTAATGTTTAGGCCCACTTTAATCTATGCACCAGGCTATTAATCTACATGTTATTAGTTTCATTCTGGCTTCTTAAATGAAAACAGTTTTACTTTCAAAACTGATAGCTTGCCTTTATATTTCTTATCAAAACCACGATTTGTTGCTTTGAAAAAGCCAGCCTAAAGCTGCCTAAAGACTCAGGATCGCCGGAGAGCGGGGCGCAGGGGGCAAGCGCCCCTCCTGCCCTTTCATAAGGGGGCAAAAGTGCCCTTTCAATGAAAAACAATAATTTACTTTGAACCTTGATAGAAAAGCCACCATAGCTTCATTTCCTTACAGGGGTGGCGCCAGGAATCTTCCGACAGAGGGGCTGGAGCTTCCGACAGGGGGGCTAAAACGGTTGGAAAATGCAGTTTTCATACGTCATTTTGCCAAATTTCCTCCGACAAGAACCCAAAATGTCCTCCGACAGGGGGCTAGATGATTCCGACGAGGGGGGCTGTAGCCCCCCTGGCCCTCCCCTCACCCCTGTTTCCTTATCAGAAACACACCAGTAACAAGAAATGACGGGAATTTGCAATTTTAAAATAAGCAATATGCGATCTTATGTAATTTGGAATGAGGAAATAGCCGAAAAATTTCGTGAAAGAACACGATTAATGTTCATTGAAACATTTTTTTATAGCATTTTGAGGGATTTTGAGCCAGCATCTTCTGATTGTGATACCAGACTTCACTTCCCTCGCAGCCCCTCGCAGTGGCAAATTCTGATTATCGCAGTAGCCGTGTAGCCGACCGAGTACAGTACAGTGCAGGACAGAACAGCACAGCACAGAGCACCGCACAACACAGCAAAGCAAAGCAAAGCACATACCCAGTAAATACAGCAAGGAACCTTCCGGCATCCCGTGTGGTCGATCTAGTAGTGGCATCACTTCTCCTAAACACCTCCAACAGTCTGAAATCGTTCAGTTCTTTTCCAAATGCAGCAGATATTACAGCTTCGTTGGTATTACAAAGCGATCTATTTTTAAACGCATTCTAAAATTATCGAAACTGATCCTAAGATAGTCACTCCCGCTCTTTTTCAAACATCAAATTCTTCATATTTTTGAAATAGTTAGTTGCATCCTGTTCCACAAAATACATGCTGTATCCAATAAGCCTAATCACTGACTCAACTACAATCACATTCCATTCTGAATGAGTCAAGGATTGTCCACCTTAATGACTTTCAATCATTTAATAAAATCTGGAACGTTGCTTCATAGAATTCTGTTGTAGGCGTTCGACTCGAAAGGAATTATGTATTGAGGTTTCAGACTTCCTTAAATGGTTTGCCGAAATTCCAGTGGCTTTATAATTAGTCGGGACACTTAAAAGTTCGGAGGGCGAGAAATGCCAGTCAGTTTCCGTGAAAACACAAGAACGAAAGACAAACGTTGACGATAAGATTGCATAGTTGTTCTATCTGAAGGCATTAAAATGGTGTATCGAAGGATTGAAGAGGAAAATTTGCTACTGGTAAGGGTGAGAGTTGTTTAAGTTTCTATCAAAATGAATTGAAACTAATTATTGATATTTGTTATTTGTCAAGCTATTTTCAACCTCGTTAGCATCGATGTTAGTACAGTATGTGTACCTTATATTAGCGTCTGATATTTGGGTGTTGTTTAAATTTTATTCGATTTCGTAAATCAGTCGAGTCTGCACGCAGGCTAGTTATGATAGGCTATGATAAGAAACTCATTTTTAAATGAAAAGATAGGTCACACAGGCTATGTGATGACACAGGCAAGCTTTGGTAATGGTAATTTTGGCAATGCATGTCATTCAAACGTGGATAAGGTTGTTCGGCGCGTGGCGTGTCCCGTGTCAACGCCTGTGAAGGACTTGCCTATGAAGGACTTGCCTATGAAGGTGCTTAGGTCTTCGAAGGCCAATTTTTTAATTCAAGGCTTACACTCTCTTGTAAAACTGCAAGAGTTTTTTGCTAACAATTGACTAAAAGAACCAACCGAATCAGTTCAGAATGACAAATCAATTTTAAACAATATATGATAAACAGATTCAATCCTACACAGCCAAAATTAAACGACTTTTTCGGAAGAAATTTTGACTGGAAGTTTCCTGTAGGTCTGTAGCAAACATGCTTATGTCATTATGATTTGAAAAACTTAACTGCTATTATACTTCTGTCTCCGCAAAAAAGAATCATTGTTTACTGAAAAAGGCAGGTGTCTTTCTCGAATGAAAACACAGAAATACGGAATAAAAAACACTTATCCACGGAAATATCTGTGATAAGATTCCCGTTACGTTAACATTGGAAGATAGCCATTTCCTGATCTCATTCAGTCTTGGGCATATGTGGTCAGTGATTTTAACTGATGTGTTTTACCGTTACAACAACAACACGGTGGCCGGGGCTACTGGTCCGCAAATTACGCGACCGGAACCCTAGCCCGAAGAATAAACGCAAACCGCTGGACAACAGTTACAACCTAAATGCTTAGGGCCGATTTCACTACGTAAATAACACACACTGCAGAGTCTCCAGAGCTGCAGAGAATGACGTTAAGCCATTTCACGTTTGGTTTGGTGAAACGTAATGTTCCAAAGCTGATGACAACCGCACAACAAATTATTTCCAGGCCCAGCAGCAATTCTCTTATCTCGTGTTGTTGTTATGATATGGGGGCAAGGTAGCTTACAATTGTCAAGAAAGTTCTCCTTGTTTAATTGCAGGCTTCCGGCTGGCCTCCCAATGGAGTTGATCTGCTAAGCCCTAATTCATATTTCTTATCTTTTGTTTAACGCTTAGTCGAATACTCAGGAGACCAAGGCATGCCCCAAGTCAATTTCGTGGTGTCCGTCTGATCGGTCAGATTCCCATACTTCCCGGATCCGCAGTCCACATTCCCGATGGCTAAAAGGTAAACTACGGAATGGGATTGCTCGGATAGACCATAGACTTCACAGACTTTTCGAATTCCGAAGGTTTTGATTTGGCTGGCTCGAACAAACTATTCTAAATTTAGTTTATAACTTTCGTTCCAAGAACTTCTGTTGAAGTTGCTACAGAATTCCTTCCTACTTTGCACCAAACCGCTTTTGCATCTTTCTTCCCTCCAGCTTCCGTATCAAGTTCCTTTCCTTCCATTCTAAACCTTCCTTGTTTCGCTTTTTAGGTGAAAATACCGGCTGTGAAGATCGTTGTATTTGGTTCTGGAGGAGTTGGAAAGACATCTCTCGTCCGGAGATATTTGTACAACGGATTCCAAGAAACCTACCAACCAACAATAGAAGACGATCATAGAAAAGTGATACCGCATAAAGGCAACCTGTGTGACGTAACGATATTGGATACAACAGGTACACATCAATTTCCAGCAATGCGACGACTGGCGATAAAGAACGGCGATGGATTTATCGTCGTTTACGCGATAGACGATAAGTTATCGCTTGAAGAAGCGAAAAGACTGCGCGATGAGATCGCCGAGGTAAAAGAGAACAAAGAAGTGCCAATTGTACTGTTAGGGAACAAAAGTGACAAGAGCCCCGTCGGAAAAAGACGGTTAGACTTAGATGCGGGACAAAGTGTAGTTGATGAGTGGAATGACGGGTCAGTGCACATGGAGACGTCCGCAAAATTGAATCATAACGTAGTGAACGCTTTCAACACGGTTCTAGATCTCGTGGACATGCAACCGGCGTATGAAGAGGTTACAGACTGTGATGTGTCACCTAAGCAAAGAAGGCCTTCAAGGAAAGATAGCATACGAAGAGGAGCCGTGGGTTTCTGGCGATTTGCAACATTCTGCTTCAAAAGAAGTAAAAAATATCACAAAACGAAACAAGAGCAGAAGAGTACCAGAAGATAACTCGAAGTAATCATTGCAGTACCAAGTACTCGAAATTCACGAGGAATAGCAAATTGCTGATTCACGAGCAATATCACGTTGCTAATTCACTAGCAATATCACGTTGCTGTTCACCAGGAATATCACGTTAAGATTCCACAAGGAATAGCACGTTGCTGCGCTTTAATGCCGACTGCACGATTGCATGTCGACTTCACTAACAATTTAACAAGATTAGCAGCTCAGATGTGCATCAAAGTACCTGCACGATTTCACTATCCACAATACAGTTGGGGACAACACAAGCATACCCAGTATACAACTGTGGGTACCCGTGTAAATGAGCTACTCACGACAAGAACATCAAATAATGTCCTCTAACGTTGATCTTGTATACAGTAGACATTGCATGGAAATAATGGGACTATGGTTATTATTCAAATATGGAAAAATATTGTCTCCTGGTACCAGATCAAGTATATAACATTGTTGGACTTACTTACGTTAAAACGAGAAGAGGACTTTAGAGTCTTGAAAATATGTGACGTCTTCAAGATGAGCAACAGCTACACAGATGCAGATTTAAAAGTTTTATTATCATTTGACTCAACAAAAAGCAACGAAATTTTGTCATCAGTTTCGAGAAACAGCCTTTCACCATCTAAATGACGTTTAAACAAGGTAGAATTTTGCATCGTCATTTACAAAACGTTTGCTTTCAAAAAACATTCTGCCTGACAGGTGACTTCAGAATTTCGCATTTTCAGCGAGTCATCAGGATCGTTTCGACCAAAATGGGAAGTGAAAGTTACACAAAAAAAACCACCAAAATGATAAGAGGTTTTTCATGAAAAAATACATCTGCGTAGTTATGTTGCAAACAAAGCCCTTCAATGGTGTTGCAGGAAGTGTCAAGATAGTTTCGAATATATACGTTATTTTATCAGTTATTTTCTGAAATAAAACACAAACAATGCGATGCATACTTAGAGTATCAACAGTTTCTAATACGTCAAAGCCTTTCTATGATGTCTGAAAACAGTTTTGGTTGCAGTTGCTTTACCTCATATTAAAAATTGAAATCTTTTCACGAGTTCCTTGCCAAGTAAACTAGAACACCTGTGCTCTTGTTATTGCAATGTAGGACGTCTTTCTCTGCCAGCTGGCTGTGCCGAGATAATGACCTACTTAGCAATATAAGATAAGACATCATGCAAGATAACACCAAAAATTGACGGTAACAGCCAGCAGGACTGGCTGGGACCAACCTTTCATACGAATTATTTGCAATACGAACAAAAATTGGACCTTTTCCCTGTATTATTAACCCACTGACGCTAGCTGATCAACGTAAAAGGAATTCACGAGATTGCACAGAGTATTCAGAACATAAATATAAATGCAGTATACCAGCAGCAAATTGTTTGGTGTCCCACAAGGATATCTGCTGGGCCTCTTTCTTTTGAAGAATTCTCACAACATGAACTTTTTGTTTAATGGCACAAGCACGATTTGGAGATGTAAAAATATTCACTTTCGACAAAGGGCTTTACAAGTCTCTGCTGTTTGCCACGGCTGTTTACTTTATTCTTCATAAACAAATTCTGAGATTGGACGTATCAAATATTTCTAGGCTTGTCAGAGAATACAATTTAAAAGTATGTTCTTTCATTTTAATATCTTGTATGCATACTATACTATTACTTAGTAAAGGATAGAAATAAAGGTTGCAAAAATTATATAATAAACCACAGACTAAACATTTATGATTCGTTGACGTATTATTCAAATTGCTAACAGCATCCAATATTTAAACATTAAAGACTGTTTCAATTTAGATGTCACTTGAGATTTGCGAAAATGCAAAATTGGTCATGCCAAACTCTTCATTCGTTTTTATTAGCAGGCATCATCACGTGACATCTAATTTGAGACAGACTACAAATTGTAAATTGCACAAAGTATTGTATATCAAATAATATTTATGTACAGTAGAATATTTAATGTTATGAAAGGTGTCAAAGTAATTGTTGGAAATATTCAACTTTAGCAATGTACAGTTGCTGTATAACAGATAATGAAATGAAATCACTGTCTTGAAAACATGAGTTTCTCCTTCTTTTATGTTCTTGTCACTTACAGTCTGTCTCTTTGCAGGTTTTTCCATGTAACATCTAATGGACCTTTTAGCTATTCTACAAAAGGATCTGGATCGAGCGATATTTTTTACATTTTTATACGAAAGGCATAATTAAGTGTCGTTAGAGCTTTCATCGCTATAGTGCACATTCAAAAATTCTTCAAAGTACATAAGAAAATCAAAGTGTTGGCAGGAAACCGTAATTTCACCAAAATCGAAGAACCAAGGTTGCGACGATAATCATTTTAAATTTCATTTCAAAGTCCAGAGAGCAGAGACAGAGACAAATTCAGTTTGACATTTCCATAAGATGTTGAGTTGACATTATTCGACGGATCCAGTGATAAAAAATTAATTAATTGTAAGACTAAGCCATGTTTTTGTTTTACGTTTCGAAGCAAACGCTGTGCTTCATCTTCAGAATACAGATTTTCAAAAGCACGAGGCTATATTTATATGCATAGAGACAAAGAAAATCGTTTGATTCAAATTCTTTTTAGAACAGCTAAACGGTCTATTTGAGACAGACTTCAAAGTACTCTGGTATTATCCAAAAAATTACCTACAGGGTGCCCCAGAACAATTATTCACATTTGATTAAATATTAAACAGTACAGTCTCCTGGCAAGATAACCTTGTTCCTAAGATTTTCAATTAATCTTTGATAGCAGAATCTTGTGAATCCGCAAAGAATTCACGGAATTACAATCTTTTGAAGTTCAAGTTGGTGCGAAAGCTGAAACCAGACGCCCCTAACCGACTTGTCTTTCAAAAATAGTTCCAAAATTGAGGTAAAAGAAGACTCTCCAATGTTTTACCTCTTGCTGATATCAGAGCAAACAAAATAGGATTTCAAAAGTAATTTAATTCTTGCAACCGATATCCAAACATATGGAATGAAAACTTAATCGATGAGAGATGGGGCTATTCCAAATTGTGCTCAACAGGATTGCTGCAAGCATACATTAACCTTTGATTCAATGTGAGAGAAAGCTAGTTTATCGAAAAAATTTTCAAATTCCATTTTATTTGCTTTGAATAAACGAGATTCTACTTTCACAAAATATGCAATTTAGGGGCGTCTGGTTTCAGCTTTCACACAAGCTCAAACTTAAAAAGTTCGTAACTCCCTGGATATTTAGCCGATTTGCTAGCTTCTGTTATCTAAAATTAATTTCAAATTTCTTCCGATGGAATGGCTTGACAGAAACTTTAGATACTTGTCTATAATTCTACCGTTGGACTTTTCAGAAGTTTTGAATATTCTTCAAAATTACAGCGTATTTTACCTTGCAATTCATTTGAGAATGTGACATCATCAAATTTCTGAATCATAAACCAAAAGAGTGACAGACTTGATGCCATATTATTGTAGGCATCCATAAACTATTGTTCTCTTCGAAATTATTTCATGTTGCGTCAAACAGTTTAGAAATTGCAATGGTTTTAAGTTTTTTGAAAATTTCTTTTCTTGAATTCTTGAAAAAGAAGAAAAACACTCTAATTCTGAAAATATTGAAGATTTCAGAAAAGTCCAATGGTAGAAGGGAAATAGCTCAAGTTTCTTTGAAGTGATTCATTTCAAAGAAATAGGTCACTGAATTTTACACCAACCTTTTTAAAGACTTGGAACCTACGTTACCCTGGAAAATTTTTATGGCCATTTGATACCTGATTTCTCAATGGTCCAAATTTCTTTAAAATATGCTGTTTCACTTGCATCGGACGCATGTGAATATACCAATTTAAAAGTTTCCAGGATCAATGCCCTCGTACACTGATGATTCGGTCCTACTGAATTATGTTTCACCCAAAGCACTTTAAAGTTTATACATTTATTCATTTTTCTTCTGTCTGTCTGTTTATCTGACAATTTTACATTTTCAGTTTAAGAAACCACCTCTGAGGGGACCATAATGGTAAATAAGGTTAATTCAACCTTTTGATGTCATCCTTGCCATTAAAATTAGGGGGTGTTTTCAAATGTATCTATTACTGTAATTTATCTATTTTTAGCTTTTAAAACATTGTAAATATTTAAGTTTTAGTCGGAAATGTAAACATACATACTGTACATGGACCAACCAATTAAAAAAATACTGAAAAACAGATAAAAACAGTATGGTAACAAAAACAGACCTTTGCAAATAGTGTTCAGTATGGGACAAAGGCTGCAAGTTTCATGAGATTGGATGGTGAACAAAGGAGCTATTCAAACATTAAATGCTGACTGTTGAAAAAGTTTGTGCACTTTCATCACTAATGCATGCAAGAAGAGTATACAATTCTCAAACAGAGGCAACACTGGCTGCTTCCTTTGAAATTGTAGGTTGAAAATGTTCTGTCTCTAGAAAGGTCCATTGAATATAAACTTAGCAAAAAAGCATCTCCTAATTAAAAAAATTCAACTGATTCCAATCGAAATTATAGAATACAAAATACAAAATACAAAATACAAAGCCCTTTTGTAGTTATTTACTGTACCTACTGTACATGGTTATCCAAAACAACATCTGCACAGCAGATTGATTTTAACTTCAAATATTTTGTACACCCTTGTCACCCACAGTTTTTAAATATATGAAACAATGTCAATAAAGTACTTCTAAAGTTGTTAATCAACAAACCTATAAAGCTTGATGAATTTAATACTCTGTATAAGCTGGCGGTGGTGATCTTGGTCTTCTATCTAAAAATGAAATGTGGGTTCAATTTACTGTGTTGCATTTAAATATGAATCAACTTGGATTCATTATATCTTTATTCTTAAACTTATTCTAAAACCAATTTGGTAAAGAATATTAGGATCCTTTTTGCTTCCTTGAACAGGGAGCAAAGAGGAATAAATATTCTGCTGCAGCTCTGTTAAGCCCCCCCCCCCCAAAGGGGGCTTACAGTACAGGCCTTGCACTATACAACAATTCTCAAGAAATTCTTGAGAATTGTTACAAATTTTCAAGAATTCTGCACATTTTAATAAGAACTCTTGAGCCATAAGAAAAGCATGGTGTGTATGTATGTACAGTATATGCATTTTTGCCATATAAGAAGTAAAATGTAGCATGAATTCAGGGGAAAATTTACCCACAAGTGTACAACATAATACCGGGTGTGTGAGTCAATAAAAACAATCCCCGTTTGAAAGGCCAACCACTTTCAAAAAACTTTCACAGGTTTCAGGTGTCCTACTTGGTGGAAACTTTTGCAAAAGTAAATATCAACTTTTGAACATACCTTGTTCACAACTTCCAACTGCAGCGATATTCTCTTCCGGGGTTTCAAAAGGTGGCACAACTGGCCCTCCTGGTCCACCAGGGACAGGAAGCAGCACTTGGTAATCTTCACTTGGAGGTGTATTCTGCCCATTGATTGTCAGTTCTATCATAAAAGAAAGATTTCTTTGTTGCTGCATGACTATGATAAATAAATTGTATCTTGCAACAAGGACAGATTTTGCAACAAACTAGCATCAGTTGCTTTTGATTCGCACCGGAATTCAAAGCCACTGACAATTGCAGACAAAGGAAATTCTCTCAGCCAGTAATTCAAAAAGAAGAAAGCCACAGTAGTTTTCTCTGAAACCCAAGTGATATCTCACTCATTATGCATTCCAGAAATGTTTAAAAGAGCAAACATAAGCATGTAACAAGAGAGGAAGGCTTTATCTAAACATCTGCCTGGGGTATTTTATTTGTTTGGTTCAGAGGCAGTTAGGGAGGTAATTCTATTCTTCTTTTTTGGGGTATGATTAAAACACTCAGCTTCTAAAGCAAACAAATAAAATGCCTGGGAGTCCAGTCTGCCGAGTATGGCACCTTTCAACAAACTCTCATCAGGGGAGAAATTTCTTTTTTCTCTCAGAGGTGATCTCTTTAAGTCAATTAAAAATACTACCTTATATGGCCTTGAAACAATTCAATATTTTGGTTGAAAGATTTGTGACACTCTTCCACTGTTCATACGTGTTGCTGGCTTTGCTGTGGTCTTCGTTCAAAATTGAAACGTTATTTCCTTGATTCATATTCACAAAATTGACCCAAAACTAAAGCTTACTCAACAACCATTCATGATCTACCCCATTGAGGTTCATCTGGTTGTTACTTACTGCCCAGTCTGCAGAGTATGGCAGTTCTCTATGAGAATTTGCACATATGCAGACCAACAGCAGTGGCGTGCTTCTGTGCAAGGTCTTTGATTCTTTTGTTTTCAAAGTAGGGAACAAAAAATCTTGTTCAAAATCGGCGTGCACATAAAATTTTTGTGAAAAATCTTGTGCATGCAGTTCATGTAAAGTAAACTTGTTAATCATTTTCAGTAGTGTTAGTTTTTAGTTCCTGGTGTTGAATGTATGTATTTTGGCTGTGTACCCTTTCAGCATTTTTCCTGAACTGAATGGTATTTAGGATTAACTGATAATAAATGAAACTGAACTGAACTCTATTGTTTGATTTGAAAAGCCTATTGACAATGTCTGTTGTGCAAGTGCCAAACTCTGTAGACCTGATTCCACTTTCGAACCAGCATCGGTAGCTAGCTCCCATTTTCTCAGCCCTCAGTTTTCATGCGGTGCCGTATAGCGTATACGGTTTTTCACATCCGGGCAGGTCATTTGTTTGGCTGTTTTATTGTGATCTAGACATTCTTGAGGACAGTATATATCATTTCTTCTGTGATCTAATGATGGATATACCTAAGTCAATCAACCTAAATTTGAAATAATACATTTCTGAGTTGCCAGCCAGCACAGCAGCTGTCAACCTACCCGTGCAATTATCTTTTTTCTTCTGAAACAAATTCAGTATTTTCCTAAGAATGAACAGCTGGGTCGTATTCTTTCTAATTGCTTCACACAAATTATCAAATCCATCTGCGCCACGATTTTTTATATGATCCAAAAGTCGTTCATTCTTTCTTCTTCTTGTCCGTTCTGCTTCGATGTCTTCTTGATCATCAGAATCTAAGACCTGACACGATCTTAGGTATGCAAACAGTTTTTGTGGCTCAAGATTATCCACCAGAAATGGTCGTAATTCTTTTAAAACTTCTGATTTCCAAGTCAAGTATAATTCTTCCAGTTCTTCGTCGTCCATTTTTGTTTCGTTTTGTTTTTGATCTCGTTTCGATTCGGAAATGAACGATGAACTGCCCCCTTAAGCTCCTGCGCAGAGCCAAGGTTTCGATAGGTTCTTTGAAAAAAATCTGTAAGACTTTCACGAGGGGGGCTTTGGGGTTTCACGGGTTGCGGGTAGCCTCACTACATAAGGACCCTCAACTTACGCTCATCTAATTGAAGTGAATTAATGTTGTTGTTGTCGCTCCAGTCAAGGGCCTTATGGATGGACTAACTCTTCTCAAAACGGCAAAAAAATTCTCGCCAGGAACAAATTTGTTCCTGGACCAATCAGGATGCAAAACTTGCAATAACTTGATGGGATTGGCTGATTCTTCTTCAATTCAAACTTCCCGCCAAAGGCAAACAAACGAATTCGAACAACGCGTTCGACTGAACTGCTCCAACGATCAAAATCTCAAAGTAGCGAACGAATTTACGAGATCTTTTGCGTCCCCAAACAACGAAAATGGCACTTATAGGTAGGATTTTTTTGCTTTAAAGGCAGTCTATCACGTAGCTGATTGGCTGCAACAGAGTCAGCTCAACACAACGGATTTCTTTGTGAATCTGTGTATTTGAAACAAAGAAGGGCTGATCGTTATCACTTTCTACGGTCGTAGAAAGTCAGGGGATTAGCAGCCATTCAAATGTCCTATTCTTTGTATTGTCACTACCACCCAATCAAATGCGTGATAGAGTGCCTTTAATAGCTTGAAGAAACATTCATCTAAGTACTGATAGCTTGTTTTGCAGTGTAGCACTTCAGGAAAACCACTTTTTGCGGCGATTTAGGGCCGGTGGTTTCAAGAAAAAATAGCAGGTGATTTAGGCCATGTCCGTTTCTGGAAGCGTAAGTCCATGAGTCGTAGTTATAGCGTCCATCAGCCTATCAATAGCGATAACCTACGAACATATAATCAGCAGAGATGGCGCCAGGGAAGAAATTCTAGGGGGGCAAATACTACCAGAGTGCCGACAGTGAGAATTTTTTTTATGAACGAGTTCAATTCAAGTTCACTGAGATGACAACGCAGCAAAGAAATCTGGAGGTTTAGGTTATGAAAATGCCGACAGTGCGTAGAAATTGTCGAAAATTTAAGTGCCGATGGGGGTGCTGAGTGAAATTTTGGGGGGCTCCTGCCCCCCCTAGCACCCCCGCTGGCGCCATCCCTGATAATCAGTCTAAGTTGCGGGTTCGACCAATTTTAGCCCTCGGGTTTCGGGTTTACGTCTAAATCGTGCGGGTTTTCGGTTTTGAGATGCTCCACGGGTTGCGGGTTTGGCCAATTTTGATGCTCGGGTTTCGGGATTTCTTTCAAAAATTCCAATGTTTTCGGGTTTTCGAAGTCATAAATTCCCTTTTAGTTAGCTGAGATCGAAAAACCAGCTTCCGAATGCTTGAAACGATGCACAGAGTGTCACTGAGAACGAAAATGTCGGAAATAGTCGAAGATTATTACCGAAAATTGAAATTTTGCGTTCCGAAGTGCAATTTCGGGTTTCGAATTTTTTGCTTGCGGGTTTTCGGGTTTTTGCTAATTTTGGTCCGGGTTTGCGGGTTCTAGTACCCCCCAAAGCCCCCCTCTTTCACTGATAGTACACTCATTTTTTTTATAAGAAACCGCTTATAAGAAACGGTAGGCTCAATTTTTCGAAAGTTAAAAAACGACCCTACCTGAATTGAAAAAGCTAAGAAACTTTTGTAATTTACAGTTTTAATTTTCCTATCGCACTCAAAATGTTTTGACACGACACTGTACAGTTATAGCAACTGTTTGGACATTATTTTGAGTATGAATTATGTTATTTATACTTGTTTTGAGATCTTACTAAGTAATTTGGGAGCCCTTTAGAAAAAACAAAATTCTACACTTCTGGCACTAAAAATATAAGAAACTGCCTACCAGCCCCGGATCTTAGTTTCTTATAAAAAGTCAGTGTATCTTCACGTTTAATCCAAGAAGAAATCAATTAGATCTGGACAACCCAAAGTAGAACCTAGAATTCTCCAAAAGCAGTTTTTTCTATTCTGGTGCAAAAAGACGTGGAATGAAATCGCTCCCAATGAAATCCCATTAGATATCAGAATGTCTATCTAATGAAAAGTATCCTTCCCGAAGCACGATCCTTAGGAGGATCAGCAAATTTGCAAAATTTTATTTGTAAATAGATGTTTATTTTGTATAGCAATAGTTCTTTCCAGCTGATAGGGTTTTTGTGTTTAAATATGATAAAATGAAAATAAAATGAAGCGTCCGATTACCACCGCCGGGGCTCTTCTGCCGCTCTGCCTGTTGTAACCCTCTATTGGATATTGTTTGGTCAACTTTCCGTGTACCTAGATTTCGACTTTCGATGTTGTTGTTTTTTCTCTCTAATTTTTACACCATTTTGCTATGAAGTCACAACGAATCTTATAGAAATTCTCGGCAATTATGGTGGTTCTGCCGCCAAAGGGTAGGTATGACCAGTGGCCCACAAAATGTGTTACGCAACTGGATTTTACATCAATCTATGCAGAATTCATTTCTATGATTTGTTTAGAAAATATTAGAGAGTCTCTGGTCGCAAAATATCCAAACTCCACGAACTTCAGGGAAAAGTTAGCGGAGGCTTTCAGTCCTGCCATTTTCGAAGTGCCTACGATTTTCCATGTCTCGCATTTTTCTTCCGGAAGCTTGAAAACATTCAAATTTTCAAACCATGGATGAATCTTTAGGCACTCCCAAGTCAGTTCAAACTAATTCACATTTTGTTGCCTCTCTCATTGGCAGGATGCCCTTTTGGGAACATCAAAGTACAGTATTGTCAGTCCCAAAAGGATAACTAGCTCCAGGATGTTCTTCGCCCTCTTAGTTACGGGGCGTGGTTGCTGGGAAGTGTAAAGGATGCTATAAACAGGGATTCTTTCGCATCGATACTCTGTTTGTGTTTGCAGTTCAAGTTTGGAAAAGTCGCAAGCAGACACGTCAATTTTCTGGGAGACTTTAGTTTTCGTTTTTGAGAAGGTCAGTTGTTCGTTAATTATTTGTTTCTTCGGAAAGATGGTAAAACCCAGTTTTTCTACGGTTTGACTCTGATCCCTGACTTGGGGGCCGACCATGGTCAGTTGTGGCACAAGCTTTTTAGAAGAAACTTGTATCAGGCAGTTAATTCAGCATGATAACTCTTTTCGCATTTTCTTACTGAAAGTACCGAATAATCGTCCTCTCCACACATTAATTTGTGAAAAATGTTCCAACCCACACTTTTATTCAAACCCCTCCCCCAATTATTACCGCCCCGATTATTTATTTAAAAGTTTCTTATCTTGTTACTTCTCATCAGATGAGTACCAGAGTTTCTTCAAATTTTTGCCAGCAATGTTTGTCAGTAATTTTTGCCAGTACTTAGTACGTTGAGAACCCACCTTTTTCAAAACAGCCTGTTTAGTTTTCCATTAAAACAGAAATTTCTTATATGAGGGTACAATTTCTCAACGATATCAGCCCATGAGTAGGGGAAGATAAAATTGTGGGGGGGGGGGGGGGGGGCTGCACAACAAAAAATCAATTTTTCACGGAAATTTTGCCCGACTGCCAATGGCCGATTTTTGCAAATTTTTCCAACGTTGGGTCCCCTGGCCCCCCTGTCTACCTACCCCTGTCTTGGAGGGTGCCTATGTATCAGCCTGAGATTTTTAAGAAGTGGTTCCTGTCAGTGGCGTCGTGGGAGCATGATTTTAGGGGGGGGGGCGAGGGTCAGAATTTTCCGACAGAGAGACATTTTTCCGACAAAAATTAAGCAGGAATATAACGTATAAAAAGTGGCAAAATGTCTCAGAACTTTTGTCATATAAAAGTTCCATAATAGCGAAGAATTTTTCAAAGGGACACAGCAGTCCTGTTAAGAGGCGATTCTTGTTGGAGGTGAGGCTGTTGTCGAGACGTGATTGGTGTTGGAGGTATCCCCTGCCAAAGTGGACAAAAGTCAAAGAACACCATATTGTATATCAGCATTGTATGTATATTATGGTGCAACGAGATCTTGTTATTTTCCTTCATTTATACATTCAAACTACATCATGTATTGTGAAATTCAAAAATATATACTGTTGAATGATTCTTAAATATAAATTAAGGTTGCATTATATAGATCGTGTTCATAGTATATATCAAGTTTGCATGTATATAAATTGTGGATTGAATATATATATATATATATCCAGAGTGAATATTTAAATTGTGGATTGAATATATATATTGGGAGAGAATACATAATATCGAGAGTGAATATATAAATTGTGGATTGAATATATATATATCGAATTTGAATATCGTACTTATTGTGAATATCGTACTTATCGTGACTATCGTACTTATCGTGAATATCGTATGTATCATACTTGCATCGGTTAATTACATACTGGCAGACACTTCATGTGCGTTTGCAGTCAGTGCAAGGAATTGTGGCCTAGTCCTGGATTGCTGAAATGTATTCAAAATGCCATTTTGGAAAAGTTGTTTATCGAACTTCCGTTATCACCAGAACAAGCACATACATCAACACGCTTTTAGCAATGAATCAAATATTCTGGACCAGTTAAGCATGAAAACTTAAGGCGCTTTTAATGTCTTGAACGTTATCGTTTGCAGATGCGAAAAACTTGGCCTCGTGCAAGAAATACGAAAGTTGATTGGCAGCATCCTGCCTTTAAATGAACGCCTTCAAGAGGCAATTGCAATGGACGAAGATTATGTCATGAATTTTACATCTGCATCTATATAACAATACTTTGCAAAGCCTTACGGCATCAACGCAAAGGTAGTATCTTTACCGTATAAAAGAGCGGCACCAAAAGTGCATCTTTAAGCCTGGTTTCCATATAGCCATAAGTGGGGGGGGGGGGGCCAGTACTGAGACACGGCTGCACCAGTGCTGAGACAGTGCTGTGACGTGTTCGGTTTTAACGGAAACATTTCCTTACGGTGGCTCTTCCATGGCCGCGATTTTTGCTTTACCGCGTAAGCGCTGATGTAAAAGCTGAACTTGGTTCATCTTTCCCAGCCCTTATGACGCTTCTGCCATGAGAAAGATTAATGGAAACATACGTCGCAGCGCTGTCACAGCAATTGTACAGCCGTAGTGTCTCAGCACTGGCCCCACCACTTATGGCTACATGGAAACCATGCTTATACATTTGTAGTTTGCAGAGGTACTTTGGTCCCGCTCTTTAAGGTACACATTTAAGTCATGACATCACCCATGTATATTGCAATTGCCTCTTGAAGACATACAGTTAAAGACAGGATGCTAATCAACTATCTTCTTTCTTGTGTGAGACCAAGTTTGGGACTCAGTTCTTTGCATCTGCAAACGATGACATTCAAAACATTAAAAGCACTTTAAGTTTTTGTGCTTAACTGATCCAGAATATTTCATTCATTGCTAAAAGCGTGTTGATGTATGTGCTTGTTCTAGTGATAACGGGAGTTTGATAAACAACTTTTCCAAAACGGCATTTTGAATACATTTCAGCAATCCAGGACTAGGCCACAATTCTTAGCACTGAGTGCAAACGCACATTAAGTATCTGCCAGTATGTAACTAACCGATGCAAGTATGATACATACAATATTTACGATAAGTACGATATTCACGATAAGTACGATAGTCACGATAAGTACGATATTCACGATAAGTACGATAGTCACGATAAGTACGATATTCACGATAAGTACGATATTCACGATAAGTACGATATTCAAACTCGATATATATATTCAATCCACAATTTATATATTCACTCTCGATATTTATATTCAATCCACAATTTATGTATTCTCTCTCGATATACTATATTCAATCCACAATTTAAATATTCACTCTCAATGTATATATATATTCAATCCACAATTTATGTACATGCAAACTTGATATATACTATGAACACGATCTATATAATGCAACCTTAATGAGTTCAGTGCAGTAAGGGAAATAACATTGAAATTTTTTTGAAAACCTTTGCATGCAAGAAAATTGCGATAATCGCTATTATCATTAAAATACTTTTCAATGTCACAATGTTAGGTAGAAGAACTATCTTAGGTCCAGAACATACCTTATTACATGCATCACAAACTGTGAAAATTTGAAGGCAAAATCTCTTACCACTTTTCTTAAATTTTCCTTGAAAGTTTGAGAATTGATCAAAATACCAAACTCCGGAAAATGGCAAAAATAGAAAACGTCAATAAATGAACATACTTCTCCACTGAGAAATAAAGCTCCCTTGTTACTGTAGAAGCCAGTGGTTTTTAACTACACTAGAACAAGTCCCTTACAGTGTTTTTCCATTGTTCAGTTGATTATTTTTGACATTTTTACACAATAACTTAGATTTTCTCTCCGCAAAACAACATTTCTTCATTATGCTGTGACCGTCAGTGTCTGTTTGTTTCCCTATGATGTATTCTTTTTCTTACTCTTGGTTGCTTTGTCCTGTAATTCACTTTTGAGACCCATTTTTTCTCAGCAGCAGATACCTCTTGCCATTTTCAATGCAAAATTTTGCAAATCGGGTGCCTGGCTGGCTCAATATCAAGCGGTTCATAAAATTTTGAATTTGAATTGTCTCTCTGTTAACATTGATGATTGCTGATCAACGATAACTTCCTGAGATAATTTTTCTGCATATGGAGAGGTCCTTTACTGCATGAATCTCTTCTAGATAAGGTTGCAAGTGCTTCACGGAAATTTTGTGTCCTGCTAATGCGCTCAAGTCTGCGCTCAACCTGACAAATATCAGCTTTCCCTTTTTGTGAATAGGAAATGGAATGCATCTGTTTGCTTTATGATAATATCATATATCTTCTTCCACAGTAGTATCATCTGTATTTGATTGATATCTGCAACTTGAAAATGTCATTGGCATTGGTGCCTCTTCTATTCCGACCTCCCCAGACCAGACCCCATTTGCCTTTGGAGATGATGCTGATTGCTGATCATCTCATTTTCTTTGGGATGGTAGTGGTTGGTTGGTTCCACATCCGATTTGAAAGGGCAGTTTGGCTTGAATTTAAATCTTTACCAGTTATTGATGATGTTTGCTTTTGGTTGTCGATAACTGCCACATCATCGCATAGGCCCGAATAGACTAGGCCTTTGTTTGTTTGTCTAGGCCAAGTTCTGCTTGCTGTCTTTTTTCTATATGGATTACTACGACTTAAAAGACTTCACTTGATCATTTTTGGCTTCCTTGCTACCTGGTCTTCCCTTTGAACTTCTACTATCATGTAGTCTTCTCTCTGTAGCTTGAATTACTTCCCATTTCAAAATAAACAACACCGAAGTTTACAGCTGAAGGAGTGCAAACAAAGTGCAAAAGTGCAAAAGTGCAAAATCAACAAACGAGGTCTTGTTTTCTCGATGGCAGACCTAATAAGTACTTCATGTAAAATCATAACAATCCAATTACCTTAATTTATATTTAAGAATCATTCAACATTATATATTTTTGAATTTCACAATACATGATGTAGTTTGAATGCATAAATGAAGGAAAATAACAAGATCTCGTTGCACCATAATATATATACAATGCTGATATACAATATGGTGTTCTTTGACTTTTGTCCACTTTGGCAGGGGATACATCTTCCTCAACAATATTCACCTGTGCAAATTCTGACGAGCAACCGAGCAACTCATTGAAAGCTTAATGCACAAACCATAAATAAATGACATTTTTAATTATGAAAGGTGCAAAATAAATTGTAAATTTATCGTTTTTAGTCACCAAAATGTAGGTAAAACGACCGAATTTTCGGGGGAAAAGTCCAAAAATGTTTTGACCGAAAGTATTTGTCTGAAATTTATTCGTCCGAAACTTTTTGCGCCTAATGTGTCTATTTTTCCAATAGAAAACACACTTTTCTTTCGATTGAAAAAGGAATTTTTTGCAGAAAAACGAACGAAGGACCTAGTTTTTTGCCGAAAAACCTACTTTTTCATCAAAAACTACGTTTTACGATCGAAAAAGTGATATTTCATGCACACATTTCAATTGCCATAAAATAGCTATGTAAGGAAAATGGATTAATTCAATTTTTTTCGATTTTTCCGACAAGAATGGAAAACTGACGAATTTTCCGACAACATTTTCACGGGGGGGCCATGGCCCCCTGGCCCCCCCGGCAACGACGCCACTGGTTCCTGTTTTGCAAGTTTTTACTGTACTAATTAGAAAAACGTGTAGTGCACTGCACTGCAATCACAGCTGAACAAATATTAACGTTTGTATTGATTCACCAGAAATTCACCAGAACGCTTTCTACATTTCCCTTTGGGCATTCATTGAAAATTTCAGCCCTAATTTGTGCAAAGAATTTTCCTGTTTCCAGAAATTTTTGTCACAAGAGGTTTTGATACCAAAACACGATGCAAAGTTGACAAGGGTCCCAACTTTGGAGGGTATCTAAAAAAAAGCCTGGGGCGAGTACACAATCAATGTTTCTCATATACCATTTGGAGCAAAAAACTATGACTGCCTGTTTTATGTTGCCATGAGGCAGTCATAGTTTTTTGCTCCAAATGGTATTGTAATAGTAGTAGGGTATAGTATTTTGTAAGTAGTGTAATTAAGTAATGTGTATTGTAAGTTAATGTTTCTCATTCTTCCAAAGGAGTTTGGTCACCAGCGAAACAGAGTTTAGGCCATAGAAGGCAGGAAGAAATTCGTGAAGAAAACCGGCTCATTTTATCATCCTTGAAGAGCACGATGAGCAACTACGGACATCAAACCATGTAAGAGAAATATCAACGACTCAGGAGACTATTCATCATATCTCCTCTGCCTTTCATACCCCGAGAAGGAAGACCATGAAGTCGTCGGCAGTTTGTTTTCATCATCATGGCGTCTTCAAGTTTCTATTGGTCGCTGTCCTATTGGCTGTGATAGACAACATAAAATGCGATGTAACGAAAGGAGAGAAATCAGAGCTAAAGTAATTTGATTGCTGTCGTATTTTTTCATTTATTAGTGTACTTAGTAAGAGGATCGATATAATACGAAAGAAGTGTAAACAATTAAAAGAGCTTCTAAAGTTTTTGTAAGAAAAAAAGAACGAACTGGTGTTGGTGTTGGTCACTGTCAGTGTGTTTGTTGGCAGCCAGTCTTGAATGTGCAGTGAAGGTGAAGTTGTGGTTTTTAGCGCCAAGCACGGGGATCGCATTGGTATAATCAGACCAAACTAATTGATTCTGCGACCCCCAAGTCATGACACTCAATTGATAGGGCTCTACCTTTTTGTCACAGTTAACGGAATAGGGCCATATGGGGAGAGGGCGGGGGTCCAGCTCAAATCTGTTAAAACTTCTCCTTTTGTGAGGAAAATTGAAGTAAGTGATATTTCATTATCAGTCTTTGAAGAATAACTCGTAGCAGTAAATTTTTCGGCAGCTCACTACGTAATTTTGATGTTGCGATCTAGACGAAAAAGTCACAGTAGGCTTAAAGGCCCAAATCAAAGAAACTTAATAGCCTAAAATGAGAGGTGATGGTAGGCACATCACAATAGAAATTCTAATGATAATGATCCGTTAAGAGAAGGAGGAGGGGGGATTGTCAGCTGTTAACGGCCCAGTTCCGTTAACTGTAACAAAAAATTGTTTGTTGATGACCCCCAGATCTTTGATGCTGTATAGACAGAATTAGTCCATTATTGTTAAAACGTCAAGATTCAAAGGTACCCCAAAACAAGCATGAACAAAAACTGTTTTCAAACACGCTTTCGAAATATTTGTCAATACTCAGTCTGCAGAGTATGGCACTTTTCAACTAGATCTCTGGCGTGCATGGAGAAAGTTCTTTGTTCTCTATTGTCTATTTTGAATACCCTATGAAATCTCCAATATACAAAGTGCCATAATCGGCACACCTGTTTAAAACTGTGTTTAGTGTGAAAGCATTTTGCATCACCTGAGGAAATTAGGGGAATGGAATATGTCGGTTGAAAAAGTTTCTTGGCTTTTTATCCAGATATCCTGGTTTCTAAATCTTTTGAAAATTTAGCCCACAGTTTTTATAAGTGATTTCTTATACAAAAAGTATGGTGTAAGTCTTTCTTAAATGACTCTCAAAAATTCGTTTCAAAAAGTTCCATTTTAAGATTTCTTTTTAGACCCACAAAATTTGGCAACTTATTTCATCACATTAAAGGTTGTAGACATGTCAGCTTTGCAATGTCACATGTTTCCTTTAGCCAAAAGTTGTTCATTAACCTGAACTGTGCGGAACTTTAACAATTTAGGTTATTTAGTCATTCAAGGGACACACCGTTAATATCCATTGTATCTTAATGGAATTCGTATGGAGTTGAATAAGCCTATGTGATGTTGCTATAGTGCTGAATGAAGTAGGGCAGACTTCTGATTGGTAGCCTGAGGCCAGGCTCACTCCATAGTAAAGGTACCTGGGGATGTGCCACACTCAAGGATCACTTTTGCAGACATCTGGTCTAGCCAAGGGTATACAGTACTTTTTGCAAATTTTGGTCTAGCCATGATCTTGCCAAGGATATCATATTTGACAATAAAGGGAACATTCATGTTTTCAGCTTACAGAGTCAATAAAGCCTTTCAAAGTAGGAAATTCATCATGATTGGCGTACCACAAGGGTCAGTTTTAGGCCCCTTACTTTTTCTTGTTTTCATTAACGACTTGCCGCTATCAGTAAAATACTCGAACACAATCTTGTTTGCTGATGACACAGCAATCTATTATTCAGGGAAAAACTGTAATGAAATCCAGAATAAGATGAACGAGGATTTGGCTCTTGTGAAAAAATGGCTAAATGACCACCGATTGACGTTAAACATCACAAAATCAAAGTTTGTTGTGGTTGGAGGAAAGCAGCAGTTAAAGCGTTTCCAAGATCTGACATTGAAAATTGAAGAGGACAAATTAAGTCGAGAATCAAGTTATAAATATCTTGGTATAATAATAAATGAAAATATGACATGGGGGGATCACATTGCTTCATTGCAGCAAAAAGTGGCAAAAAGGATCGGTTTGATAAAAAGAATTAGTCATCTAATCCCCAGAGCACAACGTTTAACTTTGGTAAACACTATGATAATACCATTGTTTGATTATGGAGATACTGTTTGGGGGGACAGAAATGACCAATGTTTGATTAAGACTCTGCAAGCTCTTCATAACAAATGTGCCAAACTGATATTGAACATGAAGCCATATGACTCAAGCACGAAAGCCTTGGATTCACTGCAATGGAAATCGCTAGACTTCAGACGAAAGTTCCATCGATGTGCCACTATTTACAAGTCAAGGAAAAATGAGATAAGCTACACTTTCAGCAATAAAACAGGAAAAGATCTGCATAATATCCAGACAAGGAACAATGAACAATACCATCTTCCTAAAGTAAAGACAAATTGGGAGAAGCAAGTGTCATAATATCTGTTCATTGATGACTGGAATAAACTGGACACTGATATTAAGTCGGCAGGAAACTTTAATATTTTCAAAGAAAAGTTTTGGACAATATGAGCTGATTTTATACTTTTTTATGATAGAACTATAGAACTATTTTTTACTATTTGGATTTTATGTAAATATAATGTTTTAACCCTATCTCACCTGGGCGTTTTGAAGCGGTCAATACCTGAGGGGGGGGGGGGGTGGATTCCACCCCCCCTCTTTTTCTTCGCTGTTGTAGTAGCTACAATCTTTAAAATTGGTAAATATATATACTTTGATGCAAACAATCAAAATCACATGATTAAATCAAATTATCTCTATTGTTCCCGTTGCTATGACAATAAGAAGATTTTAAGTTATGATTATCATGATTGTTACCAACATGATTGAAACAATGAAATGAGGCACTAAATTGAAATTTTTTGTTTCAAATTGAGTTGGATATCATCAAATACATGTGTAAGTATAATTTTGCATATATGCAAGATTAAAATTTGCAACAATATAAAAAAAAGTATACAAATTTTGTTGACTACACAGTAAAAAATTGGTTGTCATGGTTACGAGGCTATATTTAGCATCTTGAAATTTTCATCATTTGATACAGTATAGATATAAAGTCAAAGTAGCGGAGTCTTGGCATCCTGCATTGCATATTATAGCATAAGCGAATAAAAGTTTGGTTGGGGGGGTGGAATCCACCCCCCCCAGGTGAGATAGGGTTAAGTGAATCACTACAGTTAGTTAGATAGAGGACCCTCACGAAAAGCACTCTCGAGTGACTGAGGCCTTCCTCTGTAAATATCTGTATTATTATTATTATATTATTATTACAAACTACTTTTGTTGATAGTAAACTGTAGTGTATAAATGAAACAAAATCAGCATTTTGAAGTTTCTGAGTTCAAATCAAAATTTTTGAGATAAACGCTCATTCAAAAGGCTTGGAAATGAATCCAGCCAAAGGTATTATTTTTTCAATATTAGTGTAGCCAAGGGTATCATTTTTGTAGGAATTGGTGTAGGCAAGAATACTGTTTTCATAAAGATGAGTCTAGCCAATGGTACCACTTCAGATAAAGCTTTTGCAAATGTTGATTTGTGGCAAGTTTTCAAATGCATCTACTGTAAGAGTTCCCCAAATCCCAGTCCATTGTTGCTTTCAGTCATTTTATTCACCAAATATTTTCTTTCTTAGGGATAAAGTAATAGAGATGTTTCATCACGCATATGGCTCATACATGGTAAGCCTACGTATGAAATGTTTTCATTTCAAGATTATGCTAAAGATGGTGGCAAAGAACTTTTTACCAAGATGCATTACATTCTTTATATAATAGAATTCCCATAGAATTGTTAAAGATTCTTAACACGCAATGCATCTTGGTAAAAAGGTCCTGCCCACAATTTTTAGCATGATCATCTATTTAGACCCCGTTTACACGAGAGAAAACTGGATCGATCCAGAACGGGATCGATCCCAAACTGGTACGGATCGGCCTTGCGTTTACACGGGATCGCTTGGGATCGATCCGCTATCCGTGCTAGTTTGGGATCGATTGCCAGAGCGATCCAGTTTGGGATCGATCCCGTCAGAGCCTCGTGTAAACGGCTGGATCGATCCCAAACTGGCACGGATGCAAAACGAGGCAAAACAAAAATGGAAATCGAGGCGTTTGCATAATGACACCTTTTGTTCACCCTGACAACAAATGGCGTGAAGTCTTTACGCATGCCCAAATCTTTATAAGGAGTCTGGGAATTAGTGACAAGCTGCCTGGATCGATCCCGTGTAAACGCAACAAAATTTGGGATCGATCCCGTGTAAACACCTGCAAAATTTTGGGATCGATCCTGAACTGGATCAATCCCGTTCTGGATCGATCCAGTTTTCTCTCGTGTAAACGGGGTCTTAGACCCCCCCCCCCCTAAATGATGTAATTTTGATATTTTTGCAAATTCTGGCTGTAGAAAGAACAAAATGAAATGCAGGCTGTGGTCAGTTTGCCAGATGAACAAATGCATGTGTAAATGGACAAAATCTGTATTTTTGACTCTTTACTTGGAGTTTTAAAAATTGTGTATTCATATTCTGATAAAAGTATCAGAGAGGTACTGTATTAAAGGCTAGAAATTAGAACAAAGACATCTTGAGAATTGTTTCAAGAAGTTTTAACAATTGCGATTCAAGAAACTAAGTGTTGTTGTGTACAAGGGCTGTACTGTGTCGAACTGGAACTAGATATTGATCAATGTTAAATTACAATGAAAGAAATAATTGTATATTCAGTGTGTCCATTGTTTTCATGCCTAAGAATGTTTAAGAATTCTTGTGAAAATTTAAGCTCTTTAGACTTCATGATCAAGATTTGTACGGTTTTTCATACCACTTAAGAATTTTTATCAGAATGTAAAGGACTTTTGAAGATCCTTGAGAATTATTGTCATGTTAATGTACTATGGCCTGTAATGTATTTACCCTAAATTTGTTTGCCTTGAAGCGGTATGCCTATCCAGCAGATGAGCTGATGCCATTGAGTTGCAAGGGGAGATACCGGGGAAGTGAACCAGACAGAGGAGATATTGATGAATCACTTGGAAAGTAAGTTTGTATGTTTTTACAATTCACGCAGTTAGGAATTACCTTAGGTATAAATCAAGGGCGTCTTTCTTTTTGTCATTGAAATAAACATGTCACAAAGAGATTTGTTCACAATGAAAACAATCCTTTATGAGCTGCAAATTCATTCATCATCATGAAACGTTTTAGGCTGATGAACTATTGTAAAGATATGTGCTCTTTTAAGTTTCTTGTGATAATCAGTACGTATAAGTACAGAATTTTTACAAGCCCATTTGGGAATTGCCCCCCCCCCCCCCCCCTCTTGACACTCCTGTTATGTCTTGTTCAATTCTTACCCTGACCACCCCTCCCCCCCATCAGCCCGGGCAAGGGGCAACAAGAATTTCCTGCACAAATGCCTGGGGGCCGGGGAAATTTTATGTGGCGAATGCCCAGGGGCTGGGCACTGAGAAAATGCCATATTCCCAGTTACTGTATAAGAAAAAGCTCCTACTGTATTTTTGTCAAATGCCCGGGGGTCAGGGAAAAATTTATGGTCAAATGCCAGGGGGCTGGGAATATTTGTTGAGCAAATTGCCTGGGGGTGTCCTGGAGGGATGGTCAGGGTAGGAATTGAACGAGACATATGACTTCATGAAATTACCACCAATTTCAAAAATTTGAACTAACCTGAGTCTTGTTCGGTTAAAGTAGTGATCAGAGGAGTTCTTATTTAGGAGGGACATTTATTCAGGGGGTGCTTATAGGGAAGTGATATTGTTATATTGACTAGCCGCTATAAATAGGCTAAAGAATACCCACACACCTATTGTTTCTTTAGCTACACAATGAAACCGCACATGTCAAAGTTATCAAATACAATATTTCTATCTGGCCCAGGCCAGTCTTTTACCTATGTCAATTCCCTTTAATTAAATTATTGGTTTTATATCATGATAGCCTAACCTTATCACAGACATATAAAAATAGCCAGGAAAGTGGTTATTTCGAAAGAAATTACACAGGAATGAGCAACTTAGATGCACAGTAAATTTTATCTCAGCCTATTGTTCTTCCTAATTACCTTTTATTGTTTTGCATTTGTTCTTTACAAAATTCAGGGCTTGAGTTTCTTTCTTTGTTGTGTGAAACTACTGGTATAGTTTACCATAATTTGTCTTCTTTTTTCACAGCTTTTCTTTGACATTGATTGACACACTGGATACACTTGCTGTAAGATGTTCAAATTACATTTGATTTTCAAATTTCTATGTTGAATGTGGCATCAGGTAGTTACTTCACCAAAAAAATAACACTGATGGGGCTGAATCATTGGAAGGACTGGGACACCTTCTGATAGCAGGCTGTGGTTGTCTTAAAAATGACATCGATATTATATGTCCTAGTATACCTTTGGTCTTTTGAAAGTAGATAATTTGGGAGTCCCCCCCCTCCTCTTTTGATCCTGGTTCTGCCATAAAGATTTTGTTTGCAGCTATTATATCCTGCCATAGCTGGCAGGGAAACTCTTTTTGTCGTTCTCTGTGTCTACTGTGGGGTTTTTATCATAAAGCTAGCTGCAAGACCATATATTAAAAGTAATAGGTACTAGAAGAAAAACGGACGCAAAAAACAGACAGATTTTTCAAAACGGACGCAAAAAACAGACAGATTTTTCAGCACACTTGTGCTGACAAATCTGTCTGTTTTTTGCGTCCGTTTTTCTTCTAGTACCTATTATTTAGTTATACTACAGTACCAAGTTTTTATTAAAAGTAAGATATCATTCACAGTAATATCTAAAAAGACCATCTTATTTACCCAGAGATTTGCTCAGATTTCCAAATCATACCTATACTATGAAAAATTCAGTTTGGAATCCTTATAAATTGAAGCATATCAGATCACTGGAGAGTGTACAAAGAAGCGCAACAAAATTGGTACTGGCCATAAAAGACCTTCTGTATGAGGATCGGTTGCGCACCCTAGACCTACCAATACTTGCATACAGACGTTGTTGAGGAGAAATGATCTTAACATTCAAAATTTTCAAAGGATATATCAATATTGATCCGAATATATTTTTCAAGCTGAATGGCCATGTGACAAGAGGACATAGCCTCAAAATGTACAAGAAAAGATCAAACACAACAATTCGTAAAGAATTCTTTTTGCAAAGAGTTATTAATCAATGGGATGACCTTTCAGCTTCCATTATTGAATCGACGTTGGTCCTCGAGTTCGAGAAAGCATATGACGCGACAGACACATGAGTGACAACCAGCTAGGCTATTTAGCCACATAGGCTATTTAGCCTTTCATATATTATTGTTATCATTATGAAAATTGTTCCATCTTGCATATGATTCTACTGTTTCCTTTTGTTCAGGTTCTTGGGAATGTGAGCGAATTTGAGAGGGCTGTTACTTTGGTAATTTCCGATGTTAAGTTTGATGCTGATGTCGTTGTGTCTGTTTTTGAAACGAACATACGAGTTCTTGGGTAAGTTAACGTACTTCAAATTTACTACATTACACAAAGCACAAGAACTTTGGTCAGTGTTAAAAATCTTTGTGCAAGTACACAGCTACCCTTTGCGAATTACACATCTTTTCATATCTATAGCAGGACACAATTTAGACTTTGAGATATTATTTACCAATCTACCTTTAACTTCAAGATTTTCTACCTGTTGTGGGTATTTGAATTTTTTAAATTCTTTTTCTGAAATTGGCAGGCTTACTATATATTACTTAAAGGGGCTGTACAAGATTTTTGTAAACAAAGATAAAGATCAGCTGGCCAATATCATCAAATTCAATGAGAAATCTCTGTTTAATTGGCTCATGGTTTTCAATTTCTTTCGCCTGCCTGTTGCCTTCCCTGTGTTTTGGCTAAACACATCTGAAACTCGTCGCTCAAAATCCAGCCCTATATTTATAATCGTTGATGGCATGAAAAATCTGATTGCACTGGCGAATTCTGCGGGATTTAAAGATGTAGAAAATATCTTCATTTGCAATGTATCTGCTGCTACTTGCCTGTATTATAGGGAGAAAGCTTCAGATTTTTGGAAGTTTAGCTTGTACAGCCCTTTTAAACGCACATGCTGATGAAAACGGCAGAGTCAGCAGACCAGGGAAAAATCCAATAAGAATGTGCATGAAGAAAATCTCTGCAATCTTAACTCTTCAGTAGCACAAGGTTTCAGACACTCCAGAAGTTTACCGCTTTCAGAAGAGCCCAAAGATTAAAATGAAACTCTTTTATAAATCTATTAAACGGAATGTAAATTTAGAGAATAAACATCTGACGTATCAGATCTCTTATTTTTTGGAAGACCAGACGTGACTCAACCAACTCTACAGTTTACTGAAGATGTCCACGAGACTGTGCCCTAGATTTTCACAGCAAACGTTCTTTAGCTGATATCCTGACATCTTCGATTGTGCTTGATAACATGGCCACTCTCAAGAAGTTCATCTTGCAGCAGAGAACTACTAACAGTTGTAGTGAGGTCATAGCATCATTATATAAGAACCACTAATTGTTACTATGAGGTTTGATATCCTTGCAAAGTGTAGCCTGCGCGCAGACCCATTGTCCAAAGGAGGAAAGGGTCTGCGCAACTACGAGCAATAGCTTGCCGCTCATTCTTGGTTTCTGGAATTTAATTTATGCAATATCACAAAAGACCATGTAATTATGCAACTACATGAAACACCAGTGGTCAATCGCACTGAAATCAAAATGGCGCACCACAGAAAAGAAATAGTCGTAATAAATATAAGATTTTGACGAAACTGTATTTGAGAATGTATTGGAGAAACAACATTTATCAATTTCAAAATACATAGCAAACAGTCTCATGCTCAGATCGCGTGTTGTTCTCAGTCCAATGCGTCTTTTGTGATAAATATGAAATATCTTTCCCTGAGGAAGGGAAACCTATTCTGTCTGATAACAATCACACAAAAGAAGAAAACAAGGACCTTGAAAATTCTAGAGCACTATTTCAAAAGCAAGATTGCTGAATCCCTGCTGTGACGAATTCAAAAGAACTTGTCAAAACATGCCTTTATGTTCATTCTTCTGTCTTTGAAGCAATCATTTGACTAACAAACAACGCTTTGCAAGAAAGGCCAAACAAAAAGATACAAACAGCCATAGAAAATGGTGCATTGGGAGGATTAGATCGAGTAATATTTAGTGACCTATTACGAGGCCGTTAGAATAAATTACTAGAAGGCCCGGCAAGCTTTGGCTCGTAGTTGCGCAGACCCTTTCCTCCTTTGGACAATGGGTCTGCACGCAGGCTAAAATTCAAGGGAATCGACATAGTTAGAAGCTGGCGGGGGCCAAGATAGAAATATAATCAATTGTATCTGATAATTTTGACACGCACAGTCTCATTATGTAGCTAAGAAAGTGATGGGTGTGTGGGCATTTCTTTAGCCTATTTATAGCAGCTACGAGAAATAGAGACCACACAAAAGCATTTGATCTTGTAAAACACACAAATATGATCAAATGTTTGCAGGAGATAGGTATCGATGACAAAGATTTGCAGATAATAACTAAATTATATTGGAAACTGACAGCAGTAGTAAGAACAGAGAATGGAGTTACATCAGAATTAAAAATAAAGAAAGGAGTGTGGCAGGCTGCATATTGTCACCAAGCCTATTCAATTTATATACTGAGAAGATATTTAGAGAAGTGGAAGATATGAAAGGAGTTGTTGTAGGCGGCGTAAGCATCAAGATACGCAGATGATAAAGATCTAGCTGAATCTGCCGCAGACCTACATGAATTGATAAATACAGTCAATGAAAAAGAAAGCCATATGGGATGGAACTGAACGCTGAAAAAATGAAATCAATGGTAGTGAATAGAATTAATCCTGTACCAGGAGCCAATATGTCACTCTAGAGGGAGCAAAGATGGAGCAAACGGCAAATATGGTTTATTTAGGGCATATGGTGACGGAAAATGGAAAGGTTGAGACTGAAATTTAAAGAAGGATAGAAATAGCTAGAAATGCATTTCATAACATGTCAAAGATTCTAACATCAAGAAATGTAAAGGTTGAAATTAAAAAGCAGCTCGTTAAATGTTATATCTGTTCAACTTTACTGCATGGTGCAGAAACATATGATTGGAAAAATTGAAGCCTTTGAAATGTGGCTATACAGGAGAATTCTGAAAATATCATACACATAACACAGAACAAATCGCTGATAAATACAATAAAGCAGAGAAAATGTGCTTATTTTGGACACCTGATAAGAAGAGACTGGCTTCAAAGGCTTCTTCTAGAAGGGAATTTCAACGGGAAAAGAGGGAGAGGCAGACCAAGAGCAACGTGGTTTTATATCATTAAATATTGGACTGAAATGAACTATGTGGAGGCCACAAAAAAGGCACAGCATAGGAAGGACTGAGCATCCATGACAGCTGACTTGTTGAGAGCAGAAGGCACCTGACGACGACGACGAGATAAAGCTTTGTCTATTCCCTTTAAAATTAAGCCATTTTTGAATTATATTCTTTTAGTGGTCTACTTGGTGGACATGTCGTATCAAAAGAACTTCAAGAGAAAGGGCTTGGTATGAGATGGTATAAGACTGAACTATTGGATATGGCTGTCGATATTGCAGATAGGCTGCTGGTCGCCTTTAACACTACAACTGGGATACCATATCCAAGGGTTTGTAAACAAGAGACTCTTCTTCGCTACTTTGACATATCTTTTCTAAGTCGTCGGCTCTATAGAAAATTTGTTGCAAAACTTCATGCCTTTTTCAAATCAGTTATTTTATAACATACAATAGACCTTATTCACAATTAGTATTAATTCGAGGTGAATGAGGCAAATTCCAGCATCGCAAGAAATCCACATCATGCCTATTTTGATGCAAATACACGGACACAACTTTTTCATGCGTTACTGAGAACAATGCACGCTTTTTGGATGTAGCTCCACATCATATCGAGGTGAATGATGTATTTCAAAAGAACTGACGTCATTGTGAATAGGGTCTATATTGAAATAGCCAAAATATCTTCTTGCTGCGTGTAGTGCAATTGTGCAAAGATAAACCAGTAAATAAAGTAAAATATAAACACTTTGATGCGAATTGAAATAAGCACGACGTTTCGCGCATAGCCCATAAGCGTTTGGCTGGATAACGCGCTATGCTCAAAACCCCGTGCTAATTTCAATTCGCATTGAAATAGCAAGCACAGGTGTTAAGAACAAGATCATTTTCTGATTGATAGAATGTCTTGGACTGTCTTTGGAAGGTGATGTTGTTCTGCAGTACAGTTCTGCAGTACAGTTACAGTTGCGGCTTTGATTGTTTTGAATTACTGGTTGAGGGAATTTTCTTTGTCTGCGATCGCTAATGGCTTTGAATTCAGGTGTCAACAAAAACAACTCATGCTATTGTCTTACAAAATCTGTCCTTGTTGAAAGCAGCAGAATAGAATACGGAACTCTATCCAACACAATTTCAAAACGGCGTCATTTGGACAATCGAAAACGATTAAAACAGACATTTGTCGACCCTTTTGAAACGAAGCTCATTGATTCTTTAGGCCTAGATAAATTTCTTTGTTGTCAAAGTCCAATTGCAAAGCGACTCGTAGCATCGAATTTTCAATCGTTTTCAAATTCTACCGGTATCGTGTGAACGCTGGCTAAAATGTTGGTACTGTCACATTTTTGCCGTGTTTCAAAATATAAAAGAACGTAGTCTAACTTTAATGAATTTTGTTTCAGGTAAATTTGTTGTATGGAATTCATCATCCGATGTCTCGTATTGTTGACGAGAAAGACACGTGTACGGCATGTGGTGGTACGATGATTATGGAATTTGCTGCTTTAAGTAGACTTACTGGCGATTCAATTTATGAGGTTAGCTATACTATTGCTACTTACTTGACCACTGTTTTCATTTGAATCCGAAAGACTAACTGTAAAAGAGAGACTAACTGAAGGTTGGTGGTTCGAGTCCCCGCCTTGCCGAACGTGCTACAAAGTGTGAGGAGAGTTGCCAAATCTCTGTAATTCCAGGCTAAAGGAATCACGAGTTGTGGTCACATCGAGAGGAAGAACCAGGACACTGCTTCCATAAGCTTAGCTTCCCAGCGTTCCAAAACTTCTTTCGAATGCTATTGCAGGCACGCTACAATTTCAGACCGTCTGAAAATCAATTTGGCCTTTACGGAAACTACAGGTTCACAGTGCAGTACTTGAATTGATAGAACAGTTCAACTAAAGTAAAACTTTTATACCAGTTCAATTACTGCAATGTGGATCCATGGTTTCCGCTTAGGCCAAAGTTTGTTTTCAGACAGTCAGAAGTTTCAGCGTGCCCGCAAAAGATCCTGGGTTACAATTGATCTTTAGTGATAAATATACTAGGCGTCGTCCTTGCTAAGACGAATGGCTCAGTTCAAAGTTAAAACAAAGATAACCTAGAAAGCAGTGATCGAGTGATAAATTTTATGCTAAACATTTTGGGTTTTTATTGAAAAATTTTAACGAACCTGTGGTCGCAATGTAGCGGAGCTTACTAGAAAACAGTGAGTACAAGCATAGTAGTACTGACGATATTATTTCAGCAACATCAGACTTTTTAGCTATCAGCAAGTCCTCTTGATAGACGCGTGACGAATGAATATTTCCCAAAAACTTGTATATTAAACTTTGTTTTGAAATTTTTTGAAACAATGATGCTGCTTTGTACTCTAATGCCTTAAAGGGTCTGTTTTATCCAGCAAGTCTTGCACGTGCCGTCATTTGGTTGGTCTTTGTTGTCGCCATTTTCATGATTTATTTCAGCAACTTCTTATTCTATTTGATTATGTTTGCTGCATTATGTCATTGGCTTTTCATTTGATTGATTTGATTTTGATTTGATTTCATATACAGGGTGTCCCAAAAAATTGTGCCCCGTTTGTCTGAAGATTGCGATGAAGCGGCTAAAGATTCTCTCCACACTTTTGCATGATGGTGCTCTTCAGATGTTCAATTAAAGTTTGCAACATCCCCATAAAAATCCGTTGAAAAATGATGGAGCTATCACCTTCAGGAGACCAAATTTGCCTGATCACTGAAACCAGCGGTCGGCCATTTTGTCTTACTATTTTGCAGTGACAAATACCTTTATGGAATGAAAATGAAACCGCAGCTCCAATGTCATAGCTCTCGGGAAAATTCCGATAATCCTCGGAGAGTTCCACTATTTCTGACATCACAGAAATTATTTCTTACCTCTCGTGAAGATACTTATCACTACAAAATAGCAAGGCAAAATGGCCGACTGCTGGTTTCAGTCGTCAGGCAAATTTGGTCTTCTGAAGGTCGTAGCTCCATCATTTTTCAACAGATTTTTACGGGGATGGTGGCAAACTTTAATTGAAAATCCGAAGAGCATCATCATCCAAAAGTTTGGCAAGAATCTTTTACCGTTTTGTCGCAATCTTCAGACAAACAGGACACAATTTTTTTGGGACACCCTGTATTTAGGGAGGGTAGCCCTTCAGCAAGTGCTGATTTTCAAGGAGCCCTCCATCTACGATACAATACAATAGTAGTAATATAATACAAAGGAAAGAAAAACCTAATTACAATATGTCAAAAGTGTAATAATCTATTGGAATACAGTTTTAAAATCAATTTACAAGGTATCTAAAATATATTATCTGCACAGCAGTCTACACTAAATATAGCTCTAGAAGGCATTAACCGAAGATGCCTGTTTAACCTCAGTTGAAAGGCTGTTCCTGCTTTTTGCACCCCTGAACGAAAAGCATTTTTGTTCTTTTCATTTCAAATATTTTTATTTGATTTTGTTGTTCACTGTAGCAAAAAGCCCACAAAGCAATGGAATCGATCTGGCATTATCGCAGTCGAAGTAGTGATTTAGTTGGCACTGTTATTGATATTCATAATGGGGACTGGATACGTCGTGGTAAGAATGCATTAATTTCATGCCTGACTGCTACCCTCCCCGGTCTCTCACTAGCATCTTGTTCCATTTGTCTTTCAGAGGAAGGTGTGTATAGAGGAAGGTAATCCCTTCCAAACACTATCTCCTGCAATGACTTCTGAACAGAACAGAAGCTACTTTAAGGGAAGAAACGTTCGCGTATTTCGCATTTTTGGCCGAAATTCGCGAAAGTTTATTCCGCAAAATTTCAGAAAGTGTGAAATTCGTGAAATTTTATTCCCGCAAAATGTTCAAAGATATTAAATTCATGCATTTTCATTCCCAGAAAATCTTGCTATTCTCGCAAACGCGACAGTTTATTGCCGTCTTCTCGCGAAAATTTCTTCCCGTAAAGTATATATTTAGACAGTCAGTGATTTTCTAGCTTGTTTGTTATTCCAGGTAACAAGGGCAGATTTTGTAATACAATAGCACGAGTTGCTTTTGTTGACACGTCAGTTCAAAGCGATTAGCGATCGCAGACAAAGGAAATTCTCTCAACCAGTAATTCAAAACAAACAAAGCCGCAAAAGTTTCTCTGAAACTCAGGTAGCTAGCTCGCTCGCTGTGTATTCCAGAAATTATTTGTAAGGGCAAACATGAGCATAGATCGAAAGAAGAAGGATATATCTACACATCTGCCGCGGGCATTTTGTTTCTTTGGTCCAGAAGCTGAGCAGTAAATGTTTTGATAACACCAAAAAAAATAAGAGAATTGAATCGTCTCCTGAACGGCTTTTGAACCAAACAAATAAACTGCCCGCGGCAGATGTGTAGATGCATCCTTCTTCTTTCGATCTATGCTCATGTTTGCCCTTAAAAACAATTTCTGGAATGCACAACGAGCGTGCTAGCTACCTGGATTTCTAAGAAAATTTTGCGGCTTTGTTTGTTTTGAATTACTGGTTGATAGAATTTCCTTTGTCTGTGATCGCTAATCGCTTTGAATTGAGGTGTCAACAAAAGCAACTCGTGCTATTGTATTACAAAATCTGCCCTTGTTATTCCAGGTGATCAAACATACTTCTTTTTAGGACCAACAAAAATTCAATAAGGCTGGTCATCTTAACACGTTTTGTTTGCGCGATAGTATCATAGCAGGATTGACACTTTTTTAAATGGTGTATAAAATTTTGGATAAAAACATTTGAATCTTCATCGTCCACGCATTATTGAAATTTATATCTTTAGCTCCTATATGGCTCTAAGGTGTTTTGCTGCTTCAAAAATATTCCTCAAGGAAAATCTGCGAAGCGCCAGAGCTTCCATTCACTCTCCTAACCAATTCTTTGAACCTTGACGATAGTCAGATTATTCTCTTTGCAGATAGTGGTATCGGTGCAGGCATCGACTCTTATTACGAGTATTGCTTGAAAGCATACATTCTGTTGGGAGATAAATCATATTTAGAAAAGTTTAAGCTAGTAAGTATTTCTCACAATTTTTGTGTTTGTCATGGGCTTGAAGATTTCTGAAAAGTTTAAATTCTTCGTATTTCATAGCAGCTTAACATAACTGTCTGCGTGCAGTGTTGCACCTATAACTGACGTGCTAATGATACCATCGTGCATTTCTTAGCTGATTATCAGTGTAAAACACAGTCTGCAAATCTACCTTGATTGCTAATCTTTTAATAAATGATATAGGCCTCTGTTGTACATTCAACAAGTGTGTGCTCGTTTGCTTCATACATGATGTGATTTCTATAGTAATTTCTCCTTTGGTACCGGGTGTCCCAAAAAAGTACTCCCGTTTGAAAATCACCAAAATTTGATTACACTGCCGATCTTCAATTTTCTTTTTTGTCAAGTAGATCAAGGACCAAATTATTGTCCAAGATATGGCTGATCTTTTAATTAGTTTAAAAATTAGCAAATTTAGCTCTTTTTAGGGCTACCTGGTTTTGAATCATACTGCAAAAAAGCACTGATGATTGCCAGATCAATTTCTTTGTGCATATGTAAAGCTTCTAATTTGGTCATAAATGACAGAAAGAAATGCACACTATCATTGGGGACTTCAATGATGATAAAAAAATCTAAAAATTTTGACTCTTAGGCAAGATTGAGTATTGTTCTTAAAAACTATAGCTCAAAGTAAGGGTTTTCAAAGTATAATTTTTCGACCTTGCTGTATCAAAAGCAAACATTGTATCATCTATGACTATTTTTTGGGTCTTTGATAAAACAACTCAAAAAGAAGATTTTATCAAAGGCTTCATAATCACTTTTTTGTCATTTGTCAAACAGGAGTACTTTTTTGGGACACCCGGTACTTCTCCAGCTTCTGATACTTTGTCACTTTGTTTCAATGTTATTACCTTCTGGATTTCCAGGCTTATATATGTTTATAATTCATTCACAACGATATCCCTTCAGTTAAAAATCCTACATTAAATCTGAAAATACAAATCTGAAGCTAAACACTAATATAAACATGATGTTAAGTTGTACTGATCTTCCAGGGAGTCGTTCTTGAGGGGGCTTGAATTACTTATCAAGGCTTATGAAATGCCCTTTTAGATGTATTTTACGTGTAGCGAATACAGTTCTCTGATTATAAATGCAATATCATTCAAAGCCTTAATGCCAGAGTAATGAAACCTTTTCTTGGTAAATTTAAGGTTCAGCTTAGGAATATGGAGATCTCTATCATTCCTCGCATTGTATTTTGATATGAAACATTTCTGTTGGAACATATTCCATAAGCTTTCGGGGCATTGCTTGTTTAGGCCGTTTGCTTAGGCTTGCTTAGGCCGTTTGAACTGACAATAGTGTCGAGAAAGTCTTTTTATGTCCTTTCCTCAGCAGCAATGGTAACTTATTTGCTAAATTTAGTTCTCTTCACCATAGCATTACGCAGCAATAAACAAGTATATCAAACAAGGAGCAATGATGCTTGATGTATTGATGCATCAACCTGATCGACCAATCAGATCATTCGTTGATTCACTGCAAGCTTTCTGGCCAGGGCTTCAGGTATGTGTCTCTTTAGAGTTCAGAACTGTTTTGATAGATAAAGGTTCCTGTAAAAAAAACCCTCAAAGTTTTTTGTTTCTTGTAAGAAAACCCTCAAACCCTCAATTTTACTGAATACTGTCAGCTTTCTTTAAAAAACACCTTTGGGATGGGACCAACTAACCATGTCCATTTTAACGAGGATCCGCATTATAGAGGTAACAGCCAGGGACGACTGTAGTCAAATTCTCCTAAAGATTCTTTCCTTCTAATTGTCACTTTAGTGTCAACTCAAATTATGTTCATAGGCTACAATGCCTCGAAAGATTTTGTTGTTTTGCTTGTTTTGCTCATTTTCGTTAACTCTCCTCCCCAACTCTACTCTAGAACAGCGTTGTTCTTCGTCTGCAAGAACACAACCACTTTAAGGACTAGGATTCAAAAATATGTCAGAGCATTGTAGACATTTCGACTTTCTTTCCCATCAATTGCTGTTGTTCAAGAACAGTTAATGATGAAGGAGTGAGTGGAACGTTTAAAATACTCTTGAGTATAATTTTGAATTGTGGTTTTAATATCTTGTATCTCTCTTTTCGGTTATCTCCCTTTTCATTCATTCATTCATTCATTCATTTATTCATTCATTCATTCATTTATTAAAGCAAACAAACTATTTAGAAAGAACCAAAGTCATAGACTATGTGCCATCCAAAGTGGAAAGGGACTCATTGTCAGTGAGTTCCCACTATGTATGGCACTTACAATTCAATATATATTATTCCTACCATAGCTGTAAGCGAGGGAAAGCCAGGAAGCCGCCATTGTCGTTGGCGCTTTTAGGTTGAACGAATAGCATCAACACCCATCCATCCATCCATCCATCCATCCATCCATCCATCCATCCATCCATCCATCCATCCATCCATCCATCCATCCATCCATCCATCCATCCATCCATCCATCCATCCATCCATCCATGCAAATAAGTAATGGTTTTATAGCTAGAACGGGATTCATTTTACAGGTTCTAATGGGAGACTTGAAACCAGCAATCGAAACACATGAAATGCTATACGAAGTCGCAAAGAAGCACAAATTTCTTCCGGAGGTATGAAATCTCCCTATTTCTTGAATAAGTAATGTTGTTGTGGCTAGGAAGGGATTCATTTTACAGGTTCTTAAGGGAGACTTGAAACCAGCAATCGAAACACATGAAATGCTATACGAAGTCGCAAAGAAACACAAATTTCTTCCGGAGGTATGAAATCTTCCTATATCTTGAATATTGCTACTTTATCTCCCTTTGAGTAACGTTTTATTTATAGTTCCGTTGTTGTCAGGATATCAAAAATGCCTTTTTCTTGTTGATACGAATATTCCTTTTTAACAGTTTGTTCTGAAAAATTGCCTCAGACATGTCTAACTTTACCCAAATAAATTCCTTTCATTACTCGAGAGTGAATACCCAACCATTCCCTCAGTAGCTATGCCAATAAAGATGTTCTTTCCATTACCCGCGGCTAGATTTGACCCTGTAGTATTTCTATTTTTCGAATTGGTGGACGATTTAATTGAGCTTTACATGGTTGAAAGCTAACTACAAGATTGATTGATTGATTGATTGATTGATTGATTGATTGATTTATGGATTGATTTGAAATATTTTGGGAGGGTCACCCTTCAGTCGAAGCTGTTTTACTAGGGGCCCTCCACTGAAAAAATGAATTGCAATATACTTTGAATTAGAATTAACTATTAGCTAAAAAATCAAACCATGCTGTTAAAAACCTATTTACAATGCTAAGAAATATTACAATAAAAAAGAGAAAATAAAGTCTAATTTGCTTTTTAAAGCTATTAGGTGGGATGCTTGGTTGGTCTCGGCTGAAACGCTATTCCACAAAGAAGCAAATTGTTTCCAATGTCTTGATTTACCAAATCAAACTTATAATATGGCTGGGTTGTTCCATAATCGTGCACCCTCGTTTCTAAAAATTCTATTCCCCAAATTTTACGCGATTTATATGTTCTATAGTCTATTGCTTGCCTCGTAGTAGTATGTTTGTGTAATCCTTCATTTGCTATAAAATGATTTTGAAATACATCAGGCAGTTAATCTCAATTATGGGGATGCGATGCGTTAGTTTCAGGATGTTTGTTTCATGGAGTTCTGCTGAAGTAATAGTGCTGTTACAATAGCGTATTTGTGGTTCCTCTGCAATTGGATGTTTATATCCTTGAGGGCATTTTGAAACTTGGGGAAACGTGGTACACCAAATTAGAGAGCCGCTTAGAAAATTTCGGTTTTAAATGCATTTTAAGGTCTAATGCGAACATCTAGCAAACACATAGTTTTCTATTTTTACTTTTCCCCAAATTGAGATCTACCAATGTTTTGATTTAACCTTTGTTGTTCAGATCCTAATTTTGTCTTCTACTTTGAATCCTTCGCAGGCTTTCACGACTAATTATGACCTCTACTGGTCCCAACATCCACTTAGACCTGAATTCGCTGAGAGTACATATTTTCTTTACGAGGTAAGATCTGGAGGTTTTCTGAAGGGTTTCATAGATGCCACAGTCTCTACTCTTGACATTGTGTTGTAGATAATCAACACTACCCCTTCTTCAAATGTAGAAGAACTTCAAATACAACACTGGAGCACTTTCTTTTGATAGTTACTTGATTTAGACATTGTTGGGGATAAAAAGAACTGCTGTTGTTTTTAAGCAACCATGTATTTTGACTTTCTTGCGCCATAATTCAGCAACCAGTTGTCAGATTGACTCAAACAAGGTCTCAAACTCTAAGCTGAGGGATATCCTATAAACTTCAGCTCCTCCACAACAACCGCACAAACTGGACACAGTTTTGTTAGGACACTCGGTATGTAGCTACAGGGTACCTCCAAAAATTGTTTGACGTTTGATTTTATCTATTTGAGAAAGGGTTAATAGGCCCACCCAAATGTAAATTGCTTTCTAATTCTTTTGTCATGTCAAACGTCACGTATCACCCCCTTATTTGGATATTTTGTGGAAGAACTGCCAATAAAGAAATTAATAAGGTTAATAAACGATCACTTCGTATCCGACTGAAAGACTATAATGCTTCATTTGATGAGCTGCTCGTTAGAAACAACGAAAAAACCGAAAGAATTTTTTGGGACACCTTGTAGATTTACCTAGTCAAGAAACCCAATGTTCCTAAGATCTCTTCTTGATTCCACCTCCATTATTTACATTTTAGGCCACGAAGGATCCATACTATCTAGAGGTTGGCAAGCATATAGTGGAAACATTAGAGCAGCATGCTAGAGTTGAGTGTGGTTTTGCTGCGATCCAGGACCTAAGAACATTCACACATGAAGACAAGTAAGTCGACGTTTAGCACTACTTGAATAGCTGCTTGTTTTGCAGACTGTTTAAGGGCTGGACATACAACACGAGCCCTTTGCTTCTGTATAAAAAAACAAAACAAGAACCACCCGCAACCGCGCAACAAGGACTCGTGCATAAACTGTTCAAAAACCAGGACAAAGATTTTTGTGCCTGAGGCAGACCTTGTTTAGAAGGTGAAGCAAAACGTCTTCCAGGCACCAGTTTGGGCACAAACAGTAACATCTCAAGATCTTGAGATAAACAACTCTGTAAAATTCTCTTAACTTTGAAGTAGATTTGTCTTGATAGCATTGATGAAAGCCCTTCCTCTATTTCTTTCAAACATCCAGCCAAACATGCACACGAAGGCAAAGTATCTTACTTCAACGCAGCTCTACGACTTGTACCCAAATACAAGAGATTAACCTCGAGTTTATTTACGGCTTTAATACAAACATGTCATGGTCATTGACAATCATAACCGCTTCAGAAACGTTGGGGCCGCTTGTCAAGATTTTTGAACGGTAAGGTTAAGAGTTATAGTTTGAGCGAATAGGAGAATTCAAGTCAATAAGGTTTGGGACAAAAACAACGAATCACGCTGTTTTATGGTCTTCTCGTGCCCATAAATATTCCTTAATAATTGCAGGAAGCTCGCAGAAATACACAACTAATTTAGGCCATGATTAAGCTCTGGTTAACTCATAAAAGTCTCGTATGTCAATACATAATAACGAGGTATAACAACAAAAACGCAACTATAACATCCTCCTTTCATAACTACTAATGGGATGTGGATGAGCAACTTGCAAGGTTGTTTGTAAAAGTGTGGCAGAGCTACGCAAGGATGTCATGTTTGAACGTGTTGTGACGCAGTGGTGTATTCCTCTGACTTTGCAGCCAGAACTGTCAGGCGGACAGGGCTCGATCAAGAACTCCACCACTTGAGCGTCATGACAAGGGATCGCTTAGCTACTATGATCCCAGTGCTTGGCGCTAAAAACCGCAACTTCACCTTCACCTGTCGAGGAATCGACCCTTTGATATCAGTTTTTTACCAAGCTTATTTCTCTTTTCAGAATGGATTCCTTCGTACTGGCTGAAACCTTCAAATATCTATATTTATTATTCTCCGAAGAATCTGAACGTATTTTGAACATTCATAATTTTGTATTTACGACTGAAGCCCATCTTCTACCTTTGACTCTTGCAAGCGTGAAATTTGACAGTGATAGAAAGCTGCCGAAAAAGGTTAGTTTTTTGCACGAAATTTTACTTAATTGAAATCTAGCTATTGGAATTGATGCTTTTTTTTCATCTGATTTGCTTTGCTGCAAGATATGTTGGTATTTTGGTAGATTACTCAAGAAGCCACCAAAAATATAAAACTGCCACCCATAAAAAGTACGGTAACAGTTCTGAGAACAAGGCAAATAGAATCGGAAAAGATGTGAAGATAGGTCCCATAATTCCGAACAAAGTCAAAACTATACCCTGAAATGTGCTTTCCATATTCCCAAATATTGGTGTGAATATTGGTCTGTGGAGAAGCTCACGTACAGCATAGTCTTCAAACAATTCACGAGAGAAGGGTAATCGCTTAGAGCGTAGGCGCGAAATCTTTGAAATGGCTCATCGTTTCAAAATATCAAATCATCGTGGCTAGGCCCTTTTTCATCACCTCTTGTTTTGTTTCAGGTGCACTCTAACTTTTGACTTTGTGAACTCGTATCTCCGGTGTTTGGTGGACGATTATCAAATGCAAGGCATGTGCATTCAGTTAAAGATTGAAAATGTAGCTAAGTAATCAGACAGTCCCGATATCTTATCATTTCGTTCCTTTGGTTGGTCAAAAGGGGGTACTTTTTCTGAGACACCCGGTATACTCATATTTTTCTTTTCTTTTGAGCAACATCTTAATTTAACGGCCGCTAGATAGGCGATGCTTTACTTTGCCTGGTAGTACAGGATACAGATCTTTTTTATACACACCTGTAATAGCATTTAGTCCTGTATTCTATGAAAAACGTTGCATCAAATTGAGTGCAGCATTCTCACTGAAATTTCAACTTACATTGCAGGATGAAACAGAGGCTCCTATGCCATCAGCAGAACCCAGCACACCAACATCAAACCATCAGTCCACGTGCCCGAATGACGCAAAAGATAGATTCAGCATGAGAGAATTTGCCAGGGTTGTTAGGAACGGGTATCGAAAACCATCTCCTGCCACACCTATATGCAATACTGCATCATCAACATCCAAGACCGGACAAGAACTCTTTAAAAGTGACCCAAACAGGTATGGTTTGATTTTGCTGTAATGGGAGCATCGCCTTAGCCTGCGCGCAGACTCGACTGGTCACGCCGAAGTAAGTTTAGTTGAATTGAAATTTGATGGTTTTGCCTCTAAACCATCAAATTTCAATTCAACTAAACTTACTTCGGCGTGACCAGTCGAGTCTGCGCGCAGGCTACATCGCCTGGGCTGGGGAAGTAGGGCCATGAGTAAGGACGAGGTTTTTGAAACGAAAGATTCAAGTTTCTGAAAAGCCGGGTGTCCCAAAAAATGTATACAGATGTGGTTGACTCCAGTGATATAAATTTAGCTTCAATCAATGGCTAATCACTTTCAAAATGTTCATCGATAGTTAACTTGAACATAGATACCTCGTTTGTTAGTATTTGGTACTTTGAGAGCAGAAATATCAATCTTGAAAGCTCAAATTTGCGTCCACCTGCAATCCAGAGCTTTGGCCATTTGGCCTAGGCAAATGCCTGAAGCACATCGAAATTAAGCTTTATTACTTTCTTCCTTCTTTTGAGCCTACCCTTATTGAATGCAATTACTTCCTCTTTTCTTTTCGTTCTCCTTTCTCTTTCATTTTCCTCTCGTCTCATCTCGTCTCGTTCTCCTCTTCCTTTTCTTCTTCTTTCCTTCTCCTCTCCCTTGCAGCTTGGCATGTCTGCAGGAATATGCCGAGGAAATATTCGACAAATTGCCAGCCTAGTATCATGCCGAATTATTTCCTAATTAAACAGATAGCAGAATCTGTGCGCATGCACAAAAAGTCCTAACTTTGAGCCCCCTAGCTCCCAACAACATATCTCAATATAAGGCAACACTTGATGTTCTTTTCCTTATCGGCCTCAAGCTATCGATTTATCGTTTCAATTAACTTATTTACCCAAACATTTCCTTCAGTCAGAATGCACCTTTGCGTCATTTTGCGCAGTTAACGCAATCCTGCTCTGTCAATTAAAGGACCGTTCATTATTTAGCGAGGGGTTGGCACTGAAGAGAAATTAGTTGGGTAAAACAATTTCCTGCACTGAAACGGTCTGGTAAACAATATTTGTTTGCAAAAAAGTTAGGTAACATCTAGCTGCCCATTTTATTCTTGAGCTCTAGACCATTTTTGGTAAGACAAAGATGCAAAACTCTTCTGCCTGATCCCAAATAATGCTGATGATGATTGCCATCAAAGATTTCACTGGAACGTTTAAACTATGCTCAATAAAGATATAAGATTTTTCAGGCCAATTGCTACAACTGCAGTTTTGCCAAAGTTTTTTCCATGATATAGTTGGTTGGCGTTGTGTGAAAAGCTTGTGCTTATGCTCGCAGTTCGGTAAAATATTTTCATTATCAAAATGATTTGCCTTCGGTCCCAACCCCTGGCTGAATAGTGAACGGTCTCTAAACACATAAAACTTATTTCAAGCTTTCACAGTTTATCAAAGACCTGTTCTGAATGAGGCCTGATATTGTTTTCAGGGAGCCTAAGCTGCATGCAGAACAATTTCAAGTCGGCAATACGGTGCATATGCAGTTACTGAAAGAGATGGGAATTACAGTGATGCAAACCAATGATGGAAAAGTGCAGCTTATGCATCAAGCAGGCACGGTAAGCTGCTATAATTACCATGACAAGGTATACTGCTACTATAGGGTGGATGGAAAATTCCTGATCGCTGTCATTGTTGGCAAACAGGCTAGTTTGCACTTTAGCGTACACATTTTTGATATTCCCTGTGTTTGCACTTTGTGCCACTTTTGATTGAAAAATGCAATCAGTATTTAGATTGAAAGTACTGATACTAAGCCAGCGGGGATTGGGGGGGGGCAGCCCTCAGAAACTTTCAACCAACAGAATAAAGCGATTGTCGGTTCCAGTTTCAGATTTAGGCCTGGTTTAGGTCATTTTGACGACCCTCTGTAAGTGCGAATCGGTCAAATCACGATCAAATTTTATATTTTGCCAATAAGATGGTAGAATTTTTATCTTCATTGTTTGGAAAGCCAATCAGGAATCAGTTTTAGCAATATAATTCAATTCAATCTCTATTTTTTAACTGTGTCCGCCGAAATACATTTGGCCCGGCAAATGTAATATAACAGTAGGCAGTAGAATAAAGCAAACACTAGAAATCTATCTATCGGATATTTGATTTCAAGCCTGCTCGAGTCAGTATTGTACAGATGATACCCAGTTTTGACATCGTTGTATTTTTAAGGTAACATGTCTCATACACATTACCGATTCAAGCACATAACTCAATACAGTTTTCAGACATTTCAGTTTGTGTAATGCTGAATATTTGTTGATTGAAAATCATGTTTACAGTATCTACAATATACTGTCAATCGTTTATTAAAGTGCAAGGAATGCCAATCTGTAGTTTTCAATTATAGGATTTGTTCGAGTGTCTGAAAACAGTTAAACTTGGTAGGAACGGAGTTTGTGTTTGATTGACTCCGAAACTCTCAAAATGGCAGGTTTGGTCGGTTTGGAAGACCTCCTGAGCCTCTCTGCTCCAAAGGGCAGAATGTTTGGCAGACTTTGCAGATATTCTTATTTTCTCGAGCGAGTAATTAAGGTGAAACTGAAGTCACCGTTTAGAAATTTTGTGCTTGATCGGGGAATGGATTTCCGTCTCTGCCAAGTCTACTGTTTTCAGAATTTGGTAGGTTTACAATTACGATTCAATTACCAGTCAAGCACGCCCTAATTTCGTTTGTTTAGGCTCTAACGGCAGAGGATGCCGCTGATGGAATAAAGTTCATGCAAGACATGATTCAATTATCAAAGACGAGAACGGGAGATCCAGGTAACTTTGAAATCCAGTAACTAAAGTTTGTTTTATTGCACTCATTAAAGATTTGAATTGCACTCATCATTTGAAAAAGATCAACCTGCTTTTAAGGGACCTGTTTCAACTAGCATGCTTTGCACGCGTCACCTTTCCCGTGGCCTTTGTTGTGGCCATGTGCATGGTCTTGAAAATGGCGGCAACAGAGTCCAATGAAGAGGTGTCGCGCGTCAAGCATGCTGGTTGTAATGGACTCTTTAAGCAAAAAAGTTGTCAATGTTAGTGAAGATGGGAGACTTTCTCTCTTACATCGTGTGAAGGAATATCGCTGCCTCCTGTTGAGGCTCTCGTGCAATATATTTTTCATTCACTTATTTATCATTTCATATTTTGTTTTTTGGTCATGGTAGCCACAATAGGGTAGCGTACAAGATCTATTTAAAGTGACATTCACTTTGCTCAGTGAGAGACATCCTCTTTTTGTAGGTTTTTCATCAATGGGCAGCTGCCTTTGCTTTCACATTTAGGATCTTTATGCTACGCATGGAAAGTTCCTTTGTAATCCGACAGAATGATGGGGGGAATCTATTCTTCCAAACCGCATAGGGGACTGTTTGGTCAAAGACTTCGCTGGATACATTACATTATATACACAGTTAAGCTAAAATTATATACAGTTTCCTATCTACAAAGCAGCTGCTCTTCCAGGGAGTCATGTTTTCGTTCGATTTCAGCTCTTGAAATGACTTTTTATTTTTGCATCTATTAAGTGTAGGGAGCTCTCTAATAATATTGATGGGAATATCGTTCTAAGTCTTTAGAGCCGAATAGTGAAAGCCTTTCTTGACGTATTCAAGATTATTTCTTGGGATTTGTTGGTCCCTGCAATTCCTTGTTCTGTAGTTGGAGTGCTGAGTCCTTTGATGATATTTATCCCAAAGGCTTTCAGGACATTGCCTGTTCATTATTATTTCTTCTTCGTCAGAATAATTGCAACTAGAAGATGTCTAGTGAAATTCAAAGAAGTTTGATGAATTTCTTACAGGTTATCTTACTGTTAAAATTGCCTTCCAAAAATGTTTTCCGCTATGTGTACTCACTTTATCATGTTCATTGTAAATCTCTATATCAGCTGCAGCCCTGAAGCGCCGTTTCGTTCAGCTCATGTCGCCACCTTTCAACGGTGAAGTGAAATATGGGGCTGGAGCCGCTCAGTTTGGACTGGACATATCTGACCACGTTGGAGTATGTAATTTGCATCACTTTTGTATCATTTTGTTTCTTTTCGTCGTAGCTTTAGTTTATGCTGTAGTTTAGTTAATTATTTTCATGTAAATGCTTTATGTTATTTGTTAAAGCCACGGGGTTGCAATTTATTCTCATTCCTCATTCTCCCTGTGGTATCGTCTTGTAACCATGTTCTGTTATTGCAAAAGTTTAGATTAAAGCGAATAACCTGAGTTAAAAGATGAGATCTCACAGGTTTATAAATAGCCTATTGTATTTGATAATCCAGTAAGTGGCGGAAGAAAGCAAAGCCAAAGAAAACAATGGAAGTATTAGGTGTTTCTTTGTCCTATTTATAGACAAGCGCTATATATATCAGGTCATTCACTTTAATATAGATAAAAAGTAAATAGATAGAAAAAGTATGTAATCTGAACTTACTAATTCCCATTTTCAAATTAATATTACTATCCCTTGATGATTTTGAAATCATCCCTCCCCCCCCCCCCCCGCTCGTAAAAACCCTTACCTTCGTTTGCTCTGTGTTTAAAGATCCATTGTCACCCAAGGTCCTTTGCTGGCAAACTGCAATTTCAGACTGTCGGCAAATCAAATTTGGCCTCGACTGAAAATACGGATCCTCACCGCAGTACTTGAACTGACAGAAACGTTTCTCTGCAGTTTATTTTTCTGTCGGTTGAGCTACTGTAGTGTGGACCCATGGTTTCCGCTTCGCCAAATTTGATTTTCAAACAGTGACATTTCAGCGTACCCACAGAGGACCCTGGGTGACAATGGCTTTTTAAAACCCTCTCGAAAAGAGCAAACATTGTTTGATACATTTGAAATTTGCTTTGCAAGCAATGTTTTCCCATTGGCCACGTCGCAAAACATTACTTGACAAGTAAGATATTAAGCAGAAATTGTTTGGCAACCAAACGGAGAAACACTTTCCTTGGGAAACAAATCTCAGAACGTTTGGCAAACACTGCCTGCCTGTTCTTTCGGCAATGGTTGAAAGATGACTGGTTTAATAACCAATAACTAACATTGCTTTTGACTGATGGATCTTTATTTCAGTTTTCATCATCAACCACATACTTTTTTTCTATCTAGCATTTTATTTTTATCGACTCTCCCTGCTCTTCCGGCACTCCACAGTACAACCTTTCTTGTATATCTTAAATTTAATTGCTTACTTTATTTCAGATTGTTGGTGAAATTGTCGAAGCAAACCCTTTCGGTGCCTGCAAGGACATTTTGAATTCAGAAGACGTTGAAGACAGAATCGTGATTGCAGAGAGAGGAGGATGCATGTTTATTGATAAGGTATGCTTTGGCCGTATTCTCCAAAAATCAAGGGTAAACCTCTTTTGATTAAATGTGTTCCTTGATCTGTTTGTGTCATTCCGGTCAATAGGACGTGCAACTTATTGGGAGGTACGGGCATGCTTCAGGCTCTCACAGCATGGCTCCGTATAAGTGCCAATCTATTTGCCAATCAAATTGCCAGGAATGGTTAGAAAACAATGGCAATCGTATTTTCACGGAATCAGGAAGCGCTATTTTGCTTCGACAGATATATTTTGTTTTTGTTTGGGAAGGTTCCTGCTCGACAAGTCAATTCTCTACAATTCTTAGCTCACAGAAACACTATTCTTTATACAAACAGCTCTTTTCCAATGTTCAGGCTCTTTTAGCGTTTTGCGGCGGAAGCATTTTGGTGTACAAAATGTCTCTCATGTTAGAACATTTAATTTATGTGTATCTGTTTTTTTCACATTAAAGTTTTGAGTCCTTATTGACCGGGTCACATTTGCAAATCAAGGCAAGGAAGGGAGTGCGAATCCTTTATCAGATATTGATAAGAAACACTCATTTTGATGTTTATTGATAGTTTACTAAGAACGACAGCTCGACAAAAATAAAGATAAAGAACACAATTTTTATTTCATTGCTGGTAATTGCTTGCGCAGATTTACTTGAATCTGTACCCCACGCAAAAAGAACTGTCTGTCTAATTACATAACGCTAAATTGTTATGCATCCATTGGCTCCGTTTCGTAACTATCCCCAGCTGCTAGTCAATGGTTTTGGTAATAATAATCGCAAATATTTGTCCACAGGTTCGACGTTTGGAAGCACTTGGTGCCAAAGGAGTTATCATAGTTGGTATGTTTTCCTTTGTTTCTTTGTGTTCTTTGACCTGAAATATTTCATTTTGAAACATCAGGACAAGTCTGTGGTTCAATTGAAAATGAAGCCAGTTTTTGTTGCTGTTTTCTTACGAGTCCCGTTAAGAAATGTTTGCCACAGGGAAGCAAGCTACTCAAGTATTCAGTTTTGTTCACTGCTAATCGAGTCTCTCAACGTAAGTCCCTTCACTGTTGCTCATTGAAATGAATTGATGTTATTTTTGTTGCACGAGGTCAGTTCAGTAATTATAGCGACAAATCAGTTCAAGGGAAATCTTCCTTCTTTTTTTTGCTTCAAAACCTGCTATGTAAGAGTTATTGTGAGCTGTCTGATTCAAATCATACAAGGGAACTTCAAGGAATGGATCTCAAATCATTTGCCTGCCCACGTCCATCCTTCTATCAATTTAAAGTCTAACTATTCAGTTTGTCTTCTCCACAGATAACTGTCTGATTCAAATCATACGAGAGAATTTCAAGGAATGGTTCTTAAATCATTTGCCTGCCCTTCTGCCCACGTCCATCCTTTCTTCTATCAATTTAAAGTCTAACTGTTCACTTTATCTCCTCCACAGATAACCACGAAGGAACATCGGGTCATGCGCAGCCTATGTTTGCAATGAGCGGTGACAGTCATCCAGAAGACGTGAAAATCCCATCAGTGTTTCTGTTTCGCAAAGAGGGAGATGTTTTAAGGCAATACGCTAAAGACTCAATTAATGAGAACAATATTCGACTGCGGGTTCGACTTGCTGGGAATCCTAACAACGAAAGTAAGTAAATCAAGGGCGCCGGAACCACGGGGGCAGCGGGGGCAGCTGCCCCCGTTGCTGTAGTGGTACAGGGGCAGCGCGGCAGCAAAGTGCCCTTTCCAAAAAATTTATTTCAGAGAACTATTGATTATTCACGTCTTTTAAACATTGGAAGCGAATTGTTTCTCGTCCAGCTTGGGGAGGATATATTTTGACTGACTTGAGAAACTTTTGTGAAAACTGGCCTTCCTCTAGCCTGGGTGCAGCTTCGACAATCCTGCACTGTAGGATTGTCGAGGCTGCACGCAGGCTATCCTTCCTCTTGAATTCTGAATTCCTTTATTGAAGATTTCGAGAAAGGCCTTAAATTTCAATTTCCAATCATATCTTTTCCTTCCTCGTAAATAGATATCTGATATACTTCTCTGTGCTTGAGATGGTTGCTTTTCCACAAATATCGAAATACAGGGTGTCCCAAAAAATTGTGCCCTGTTTGTCTGAAGATTGTGACAAAACGGCAAAAGATTCTCTCCAAACTTTTGCATGATTGTGCTCTTCAGATGTTCAATTAAAGTTTGCAACCATCCCCATAAAAATCCGTTGAAAAATGATGGAGCTATGACCTTCAGGAGGCCAAATTTCCCCGATCACTGAAACCAGCGGTCGGCCATTTTGTCTTACTAGCGGGTGTCCCAAAAAAATGTATGCAGATATGCAGATTTGGTTGACTCCAGCGATGTGAATTTAGCTTTAATCAATGGCTAATCACTTTCAAATTGTTTCTCGATAGTTAACTTGAACATAGATACCTTTTTTGTTCGTATTGGTGCTTTGAGAGCAGAAATATCAATCTTGAAAGCTCAAATTTGCATCCACTTGTAAACCAGAGCCTTGGTCTTTTGGCCTTAGCAAATTCCTGAAGCATATCGAAATTAAGAACTTAGATTTATGACAAATTGAGAAACTTCCCAATGGGTGACTGGGGGGTGACTTCTGGAAAACAGAATAACACAAGATATAATATTGCTCAAATTTTAGCAAGACATTGATTTATATGCTGTGCCTTAAAGAATTGCTTAGGCCAAAAGGCGAAAGCTCTGGTTTGCAGGAAGAGGCAAATTTGAGCTTTCGACATTAACATGTCTGCTCTCAAAGCGCCAATATCAACAAACGAGGTATCTATGTTTAAGTTAACTATTGAGGAACATTTTTAGAGTGATTAGACATTGATTGAAGCTAAATTCACAGCACTAGAATCAACCAAATCCGTATACATTTTTTGAGACACCCGGTATTTTGCAGCGATTGCCATCATCGCTGATGGTAATAGTCATAGTTCTTCAAACGAATTCCATGCCATTGATAATACTTTTCTTAATTTTGTAATTTCAGATGAAAGCGAAAATAAATCAGATACCACTTCAAGCGAAACATCCGAGAAAACAAATGAAACAGACAACAAAGTTGAAAAGGAGGCTAATGTATCTTCACAGAGTGCATTTCGATCCGAGGTTACAGTAGAACACAAGGGTGCAGCAATTGAGATCAAAGGAGAATCTCTGTCCGATAACTCAGAATCGCTGCCCGATAACTCGAATGTGGAATATCCAATGAAAAAGGAAACGGTTTTAGACAAAATGGAGGCTTCGATGGAACAGAGTCCGCATGTTGTATCAATAGGAAAGGATGGCAATGCTGTGGTATGTCTACTTTCCTTACCGTAAAACTCTATTTAGCTCCATCTCAATTAAGCCCCCTCTTATATCTTCCTATTAATCTTATTCCTATAAATGTCTTCCGATTAAGCCGGTACAGAAACTTTGGTGTGGCCTTTAGTATCCGTATTGTTATTTGTTAAGATCATTTAGGGTAGCCATGCCGATCATGCTCCCAATGGTATCGTCTCTGTAAATATGTTTTGTTAAATTATACATTTTTAGATTGTGAAAAAAATTAAGTACCCCTCCCCCCACTTACATCAAATTCCAGACGTTACCAAAGATTTTCCAATTATTTAGCTAAAAAAGTATGAAGGTTGTTTTGATATGGCTTTGGCATAAAACTGTGTAGAACGGTCCTATTTTACCCTTTCAGGGCTTTACAATATCGCAATGAAATTTCTTTATTTTCAAACTTTTTTGTAGATTTCAACAAAAACTGAAACACATATTGGTAGAGACGAAAATGGTAACTTAGTAACATTCGAAACGACTTACACTAGTTTTGAAGAACAAGATAAGGGGAATCCCATAACACGAATACGAGTTTTGACAAAAACAATTCCTTTTCAAACGAGTGCTTTGGAAATTGATCAAGCAAGCCTCGATAATAAGGCGGGAAAAGGTGTTATAGAGAAGAAGGGAGAGAATTTAAAGGAGAACATATCTGGAGAGGATTCAAGTGAATTAGATGAGGCACAAGAGGGGGGTGTACCCAAACCCGTACCTGCGGGAGGTGAAGGCAAGACGCTGCCAAGCATAGAGGAATTTATAGAGAGTGCCACTAAAAGTAAAGATGCAGAGCTAGCGGATAAAGGGGATTTAGGTGTGAAAGAAGGAGAGATGGTGAAGGAGGAAGCTGCGATTGCAGTGAAGGATGGTGAAGGAGACTTGGAAAAAGTCGGTCTACGGAAGCAGGATGGGAAAGAACCGGATAGCGCAGCCTCCAAGGAAAAGGAGAGCGTTGACGCTACAGAAGAGGACGGTGCTACCCCCAAAGAAGAGGGTAGCTCAATCGGTAATGTAGAGCAAGCACCCCAAGAGGGTAGACTCAAAGAGGGTGAAATTGAACAAGACAAACAAACAATATCAGACGAGAAGCAACCTCAAAATGTCATATGCAATGCAGCAGGTTGTTTTTCATCGTTAGAAGAATTAGACATGTTTAATAAACTTGCATTGCAGGTTAGGAACAATCTTCAAAATATGGACGCAATCGAAGCTGCTAATATTGAAAATCAGGCAGCAACTGACGAAAATGCAAAATCAAATGACAACACTGAGGGTTCCAAACATTACCCTAGTGATAGATAGTATCTGTTGATATGATAGTAATTTTTACAGTTTCAAAATTAAGGGAATGAATATTCTTCCGGAAGAATCTTTGTTAGGTTATTGGATGGACCAGACCTTGACATGTTTCAAAGATTCGTGATGAATACTTGAGCTATTAGAGGAATGATCGAGGTTTGGTGGGTACCCGAAAGTCTGAAGTATTTTTTGGGATTTTTTTCTAATTCTCTAAGCACTAATAATAATAATAATAATAATGGCAACCAATTCTCCATTCCGGAGCAGTTACAAGCTACAAAACATGGGTATTGCACCAGTAACACAGGTTTTTTTGGGTGTTTTTCTTTTTCCTATTTATGATAAAAACATCTCAACCATTTTAAAAATCTTTCCGAATTTTGTTGGGTCACTTTTAAGTAAATCATTTGTGTTCAAAGCACTGTAAGCATAGCTAAAATTGGATACATTAAGATTTATTTTGTTGGAGATTCATGAAAAGGGACAAGTAATGTCCTCATTTGAGCTAGATGCAAATACATTTCATTAAGGCTTTAAAACTGATTTTTACAAAAGTATCAGATCATGTTCGTTATTACTTTTACAAAGATTTGATTCTTAGTTCTTGAGGAGAACGACCTATGTTTTTAATGGGTGTGTTTATACAATTTAAAGAGGGTTTTACACCTCTTCGCGTATTTCGAAGTTACGGGCTTTAGTCAATTAGAAGTTACGAGTTTTACGTATATTTCTCGTGATCTATCACAAATATACTTCAGACTTTCGGGTATTAACCAAATTCTGATTGATGTCAACATCTCCAGTGTTCTCGGCACAAAGAGTTTTTGAAACTTGTCAAGTTATCTTTGATTCATCCCGTACTTTCTTAGCAACTCGTCTTAATGATAGTCCTGAAGGCTGGAACCGTAGTTGAACATACTTACTGTGAAAGGTGTCAGTATTTTCAGTTACCGAGTTCCGGTCTCCAAGGCTGTCTTAGCCATTTAGACCGGTTGTTTCTCAAATACTCTTTGAATGATTCTATTGTTTAGAATTTGTGCTTCACGTATCGATCGCTTGGTATATCTGGAAGAATATTCAGCCTATTTTTATTCAGATCTTAGTTTCACGAGGAATCACAACCAAATAGAGCCACGTGCCAACGTCGCTTTGTTTTGTCAACCTGAAATAATGAACTTACAATTCAAGGAGGTTACAAGTTTACAAGAAGTATTACTGGGAGAGAATTTTCGATTTTCCATGCAATATACGTTTTATCTACTCTGAAAAGAATCAGAATCGAACGATATGTTGCTACATTCTGTGGAATTTCCGAATGTGCACACAGGTGGCGGAGAATGGTTCAGTATTTTTAAAATGGAATTGTTCAATTTTAGAATTAGTAAAAACAAACCTTTCTGGCCAGTTAGGACCTGTTCATATGGAGGCGAGCCAGCCCGCCTACCGGGCTGGAGGTTTTTGCCGAGATCTCACCTTATCCCTGTTTCCCATTCAAAGTTTGTTGTCTGTTCATATGAGCAGGCGGGCTGGCTCGGTAGGTGAGATCTCACTCAAGTACTGCCGAGATCCCGCTTGGCGAGGTCCAAATTTTCCCATATGAACACTCCAGCCCGCCTGCCGAGACGAAAACGCCTCTACTACGCACGCGTGGGCATGCAAAACAATACCACCATCGATGGCACGTGACCAATTCCATCCCGGTAGGCGGGATGGATTTGCCATATGAACAGAATGCGAAATCAGCTCATTTAGCGGGCCAGCCCGGTAAGCGGGCTGGCTCGCCTCCATATGAACAGGTCCTTGGTTGTGTCTGATTTCTCTGTGAATCTGATCTGATCCTCTCGAACTGCCATTTATTTACTCTTCGTTAGTTAGGCCAACGTGCGAACGACTGTTTAGTGTTGTTCCTGTTGTCTCAGATATACTCAGCGTGAAAAGAAAGAGTCTCTTTTTCTTTTCACGCTGAGTATATCTGAGACAACAGCAACAACACTAAACAGTCGCTCGCACGTTGGCCTAACTAACGAAGAGTAAATAAATGGCAGTTTGAGAGGATCAGATCAGATTCACAGAGAAATCAGACACATCTAACTGGCAAGAAAGGTTTGTTTTTACTAATGTTAAAACTGAGCAATTCCATTTTAAAAATACTGAACCATTCTCCGCCACCTGTGATGTGCACAATAGTGATAGAAGCTCTAACGCCACTCGATTGAACCTTGCGTATGAAACTATATAAAAATAACGCTCGATCCAGGCTCTTTTTTAGAGTAGCTAAAAGGTCTATTCAATTTTCCAGTCGTATCTGCACACAGGCTAACGAGCTCATGCTTATGCAATTTGTCCCGTTGATTTTTAACGACAGACCGGAGCTAAAACAGCACTTTACTGTAAAATGAATGCACTGGGTCGATATTTTTACAGCTCAATTTATAGAAAGATTAAGGCAGCTGTTTGTCATTGTGATCAATAATAGGTGAATGTTTGGAACTGCGTTTACGAAGCATTTATTTTGTTTTGAAGGGTCTTCCAAGTATGCCATGCATTTCTTGATTATGCCATGGAGAAATCTTCCCTTATCAGTGTTAACTTATGACTCCCTTGTAATTCTTGGATTTCAGTAAATTATCCCCTGTAATTCTTGCATTTCAGTACATTATTTAATATTTGGTTATTAAAACCGCTTCAAGGGATTACTCGGCATAAAATACCTTTTTACTTCTTAAAAAGAGGTTTGGATCGAGCGTCCAGATCTGGTAAATTTTGTTAAAAGAAGTGGAAACACGACCCCCGTTTTTGATAAATACCTGCTAGCTTCGGCAAGAAGTTCCTCCGGATCTCAGAACACTTTTCATGGAGTTAAGCAACAAGAACTTTGCTCGAATTGACGTACGACTGGTTTAGTTTAGATACACTAGCAAGTTTTATTTGCCTTCTGGCCTTGTTTCTCATTATTTTCATTTGTCGTTGGCTGATATTGTTGCGTGACGGTGCGAGCATTACCAGGGTTTCATTTTGCGACTTTGCAAATCGAAGTTTGCGTTTCAACCGTCGTTATTAAAATGAAAGAAAAGTCTGCTAAAAATGAATGAAAATATCGAGAAACAAAGCAAAAAGACCAATAACACTTGCCTGTATGTAAACTAAACCATGGCTAACTCACTTTGTACAAAGTAGTCGATAAACTCTCTTAGAAGTTTTGAGATCCGAGGCAACTTAATACCACAGCTCACTAAGAACGGGGGTTGGGTCGTTCTTTCGTTTTCTTTACCAGATTTGGACGCTCGATCCAAACCTCTTTTTTAGGAAGTAAAACGGTCTATTCTTACCTTTATTGATTAGTGGGCGAATTTCATCCCGCAGTAACCGATATTTTTAAAAGTGTTTCTCAGAAGGTGCCTGATGCCTTTAGGCTCGCTCCTTCAAGGCGTTGCGGCCCCTTGGGCTTTCAAATAGATTACTACATTACTGTAAGAAGATCTATTTATTTTGCATGGGTAAAACTCAAAATGTTTACTGTAACAAAATGAAGTATGTTTTCTCTATGAATTTGTCCAAGGTAGACTTTGTAGGTTAACATGGCTGACACGAAACATGGTTATAACTTTATAACAAGCAACAATATCTTTTTAAGGCTGAATTTTGGAGAGCTTAAAACTCGTCTACGATTCTACAGGGTGTCCAAAAAGAATTATGCCCCGTTTGTCTGAAGATTGCGAAAAAACGGCAAAAGATTCTCGCCAAACTTTTGCATGATGGTGCTCTTCAGATGTTCAATTAAAGTTTGCCACCATCCCCGTAAAAATCCGTTGAAAAATGACGGAGCTATGACCTTCAGAAGACCAAATTTGCCTGATGACTGAAACCAGCGGTCGGCCATTTTGTCTTACTATTTTGCAGTGATAAGTATCTTCACGTGAGGTAAGAAATAATTTCTGTGAGGTCAGAAATGGTCAAACTCTCCGGGGATTATCGGAATTTTCACGAGAGCTATGAAATTGGAGGCTGGTGTTTCAGTTTCGATCCATGAAGCTATTTATCGCTGCAAAATAGTAAGACAAAATGGCCGACCGCTGGTTTCAGTGATCGGGCAAACTTGCTCTCCTGAAAGTCATAGCTCCATCAGTTTCAACGGATTTTCATGGGGATGATGGCAAGCTTTAATTGAACATCTGAAGAGCACCACCATGCAAAAGTTTGGCGAGAATCTTTTGCCGTTTTGTCAAAATCTTTAGACAAACGGGGCACAATTTTTTTGGGACACCCTGTACATGACAGTAATTATCGAAATTTAAAGTTGATATGAGATACATTAGACTCTCAGGAAAGAGCTCAAATATACAGATGATGATTGTCAACTAGCTTCCATTGGAAACAAACGTAGTTACCTCAGTGTTTAACTCGCATTTGAGCCCTAGCATTCAAGAATTATTTCAAAAGTTTGAAGTTTCGAAATGTAATTAAACTTTTTCTTCGCCATCCCATCAAAAATGATTAAAAGGAATCGACACTGATAAGAAGATGTAATAGGCCTACATCATACGCCATCTGATTGGAGCTCTCTTTCAAAACGCTATCTGATTGAAGTGATAACAATTAATGTGGCGTAAGGCCATTTTATTCGTATCTGTTCCGTTCTGTATTCTCGTCACCCAATGTTTCGTCATTTTTTAAATTAACCTTCAGATGTTGGGAATCTGCAGAACCAGAAGTCTAATTTCATAGCCATGACCTACTAAGTCTTTCCTTGGTGAAATTGATGAGTATTTCATATATAAAAAATTTTATTGAATTCGTTTATAACTAAACTTAAAAATGTATAATTAATTGATGGTGCTTGGTAGTAATACAGACCTGTGTCCTTTTGCTCTTCTCTTTTGGGGCTGCATACAAGATGAACTTTATTTTATTCCTTTTTTCGCCAACTGTGATTTAACAAAAGTCAAGGGTTATTTCGCTTTTAGTTTTACAGTTATGATGCTTTTGAGTCCTCAAATTTACTCCCAGTTTTATAGGTAGGAAGAAGGATAATAATTACCGTTAGCTGGCCGGTTGGTGCAGGGAAAGCCGAACAGTGCAAATGTACAGTTAAGCCCGAAATTATTCATACCCATGCCAAATTCCGAGTATATTGCATCGTTCTATTTGAGGACCAATTTTTACTGTGGCTGAAGTTTTGTAAGATTGTGATAAAAGGCTGAAACAAGTGCTACAAGAGACATTTCAAGGAATTAAATATCTTGTGAATTGGTTAGCAAATAGAACGATTGAAAATACGCCAAATTTGGCATAGGTATGAATAATTTCGGGCTTAACTGTACGTCTTCAAAATGGTCAAAGAAAGGAGGTCAAATCAAATTTTCATATAGATCTTGGGCACTTTGGGCAGAGAAACCAGGGAGTGGGGCAAATTTTTACAAAACTCTGGTGAATTTAAAAGAGGGTATCAAAATGAATTTGCGGCAAATCATTGAAGTGGGTCAAACGTTCCTTTTGCTTTTCATTGCAGATGGGTAATTTCTTATTGTCAAAACCAGAAAGAAGAAAATACCGAAAATAGGTTCCATATACAGACACACGCAGCTTCATCTATAGGCAGGGTATCATTTTAAGGAATTTGACTCTGGGACAGGGTGCTTTTCAGAGTGCTTTTCAGATTTTCCAGCGGCATCTCCCCGTCTGTTCGTAGACCAAATACCCCCCCCCCCTCCCCCCGGGCACACACAAAACCCTTTTACGATAACAAAAAGGACAAATTTAGCAAATAATGATTGCAGAGAGAATAAGATTTGCCCTCTGTCTCTCGCTTTCGGTTCCTTTACTTCTATTTTACCGTAAAAAATAGAATGAAACCTAAAGCGAGAGATTTACCCACCAGGAAACGCTGTGGAATGTGGCAAATCGCCATTTACATTCTCATAACAACAACCACAACACAAGTCATCTACCGACGTCAGAATGATGTTGAACATGAAAAGATGAGAAAGCGAAAAGAAAGTACTGGATTTGATTTTTCCAGAATCATATTTCATAATCGTTTCACTTTCAAATTGGTTCCTGGTAATAGAAGAAATACTAAAGGACAAAATTTGAAGTCATATTCATAAAATGGAGGTCATACATCAGGTGAGTAAGAAAGACAAATAAAGTTTCAAAGTTGTCTTGGCCTAACTTAACAAGGCCTAAAAGTTAGTTGGAAAGAATGAGTCACTCTACTCTAAATGACGTTCCAACATTAAAGGAAACACATTCATGGCTTCTTAAATGTGCTGAGAAATTAAGTATGAGATAAAGAAACTGTTAGGCGCAAATCTAATAGCGAAAGGGCCATCATTGAAAACAAAAAGGGGAACTGGGAAGGAGGCAGGCCTAACATTCATTTAAGTTCTTTTGGAATGTTGGAATGTCACAAATCATGGGTAAAGATTCCCTCAAGTTTAAAAATTTGTTTGATCAACACTTAGATTTCTGTAACTTTTTAATTCCTTTTATAATTGTTTATCTATCTACCAATTAATGCTAACTTTAACAAGTTGAATGAAGGCTATTGCACATAACAAAAAGAAACTAATGATATGATATACCCCTTTGAATAGGAAATTTTTAGACAGGGAATATTTTCCAACAATCCAACAATCACTCCGACCCCACATCCCAACCATGGAGAACGAGAACCCATCCAGCCCCCCATAAAGAAAGGCACCGGACGAATCCCCACGGCCGACCCAGCAGAAAGAAAGCAGAAAATGAAAGACCAGAATGACCGCCAGACAACATTCCCTGTCTATTTAGGCGTGAAGATATGAGGTTTAAAGGATTGACAAATATAATATAGGGGAGATCGGGCCAAGTTGTAACACTTTTCAGTAAAGGGACATTTCTCCTTATGACCAAAACAAGGACCTGTCTTTATACCACCATGCGTTGTGTTTGACAATTGGCTATTGAACATATGTTGTTTCACAAATATGTTGCTGAAGAGTGTTATGGAACCTTTAAGTAACTTGTAAGAAACTCTGAGTACTCAAAATCTGATGATTTTAACAATCTTTCAGTGTTGACCACCATTCTATTCTTATTTTCCAAAATTGGAAAGAGTGTTGTTGACCTTAAAGGCTAAGAGTTTTGTCTGTACATGCATTTTTTGATATTTTTATTGCAGGGCTGGCTGGACATGTCTGCAACAAAGTCAAATTCAAAGAATTGGCTGAAGAAGACTGTTACAAAACCATGGAAGAGGAAGTTCTTTGTGCTGTGTAGAGATGAAGAAAATATTGACAAAGTTTGTCTAATGGCATATGACAAGGAAGAACATGTTGTCAAGCAGAAAACAAAAAAGATTTTAGATTTATATCCAAGATTTCAAGTTGCGAAAAAGACTGAGTTGAAAGGAAAAGAATTTGCATTCCAAGTGAGCAATGAAGGAGAAGGCTGGTTTTTAGCTACTGAAAGTCAGAAGATTTTAGATTTATGGGTTATTCAGATTCAAATGCAAACAAAGCTTAGTCGCTCAATATCAGGTATGAGTTTTCCAAGCCAAATTAGGGATTTGTCTTTAAAGACTCTGCGCTAACCAGCAGCCTTTGCATGCATTCTTTGTGAAACAAAATAAACAACATTCTCCAACCAAACTTGAGCACACGTGCAAGGTATGCAGGTTGCCTTTGAAAATTGGAGAAAGGGAAATATAAATTTTTGGACCCTATGACTGTGTCAATGTTGGAAGCTCTATTCAGTTAGAGCTTGATGCAGTGATTTGTTTTGTTATCAGAAAAAAAACCGTGTTTCTCATGCATAATGGCTGAAAGGAAGCTCGGCATTAAAAAATACAATCAAACTTGATTAAGTTTTTCACTTTTTCACTAAGTTTGTATCTTAATTTTGATATGGAATGAGATACAGTAAAACTGTGTTGAATTTGTGCATTTGACTCATAAAATTGTACGTTGAATCCATAAAATATGGTGTAAAAGAACTAAAAAGCTATTCATATATATCCTCGTCATTTGATTTTGTGATTTATCGACCCCTCTCTAATTAAGTCTCATCTCTTTTAAGCCCCCCTCTGGAGTGTCCGAAATTAAATAAGTTCCCCCAGGGGTTTAATAGAGCTTTTACAGTAAGTCCCTGGGGCGTATTTCTGGATTCAAGGTAAACAGTAGCCTTTGAAACAGTGTGCATTCTTCCTGACTCACCTGATAGTATCAAATTTTTATGTTACTCCTTACAGGCAGATTATTCAGTGTCAAAGCAGCAAATACAAAACAGCTACAAAGGGTTGGTGCAAAAGACCAGAGATGTTTACTGCATTTTACAAGATGGGGACTGACATTAGCATTACAAGAATCCAGATCTGTTCTGGCTTTATGGCCACTAGATACAATTAGAAATTACGAATGCACTGGAACAGGTCAATTCTTATTTGAGGCTGGCCGCAGGTCTCCAATGGGTGAAGGAAAATATGCCTTCTTTACATTTGATGGAGAAGATGAAGTCATGTTCAATGTTATTGATGTTTTCGTAAGTGCTAGACTGAATGAAAAGGCTGACCTGATGCCAACCAAAGGCAGAAGAGAGATCTCAGATGATGAAATCTTAGCTGCATATGACAAACATCATGCTTGTGTGCTTGGTAGCCCACCACCTGACATGCAGCTGGGTATGAAATTTACCATTAGATATAAATTCAACCCGTGAATAAAATGATGAAATTAGATGGCAATATCGAGTGGGTCAGAAAAAATATGGGGAGCTTGGCGGATTTTACCATCGCTTGTGGCGACCCAATTGTCGTGAACTAAATTTTAACATGCAGCCAAAAGTCTAACCAGATCATAAACCTTTCCCCATTAAGATCGGTCACTTGCTTCATTAATTAAACAGATCAGGGAAGAATTAAATAAGATGTTTGAAAAATCTAAGTTGAACTTTTGGCTGCACGGAAAAACTTAGTTGAGGACGATCGGGTGGCTACAAGCGAGGTTGGAGTCTGCTAAACACCCCATGTTTTTCTGACTCACCCGGTATAATTCCGCAAAATAGGCAACAAAATATGGAAATGATTGTATGGAGCATTCTTGGTTTTATCCTACTACATGACAGCAGACCCTGCAAGGTCAAGGCATATCCTGAAAAATGGATCACATTGATTTTGGTGTTCCGCAAAGCTCTTGTCTGGGTCCACTGATATTTCTAATGAACATATATGACCTGCCCTAACGTAATTTTTGCCCATGCTGCATGATATCATTTCTCAACAAGAAAATTCAAATGATTGCATCCTTCCCCCATCATTCACATTTCTTTCACTGCATAACCCTCGTCTAATTTAGTTTTTTACATCCAAGAATCAGATTTTCACTTTTGGGGCACATCAAATGTTTATAAGAATCCCACCAAGTTGCAGAAATGAACTGATCTATGAAGCCCGTTAAGGGAGAGTAGTATTATTCCATATTTAATTCTGAAATTTTGATACTATTTCATATTTCAAAATCACCGTCATGAAATAATTCAGAAACAGCAAATAATTAATTTTTGCTCAAAAGTAAAAAACTTTATATTTCATATCATAGATTTATTATTATTTAAAATTTTAAACTTTGAATTAACTTGAATAGTCTATCCTGTATCCATATTTCGTGTCTGAAAATCTCAATTATTCATATTTCAAATACCCTAATATGGTCGAATATGGCCTCTTTTACTGCAGATAACATTATTTTGCCGAAATTTGAGCTCAAGATATTACTATGCTAATACTCTGCTTCATGTACAGTAAGGATACTATGAAAAACCAAACCATGCGTTACCTAACGATAATTGGTTATTTTTCTCTCGTTTTAGAGGATGATGAATATGCCAAAATGGGACTGCCCTACTCCAGCAAGACTGTCTCGATGGCATGTGAACGACCTCCATCATATCATCACCTGGCAAGAACGGGTGTCATAAATCCTGTCCCAGATGATTTTGAAAGTTGTCCTCCTGCATCATATGACCAACTTGATAGGACAACAAGCTGGGGAAGAAGCCCCATGGACGAAGCTGGTTATAATGTGATTGACAGATCGAAAGGAAATTCTTTTTCGGCTACTTACGACCGTTTAGACAGAGGAGCTGTTGCAATCCAAGTGAGTACATTTTTATTTTTCCTTTTTTATGATTTTCGTCCTTCTCTCTCTCTTGAAATGAAGTTGAACATTGATGATTTTTCATGATTCTTTGAGTCCTTCTTTCGTAGCTTGAAGATAGCATTAAACATGGGCTGAAGCGAACATTTTTATTAATGCAAATGAATAGCACTGCTCAAGGGCGCCTACCTTGTAGGAAATGTGTTTATTCCCAGTACTGTACCCGTGACCCAGTACACAGAGTGACCCAGTACACAGAGTAATTGGTGTCCTGTGACCCAGTCCTGTTAATCTGTGTTACAAGGATTTTCAAATTCTAACGTCTGTTAAACAAATTCAAAGGAAATTCTCGAGCTTCTTTTGAAGCTTCGTTCACCTGAAAGAAGAACTGCTGAGCATTTATTTTCTAGCAATCCTGGCAATGTGTTTTGCTGATCAGCAACGTTTCCTTCAGTAGTTTATCAAAAAAGAAATGCAATGTTTATAAGGCCCCTAAACGAGCCCTCGTCCCCTGCATTTTTTGTTATGTTATGTGAAATTGTTTTATTGTATCCTAAACATTATATCCTCTTCTTTAAAGGCTGCTGGCCACTACAGTCGATTCAGCAGCATTCAAAGGGATAAAGCATGCGTGTCACCAGGCAACTATCCATTAACTAATCATGAGCCATCCGTTCCTAACCTGATGTACACTGGAGAAGATCGAAATGACTTTGGTCACCGAAGTGCAAGCGTATCTTCAACACAAAGCGATATCACATATTCTAACACAGTGAGCCCAGCTGAGACAGATGGCTTTCAGGTCTCTATTTTACATTGTCTCAATTCAGCTGTTATCCTGTATTTTGGACGTTTCATGATAGGAAGGTGAACAACGAAATAAATATAATCCACGAAAGAGCGTTAAGAACCGCTTTCAAGGAAACATCGTCAACTTTTGATGAGTATTGACCAAAGCAGACTCAGTCACGAATTCCATGCACAAATGCGTATGGTATAGAGACATCGGGTACACTGGACACAAACTTTGGCATTCTTTGCCAGGAGAAGTAAAAGAGTCTCATGCCTTGACAGAATTTAATCGGAAAATATAAAAAAGTTGATTGATTTATTTGTATAATCAATTTGTAAATAGGATTATTTCATTCTGAGTTTTCATTTTGTTATTGGTTGCCTTTAAGGCCTTGGTTACACGATACCGGATTGCTTTTCGCATCGGATTGGTATCAACCCATCTTGGTCAAAATCGCACGCAGTTACACGACACCGGATTGCCATGAACCCATTTTGGATTGCAGTTACACGACACCGAGTCACCCCCCCCCACTGCGAAGTCTCAGTCTATTGTCTTTGACAACTGCGAAGCCTAAATGGAGTTGGGTCATATCGGATTGGTGCAGTTATACGAGCAAATGGAGTGGGGTTACATCGGATTTGTGCAGTTACACGAGATGGAATCCGGAGCGGAGTGAATCGGATTGATTTTCGCCTCGCCTCCAGAGCGGAGTGATTTCACTCCGCGAAAACGCAGTGGAGTGACACCGGATTGCCTCGGTGTCGTATAACTGCACCCTCCTGTCCGATGCGAAAAGTAATCCGGTGTGTGACGAATCCGGTATCGTGTAACTGGGGCCTAATTTCCTTCACGTAGCTATCATTGTGACAACCATAAATGAATAAATTATCATTATTAATCATAAATTATCATTATTATTGTAGGTCAGGAATAACAGCACTGGTGGTCGAAAACAGAGAAGAACAACAGGGGATAGGACTGTGACAGATGAACCCCCTGCCCTCCCCCCACCAAGATCTCCGGCGCCAGGTCAGTCGAAACCAGTTCCAATGCCTGGTGATTTGTTGCCCAATAAAGGTATTACACGCCAGCATTCTGAGTATCAAAATACAGAACCGTGAAGTTCTTGTTATTGATTTTTCAGCTATATGTTATGACTGAATTTTATGATTATTTTCAAAAGTTTAACTTTGCGGTGTTATATCAGGTGTCCCAAAAAATTGGTCGATGTTTGATTAATTGTTGAAAAATGACGATGGAAAGAACGGATTCCCTTGTGACGTAACTTTGTCCCAAAGACCTTGATTCAATTTTAGAGACCAGAATATCGCAAATCCACTGAAAATTCACTGAGCTGCGAGCTTTTAAAGATAAGTTTGTTCGACAGCTGAAGAGACGCCTGAAGGACTTGATGTGCATAAACGATCCAAAATAGAGGTAAAAGAAGCTTATCTAATGGCGTCCCCCCGTTACTACTTGAGCTCAACAAATACCGAATGTCTAAAAAAGTACCCCCTTTTGACAAATGGGAAAGAAACGATAAAATATCGAGATTTTTTGCTTTCATAGCTACCTTTTTTGATCTCCAGCTTAAATGCACATACCTTGCATTTTAAAATCGTCCACCAAACACAGGAGATATGAGTTCACAAGGTCAAAATTTGGAGTGCACTTGAAGCCCCAGAGGTTTTGCAAAGGGCCTAGCCATGATTAGATATCACAGGCATTTTGCAAAAGAATTTTCAACATGGACCTTTAGTTATAATTATACCTTGAAATGCTTCAATTGTTCTTGAAATGACTTTATTTTGAGGAATCGGTCGTTGCTTTGCATTCCATCCCAAGTGTTATTTGTATCAAAGAAGACGAAAAGGAGCACATGCACACTCATTTTGGAAATGTGGCACGATTTTATCACTCTTACCACATTTTTACTATTTTCGTTTAATCAGGGCGATGCACGTGCATCTTTCACTCTTTTCGAAAGCGAAAAACTGAAAATTAAAGTTTACAAGTGCTTTGGAAAATGTTCATGATACAAATCATGGCTAGGCCCTTTTTCTAGTACAAAGTCGTATTTTTTAAAGAATTGATTGCTTACATTTTCTTTTTCAAAACCTCTCGTTTCAGGTGCACTGTAAATTTTTACTTTGCAAACTTGTATCTTCGGTGTTTGGTAGACTATCTTTAAATGCAAGGTATGCGTATCTGAGTTGAAGATCAACAAATGTAGCTATGAACTCAAAAAGTCCTGAAATTTTATCGTTTTGTCCCCTTCTTTAATCAAAAGGGGGTAGTTTTTTCAGACACCCGGTGGGATTTCGAAAGTGATTTGATTCTTGTAACCATTGTCAAAATTCGGTGAAAATGCAAATGTCCAAAAAATATTCAATCGAAACTTAATCAATAAAACTAAAAGACAGGCATTTTCAAACAATGTTTCTCGAAAATTCGTTCCATATCCCACTTGGTTTGCCCTGCAATAAACGAGAAACAAATGCTAGTTGCACTATAGATGCTATCGACAAGCCTCTGGTGGGTACAGCTTTCGCACAAATGTGAACTTCAAAGGCTCAAAACTCCGTGAATATTAAGCTGATTTGCACAGTTGTAGTGCCCAAACTAATTCAAGGTTTTTTAGGAGTAGCGTTATCTTACCATGGAGCCCGTTCGTTAGGTCGTTATTCTTTAATATTAAATCGAATGTGAAACAGTTTTTGTGACACCCGACACCCTGTAACATTGGATCCAGACAAAATGAATTATGTTTAACCCTATCTCACCTGGGGGGATGAATTCAATTGCAGATATTAATCTAGAATGTATGCCAAATTATGCCTACACATGTATTTGATCATGTCCAACTCAATTTGAAACAAAAAATTTCAATTTAATGCCCCATTTCATTGTCTCTATCATATTGGTGATAATCATGATAACCATAACTTAACATCTTCGTATTGTCATAGCAACGAAAACAATAGAGATAATTTGATTTAATCACGTGATTTTGATTGTTTGCATCGAAGTCCATCAGAGGCCCTTTACATGAGAAAAGTCAACCCGGGTGGAGTTTCACCCCGGGTTGAGTTTTGCTGAATGTTGCGAATTTGGCTTGCGTTTACATGAGATTTTCAACCTGGGGCGACTTTCAGCTTTCATTGTTGTTGTTTGGTGCCAACTCAACACACGATGGTTCTAACGTTTATTTTAAAGTTTATGCCCACAACGAACTCTCAGCGTTGCATTGCAAATGAATTTCATGATGTTGCTTCAAATCATGCATCAACAAGCATCAAGCTTTGAAGCAGGAGATTTCACGTGCCATAGAGGAAAAGAATCGTGCGTTAAAAAGATATAACCAACTTCACAGATTCTATTCTTGAGCAGCAGAGTTCTTCCACCGCCAAGTTTGAGTAACTAAAGGTTTCTTTGGCGCTAAAACACGCAAAACCTTGATTTTCAATCCTAAAGTTCTCTTCGAATTCATCAACTCGCCCCGGTTTGAGAACAATTTGCGTTTACATGTGATTTTCACCCCGGGGTGAAAATTCCACCCGGGTTGAGAAAGCGAGTTGAACTCGCCCCGGGTTTAAATTTTCTCATTTAAACGATTATACAAATAACAAAGGTTTTTCCAGCGGCCGAGTTGAAACTCAACCCGGGATGAAACTCCACCCGGGTTGACTTTTCTCATGTAAAGGGCCTCTAAGTTTAAAGATTATAGCTACTATAACAGCGAAGTAAAAGAGGGAGGATGGAATCCTCCCCCCAGGTATTTGACCACTTCAAAAGTCGCAGGTGAGATAGGGTTAACAGATAATAACTGTAATTAATAAATAATTATTGTATAATAGATAATGATTGAGTAGACCAGGGTTGAATTTGATCACTATTCCTTGTAATTTCAAAAGTGTTCTTCAAAGTTAGATGCCCTAAAATACCGAAAATGTTTCTGAAATTTCTGGTCTTAGATTCAAGTACTAAAAAACGTGTACAATTATACAAAAGATTGGACATTTTTTTTAATCTGCCAGTTTCTTCTGATTATTCAGTATGATGTATTTCTTTTATTTATTTGTACAATAGCAGTATTAATTTTCAGTTGTGTAGATATTTTAATGAATTTATATTTTAGAGTTTGCTACATTTTGAGGTTAAATTTTGTCAAATTACCGAATCTATTCTTAATTATAACAAAATTCGTGTTGAACGTCGTCACTTGGAGTCTCCATTTCTCTTGTTGAAAAACTTGAAATAAACTGAACTGTGGGGCCCCAGTCTTCTAAAATATATTAAATAGATCTTTCAGCTTTTCTGCACTAGAGTCTCAATGGAGTAACGAAGGACAGATTTGGTAAGATGATAGCACGAATTTTAATTGACACCGCAATTCAAAGTGATTAGCGATCACAGACAAAGGAAATTCTCTCAACCAGTAATTCAAAACAAGCAAAGCCGCAAAATTGTCTATGAAACCCAGGTAGCTAGCTCGCTCATGGTGCATTCCAGACTTTGTTGTAAGGGCAAACATGACAAAAGATCGAAGGAAGAAGGATATATCTACACATCTGCCTATGGAATTTAATTCGTTTCGTTCAAAAACCAATTGGGGGCTATTCAATTCTCTTATTTTTTGGGTGTAATCCCGGCGTAATGAAAGCACTTACTGCTCGGCTTCTGAACCAAAGAAATAAAATGCACGGTGTAGATGTATAGATATGTCCTTTTCTTTCGACCTATGCTCAAGTTTGCTCTTAGAAATAATTTCTGGAATGCACAAGGAGCGCGCTAGCTACTTGGGTTTCAGAGAAACTTTTACGGTTTCGTTTGTTTTGAATTTATGTTTGAGAGAATTTCCTTCCACTGCAGTCGCTAGACGCTAATCGCTTTGAATTCGGGTGTCAACAAAAACATCTCATGCTATTGTGTTACAAAATCTGTCGTTGTTGGATGGAGTTACATTTTTACGCAATGGTTAAATTACGAGGGCCAGCGTAGCGGACGGTCGGAAGTTTTGAGGAGGTGGCGGGAACACGCCCTTTCCTCGGTTTCAGCTCTTTCAGTTGTTTATCGAATAAACAAAAGGACTAAAGGACAAGAACAAAAGATCGAGGAGGTATCAGGATCGAGGCTGACCAAGTGTAATCAAAATTTTGATCACTTCACGGCGGAAGGACTGGACTGATGACAAGTACAGATGTTACCGCTTGTGAAATGTCACTTCCTTGTTCTTCCTCACTGCTTTGATGTATGCCAGGTTTATTTGCTTGGGTGTTAACAATTTTGTCGTCGAAGATTGGTTGCAGACGCAATATATTGCTAAAAAAGGAGTCTTGCAAGGGCCAAGAATTTAGGCCTTATCAAAAGATTTTGTTGGTGGAGGGCTCAAAGATTCTTGTGGCTTGTGAATGGAGATCAGTCGATAGCACCTTTATTCGTGGCTGATATCCAGCTGAAAAAGCAAACAAGATGGATGTTTTACACGAGGTATGCATTGCTTCCTGATTCAGTCTCATGACCGAATAATATTGTCATCTTCGAGTCGCTGTTGTTGGAGCGTCGAATATGCCGTCTTTCTAAATATCTCAAATGTCTAGCCTTGGCAAGCCATGTAATGTTATTTGAGGTTTAACAGCTTTGTAACTTTTTTTAGCTGATATTTCACTTTTTCACATTTCGGTTAAACTGGATGTGAACGAGATGAATCCAAAGTTTAAAGATGTTAAATGTTGTCCTTCCAGTTCCAATGATTTCAAATTTGGCCTAGCTAGTCTTGGTATAAATACAAGGAAATAGGACCAATATTGAACAACCGACCTTCCTTGTACTGTACTGTTGTAGCTATTCTAGGTTGGAAAACCTTGCTTTTACTGTACTTGCATCTGTACAACTTTTTCAAGTTGGAGGTTCTTGTAGTACAGTATGTGAGAACAAATCATCTATTGTTACTTGTGTAAGTCCCATTAATTGTCACCAGACTGCTTTGATTTTGTGCTGCAAATGCAGAACCTTATAATAATAATAATAATGTGTAGTGTATAATAGTAGGCTAGTAGCCTGTAACACATCTAAACACCAGACTGGAAACTTTGCTGCATGCACTAGAGAAAACTTATGCATGCGATTGGTGAAAAAACCAAAAGGATTGTAAAATTTTCAGGTATGTTTTACACAAATGGCAGATTATGCGCATTCAGCAAAGTATCCACTCTGGTCTACACAAAACACAACGGATTAAACTGTACTGCGTGAGACAATTTTAGGTGGTATTGGAAATTCGATAGAGTATTTACTATCCTCATATAATTTGTCAATCCTGTTTTTGAAAATGTTTAACGACTTTGATGTAATGATGTCATCAGAGAGACCATTCCAGTAGTCTGTTACCCTCAAGCTGAAAAACTGCTTCCTAATGGTAGTATTGAATCTCTGCTTCTTCAATTTTTGGCTGTTCCCCCTAGTACGTGACTCTTTTTCTAATGGTAACAGAGTATCACTGTTCACTGCATACATGTGATTCTTGAACTTGAAGGCTTCAATGAGGTCACCTCTTAATCTCCTGTATACTAAACTTGGAAGCTTAAGTGCCTCAAGTCTGTCTGCATATTCCATATCCTTCATGCCTGGCACTAACTTTGTTGCTCTCCTCTGAACTCCCTCTAACAACTGCACATCTTTCTTATAAACTGGTGACCACACACTGTTACAGTACTCCAGATGTGGCCTAACCACACTCTTGTACAACTGGATCAGCATATCCCCATCAAGATGCTCAAATGATCTGCGAATCATTCCAAGTTTACTATTAGCTTTGCTTACTGCTGCCTCTATTTGTTTGTTAAACTTTAACTGATTATCAATAAGTACCCCAAGATCCTTTTCACAACACGATTCTTCAACTTGTACTTGTTGATCAGTCTCATTCATAAGATACTGGTGGCAAGGATTTTGTCTTCCAAAATGCATGACTTTGCATTTGCTGGCATTGAATCTTAACTGCCAAGTTCTGGACCATTCTTCTAAATTTGATAAATCTATTTGTAGTTTCTCATTATCACCCTTTGCTTCAATCTTTGAAAAAATCTTTGTATCATCTGCATACATTGCCACCATATTATGAACACAATCTGGAATGTCATTGACATAACAAACAAACAGGACTGGTCCAAGAACACTACCTTGTGGAACCCCACTTAGTACAGGAGCCCATGAAGAGAAAGACCCATTTACAACAACTCTTTGCCTCCTGTTGGTCAAGAAATCAGCAATCCAGTTAAGGATATCACCCTTTATACCATATGACTCTAATTTACTAAGTAGCCTTGCATGTGGCACACTGTCAAATGCCTTGGCAAAGTCCAAATAGATAACATCTAATGCATAGCCATCTATATACATAAGGAGTGAGCGGTCAGATCAAACGCTCAATTTCCTCCTCTCCCACAGCGAGATCTCAGCTCTCCCGCCCTCGGCGATCTCGCTCTTCGTCTCGAAAAATCGACGGGAAAATCTATGCGCCTCATCAGAGCTCCAAATTTTGGGGTCACCTCCAGCTGCTGAGGTATCAGCGGGGCAAATTCCCTGGCAGTCTTCTTCAGCAGGTCATTGTTTTTGATTGACAGCCGATTGTCTTCCCAACTGATGACACTTGATGGTGCTATCAAGGGCTATCAACGAACAATCCAGTGAGTGTGCTCGGTGGTGGTAAACAACCTAACACGTCACATCGCCCGTGGTCACGTGCACATTCACCCTCGCAGGGGCTGGCAGGCTCGTGCCAGCGGTATCCTAACTGCAATAACTATGGACATTATTATTTTTGTTATTATTTTTATTATTAAAAATCCATTTCAATTAGGCTAGAAAATAAATATCAGTTCCTCCTCCACAACAGTTGGGGCTCACCTCCACAAAAACAATGGGAAGACTGACTGGGGGCAGTCACGTGATCGCACCCCATGTCACGTGGCTCACTTGGCACGTTGCCAAAAATCGGTCATGTGACTCGGCACAACCCCCGAGTTCCTATCATGTGACTTTGCAAGTTCCTACGTTTCCAGTCAGCAAAACATGGAAATCAACACGAAATACATAGGCCTATTCCGATCTGAAGCAAGAAGTGAAACTGTTCTGTCGTCAATAATACGCAAGAAGCATATAACTAATGCTTTCTTCCTGCTCCAGCGAAAACATAGGCCTACTTACGTGTCACTTCCATGAGCTTGCTTTCTGAAACTTCCGTTGAATTCCCTTCACTATTTCCCCCAAGGTAATTTCATCCAATTTAAATTTCATAATCGCTATCTTCGAAGATCTACTCCCAAAACAAACACTCCTGTAGATATTTCAACTTCACGAATCACTATCCTAACATTCAGCGGTCAACTACAGATCATCTGCACGAACAAATCTTACGACGCAACAGATTTTGCAGGTAATTTCATCGTGCCAACATCATTATGTAAGAAGTTAATCGTGCCAAGATCATTAGGAAGCTATTTCTCCAGGAAACAATCGTTTATAAGAACGATCACATCATTAGTTGCTCATTACTTCAATTCATAATGAATACGTTAACCTGCACAGAGCTCATTGTGCGCAGCATTCAGCACTTCTCCAGCAAAGACAAAAGGTACTTCCTGTTGGCTATTTTCACATAACATAGCCCCTCCACCATATGCAGATTGCCATTGGCTAATTTGGATTGGTACAGACTCCATAGTGAAGCTACTAAAGGCGAAAGCCGACTCTTATTGGCAAATTTCAAATGACCCAACCCATCTAGCATAGGCAGATTGCCATTGGCTAATTTCAATTGGTACACTCTCCATACTGAACTTACTGAACACGAAAGCCGACTCTTATTGGCTAATTTCAAATGACCCAACCCATCTAGCATAGGCAGATTGCCATTGGCTAAATTCAATTGGTACAAACTCCATACTGAACTTACTGAACATAATAGCCGACTCTTATTGGCTAATTTCAAATGACCTAACAGATCTAGCATATGCAGATTGCCATTGACTAATTTCAATTGGTACAAAACCCATAGTGAAGCTACTAAAGATGAAAGCCGACTGCTATTGGCTAATCTCAAATGATCCAACAGATCTAGCATATGCAGATTGCCATTGGCTAATTTCAATTGGTACAAAACCCATAGTGAAGCTACTAAAGATGAAAGCCGACTGCTATTGGCTAATTTCAAATAATCCAACAGATCTAGCATAGGCAGATTGCTATTGGCTAATTTCAATTGGTACAAAGCCCATAGTGAACTTACTGAACATAATAGCCGACTGTTATTGGCTAATTTCAAATCACAACCGATCTAGAATATGCAGATTGCCATTGGCTAATTTCAATTGGTACAAAACCCATAGTGAAGCTACTAAAGATGAAAGCGGACTGCTATTGGCTAATTTCAAATGATCCAACAGACCTAGCATATGCAGATTGCCATTGGCTAATTTCAATTGGTACAAAACCCATAGTGAAGCTACTAAAGTTGAAAGCCGACTGCTATTGGCTAATTTCAAATGACCTAACAGATCTAGCATTTGCATATTGCCATTGGCTAATTTCAATTGGTACAAACCCCATAGTGAAGCTACTAAAGATCAAAGCTGACTGTTATTGGCTAATTATGAATGACACAGCCCATCTAGCATAGGCAGATTGCCATTGGCTAATTTCAATTGGTACAAACTCCATACTGAACTTACTAAACATAACAGCCGACTCTTATTGGCTAATTTCAAATGACCTATCCCATACAAAAGGGGGCTACACTGTCAGGGCAGTCACACTATCTCACTTTAGTTGGGGGCAGTCACGTGTCTGCCCCCATGTCACGTGACTTACTTGGCAAAGTTCCACAATTGGTCATGTGACTTGGCACGGTGCCAAGTTCCGGTCATGTGACTTGGCACTTTGCCAAATTATGTGACGTCATTTGGCAATATGCCAACTTCCCCCCACAAATGCCCCTGCGCATGAGCAGTCCATTTCTTCCACTGTTGCCATAAAACTTTCCTCGAAGGGCTGAGTATAACTCTTGCAGTCTTCCTACCTGATCTTATCTTCCACAAGGGAGGTTGAGATCTATGGAAACGTTCTAAAATAACAACAACGTCAGCAAATGCAACTAAGGGAACTCAGCCAAGAAGAGCAACTACATTAATGGACGGAGTTAAAGCTACTGGGAGGAACTTCAACAACTAATGCAACCAGAACAGCGAGGTTTACCTTGCACAACTAACACTAATAACGCAAGGATAGCAACTAAGGGCACAAAAGCTACTATGGCCACTATGGCAACAATTACGACTATATTTTCTCTACTAAACAAATAACGCACACACCGAAACGAAGTTAACAACTAATTTCTCCCACAACAAACGCTACGAACGCCACATAAGAAAGAAAGAAAACTAGGGCAATGAAGGAATCTAAATCAACTCTACTGACTCAAATAAAGCTCTACGAGTAGGGAGACTGGAGATCTACAGGGAATTTTGATGGATTTTTCATTAAAAAAATTCTGGATTAAATTAAATGCAAACTACCGCTCCCGCACCCCGCCCTTGGGCTACTAACGCCACTAAAGTCAAGAGGATAGCTAGAAAACAATAACAATAAATGTGATTTAATGAAAAAAGAAGAGAATAAAGTTAACTGCAAGACTATAGACATTATTATTTTTGTTATTATTTTCATTATTAAAAATCCATTTAAATTAGGCACGTTCACCTTCGCAGGGGCTGGCAAGGTGGTGCCAGCGGTATCCTCCTTCACAACGGCGCTCTGTCAGGGCTTCATCCCGCAGTATCAACGAGGTGGTAGGGTGGTGGTGGGGTGCATGATCGGTCCCAGCGATTATTATCACCTATTGGGGGCTCTCACGTGACCACACTCATATCACGTGATATCTTCTCCTCCACAATGGTGCTCTTTCTAAGAATATACGGAGCTCTATTTATGAAAATGCTTAAATGACACCGGTTATAGTAAGTTAAGACAATACAAGTTTGTTACTAAGGAACAATAGGGTGCTACCACGGTTAATTGTTGGGGGCAGTCTCGTGCCTAGCCCCCATGTCACGTGACTTACCTGGCAAGTTGCCAATGTAGGTCACGTGGGGGCTAACATGGGTGAAAAGATAAAATCAAATCAAATCGAGCTATAAACAACTCCACTTAGGTAAGAAACGCAACCAGATCTACTTAGCAACTAAAGACAAGACGCCAACTAACGCAAGAAAGCCCACTAAAGCTACCAAGGCCAATAAGACAACTAAGGGCAGCTTTATTTTTTTTTGTTTAGATTAATATTCATATTTACTTTGAAGTGCTGATAGGGTATTGTGTCTAAATAAGAATAAAATGAAAAAAAATTAAAAAAGGGCACTGAAGGTCCTGGCTCAACTAAGTCCACGGGCAAGAAGCGCAGCTACATCTACTCAACAACTAAGAAGCCAACTAACATAAGTAAGGCCACTAAACCAACCGAGGCCGGTTAGACAACTAACGCAACTAAAAGCGCTAAGGCAGCTATGTAAACGAAACGATGATTTTCGCAGTTTTTCTGAAAGGTCTTCACATAGGATTTTCATATTTTTTTCAAAATGAAGGTTGCCGTTTGGACATAAATCATTGTACTTCACTAAGGAACAAACCAAACATTCGTATCTTGTACCATTGCTCGGATATAAGTGGTGACTTGGCACTTTGCCAAATTATTTGACGTCATTTGGCAATGTGCCAACTTCCCGCCACAAATGCCCCTGCGCACGAGCAGTCCATTTCTTTCACTATTTCCATGAAACTTTCCTCGAAGGGCTGAGTATAACACTTGCAGTCTTCCTACGTGATGTTATCTTCCACAAGGGAGGCTGAGATTTACGGAAACGTTATAAAATAACAACAACGTCAGCAAATGCTACTAAAGCAACTCAGCCAAGAAGAGCAACTACATTAATGGACGGAGTTAAAGCTACTGGGGGGAAATTCAACAACTAACGCAACCACAACAGCGAGGTTTACCTTGCACAACTAACACTAATAACGCAAGGAAGGCAACTTAGGGCACAAAAGCTACTATGGCCACTATGGCAACAATTACGACTACATCTTCTCTACTAAACAAATGACACACACACCGAGACGAAGTTAACAACTAATTTCTCCCAAAACAAACGCTACCAACGCCACATAAGAAAGAAAGAAAACTAGGGCAACGAAGGAATCGAAATCAACTCTACTGAAACGAATAAAGCTCTACGAGTAGGGAGACTGGAGAAAAACAGAAGCTGTCATAATAATCACAACGTCACGAAATGCAACTGCAACTTACGGCAATGGGGCAAGAAGAGCTACTTCATTAAATCAAGGGGTCAACGCAACAAACGCTACTTGAGCAACCAAATGAACAACGCTACCACAAGAACAAGGGTACTGTCAATAACGGCAAAAAGCTACTATAGCCCCTAAGCTAAGAATTACGACTACATCATCATTCATTTCTACCAAACAAATAACGCATACACTAAAACAAAGGCAAACAACGAAGACTACTAACGCCACAAAAGAAACAAACACCTAAGTGAACAAATACCAGGCAACTAAATCAACCCAACTGAAGCAAAGCTGCCTGAGCAAGCCAAGGGGTCTATCTCTCTTCCTAAAAAGCCTCCGGGACTCTATAAAACAATGGGGTTTGTAGGGAATTTTTATGGATTTCTCTTTAAAAAAATTATGGATTACATTAAATGCAAACTACCGCTCCCCCACCCCGCCGTTGGGCTACTAACGCCACAAAAGTCAAGAGGCTAGCTAGAAAACAATAACAAAAAATGTGAATTAATGAAAAAGAAGAGAATAAAGTTAACGGCAATAACTATAGACATTATTATTTTTGTTATTATTTTTATAATTAAAAATCTGTTTAAAGTAGGCTAGAAAACAAATAGCAAAAATTACAGCTAATTAAGGTCTACCACAGCTAATTAACGCCTACTCAGAAGGCCTGCTAAGAAGGCCTACTACTAATTAAGGCCTTTCATTTCATTTCATTTCATTTCATTTGAAGTGATGTGAATTTGACGTGAAGAACTGCGGCAACTATTCTCACTTCATCTAATAATGCAACTAAATCTGCTAAGGTAACTATAACAATGACGGATAACAAGAGCAAGTATAAAACAACCACACCAACGACGAAAATAAGACTGGAAGTACTGATAGTGTGGCGCGCGAAGCGCGACAGTGGCCGCCGCAGGCGGCCCGGGCGCCAAAGGCGCCCAAGCCCTCCGCAGGAGCTAGGAACTCCGAACCCGCGCGCAGCGCGGGTTCGGATTCCTAGTCATCTAGAATACTTGTCCAGTAGTCTAAGACCTCTAACAACTGTGTTGCACATGACCTTTTCTTAATAAATCCATGCTGACAACCATGAAGTATTTCTTTCAGAACCTTGCACAATTTCAAGTATAACAAATGAGAACAACAGAGTCATTGTTTTTAAAACAATAGTGAAGGTGAAGTTGTGGTTTTAGCTCCAAGCATTGGGATCGCAGAAGTAGAATAGGCCTTTAATCAACTGCAACATTTTAATTCATTTTCATTTTAAATTCTTTATACACGGTGGCCCCATCAACCAAGAGTGGCTGCTTTTCAGGGGGCCGTGGCAAAAACCTACTTACAATACTACCAAAATTAAAAATAAAAAGAATATTTACAATGTTAAATTAGAATAAATGACAAATTAAAAGCTATTTACATTTCAGTCTACATTTAAAAGTAGACAGAGAGGGGGCTAGCTTGACTTCATGCTCCAACTCATTCCAAAGCTTTGATCCACGGAACGAAAATGCTTTTTGGCCATTGCTTGTTTTCATTCGTGGAGCAAGCAAGTCAGTCTCAGAATTTCTCAAATTTACAATCTCCCTTGTCGAGTTTCTCGTGAATAGAGTAGAGAGGTAAGTGGGCGCGAGACCACTTATTGATTTGAAAACAATGGTAGCCGTCTCTTGTTTGATCATGTCGTGGACTGTCGGCCATTTGAGCTCTTTTATCAAGTTTGCTGCTGGTGCATCATAGCTACTGTTGGTAACTATTCTCGCAGCACGATTTTGTAACTTTTGTAGCGCCAACAGGCGAGAGTCTCCACAGCTACCCCACACAGAGCAACAGTAGCGAAAATGGGGCTCAACGATACCTCTATACATTTGACTAAGGGTATGCTTTGGAAGCAATTTCTTAGCATATTTTAGGAAACCTAAAGAGCAAGATATCTTTGAACGTAAAGCCTTGGTATGCTCATCCCACACAAGATGTTTATCAAGTTGTACTCCCAAGTATTTCGCATTATCTACAACATCAATATGCGAATTGCCAATGGCGAAAGATGGGGTCGGTACTGATTTGTCTGATATCTTCTTGATATTAGGCCTAGAGCCTATAACCATTGCTTGTGTTTTGATTACATTCAGAGACAGCTTATTACCTTCAAGCCACTGTTTCAAGGAGTCTAAGTCACTGTTAAGGGTTTCATTAAGCTCGTTGATATCCTTAGAAGAATATGATATACTTGTATCATCGGCATACATCGTTACTTCACTGTTTTTAAGAGAAAACGGCAGATCATTTATGTATATGAGGAACAAAAGGGGCCCAAGGCAAGAGCCTTGAGGAACTCCACATTTTATTTCTTCCATATTTGAGGCTACCCCATTCACTCTACAAAGCTGCCGCCTATTTTTCAGGTAGGACGAAAACCAGGTATGTTCAAGGCCAATCACTCCATACTTTTCTAACTTTTGGAGTAGAATATCGTGATCTACAGTATCGAATGCCTTTTTCAAGTCAATAAAAACTGTAGCAGTGAATCTACCTTTGTCCATGTTAACATACCAGTCATTTGTAGACTTCAGCAGACAAGTGACAGCGGAGTGTAATGACCTAAACCCAGACTGTTTATAGTATATGAGCTTGTTTTTATCTAGATACTCATAAAGCTGGTTAAAAACCAATTTTTCAAATACCCTAGACAAGAAAGGGAGGACTGAAATCGGCCTATAATTTGATCGATCATCAGATTGACCACTTTTAAAAATGGGGGCAACTCTGGCAATCTTCCAACAGTCTGGGAATACACCAGTTGCTATAGAAAGATTGAAAATGTTGCAAAGTGATTCACCGATGACAGGAAGCGCAATTTTCAAGAAATGATTGGCAATTCCATCAGTGCCAAAACCCAAGGACTTTTTGAATTTTCCAAAGACCTTCTCCACCTGAGCAATATTTACAGCTTGAAATTCAAACCGCAAATTATGCTCGTTAACAGAGAACCTATTTTCAAGAAGGGGGTTTTCTGTCTGTGGCAGTTTGTCGCTGAGGTTTTTGCCAATATTGCAGAAAAAATCATTCATCGATTCTGCAATGGCTTTATTGTCGCAGACCTGCTTTCCATCAACATCAAGGGATGCGATTTGCGTGGTTTTTGATTTTTTGTTCAAAACAAGATTAATGGTCTTCCATGTGTTTTTAAGGTACCCATTATGCGAAGCAATCTTATTTGAAAAATACTCACGCTTAGACTCTGTGTTAAGTTTGTTAACTTTGTTGCGCATTTGCCGATGGGCTTGCATCAATATTTCAGAGTTTGAGCGAACCGCTTGTTTCTTCAGCTTATCTCTAGCAGCAGACATAAGCTTAAGATCCTTCGTGAGCCAAGGACAGAACTTTTCTGAGACACGTCTTTCGCGAAGTGGCGCATGTTTCTCAAGAATCAATGAGAACGAAGAGGTCCACTGTTCAACGATAAGGTTAACATCATCGTTGTTACAGACGATGCCATTCCAGTCAATTAAAAGCAGATCGTTTATAAAGTCAGCAGAGTTGAAATTTTTGAGTTGCCTTGTAGAAATGTTTTTTTGCTGTCTTTTAGAAGCACCACGAAACTTTCTAACACAGTACACCATATAGTGATCACTGATGCTTGTTTCATGCACCCCAGACGTGACTATATTTGATTTATTTGTAGTCGCAATATGGTCTATGAGGGTGTTGGATGTTAAAGTTTCCCTGGTACCTCTGTCAATTAGCTGCTGAAATCCAAAAAGATTATAGACTTCTAACAATCTAGACGAGTGCGTAGGAAGGTTAGCACAGGCACCAGCACAATCCCCTTTCCTCAAATTAGGCAAGATATCACAATTTGTATCTCCCAAAAGAATGATTTCTTTGTTCTCATTGTCTAAAAATTTTAAGTTGTTTTCAATTTCATTAAAAGTTTCGGGAGATGCATCAGGGGGGCGATACCAGGCCAAAATGAAGAAAGGGGCGGCTCGCACAGGCTTGATTTCCACACATATGGTCTCCAAAGATGACACAGGGAGATCATTACGGAGTTTACATTTATCATAAATAGAGTCCCTTATGTAAATAGCTACCCCACCACCATGGCGGTTGCGATCATGTCTTATAATGGTATAGCCCTCAATACTGACAAGATCATCGTGAATATTTTCATCAAGTTTTGTTTCATTGATTGCCAAAATGTGTATCCCAAGATCCTTTACGAGGGTACGGATCTCGTCAATGTGAAGTAAAAGGCTATTCACATTCAAAGACGCGATCGCCATGCCTTTCCTATGTCCAAGACCTTGTCATCATGACGCTCAGGTGGTGGGGCTCTACCTGGGACCAAACCCTGTCCGCCTGACTATTCTAGCTGCATTGTCAGAGGATTACACCACTGGGCCACAATACCTTCATTGTTTGGAGTAATACTAACTGACCATTTGTGCCTTGAATATGATAGCCAGGCAATGCATGTTCTTTGCACACTTTGCGAACTTACCAGTCTGCAGAGTATTGCAGTTCTCGACGAGATCTCACACCTGCAGACCAAGGAAGCAGTGGCGTGGTCGCGTGCAAGGACTTTGAATCCTTTGTTTTTAAAATAATGAGCAAAAGATCTCGTTCAAAATTGGCATGCACACAAAATTTTTGAGAAAAATCTCGTGCGTGCAGCTGCCACACTCTGCAGACTGGCCAGTCTGGTTGTCTGGAACTCCTGCAGCTTTTAAAGTCTACTTGCATAGCTTACACTTTGCAGTTAGTACCAGCATTCTAACTGGGGTGGTTGAAGTATTATGCAGCAGTGTCTTTTGGTAGGGGGGCATATGGCCCCCACATGGAAAAGGGTTCATTGGTAATGAGCCGCCTTATTGCTAGTCTACAAATTTCAATTTTCTGGTAGAGTGAGCCACCTTAAATGCAGATCCACCTTAAACATTGTTAAGTGTATATTCTATTGTTGATTGCATGACATGTCACCATCATGCTTTGGTTAAAGAACGCCGGTCAACCAGCATCCTTTGTGGTCGCGCTTTGCTGAGCACTGCTATGTACAATGTCATATGAAAATGGCTGTCGCAGTCGAAAGGCAAAATGCGACACGTGCAAAAGATGCTGGTTGACCGGCGTTCTTTAATGCTATTCCATGCCAGCCACCTTGCTCATCCCCAGTTGTGTTTTGATTTGGTTGTTGTGCAAATTGCCTTGCAGGGGCAAATTTCTCTGGTAAACAAGGACAGATAATGTTACAAATTTAGAACTCGCTACTTTTTATTGACAACAAGATACAAAGCAATTTGTAATTGCAGACAAAGGGAATTCCATGCTCGGTTGGTCAAGACATAAACAAAACACAGCTGCTGCAAAAAACTGCCCTGAAACCCAGGTTTCTAGCTCACTCTTTATGCATTCCAGAAATGGTTTTTAAGAGCAAATATAGCACATATCGAAAGAAGAAGATAATTCATTGTAGAAGTTACTGAAGAAGATGAAAATCGAAACGTTTAAAAAGTCGTAGTATATTTCTGAATTATCTTTAAAATATTTTATATGCTTAGGTGAATTGGCTATTGAATTATCGAAAGAAGAAGGATATATCTAAACTTCTGTCTCAGGCATTGTATTTATTTTGTTCAGAAGCCAATTCTCATGGGGATTCTGTTCTCAAACTTTTCAGATGTAGAATTAAAACACTTACTGCTCAGCTTCTGTACTCAAAATTGGAAAGAACATATATTTTTATGTGAAATTAAGAAACTTATCAGTACTATGGGCTGGTCAAAATTTTTGTAAAACTATGTAATAAATATTGCTCGTGGTTAACAACATTCAAATGATTTAATTTTCTAGGGATATCTGGAGAAATGTCTCAATCCTGATGAAGCAAAGAGAGAGTGGAGAAAGCGGTACTTCGTTTTGAGGAAAGCTTTGGGTAGTGGTACTCAAACTCTTGAATATTTCAAAGACAAAGAATGGAGAAAACAAGAACCAAAAGGGGTACTCACCCTATTTTCTGGATATGCTGCATACAAAGCTAATGATCCAAAGAAAAAACTCACTTTTGAAGTAAAGACTATTGACAATTATTTTGTGCTCTCAGCAGCTACAGATGAATGTAGAGATAAATGGATTGAAACACTCAGACAGAATAGCTCAGGTGAGAATCAATGAGATTTATTATAATCTGTCTCAGTTAGCCTCGAATGATTAAAAGCAAATGCTGTTGTCGCTACTACATATGATGTTTTCACAAATCCAAATCGAACATGTACCAGGGTGAGCCAGGAAAAAGTTCCCACTTTAAACAGGCCACGGTAAATCATACACTGGACCAATTTCAAATATTTTTGATTTGATCTTTTGTCAATGTCCTATATTATTCTTGATTATTTTCGTCAATTTTTCGGATGACTACTGATGGATATATTTACGATTTGTTGAAAATTTTTGCCTGCGAACTGCCCAAAAAGATTGAAAAACAGTGATCAAGTTTTCTGTAGACTGAACTTGGCAGAATGAAGGAAGAGCTTCTTGAAATGACTTGGGAATTTGGAATCGATTATGTTGCATGAGCGGCAGTGTAATGATTGCACAACATCAGTATCACTTTTTTCAATACAAAGAATTTCAGTTTTTACCATTTCTTTGAAAGGATACTTGGTAGCTACAACTGTAGTTTGTGCATATAGGGAATTAAAAATATTTCAAACAAGCCTGTAGATTTAGGACTTTTGAGGTGAAGACCTACTACCTAATTCCCTGCAGGCACAAACTACAGTAGCTAGCAGCATAGGTTCCAAACCATTTGTGTGGCTGCTGTGGAGCTATACAATCTAGTTTTCCGTTCTTGATACAGTTACATAGGCAGCCCAAAGTATATGGTCAAAAGCAAATTTTGATAGGGCTAGCGTTGGACAAATTTTGATAGGGCTAGCCCTCTTGATGCGCTTACATGGGGGAAATTTCCAGCCGTCCTTGGTGAGATCTCGGGTGCTGAATGGTGAGGCCTCGCCGGCATGGTAGCCCTCCTCTCATGTAAACTAAAGATATTTTGATAAAGAATTAAACCTTAAAGACAAATGACGGATATATAACGCCTAGTTTAAAGGTGAACAAAAAGAAAGACGAGCTGGAATATATACATACAAATTTTATCTCAATTCCCAACTAGTTTCGACCGTGTGGTCATCATCAGGAGAATGAGTGATATTTTCTAATGCAAGTTGTTTTACAATCTATGTTTACAAATATGACGCTAAATTAATTGTTTGAAATTACGAATGATTAAGAAATAACAAGCCACAGGGAAATAATGTAATGACAAAAAAGTGAACGTAATTCTGTGTCTTATCCATTTGTTAAAGAGCTATAATCTTATGCTTTCTGGGTGGTTAAGTTTGCTGTTTAGGCCATTTGGGGATAGGGTTTTAAGACGTAACATCCAGTTATCTTCATGTGATTCTAAAATAAAAGTTATTTCATGTGATACATTTTTTTCAATCTTTTCTATGATGGTAAATTTTGCATCTGTAGAGAAGTCATGGTTTGCTAGGCGAAAGTGTTGTTCAACGGGGAGTAGTTTATCGTAGTCTGTTGATTTGATTCTATGCCTATAGTTGTTGAGTCTAATATTGAACGGCCATTCGGACTTTCCGACATATTGTTTTGAGCACCGTGTGCATTCTAACAGATATATCACATTTTTGCTTTTACAGTTGGATTCATGGTAGATTTTATATGTGTTCTTAGTTACAAAACTAGTGAATGAGTTGGTAGATTTAAGGTGATTACAGCATAGACTGTTTCTAACATTACATGGTTTACAAAATTTAATAGCATTTATTGTGGGTGTCTTACGGATAACTTTGTTATTTAAAATGTTATTGCTTCCTACCATTTCTTTAAGGTTCTTTGGCCTACGATAGGCTAGCATACCAGGTTCCTTAAAAATATCTTTCAAGTTTGGTTTTAGTTTTAAAATATCCCAGCGGTTTTGGATAATCTTAGCCATTGGTGGGAGGGTATTGTTAAATGTTGTTACAAGAGGGATGCGATTATTCCGCTCTTTGGTCGTTAGCTTTAAGGTATCTTCTCTTGGTATATCGACCGCTTTTTTTATCTGGTTGTCTACTAAGGTTTGGGAGTAACCACGTGCTATGAATTGTTGTTTTAATTTGTTACTGTGTTTACTAAGTTCGTTATTATCAGAGCAGATCCTTCTAAGTCTTAGTGCTTGGGAGTAGGGTAAGCTTTCTTTAAGATGTTTAGGGTGGGAAGATTTAAAATGTAGATAGTTATGGGTATCAGTTGGTTTCGTGTAAAGCGTTGTTTGTAGTTGTCTATTTTCATCAATGTATATTAAAGTATCTAAAAATGCGACTGATTGTGTTGATTGATTTTAAACGCCTAGTTTAAAAATATAACAAAAGATGGCTTAGTGCTTTCATTTGTCTAATTGATATGCTAATCTCTCGATATCATCAAATACAATGGAATTCAATAGGTTATATTTAGATTGCCCAGGCCCCTGATTTAAGTCACCTTATATCTCCGTCATTTGTCTTTAAGGTGAGATCTCGGCAAATAGGGCTGGACCTCCTCCATATAAGCAGCACCAAAATTTCTTTCAAAAACTCACAACTGTGTCAACAATTATGTTTGGCAACGATCATGGCCCCTGTAAGTTTACAACAGTTATATCACAAATTTTTCTCTCTCTTTATGTAGCAAGATCATTTAACGTGACAGTAGATGAAACACCAAAGTCAAAAGAAGTGGGTTTGGCACACAAAGAAGCGTGTGTGATGCAGATTACATCATCGACTATTCTTATCTTTCTGTCATCGAGTGCCCCATTTACGTGGCCATTCAACTCCATACGACGCTACAAATGTCATCCGGGAGTCTTCCTCGTCGAGGTAGGACGTAAAGCCTCAACAGGTCCTGGTGTTTTTCAGTTTTTCACAGACGAAGGAAAAGAAATGTTTGAATTCTTGGCAAAGTCACTTAGTAATCGTATAAGCTCAAAGAGGGAAGTGAAACCAGATGTAATGACAGGCTTTGCAGCAATGGGCATGTCCAGCAGTGATAATCAAAATAATGCCAATGCAAAACCAAATCCATTCATGGATGTTACGGGTGCAGGGCCATCTGATAACATCCGATTCGTGATGAAAAAGCGCAGCACTTCATCCCCTCCCCCGTCTCCCCCTGGATCTCCAATGCCTCCTCCTTTGATTCAAGATACTGGAGGCAGTTATAGTCATTTAAACTTTGGCAATGAGAAGACGGAGGATCACATGGATGCAGATGATTACTCGCAGTTAGCTAGAGCCAAACAGTGCAATAGACACAAGAAAACCAGAGCGTCTGAAAGCGGCAGCAGACATCCAAGTGTCTCAACCAACAAAGCGTTGAAAGTGCTCGGCTTGATAAGATCTAACAGTGCTGATAATTTACACAGGACTGAAAACGCTTCTGAGTCGTCTGAAAATTATGCGCATTTAGAGCAACCGCGAAAAATGTCTCAAAAAAGTCAGTCTACTTCGAATATTCTGATGGAAGAATCGGAAGGAGTGCTTTTGAGGATGAGACATGATTCTGAAGCCAACAAATCACAGGATGAAGGAGACGATACTTTTTACAATCGATTGCATGCGGATGGGAGAAATGTGAAAGTTGTCGCTCCAGAAGAGGACAATGTATATAGTATGCTACATGAGGCAAATTCAGGTGAGATAAGTCGTAATGACACATATGACAAGCTCGGGTCAAGCAAGGATGCTGGAAATTTCCGTCAGATGAGGCCAGGACCTATCATAGTCGATGAAACATATGACGCGCTTAGCTTTGGTAGCGATCCTACAAATTTTGAGCCAAACAACAACAACGGCATTGAAAAGCAGCACGCTACTGCAAATAGTTACGAAGAATCCAGGCCTAGCAACCCTATTATCCCACGCAGGCCTTCAGAGACAGCAAACGGATGGAAACCACCCGTAAGCGACAGAAACGCAGGTTTCCCAACACCAGCCCCAAGACCCAGCCCCAAAGTCGCAGCAAAGCCAGCTGTTAGCAGAAAACCTGCCCCTGCTAAACCTCCTAGGAAGCCAGGACAAGCCGAAGTTGCATCTCAGCCTAAACTGCAACGTATTCTAAGCAATGAAGCAGCAGCCGAGGCACATGGAAAGGTTGGCGGTGATGAATTCAGAGGGAACTTCATATCACAATTAAAGAAGAGCTTCGAAACATCAGAGGCGTCCCCACCTACTTCCCCCCTGAGTCCTCCATTTCAGTCATCGAAGAAGTTGATTGAGCCATGTTATGCAGTGTCACCATTTGCCGGTGCCACTAAGCCACAACAGATCATCAATGTACCTAATGAATACGATGTGCCAACGAATAATGCTCCAAAGCATACCCCAGCGCAGGCTGAAGCAAAACAACCATCAGGGTTTTTGTATGCCGTTTCCCCATTTCACAGTGGCAATAAAACAGAACGTGCTCTTCCACCACAGAACGTATACGACGCTCCGAACCCAGTAATGCAGCCCCAATGTCAGTATGACAACCTTAATAACTTGAGTCAAGTGAACGAATACGATGTTCCAAACCCCAGTGTACCTGCACCTGCACCCGTTGCGAATTTATATGACACTCCACAAAACGTTCGACCTTCGTTTCCCCCTCCTCCAAGAAACAATGTTGTGGCCCCTGCTAAGAATGTGCAGTTCATGTATGCGGTATCTCCGTTTGCTGGTGGACACGGTAATCCAGTCCAAGGCAGATTTGGCGAGGGAGGCGGTGCTTCGAGTGGTGTTGCAACGGAAGAGCCTGCATATTGTGAGGTTGACGATGTAATGAAGAGTGCATCTTTAAAAGGTTACGATGCTGTTGGTGCAGTTATTAGTTCATCTGGCGAACCAGGAGCGGATTCTGTTTACTCGGTTCCAAGAGAATAAATATAGGTTACGTACAGACATATTGTTATTCTTTCTGCCATTCAGTGCCATCTTGAACGGTATGCAGAAACCTGACAGAGTCCCAAGTAAGTACGAACCAAAGTCTGCCTCAAATTTGGTGTAACGTGAAAACCCCTGCGGATAAAAAGAGCAAGCGAAGAGGTTTGCATGAGCAATTTTGAATCATCGCAAATCTCACGTGACGTCTAAATTTGAGACAGTCTTTTAGGCTGATTACTAAGTACTAAGTCTCTTGTGACCCGTAACCCTGCAGTAAACCGGGGGCAATAGTGAAACAGTAAAAAGATGAATCTCCTGATTCCAGTTTCGTTTCATTTTTCATTATTTTTACACTGTAGCCCCATCAATCTAGAGGACTGCTTTACAGGGGGCCGTGTCAAACTTTACAACATTATTAATTAAATCATAATCAATAAGTTAGAAAGTTGACAAGTCCATGTTATAATTAAAGTGACATAAATCAGATGACATAAATCAAGTGGCTAAGCCATATTAAATTAGTACGTTTCGAACCTTCCTAGGTCCATCCTCAGCAAGTTGACTGGGTGGAGTTACGATTAAATACTAAATGAGATACACGCTAGTGAGAATTGGGAGTAGTCCAAATCAAAGGTGAACCTATGGGTAGCTCGCGGAACAAACTGGGATCCCATTCCTGTCAACAACTGAATTCATTACGATACGTAGCTATACGCATTGCGAATTTTGCGATGCAGGGTGAGATGTTAGCCCAGGGTAGGAAGGTGCAAAAGATATGTGACCAGTTAACTTTCAGGCCCCAGAGAACGAAAAAGCTATTGGGAAAGTTTGTCATATACCGTGTCAAGTTCGTGTTTCGATGAGTGCATAACAAAAGCACGAGGACGCAAGAGTCTCTTTTTGTGAATTTGAGCTTGTTGCCACTCACAACTACAATGAACATTTCATTGTTCCCACCACAGAACTGCATCCAGTTGGTTTTCCAAAAAATGAATGAGAAGTGAGAGTGAAAAGTTTCAATGGTTTTGTCCAAAGGATCAAGAATTTGCTTCACTGGCTTGCAATTCCCTCACGCAGCATATGAGTCAAATCTTTCAAAAGGGCACAGGGAAACCCGCAAATCTTCCAATTTCACGCTTATAAGCCAATGATATCGTCGTATCCCGATCACATGACTGAAAATAAGGTTTTCGAGATAAATTTTCGAGAACCTTCACGAAAATAAAAATGGATATTCGAGTAATAAAGATACAGAGCTGGTTTTACCACGAATCGATTCGAGAGGCCCCACTCCACATTTGTTTTTCTGCATTTGGTTAAAATCTCGTCAGGGATCGGCGTTACATCGAGTTTCATTCCTTCGAAAATTGGCCTATGTTCAAGAATTCTCCAGGAACGCTACAAATAAGATATAGCTTTCAAAATTTCACATGTTACGTGAATTATGTCCAGGAATAACATGAAAATATTTGTTTTTGTGACTTTCGAAAATCCTAGACGAATTAAAGCTATTTGCTGCGAAGAAAGCTAATGGGCCTACCTTCACCCGCCGCAGAATCCCAGTAATCGGCATTAAATCACTCTTTTTCGCAATAATAACCAGCGGATACATTAACGAATAACTTCACCACAAATCCAATTTCTTTCCGCCATTTAATAATCGATAATTTCGATAAAATGTGATAAGACTTTACAGCTTCTGCAGCAAACCGTCCAACTACCCTCGATTCAAAGTTGGAAGTCTTGCAAGACTTGCATAAAACAAAAGGTTTTGCAAGACTTAGGTCTCCCATATGACACAGCAAAATGATACCTTTGAGAATAGATTGCACACTCCTAAAGTCTTTCTATCGTTGCAAAATAAAGAGAAAATAAAACATTTCTCAAAGATTGCAAATTTCTTTGTCACATCGGAAAAGTACATAATTTGTGAAAAGGAATTTCCCCTGCAATCTATTCTCAAAGGTGTACAATCTATTATCGATGGTAACATTTTGCTGTGTCATATGGGAGATCTGAGCCTTGCACAACCTTTTGTTTTATGCAAGCTTTCCTGTTGCAACAAGAAACTTTGAATCGACGGTAGTTGGACGGTTTGCTGCAGAGGCTGTAAAGTCTTGTCACATTTTATCGAAATTATCGATGATAAAATGGTGGAAAGAAATTGAATTTGTGGTGAAGTTATTCGTTAATATATCCGCTGGTTATTATTGCGAAAAAGAGTGATTTAATGCCGATTACTGGGATTCTGCTGCAAGTAAAGGTAGGCCCATTAGCTTTCTTCGCAGCAAATAGCTTTAATTCGTCTAGGATTTTCGAAAATCACACAAACAAATACTTTCATGTTATTTCTGGACATAATTCACGTAACATGTGAAATTTTGAAAGCTATATCTTATTTGTAGCGTTCCTGAAGAATTCTTGAACATAGGCCAATTTTCGAAGGAATGAAATTCGATGTAACGCCGATCCCTGATAAGATTTTAACCAAATGCAGAAAAACAAATGTGGAGTGGGCCCTCTCGAATCGATTCGTGGTAAAACCAGCTCTGTATCTTTATTACTCGAATATCCATTTTTATTTTCGTGAAGGTACTCGAAAATTTATCTCGGAAGCCTTATTTTCAGTCATGTGATCGGAATACGACGATATCATTGGCTTATAAGCGTGAAATTGGAAGATTTGCTGGTTTCCCTGTGCCCTATTGAAAGATTTGACTCATATGCTCCCTCACGCACACACTGCACTCTGCGCTGCGAGTGGCTTTTCATTCATTCGAAAAAGCGTACGGTAAACAACATTCTTGGCATTGTCAATGCTGTCAAGAAAAGCATTCATTTTGATTGATCTATTTTCTTGTTGATTGACGTAAATTACGATTTACATTACAAATAGTCTGTTTTTAGAACGCTCAAAGACAACAGCAGTATTGAAAAGTAACATTCCGCAGACAGCAAAATTGAAAAGGTTCTTTGTTCAAAACTTTCGCAAAGCAGTATGGGTCCTGATGTAAAAGGGAAAAATCGCCACAACAATTTTCCCACATCACCTCAATGCTTCGCGTCACTGCGTTCCGCGAGCAAAAAGGGTAAAATAGCCATATAAAGATAAAGCTGTGTGCAAAAGGGGAGAAAAACAACTAAAGAAACCGGTAAAACCAGTAATACTGGTAGAAAAACGGAGGCAAACAACTCAGAACAGTACCAGGGGGATTGAGGATTGCTGAGAATTAAGGGAAGGGTGGTCCCGAAGGATTAAGAGACTTTCGTGAATAAGAAGGTCAAAAGAATTCTCAGTTTTGTTGAGAATATCAAAATCTTCAAGGGATCCATTGTGGTCGGACTTAGAAATGTGGTCCCCAATGGCGGAACAGTTACCTTTTATCTTTTGACCTGCTTTGTTGATTCCCAAGTGGTCTCTACAGCGGGTAACTAAATTACACGGGTTGTTTCCCCATAGTACAAGGCATGGCAGCCAGGACACTTATATGAGTAAACTACAGAAGAACACATGAGAATAGGGAAGTGGTCATTGAACCTAGAATATGATGCTAAACGCATAGGAGAATTGAAAATAACCTTAAGCTTGAGATTAGGGCCTTTTAACATTGTATAACTTCCTAGAGAGGGGAGGCAGAACACAAGGAACTGCTTTTATTCGCGAGTAGGTGGAGGCCTTTTACTAAACTACTGGTCCAAGAAGGTTTTAATGACTCGACCAACAAGTGGCACAGGGAAACAGTTTTCTTTCAAAATTCCTTTTATTCTAACAACCTCATCATGAAAATTAAAATACGTAGAACATATGTGAAAAGCGCGGTACACTAGAACCCTAATTAAATTAACCTTGTATTTATTAGGCAAGAGAGATCCAAAATCAGTGTAAAGTCCTGTAAACGTCTTCTTCCTATATAAGCTAGCAGAGAAACTATTGTGATCATGAGTGACTGACGCATCTAGAAATGGTAGTGTGTTGTCCATTTGGAGTTCAACAGTAAATTTGATGTTAGGATGGTAGCTTCTAGTGTACCTTAATTCTCAGCAATCCTCAATCCCCCTGGTACTGAGGTACTGAGGTACTGAGTATATTTTGCTACAGGATATGCACTCCTTCCAGGGTATCGTTTTCACCTCTTTTTTTCTGACGCCGGGTTTCAAAAGGAGGCAGTTTTTTTAAAGCCAGTTGTCGAAAGTGATACCTTATTGTTTTTTTTCTTTTTTTACATTTTGGAGTATTCTTTTCGCTGATTTTTCCTAAAGCCGGCTAGCATATCTAGGGGAAAATTCTAAAGCCGGGTGAAAAAATTATTTCTGAGAATCAAGCACATCCCCCCCCCCCCCCCCCCAGGAATCAGATTTAGGTATTGAAAACGTTTTGTCAGGGTAGGGTAATAGAGTCGAATTTTTAACTCGTGTTTGTCCGACGAATTACATGAAGTGCCTCCGGCTAAGCAGTACGACTACCAGATCCAGAAGATCAGTGGTTTGCAAGTTATCCAAATGTGATATTGCGAATAGGTATAAAATTTGGTCAAAAACGTTCCTTGCTGAACGATTATTCCAATAACCAAGACCAATTTTGCTATATTTTTTCATGTTTCGGTAAAAAGTTAAAGTGAATGATTTTTAACCTTCAAATTTTGTATGCAATGACTAAGAGGGGGTTATCAGTACCAAACGTTGAATGCTTTGAACTTCTAGAGCATGCGCCATGTACGAAATACTGCCATTTCATTGTACTTAGTGATTTATACCAACAATGTAGTTTAGTTCTAGTGATTTGTATTGATGTATGTAGTTTATAGCTATTTTTAAAAAGCAAAACATTTGACTTGTAGTTGTTAGAGGTATTAGTGCATTTTCATATAATTGTAAGCAAAGATCCATTGCAAAGAGTCATATTATAAAACAGGACTCTAGATTAGAATTTAATAAAAATTGCTTTAGTTCTGGTTCTCCCTTCCTTTCCCCTGAATTTTTTCAATTTTCAAGCATCACTCTTGACTGTTTCGGGGTAACATCTGTCTCTGAACTACTTTTAAAGGGGCTCCGTCGTCAAACAGTAAACAAATCCGTAAACTCGCCCGTGTCGGGGATTATCCATTGTTCATCCATTGTTTTCTGCAGTTTGTTTGGTGGCTGCACCCAAGCCACCAAAAAGTGACCGTCAAAAATCCACTTATATCCGAGCAATCGTAGAAGATATGAATGTTTGGTTTGTTCCTTAGTGAAGTACAAGGATTAATGCCCAAACAGCAACTTTCATTTTAAAAAAATTCGAAAATCCTGTGTGATATCACCTTTCAAAAAACTGCAAAAATCATCGTTTTGTTTACGTTTTGACGACGGAGCCCCTATAAGTACTGGGCTGGAAATCATTCACGGGTTGGTAACTTCCATATATAGAGCAACGGGGAAAAAAGTGTGTGTTTTCAGCCTTGGAAATTCCTAAATATGGGTCTGAAATGTTTAACCGTTCCATCATAGCAAAAACCTCGTAGAGCTTTTGTTTATAACGTTGGACTCATAATTGAATTATGTGTTTTAAGTGAAATTAAACTTGATTTCTGTTGTGTTCAACATGAGTTTTTCACTCAAAATCCTTAAGAATGGGTATGAGAATCGAGCGAGAGAATCCCTTGGGATGGGTCTTTCGTTAGAAGTTGGGCGGAACGTCCCCGTAATCCCAAGAAATAAGCTACCCCCCCCCCCCCCGGATCATCACTTTATGCTACATACGTATTAAGGCCAGTCAGTGGAATTTTTCGAGCGGCCGAAATTTTAGACAAATAAAAGATCGTTCAGCCGTAACTTTCTATTCAATTCCAGAGCGACATTTTCTCACGAAAACAATAGAATTTCCGCCCGCTCGGAAAATTCCACTGACTGTAAATCAGCCTTTACGTTACTACTAATTTTTCTACGAAACAGGGACGTTGGAAGCATCTCAAACTTGGCACTGCACTTCAAGGGCACTTTTTCATTAATCTAAAGGGGCACTTCCTGAAAATATCAGAATCTTGCAGAATCTTGGGGGCACGTGCCCCAGTGCCCCCCTCGGTTCCTACATATCTGCTATGAAACACTGCAAGAAAGATACAATGGGGAGCTAAAGACTTTGACAACCCCGTGGAAATAACAAGGAAAGAAAAAAACTACGGGGTGAATCCGGAAAGATGTCCTACCCGCCGTTGATTGTTTTTATTCGTAGCAATAGCTAAGGAAGCTAATTTTTAAATAGACGCTAGATGTATCGATGTAATTAATTCTTTGATATGCATTTTCGTATGAAATTTATCATTTATGTTTATTGAATAGACATGGATGGACCTAGATTTAGTGCAGCTATGGTGCAGCAGAATGTACATATAACTTGCTTTCGCTTGCATAATCAATTTGATTCATCTTTGATATAATTCGTTTTTCGCATAGAGATTTTAATATTATTATGCTGATTAATGTTAATTTTATATTAATATTTTGATATTAATAATCTTTCAAATGGAGGAGAAGTGTTATTCTCTGCGTTTTCCCCTGTCTTTTTATCGAGACATTGTCAAGTTTCCTCCAATATTTGACGCGATGTTCACATCTTTGCCACGTCAATAAAATAAACCCCAGGGGGCGCCCAGGTATATTTAGGGGTGCTCAGGCTGGTGTACAACGCATCAACCCAAAAAAATAATTTCTAGCATGAAAATAGACCCACAAAATAATTTTTCTTACCCTACATACCCAAAAGTTATGAAATCAGTATCTTTAATTTGTAGAAAAGTGCCCTAACTGCGTACATCTACATATTGTATTAGGATATTCACGGTTTTTGATCTTGGCAATGTTATTTGATGTTAATTTTATTCGTAAATTATATTTTTCTCGATTTTTTATTCTATCCATACTTTAGACCCAAAAAAGTAAGCCAGAATTTCAGGAACCTAAAAAAATATCTGTGCAAATCATTGACCCAAAAAATAACCCTTGCCCAATTTTTAGACCTAAAAAAGTAGCCTGAGCATTAGCCCTGTCCACAAGTTGCTCGAAATATCTCGAAAAGTTGCTCATAATTTCCTGAAAAGTTGCTCAAAAGTTGCCATTTTTTCAAAAAGTTGCTAAAAAGTTGCTCTTTTAGTGTCATTTTTTTAAGGTCAAGTGCTATAGATGTATGAATAATTGACAAATATGCATAAGATTAGCGCCAAGGATGCTTCGAAAAGTATCTATTTATTTCATTTCACCATTTTCTCTTATGAAGCAACTGCAGCTTCCTAAAAGTTAGATCCTTTTTGACGCTAATACTGTTGAAAACATGTAACACATCTTTAGTATTCTAGCAGGAACCATTTGTTGCCTATAAACAACAACAACCACAACCACAACAACAACATTAATTGATGATTAATAATAATCATCGTTGTCATCATCATCATCATCATCATACTGACCATAGTCACAAATCGTTAATTTCAAGGACCAGTTCTTCACAAACCAAGACGTTTAATCCCTGCCTGACCAGAAAACAGATCCTTTCCATGTATAATTTTCATTACTGTTGCAGAGAATAAACAAAATATCACAGAAATTGCTCTAATATGGCTGAAATAAGGATAAGTTTCTCAATGTTGCAAAAGTTGCCAAAATTCCTAAAAGTTGCCCAAAAGACTTCAAGTTGCCCAAAAGTTGCCGAGCAACTTGTGGACAGGGCTACTGAGCATCCCTATCCTAAATACATCATGGTACCACCCCTTCTCGTTTAAAAGGCTACTGCTCGAAGAATATGACAGCAGCAATACTGGCAAATGTCTTGTATAATAGCTGAAATTTAATGTTAAATCAAAACTCTGCCAAGCTTAAGTCGATTATTCTTTTTCGAAGTCATGGCAGACCTGGAGAAGAGTGAAGTGGCCAACTTTATTTTGTAAATTATCAAATCTAATTCAAATTACTTGAACCTGAAACTACTGTAGCTGGCATGTTTTTTGCAGAAAACGTTTTCGGGTACTTGTACTTGTATTTTTCTAAAGAAATTGTTAGCGAGAAACTCAACTCTCAGATCACTATGATGTGAAGAAACTTAATTGCTGTGTATGTTTACTTGTTTCTTGTGCCATATTATCCGAAAGGAACTTTTGAATAACGTCTGATCAATGTTTCCATTGATCAGACGTTATTGGTCATGGATTGCAAAACTCGCAAGGAGAAACTCTTGAGTATTCAAAATCTGCGAATTTTACTGCAGGACACTTCCAGCTCAAGTCATTGCTCAAAAATAGAAGACAAGCGCCGTTTTCTCTGTCGGCTAGTATGAAATGCAGGTCAGGGAGGCAGGTTACTATTATGGTCAAGGCTTCATAGGATGAAACAAGGAATTTATTGTGTGCAAGATACAAGAGCCGCCATTGCCAGAGGCGCCGGAGGCTCCATGATGCGGCGGGGGCAGGAATCGCAGAAAGGGCACCTTAGGGTGTCAAAGTTGGCCGTTGAAAATGATCGGTAATCGTTGTTTAGGATATTGTGCTCAACATCTATTTCGACACGGGCGTCGCCAGCCCAAAAAGCTGCAGCAGAAAGGCTGAAGGGGGTCTGGGGGCGAAGCCCCCAGAAAAATTCTCCTGACCACTCCCTTCAGACCCTCGGAGAACGTGGGAAGTGCCCTTTAAGGCCGGTTTACACGGGCGTTTTTTCCTAAATTTTTCGTAAACTTTCTCTGAGATTTTTAAACAGGAAAATATCAACGTTGAAGTTTGATCTTATCTCCCGTTTTTAATCTCGTTAATTGGTTTTAATGAGCCATCGTTGATGATTTTATTCTGATCCAGGGTCAAAATAAAATCGCTTCTTGCATTTTTTTCAAAGGAGCCGACAAAATTTGAGACAATTGACTGACTTGGCTCAAATATTTTGGCGCGCTATTTGAATTTATTTCACAGAGGATGAAAATTAATTGAGTATCTTCAACGACTTTATGGCTGTATATTAGAATTATCCCCATGATAAGCATACTTCCCCCTTTCGATTTCGTTGCAAAAATGGCAAAGCGCGACAAAACCGGAATAAGATCATGACGTCAGTGGCAACTTCGTTTCCAAACCAATGTCCAATGCTGGGGACAATCTGTATTGAAGCAAAACTTGGCGATTTGTGAAATATCAACTCATAATTAAAATCTACAAAGGTCTACAAAGCTTCAAAAGTTTCACTCCTGTTCAGAAAAATTGGAATGACAGTGGAATATCTCGGATGCAGGAAACGTATCAGCGATCGTTGTCAAGAGCCAGTACATCCACTCTTTCACCAAGAGTAGAACTTGGAGAACAATACGATACAACAGAACAAACTGATATCGAACATGATTTTTGAATGTAAAAGAATTGTATTTTTCTTGAGAACTGTTGCTGATAGAAAAAATCTTTTGTCTTGTCTTCTCTCGATGCTGTTTTCCAAAGTATCCACCAATCCTCTGTGAAATAAATTCAAATAGCGCGCCAAAATATTTGAGCAAAGTCAGTCAATTATCTCAAATTTTGTCGGCTCCTTTGAAAAAAAATGCTAGAAGCGATTTTATTTTGACCTTGGATCAGAATAAAATCGAACGATGGCTCATAAAAACCAATTAACGAGATTAAAAACGGGAGATAAGATCAAACTTCACCGTAAATATTTCCTGCTACATGGTAACTTTTTCCTAAATGTTGAAAATTTCAGAAAAAGTTTACGAAAAATTTAACAAAAACGCCCGTGTAAACCGGCCTTTAGACACTCAGAGAACATGATGGGAATGCCCTTTTTAATATTTTGATCTATTTCGATATTTCTGGAAAAGCAACCATCTCAAGTAGTACTTTTTAAAAAGGAATTGAGAATTCAAGAGGAAGGCCAGTTATCACAGAAGTTTCAAGTCAATAAAATTCTACCCTCCCGAATCTTTTTGAATGATTTCGAGAAATTATAACATTGACTCTGTGAAAACTAGGGTGCACATGTCCACCCCAGACCACCCCGTGGCGACGCCACTGTCCTTCGAACGTACTGTAATCTTGAGAGCAGAAGGAATTGTTCTATTACTGTGACTGCGGACGAGAAACAACTCGCTTCCAACTAACAGACGCGATTAATCAATTGTTCTCTGAAATACATTTTTTGGAAAGGGCACTTTGCTGCCCCCGCGCTGCCCCCGTACCACTAGGGCAACGGGCAGCTGTGGCTCCGGCGCCCTTGGCCATTGCAATGAATTGTGCCACGAAGGAATCACCCTGATGCGCCCAGTGCAGTTTGAATACTGTCAAGCATGTGGAGCTCATGAATGTGCAATCTTCTTTGATATTTGTTTGTTTGTTTGTTTTTGATGTACACAAGCAGCAAAGGTAAGGTGGCAGAAAAGTATTATCATGAACAATAGGACATTGATTGAATCCCATAAGACACACAATAGACATAACCAGTTCACTAATCCTGAAGCGAGGCGAGAGGCGTTACACTCTTTTTTTTATAAGAATACTATAAATTTTTTCCAGCCTCAATATTCTTAAGTAACTTTTCGTTTTGAGCCTTAACATATTCTTAAAGCATTCTTATTTTTTCAAATCTGGTATGGTTTCAAGGGAACATAATTTAAACAAGTGTCATATCATTATGACGAAAGACAAATTTTAGCAATTGTAACAATAACAATGTTATGAACATCGCAAAACAGGCAACTGCTGAATATTCTTATAATATTCTTAAGATTTGGATGATTCTGAGCCTGAATATTCTTATAAACAATATTCTTATAAAAAAAGAGTGTATATGGCAATGTCTTTGGGGAAAATGAAACATGCAAAAACTTGACCTGCATTTTACATTAGCCGCTTCCCTGTCCGTCGTCCGTCAAAGTCAGCAATCTGTAACGAGGCTACCCCAAAATTCAATAGTTTCGCTTTCTTCAATATGGCGGACGAGGAAGACCTAAATTTCCTCAGCCAAGGAGAAGAGATGCTCCCAGGAAAGTTAAAAGCTCTCCTGATATTGACCAACCAATCTCCAGAAGCTTCTAAAGAGCACTACAAATGTTTGGAGGCTCTCCTGCAAGTTATCATTGCAAGGTAAGTTTGAAAAAACCATGGTTGTACAGCAGCATTTTGTAATTGGGCTTTGGGTGGGTGGGCCTAACAAACTGACCTTCTGAAAAAGATAAAAATGCTAAAGATGGCGGAAAGGAGCTTTTCAGCGTGATCCTTTAAATTGAAATTTGGATCTACCAGTCATGTCAATCGAAATTCCAAGCTATTCAAAAAGGATTATCGAAAAGCATCGAATCGATCCATCCATCGATTCCACCATCTTCAAACCTAATTGATTCAATGTTGTTTTGTTTGTCTATTGATTTTTCTATGCCTGGATGGACGCCGGGGAGGGGGGCAGCCAAATAGCCAAGGGCAGGGAGGGGGAGATAAGCACATCATGGTTCAGGAAAACAATTTGCTTACTAGGGGAAAATAGTTTTGAAGGACATAAAAATGTCAAATTTATGATCCCCACGCCCAAGCGCCCTTAGATTGGAAAGTATTGCAGAATGCATGAATACAGGGGCTTCTTCTCATTGAAAACCCCTTTAGCAGCAATGCCAATTTTGTGTCACCAAACAATAGGCTTAATTGTTTCCTTGGTACATTTTACCGGGTGACCCAAAAAAAGTGACCCAACGCAATCTGTTATAGAGAATAAAGTATGTGGCTGATTGAAGTGCTTCAAACGTTGTTCTGTTGCTAAAAGACTAGCCTACGTTATGAGTATTTTTCGCAATTTTTTTCGACACGTTGAATTTCCCGAATTAAGGATTGAGAAAAAGGGCATACTCAAAATCTTCAAAAAGTCGTCAAAAATAGGGGATTGATTTGCAGCATTTTCAGATGAGCAGTGTGTTTCATTTCAGCCTGGGAATAGGAATCTCAGTCGAATGTTGTCAGAGCAAGTTTATAGTCCCTTGATGCATAAAATATTCTTATCTCAAGGGGCAAGGATACTCGTGCTTTCTGTAAGCAATTCTTTTCTGTGAGCAATAATTGCGTGGAGAATTTAATTCCTTTGAAATTCCACAATTTTAAAAAGATTATTTATTTTCAGCTCCAAATGCTTAGGTACATAGGGACCATAAACTTGCTCTGGAAACTTTTAACTCAGTTGCCTATTCCCAGGCTGAAATGAAACAACCTCCTCATTGTTTTGAAGATCTGAAATGGCTTTAAATCAATCCCCTGTTTTGACAACTTTTTGTGGATTTTAAGCTGGCCCGTTTTCTCCAAATCTTTAATTCAGGACATTTACAGTGCCGAAAAAAGTTCCAAAACATACTCATAATGTAAGCTAGTCTTTTAGCGATGGAACAACTTTTTAAGCATTTCCATCGGCCACATACTTTTTCTCTAGAGCAGATTGCGTTGGGTCACTTTTTTCTGGGTCACCCGGTATCTGAAATTTGAAATGTGCAGTGGATTTCCCCACTGACAGTGACTCTGTCTACGGCAAATTTTCCAATCTGGCCCATGCCCAATCACTCATTTGGAAAATCCAACAAAAAATTACAAGATGAGGTCCAGAACATGACAAGTGGTCACAAACTGGTGCTAAAAACTGTGACTCCACCTTTACCAGAGGAAGTCAAATCTGTATGGATGTTCTGTTTAAATGGCGCACCCCTGAGACAGAAGATGTCAAAAGTCATCACGTGACTATCGGTGTCAATCAGGTTGCCCTGGAAACAATGTGAAGAGAAGATTTTTGGAAATAAAGGAACCCCCATGGATTTTGATGAGATTTTTATATCAAAGCCCCTGGATTTACATGTCATGTTTCTGATGAAAACACTCTTGGATGTTTTTACTCAAACAGGGACAGAAGACTGACATTTTCTTCCCAAGTGGTTGCGTTTACAGTTACTGTAATTTCACCCTTGGATTTCACTCAGTTATTGTAATTCACCCCATGGATTTCTTCTTCCAACTCCCTTTTTGTCATTTTGGAACCCCTTTTGGAACCACCAAATTCGAAGGTGTTGTGGCGACATTGCTCTGACATTGCATCCTCTGACATTGCAGCCAGAACAGTCAGGTGGACCGGGTTCGATCCCAGGTAGAGCCCCATCACTGCAGCGTCATGACAAGGGGTCGCGGACTCGATTAGGCCTATTCTACTACAATCCCAGCGCTTGGCGCAACTTCACCTTCACCTTTTGGATTTGCATAAAACTGAGAATGTTGCTGATCCCCTTGGAATTACATCTTCCCACCAATTTGTAAGCTTATTAAATGACACATCTCATCACAGTTTCTTAAAAAGTTCTGACAGTCTTTCACTTAATTTTAAAATTGTCCAAACAGCTTTTTGAAAATATCTGCTCCCTTTTGCAGTCCAATGATGCTCTGCATATGAAAGAATCATCTGTGTGTATGACCCCTGAAGGTAAATTTGAAGGTATTGTGGCACAATGGTCTAATCCTCTGACTTTGCAGCCAGAACAGTCAGGCAGACAGGGTTCGATAGCGGGTAGAGCCCCACCACTTTGAGTGTCATGACTAGGGGTTGCGGACTCAATTAGCGCTTAGCTACTTCTGTGATCCCAGTGCTAGGTGCTAAAAAATGCAACTTCACCTTCACCTTGATTTATGCTTTAAATAGTGGATGGATGGGATTCCTGCTGTGTGAAATTGCGAATTCAGTTCAGTTCAGTTCATTGATTTTAAATTCAACTACATACAAATACTCAAAACATTAAACAATTTACAACAATTTGAATAATTACAAGTTACAAATTAAAATACAAGCATACAGACTAAACATAAATAAATCGAAAAATATACTACATGACTAGGGGATTTGTATGAAGAGGAATTCTTAAGGAGGAGCTCTCTCAGTAGCTGAGCTAATCAAGGAGAGAGCACCCCCTTTTAGTAGGAAATTTGACTTTTTAAATCTGATTAAGAAAAATTATGGGTGAATAGTGTTAATGACTCTTTAATAATTGTTTTCAAAAGGGAAGGCTTTGAGTCGCATAAACCTTCACAAACTGAATTCCATACTTTTTTAAAAACAAATTAATTAACAAAAAAATAACGAACAAAGTCAAATAAGATAGATATTAAGCTCCTTTCCCACAGCACCACAAAAGTCATGCGACCGCCATGTTGACGTCGGAGCAAGAAGCGAATGGGTGGCTGCTGCCCTTTGGTTTTGGTGTGCTATCCAGATTGGGGTGGCGCATATGGCAATGGGCGGCAGCTGTCCGTTGGCGCGTGGGGGGCCCTCTGTTCATTACCTTGCACTTGTGTTCTCCCAAATTTTCTGTGAGACAGACATTAACTTTTTCTTAATAGTGTTGTTGTTTTTTCCTAGTGTATTGAGATTCTGAGTTGTAAGTGCCTTTCATGGTGGGAACTCCAGTGTATATTCCTACCATGATCGGCACAGTTAGTTCTATTTCTGAGTTTCTTTTCCTTTTGAAAAATTGATTATATAAAAAAAGGAGTTTCATCACAAATTCTTCTATTTGTAGGGAGTATGAAATTCATGACCAGCAAAATGAAGATGAAGATTTGTTCTCAGTTCTTGTTGCACTAGCAGCACAAAGAATCGGAACATTCATTGAATCCTGTAAGCATTGTAATCCAACCTTACATAGTCAGTATACTGTAGCCCTTCTGCATACAAATATTGGTTTCCTGTCTAGGAATTGTCTATAGTTTCTTAAGAATTCTTGTTTTAAGAAGTTACAATCTTTCAGATGGCTTAAAGAGACACAATCGCAAATTTTTTATGTTGGAAAATCTCACCAAGATTCTTCATGCATAAAAAGAGACCTTGTACATTCTAAAAATGTATTTAGTAGTTTCATACGACTTCTAAAAGTATCATAAAACAGTAAAACGAAAGGAAAAACAACTTATTTTTGTACCCACACTTTCTGCAGCACGTTCTCATAAACAGTTTATTAAACCCAAGATTTTTGAAGAATTTTTTCAATTAAGAGACTAGACATTTAGTTTTCTACACCCGGAAGTTCTTTTGTACCAAGGGTTTCTTGTATTGTTAATGATTTATGAAACATATAAATTAAAAACTAATTAGGATTATAATTAGGATTCTACTGTTCTGTTCTTGTAAAAAGCTCTAGCTCAAAATTGCAAAAAGACATGGAAAAAATGACCAATTTTAACAAGCTCCTATAGCTAATTTAATCTTTCTTCTATGCAAGAAAACATTGAAAAACATAATCTTAGTAGCTTTTCACCAAGATTTTATTTCCAAACATTTCACACTTTTCTCTGGCCCAACTGGTACATACATTCTAAACTTTTTGAACATGCAAGTAGAATAAGAATGAGGTGCAGTAAGTTATCACCAAGCCTAATCTTTTTATAAAACGTTTCATTGCTATTTTAGGTAAAGAGTTTACAGACCTCACCTTAAATGCAACCAAAGTCATCCTGTCATATTGCCTTGGGAGGATTAAGTCTGAAAAAGAGTCACATGGATGTATCCCAAAGGTATTCCATCTTTCATTCTGAACGTGCAGTACAAGCCTTACGCACATTAGGACTGTTTTCCTCGACGTTACTAAAACACGGAACAAGCGGAACAAGCCCGTAACAAGCGGAACAGGCCAGTAACAAGCGGAACAAGCAAGGAACAACCCAGTAACAAGCTGCACAACTATGGAACAGTCCAGTAAAAAGCAACAACAACAGGAACAGGCCAGTAACAATTGGAATAGCGACACAGTAACGACCATAGAACAACTGTAATGACCCAAAATGAAGAGAATAAAGGGAAACATCCTTCCTCCAGTAAAAGAAAGTTTATTAAAAAAATCCATCCTAGTGCAACTTCTTAATTCTTTGGTGATCTGATAGTAACTTTTTTCACAAAATATTTCCTATGAAACAATTAAGTGTATTCATTGCTTTCCTCTCGATGCAAACTGGTAAAATGAAAGTTTTGCAATAATGTATCATGCTTTCGCTTTACATCTCTTTGCCAAATATTTTTTTATTTTCGTTCATTTGCTGTTCTTTTTCGCTACTTGATTTACGCAGCACGCAACGCATCACAGGAGGCCTTGAAAGGTAGAGTACCCCACTTTCTTGGAGTTCAGTATGCTAATTTCATGCTTTTGGTGCTTTATCTAATGCTGGTCAGTATGCTAATGTTCTACTTGTTACTGGTCAGTTCCTTTCTTATTCCATTTGTTACTCTGGGTTGTTCCCTGCTTGTTCTGCTTGTTACTTGGTTGTTCCTTGCTTGTTACGCTTGTTACTGGCCTGTTCCGCTTGTTACTGGCTTGTTCCGCTTGTTCCGTGTTTTAGTAACGTCGCTGTTTTCCTGCCCAAGGATTCTTAAGCATCCTTGAGAAAATTATCAGCTTCTTAACAATCTTTGTCTTCTAAGATTTTAGCAGCCTTTCATACCAGGCAAGAATTGTTATGAGTGCGTGAAGAATTCTTGAAAATTATGAAGAGTTACTGAGAAATTTGCAAATTCTTGCTATGTTGATAGGATGGGGAGGGGGTCAAATACTGTAGAGGCTTTATGGTTGTACTGTATCTTCAGTTGTATAATCTTCGAAGGGTTGATACATTTCGCCAATGCTTAAGTGTAGCAGGAAAGTCTTGACTCTTGATAAGGAAGGAAGCTTTGGAAATTAGAATTTGTTGGAATTAATGAATAGTTTTCATATCCACTCATATGAGTGGCCTAGCCTAACACTTTCCCAGAATGAGTGATAAAAATGACAACAGAATTTAAAAGTAAATTTTCTCATTGAAGGCAGCAACATCATTGATTTGAAGTCAATAAAGAATGACATTTTTCATAATTTCTTGGGATTTCTCAAATTTTGGCAGTTCAGTACAGTTCAGGTCAGTTCAGTTCGGTTCAGTTCGGTTCAGTTCGGTTCAGTTCAGTTCAGTTCAGTTCAGTTCAGTTCGGTTCAGTTCATATATTTTAAATTCACAACATACAATTTATAACTTGCTCAACCAACAGATAACTAAACTACATTGAAATAAGAAATAAACTAAATGGCAAATATTTTCTAAAAGCCTTGAAGATGGAATGCAGTCCCCAATGCAATGAAATATTCTTTTTATGATTTTCCTCCTTTGTCTGGAGTATAAAGATTGTTCTTGTTTCTTTCTTCCTCAGTTTGAAATCAAAGACCTCTTTTTAAATTTTTTGATAATTTCATGAATTGGTTTATAAAATTCCTTTTTAGCCATTTCTGCTCAAAATCATTGATGGTATATGCCATGGGAAAGAATGCCTTGAAGCATCAGAATTGTCTGATATCTCAGGAACGTTTGATCTGCCTGCAATGCAGAAATATACAGCCATTGCATCAGTGGGTACAGTTACACCATCAGCTTCCATCCCTTTCAATATTCTTCATCAAAGGTATGTTTTACAAATTCACAGCAATGCACAAATACATTTCATCTCATTCAAAAGTTAAGAATAGACAAAATTGGCTAAGGTTTGTTTACACCCATTTCAAGTCATGTGATCAATCCCTTGATGAAACTTCTTTTCATTTCTTTAAAATATTTCGTGCCATTCAAAGTTGTGCCATGAGTGCAAAATATAGCATAACACTGAAACTTCCCAAGAGTATGGTCACATGACTTGAAATATGGGTAAAAGAAACCTTAGCCGATTAGGTCTATTGAATGTTTATACTGTAAAATTAGTAACTTTTATGTTGCATCTCTCTTTACAAGATGCATTTTTAACTCTTGAGGGAAATATAATGTACTCTGAATGTTGCTTTATTTTCTGTGTGTGGAGATTCTTTTCATTTTAATTGAGATTTTTTCTGGTTTTTTTCTTGTGCTTGATTGTCAGGATTGTTAGTAATTCAACTTTCAAGGCATTGAGTCATGTTAAGTAGACTGCGTATACCCAAAATTCAAGAATCTGCCGACTCATGGTTCTCGATGCTGCTAATTGGCTAACGTTTAAGTGTAAAATGAAACTGATCACATGAGACGCATTGTGCAGCAGCAGGCCCTTTTAATAAACACCCCACATTTTCTCTGACTCACCCGGTATATGAAAGATTTTTATGATCTGAAATTGTTGTAAACAACGTTTTCTCAATCATATTCTTTATTCACGCAACAGTCAGCAGTGTACAAATCAGGGAGGAGACTGGCTGGAAAAGTACAAAGCACATTGCAATCAAACCATGAGAAGTCTCAATGCAGGAGGCATTTTATTTTGCTATGCACTGAAGTCGCATGGTTTGCCAGCTTTCAGCAAATTCTTTGAAGATAAAGTCAGTGGAGCGAAGTCTCAAGTGGACGTTGTCTCTCTTGATGGGTGAGTAATTTAATTGAAAGATGGCAGATTTTATGACCATAGTGTCAGGCCCAGTAAGATTACAGTAACTCAAGAACCGCTAATTATTGTAGTTGAAGTATACAGGGTGTCCCAACAAAATTGTGCCCCGTTTGCCTAAAGATTGTGACAAAACGGCGAAATATTCTCGCCAAACTTTTATATGATGTTGTTCTTCAGATGTTCAAATATAGTTTGCTGCCATCTCCGTAAAAATCGGTTGAACAATGATGGAGCTATGACCTTCAGAAGACCAAATTTGCCTGATGACTGAAACCAGCGGTCGGCCATTTTGTCTTACTATTTTGCAGTGATAAATATCTTCACCGAGGTAAGAAATAATTTCTGTGAGGTCAGAAATAGTGGAACTCTCTGAGAAATATCGGAATCTTCATGGGAGCTATGGCATTGGAGGCTGCTGTTTCATTTTTCATCCGTAAAGCTATTTATCGCTGCAAAATAGTAAGACAAAATGGCCGACCGCTGGTTCCGCTAAGTCATCAGGAAAATGTGGTCTTCTGATAGTCATAGCTCCATCATTTTTCAACGGAATTTTACCGGGATGGCAGCAAACTTCATTTGAACATCTGAAGAGCAACATCGTGTAAAAATTTGGTGAGAATCTTTTGTCGTTTTGTCGCAATCTTTAGGCAAACGGGCACACATTTTTTGGGACACCCTGTACTTGATCAAGAAATATGTTTTACATGTGTTCATCCGTAACTCATTCTCTCTGCTGATGTTGCTTAGGCAAATCGAAAATGTTCCACCCACTTGGACGGAGGTATGCAAGAGTCTGTACGTGCATTAAATTTCCTTGCAAATATATATTTTGTATGCAGCTGATGCCCTCTGCTCCGTTCGTCCGACATACCTTGTCAAAGCAGTTAGCCATTGAAGACAAAGCGAATTCTCTCAAGGAACAAATCTAAAAAAGGGAAGCCACAAAAGATGTCCTGAAACCATTATGGCCAACTGTAGACTTATGACGATGAGTCTCTTGTTGCCTTGTGCTCTTTGACTTCAAGATGGCGCTTCAATCAACAGAGACTCATAATATTACTCTGAAAAACCTGACCCTATTAGGCCTAATATGCTGGGATTCCTAGCATACCAATCAGATTGCGAGATTTGGCAAAGAACAATCATTTTAGTATCTTCCTCCACTGTTTTGTTTGTCTCATTCAGAATGTGATCGTTAAGTGTTTGAATTACGCCCGAAACATACGAAATTGTAATGTTTGCAATAGACCTTTTTGCTATTCTGAAAAGAATCGGAATCGAACGACATTTTGCTGCATTTTGTAGAATTTTCGAATGTGCACAATAGTGGTAAAAGCTCTAGAGCCGCTCGATTGAACGTCTCGTACAGAAATGTATAAAATTAACGGTCGATCCAGGCTCTTTTGTAGAATAGCTAAAAGGTCTATGGCTGAATCAGAAAACGAGAAAAGTGGCAGAGGTGCAGCCGTTCATGAAAAACCGCTTGTAAATTGAGAAGGATACGAATGATTTTTGCAAACTACCTTTTTGATCTAAGTTACATGCTAGCAACGCAAATATTATCAGTTAATAGGAATCTGACCTTAAGCAACAGGTTACATGATGATTTTAATTTGCAATTAGTAAGTAATGGGAACTTAATAGGGTTCTTTTTCGTCGTTTTCTAATCTTGCAATTACTGTCTGAATCTAATTTACCAAGCCTATACAACCGAAACCAACCGCCGTCTTGAATGAATTTCGCTCCTCTGCAAGCAATCTGGCGAAAAAAGTGCGTGTTTTTGAAAGATTGCTTGAGGAGGAGTGAAGCGTCATTCGGAAACCGTTGATGCAGAATAATGGCGGTTAAGAAGGACTCGAGCTGTGATGCTGATTGTGTTGGCTTGGGAAATGCGATTCAGGCAGTAACTGCGAGATTAGGAAACAACAAAGAAGAACTTGAGTAAGTTGTCATTGTATCGTAAAGGTGTCCTGAAGCGAAAATTTTTATTGACACAAATGAACAGCACTGTCGATTGATAAGTAATCCTGTTTAAATTTCTTTGATATCTCATTTCGTTTTCAAGTTATTCACTGATTTTATGTTTCAGCTGATGACGTCATTTTGTTTGTAAATGACTAAAATAACATATGGAAATATAGCTGTATCTGATCTTTGAAATATTACAGTTGTAGGAAACATTTCAGCTGAGCTGAATAGATTTAATGAAATTGCCTCATGACTTAATATGATTTTTAGGAAGGCATGTTAATGGTGCAAAGTTTTTCAATTAGATTTCTCTTTGGAAACATGATCAACCTTGTATACTTTCTTTATTTTTTGCAAACAAAATGACGTCATCAGCCAATGGTACAAAACAGTGGATAACTCAAAAATGAGACAAGGTATCAACAATTTTTAAGCGGCGTTTTTTATCAGTCAACAGTGCTATTCATTTGCATCAATAAAAATTTTCGCTTCAGATCACCTTTCAGGTCTCCTGGTGCTCATGATCTGATAAATGGTTTGAGAGCTACAGGCTTTCAAATGTCTGAACATTTTTTTACTCACCCGATATTATTTTTTACTGATTATATTCTATTCAAAGACTTGAAGAACTGTTGGAACACCTCAGTGCTGCTAACAACATCATTAGCATGTCTAACGCAGTACTTGTCACAGATTCACATTTACAAGACCTCCATACACTTGTAATTACGATAATGAAAGCTGCATTCTTTGTTGCCTCTGGGTGTTATGGAATTCAACAGAGTGGAGAAACTCAAATGCTTGAAGACTCTTATCGTAAACTTGCGTGGAAAATAACTGAAACCAGTGTAAGTGACAAGGTTTTTGATTATATTTCTTACTGATTAACCAAGTCCCCTTGTTTCCTGGCGGTAAATCCTGTTCAACAGAGACTCATGTGAATGCATCATCATCGTCATTTTTTATGCTACTTAAGTATAGTAATACTATCATACGAGCCCTGGAAAAAGGAAATCTTATCTCGTCTAGGGCGCTTACAATAAGAACAGAAACTGATATCTAAATATCTAAAATAAACGAGCTTGATTTGATTTAATACCATTTAGTGGCGTGGCCAGGGTAAATTAAGTTGGGGGGGGGGTATACAAGGAGGGAGTCTGGGGTCTAAGCCATCAGGAAAATTTTTGCGGCAACGCCCTTTACTTTGGCTTAGAATGCATCTCCCAATATCATGCTTGCCTTTAGTGACAAGAAAACCTTGATCATTTTGTGACAGTTATCCTATGAATCAGAGCACGAGAAAAATTTTTGAAGGAAAATCCTTTACTTTGGCCTGGAATGCATCTCCTGATATCATGCTTGCCAGTGCTAAAATAGAAGATTTTACATTTCTCGGAAAATTCTTACCCAACCTATACCCAGCTAGTTTCTCTTCGGTTTTAGAGAAATCTCGAGGACCATCTTTCGACAAAAGTCGGAGGGCAATTGCTCCCATACCCCCCGCCCCGTGGCCATGCCATTGATACCAGTTTAGAATCCCTGAACTTCTTGCAAAAACTACCTCTTGGCTTGATTGTTGAATATCATTTGGAAGAGAATTCAAAAAGTTTTGCACCTTTTAGTTAAATGGCCTTGTTCCCCTAGCTCCTTTTGTTTTTGGTACTTGAAAGAGATCATTCAGGCGAGTACTATGTTTATGCAGTATAGGTTCCACATCTTCAAAAAGGTTGGTGTACATTTGAGGACCTATTTTGTTGAACTGGATGACTTCAAAGAAACTTTAGCTATTCGCTACAATCCTACCGTTGGACTTTTCTCAAACCCTCAATATTTTCAGATTTAGAGCGTTGTTCTTCTCTTTCAACGATTGAAAAAAAAAATTAAAAAAAAATTAAAACCATCGTAATTTCTAAACTGTTTTATGCAACATGAAATAATGTCCAAGAAAACCATAGTTTACGAATGTCTACAATATGATATCAAGCAAAAGTTTTTCACTCTTCTGGTTTATGATTTAGAAATTTGATGACGTCATATCCTCAAATGAGTTAGAATATATAATACGCTGTGATTTCAGAAAATATTCAACATTTTTGAGAAGTCCAACGGTAGAATTATAGATAAGTAGCTAAAGTTTCTTTCAAGCCATTCTTTTTAAAGAAATAGGTCATAGAATTTTACAACCGCCTTTTTATACCGATTTAAAGTGTCAGTTTTATATTTTAAATTTCCACTACCTGCAATTCTATAAACACAAACTAAACATATACCTAATACAAATGGAACAAAATCAGAATTAATATAACAGATGAACTAAACACAACAATGGTTGTAAAATATGAAGAAAATCACATTTGGGAAATATACAATAGATTCTAAATCAAATTAACAACAAGAAGAATTGTAAGTGGAGGAATTTCTTAAGGAGGAGCTCCCTCAGTAGCTAGGCTAATCGAGGAGAGAGCACCCCCTGTTTCAAAGATATTATTGAAGATTATTAACTCTTTCGAATTTTATATAAATTTGCAAAGTATTGGCATTTCTACGGTTGGTAGTTGTTTTGAAAGAAAAAGGCTTTGAGTTTTCTACGAAAACTAGAAGCAGATGGTGAACTTCTTATCTCTACAGAAATGTTGTTGCAGCACTTTGCTCCATGGTAATCATTTTTTTAAATTTATTTCTTTAGCTTTCCTTCTTCAAATCTGCGTTGACTGCAGTTACCATATCCTCGCGATTCACTGGAAAAGCGTACCAGAATTTTGAGGCAGGAGTTGCTGATGTCATTCTTCATGGTTTTGATATTGTGTTGCTTGAAAGGAAGAGATCAAAGGAAGAAGTCTCTGAAAGATTTAAATGGTAGGTTTTTTCGTTATTCAAACAAGGACAGATAAAAGATTTAAATGGTAGGTTTTTTAGTCATTCAAACAACGACAGATAATGTTACAATAGGATCCGCTACTTTTTGTTGACACCCAAATACAAAGCTATTAGCGATCGCAGACAAAGGGAATTCTATGCCTGGTTGGTCAAGTCATAAGCAAAAACAATGCAAGCCGCAAGAATTGCTCTGAAACCCAGATAGCTAGCTGGCAGCTGGCACGTTGTGCATTCCAGAAATGGCTTTTAGGAGCAAGCATGAGCATAAATTCAAAGAAGAAGGATGTATCTAAACTTCTGCTTCGGGCATTTTATTTGTTTGGTTCCGAAGCGGATCGACAGGCGATTCAATTCTCCTATTTTTGGGTTTAATCAAAACAATTACTACTCAGCTTCTGAACCTAACAAATGAAACTCTCTAGGTAGGAGTTTAGATGTATCCTTTTTTAGATTTATGCCCACGTTAGCTCTTAAAAACCATTTCTGGAATGCACAACGAGTGAGCTAGCTACCTGGGTTTCAGATCAACTTTTGCGGCTTGCTTTGTTTTCGTTTATGATTTGACCAACCAGGCATAGAATTCCCTTTGTCTGCGATCGCTAATAGCTTTGTACTAAGGTGTAACGGATCCTATTGTAGCATTATCTGTTCTTGTTCGTCACTCATTGACAGCATAGGCATCGAATCTTTGCAAAACTTTAAAATCAATTGCGTAAAATGTTATAGACCTTTTTACTTGCTAGAAAAGAGGTTTGGATCGAGCGTCCAAGTCTGTTAAGGTTTGGAAAAAAAACGAAGCACGACTCCCGTTCTCAGTGGATACACTGCTAGTGGTGGGATGAAGTTGCTTCGGTTCTCAGAATACTTGTTAGAGTTTCTTATTGACCACTTTGCGCAAAGTAAGTTAGCAATGGTTTAGTTTACACACATGCAAGTGGTGTTGGTCTTTTTGCTTTGTTTTTCGTTATTTTCATTTCATTGTTTTCATTCTCGTTATTTTCAATCAAATGTTGCAAGATTTTCGTCCCTTGCAAATGACGAGTATACCTCTTTCATTCTCGTTATTTTCATTCAAATATTGCAAGATTTTCGTCCCTTGCAAATGACGAGTATACCTCTTTCATTCTCGTTATTTTCATTCAAATATTGCAAGATTTTCGTCCTGTGCAAGTGACGAGTATACCTCTTTCATTCTCGCTATTTTCATTCAAATATTGCAAGATTTTCGTCCTGTGCAAGTGACGAGTATACCTCTTTCATTCTCGCTATTTTCATTCAAATATTGCAAGATTTTCGTCCTGTGCAAGTGACGAGTATACCTCTTTCATTCTCGCTATTTTCATTCAAATATTGCAAGATTTTCGTCCTGTGCAAGTGACGAGTATACCTCTTTCATTCTCGCTATTTTCATTCAAATGTTGCAAGATTTTCATCCCTTGCAAGTGACGAGTATACCTCTTTCATTCTCGCTATTTTCATTCAAATATTGCAAGATTTTCGTCCTTTGCAAGTCATAAGTTTACCTCAAATTTCTATGGCTTTGCAGTCTTGTAAGATATGGAAAGTTTGTGAACTGAGGGAAAAGCGGCGGCACAATCATCAAGCATTAACAAAAGAATTATTAGGATCGAAATTTTTGGCCACAAAAATCAAATCCGTCCGCACCAAGCAAATTTACACAAAGAAAATATTTTACTCCTTACTGTTTTTGTTGTCTAAACAGGTTTTCTGGCCTGAATATCATGCTTGTGACAATGGCTTCAAGACTCGTTACAATGATGGCATCATTGATTGAGGATGTAGAACTCGAGTGTCCTCCTTCACCTGCTGACGCAGACAAGTCAACATACCTGGAATACATTCCACTCCCAATGCAAGCACAATCAAACTGGCCACCTTACATCAGAATGCGATGGTTGTTTCATAGAAATGATGTACCTCAAAAACTTTGGGAGCTGTTTTGTTTTTCATACTCCATGGTAAATATTCTATTGCTGTAAAGATAGCATCGAGGAACTTTTCACCAACATGCCCTGTGTTCTTTAATCGAATCCCAATAAGATCGTCAGAGATTCGTAATTGGAACGCAATGCATCTTGGTAGAAAGTTCCTCGCCGCCATCTTTAGCATAATAGTCCATTGACAATTAATTAAACTAGTGCTCTTCAAATCTTTAAATTTTTTCAATGCAAACAATGAAAATTTGCGTAAAAAAACCCTGTGCGACTGCTGTACCCATTTTCATTTTGGAGTTACTTCAGTTCAATTTTTGTTCATATCAATCTAAAACTTTACAATAACAGAACATGGTTACAAGACGATACCACAGGGAGACTGGGAATTCATTGCAACCCCGTGGCTTTAACAAATAACATAAAGCATTTACATGAAAATAATTAACTAAACTACAGCATAAACTAAAGCTACGAAAAGAAATAAAATGATACAAAGGTGGGAGGAGGAGACGAAAATTCACTGAAATGATTTAAGAAAATCTCTTTGATGATTCAATGAACTCTAGTGTTGCTTTAATGATTGTTTTATTTGACTCAAAAGGTAACCTTATAACACCATACAAAATTATTTAGTTCCTCATTGGAAAGGTTCGACAAATCGTTTGAAAGCAATAGTGCATTACTTTTTGAAATCCTGCGCCATCTTTCTTATATTAAATTGAAACTTTTACAAGGACAAACTACTCAAGACACTTCATACGAATTACTCTACAACACTACATGGAATATACCATGGAGAGCAAAAGACAATGACTACCCCGCAGCTATAATATAAAGACGTACAACTAAATAACAACTAATAAACAACTACAAGAAGCTACACATGAATGACATGATGCTTATAAATGCTTTTCAAGGGACGTAGTGGCTATATGGCTTAACGTCCTTTCCAAAAAGCGGCGAGGTGAGTTCTGAGGTCAGGCCTACGAGAAGTCACCCATCTGGAGCTTGACCTTACTCGACCGAGTTTAACTCCAGTCACCTGACGGAAACTGTTTAAGCCGCGTGGCCACTCACCCCCAATAGAACTTTTACGGAATAGAATTTTTTTTACATATCCAATATCAGCTGATATCTGCTTTGTTGAAAAGTTTGAAGAGAGTTTTTACCACAGGGTGTCCCAAAAAAATTGTGCCCCGTTTGCCTAAAGATTGCGACAAAACGGCAAAAGATACTCGCCAAACTTTTGCATGATGCTGCTCTTCAGATATTCAATTAAAGTTTGCAACCATACCCGTAAAATCCGTTGAGAAATGATGGAGCTATGACGTTCAGAAGACCAAATTTGCCTGATGACTGAAACCAGCGGTCGGCCATTTTGTCTTACTTTTTTGCAGTGATAAGTATCTTCACGTGAAGTAAGAAATAATTTCTGTGAGGTCAGAAATGGTGGAACCCTCCGAGGATTATCGGAATTTTTAACGAAAGCTATGAAATTGGAGGCTGCTGTTTCATTTTCAATCCATGAAGCTATTTATCGCTTCAATATAGTAAGACAAAATGGCTGACTGCAGGTTTCAGTGATCGAGCAAATTTGGTCTCCTGAAGGTCATAGCTCCATCATTTCTCAACGGATTTTTACGGGGATGGTTGCAAACTTTAATTGAATATCTGAAGAGCAGCATCATGCAAAAATTTGGCGAGAATTTTTTTGCCGTTTTGTCGCAATCTTCAGACAAATGGGGCACAATTTTTTTGGGACACCCTGTATATGCTGATTTAGAACCCTAAATTTTGACTCCTAATTTTTAACTTAGAAATGAAAACCTTCTTCTTACCTTTTTCTGAAAATTTGATTTTAGCAGATGTTTGGATATGGAGTAATCCTTCGGTGATCCTTTTTCATAGTTTGTCCCTTGTTCATAGCAATAAAGCGGTCTATTTTTGATACTTTAGGCCATCAAAATAAAGGAAATGAAAAGTGAACAACCACAAGATCAACAACAGAAAGACGAAGCTCAAAGTGAGTCTGCTGAAGGTGGCAAAGCCTCGGCTGGTGAAGACAGTGGTGAAGGTAAGTGCATGGTAGGGTAAATATTCCAGTCATCATCATCATCATCATCATCATCATCATCATCATCATCATCATCATCATCATCATCATCATCATCATCATCATCATCATCATCATCATCATCATCATCATCATCATCATCATCATCATCATCATCATCATCATCATCATCATCATTAATTTATTTTACGTAGGCTACATTAAAGAAGAATAGCTAAATTACAGCTAATTTAGGCCTACTTTACAAAATGTACAAATGCTAAAGTTAATAAATTAGAAATGTTTGTGAAATATTTACAGGATAGAAATTATCATGCCTTCCCTAAGAAGTCCGGAGCGACGCGCGTCAATGTGAATGTGCACGAAGATTTTGGTCGTAAATAAAACAAATAGCCTTGAATATTATGATAAGACATTTGGGGCATAACCCTTCATCAGTAAAATGCAGAAATTTTCATCTGGAATTTACATCTGGAATTTACAGCTGGAATTTACATCTGGAATTTAAATATTCCAATGTATACGCTAAAGGAGACATAGTTGAACCATACATCCGTCGGTAAGGTAGAAATATTATGGAAATTTGCTCTTTATTCAGCATGTTTTTAAGGTTTCTTGAGAATATTTTCTTGAGATAATCTCTTGTAATATCTGAACGGAATTACCAATTTTAACCAGGAAAAATCCAAAAGATGATTGAACATATTAGTTATTCAATCAGTTATTGCAAAATAGCATTGCTTATGTATTTATGGAGCAATGGCCATTCATCCGGGGTGCGTTTGTTCTTTCTCTCCTTGTATGAATGTGAAAAAGAGACAATCAGACATAGCGTCGTTTCTCTATTTATCCATTGTCTAAGGTGCATGTGCAATCTCCCCGCAGCAACCGGGGGGGGGGGGGGGTACATGACTTGAGGATGGACGGGGGTCTGCCGCCCGGTTTTCAGAAAGCTACCCTCTTCTAATTACCGAAACTTGCTTTTGATACCCACGGAAAACTGCCCATTTTAACCATTTTTGCGAATTTTAGCGAAACCCTACCCATTTTTATGGAAAATCTGCCGAAAAAGGACCTTTAGAGAATTTAGAAAATTTTGGGCCCAAAAACGCACCCATATGGGCGGCACATACCCATACCCTAAAAATATTATGTACCCCCCCCCCGGGCAATTTCGATTGAAGGAGATATTTTAGATTATTTGCTCTTTGCAATGGCAAGCTTTTAACATTGCACAAACCCTCCAGCAACTATTTCGCAAACAGCTCCACAGCTCCTCCTGATAAAGGAAGAGCACGAAGGATCAAGGGTTTTGTCATTATTTTCAAATTTTCGAGTTGAAATTCTATGCGACAAAGTCTTGAAATTTGAATCCAAGAAGAAAACATTTCAAAAGTCATCTCAGCGTGATCGACTTCGGAAACCTAACTTTCATTCGAAGAACCTGCTGTATATTTAAGTAGGCTAATAGTTTTTGTCGCATTCATGAATTTCATTATGGAACGCCAAGCAATCCCACTGATTTTTGCCCACGGAATCTTAGAAAATTAATGATGGGAGGAGCTAGAAATAGATGGAGGAATAGAAGTCAATGCTTAGGTAAACAAGGGCAGATGTTGTAATACAATAGCAACAGTTGAGTTTGATTGACACCTCAATTCAAAGCGATTAGCTACTGCAGACAAAGGACATTCTCTCCACCAGTGATTCAAAACAAACAAAGCCGCAAAAGTTTCCCCGAAACTAGTAGGACAAACTCTCTCCTTGTGCAAGCGAAAGATGGGTCTTAAGAGAAGTTACGTGCTTATAATGAAAGAAGAAGGGTAAATCTAAAGTTCTGTCTGGCAGATTTTGTTTATTTGATTCAGAAGCCGATCAGAAGGCATTGTAATTCTTGCGTATTTAGGGCTTAAATGAAACGATTACAAAACAGCTCCTGAATGAACAAGAGCAGTGGCTGATCACACGTAGAAATCGCGGACCATGGCCTAGAATTAATCCATTAAACGCGGCAGAATTACGATGTTTAAATCAAGTCGTTCTTCTACCGTTTGATACGACAGAACTGGTGAACTCCTGCCGTTTTATCAGTTCAAACGAGCAGGCGATTTAAACATCGTTTTTCTGTCGAATTTAATTGACACGTAGAAGTTTTAGCAGCATCTATTGAATTCGACACTGCAAAAAGCGTTGTGTAAACTGGGCCTTAGTTGCATGATATGATGAAATATTTTTTATTTTCTAGAGGACGGATCAGTTCTTGGTCAATGGTTGGAAAACATTCTTCAAGAATCAACAAAATCCCGACATGATTCAAAGAAAGACAGAACTGATGACGTCAGATCTGAGGTTTACATCCAATCTCTTGATATTGTGAGTTTTAGCGTCAAGGGGGGTTTGAATCTCAGAGGTGCTTAGTGGGCTGATTGGGGAGGGGTGAAGAGTAGTTTCACTGTATGAAAGCCTGGCGCTGCTAATGACCCCCTAATGACATACTGTAAATAATTATTTATGTGTGATACTTTGGAGATGATACTTCGATCCAGGAGTAGATTCCAAGCTGTCCAAATCTTTACTTGGGATGTCTCAAATTTGTCCTAATAAGACAAAGACACGAAAATTGATTTTGTAACTTTAAACATTGAAAAGTCTTCACTGAGAACTACAGGGTGTTTGAGAAAAAACGCAACCCAACTATAATTGAAAATCTTAAAATATTGACAGAACATGAGCAGATGTAATTTATACCGTCTGAAAGTACAATCTTTCTTCTTTTTAATGATTTGCACTTTGGATACATTAGTGGAATTATTTATCTTTAATAAAAACTTTACACAATCTGCAAATGCAAGTATTTCCATTCCATGATTTCATTTTCGTTTGAATTCAGATAGTGTGTTAGAATCTTTAATTTCCTTCGATAATGACGACCACATAAGGTGACCTCTGTACTGAATTTTCTTCATTCCATTTCATTTTAGTTCATTTAAGGGGGCTACCCTTCAGCAAAGGCTGATTTTAAAGGGGCCCTCCAATAAAAACTTTTAATTACAATATACAATGAATTCAGGCCCCGTTTACACGATACCATTTTCATTTCATATCGGATTGGGGGTGGCAATCCGATATGAAAATGTTTCTGTTTATACGACACCTTTTTCATTTCATATCGGATTGGGGGCTCTGTTTACACGGAAACGCTCTGCCTTGTGCTGCGAGGGATTTCCTTTGTTTTAACGCCCACTGCGCAGTGCGCCAGACGAATAAAAGGCTCGCAGAATTGATAAAGAGGTTCCGTTTTGAGTTGATACCAGATTCGACCGTTTACTCGATATCGGATTCGTTGCATACCACTTTCAGAGCGTTTTCATTTGAAAACGCAAAAACGGTATGAAGCATATTGGATTGGTGCGTTCTCGTGTAAACAGAAGGCCAATCCGATATGAAGTGAAAACGGTCTCGTGTAAACAGAAGGCCAATCCGATATGAAACCAATCCGATATGAAATGAAAACGGTATCGTGTAAACGAGGCCTTAATCTACATTATTAAAAACCATGAAGCTAAAAACCTACTTACCATGTGTTGTTATTATTACTTTTGGCAATTACAAATGATTTTCACTTCTTAAAGTCGGATTCAGAATATTTTTCGTTTTAAATTTTCAATCATTAGCAATTGCAGATTGTGGTGATAAATTGTTACATATTTTTTCTGTAACTTTTCTAGCTCTGTTTTGCTATCTTCGCATACCAATCGCAGTGTTCTTTCATTAACACGATTTAATCACAGCTTGATAATCTCTAAAATGGCAAACAGAGAGACTTTTTTTAATGACAGAGATAAATGAGTCTAAATAGTAGACCTTGTAGCTATTCTACAAAAGAGCTTGGATCGAGCGTTATTTTTATACATTTCTATACGCGAGGCTCGATCGAATAGCTTCTATCACTATTGTGCACCTTGGAAAATTCTACAAAATGTTGCGAAATATCGTTCGATTCTGATTCTTTTCAGAATAGCTGAAAGGTCTATTGATGGATTTTTCATTCTTTCAGTTCATTCTCCTGTGTAACAGTCTACTGGAGTTTTGCGTCAAATTCTTTCCTGTTTGCATGAAGTACAATTTTGGAGAGGTTTTAAAGAGCACATTTCATCACGATGGTCTGAAATCATTGGCTAAAATGGTAGACATTATCGATAAAACTGGAGAAGAGCTGAACCCAAAAGAAGACATGTCATTTTACTTCAGAAACTACCTTGTCATGTTGCAATCAACTAAAATTCTCGACCATGCAAAATTGGTAAGGGCAGATAAAGTATACACATTTTTATTCATAAAATTGGTTTATAAGAAACTAGTGCCGTGTCTATGAAAACAATGAGCTTCTAGACGATGACATTTGAGTTGTTTACAAAAAGAGACTCGTGCCCAGGACAGAGCAAAAGAACACGCTTTGTTCTTGTATTATTGTATTGTAGAGTGGTTATGCGTGTGTAAAAAACAACCTGTCTCCTCTCTTACTGTTCTCTATCTGAATTAAGTACCAAGAATACGGAGACACTAAAACTAGTACTAGGATAGCCAAAAATTTAAGAAACTCTAGTACCATGTCTGAGAAATGCTAAGAACCTTTAAAAGCTGATTTGAAAAATGTCATGGAAAAATAATCGCTGAGCCTTCATTCTTCAGTACTATTTACTATAATTTTATATTTTGAGCCCAATAATACAACTCATTTCCTTGCTAAACGTGGTGGGTGCTATATTTCAAGGAACGAGTACATGGTAGTGGTAGAAACCAGATCATAATTCATGCAACCAGAAAATATGAAATTAAATAAGAAACATTTGGTACTGAAAAATCGGGAATTTTCATGCGAAATTAAGTAACTTGCAGTTTTATGGGCTGTTCCAAGTTTCTTAAATAAAGGAAGACGTGTATTGTACCGTAAATCCCTGGACTTGCCACAAGTCTCTCTCGCGGGAAGAAGGAGAGGAGAAAAATTTTCTGCGAGAGAGACTTGTAGCAAGTCCATGAATCCCCGAGTAAGCCCCCGGAGCTTCTTTTTTTAAATCAGTTCTCGGTGTGGGGGTTATTCGATCCGGGGGCTTATTTGAGGGAACTGTTTATTGAATAGCATGGTAGATGATTGATGACTTACTGTTATGGTAGCTAATTCAGGTATGAAGAAAAAGTGATAAATATTTCAATTACTTGAACTCGAGTTTACAGGATATAATATATAAAAGATGTGACATTGAAATATATTGACCATACATATGATACCCAGACACAGAGTGCATACAGGGTGTCCCAAAACTTTTTTCGACAATTTGTCAAACATTTAAAAATAACAAGTGTCCAGCTTGCAAAAAGAGCTTAGGATCCAAGCTATGCAATAACATGTTACTGTTATGTAAATGCACATCACGCATCAAGAAAAAAACTGTATAAATTTGGGAATGGTAAAGGTGGGCACGTTATAAAACAAACCATTATGATTTCTAAGAAGCATGAAGGAAAACTAGTACTTGCTGAACTTGCAATCGTTTATTTTATTTTTCATTTTATTTTGAAATTGTTTACCCAGGGTTACAATTCAGTTTAAGTAACTGTTTTACAATGTACCCTGCAACTAAAAATAAAGCTAACCTAATTACAATGAAAACTAACCTAATTACAATATTCAACTAAACCTACAAATGTACAATATATATATTCATCAAAAACTTAAATGGAAAATAAAAATAAAAATGTAAAACCAGCTTTCCTTGAATCTAATCAATTATGAGCTTTTGAGCTTGGTTGTATTCTTGCACATCACTTTGTATCAGTATGAGTATCTGTGAAATCATGCTTGAAACTGTGAAAGTTTAATCTTATGAGACCAACCCTAATTTAGAGTTTGGTAGAGTTTGGAAAATAAATTATTCCTAGTCTAACGCGTGTTGACTTTAGTGTGAACCAAGAGATCAAGTGATACCACATCGCTCAATGTAGGTCAATGTGTGTTTCATACTCCTGGTGTGAACCAAGAAGCCTTCTGTGCTCGAGTCTCCAAAAAGTGCATGAGTTTGCACGTTTGGGTTGTTGATTTTGCTCGTTCTACATAAAAGTGCGTACAATAATGCCGCGCACAACAGCAAGTTGTTTGCTTTGGAGCTGTCTCTCTCTTATGGCTATGGTCGGAATAGTTTACTGTTGAATTTAAGTGTCATACAGTAAAAACCCGCGTATAAGAACCTACAATTTTGCAAGTCAGCCTAACTAGGTTCTTATGTTTTGGGTATTTAGTGGGAAATGAGGCTGTTCAGGTTCTTAAATTGGTTCTTATTTTATTCATGGCTTTCAGGAATTTCTTTTCTTCAGATTCAAACTTCAGGCCTATTATTTACTGCCAGTTCACATCAGTTGAGTTTATGAGATATATTCCTCAACAGAAATTTGTGGAAGGATCCGAAATGTTTATATAATCCAGATAAAATCTTTCAAAAACTTCTCATCGGGTAATATAAACATTTTCTATTCTTCCACAAAATTTTGTTGTGACTAAGACCCCATGCTCTATGAAAATAAGAACCTGTTTCAAATTCCAGGCTGAATGGGCTCTTATATAATTGGGGTTTAATTGCAAAATTTCAGCCTGTAGGTTCTTAATCCACTAGGTTCTTATACGCGGGTTTTTTCTGTGAGTAGTGGGAACGTGCTGATCATATGTCCTTTCCCATCCAGTTCATATATCTCATTGTTTTTAAACAGTTCATTATAATGAATAAAGAAAGTAACAACAACCTTCTCTTACTACTTTCAGGAAATTCTGTTGAACGAACTAGGACTGTCTGTGAGTGACGAGAAGGAATGGCCATTGTACATATCGCCGATTGTCTCTTCTTTATTTGGACGTTTAGCTTTATCAGAACAAGATGTGATGTTGCGACAGGGATCTCAATATGCTGACACAACCAGGGCTGTTTCCGCATGGAAGAAACTCATTGCAAAACTCGGAAGATCAGGAAAGAATGGAGGCCAGCAAAATGAAAAGGGTTAGTATTTTTCATGATGCACATTGACAATTGTGATGGTATTTAAACAAATGATTTGCTGTACAGAATTTTAAAATAGCTTTAAATAACAGACTCGTCGCAATAAACCCACAAATGCGACATTAGACACTGTAATCTCTGGAAAGAAACTGTTAACTCCTGTAAAAGAATAACAACCAAATTAACCTATAACTGGTTGAGAAAGCTAAGTTTATGAATATCTACAGTATGGTATAAAGCACACGACTTTCAATCTTCTTGTTTACGATTTATAAATTTAATGACGTCACATCCTCAAATGAGTTGAAATATTGAATTCGCTGTAATTTCAAAAACTTTCAAGATTTCAGGGAAGTCCAATGGTAGAATTGTTGTAAAGTAGCTAAAATTTCTTTTGAGCCATTCAATGAAAAGAAAGATGTAAGTCCATGTACATGACTGTAAATCCTCGAATAAGGCCAGGGGGCTTGTCTGTAGAGATTAACTTTTGGATGGGGCTTATTCGAGGGGGGGGGGAAGGGGCTTCATTTGAATGATAAGGCAGATATTTGATCGCATACTGCGATTCTAGCTAATATAGGTATGGAGAAAAGTTAAAGCGTATCAGTTTTGAACTAGAATTCAGAGGAAATGATATGTTAAAAATTGAACATTGTAAAACCACAACCAACATCTTAAAATACAAACTACAACGACAACAAACATGATACCAATTTTGGACGGTACAAGAATATATAAATTTATATAAAATGTACCCTTTCGTGGAATTCAAATACCCCACACGGGGGCTTATTAGAGGGCGCTTTATTGTCAAAATTAGTTATGAGGTGGGGGCTTGTTCAAGGGGGGGGGGGTTATTCAAAAGTAGGAGCTTAATGTGGATTTACAGTAGCCTTCTTAAAGATTTAACTTCTGTGCTCCAAATGATGACATTTCTTCTCTCATGAATCGTTAGATCTGAATGTGGAACATATGCAGTTACTCGCGTTGCTGTACGTGAGTTTCTCCAAAGAAGCTAAGGTTGATCTTCTACAGCAATGCTTCAGCACGATCGAGCACATCTCGAAAGATGCTACGGAGGATTATCCCTTGGGAGTTTACAGATTGATGGTCATCATTGACTATATGTTCAGAGGATTTTCACAAGTACCTCAACAACTTTTTCAACAGGTATTTGTAGTTCTTTTTTTGTCATTGCATGAGTATTTAAAGGGCCATTGTCACTTTGGGTCCTTCCCAGTAACACTACAATTTCAGACTGTCTGAAGATCAAATTTGGTCTTAAACGGAAACTATAGATCCACAGTGCAGTAATGGAGCTGATTGAACAGTTAACTGAAAATAACGTTATTTTATCATATACATACTGCACAACATACACAACCTATAATGTTGCGTTATTGCAGTACAATAACAGCAACAGAGTAGTAGCATGTTGCCATGGCGGCAGAATGCTTCAATGATTTCGGAGCACAACAGGCAAGACACAGAGATAACAATCAACAATTTACAGTATGAATTTCATTTTTCTTCATTTCAAAGAACGAATATTGCTATATTTATGTCGCAGTTAGGAAACGGCAGCAACGTAAATTACCTTAGTTCTAAGCTAGACCACCATAATACGCGATTGGGCCTCGTGTGGTTGAACTGATAGAGCAGTTAAGCTAAAGTTAAACTTTTGCATCAGTTCAATTACTGCAAGGTGGATCCATGGTTTCTGCTTGATCCAACAAGGGCAGATTTTGTAATACAATAGCAACAGTTGCGTTTGATTGACACCTCAACTCAAAGCGATTAGCGACTGCAGACAAAGGAAATTCTCTCAACCAATAATTCAAAACAAACAAAGCCGCAAAAGTTTCCCCGAAACTAGTAGGTCAAAATCTCGCCTTGTGCAAGCGAAAAGTGGCTTTTAAGAGAAAGTATGTGCTTATGACGAAAGAAGAAGGGTAAATCTAACGTTCTGTCTGGCGAATTTTGTTTATTCGATTCAGGAGCTGTTTTTTAATCGTTTCATTTAAGCCCTAAATACGCGAGAATTACAATGCCTTCTGATCGGCCTCTGAATCAAATAAGCAAAATCCGCCAGACGGAACTTTAGACTTACCCTTCTTCTTTTGTTATAAGCACATACTTTCTCTTAAAAACCACTTTTCGCTTGCACAACGCGAGAGTTTGCGCTACTGGTTTTGGGGAAACTTTTGCGGCTTTGTTTGTTTTGAATTACTGGTTGAGAGAACTTCCTTTGTCTGCAGTAGCTAATCGCTTTGAATTGAGGTGTCAATCAAACACAACTGTTGCTATTGTATTACAAAATCTGCCCTCGTTGCCCGCAAAGGACTTTGTGTGACACAAGTGCTTTAACATGTATCGAACAGCAGTCTATTTTCTACAACACACTGACATAACAATTGCAACATAAAAAAGTGCAGTTTGATTCAAAACATTATAATGCAGGGTTCTCTTATCCACATGGTCGACAGAATCAACGCTCATTGTTGGTTTCCTGCAGTTTACTTGAACTAATGTTAATGCAATCCCCATAAAAATAGTTTTGGAATTTATTGAGTCATGTTCTTGGGCCGAACTGAGTTTTATGAAGCAGTGCTGTTTGTTTCCTTAGCTGTGTCCAATACAGACTGCCATACAAAATCTCTTATTTTGATCCTTTGAGATTTTGGATAATACTATTGTCACAGCAAATTGTCCAATGTTATCACATGCAACGTTTGAGCCATAGGCTACGATTGGGATAAAGAATAGCTCAAAAGATATTTTACCAGATGCTTTGCCTTCGGATTTGGTCACACTCGTATAAATTGATTTGTGACCTCTGACAGTGCTTAAAAGTGCCAGTTTTTTGCTGAAAAAGAGGGGCTAAGTAGGGGTTTTTGTTCTTTTACAATTTAGTACAAGTTAAGGATCGTGGGGTGAGTGGCCGAGCGGCTTGTACCGTTAGGCCACTGAAGTTAAGCTTGGTCATGTGAGGTCAAAATCCGGATGGGTGACCTTTCAGATGTCTGATGAAGGAACTCACTTCGCCGTCCTTCGGAAGAGACGTTAAACTTGGGTCCCATGCCTGGATGTGGCATGCATAGTAGGCAGCTGTAATATGGCTAGAAATCTTTCAAGCCTACTTAAAAGAAATAGTGAATGAATGAATGAATGAATGAATGAATGAATGAGTTAGTGAATGAATGAATGAATGAATGAAAAAATGGCTCACTTTTCCGCTTCCTTGCTTCCTGCACAAATGATAACGTTTCATTGTCCTTCCCTTTTCCATAGGTGTCAAAGAACATTTTGAACGTCTCCCCAAGAAACGATGACAGTTCTGCAATTGAGTTTTTTGCTTGTGCTTTCAAAGAAGAAGAGACTTTCCGTAGCCTTGCAAAACGAATGAAATCGGTCTCATTGCAAAATACACTTCTGCAACAGCAGCCAAGATTTTATGAATTGATTGGAAGTGAATCTGAAAAACAAACAGCGGATTACATGGTATGTTTTTGTTCATTTAGGCCAGATATTTAGACCAGATTCGTATGCGTAAAGTATAGACCAAGACCTAATGATTGACAGTTTTTTCCAAACCAATGCGAAGATCACTTGGAAACCCATAGCAAATAAAGCGGTGTTCTTCCAGAATTTGTAGTTAAGACTCAGTAAGGCAACACTTGCCCCTTTATAGTATCAACGAATTGTTCTTCTTGCAGTGAATAAAATATCTACGGTGAGTATGCACGGAACAACTATACAGTATAATACAATACAATAGAATACGATGAAAGACAATACAATAAAATACAATACAATACTGTAGTACACAATACAATACAATACAATACAATACAATACAATACAATACAATACAATACTGTAGCAATGCAATGCAATGCAATACAATACAATACAATACAATACTGTAGCAATGCAATGCAATGCAATGCAATGCAATGCAATACAACCGATAAAACATTGCAAAAGTACCTGTTTCAGAAGTTAGGCCCCATCTACACTTCATCGTTTTCCATTGAAAACGGTACAAGCCATGCCTTTCGGCCTTCCGTTTACTCCGAAACATTTTCGCAACTGACATCGAAAGAGAACGATTTTGATAATGGCACGATTTGAAAATGGCATGAAACTTTTCTGTGTAAATGGAACGACTTCATTCTGGATTCAAAGGGAAGCAAATTATTCCCCTGAACGTGGCAAATTCAACCAAATCTACAAACATGCGAGCATTGCTCCAAAGCACTGAAAATATTGCCACAACACACTTCCTGTTGACCTTTGCGTTAAATGATCATCACAGTGGTGGGTCTTGTTGGTAACATGCGTCTTAGATTTGAAATTTTGGAAAGAGGGTTAATTCTGATAGGATGTGTTTTTCGTCATAGGCCTTCAGCTCTCTCAAAAACTTCGAAATAGGAAGCGATGATTACAGAAATCTGTACACAATGTTTCTGACTATGTGTACATCCCTACTTCATTTCATCGATGAAAACCACACAGAAGAAGAGAAGGTTCTTCAAGTCGTTGCTGCACAAAGCGCGTTCCAACATATCTGGAGATTTTTGCAATGCTTGCCACCACCGTTATTGCTATTGGAGAAGATACTAGAACCGGAAAAGGTGAGAATTTTACCACATGTACCAGCTGAATAAAAAGATGCACGGGTGTCTTAAAAAAGTACTCCTGTTGAAAAATGACCAAATTTTACTATAAGGCCGATCTTCAAATTCCTTTTTTTGGCAAATAGATAAAAGATTATTTTTCCCGTCATAGCTGATCTTTGATTTTTGTTAAATTAATGAATTTACCTCTTTTTAGTGCCGCCTGGTTTTGAAGCATACTGCAAACACACTGATGATTTCCTAAGCAATTTCATTTTATATTAAGCTTCTAGTTTGGTCACAAATGTCAGAATGAAATGCAAAGTACTAATGTAGACTTGAAGGATGATGAAATATTTCCATGTAATGGCTCTAGAGGCAAGATTAACGATGATGTTGCTTAAAAAGTATAGCTCAGCAGGAGGCTTTTCAATGCGTTATTTCATACCCTTTAAGTACTGAAAAAAACATCGTATCATCTTTAAATGTATTTGGATCATTGGCAAAAGAGATAAAAAAGAAAATGTTATGATAGCTTTCATAATCGATTTTTTTATGAAATCGAAATATCGAATCAAATTTCGATTTTTCAAATGGAAGTACTCTTTTGGGACACCCGATATAAAAACTGTTTAACTGATTTGAAAAATTTCAACTCCATTTCCTGACTAATCGTTTATCTTCATTCAGAGAATTTAGTCCTTATATGCAGTGCATTATCTTTATATCAAACGGAGAAATCCTGACAGCTAGCTTACACGGGGGCTTTGGTTTACATTTTAATCTATTATCCGAATGGATTTGTTAGCTCCGGCATTGCTGTTTAATGATACATAAAATGTTGAAATGTAATTCTGCTCTCCCATCATTGCTGGGCATCAAAAGTCAAATTTCAGAATGAAACAATGCGCTTATAATTATGAGAAAATTACAGGCACATGTTTCTTTTAATTGCAGGCACGTTTTTCCTACGAATTTCTTCCTGCGACCGGAAAAAATATCTTGCATATATATCCTGCAGGAACAGACAAGTTTCCTGCTTGCAAAGCGAGCTTAGGATCCAGAGATAGCTATGCAATAAGATGTATCTGGTTTATGTAAATGCACGTCAGGCACACAAAACAACTGTATAAAGTTGGGAGTGATAAAGCTGGGAAACCTTATTAAACAAACCATTATGATTGCTAAGAAGCATGAAGGAAGTCTAGTACTTGCTGATCTTGTAATTGCTGTATACTTGCATATCACTTTGTATCAGTATGAGTATCTGTGAAATTATGCTTCAAACTGTGAATGGTTTAATCTTATGAGACCAACCCCAATTTATGTAAGATACGATAGAAGTGGAAGAAAGAACTTTTTTGCTGTGAAGTATCAATTTGATTCAAATGCAGTTCGAATCACAAAACGATGAGGTGCAAAAGAACAGTATTTTCTAGATTTCGCCATAATGTCTGAAAATGATTGTGAAGTAATGTTCTTCGCCTGACAGATGCTCTGAGCAGCTGGACGTTCCGCAAAGTTTTATTGCAATTAGAACTGTGAAACTATCATTTTAAACAATGAAATTTCTTGAAAACCTGTCCTTAATCTGAATAAGGAACGCCCCGGGCACGCCTCATCATCTGGTACATTGATTGCAAATTGTACCAGAGATACAATCTATGCCAGGTCACCTTTCGTTGACTTTTTAAGTTGCTTCTCTTAAAAAAAGAGAAACAGGGTGATACACGAAAAAGGGATATATGTTGGAAATTTCCTGCAGTTGATAATGAATTAAAAATTTCCTGTGACCGCCCGGTCGCAAGATCAGGTGGGGTTTCATGCCCTGGCTCATTTGCTCGCAGGTACATGATTTATACCGGGTGACCCAGAAAAAAGTGACCCAACGCAATCTGTTATAGAAAAGAAAATAAGTGGCCGATTGAAATATTTCAAACGTTGTTCTGTCGTTAAAAGACTAGCCTACATTATGAGTATTTTTTGCAAATTTTTCGGCACGGTAAACTTTCCAAATCAAGGATTTTGAGGAAAAGGGCAGGCTTGAAATGCTCAAAAAGTAATCCAAAACAGGGGATCCATTTAAAGAAATTTCAGATCTCCAAAACAACGAGAAGCGTGTTTCATTTCAGCCTAGAGCCCTGTTCACACGACACAAACTAACCCGGGGCGAACCTGGGTTAAATTAACCTAGGTTAGATTTTTGTAGTGTGGACGCGACTAACCTGGGTTCGCCCCGGGTTAAACTAACCCACCTCAGGAGGTGGGTTCACCCTGGGTCGAACCTGGGTTAGTTTTGGAAAATGTCGTGTGAACGCAAACCTGGGGCGAACCTAGGTTAGTTTCGATCTCATGCACTGAAGTTGTGTTATCTTCACATACAATTATTCATTCTAAACTGTTATACATATTCATTTGGTCATTCTATACGCTATGAATTGAGGAAAAATAGACCGAGGATCAACTTGAGAGGACGAAGAAATCTTTTTATGATACGCTTGAGATACTAAGCAATATGATTTCGAGCAGAAACTCGATTCTTTTCTAGCCGCCTTTTTCGTGCTAGTGCTCGCCTCTTCATAAACACATGCGATGCCAAAACCATACATTTTAAAACAAAAATCTGCCGGCAAAACACGAGCATGCACAAAGCATTGTCATCTTGGCTTCTGTCCGCCATTTTCTCAAATTCTTGCTTTGTTATCTTACCAACTGCGCATGCGGGAATAAAACTAACCCAGGTTCGCCCCAGTTTTGTGTTCACACACATTTTGAGGATCTTTTCGTGTGAACAGACGCGGGTTGAACCAGGGTTAGTTTAACCCAGGTTCGCCCCGGGTTAGTTTGTGCTGTGCGAACAGGGCTTAGGAATATCTTTAGGTACCTAGGGACTATAAAATTGCTTTGAAGACTTTCGAATGGGTTGCCTACCCGTTGCCTATTCCCAGGTTGAAATGAAACACGCTTCTCGTTGTTTTGAAGATTTGAAATGACTGTAAATCGATCCCCTGTTTTTGGCGACTTTTTGAGGATTTCAGGCATGCCCTTTTCCTCGAAATCCTTAATTTTGGAAATTTTACCGTGCCGAAAAAAATTGCCAAAAATATTCATAACATAGGCTGGTCTTTTAGCGACAGAACAACGTTTGATGCATTTCAATCGGCCACTTACTTAATATTCTGTAACAGATTGCATTGGGTCACTTTTTTCTGGGTCACCCGGTAGTTTTAATGAGGCCTGGAAATGTCCACTTTTCACCCCGCCTTGAGAGTCTTACCAATAAGCATATGAGTCAAATCTTTCAATAGGGCACAGGGAAACCCGCAAATCTTCCAATTTCACGCTTATAAGCCAATGATATCGTCGTATTCCGATCACATGACTGAAAATAAGGCTTTCGAGATAACTTTTCGAGTACCTTCACGAAAATGAAAATGGATATTCGAGTAATAAAGATACAGAGCTGGTTTTACCACGAATCGATTCGAGAGACCCCACTCCACATTTGTTTTTCTGCATTTGGTTAAAATCTCGTCAGGGATCGGCGTTACATCGAATTTCATTCCTTCGAAAATTGGCCTATGTTCAAGAATTCTTCAGGAACGCTACAAATAAGATATAGCTTTCAAAATTTCACATGTTACGTGAATTATGTTCAGGAATAACATGAAAGTATTTGTTTGTGTGATTTTCGAAAATCCTAGACGAATTAAAGCTATTTGCTGCGAGTAAAGCTAATGGGCCTACCTTCACCCGCAGCAGAATCCCAGTAATCGGCATTAAATTACGTTTTTTCGCAATAATAACCAGCGGATACATTAACGAATGACTTCACCACAAATTCAATTTCTTTCCACCTTTTTATCATCGATAATTTTGATAAAATGTGACAAGACTTTACAGCCTCCGCAGCAAACCGTCCAACTACCGTCGATTCAAAGTTTTCTCGTTGCAAACACCAGGAATGCTTGCATAAAACAAAAGGTTGTGCAAAGCTCAGGTCTCCCATATGACACAGCAAATTGTTACCTTTGATAATAGATTGTACACCTTTGAGAATAGATTGCAGGGGAAATTTCTATACACAAATTACGTACTTTTCCGATGTGACAAAGAAATTTGCAATCTTTGAGAAACGTTTTATTTTCTCTTTATTTTGCAACGATAGACTGCCTCCAGGAGTGTGCAATCTATTCTCAAAGGTGTCATTTTGCTGTGTCATATGGGGAGACCTAAGTCTTGCAAAACCTTTTGTTTTATGCAAATCTTGCAAGACTTCCAACGTGTTTGCAACAAGAAAACTTTGAATCGACGGTAGTTGGACAGTTTGCTGCAGAGGCTGTAAAGTCTTGTCACATTTTATCAAAATTATGTGGTGAAGTTATTCTTTAATGTATCCGCTGGCTATTATTGCGAAAAAGAGTGATTTAATGCCGATTACTGGGATTCTGCTGCGGGTGAAGGTAGGCCCATTAGCTTTATTCACAGCAAATTGCTTTAATTCGTCTAAGATTTTTGAAAATCACACAAACAAATACTTTCATGTTATTCCTAGACATAATTCGCGTAACTTGTGAAATTTTGAAAGCTAAATCTCATTTGTACCGTTCCCGAGAAATTCTTGAACATAGGCCAATTTTCGAAGTAATGAAATTCAATGTAACACCGATCCCTGATGAGATTTTAACCAAATGCAGAAAAACAAATATGGAGTGAAGCCTGCAGAATCGATTCGTGGTAAAACCAGCTCTGTATCTATATTAGTCGGATATCCATATTTATTTTCGTGAAGGTACTCGAAAAGTTATCTCGAAAGCCTCATTTTCAGTCATGTGATCGGAATACGACGATATCATTGGCTTAGAAGCGTGAAATTGGAAGATTTGTGGGTCTCCCTGTGCCCTATTGAAAGATTTGACTCATATGCTCGGGAAATAAGAAACACGTTACAATAAGTGACTTCTTCTGTCTGTACTTACATTTTTAAATTTCCCTTGCAGATAATGGAATCAACAGAATCAATGCTGTTCTTCTTGAGAGTAATGCCATCCGTATACAACAGTGTGCAAAAATCTAAAGATGTTTTCATGATGGTACGTGTGCACATTCATCAATATTTAATTCAATTATATTCGCCCGTTTATTCTTACATTAAAAGCCAAAAATTTCGGACGAATAAATTGCGGAATTAATATTTTCAGACCAAAAATTTTCGGACGTTTTTTACGGAATTTCGGACGTTTTTACAGAACTTTTGGACCACTAAAACGTTATATATCTTCAGTTAATTTTCGCTTATTTCATTCTGAAAATATCATACATTTATAGATCGATTCATTTGAGGGGTTGTTCTTGATCAGAAATTTCCAGAAATGATTATTGTTGAGGATTTTGAGGATGACTGTTTTTGAAGATGACGAATTTAGTTTTAGAAAATATAATATTGTTTCATTAATCAACACTCTCGCCACATTCCCTTTGAATGCAAAGTTTCTCACGAGAAAGGCATTACATTTTCAGTAGAAATGTTTTGCTGTGATTTTTCAATGCTGCAAAAAATTTAGGACGTTAAATATTTAGGACTACAAAAAATTCGGACATTATGATTTTCGGACGTGCTGTATGAAATGTCCGAAAATATTACCGTCCGAAATTTTTTGCTTTTAATGGATGCACCCATATGATTGAAAATTGAAACCGATCATTGTTTCAATAGATTTCATAGCTTAATAAAGTACAACCGAAAACTGTGGAGAGTAAAAGTATTTTTATCCATACAACTACCATTATCTCCTAACTGCAAACTAGGTATCATTTAAGCAAGGGTGGAAAAAGTATTATAATTTCTGGCACCAAAAAACTCTTGAAAAAATTTCTGCGAGAACCAAATGTGCCAAAAACGTCCACTTTGTGAGAGGTCATGGTAGGTAATACATTAACAAGATTTTGAATGTCGATTATAAATTTGTAATTGTAGTCACAATTATATATTGTACTTTAGCACATTTGGTTACTTTCTTAGCTGATTACTTTCCGAGTCATAAACAGTGACTCAAAACTTCCTTTGTCTGAAAACAGTGGTAGAAACAATGGCATCCTTTGGTTGAACAACGTCAAATTTTCCAGAGACTTGTTTGAAATGCAAAGAGAAAACTGGGAAGTTTACATTGTGTTAGAAAATTAATTTCCCCCTTTTTTCTTTTAGAATCCCTTTCCTTCTTCTTATTTCTCTCTTATTTCTTTCTTGTGACCTGAAAAACTTTCTGGGACCATTGGTGCTGTGGTCCGCTATTTTTTCCACCCCTGCATTTAAGAGATCTTAGCGAATGGACCTTGATTCTTGCAAGTATCGTAACATTTTGGTTACTTAGAGGGGTTCTGTCCCTTGGGGGATTTTAGCCATTTCTTTGCTTCACAAATTTTTTCAACCTCCTATGCATCTCTTGAAAGCTCAGATCTTCGCAAACAGTAATATGAAGTTAGACTTTGCATAGAATGACTAATGTAGCTGTAGTTTGTAATTGGCTGCATTGAGGTCAGTTTCTTGTTCTCAAACTTTCTTGATAAAAATTGATAGAAGTAACCTTGACCAGGGTCTATTCCAGAGCTCACAACTTCATAAGGAGTGACTCTTATGCTATTCTGGCTACACATTCCTCATTGGAAACATCACAGTTTCATAAGATACCAAACTTCCTTTGCAACAATGATCAACAACGTACCTCAAATAATTCCCAATTGACTTAACCCCCCTTAAAGGATAAGTCTGGGGTTGGTATGATTGATGATAAAATACAAGATAATACTGCTATGAATGATGTATGATACTTTTTTCCACTATTTTTCACCTTCTCCTTGTGAAATCATGTATTCAAATAAGCAATTTGAGCGAAGTGACGTCATATCGCGCAAACGAAAACGAGGCTGTGTGATTGTTTTTTCGTCTCTCTATCGTAGCAAGCATCTTTATCGAGTTCTCATGCCATTTTCAATGCGCGAGAACATGATAAAGAGGCTTGCATTCATAGCAGTATTATCTTGTATTTTATCATCAATCATACCAACCCCGGATTTGTCCTTTAAGTCAACGAAATTCAAGAACGCTTGAGAGATTCAAGTTCTGCTCTTAAACTCTTTCATGTGATACTTAGCTTTCAATAATTTGCAATATAATGGTAGTTCTATGACCAAAACAATTTTACTCCAACAGTATTTAGTTCCAAAGTAAGTCTTAGTACATCGTACAGATCACGAGACATTTATATCGGAAAGAATATGAACAAACTAGCTAAAGATCAAAATCATTTTTATTTTATTACAGGATCTGTTTCTGTATGAAGAACTTCTGAACGAAAATAAAGCCATTGACATTTCATCTAAACTTGCCGAAGAATGCATCTCCACTTCGTTCATCACCAACCTCGTTTCCAGTTCCCATCTCGAGGCTGCAGAGGCGGGCGAGTCGAATTGGTCGAGGCTGCTGTTGTCCGATGCAATTCACTCAATGTTGCTGGTCTTATTCGAAAGATTGATTGGAAGTTCTACTGCTGAGGACACTGTTGGAGAAAATATTGCGAAATTTGGTTGGCAAATCCTGGATAGCGTCATCACGTGCCACAAAAAGATTAAGTAAGCATTTAATGATAGCTAGCAGGGCTTCTTTCGACTCTGCTTGTATGCAGGGCTGCACTAGACCACCTAAGTCCCTTCTATCTCCTCGGTATCAAGTCAAAGAGTCAAAGTCTGGGGCTGCACGTTTCGTTGGGCGCGCAACTGTTGAATAGACTTGCTAATTGCGCAGTTCTTCAACATTTGTTTGATTACTTGTAGATTTCTTTTATAATTTGTATTCATATGCATTCAAGCTATGAGGTTTGTAATTCAATTACCAAGCTGGCGAAAAAGTTATTAAATATACGAGTGTTAATTTGGGCCTTTCACTTTTTGGTGGAGAGACTTCTAGACTTATTACATCTTCGTGGTTACCACCATTGATAGACGTGCTGGACGCTCTAACTACGAATTATAATCAAACGTCATAATTTCTGAAAGTACTGTGTCTGCCTTGTTAAGGTGTGTGCCAATTTAAAAGAATAGAAACCAGTGGCGGATTTTGTCAAATATTGGGGGGAGGGGGCGCGAAGCTTTTGCTTCAGTTAAAAAGCATTGTTTAACTTCAGTTTTCAAACAAAAAGGCCTTTGTTCAAGCCAATTTTGGGGGTTGATCGCACCCCCTCCCCCAAGTGTCCGCCACTAATAGCAATTTGAAAACTGCACTAAAAGTGGGTTATTGCTTGGCAAAAAACAGTGAAATACTTAAGTACGATGTTTTGCCTTGTTTCCAACTGTTTTCGTGGTATTCTTTTCTATACGACTTTGTTTCATCACACATAACTTTGATTGAAGCTGTGAGTCTTCGTTAATTATTTGAATTTGCGCAACTGACGTTGTATAGGAGGCTTGTTTCAACTGAGGTCGTAAGATTGATCCCGCGAGCCTAAAATATTTGTAGTAACGTAATAATGATGGGTCCTAGTTTGAGCAGTCTCAGCTTGGTGGCAGTCTTGTTTTGATGTGCAATAACTAGGACTCATTGCGATCAGACTAGGATGTTCCCACATGAAGTCATCAATCATAAAGAATACTTTAAAAACAATGCATACCCTATGAATGAATGGAAGAATATATTCTGTGACTGAGTTCTGATGTGTCATTGGTTTTTAGGAATGCTATCATCCGGCACCAGGGACAAGAACCAAGCGAAGATGTATTGGCAGTTTACTGCAAATTGGTTGGTACTCGAACTGATCATTCAATGAAAGATGTTGGCGAGCTGGATTTCAATAGTGGTATGTGCACTTTACATTGTTCACAGCCCTCGTATTCCCACGCTGTGTGAAGGGACCGTTTTCATTATTCAGCCGTGGTTTGGTGCCAAAGAGAAAGTAGATGGGTTGGTCTGGAAAGGTTGGGTCTGCAAAGATTTCTTTGCAAAAGATGTTGGGTGAAATATAGCTGCCTACTTCTTTCTTGAGCTCTTATCCATTTTCGGTGTAAAAAAAGATGCAAACGGCTTCTGCCTGATCTCAAGTACTGCTGATGATGATCGTCATCATTGTGTTCACTTGAACTGAACGTTTGAACTGTGTTCAATAAAAATATACGATCTTTCAGGTGAATTGGGACAGTTGCATATTAAAGTTGCGTTAAACTTCCCGTCCTTCGGAAGGGACGTTAAACTAGGGGTCCCATGCCTGGATGCGGCATGCATAGTGGGTCTAAATTAGCTTTAAATAGCTAGAAACCCTATCAGCCCACTTAAAATAAAATTACTACTACTACTACTACTACTACTACTACTACTCAAAATACAAAATAACCGGGACTCAAGTCATCATGTTGGATTCTGAATGATCACAGTTTAAATTTCAGATGTATTGTCGTCGTCTGCATTCAAACATTTGAAGGGAATTAGGGATCGGTTAACAAGGTGCATTATTGTGCTTCAGTCCCTTTCGCAATTCGCAATTCAAGAAAATCAGTTTGTGTTATAACCAATGACAATTTTCATTAATTAAATTTTCAATTTTCAATTTTCATCAATTTTCATTAAAGCGGCAATTTTACAACGAGTTTCAGTTTCATTTGATTATCAATTCATCCTACATACAATTCTAAACAATTACAATACAATTAAATACGAATACAATACTAAAACTACATCAAGGGTTACGGAACTACAGGCTAAAACATTAAATGATTGTATATAGAATGGACTGAATAACTATTCGAGAGAGAGCCCCCCCCCCCTCCCCCCCATAAAAGCAAAGAAACTAAAAACTTTATAAATAAAACATAAACCAGATGAACCTCGACAATTTTTCAAATTAGGCATATGAGTCAATGAAATGAGCTTTTAGTTTAGAGCGAAAAATTGAAGTAGAACCAGCAACACGTATGAAAAGTGGAAGAGTTTTCCACAATTTAGAGCCAAAATATTGAACTGTTTTGAGTCGATGGAGGTTAGTCCTTTTTAGAGAAAGGAATAGATCACCTCTGGTGGCCTGACGAGTTCCAAACCTATGGGTAGAAGAGTTTGGAGTGAAATAGTTATGGAAGTAGGTTGGTTACAGTTTATTGATAGCTTTAAAGACAAATGTTAAAACATTTAAGTGAATCATATCTTCAAGTTTTAATATCTTCAGCAATCAGGACATTTTGCCTGAATATTAGACTGATGATGTGATTCCTTGTATTTTCAATGCGGAAAACTGAGACTCACCTCGATATTAGAAGCAAAAGATCAATGACTCATTTTGGCCCACGCTGAACCATTTGTCTCCACTTCACCATACACTCTATCAACCCCCCCTGCGATAAAACTGCTACTGACTTCATTCACTTAAATCATAGGTTTGCCAAATGAAATCAGAGAAGCGACAGATAAATGGAAGGACGTTTTGCTCACTCAATTTCCAACACTTAAACGAAAGACAGAAGAATCCATTGCTATTGAAGACGCTGATTTGCCATCCTACATTGATAGCCTTCTTGGCGCACATGTCGCCGTATTCGTCACAGGTATGTCTTTATCGCATGTATAACCATGGGCAGTTCGGACACTACCGGGTGAGCCAGAAAAAAGTTCCCATTTTTGAAAATTCATAGCATCAAGAGTACTGGATAGATTGGAATCAATCAATATTTGTTTGACAGCCAAAAGATTGAAGTATTTTTGTGATTTTTCTCGCCTTCTTACAAACATTGGAAAAATTGGCAAATTCAAGTTTGCTAAAACTATATGTTTGCAAAATGACTGAAAAAGGCCTGAAATGCTTGATCAAATCATAAAGGACTCCTCGCTCAGAACAACAGAGAAAATGCAATTTCTCATGCGTGAGAAATATCCTCTGCACATCTTTTGCCATAGCATTGAAAATCTTTAGTATCTGTTTGAAAATCTATGTCTTATAACTCCTGAGAGAGGTGAAACGCCTGCACGTATTGTTCTGTGCGAGGAGAAACAAAGCGATTTGATCAAGTGTTTTAGGCCCATTTTAGTCATTTTGCAGCCATGAAATTTTTGTAAAAGTTGCATTTACCTGTGTTTGCAGTGCTCACGAGAAGACGTGAAAAATCACAAAATACTTTGATCTTTTGGCTTTTAACTAGAATTTGAATCATTCAAATCCATGAAGTACTTGTGGTGCTACGAATTTTCGAAAGTGGGAACTTTTTTCTGGCTCACCCGGTATTGTTGTGATTTCCCAACTAACCATGAAATAATAATGAATAAGATGATTTACTCACCAAGCCAAATGAGCCAAATATTGTTTGTATTCCTTAACGAGATCGTATTGCCTAGGCCAGGCCATAACTTCAAGTTCTGAGCAACAGACAACAACATTCCGCCTCCCAAACTAACCCAAAGTAAACTCCCCCCGTAGCGACTGGATTCGTTGCTGCGGGGGGATTTTCATGTGGGTTAGTTTGCGAGGCGGAATGTTGTTGTCTGTTTCTCAGATTCATGATTTAAGGAATCGTGCGAAACAAGATTTTGCTAAAATGGCTCGTAGTTATGAAATGGAAAGACTGATTTCAAAAAGACTAATTTCAACAAAAGATATTTTCTTGTCTAAATCAACCTTTTCTTATGCAATGTATTCTTAAAAAAATTAATTTGCTGAATGAATTTCATCAATAAAAATTGCCAAACACCCACATTTTCTCTAACTCACCCGGTATAGGACCCAACTGTTCTCGGATGATTAAAAAGAAAACGGTATTTCTTTTAGGTGTTTCATTCAAGGAGCCAGCATTCACGCTAAAACACTTGTTGAAATTACTGGTTAATCTGATGCAAGTGATTCTTGAGTGGTTGAAGAACAAATCAGACGAACACTTTCAGTTGATCATTGTCGATGCGATCACTGTATTAGTCAACCTGATCACTGATTCGACGGTTGATCACGTGTCTGAAACAGCCAATAAGATCCTGGAGATGACAATGGGTGCAAGTGACGGAGGATTACAAGAGATTCTGCATTCACATCTCCTGTCGCTGTGTTTCTATGTCATTGATGAGGAAATCAATCGAGAAGAAAGGTTTGTGGCTCACATATGTGACTTATAATTTTGTGCCACCTTATGTCTCGTTCAATTCCTACCCTGACCATCCCCCCCCGGGCAGCCCGGGGGTCAACAAAAATTCCTTGCTCAAATGCCCGGGGGCCGGGGAAAAATTGATGATCAAATGCCCGGGGGCCGGGCACTGAAAAAACGCTATATTCCCAGTTACTGTATAAGCAAAAGATCTTGTTTTTTCCAAAATGCTACTCAAATGCCCGGGGGCCGGGGAAAAATGTACGGTCAAATGCCCGGGGGCCGGGAAATTTTTTTGTGCAAATGCCCGGGGGTGTCCCGGGGGGGGGGATGGTCAGGGTAGGAATTGAACGAGACATAAGTATTACCTCCCTCAAAGCTCAGACTACCTTAGAATGAACTTGTTGCGGGAAGAAAGGTCGCGAGTCTCTTTGCCGAAAATTTGCAAAATTTAATTCCCACAACTTTAAAACTTTTGATCTTAGAACGGGAGTAGAAACTGGAAGGGGATGGATGTTGGCCTAGTATCCAAATATCAAATGAGTAAGAGACAAATGGCTTGAAAATATTTTGCAATGCACGGTAACCTTTCGAGTTAAAGTTTACCCCTTTTAACCATATTGAGTGATAGGGCGGAGGAGGGCAATTCGTGGTGATATTTTTCACCCACAATATAAGCTTTTAGGATTCGTAACAAAAAATTTAACGTTGTGAAATTTCTCAAATTTGCAGCATTTGCTTCCAGTATCTTTAAAAAATTTACCCATTTGCAACATTTAATTCCCACCACTCTGAGTTCCATTTTTCCGAGGAAAATATCCTTTGCAACGTATTCTTCTTGCAACAATTTCTAACAATAAGGTATGAATTTTAAAGTGAGTAACCTAAGTTAAAGTATGAGATCTCATAGGTTTATAGAAAGCCTATTTTTGACAATCTCACGCGTGACGAAAGAGAGAAAGGCCAAAGAAAACAATGGTGTGTTTTGGTTTCTCTTGTCCTATTCATAGACAAGCGCCATATAGCTCAGATCATTCACTTTAATGGTGGACATTTTCCAAAAGAAATGAGGCCGTTGAGCATTGTATTAATGAAGTGCAACTTTTTAATGTTTAGAGTTACTTCTTTAATCAATTTCAACTGCAGGCTTGACTTTGAAGATTGGCACGTAGCGTCCAATCATGCATGCAACCTGTTTTCTCATGGAAACAGATTGGGTTGCTCAACTTTTGAAGCAGGAATTTTGCCATTTGGCTGTAAGCACACTCTTCGTTTGAACCCCTTTTTGGCGTGCAATGAGTCTTTAAGGCTACCGAGAGCCGAGGCCTCGCGTAGCGTTCCATGCCTTTAGAGCCGATCAGCAAAAGACCTTTTATCGCATGCTCTACGTTATGTCTTGAGATCTTGGCAATTTCTGTTGCTCAACTGAAGCGCACAGACCTTGGCTCAAGTCTTCTCCAAATATTTTCAGGGCGTTTCAGGGATTAGCTTATTGATAATCTTGCATGTCATGACTGATCGATAAAATCTAATGAGATACCACGCAATCGCCGGATTACCCTGCGTATGATGGTGTATCGTGGATGGCCTTTTTCGCACATTTTTTATCACACTTTCCAGCACTTTAATTGCCTGAGCTTTCAGCTTTCATAAAGACGAGAGAAAGCTAGCAAAGGATACGTCGATCTTTCTGATACCCCAGGGGAGGGGGTACTTGACGGACCTTTTTTGTACAAGGGTGTGTGGGTGTATTGAGATTTTGATGACCGACCGACTCACCTTTGGGACGATGTTATACCCTGTTGAGAATTTAATAAAGTTCCCGTTTAGACTGACTTTTTAAGGGCGTTTCACCATAACTACACGCTGTTTTTGGGAATAACTAACCATGATATTGCAATTAGTCCAGCAACCACTAAGAAGAATGTCGTTCTCAAATTAGCACAAAACAGCAGCAACATTTTCGTTTTTTGTAGTATTTGTTGTTCTTTCCCTAAATTTAAAGGAGAGCTGAAATGCGGAACTGTTTTTTGATACGTTGTGGAAAATGATGGGCAGAATTCGATGAAAGAATTTTAGTTCAAATATGGTTTTGAATGTTCGAAAAAAAACTTTTTGATTCGAAGTCAGCGCATCAGATTCTACAAAATATCGGAGAACGGTTTTGCATTTCAATCCTCCTTTAATGTACATTTTTCCATTGATGTAAGTGGCTGCCGTAGTTGGAACTAAGCTATGACAGTCACAGAGTATTTGTATTTCCTTGTAGTTTAGTTGTTTTATCTGTGATATTAAAAAAAAATTAGATGTCACCTGTTGCAAACACTTCTATTGTTGTTTTTCGCGGGCATTTGCAGGTGACATCTAATTTGAAACAGACTATAGTCTACTTCGACATACCGCTCATAGATGTTTTTGTATTCTATTGCAGCTTTCTAACGACCGAGAAGACGGTATTACAATGCCTTGGCTTCATAGAAGCATCATTGCTCAAATCAGACAAATCTCATTCTGCCGCAGTGTATTTCGATGCCAAATACCATTACAAATTGGCATCTATTCTGCTGTCAATCAAACAGAGCAAATTCAGCAAAAGATATGCAGCAAGAGTGCTTCGAATGTTCTCCAATCTCCTCATGTCACGTATGTATCTTTTATTAACTGCAAACTTGATGTAGAGAGGTTGGACGACAAAAAATACTATACAGTAAGAACCCGCAAAATGGAAACCAGTTTTTTCCAAACAGCCTGTTTAGTTTCTTATTAAAAGGTCATTAACCTTGACACAGGCTGAACGGTTTCTTATCACATGGCTAAGAAACCTGCACTGATTTCAGTTTAATCTTTCATGAAAACCTAGAGCAAACATTAGCGGACAGTGCAGTATGTTCTCGTTACCTAGCATTTTCTCTAAATTTACTCAACGATAGCATACATGCCAAATTTATCATTATAGATAGAGATGCAATTGCATGGAATATCTAAAAATGTTGGGCACCTGAGTTTCACGAAGATTTTCAAATATGAATTTATTTGGGGTCCTTCTATAAGAAACCTTTCTAAAATCAGGCTGAGAAGTTTCTTATATGCATGAGGGCACCATTTCTCAAAAAAATCAGCCTGAGGTTTCTTATAAAGTGGTTTCTGTTTTGCGGGTTCTTACTGTAATCTATGTTTTAACACACTGAGGCCTCTCGGACTTGTGTCCTCATCAGAGTATGATTTCGAATGATGAGGACACAAGTTCGAAAGGCCTCAGTATGTTAAAACATAGCTTATAGTATTTTTTGTCGTCCAACCTCTCTACATCAAGTTTCTAGTTATATATTTTATCAAGTTTTTATAAACTGCAAATAGATCCGATTGGTCCGCTTACATAAAGTAAATATTTCAAACAGTGCTTTTTGTCTCATTTGTATTGCATTCTTGTAAACTCAATCATTACACTCCAATTTTGTATGTTTGAACTTAATATATATTTTCCTTTATTTTTTTTATTATTGCTTTGCTAACTGCCCAAGCCAGATAAGCTCTTGTTTTCTCGAATATAAACAGTACTGCACAATGTCAATTCAATTTTCCATGACCTGGGAATATTAAAGCTGCAAATGACTGAAATTCGTTATCGTCGGCAATCCGGAAAGCCTGGTTTCTTAATTTTGAGAAATTGAGCCTAGATCTTATAAGCCGTTTCTTGTAGAAGATATGAGAAGATATACCCGTTGAAATTATTGCTCTGTTAACGGCCCAAGCTAGATAAGCTCTTGTTTTCTTGAATATAAACAACACTGCACAATGTCAATACAATTTTGCATGACCTGGGAATATTAAAGCTGCAAATGACTGAAATTCGTTATCTCTGGTAATCCGGAAAGCCCGGTTTCTTAATTTTTGAAAAATTGAGCCTAAATTTTCTCATAAGCCGTTTCTTGTAGAAGATATGAGAAGATATAACCGTTGAAATTATTGCTCTGTTAACGGCCCAAGGTAGATAAGCTCTTGTTTTCTTGAATATAAACAATACTGCACAATGTCAATTCAATTTTCCGTGTCCTGGGAATATTGAAGCTGCAAATTACTGAAATTCGTTATCGTCGGCAATCCGGAAAGCCCGGTTTCTTAATTTTGAGAAATTGAGCCTAGATTTTCTTATAAGCCGTTTCTTGTAGAAGATATGAGAAGATATAACCGTTGAAATTATTGCTCTGTTAACAGCCCAAGCTAGATAAGCTCTTGTTTTCTTGAATATAAACAATACTGCACAATGGCAATACAATTTTGCGTGACCTGGGAATATTAAAGCTGCAAATGACTGAACTTCGTTATCTTTGGTAATCCGGAAAGCCCGGTTTCTTAATTTTTGAAAAATTGAGCCTAAATTTTCTTATACGCCGTTTCGTGTAGAAGATGCGTACACGCGATGCTTGCTCTGAAGATTTTGCAAAATGCGGCCCCCGTTTTCTGACTTTCAAACGTGCCATCATTACGTATTGCATAAATTAGAATATACTGTACAGGCTTATGCACGAAAGTTTTTTTCTCAGAAGCAAACCTACATAAAGTTTTGAGCTAATTTTGAACACTCTTCAACAAAACAAACTGTATGGCCTAGTTTAAACATCGTATTTTTGCCGTGTCGAATATAACTGTCTTAAAAGCGGCAGAATCTGCCATGTTTAAAAACCTAGATTTAAGCATCGTATTTTTGCCGTGTCGAAAGAACTGTCTTAAAAACGGCAGAATCTGTCATGTTTAAAAAACCTGATTTAAACATCGCCTTTTTGCCATGTCGGATTGAAACTAAAATGGTTAAAATTGCCATTTTTTGAAAATGCGCAAGCACAGTGGCTGATCACACGTAGAAACCGGCGACCATGGCCTAGAATTGATCAACTAAACGCGGCAGAAATGCGATGTTTAAATCAAGTCGTGTTGCTGCCGTTTAAGACGACAGAGCTGGTGAACTCCTGCAGTTTTAACAAATATTTGAGTCTGGATGTTAAAGTAAATTAATGGAGTTAAAGCAGCTTAGCTAGGGGGACTGGGTCAATCTAAGTTTAACCTGTTGTATTTGATGTTTTTCCAAGGACAAAATTAAGCAGACAAAATTTACAATACAATGATACTTCCTACTATACTTTCTAATTACAACTATACGACACAGCAGGGGACGATACCAAGAGGAGCGAAGTGACACGACTACCCCAAGGTCATAGCATGAAACAAAAAACGAGGACAATACAAGAACAGTATGTAAAGAAAGCAGAAAGGGAACAAAGAATAAGACAAACAGCATTCAAACATTGAATTAAGCTACAAGTTAGGATAGCTTGCAACCAAATAATTGCAAAGTAAATGAAGAGTCTGAACTTTAGACGCAGATATTATGGCTGGCAAAATTTCGTACTTGGTTGCAAGCTACCCCAAACTACCATATAATCACAAAAAGGACATTATTTGATGTTTTCGATCGATGAAAACAATAGAAACATAAGTAGCACGTGCCATCCTCGCTATATCTCCGTTCATTTACCTTCATGTATCCAATATCCTGTTTAGTATAGTATCTAAATACTGGGTGAGTCAGATGAAATGCACGTTGTTTGAAAGGCAACTGCGCCCTAAATATGAACGGAATAGTTTGTTTTGATATTATAACCAGGTTGCCGACATGATCAATTGAATATAGAATTTTTCCTGGCTGAAATCGGTTACTCAGAAGGGATTTTCACGAGTAGGTCCCCTCGAGCAACCTGATAACATGGGAGTTGTGTTGTGATCGAGTTTTTGTGATTTTGAAAATTTTTGTTTTGGGACAGCCGGCAGCTCTTGCTGTTAAAACTTTTGTGCTTGAATTACAGTAAAATTTGCTGAGTGTTTCAATTTTTAGTGCACATAGCGTCAACACCTGCTTACAGATACAATATGAATATTTATGATCTTTCCCCACAGCTGAAAATGGACAGCAAAGCAATGTAAGAAGAGCAGTTGTGGAAATCTTTCATGTGCAGTCGCCGGTGCTAGATGAGTGGCTTTTGTCTGAAGTGATGTCAAACATCCGCGATGAGAATGCAGGCATGGCCAATAACCAAAGCATTTCGGCACTTCAGAAATTTATCAACTGCGTAATACAGGAGCAAACGTAAGCCATTTCATTTGTTTAACATTGAAGTTGGTTATGAGGTGATGTAATGTGATTGTTCTGCAGATGAAAAGGCTACGTAATGTTACTTTTTGGGATATAGGCCATTGTACAGCATAAATGCCCTTCACACTCTGCAGAAATTGTTCATATGTTTACGTAATGCTATTGGTTTTGACGTGGTCCGGTGTACAGCATAAATACCCTTTCCCTTCTATTTGAATTGATTATAAAGTTACGCAAGGTAAGAATATAGACCACTGTGTATCACATATGCAAGAATGCCTGTGACCATATACAGCAATTTATCATAAGGTTACGCAATGTTATTGTTTTGGATATAAGCCATTGTACAGCATAGATAACCTTCACACTCTGCAGAAATTGTTCATATGTTTACGTAATGCTATTTGTTTAGACGTGGTCCGGTGTATAGCATAAATGCCCTTTCCCTTCTATTTGAATTGATTATAAAGTTACGCAATATAACAATATAGGTCACACTGTGTATCACATATGCAAGAATGCCTGTGACCATATACAGCAATTTATGATAAGGTTACGCAATGTTACTGTTTTGTATATGGCCACTGTACAGCACGAAGGTCGTCCGCCTTCTGAAAAACATTTTACACAAGCATTAACCTCCACTCCACAGCCCCTTTATTTCCCCATTGAAGATTTTTATGCTGTCGCTATTTTTAACAGAATCAGGAAGATGGTTCCACACATAGCTGTCCATAAAAAAGATTGAGTTTTTCCATAGGAAGTTGTTGATGCCTGTGGTATTTGTAGGAGATTTTGGATTCTCAGATTAGGGTGAGGTTTCTTCGTAGTAGACAAATCCAAGATGACAGGAGGAGTTTCATAATGCAAACATTTGTACACCTCCATCACCAGGCGCGGATCCAGCCTGAAGTTGAAGTGGGGACAGCTTGCAAAGAGGGCGCCAAAAACACAACGAAATGTGAGCGCGCCGAAGGCGCGCGAAAATTTTTTGGACGCTTTCAAAAGAAAATTCTTTAATTTACTACTAAATAACGCCTTGATATATATGTTTCCCCCATATTTAAATCGGAACAGTCAAAACATTGTGTTAGAGTCAGGACGAGGGGCGCTTTTCTCGCCAAAAAGGGGCGCCAAGCTGAACCTATCTTCGCGAAGGGGGGGGGGGGTGGGGCAATTGCCCCCACTTGCCCCCTAAATCCGCCACTGTCCATCACACTTCTATCATTAATTTTTGAAGATTTTGCGTATGTATGGTGTATGTCACTGCCATGCACGGCGGTTGGACATTACAGACAAGATAAATAAAATCACATCAAATTTTAACTCGAATAACTGATACTAGACTGACGAAATAGTCCCAGTTATCGCAACAACAACAGCAGTGACAACAACAACAACAATATATTTTTTGCTCAGACTGGGAATTATGAACTTTCACATCAAAAATTGAGACGAAAATAAACAATGGGGGCAGCGATTTTTCTATTCACGTTGAAACGAGGTCATGGCCTCTTTTCGGTAGTTGGAAAATTTGAGAAGCAGTGGCGTGCTAGCGTGCACTATTGCTGGCTGAAGTGGCATTCAAAATGAGGAAATTCTGATTGAAACTGAAAGGTTTGTTCATTTTTTGGATTGAGGAAACATTCATCTGGATATTTGTGGCTTTTGTTCATTGCTAACGTCACTCAAAACTTGAATTTTGAGGCGTTTTACTATCTGAGGATTGAGCCGACAAGTTAGGCCCACCGCCATTATCTAGAGTACTGGGCTTTTCGTACAGTGTTGCTATGGTTTCCATATCGGACGTGACGTCAAGGGAAACAATTTCGTCCCAATTTTCAATGTGAAAGTCCATGAGTCGTAGTTATAGCGTCCATCACCCTATCAATTGCTACGAACTTGCAATCAGTCTAAGCTGATAAAACTTCATACATCTTTGTGACGTTGTTCTGTCCAGTCTATGCTTGGTCTTGTATCACTTCGATCTTCGAACCTATTCAAAAATGTCCCAGGGGTAACTTACCTTTAATACAGACAGTTGTTTAATTCTAGACAGTCACATATACTCATAACTCTTATTGATCAGGGCATCAAAGGGGCTCTCAAAGTTAAAAAACATTCGTAACACTCTTTCGGTATCTTATATTCATTTCCATGTTTTCAGATTTTCCACGGAACAACCAAATCAATGGGCAATAAATGTGGCATTTAGCTGTTTCATTGTAGTATTTCATCAAATGACTGAGCCTATTATATTGCTTCACATAGGATTTTATCATTGCTATCTTAATCGTAGTTTTTTTCACGTTGACAATTTACAATAGCTAAACAGTTTCCAATATAGATATTTACAGTACAAGCTAATTCAAGCCAACCTACTATTAAGATGATAATATAAAGATGCATGGGTAAAAACTTCAAGCAGAACAATAGCTATGTACGATGTTAAAGGCTCTTACGCAAGTGCATGCATAGCGATCGCTTCTTTTGTTTTTCGTGGATTTCATGAATTTCATTCAATTCAAGTCCAATGAGGAAAATCATCCCACCTTCCAGGGTATCAGCTGTCAAGTGGAATGAAATCTGCGTGTATTTATATGTAAAATTTCATCTCACCTTCCAGCTTTTTCATCCCACCTCCCAGCCCACAATTTCAGACAACAACAATCGTAATTGGCGTTTGGCGTCAGCAGCAGTTAGGTTTCCTTTTGTTATCATATTGGCGCTTGCGCATAACAGACAATTTCATCCCACCTTCCAGCTTTTAATCCCACCTTCCAGTGTTCATGTGGAAAATCTTCATCCCACTTCAATGAGATCCCACCTCTCGTAGAGCGGGATCTCACATAGCCGGGCTGCCTCATTTTCCATATAAACGCAAGATGAAACTTACAAGGGGTCGTGTAGAAGGGTGGGATCTCAGCTCACAGGCTGGAAGGTGGGATGATTTTTCTCATATAAACAGGCCCTAACCTATTTTAAACATGGTTTTTTTGCCGTGTCGAATCGAACTATTAAAAACGGTAGAATCTGCCGTGTCTAAAAATCTGATTTAAACATCGTTTTTTTGCCGTGTTGGATTGAAATTAAAATGGTTACAATGGCCATTTTTCAAAATAAACAAGCGCAGTGGCTGATCACACGTAGAAACCGCGGACCATGGCCTAGAATTGATTAATTAAACGCAGCAGAAATATGATGTTTAAATCATGTCGTTTTTCTGCCGTTTGATACGACAGAGCTAGTGAACTTTTGACATTTATCTATTTGAAACGGCAGGTGATTTAAGCACCGTTTTTATGTCGAATTTAATTGACACTTAGAAGTTTTTAGCAACATCTATTAGATTTGACACAGCAATAAAAAGGATGTTTAAACTGAGCCAGTTAACACACTTATATGGATTTCGGTGATTCTGTACAATGCGGTCTTTCCCGTCCATGACGTGCTGCTGATTTGAGTTACATTACAAGATATTTTTCATGCAGCCAAGGGCGCCTACCTTGTAGGAAGTATGTTTATTCCCAGTACTGTAGAGTAATAGGTGTCCTGTGACCCAGTACAGAGAGTGTCCTAAAACCGTACTGTGACCCAGAAGTACGCAGAGTCAGTCCTCTCAAGGTCAAGATGACGTATGAATAAGTTTGTGGTTTCAAATTCCGGTGTTACGAAACACGATATCAACTGTTATACGATCTGGCCACAGGGAATCAGACAGCGTGATTTTTGATTGGTCAACTCTAACAGACGTTAGAATTTGAAAATCCCAGTAACAGAAAAACTTAGTTTATTACGATATACAAAGATTAACAGGACTGGGTCATAGGACACTGCGTAAAGTACCGTGAATAAACACACTTCCTACAAGGTAGGCGCCCTTGATGCAGCATGCAATTAGTCTATCCTTTTCAAATAGCGCTGCCATGCATGCCAGTTTCCCAAGGGTCTTCAAAATCATCTGAGGTTAATCAAAAAGCGAAATCTGAGATCTATTTCTGCATATATTGCAACTGAAGATTGCGCTAACGATGGCGTAAGGAATTTTTACATGATCCTTTGCGTATTAAGCAATTTCGATTGATCTGATTTGCCGATTTATCATGAAACGGAAAGGTTAGTGGTAACAAGTGGTAACAAGTTCCTTGACACTTTCTTTAATGCAATGGTTCTTCGCCCCCTTTTTTTTTTTTTTTTTCGTTTTGAATTCTGTAACAGAACTGGAGTGTATATATTCCAATAAAAGTTACAAATACATATTACAAGCTACACAACTTGCAAAATTACTTTGGAATACTACGGGAACGATACATCGAGAAGCAAAAGGCTGTTTCTACCCCGCGGCCATTTACATATGGAGGTAAAAACAACTAAAGTCTGTCGTGAGTTAGATTTCATGAGACACAGTTCCGCGAATTGCACAATTTGAATGTTTTGGATGAGTAGGCCTAATTTGGAGTTATCGCAAATGTTTAACGGCATTTAATTTCAAATACACGACTAGAACAAAACACATGACTATTATGAAAAACAAGAACATTATGTGGCTTTTAACGGAGTTTGAAATTTTCAAATCAAACCGACCAGATTTGTGGATAAGTTTGTAGATTTTACAGGAATATACTTTTATTAAGTTCATTGGGAAAATTTTTATCACCATGCAATCAAATTTGCATTTAACGTTGTTTGAGAGATAGGTATATCCAAAGGGTGGTAATAATGCAAACATTTCAGCAAATGTTTAATTTCTTCCGCAAGAAACTGGAAATGTAATCTGGGCAGTACTGGTCAAGCTTGTTTTAGTTTCGGGCAAAACATTTATGCGACTAACATTTTTCGTCGTTGACATAACTGATCGTTGCATTACTTTTGTTTCTAGAGATGATATGGAGAGCATACTTGACAGCTCACTTGGCGTGTATGAAAAGCTGATACAAATGCACATTTCGTCACCATCTGAAACAAAAGAAGTGCCATTTGATGAATTCTTAGACATACTTGTCAATATTGCGTCATCTGTTGGGGCAAAAGGACATTTGAAGCTTCTCAAGTCAGTTCCTAAATGGCTAAACCTCAGGTAATGTCCTCCTAAGTTTTTATTAATTTAGGTCAGGTTTTTATGGGCAATATAAAATGGCATGTCATAATCATAACTTAAAGAACCTGCAGGCTAAAGAACTCCGGAAGAAGATATTTCTTAATTTTATGAAAATCGCTTCTAATGCGTTCTAGAGATAGTGTCCCCCATTATGTCCGGTCGGGTCGCCCATTATGACCGATGGACAAGAGAAATGAAGTCGCAGGGGACGTCCTGACGTCAGTTTTAGCATAATTTGACCTTAAAGTTTCAGTTTCTTTGCATTGAAACCCAACAACATATTTGTGCACATATCTAATCAAGTCTGTCAGTATTTCTCAATTTAAAGATTTTCTTTACATTCCGTATTTATTTTCTTTCGCTCAGCACCTTATGGTTTGAATTTTTTAATTTAAGTTGCTTTTTAATAAACCCGAAATCTTGAGAGAAAATATACAGCGAAACCAAAGCAAAGTGATTTTTAATCCAGGCTTTCGGCAATAAAGTCTGAGTGCCACTATTTTCGATTTTGGTCGCCCATAATATGCCCATCAGTTTGCCAGGGCAGTTTCCAGTCGCCTTGAAATGTTAAAATGCAAAATTTATTCTTTCTTACTGACTTGAAAAATCAATGAAACCCCCCAAAAAAGCAGCATTAATCCAATTTGTTTACATTTTAGAAACTTACACCAAAAACTCATCCGTGCTTGCACAGCGGGTAAGGCAGGATTTACAGCAAGTCGAAGCATGCGCTAATTGCCAAAACTCGAAGTTTAGATTAAATCTTACGGATTTTTCCTTTTAAAATACTCAATGATAAACAAATGATAGTGAATAAAATTTTTTCTTATTAAAACTTTTCACCGCGGTGCAGCGTGACTTGTTTGTCCGTCGGCCATAAAGGGCGACGCCCAACGTAATTGCCGTTTTTACTCCCATCTTCAAAAACTTCAAAAGTTCCCATGTGGAGTTGATTGATCTGATTTAAACATTCATTTCATACGTTTTTCTCAATTAGTTAGTGATATTACCAGATCATTCGGTGTTTTCATAAGCATAGGTTCCAAATCTTTAAAAGGCTGGTGTAAAATTGAGTGACCTATTTCTTTGACCTGAATGACTTCAAAGAAACTTTAGCTAATTCTCTATAATTCTACCGTTGGAATTTTCTGAAATCTTCAATATTTTCAGAATAAGAGTGTTTTTCTTCTTTTGCAAGAATTCAAGAAAAATTAAAAAAAAAACTTAAAACTATCGTAATTTCTAAACTGTTTAACGTAACATGAAATAATTTCGAAGAAAACCATACTTTATGAATGCCTACAATATGGTATCAAGCAAAAGTCTGTCACTCATCTGGTTTATGATTTAGAAATTTGATGACGTCACATCTTCAAATGAGTTGAAATGTAAGATACGCTGTAATTTCCAAAAATATTCAAAATTTCTGAAAAGTCCAAAGGTAGAATTATAGATAAGTATCTAAAGTTTCTTTCAAGCCATTCAATCAGGAGAAATAGTTCATTGAATTTTATACCCACCTTATTACGCCGAGAAAAAGATTTGGGACCTATGCTGTTTTCATAAAAATCTCCTTGAGGATCAAATTCAAGTGTTAGCGACGAGATGGGCATAATGGACGACAGGGCGACACCACTCCAGATACTCAAAGCATGCCTTTCTACAGTTATGCAGGGTATAGGACATCTATTCTTCAGTTTTTATCCCTGAATTAAGAAACCTTACTAAGCTCATGGATGGAAAAATATTCAAATTTCTGCAACCAAAAAGAGGCCTTGAAGAAACTTTCTGTGACAGCCAGCTACTCCAAAAAAGAATCCACTTTTGACAGGACATGATATCATTATTATTATTATTATATTATTATTATTATTATTATTATTATTATTATTATTAATATTATTTATTATTGATTTATTTAAATTAGGCATATGTACAATAGCTATAAAATAAAAGCTAATTCAAGCCTACTATCTAGGAAAGTAAAATTTGTAAAAAAAAGAAATAAAATACAGAATAATTAGCTAATACATATATTTACAGATTTCTACAATGTTTCAAATATTTACAATTTTTGTTTTGTGAGCAGCAAATTCATATCAGCTCAAGAACCCAGCCTGGGCCACGAATGGTCTACATAATCTACAATTGCATTCTTCTCCTTTCCAGATTTTGATTTTTCTTTTAAAGCTGGGGAAGGTTATCTCATTGGGAGTACCTGCCATATTCTACACCCACGAAACGATAAAAATACGTTCAACAGATTTGGTTATTAATCTTTAGTTTTAACAGTGCTGTGTTTAATCTGTAGTTGATCGAACATTAATTTAATATTCTAATGACTTAGTTTTTTGAAATGCCAAAAGAAAATCCAGAATTTTTACACAAAATCCGATCATCAATGCCCCATCTTTCTCGCTTGTCCATGGGCAGTAATGCACCGTTGCTGTGGTCTATATCATAATCAAAATTATATTCTTACTCGCTTTCTGTTGTTTTCTTCCACAGGATTGCCAGTAAAGCTTGATAATGTTGCTATTCCTTCGTTCTTCTCTCGTCACAACAAGGAATCGAGTGCTGCCATTATTCAAATACAGTTGAAACGGTTGGAGCTCCTACGCAGCGATACATCTCATTTCAAACTTAAGCGTTTCAATCATATTTGAATAATGGTGGCATTCTATTCCTCGTTGTGACGAGAGAAGAACGAGGGAATAGCAACGTTATTAACCTTTACTCGCAATCCCGTGGGAGAGAAACAACACACAGTGAGTGTACCAAAGATAATTTAAGCGTTTGAAAATTCATATTAAAGCTACACTCACTTAAATAAACCCAACGTTGCGGGACTTGGCTGCCCTTCTGATACATTTCAACCTTTTAGTAAATCTTTCCTTGTAAGCATCAAACAAACACAAGGCTGCATTTTCTCATCATCAGGGCAAGTTGGGCTTTTAAGGGGACTAGCCCTTCTCTCGAAGAGCAAATCATCCTCCTGAAGGTGGGGTTGGAAGGAAAGCCTGCATTTTTCCCGCAGATCTAATCCCGTCGTCCATGTTGGAAAAATACTTTCCAAATGCACCTGCAAAAGAAAGAAGGTTCAGCATGAAAAATCTGAAAGAGGTGGGTGGGTGGGAGATTCAGTTTTGCAATCACTCCACACGAATGTGCAAAATTAACAAATTCTCACATCAAAGTATGTTTTATACTGCAAGAAGAAACCATGCCGCATGCATGACGATCTACAAACACGTGGATTGTAAGACACATAACACCTCTAGAGACTCACAATCCTATGGTAATTCAAATCGCCAGAGGCGTAAATATGTGATAAAAAATAGACGGCATGTTCGTTGCTTTAACTCCGAATTACTGCTACTTTTTGTCAGAGTTGTTATAGATTTATTTTTTTCTTTCTTTCTTTTTCTTTACAGGACACATGTTGATAACAGCATTTTTTTGTTGAAATATTTATCCTGTATAAAAATTCGTTATTTTATTATTGTCATTCAGTTTGGTCTATTTTCTATTACCATGAAGCTGGAATGCTAGCAGATCTGATAATGGATTTAGAATTGTTTTGAAGGTTTCTGAGATGAAGGACTTTTATAAAATTGCTTGCATCTAATACCGAGAACAAGGTGACCGATTTGACAAACTAAATTGTCAGATCTAAATTGATTTGTTAGCTACACAGCCGTTTTCAGTTTTTATCTTCAAAGCTATGTCGAATCAGGGATTTGCAAATTTAATATAACTGTCGTAATACAGTATCAACAGCACTAGAATGGAAATACTATATTGACAATGGAAATACGTAGGGAAAGAACTAGAGGAAGGAAACGTTTGACACTAAATGAGGGCATGAGAAACAACAGAACCTATGCAGAAATATAGAGAGCGGTTCAAAATCGAGACAATTGGAAGACTTGGACGCCATGAACCTGCCTCGATCAGGCAGGTTCATCATTAAAATAAATCAACGGAGTTAAAAGCAACTTAGCTATGGGGACTGGGTCAGTCTGAATAAAACCTATTGTATTTTATGTTCTCGATCGATGAAAGCATTCGAAAAATACGTGGCGTCTGCCGTTCTTTTGTGCAATTTTTAGATCATGTCGCTATATCTCCGTTCATTTACTTTAACCTGCCTAACAGAGGCAGATGACTAGCGAAATTTCTTGCGAAATGAAGTGAAATGAACAAAATGAATACAGTGTTACACCAAAATAGAAATGATGCAAAGTTTCGGGCCAGCTGAATATTTAAATCTGACTTTTTACTCACAAGTGTAGGATTATAAACAGCTTCAACTGTGGCACTTAGATTATGTTCTCTTTTGATTATTTCGATTGCAAAATTGATGACTTCGGCACATTAGATCTGCACGTGTTTTGCACAAGTTTCTGTTTCTGTTTTGTCCCACGCTAAGAGGGTTCAAACCGACCTATTGTTCTGGTGACCTAAAATCTCCAATCCTTGAAGGTATGAAAGGAAACTGATACATGACTCTAGTCTACTACTGATCGAAAAGCACAATTTTTAGCTCTTCAAATCCAAAAGGGCTTGACCTCTTCCTAACTACTCACAAATCCCTCATTCACTCTACCATAGAGTACTGCTCCCATGTGTGGGCTGGTGTGGACTTGTTCCTATGTTCCAAGTCCCCCCGGGGGGGGGGGGGTACATGACTTGTGGATGGACGGGGGTCTGCCAACCGGATTCAAAAAGGTACCCTCTTCTTATTACCGGAACTTGCCTTGGTACCCACTTTTTTGATGAATGTTGGCACAAAACTGCCTATTTTTAACTATCCCCCCCCCAGGTCCAAGTCTTGCTCTTGATCAAACCCCTCCCGTTTGTTTATTGATCAAGAGCGAGGCTTGGAGCAAGTCAAGGGCCGTCGTTTCAAAAACAGTCTTTTCCCTTATTGTTAAAATCCAATCCAATGCCATTCGTCTCCTCAGTGACAACAACCTCACTAAACAGCTCCATTCCTTTGCTCATAGGTGCTGTGTCTCGGCATTGTGTCTCTCCTACCATTGTTTTCGTGGGCACTACTCTACGAGTTGCCAAGCATCATGCCTGAGCCTCTGAGAGTATATCTTCCCAATAGATCCTCTTTTACTAATCATAAACATTCTGCTGCTATTTCAAGATTTCTGAGAAGTCAAACGGTAGTATTTTTGCAAAGTAGTTAGAGTTTCTTTCAAGCTATCCAATTCAAAGAACTAGGTCATCTCTAGGTCATAAAATTTTACTCCGACATTGAAAAGGCTTGGAACCTACCGGGTGAGCCAGAAAAATGTTCCCACTTCCAAGAGGCCAGGATAAATCATACATTTCACCAATTTGAAATATTTTTGATTTAATCTTTTATCAGTATCCTATATTATTCTTGATTTTTTCTGTCGATTTTTCGGGTGCCTACTTTTTGATAAATTTACGATTTCTTGAGTTTTTTTCGCCTGTAGACTGCCCAAAAAGATAAGAAAACAGCCATCAAATTATCTAAAGACCGAATTTGGCAGAACAAAGGGAATTCTCCTCGAAGTGACAAGGGAATTTGGAAATGTCTTATGTCGCACGATTTTTGATGCAAAAACCTACTACCTAATTCTCTACATGCACAAACTACAGTAGGTAGCAAGTATCATTTCACAGAAATGATAACAAACTGAAAGTTTTTGAATTGATAATAATACAATCATTAAACGACTGCTCGTGCGAAATAATCCATTTCGAAATTCCCTAGTCATTTCGAGGAGCACTCACTTTGTTCTGCCAAGTTCAGTCTTTAGAAAATTTGATGGCTGTTTTTCGATCTTTTTGGGCAGTCTGCAGGTGAAAAAATTTCAAGAAATCGTAAATATATCGATAAGCAGGTATCCAAAAATCAAGTAAAAATAACTAAAAATAATATAGGATCTTGACAAAAGACTGAATCAAAAATAGTTGATATTGGCCCGACTTATGATTTATACTGGCCTGTTGGAAGTGGGAACTTTTTTCTGGCTCACCTGGTATGCTATAGATTTCAATCAGAAGACTGTTTGGGATCTTATGGTGAACTCTCATGCTTCTATTTTTAGCTAAAAGCTATTTTTGACGATGTTGTGTACTCAATTACTCCCGGAGAGGCAATGGACATTCTCCGCACAGCTACAGCTGAACACTAAACCTGATTAAAAACTTTGTGATTGCGAAATATGATCGGAAACATTTTCAGCCAATAACGATGCGAAGTTGTGAAGATAAGGCTCAAATCCTTACTGGTTGCCAGAGCATGCGGAAATCATCGGAAATCATGCTTATCAGCCAATGAGGTTGCCGCTTTCTTACCCCTGGATGCAAAATCGGTCGTTTGAGGTGAATTTTCTGGATGCTCAGTTATTTGCAATTGTTTTTATAGCCCCCTCTCTATTATGCCCCCACCCCACTTATATCAACGTCCAGAAGCTACCAAAGATTTTCCATTTATTGAGCTAAATAAGTTTGCATGTTAATTTTGATATGGTTTGAGATAAAACTGTGTCGAATTTATGTATTTGACTCGTAAAATAGTAAGTTGAATCCGCAAAATATGGTGTAAAAGAACTAAAAAGCTATCATATGTATCCTTGTCATTTGATTTTGTGAATAAGCCCCCCTCTCTAATAAGCCCCCTCTCTTTTAAGCCCCCCTCTGGAGTGTCCGAAATTAAATAAGCCCCCGGGGGCTTAATAGAGCTTTTACGGTATTGGCAATCTCCAAAGATAAACATTCCAAAGATGAATACGTTTCTCTTATTTTTCAGTCGAAAAGCTCTTGCTGACAGCTTCAAGGAAGTTCAAGAAAAAAGCATGTTTGTAGATGCAGATTTGATGAACTGTTCAACTTCATTACTTCGTTATCTTCTCCAAGTTCTCACTGCAATGAAGAAATACTGCTTGAAGGACAACAACAGTCTAACACTGCAGCTAAGCTACTCTGATTCGGAATGCCCCAGTAAAGATCGGTCTGAAACTGAATTTGATGATGACGTCAATACTGATGATGAGGATTCAGGTGGAGAAGAATCGGTAAGTTAAGAAATTTCATTTGTTGTACTGGGTGACTAAGAACGTGAAAGTCTTTGAAAATCATCGAGATTTTGTGTTACGATTCATGAAAATTTGTTCTCGTTCATTTGTATCAAATACCAGATTTATCTTAGGCACATTACAAAGGGTACAAGCTATCTGGTATTGAAATATACTCTGAAATCATGGGAAACGATTATCAATCTGACTTTTTACCCCGCAATGCCACTTAAATTGCATGCCGATGTCCTTGAGAATGCTCTGATATCATGTAGGACTCGAAGCTTATAAGTAAGATGTATTGTGATATTTTATATGAATATTGAATAGAAAAAGGTGACTCGAGTTTGTAAAATATAATTCCTCTTAACTGTTTTCTCGTGCCCTAATTTCGTCCTCCATCCCCCAAAGTAATACAAAATAACAATCGCATATTGGATTTATCTTGTTTTCGATGCAAATACAGAAAAAAGAAAATTAAACGATCTGTAACTTCGTCAAATCTCGGGAATTTTTCAAAATCTTTCACTCTTTATTGGGTCACGCGGTATTCAAGAAAAAGAGTCCAGTTTCTTACTCTCCTGACTTTTCGCTTTTCAATATTCGTTATGAATAAACTAACAGATGCAAAGAAGAAATCTTTAATTTCGGCATCAAACTTTGGTGATTCTTAAAAGAGCTTAACTCTTTCCGGGCCACTTGGCACAATGCAGCATAGATATGGTTATTTGACATGTGCAAGGGTTGTTATTTTCATTATATACTTACGGAAATAATTTGGTGTATTTTTTTATCAGGAGGATGACTCAATTTGCAACAAATTGTGTACCTTCACTGTGACACAAAGAGACTTCATGAACCAGCATTGGTACCATTGTCACACATGTAAAATGAATGATGGGGTTGGCTGTTGTACCATCTGTGCCAAAGTTTGTCACAAAGATCATGATGTCACATATGCCAAGTATGGATCATTTTTCTGCGACTGTGGAGCAAAAGATGACGGAAGTTGTAAGGTATGTCATTATTCATTTATTTAATTTGTTGCTTATCCTTTTTCTTTGCTTTGGGTAAGGAAATCATTTAATCATCTGAGATAAGAGTTTTTTAGCCAGTTTCCATGAATCTACCTGATGTTCCAATAAAAGTACTCCTGATTGAAGTCGGGTAAATTACTGAACCTAATTGAAGATATTGGCAATAAAACAAGACAGTTTTCAATATCATTTCTTTGATATTCAGGGAGCAGTGGACTTGCAAATGGGAATTCTTTTTTTTTGACTTACCTGGTGTTATTTTTTCCTGTAATGCTGGCAAATAGTAGCAGCTCAGCAGCTACTTTGCAAATGAAAATATCTCTTCAGGCTGGATTTCCATACAATTAGTCAGTGCAATCAGATTTTGAATGCCATCAACTTTTTCATAGCCTACGCGTAGAACCATTATTCAAAAGAAGGAATGATATGCAAATCGAAGAGTAAAAGCTTGCTACGGCCACCCAATTAATTATTTCTGATTATTTAAATCCTCTATTAAAGAAAAATGTATGAAACACGCCTAAGCAACAGCAGTATAATTCAAGTTTCCAGAAATCTGGAAACCGTGGTAGCGAGCTTTTGCTCTTTGTTTCGTAGACCCTTTCTTCTTTTGAATAATGGGTCTACGCGTAGGCTACGATTTTAGTGATACAGGTGGATGCTGTTTCACAACATGTTTAGCTTACACACTTGAAAGACCACTGCAGGCTGGAGAAATTCTATGCCACGCACCAAATAGAGAAAATCAGAATATTTCAAAAGGATTACATTGCAAATTAGTAGCCCTGACCTGACAGCATCTGCGTAGTGTGGTGGGCGGTTTGGACTCAGGAGAGGGACCAGTAGTGGTTGTAGAAATTGCTGTCATTGTTGTTCTCACGTCCGGGGTTCCTATCGTTCGGTATCGTGCGCCTATGCTGGCCTTACATCAAATGTGAAACAGTTCCCAGTATTTACCAGTAGTTAATTGTATGTGTAACTTTTTGTAGTTGTTTTACTTAATCTTCATTTATTTGCATGTCTCTGTGTTTATGGCCACGGGCGTAGTCATTGTCTTTTGCTGCCTATGGTATCGTGCCTGTAGTGTTGTATTGTAGTATAGTAATTAGAAAGTATAGTAGGTAACATGTAATGTAACATTTTATGAATATAGAAAAAAATAGAGATGGATTTCTCCTTAATTTGTGATGTTGGCTAGCTAATCTTTTTCTTTTTTTTACCAAAATTTTGTACAGCCCACTGATCTGTGGTACCACCTCTTTAATATTATTTCCTCCACTTAGGCCATGGTAAAACGTACCCCTAGCAGTGGATTTTCCGCACAAAGTTCAAAACCAACTTCCCCGTTCAGTTCGTGGGCTGCTGAGAAGGAGGAGACAGATCATAAGCAGCATGTTGCCACTGGGATTGAAGCGAAGTCAGCATTGAAAAAAGGCAAAAGCATAGAGAAGAAAGGATCTTCTGATAGTTGGTATCATGACAGCAGTTTCATTCATTTGCTGTCAAGCATGCTAAAGGTAGGTATTTTAAAAGATCTTCTTGTGGTACAAACTTGAAACCAATTTAGAACGTATTGATGTACATAGTAAATGCCAAAAGTGAAACCATTATAGAACATCCTTCTAAATAACTCAAGACCTCCATTGCAATGCCAAAAAAATTTATTTTTAATAATTTTTTTATATTTTAATGTTGCTAGATAATTATTTATGAAGTATAAGAAAGGATTGAAAAATAGTAAACTTAGTTGAACTTTTGTAATAGTGTGCTGTATCAATGAAACTGCTCTTACAATATTCGGGCCCTACCTGTAAACCTAGTTTATAATGGGGGTAAGCAAGCGAACTGCCTATTGCAATGTGTGAAATACATAAAGGATAGGTATATTTCAGATTATAAGGGGCTCCGTCTCCAAATTTCGGTCGAAAGGGTGATTTTGCAGCCTTTGATTGGAAATATCACACATACTTTTATCTATTTTATCGAAAATGAAAGCGTTCTTTTGAAGGTGAATCCTCGTACTTGAGAAACATACCAAACATTCATATCCCTTACGATTGCTCGGATATAAGTGGATTTTTAGCGGTCGCTTTTTGGTAGCTTAGGTGAAGCCATCTAACAAACCGTAGAAGACAGTGAACACATGCCTAAAAGCATTGGTGTTTACAGCTTTGTTTACAGCTTGGAGACGGAGCCCCTTTGATTGTTGTTGTTCATGCATAGTCTTTATATATTCTTGTGGATCTGTTTTCTAGAAAAATCACCAGTTTGATGTGATTTGATTTGATTTCATATATTTAGGGAGGGTAGCCCTTCAGCAAGTGCTGTTTGTAACAGAAGACAACCACCATTGTCTCACTTTTTTGTGCTCCTTGGGGTGAGTTGCATTACTGTCATGACCTTGTGACAGTTAAGCCCGGTGCACCAATTTTATTGAAATTCTGTTCAAGTTTCTGTTGAAATTCTCTTCGATGTCTGATGCGTCCCATAAGTGGAATTGCCTAATAATAATAATAATAATAATAATAATAATAATAATAATAATAATAATAATAATAATAATAATAATAATAATGATAATAATTTCGAATATTTAAACTGGATAGACACTTCAACTTACGAAAAGCTGTTTTCAACGTGTGTCCAGTATAAATTAAAGAGTGCAACCTAAACATAAACCTAACCTAAAGAAAAGCAATATGAAAAGTACTTATCAATTTTTGCAATAAAAGTGTCCGCACATTTCAGCTAAAATGTTTCTTTAAATTAGTAAGAAAATCAGTTGTTGGCATTTCACGAGCTTCCAATGGGAGCATATTGTACTCTTTTGCACCGGTGAATTAGAAACTTTTTCTTGCGTACTCTGTTTTAATCATTGACCTGTGCAGTAGGCGATGGGGTCATCATTCGTTTAACGTTTCTCTTGCTAGGAATCAAAAGATGAGATCCTTGAATTGTTGAGAGATGAAGCATGCTTGGAGAATTACATGGCTCTCTTGAGAGATGTACAGCAATACAAGAACTATGTCAACCAAACAATCTCAGATTATTGCCATGGTTACCAACAGCTTGAGGATGTTCTCAAAAGTCTTTATTCCGATGAGAAAGATGTGCAAACTTCGGACCAATTAATGGTAAATATCTCTCTTAATATTTTAGAGCATTTTATCAAACGTTAGATAAGGTAGGGCAAAAGGGTTCAGAGACAAATTTATGGATTTCACTGTTAACGTATTGTGCTTAAGTTAAAGAAAAGCAGCTTCCATCAGAAACAAAGATCATTTTATCAATTAAAAAGCAGCAAATTTACAAGCAAGAACACTTTGTCTCAATTTTAAGAATAAAGATAAAATGGTAATTTAGGCCAAACTTTGTTGCAGTCCGTCACCATTTTTTCATTAAGCACAATGAAGAGGCTAGTAGCGATTAAGAGGCAAGAAACTAATAGGGCGGCCTCGTTTTCATTGAGCGTGACCGTGACATAGATTCTTTGCGCTTGATGACGTGACTGACCTGGTCTGGTCGCTTAATTGAATACTCAGCTTCGCAGAGAAAAGACGAAAGATGGTGGGAAAAGTACGATACACCATTCATAACAATATAATCTTGTATTTTATCATTAATCATACCAACCCCCGAATTGTCCTTTAAGTAAAGAAAGAGTCGGGCGCATAGTTAGGAAGCTCTTATTGTTATTCTAAAACTCGCACGCTGAAGTATGCTGCTGGTTTCATTTTTAAACAAACCCAATTTCAACCGTTTATCATTGTTTTTTTATATAATTACTCGTAATGTCTCGATTTAGCGCTCGAAGTGCTTAGGCCATCATCATCATCAACATCATCATCAATAATTTATTTACAGTAGGCTATAATTAAAATAGCTAAATTGCAGCTAATTAAGGCCTACAATAAGTACCATTCGGAGTGTGTATGGCCACAAGTTTGATTGTGAGAATCCTGAAAAAATGTCAATAATCTTAAAGGGAATAGACATAGCTATGTCGAATGATTGCTATAAATGGGGTAAATAAAACGCCTCCCCACCCATTCTCTCATTAGCTACACAATGAAACGGCAATTATTTCAAAGTTATCAAATGCAATAGGGATTACTATTATTATTATTATTATTATTATTATTATTATTATTATTATTATTATTATTATTATTATTAATTTATTGAAAGTAGGCATACATGTATACAATAGCTATAAGGTAAGTGCTAATTTAAGCCTACTATCTAAGAAAGTAACATTTATAAAAAGGAAATAGAATACAGAAATTGTTGACGTGGCCCGGGCTAGCTTTCAACCATATCGATTCCCTTTAGTTATGTTCGTTACAGTTGTGAGATGAGCCTCTTGGGGAAAGGGGGAGAAGCTCTTTACCCTCAGGAAAATTTAATCTTAATGAAGGAAGTTTAGTGATCATAGTTCAAACTGTCTTATCAAAATGGTATCCTTTCTAAGCACTGAGCCGGCATTTGGGCATCGGGGGAGGGAAATACCGGTAAAACGAAAAATTAACATATTTTGTATTAGGCCTCTTTTCTTAGTTTTCTGCAAATTTCTTCAATTTAGTTTTCTTTTCATTGTGTGTCATTAGATTCCGATTCTGGGATCCCAAGAAGGAGCCTTCGAAAGTGTGCGATTGAATTTCAGTGGTGAGCAAGGGCAGACCCTGAGGCAGTTGATAAATGCACATGTTTTGAGGCATACTGCAATGTGCCTGATGGCATCAGCCAACGGAAAACGACAGCATCTTGCAGTGACGCACGAGAAAGGAAAGGTAAGAGAATAATTTCTGCATGAATGGAGTGAGTTGTTGTCTCCACCCTTCGATTTTCGAAACCCTAGTGTGCATGTCCACATCGTGTCCGCTCTGTCGCATGGATGAATATTCTTTCATTTGATTTGGGAAAACCCTGAGTAAAACTCTTCTAGTTGGTGGGGACCAACAATAATTTAAAACATTGCTGAGTGGAGATGTCAAGAAAGGAAGTGAATGACATAGAGAAGAAAGCGAGATAAAAAGAGAGAAGATGAGAGGAGTTAAATGAATGCAACTGAGAGAAACAAGGGCAGATTTTGTAATACAATAGCACGAGTTGCTTTTGTTGACACCTCAATTCAAAGCGATTAGCGATCACAGACAATTAATTCAAAACAAACAAAGCCGCAAAATTTCTCTGAAACCCTGGTAGCTAGCTCCCTCGCTGTGCATTCCAGAAATTATTTTTAAGGGCAAACATGAGCATAGATCGAAAGAAGAAGGATATATCTACACATCTGCCGCGGGCATTTTATTTCTCTGGTCCAGATGCTGAACAGTACATGTTTTGATAACACCCAAAAAAATAAGAGAATTGAATCGCCTCCTAAACGGCTTTTGAACCAAACAAATAAAATGCCCGCGGCAGATGTGTAGATGCATCCTTTTTCTTTCGATCTACGCTCATGTTTGCCCTTAAAAACAGCTTCTGGAATACACAACGAGCGAGCTTGCTACCTGGGTTTCAAAGAAACTTTTGCAGCTTTGTTTGTTTTGAATTGCTGGTTGAGAGAATTTCCTTTGTCTGCAATCTCTAATCGCTTTGAATTGAGGTGTCAACAAAAGCAACGCCGCATGATATTGTATTACAAAATCTGTCCTTGTTACTGAGAGATGATAAAACAACAAAGAGCGAAAAAGGCAGCACAATCAAGACACCTAGTGAGGAGATTTGAGAAACGAAAATTCAAAGGAAGAGTCAATCATGTATCACTGATGTGAAATAACGATTCCATTGGAATTCTGGATATTTTCGGACTACTAAAAGTACATAAAAAAAAAACCCATGAATCGTTGGTTCATCTTTGCTCATCTTTGATTTGAAATCATATGTTTAATGCAACCATTTTTGTCCCTTTTCCTCGTGAGGACCAATTTTTTGGAAGACTATTCATCTCTGACGTTCTGCAAGCTGGTTTAGTTAGCGTTTATGATCTGTGATTTATGATTTATGATTTATGATTTATGATCTATAGCGTTAGTAGTCTCGGACCATAGGCTCGGACCGTAGGCTCGGACCATGTATTATATATATTGTATATTATGTATATTATGTATTACATATACTGTATTAGTTACCTCACATCGAACTCTCGTATTCGAACAATTACGCAATACAGAATTCAATAAAGGAGACATAACGCAGCTGAAGAGAGGTGCAACAGAACTGTTTTGAAATTTCAAACTTATTGTTGTTCATTTAACTGCCTGGACCTCCTATGGGTGGACCAAAACGAATCCCGTCTGTTTGAAAGTTTCAAAAAAGTAGAGAATATTTAAGGTAATGGAATGAATCAAATTTTGATTGATAGCCGAAAGTCTGAAGTTGAAGGTCTTGTGGCGCAGTGGTGTAATCCTCTGACATTGCAGCCAGAACAGTCAGGTGGACCAGGTTCGATCCCAGGTAGAGCCCCATCACTTCAGCGTCATGACAAGGGGTCGCGGACTCGATTAGGCCTATTCCACTTCTGCGATCCCAGCGCTTGGCGCTAAAAACCGCAACTTCACCTTCACTTCACCTTCACTTTCACTTCATCTTCGTTTCACCTTCACCTGAAGTAAGCTTCCTTTTCTTTGAAAAGCTCTAAATCCTCACTTAGAGTAACATGCAAATACTATTCATTTTCCTTGAAATGATTTTTGCAAAAATATCGGATAGTATACGCTGTTGCTTTTATAAAGTTTGATTTTTAACTCTTGAGGCGAATGTGTTTGAGTGATGAGATGTTTACAATTATAATTTAGAGTTTTAGGCCGCTTTTCGTGCATTTCAAAGTTACGGATATTTAAAAACTAACTTTTGCCTGTATTTCCAGTGCTCAAAGAAATAGAACAAAGTCAATAAAATACTTCAGCCTTTTGGCTATCAAATAAACTTTGATTCAGCCCAATACCTTGTTTTTCTCTGCGCAACGAATTTTCAAACGGTTGAAGTTCTTTTTTGTCCACCCGTTAGAAAATTTTCCATTGAACCAGACTCATTTGCAGAATAGCTTCATGGCATATTGAATCTTTTTCAGATTACCATCCTCCAACTCTCTGGCCTACTGAAACAACCTGACACAGCCAGCCGCAAACTTACATTGAACCGTCTGTCATCCACGACGCTTCCTTTCACGATCGTGTCAATACACAGCAACCCAGAGAATGAGGATGCACTCGCAGTCTGTGGTCTTAAAGATTGTCATGTGATTACGTATGGACACGCAGGCTCAGTAGCTTCCCATGTTGCATTGCCTCTTCAACTTGAAACTGGAAATTTCGTCATCAAGGCTGTCTGGGTTCCAGGGGAGCAGACGCAGCTTGCTCTGCTGACGGCTGATTTTGTGAAGGTAATTGATTTGCGTACTTGGGGGTATTTATGGGGTGATCCAATAAAAAGTGAAATTTTTTGCACAAAATCCTCAAAGTTTGGTTATGTTAACAAGACAGATTTTTTGATACAATAGCATCAGTTGCTTTAATTGACCTCTCATGTCAAAGCTATTAGTGGTTAGAGACAAAAGAAATTCTCTCAACCAGCAATTCAAAACAAACAAAGCTGCAAAGTTGCCCTGAAGCCAGTAGGGCAAACTCTTGCCTTGTGTACGCGAAAGGTGGTTTTCAAAGACAAGTCTGGGGTTTCTACAATTAATTTCAAAAAGCAACCTTACCAACTGCCATACATCACTTGTTACTTCTTTCGACGTTTTGAGATGTTTTTCTGTTGTAAATTCGTATGACATTTTTCGTAAGTTAGGCCCAATGTCGACGCCATTTTGTAAAACGCGATAAAATAGCTAGCCTCGGTTTGGAGGCTCGATTGTGACGTCGGAAAATACCATGAGAGTTCTGTAAGAAAACAGCCTCGTTCAGGTCGAAGGGAAAATGGGTGAAATTACGTCATGAATAATAACGTCATTTCGCTCATTTCACATATTCAAATACGCAATTTCGCAGAGAAAAGACAGAGAAGGTTTGAAAAAAGTATGACACACCATTCACAACATTGTGATCTTCCATTTTATGGACAATTATTCCAACCCCGGACTTGTCCTTTAAGAGAGGTTATAACGAAAGAAGAAGAGTAAAGCTAAAGTTCTGCCTTGTGGATTTGTTTATTTGATTCAGGAGCTGAGAAGTAAATGTTACATCTGGGCACTAAATATGCAAGAATTGCAATGCTTCTGCTCGCCTTCTGAATCTAATAAACAAAATGCTCCTGGTAGAACTTTAGATTTACCGTTCTTCTTTCTTTATACGCACATAAATTCTCTTAAAACCACCTTTGGCGTGCACAACTTTATTCGCTGTGTTTCCTGAATTTGATTGGCCAGACGCCAATGATCTGGTTTAGAGGTGACAGCAAATTTGTACTTTTAATATTGATATTCAACACTCAAAGCACCAATATAAACAGACAAGGTAGCTATCTTCAATCGAAAGGCATTTTTAAAATGATTTGCCATTTATTAGGGTTAAATGTTAATTGCTAGGTATGGCCAAATCTTTTAACCTTTTTGGGACACCCGATACAGGAAGACTTTATGGTTTGCACACAAGGCTGTCTTGTTTTGAGATATGTAGCTGGCTTTCCTTAAAGCTTAGTTTGTGCACTTGCTGGTTTGCAAATGAGGCACTGTTTGAAATCCATCGAAGCGCAGAAGGAACTGCGGAGATTTGTTCGTGTCTCATTGGCAAATCAGCATGATAACTTTTGAAGACTTGAAGATTTTGATCTGTAGTCTATGATCTGTGAACGACGTTACGAGGTGTTTGGCAAGTTTGAACAAGACACTTTAATAGTTTTGCTCTCCTGAAGGGTATTATCTTTTGCTCTGAGAAAATATTCCATATGTTTGGTCTAGACTCGATCTTCAGGGGGTTTGTATCAAAGTTCACATTGCAGCCACTGACTTAGCATTGTTTGAAACTAATTTCGATAATTTACTGTGCGACAGGGACCGTAGTTTTTTCTGAGGCATCCGTCGTGTTGCTACCGGGTGTCCCAAAAAAATACTCCCGCTTACAAAGTCACCGAAACTTGATTTTTAAAACCTATTATAAAATTTCCTTTTTGATCTCTTATGTAATATATCTAACAGTGATAGAATTTTTGTTTTTATTACTTGCAGGGTATAAACTGACTGATATGAGTTGTTTGTTTGTACCTGCGGCTATACCAAGCGATCAATACATAAGATAGCTTTAAGTGCAGTTTACAGCCTAGATCTTAACAGACTAAACGTTTCGGGCTTAACCCTTCATCAGTAGTGATTTTATAAACTGACTGGTTGGGAAAACCTTGTTCTGAGCTATTAAGTAACATCTTAAATCTTGCCTAAGAAGCATCATGTCTGCAGTGAAAGTTTGAGTTTTTCCCTGATATTTATGGCCAAACTCCGAGGATCCTGATATACGAACAAAAATTAATCTGATAATCCTCAGTGCTTTTTGCAGTATGCTTCTAATTCAGGCTACCCTTAAAAGAGCTAAATTTTGTTGTTTTAAAAACAATCACAAGATTGGTTATAACTGGGAAAATGATTTTATCTTCGATCTACTTGCCAGAAAAAGAAATTTAAAGGTCGGTTCTGTAATTAAATTTGATGATTTTCAAACAAAAGTGCTTCTTTGGGACACCCAGGGGATATTCATGTATGCTGGAGGTTGGAGAGTAATCTTTGTTCGCCTATTTTGATTTTCCAGATCTATGATTTATCAAAATCAATCAGCACTCCAGCTTATCATTACATTCTTCCTGGCGGCAAAGTTCGTGACGCAACTTTCATGAACGATGAAAAGACGATTCGAATCGCAGTGATGTCATCACACGGCCATATCTACACAGAAACCATGAACGAGGCTAGCAGTGCTGCAGGAGGTCCCTTCTTCCTTACAAATGCAGTTGCCGTCTCACATCCGACATTGAAAGACAGCAATGGTCAAATAGCTGGGGGAGGAGTTTCCTTGTATTACTCTCATGTCTTGAAATTGATGTTCTTCAGTTATGCACAAGGTAATAGCACGCTTTTTTATATCTTCTAACACATGCTTAGTATTTCGGATTGAACTTTGAATCTTTGAAATGCTTTTTTACATTACATTAAAAACTTAGAATACGTATTACTAATTACACTACTTACAAAATACTATACCCACTACCAGGACAACTACTATGGGGAACGAAAACGATTGGCAATAGCACCTTGATACATGGTATGATGGGTGGACCAAAAAAGTACCCCGAAATATAAAATATCTGAAAAACATTCTGAATGCAATATTTTGATGAAATTTATTTGGCACTAAATACAACATGAAGTACATCTTTTGAGTGAAAATCAGATCATTGTCACCTGTATCTACAGAGAAATGAACTTTTGACGAAAGATGGTGGCGAAAAGGACTGTAACAAATGTACAAATTATCAATGATAACCCATCATTGCATTTATGGATTAATGATTTTAATTTCCTTGTAAATAATGCTTCCCTAATATTTAGTGGCAGCAATATGGAGTGTAACGTTTTAGTATGATGCCATAACGTGGTCTGTAAGTAGCACAATATCATGGTAAAAATTGAAACTTTCCTAATTTAGCCATTTTCGATCATTTTTTTTCAATGCCTCTCATTTAGTAGCAGTATCTTGCGATGTAGTGACTATTTTCAAAAGAGATGCAGGTAGGGGTGGAACAATGTATGACAAGAAAAGATATCTTGTACTGGAACCGACCTTAGGTTACCCCTAAAAAGGTCAAATAAATGGCGAGAGATGTTTCTCCTATAGAGATGCTAAACTGTGGAATAGCTTCTCAGCCGAGTCAAATAGGCATCCTCTCTGTATAGTGTTGAGAAAATTATGTAGTAGCAGGGATTTCTTTCTTTTAATTGTAAATTTCAAAATTATTGTACATACGTTTTAAACATTGTAAATAGGGTTTTATAGTTCGATTTGATTAATAGAGTTTTGATTTATTTTTCTTGTTTATTATAGATTGTAATTATTGTTATTATTTTCATCGGAGGGCCCCTTATGACCAGCTTATGCTAAATGGCAACCCTCCTTAAAAGAATTATATAGGATTTGACTCATCTTTTTTCAAAAGTTAATTTCTCTCGAATTACAGCCAACAGTGAAAAATAATAAACTCGAACTCATAGTAATCAATGCTGTCTTTGTTTGAATTATGACAGAAAGAATTCACGAAACGTTGTTGATGTACCTGGTTACACTGGAATATAACGCTTTTTATCCTAGAAGTATTAAGTATTCTGGGCCACATCTCCGTCGTTTCAGGTAAAAGCTTCATCGGTGTGCTCAGCAACGATTTGTCGCAAATGGAAAAAGCCTTCAATTTGTCCTCTGCAGTTGCAAGCCATGCAGCGCTTTGCCAATGGCATGAAGTGGCCGGACAGCCTGGCTTGCTGCACTGCGTCAATCAAACATCTGGTAACCCGGTCATGGTCATGGTTAGGCCAGACAGAGTATTGGTGAGTATTTGATACGTGATTTACTAGTCTCGCTCCATAAGGACCCTCAAGTAACGCTCATCTCATTGAGTTGAATTGTTGTTGTTGTTATCGCTCCACTGAGGGCCAGAGCTAGACTTATGACATTTCGTCCCTTGTTTCCCTGCGTTCTTTGATTTGCAGATATCACTTGCTCAATAGGGACTCATATCATTACTCTTATAAAGTGTGGCCACTTAGGCCAATATGGTGTGGATCCGCATTGACCAATCAAATTGGTAGAATTTAGTTTTCAACCAATAAGGAGGCGCTATTTCGACAAATACGGCCTAGAGTTCTCGTAGCGCGATGAGTAGGTCCGGAAAAAATTATTCTTTGTACTGCAAGTTTGCTTTTCAATGTTGAAGCCAGTGGCGGCTCGTGCATAAGGGCAACAGGGGCATTGCCCCACCAAATTTTCTCAAGATATTGGTCTTTACTTCTTTGTTTATGATTTGGTTGCATATTCTGTTTTACTTGTGTTGTGTATTCATAAATGCTTGATACATTAGTTTAGAGGCAGTTGAACGATTCTCCGGCTAAGGGCCAGGTCATGATTTGATATTGTGCGTCTGATAGTTTGTTTTCCTCCTCCGTATATATATATATATCGGTCAGTACCGCCTACGTTCTCAGCTCTTCGAAAGTGGGCAAATCTTCCTTCGCCCCATTTCAAGCCTTCTGAGCTTGCGCAGTTTGCACTTGAGGTGGATGAAAACAAAAGATTACACACTGAAAATGGGTCAAGATTTGATTTGCCCTTGCTTCAACAGAACACAGGGATCCAATGCAATGCAGTAAGAGCGATGAATTTCAGCAACAACAGGCCTAAACATCAAATTAACCAAATGAACAGTGTAAAACGCCTTCAAGCTCGCGATCCAGCCAAGATATCTTTTGCAGAGAGACTTGAAATAAAACAACTCGGCCCTGAAAGACCAGATATTGTATCAAATTCAAATAGAAGATTTACGTCCCACTGGTATTCAAAGCACGCCTGGATCACTGGCTGCAGCGAGACCAACAAAGTGTACTGCTTTCCCTGTCTTCTCTTTGGGGGAGAGAAGAGACAAAAAATGTGGACAACGATTGGCGTAAGTGATTGGAAGCACTTGTCAGAAAAGGTGAAAAAGCACGAAAAATGCGTTCTTCACGTGGAAAATTGCTTGAAGCTTGCTTTGTTGGGTAAGACTAACATTGAACAACATTTAAATGAAGCATACCGTGCATCACTTGTAAAGCACAATGAAGATGTGGAAAAGAATCGCTATATCCTGTCCAGAATTATTGACTGTATACAATTTTGTGGAGCATTTGAGTTAGCATTGAGAGGCCATGATGAAAGCAGCAGTTCTGATAACCCAGGAGTATTTCTTGGCTTGGTAAACTTTACTGCTGCTTTGGATTCTGTGTTGTCTAAACATTTGAGCTCTGCCACTATTTTTAAAGGAACATCCAAAACAATTCAAAATGAACTTCTTGATATCATGTATGATGTTACCACTGGCAAAATCAAGGATGAGGTTAAGGATGCCATGTTCTTGTCTGTTATCTCAGATGACACAACTGACATTTCAAATCAGTCCCAAAATGTGGTTGTGTTCAGGTATGTTCTTAAAGGCAGAGTATTTGAAAGATTTTGGTCATTTTGCAGCATTGCTGAAGCAAATGCTCAGAACTTATCAGAAAATATTATTTCTTGTTTGGAGCATGTTCTACCAAACAATGATGATGATCATAAACTTGTTGCACAGTGTTATGATGGTGCTTCTGTAATGAGGGGAGATCAAAGAGGTGTGAAGACTATTGTGCAAAACAAATACCAAAATGCATATTATGTACATTGTTATGCCCATCAGTTGAATCTTGTACTGCAGCAGGCAGTCAGCAGGATTGCTAAAGTCAAGCTTTTTTTTGCCAATCTTAATGGATTCTCCTCCTTCTTCTCCCGTTCCCCCAAGAGAACAGCATATCTAGATAAAAGTGTTTCCAGAAGAGTCCCTAGGTCTTCTCAGACAAGGTGGAACTTTGGAAGCAGATTGGTAAACACAATTTTTACATACAAGGCAGCATTCACAGAGTGCCTTGAAGATATAATTGAAACTTGGAGTGGAGATCAGACAACAATAAGGGAAGCTAATGGACTCCTGAATTTCTTGAAAGATAGAGAGTTTCTAATTATGCTGGACTTTTTCCAAAGAATAATGTCCCATGTCGATATCTTGTATGCTCAGTTACAGAAGAGACAAGTTGATCCAATTTTTATTCAGAGAAGTATGAGTGCTTTTGTGACTGCCATTAACGGTGAGAGAGGGAGAATCCATCAGCTTATATCTCAAACCACTGATTCAAATGACAGTGATAAAAGAAGAAGAAGCGAAAGCTCAGACACAGAAAAGGCACGTTTTCTGCAAGAAGTTTGTGACATCATCATCTCTCACTGCTCTTTCAGGTTTGAGTTTTCTGGGCACCTTATTGCATCACAATTGTTTCACAGTGAGTTGTTTTTAACATATCACAAAGAGTTCCCAGCTGACATTTTGACTGCAACTGTTGATGCATACCCGATGCTGGACAAATTGAAGCTACAATCAGAGCTAACAGTTATTTATGGGAGACAAGATTTTTACCATTGCAGTGGAGCTGTGCCACTCCTACAGCTCTTTTATGATAATAATCTTACTGGCACATTCACTGAAACTGTTAGACTGCTCAATATTTTAATAACAATACCAATGACCTCTTGTGAAGCAGAGCGTTGCTTTTCTACCCTAAAGAGGGTGAAAACATTTTTACGAAATGCAATGACTGAGGACAGGCTAAATGCTTTAGGAATGTTATCAATGGAGAAGAAGTTGATCAGAGAGATGCCTGACTTTAATAAATTAGTAATTGATAAATTTGCTGAGCTGAAAGAGAGAAGAGCAACTTTTTTGTACAGATAGGCTTAAGCTATCTGCAAAGAAAATTTGCTCTCCTCTCTTTTTGTTTGAAGAATGTTTCATTTTCTGCTGTCATAGCATGGTGAAACATTCTTCAAAAAGTAATCAGATGTAAAGTTGCAAACTCTTATTGTTAGATTTGTTTAGAAAAGAAAAAACATTTCTTTTGTTGCATAAAGTTTGCTTAAGATTCAGAACAAGTTACTTCAAAACAAGTTACAAAGAGTTTCCATTTCTATAGGATTTCCATACAGCATCTTTTTGAAAAAGCTGAATATTCTTTCATACTATACTAAGAGTTAGAAGCTAGCCAGGTGCTTAAGGCTTTCCCTGTGTACTTTTCTTAACAATCAAAATTTGCATTGTTGAAGCACTTTAAACCTGACTTTGAAGCGATTTTGTTGAGTGTACGAGAACTCCCGGTAGTTTAGGCCATTTTTGACACAGGGGGCCCACTTTATAAGAGTAATGATATGAGTCCCTATTGAGCAAGTGATATCTGCAAATCAAAGAACGCAGGGAAACAAGGGACGAAATGTCATGTCTAGGCCAGAGCTGTAAAACCGGACAAAGATGCCAATCAGCGACTAATTTTTGTCGCGCCGTCGTGTGGTGATCAGAGTATGGCTTAGAGGAAGGCGGTTTTTGCATTTATTGCTAGAATGAACATTTATCTAAGTTCTGATAGCAAGTTTTCTGGTACCGTAGTTCTGGAAAACTGCTTTTATGGCGTTTTAAGATCAGTGGTTTTGAGAAGTAGCAGGTGATTTAGGCCCAATAGATCTTTTAGCTAATATTCAAAAAAGAATCCGAATCGAACGATATCTTGATACATTTTATAGAATTTTCGAATGTAAACAATAATGAAAGAAGCTCCGCCGCTTAATCGAACCTATAGTAGAGCATTTAAGAGGTTTATTTTTAGAGGACACAGGAGATGCCCCGTTTCTACAAATGTGTGGTCATGAGTCGTAGTTAGAGCGTCCATCAGTCTATCAATAGCAATAACTACGAATGTGTAATCAGTCTATACGAATCTACCGGTTAAGGCACCAACATGTTCAGACATTTCACATTTGAAAGCCTGTAACCTGTAAATTACTATAAATTGATATTACCTGTTTAGCTAACATGTCAGCCTAAATTCAAAAGTTTTTTTTGTCAAAAAATCGGTCATGACATTCTTGAGTTACAAATGATCTTGTGACGATCTCTCATCTCAAATTCCTTCAAAACAAGCTGAACATCCTTTATCAAATTTGCCAGCAATCCAACCTCATGATAATAGATATAGACGAAAAAGGCCCAGTGACAGTCGCAAGTGCATGCCATCATGCAGCAGTCTCTGTGAGTCCCCAGCAAAGATAGACTTGTGTACGTTTACACATTGCTTCTGTCTTTCTTTAGATACAAGAGATAAAAAGCACACCATCCAAGTCCAAAATCCAAGATGCTGTTTGCTATTACCATACATTTCCAGTCACTCGCAATACAGACACGACGATTCAGCAAAGGACAACAATGATCGTTCTCCTTGAAGATGGAAGCCTTCGAATTTACAATGCCCATAAAGAATATGCAAATTTCTGGCTGCTCAGCAAGTTTAGACCAAAACCGTAAGTAGAATGCTAGTGCTTGGAAGCATAATGTTTTGTCAGATAATATTGTCTTATGCATTGCTTATTTATTGATTAAGCTGTTGCCTTAATTTGAATATTTTGAAGGAAATATCACAACCAACCATCCCAACCAGATCCCAACCACGAGTCGCTGGCGTGTTGCCTAAACACGGCAATGGGCAATTGAAATTTAGCATGCCAAATTCGACTTAGTGCTCAGCACCTAAGACTCTGACCAATTGCTTGTGCTTGTAAGCAAATGGTGAAGAATTCAATAATTGAATCCAGGGAAACTTGGGTGTTGGAATTGGCATGTCTTCTTCAAAAATACCTAGGAATAGTTGTTAGTGAAGTTGGAGCTGCCTGATGATGTTTTTAAGACTGTTTTTTGTGACGAATTCCTGCAGTTGATTCAAAATTTTCCATCACAAAGTTTTTTAGCGCTACGTTGCAAAACAAGAGGCTGTCGCTCTGTTTGGTAGACGATTCTGTATGCCAGAGTGGCAGAAAATCTTCGTATTTGACGCTGCCAAATCGGTGTCGTCCAATGCCCTGTTTTGACTGAAGCATACCGTAAAAGCTTTATTAAGCCCCCGGGGGGCTTATTTAATCTCGGACACTCCAGAGGGGGGCTTAAAAGAGAGGGGGGCTTAAAAGAGAGGGCTTATTAGAGAGGGGGGGCTTATTCACAAAATCAAATGACAAGGATACATATGATAGCTTTTTAGTTCTTTTGCACCATATTTTGTGGATTCAGCATATAATTTTACGAGTTAAATACATGAATTCGACACAGTTTTATTTCGAACCATATCAAAATTAACATGCAAACTTATTTAGCTCAATAAATGGAAATCTATGGTAACTTCTGGAAGTTGATATAAGTGGGGGGCGGCTTAATAGAGAAGGGGGCTTATTTAGAAGTTTGGTTCAGAGGGGAGGAGCTTATTAGAGAGAGGGGCTTAATAGAGAGGGGGCTTAATAGAGTTTTTACGGTAGATTTTGAAAGCAACCAGTTTATTATCTATTGTGCTCGACAGGTTCATCCAATCACGTCCATTGCCAAAGAAAAGTAAATCACCAAGATCTGTGGCAGCATCAATACCTTCAAATGCTACCTCATTCCCGATGGATTTCTTTGAACATTGCCAACAAAGCAATGATGTTGAGTTTGGTGGTAGTGACGTTTTGCATGTTTACAACAGCCAGCAGGTCAAGCATCGTCTGAATACTGCAGGGATGTATGTCGCCAGTACCAAGGTAGGTTCAATCTTTGTTATCCAGGTACCAAGGTAGAGCAATCATCGATATCCAGATCAAGGATACCCGTACTGGGTGAATGAAAAATTCCACCCTTTAGGAAATCAGAGAAATTCATCTAATATACCGGGTGCGCCAAAATAAACTATACACGTTTGGCAGGCCACAATAAATCGTACACTGGACCGATTTTGAAGATTTAAGACTTAATCTTTAGCAGAAAGCCTGAGTTAGATTCTAGGATTTTTTGCAAATTTTTCTGCTTTCAGTTTTTAAAGCTAGAAGCGAGTGTCTTAAAATGTTCGTTTTCGAGAACATTGAAAACGATCAAAAAACGTCGATCAAATTTTAGAAGATTCAACATGAATCAATAAAGAGAAAACGTTTTCAGGGGGATTTGGGGGTTTAGTACGAACTCTCGTACAGCAGATTACAATTGGTTGATTTCTAAATCCCAAATCACCACGAACATCTTTGTCCATTCATGTCGATTCTTTAGAAAACTTGATCGATGATTTATGATCGTTTTCAGTGTTTCGAAAACTAACATTTTTGGAAACTCGCTTCTAGCTCTAAAAACTGAAAATGAACAAATTTGCAAAAATCTCAGTATCTAATTCAGGCTTTCTGCTAACGATTGAGTCATAAATCTTCAAAATCAGTTCAGTGTACGATTTATTGTGGCCTGCCAAACATGCATAGTTTATTTTGGCGCACCCGGTATTGTTGAGAAGAGAAGGATTGATAAAGTCTAAGATACATTTAGAGACCAAATTTTGAGTATCTTCGTAAAGATGATCGTCGTGCTATATCGGCTTCAAAGCATTCGCTAGGCTTATACAAAAGGCCTGTTGATGTTTCACCTGCAAGGGAATTTGTAGTAATGTTTTACCAGCTAATGCATTATGGCCTTTAAAGTGAATGAATTGAGCCAAGTGGAGGTAATGTATAAAAGAGGAAAGAAAACTCCTACGCACGTTATTGTTCCTCTAGCTAAATAGTGCTCAAACACGTTTCAAAATCATCAGATTGAATAGGCTAGTAATAGAATACCCAGACTCTTTCCGTGCGGGGCATTTATCTCCGTTGATTCTCTTTAAAGTGCACATAAACCCAAAAATTTTATTTCATTTTTCGATAGAACTCATCAAGAAATGCTATTCCACAAAAAAAATTCGAAAATCATTTTCCAAACTTGTTTTATAATGCATTTTGTCGAGCTTGGACTGTGGACACTACCGGGCACCTACGTCCTGGGAACTAGTGACGAATACCCAGGATGACAACTGATCGAATGAATTGATCGTTGCAAGAAACGAGTTATCACGAGGCGTTCATATCGAAGTTTAGACGAAGTCAAAGTTGCAGAAAACTGCACCAAAAAGAGTTCGTACGAGTCTGAATCATCGGTAGACAGTTTTTCTAGCGTTTCTGTTTACGATGATGGTATACCAATCGAATATGAAGGCCTTGCTGCGAATGAGTTGATTCCAATCAATCCATTCATTATTCATCTCCCATGACAAACAACTTCGTCAAGGCTTTCTTCTGCAAGACTTTGCCTACCATGGGGTGCTGCATGGAAGTGTGGCATTTCAGGGTGGGCGTGGGGTCTGATTTGTTCTGGTCCGGTCTGATTGTGTCCTGCCACTCTCGGTTTGATCACTATGCATACATTTTAATTTCACTTTAGTTTTGTTATTAGATTATTTATTTTCGTTTGTAGATTTTAATTTGTAAATTTTAAATTGTACATTTTTGTCACGGCCCCCTGAAAAGCGACCTTTGTCGACGGGGTTACCGTGTTTAAAGAATATATAAAGTCAAGGTAAAAAACTGACTATCCATTTCATTAGGACAAATGAAAGCTTTATATAAATGTGATATCATGATCGCTGTTTGGACAATTAAATGTTGATATCGATCCCTAAACGTTGACTCTTAATCCAAGTTGGACTTTTATCGGTAGATGAGAACAGTAATCTTTAACATCTGTCCCATTAGATTTATTTCTACGATTTGTCAAAAGGTGTAATTGTGCAATGATCTTTTCCGTTTACCCGGTAGGGTGGAGTTAGACTAACTACCTCAGTCCCAGTTTCCGCTTTGTTCATTGAATTGGATGATGGCACTACGCTATTATCAGTTTATCAAGGAGCGCAACTATGACATGTAATCTAGTCTAGATAATAAATGATATGTAATCAGTCTAGTTCGGAGTGTGTACACATGTCTTGATTCATTTTGGTAAATTTTCGACAAATGGAAAAATGGAAAAGTATCCCAAGAGCGAGTTTCGAACTCGCGACCTCCTGCTACCTAGGCAGATGTTCTACCGACTGAGCTGTCCCGACACACGATTATACAGCAAGCATGGTTCATGGACGTAATTCTGTCAGGGTTGCGTCGAGGGCATTGAGCCAGTCTGCGTTTAGGACACTGAGTCGTGTGGGTGAGACATTATACCGGTTACGTCACCACACTGATCTGGATAACCATGAACCACACTTGCTGTATAAGCGTGTGTGGGGATAGCTCAGTCGGTAGAGCAACTCCCTAGAATGCAGAAGGTCGCGAGTTCAAATCTCCATTTTTCCATTTGTCGAAAATTTACAAACATGTTACTATAATGGGTGAATGTGGCACAAGATATAAATAGAGTGCTCAAGTTGTCACCAGAACAACGAGCGTAATACATGTAATCAAGAAACCCAATTTGCCCTCCTGGTTATCACCATACTGGCTGCATGGCAACTCGTGAACTTGGGCACACGATGTACGGTTATAAATCCAAAATAAATGTTATAAATTCTACCAAATATGTCTTGATTCATATGTCGTTGTATGTAAAATCTTTTCTACAGGCCAGTGGATTTAAACTTGAAATCACAAATACGAATGCCTCAAATGTCATGGTTGGACTTCGAATTCATCTTGGAATGCGATCACTTGAGAAGACACCAACATACATTGAAGTGTTTGGAAGAGTGATTCTGTTGCGATTGAGCAGAAATCGATGGTTTGATGTCCCATTTACAAAGTCAGAATCATTTACAGCAGACAAGAAGATCACAGTTACCTGTAAGTATAAACTCAGTTAGTTATGATGATTAAGTCTTTTTGAACTTTTTAGCACGAAAACAAGGGCATAGAGCATTGCCCCTCAGGTCACTCATTCTATTTCGCTCCCATTTTTCAGAGCTGATGACACCCTTGCCAGCCATCTTTGGAGGTAAGAAGTAAAATGCCCGGGGTAGATGTGTTGATATATCCTTCTTCTTTCGGTATGTGCTCATGTTTGCTCTTAAAAACAATTTCTGGAATGCACAACGAGTGTGCTAGCTACCTGCTGGGTTTCAGGTTGCGGAAATTTTCTTTGTCGGCAATCGCTAATCGCTTTGAATTCAGGTGTCAACAAAAGCAACTCATGCTATTGTGTTACAAAATCTGTCCTTGTTCCTGGCTTGAGTTCCTTTTCTGTAGGCTTGAAGATTGATACTATTGTATTTCTTTTAATTTTCGTTCATAGTCGGCCCTTCCTCGGATTCCTCTGGCATAAACATGATTGATTCAATCAAAGTCTACTGCAAAACAAAGGAAAATTTCGGATGGCCAGAGGATGCAAATGAAGCTGCGACACAAGGAACGGATCAAACACCAGAGACAAGATCAGTAACCCGTTCCACTGAAACGATTGGTCACATCGATATATCCAGGACTGAACCGTGAGTAAAGCTTGGTTAATAACGGGGTCAAGGCGCATTAGAATTGAGATCATGCATTTTCTTAACTCTTTTTAAAGGGTCTGTTTCATCCAGCATGCCTTGCACATGCAGTCTCTTGGTTGTCCTTTGGCGACAACAAAGACCAACCAAGAGACTGCACGTGCAAGGCATGCTGGATGAAACAGACCCTTTAAAGTGAATGAACGGAGCTAAATGGAGGTATTCTATAAACAGGACAAAGGCAATGCCTACACACGCTATTGTTCCTCTAATATCAACGGACGTGTAGAAATCATCAGATAGAATAGGCCAATGTTAGACTTGCATATGCAGCTCTTGAGCTAGCCATTTAAATTAGATAAAGTTTGCTTACCCTTTTGCACGGTAACCTCATGGTTGCGGTTGCGGTTGTGGCTACTGTTACGCTTACGGTTGCGGCTGCTTACCTTTTTGCACGGTGCACGGTAAAATTTTTGGTTAAAATTTTTGCACGAATTTTACTTTTCCTTTTAATATTCAGGCTGCTTGCAAAGCTGTTGGAGACATTAAACGAGCATCTCATGTGTTTCGATATTCAAGAAGACAACGACGTTCGCCGTGAATTACTCGACTTTACCACCGATGTTATTGTTCAAAATGGCTCTTCGAAAATGCAAAACCAAGCCAAGACTTTAATGGCGTCTCTGTTCAGTTCAAAGAATGATTTCTTTGATAAGAAGGTGAGATATGTTGTTGTTGTCATCATATTTCCTTTCGAAAATTTGAAATACAAGTAACTTCTAAATATTCATAAGAATAAGAGAAGCTAATCAATTTCGATATACTACGGTGTAAGTCCCAAAACGCCCCCCCCCCCTCCCGTGTGATTGACTCTGGTGATGCTTTAAATAGAGCTTGTTCTGTTCATATGAGGTGAGCTCTCCCATCCCAGTCACGCAGGGGGCTCGGTTACCAAGGTAAATTTATTCAGTGTTCACATCAGACAAGCTGGCTGAGCGATGTAAGGTGTAAAAACTATGGCGTTATGTCTTTGGCGTCAAAAGAGAGCTTTTTTATGATGAAATCCCGGTAGCCCTCAAGCGAGATCTCGCCTAGGCGGGCTGGCCCGCTTGTTCTTTGAACACAAGGTGGAAATACAAAAGCCGAGGCGAAATGTAAGAGATGCAACAGCCGAGATCTCGCCTCAACGGATGATGCACTCTGCCAGACCAAATCAGCTCGCTTCATATAAATAACCCCTAAGGATGTGAATTTGAAGTATTTATTTTCACCTGTCAAGCATCTTACTTATATATTGACTGAGAAAGAGAAGTTTATAAAATCACCGGAAAGTAGAGTAGACCTTTCTAAATTATGATCATTCGGAGTCAGCCTTTTTTACGCCATTCCCATCGCCTTGCCTTGTGTTCCCTTTGACGATGCCCCTTCAAGAAATCTGAATCCATCCTTTTGATGAAATTCTTCTTTCTAGCCCTGCGGTCAATACATCGGCTGTGACCTCTTTCCCCTTGTTTCTCCTATTAGTTGTTAGTGGCTTAATTTACACATTTTCTTATCAGTGAAGTCTCTCAAATTTTTATTTCATCATTGTAGGATGCAGCACAGATTGGCTATGCTTTAAAAGAATTCAAAGAATGCACAACAGACACTGATGTTGTATCTTCTTCATCCTACATCGAATCAATCCAAGGGTTGTTGAGCATTGCCAGATCAATTGGAAATGTCAGACCGAAGAATCTCATCAAATATCTCAAAGGTATTTCATTTGTATTTTCAACGGAAAACCTCTAAGATCTAGAACGTAAGTCTATTTTTATGGATGAAGGGATCCATTAGCAAGCATTTATTCAGATCAGAGAAAACATTTTTAATCCGGTTCTGAAATGTAATTTCGACAGAGACCGTTGAAGGAATAGAATAGCGATCCGCAAGATATAACGTAGCGCTCTGCCGTTAATTTCTGTCGTGATCTGTCTGTTTTCAACTGTTTTTGCAGACCGTAATGTTATTATTATACTATTATACTTCTTATTCTCCGTTTTGTACAGAATACGATACATTATAACACAAACTTCGCCATTGTTCTCTGTCCATTACAATGGCATTCATAGAGTCCCAAGATGGTAAACCAGTCCAGGTCTTGATGTCATCTATCCAGCGACGTTTCGGTCTTCCTCAGTTCCTTGTACCATTGGCGCGGCCTTCTAGGATTGATTTGGATAATCCCACTTACCTTAATGTAGCTGTCAAATTTTATCACTATGGTTTGCCCCAGAAATTAGCGACTGCGCAGTATTGAAAGTATGATGACAACATCTTATTTTTGCAGAACAAAAACAGCATTATTTACATGGTCAATTGACTTCATTAAAAAGCAACATACCAACCAATTTGTCACGCAACCGTAAATGTATTTAGAATTTCGCGATTTCAGAACCTTACATGAAGGTCTTGACTGCACAAGTTGCTATTGGCCACAATCGTAAACATCTTGACAGCAATTTTTATGAGCAAACCCAGTACGTAGCATTCCCTGACTTTTGTTATTGCGGGTCATTTTATCATACCTTCTTCATCCACGCAACAAGTCGAATATCATTCACACAACTGGTTGATTCGGTTGAGATCATTGTAAATCTAGCTAAACGCCACTCAACCTCCAAGTCCATTTTTTCGTAAAGTCTCTTGTCGCAGCGTCTCGTCCATCTATTCTTTTGTACGCCAGTTTCACATTGGATGCTAGGCTTATGCAGCGTAAACGATTACCCATCTGGACTACATATGAATCTTTACAATCAATCAACTATATGGTGGAAAGGAGCTCAGACCCGTCAGCGGTGTCTTGGGTGATGGGGACCCTAGGTGTGGAGTTGTTGTTGTAGATTTATTTTAATTCGATTTAACACTGTAGCTAACAATATATACACATATACAATACATATATTTATATAGAGTTAACTAAGCAAAATCGTATATATATATACGGAAAACAAATTAAATATTTAAAAAAATTTTAATTGCACTGGCAAGACTAAGTAAAAACGTTAAATTGTACTGACAGGCAGGCACTGACAGGCACCACATTTGCAAGTCGGTCCGTCCCATTGTTTTATTAGATTCTTAAAACTTTTCAAATTTTCTGCAGATTTCAGCTCGTTTGGTAGGCCATTCCAAATCTGTGGGCCAACCTGTTGGACCCAAATGTTGTTTGATTAGGCCTAACATGGGCTAAGTTATTTTGATTTCTTAATGAGCAGTGACGTGAACGGTTGTTGTCGTTGTTGTACTCTCGGCCAGGGTCTGATCGTTCACCATTATCACCTATTCTGACCTAACATCCAACGTGAAGCCGGTTCAAGTATTTATTCGCAAAAAGGTCTTTATATTCAGCATTTTGTAATTTAGCTATTCTACAAAAGAGCCTGGATTGAGCGTCTTTCTTATACATTTCAAATGCGACTTTCGATTGAGTGGCGATAAAGCTTCTATCACTATTGCGTACATTCGAAAATTCCATTTGCAAAATATCGTTCAATTCTAATTCTTTTCTGAATAGCTAGGGGGCTTCTTATACCGTATATTTAGTTGTATTTTAGTTTATCTCCTTCATGTGATGGCCCTGGGGTAGTCATGATCTTTTGCTCCCCTTGGTATCGTTTCTGTTGTATTGTATGGTAGCTCGTTTGTAATCTTAGGTAATTCGTAAATTGTAAATTTTTAACATTGAATTTATAGAAAAAAAAAAAGTTTTTGTAATTGTTTAATCAGTTGTATTTTACGTTTGTGTTTAATCCCAGGGGGTAGTCATGATAGTCTGCTCCTGCTGGTACCGTCCTTGTAGTGTTTTATAGTAGATCGTAAGTAGGAAGAGTCTTAAGTAATTTGTTATTATAAACTTTTATACTGAATAGAAGAAAAAAAGTACCTTCTTTGTACACAAAAATGCATTCAGCTCTAGTATCATCTATAGAAGTAAAGATGCAAGCGTTGGGCCTGATCTTCAAGGAAATTGTGATTGAGCTGAATCCAGCTTCTCATATTTTGAGTTGTTTTTACTGTTGTAATTTTGTAAAGTCTCAACGGGTGGAATGATACTGTCAGGAAACGAACCTGAATACCCTTTTGTGTTCTGCGCACTATATCCTGTGTGAATGAAAGTGATATTATTTCTTTCAGAATTTGACAAAGAAAATGACGTTTTGGATAGTCTGATGACTGCCTTCTGGAAGTTGTATGCCATGAGACCTGTCAACTATTTCCTGGCTACCATTGAGGCTAGAGGTATGAAAGCAAACTTTGAGCTTGCGTTTATTGGAACAGAGTTTGAAGGGATCCATCGTCAAATTGTAAACAAATCTGTAAACTTCATTGTTTTTGGCATATGTCCATTTTTGTTTGCAGTTTATTGGGTGATTTAGTTCATTCACCCAAGCCCCTGAAAAGCAACTGTCAGAAATCCACTTGTATCCAAGCAATCGTTTAGAGATACGAATGTTTGGTATGTTCCTCTGTAAAGTACTAAGATTTATCTTCGAACGATGTTTTTATTTTGAAAACAAGATGAATAGGCTGTGTGGTGTTGCTTTCAAAAAGCTGCAATATCACCGTTTCACCAATTATGTGGAGATAGGGTGCCCCTTTAACATAGATTTCGATTTGAGTGCTTTTGGTTGTGCGCGTGCTCCACCTTGGAAATTGAAATGGGGACAGCTTCCAAGTGGCTAGAGATTTGGCTCTGCTACATGCCAATATACTCTCTCCACTGGTCGCAACGCTCGCACGCTCAGAAGTGTTCAAATAAAAACCGCCATTTTGCAGGCATATTTCTGTTGTCTGAATTTATGTTATGTGAAACTAATCACGTGAAATGTATTGTGTCATAGGTGGTGCCCATTATTTATTGGAAATGATAGATGACCGTTGTCACTAAGACCACATCATATACAGGGGAGAATGTCTATTTGAAGATGACACAAGCTCGTTTCCAAATGTTTTAACCATGGCCTAGCCTTACTTATAATAACTTGATATAATAACTTGATTTGTCCTGAGCTGTAATGTCGTATTAAGTATGGATTTGGCAAACGGGGATTGTCTCGCGAAAAAATTGGAAATGTCGATTAACAATATATTGAAGATTTTTTTATATGTTTCTACCTACCATCCTAAGGTTGTTTTAGGATGCTGAGAAGCTAAGCTTATCGAAGCAGCGTCCTGGTCCTTCCTCTCGATGTGACCACACCTCGTAATTCCTTTAGCCTGGAATTACAGAGAGTTGGCGACTCTCCACACACTTTGTAGCAGGTTCGGCAGGGAGGAGACTCGAACCACCAACCTCCAGATTGGTAGTTAAGCGTGATACCATTGAGCCATCCGCACACATTGAAGTTTTCACCTGTCTTTCTTTGAAATGACCCTCAGAATGTTCGTGGTGGTCCTGATTCTAAAGTTCTTAATAAAGCTTCTCTTTCCAACTAATGTTTGAATGTCGAATGTCTAATTACCTTGACTTCAATGCTTTAAGAAACATCAGAAAAATACTTTGCAACAACAGATCATTTAGGGCCTAAATTATTCATAAGGAATCTGTTAGAGGTTTACCTTATCCATCTGTAGGTTTTTACTTTTTGATCATCCATGTAAGAGCCTATGAATAGTTATTATGATAATGACAATGACAGCCAGCTTTCCAAAATATTTTCCCTGATAAGGAGAGGTGATGAGCTAGATAGCAGGTTGGAAAATTTTCGATTAGTCGCAAACGTTGCTCATTTCCCATGTGCCTATTTGCGTAGCTAGCAAATTCTTTTGCAAAGGCTTGACAATGGGCTATGCTCGAAACGTCGTGCTTATTTCAATTCACAGCAAAGTGCTTATATTTTATGTAATCAAGTAATTCTTTAAAAAACGACTATATGCCTACGAGACGTACTTCACGCAACAAACATTGTTATTTATTTGCTTATATTTTACTTTATTTACTTGTTTGTCTTAGCAAATTCTTTGATGACATTGGAACTTTGAGTCCCTGCAACATTCCCGCGTTCCTTTTATCATTTCTTTTCAATATACTCGATGTGTGATGGCAATATTTCTTTACCTGTTTTATGGGACGATGTGAAGATCGCGAATAACTAACACTTATGCTTTTTCCAACTTTTCATCCTCTTATGAATTTATGTGCCATGATTTTGATGTATTTTTGCTTCTTCTAAACCATATTAGATTTTTAAAAGGTCTCTTTCCCCTACTGTTTACTGTTAATTTTCGTTTCTTCTGTAGCTATTGGTACACTGGATGGTACAATCGAAGCACTGGTTGAAGTTCTATTTGCCGTATTGCTTGGAGACCCTGACCATTTCAAAAAGCTCATGGATGTCATTATTGGACTCCTGCTGAGCAAGGTATGAGCTGGTTTGAAGTAAATGAAGGGAGATATACCGACATAATCCAAACATCGTACAAAATGAGGACATACGTTTATTATTTTCATCGATCGAGAACATCAAATACAATAGAGTATGTTTAGATTGACCCATTCCCCCTAACTAAGCTACTTTTGATTCCGTTGATTTTCTTTAGCGCACTATCTTGAAAATGTTTTTGTCAGTTGAAGTCAGCTACCATTGTTACTGTCAAACGGGGTGAATTTTATAAGGAGGGTGACTCTGATCAATTAGCCTTTGCTACTTTGAAGGACAAGTCCGGGGTTGGTATGATTGATGATAAAATACAAGATAATACTGCTATGAATGATGTATGATACTTTTTTCCACTATTTTTCGCCTTCTCCTTGTGAAATTACATATTTCAATAAGCAATTTGACCGAAGTGACGTTATACCACACAAACGAAAACGAGGCTGTGTGATTGTTTTTTGGCTCTTTATCACTGCTAGCCTCTTTATCGTGTACTCATGCATTTAAAATGGCATGAAAACCCGATAAAGAGGCTTGCTACGACAAAGAGGCGAAAAAACAATCGCACAACCTTGTTTTCGTTTGCGCGATATGACGTCACTTCACCCAAATTGCTTATTCAAATACGTAATTTCACAAGGAAAAGGCGAAAAATAGTGGAACAAGTATCATACATCATTCATAGCAGTATTATCTTGTATTTTATCATCAATCATACCAACCCGGGACTTGTCCTTTAATCTTTTCTATGTCAAACATGGCACTGCTTAGGGGACCACTGAACAAAGAAAGTCCAAACTGGTATGATACATGTTGATATCATTATTTTTGCACAGCAGCAACTAATGGTAAACTTCAGACGACAAACCTAAGTTAGTGCTATCTTCTGAAAAATTTTAAAAACTGTAATATTAACTTTTCGTAATTCTTTCTGTATCCACCATTTCATGAGAGGCTTTTAGCATGTTGGATTGCAATCGTTTTCCTGATGTTGAAAGAAATGCTAATGGAGTCAACACAGCTAAAACTGCGTTTTAAACTGAAGGGGATTCGTGTATAAATGATAATATTGATGAATGACGATGATGCATGAAATCAAGGTGTTAATATGATTATCATGTACAGATGTTATTAATTTGTCATTTGCCGACACCCGAAACCCTCTTTGGATCATATCCTGTACATTTTAGGACCCGAACATAAGTTTCGCTGCCAAGCAAGGTCTTTCACAAGCAATGCAACTGAGAAGGAAAGTGACGGTCGTTGCCGAACTGAGTCCAACTCAAAGCGAAAGCCCTGGAGTTGAAGATGCAAACAGAGATGGGGAAAACATCATAAAAGAAGAACCTCAAACAGACTCAGCTCAGGTAATAAGTGCACTTGGTTTCAGCAAAATTTTGAGTCATCCATCGTAATCTCTCATGTCTGATGTTGCATTCTTTGTTTAGTAAGGAAAGTGTTTGGTACTATAGTCTGTCTCAAATTAGATGTCACCTGCAAATGCCCGCGAATAACAACAATACCAGTGTTTTGCAAAGGAATTTTGCATTATTGCAAATCTCAGGTGACAGCTTATAGCAAGGATGAGCTCAGAGAAACATTGGTTGTAAGCAATTTCTTATTTCACAGCGTGCTTCAAATTCATACAGCTTACCAAAAGCAGAACCTTCCAGTTGCACTTTCATTTAACTTAATTTAGAAGCATTACAGGGGTATTTTTAATTTGGTTAGCGTTATGTAAGTGAATAAGCCAACATTTGATTGTTAAAGTTGTTTCTTGAGATATTCAAACGACTGACTTTTTCAGGCCACCTGGTAGATTTGAACTTTTTTCTTCTGAATATTAATTTCCAAGAATAGAAATTGGTTGTATAGATTGTCTCAAGATTCTTGTGCCATCAATGCTGGGCTAAGAGATTTGGTCTCATCATGTTAATTTATGTTACCTTATGTAACAATAGTTCATGAATATTGAATGGCAGCGGTTTTTGTGACACCCTTATTAAACTATGTTATCTTTGATACGATTAAGTTCAAGGATGCTAACAGTTCCTATATTTGCATCAATTTTAGCAATCAGCTGAAGCAGAAATGCCAGAGAATAGCTCCTATGCAGAAGGAGTTATCGAAGAATTAGAGCCACAGCAAAATGGCCTTCAAGTCTATCTCGGTGGTACGTAAGGTTACCATTTTGTTGCCCGTCTTGAAATTTTTCTTTGTAATGGTTTTAGATAATTATGTCCCGGTCATTAGACTCTTTATCTGGTCTTCAATAGAATCTATATCATTGCATATTTTGTACATTTTCTAGAAACTTGACGAATTTTTGGATGTGCAAAACGGAAACCGAAGCTCTAACGCTGCTCATTCGAGCTTTTCGAATGATAATGTATCAAGCATCGCTATATCCGGACGGTTTTCTAGAATAACTAAGAGGTCTATTGCAAGTTTCTGCCGGTAGAGCCATGGTAGAACTGGACAAGCGTTATCCTGTTTCTGTTAAGTTAACATGCTCATCCTGCTGTAAGCTGTAATATAAGGACGAGTCTTGCGTCTCTGAGCTCTAATCAAATTGAGGTGTGTCAACTGCACTTCTTGTTTGTGGAGTGTATATTTTAGGAATTTTAGAAAAAGCCTTTGGAGTGCTTCCTTGTGTTGTTAGAGCAAATCAAAACATCCATTCAGAAATGCTTTGGTGCTGTTAGCCCAAGGTAGATCTTTTCCAATCGCAAGTTTTTGTTTGGCATTGAAAATATGTTTTGTCTACAGGATGAGTCGGAAAGATGTCCAGACATTTCAAAGACTGTAGCCTTAGAGCTATTTCTTAGATTGCTATGAACTGTCAATATTTGTGTAATCCGTCCAAACGTTCTCAAGTTATAGACAATTTTACAAAATTTTTCTCCTCAAGAAATCCTTTAAGACAGGCCCAATATCCTTGATTAAATTTACTAATAATTGAGCTCAATTTAGCTAATTAGCAGTGTCTAACCATGATTTTGACTCATCTGGTACGCATGCAGAAAGTATGAATATTAACGATTACTTGTGTCCTTGTGAGGCGATGTTCTTGTTAGCCCCTACATATATTATTGAAAACTCAAAATCAGCCAACGAAAGGTTTGGTTAACATTTTCGAGAAAGATTTTTTCTCCAGTTTTGACACAAAATCCTTTTTTCCTGCACACATTTCTTTTGATAGCACCTCTGGAGGGACCATTCTGTAATACAAGGTCGTAGTAAAAATCCTTTTTAATGTCATCCCTGCCATTCTTACAACCTATGGGTGTTTCCTTTGTTTCTACTTTTTCAAGAGTTCATCTTCAAAATAGCACTGTAAATTTTGAAAAAAATAGTACCTGCCTGAATTAGATCACTTGCAAAATCGTTTTTCGAAACAAGTTTGTTATACTTGTAATTAACTTCATGCCCGCAAAATGATACTCACATGCATACATATGTAAGTAATTCGTACTCGTCAAAGGGTAGTTGAAAGTGTCAAAGCTGCTGGATAAGAAATACGTAAACAAATCCACGGTTTGTGCATCAAATATCGCACTGTGAAAGGAGAAATTCCTTTGTAATTAGCTAATTTCGAAAGGGAGGATCCTTAGCTAGATACAGGCTGATCTTTGGGTGAAAGATGAATGAAAATACTTGTTGGAAATCCATTTATATCGCAACAATCCCAAAACATATGAAGATTTGATTTGTATCGGAAGAAAGTGCCAAGGCTAATTTCAAAGAAAGATAAGACTTTTGTTTTTAATTTTCATTGAATAGTCGCAATAGATTAGCTCATCAAAAAACAGCCAAATCAAAAATTTCCCTGACAGTTTCTTATCCAGCCCCTTTTAGCAATTGGTTCCAGCAGCGAGTTGCCAGAAATTCATGTATATCCAGATGCCCTTTCTTTGTAATTGCAGGAGATGATGCCGTGATGGAGCTGGCCTTAGCATTGAGCTTACAAGATCAAGAGCATGACAATGTGGATGATGATGATGATGATGACGACGATGATGATGACGATGAGGCAGATGATATCGATATGGAGGATGATACAGATGGTCCATTGCCAGATTTAGATGATTCTATTATGCAAGATGAACCACAGATCCTTGGTATGTTGCAAAATTGTCTTTGTCTTTGTTTAAATGTGGTACACTCTTTTAAGCAATGAATTTACCTAGAAAATATAATTGTGCAATATTTGCCAATTATTTTGATATTTTCTTTTTCTATTCATAATAAATTAAAACTAAATTAAATACATTACTACTGTACCGCTCTTGGTGTAAGAAGACACAAGGTCATCTGGCCTACACCAAGAACGGTGTTTACAATTTGCAAATGCAACTTCAAGATATAAATATATAAGAAAAAGAAAAAATACAGCAATACGAGGGACAAAACAAAACAACACACAAATAGTCAAAAGAAAAGAAGGAGACTGCCAGTTCCGCACCAAACCATGCAATGGATCTAACCCTTTTATATTGTAGACTTCCATCATCTTTGTATCATCACATAGCAACTGGACGGTACAATGACGAGGGAAGTCAAGCACTATGGGAAAATTTGCATGGTTTGGTGCTGAACTGTCTGGAAGATAGGAGGGAGAGCTGCTAGATCATCGCGTTATTTTGATATTTTGTTATTTTGATATGGTTAGAATCCCCACATTCTTGTGCATCGAATGATGTATAGTTTAACTAGACTCCGTTACTAGTTTGGCTTTGAGGGAGAGAAACCAAATCTCGTGTTACTAACGTTTACCGTAACCTTAACATCACCCAGCAAAAGTCAATTTCGTCTGCATTTGAATTTGGGGAGGAGGGTGGGTTTTGGGAATATTTTACCGAATTTAATCAAAATTTGTCAAATGAAATCAATATTCATTCTTATTCAAAGTAGGTTAGTTTCTTTTTGCAATGTAATTAGAGACTAGAATTTTTTGCTTCGAATTGAAATAAGATCACATACAATACCTGAAGAAATTTGATGACTTCATGCAAGTTGAACCGCGGATACTTGGTGTAAAGGGTCATTTTTCGGGCTTCACATCGCTTTCTCTGTGGTCTCGTGAAAGTTTGAGAAAGTATATGACGACTTTCTGTGATTATAATCAGACGCAGAATTGCAGCAAATTGTTGCACCGTTCCACGCCATGATTTGCGCCTCTTGAAAATTTCAATTTTTTTTCATTTTGAATTAGGAAATTTTAAAGTCAACTGTTATAAATTTTCAAAATGTTCAACTCATGTTTTCAAAAAATTTCAGATTATTATCTCATTGATGCTGTCGGAATTTTTCCACAAAACACATTCGAAAATTCATCACTTGTAACACCGAATATTACATCGTAATACCGAATATTACATTGGAACAAATTTTATTTTGGTTTTGAAGCACGTTAAAAACATATACATGAACAGTTGGTGACAAAAAACCTAAGACTCATCACTTTACTAAGATTCATTACATTACATTACATTACATTACATTACATTACATTACATTACATTACATTACATTACATTACATTACATTACATTACATTACATTACATTACATTACATTACATTACATTGCATTGCATTGCATTACATTACATTACATTGCATTGCATTGCATTACATTACATTACATTACATTACATTACATTACATTACAATACATTACATTACATTTCATTACATTTGGTGCAGTGGACTAAGACTCTTGGATCTGACTGTAGGAATAAAAACTTTATGATTTTTTGCATTTAAAAAATTTTGTTTGCAGTAAATGCAGGAGCAACTGGTGACGATCCTGGAGATTCAGCACTGGATGAACCTTCCCCAAAATCAGAGAAAGCAAGAGAAAGAGCGGCATCACATGACTCGGAAAGATCTTGTCCACCAATGTCTAAAAAGAAGAAAGTCGTTGAAATAACTGATCCATCTCTTGAAGCTTCATGGAGCAAAATATTCAATTTTTTCGTCGATCATTTGCAAGATCTCAAAACTGTTAATGGAATACAAGCAATACCATACCTACAGGTTTGTTGTTCATTCTATTACAATATTACCTGACTGACGTTTCAAAAACGAGGCAATACAAGAATCGCGCCAATCCCATTGGTTAATCGCACATTTCCCGCGGTTTTCCCGTAGCCTTGTATAATACGATACAAGGACGCATTTTTGACACAACAGCAATTGATTTAGGCCTGTGAGATTACAATAAACTTAAGCGACATAACAGTAACAAAATGCGTTGACTAAATGCTATAACTCAATATCAGAAGCTATCAGGAAATAAAACTCAATACTAACCGGTTTTGTAGTTGTACAGGAAACAGGAAAATATAAATCCCTCGGTCTTATTGCACAGACCTCGCAAGCTTGGTTTGTACTTTTAAGACCTTGGGCTTTATATTTTCCTGTACAACATAAAACCGGTTAGTATGCGCATAGTATACTTTGTCGTTAATATCTTTTAAGTTAGAAATCTACTTTAAAATAGAAAAATAACAAGTTTTGACAAGATGCTGTGGCATTCGTAGCGAGGAAGGTCAAATGATCACTTCAAATGCGTCTAACTACGTGCCAAGATATAACAACAATAAACTAAGATATGGCAACGTTGAATTAAAGCAAAGTTAAGGCTAAAACCGAAGTGAAAATTAAAACAGAAAAAAACTGAAATAGCCCCAAAATCCACGCAAGCCCCATACCACCCACGAAATATGCAACTACGCAGATGATACCGGGTGCGCCAAAATAAGCTATGCATGTTTGGCAGGCCACAATAAATCTTACACTGGACCGATTTGGAAGATTTATGACTTAATCTTTAGCAGAAAACCTGAATTAGATTCTCACTTCTAGCTCTAAAAACTGAAAATGAAAAACAAATTGCAAAAAATCCCAGTATCTAATTCAGGCTTTCTGCTAACGATTAAGTCATAAATCTTCAAAATCGGTCTAGTGTACGATTTATTGTGGCCTGCTGAACGTTCACCTCATCCTGTTTGGGGCTAACAAAGAAAGAGTTAATATGGACATTGGAGAAGCCCCGATAGAAGAAAGTGACGAAGAAGTTACTGGGCATCAATCTTGATAAGAAACTAAGTTTTAAAGGACAGATTATGTAAAAAGTCTAGTCAGAAGCTTCATGCTCTTACTCGTATTTCAGTTTTCATGGAGCCTGAGAAACTAAAACTGTTGATGAAAACATTCGTTATGTCCCAATTTAGTTATTGTTCGCTGATTTGGATGTTTCACGACAGAAATCTGAATAATAAGATAAATAGCCTTAAGAGTCGAATACAAAGGCAATGTTATAAATGGATAATTTGGTAACCGTTCATCAGAGGAACCTGCAGTTGCTCATGGTAGAGATCTACAAAACAAAATCTAATCTAAATCCCAGCTTCATGAAGCAAATTTTGAGGAAAAAGAAATGCCTTACAATCTAAGGTGTTCTGATAAACTACAACTACCGAAGGCGAAAAAAACTTGCCTTGAAATCGATACGGTCAGATTTATTGGGAAAAAGTATGGGAGACACTACCACCAGAGCTGAAAAATTCAGACTCCCTTCAGATATTCAAAAGACTTATTAAAGCCCATAAATGCCAAGCCTGCAACTGAAGATTATGTGAACTATTTTATCCTGGTTTAGGTTTTGTGTTGTGAATTATACCTTCCTTATGAAATTGTATATATTTTGTAAATATTTGGCTTTAATCAGCAATTATATATATATTTTTTGGACAACTTTAAATGAAAGGATTAATGATAGTAGTAAAACAACCACCACACGGGCACTAGTAGGAAAGACACTAAGAAGCGAAACTCGAACCTGGAGAAAACTCCGAAACTGAGCCCAGGAAAGACCCCCCAGGATTCCAGAAACCCCTTCATTCCAACCATCCACCACAATAAGAAAAACGCTGCCAAATCCCCAAGAGGGAAATCTCCATTTTTGTGGCCTGTCCAGTCAATGAAAGATCTCCTTTATATTCCAGGTGCTCCTTATGCTCTGCTCAAGCTTGACAGATTCAGATCAGGATCAAAAGGACCTTGAAAAGGTTGTCTCAGCATGCCTGGAAGTACTAGATCCCGGAGAAGAGGTACGTGGAAGCCAGTCGATTCTTCTAGTAAACAATGGAGACTGAAGTTTCTTGTGGTCTCTGAAAAACAAAACTAATGAATACATTCATTTCGTTGACTAAAATGGTCTTTTTACGGGAATCCATTTTATCGTTTTATATTAAGATGGGCCGACGTTAAGCAGACCTTTGCAGTGGTGTTGGTTAAAGATTCATTTTCATACCATTCCCTGAACATGCGTGAGAAGTCTTTACTTCTGAATTTTTGAGTTATATGCTGGATTCATGTATTGGGAAAATCTAATATTTGTGATAAGAGCTGATATATTGATATATACTGATGTAGAAATCGCTGTATTTAAGGGTAGAAGAAGATTTGTTCCCCGCGGAAAGAGCAGAAACTGCGTACAATGACATCATCGTGCATTTTAACTTGAGGACGTGTTTTGCAACATAATCTTTTTGACACGATAAATCAAGAGCTTGAGGCCTAAGGAAGAAAATATCAAATGCTGCCTTATTTCGAGATCATTTGCATGGAGCTAGGGGAGCTCAAAATTACGACTTTTAGTGCATGCGCGCTCACTTTCTGCTCTATTTCCCCCGAAATAACGTGTTTAGAACTGTTTTATTGAATGTCTTATTTACATAATGTGTTGCAGTGCTCTTTTTCCCCCGAAATAACTTGTTTTGAATTGTTTTATTGAATGGCTTATTTACATGATGTGTTGCAGGACTTTGAAGGTATTGCAGAGAGAAACCCCAAGAAAGAAGTGCAACTTGTTATTGTGCGATTCTTCAGTGTTTTGATGTCACAGAGCAGATCATCCAAGGATGCTAAAGCTGACGAGGGGGTAAGTTAGTTCTATTTTAGAAGAATTTAAAGGATCCTATTGTGAGTTAGCTTATCATGAGATTGGTGTAGCATAGGTTCCAAATCTTTAAAAAGGCTTGTGTAAAATTCAGCTATTTATTTCTTTGAACTGAATGACTTCAAAGAAACTTTAGCTACTTCTCTATAATTCTACCGTTGGACTTTTCTGAAATTTTTCAATATTTTCAGAATTAGAGTGTTTTTTTAATTTTTCAAGAATTCAAGAAAAGTTTTCGAAAAAACTTAAAACTATCGTAATTTCTAAACTGTTTGAAGCAACATGAAATAATTTTGAAGAAAACCATAGTTTATGGATGTCTACAATATGGTATCAAGCAAAAGTCTGTGACTTTTCTGGTGTATGATTTAGAAATTTGATGACGTCACACCCTCAAATGAGTTGAAATGTAACATACGCTGAAATTTCGAAAAATATTGAAATCTTCTGAAAAGTCCAACGGTAGCATTAAAGATAAGTAACTGAAGTTTGTTTCAAGCCACTCAGTCAGAAGAAATAGATCACAGAATTTTACACCCACCTTTTTACGCCGAGTTGAGGATTTGGAAGCTATGCTGATTGGTGTAGTTTTGCGTTTTAGTTACAATATTTTATTAAACTTATGGGACTTTGATGTTTACAATCCGTTTGCACAAGACTGTTTCATAGGTAGCTCTTTACTTTGTATTGAACTATTTTATCTTCTTGGTATTCTGTACAACTATTATTATTTTTTGCCTCTTTTTAAGGGAATCTTCACAGTTGGTTCCAACTGAAGTCCCTTCTTCAATTGATATGAAGTGCTCAACTTTCTCATTTGGCCTCGTAAAGTAAATACAGACCAACAAACAGAAAATGAAAACAAGTTATGTTATTAAAGACAAATGACGGATATATTGCGTCTAGTTTAAGAATAGAACAAAAGATGGCTTTTTTGCCCTCATTTGTCCAATTGATTTGATAATCTCTCGAGATCATCAAGTACAATGGAATGCAATAGACTATGTTTAGATTGCCCAGGCCCCTAGCTTAAGTTGCCTTATATCTCCGTCATTTGTCTTTAAGGTTCCATACTTAGTTCTTGCAGCGGAAAGATAGTTCATAGGTAAATCGTTACAAACGCTTCATTACCTTCTGTGTCAGTTCACTGGCAATTGGTAACTGGACCATCTCAAATCCAACAGCTTTATGATAAAGATCAATATACAAATATCTATCAAATCTAACATAGGGCTCAAATCTTTAAAAAGGTTGGTGTAAAATTCTATTGAAATTTTCTTTGAAATAAATGGCTTGGAAGGAACTTAAAGTTTTTTGCTGTAAATTTGCCATGGCATTTCATTGATATTTTGATTAGTTTCAATATGGCGGCATTTATTGAATTTAAGGCTATGACGTCATCAAATTTCTAAATCCTAAACTAGAAAAGCCACAGATTTCTGCTTGGCACCATATTGTAGACCTTTATATACTATGGTTTGCTTGAAGGTTTTATCATTTTTCCTCTATTGGTTTAGGATTTACGATGATTTAAATTTTTTTCAATACTTTCCATGATTTTGTCAAAAATGATTAAATTGCTGCCATTATGAAAAAAAAATCAAGGTATCAAAAAATTTTCAAGGTAGATTTACAGCAAAGTACCATAAGTTCCTTTGAAGCCATTAAATTCAAACGAAAATGCCATAACTACACACCCACCTTTTTAAAGATTTGAAAGATTTGAGCCCTATGCTATCAAATCTAGTTAGTCTAATTGTTTATTGAAGTGTATTAGAATTATCGATGTTATCTCCAGCAATCAAGTTCTTCGAAAGGCAAAGTAAGACCAGGGAGAATTGTTGCAAAGATTCTTGCAGAGAAAGGTATCGTCCAATATTGCTTAAAGATGCTGGAGAGTCTACTTCCTTATTGGCGACAGCTCAGAAAATCTTCCACGGTAAGTCGGTTTTTTGTTTCAATATTGTTTGTTTGTACAAACTATCAAACTTAGATTTTGGTTCAAATTCAAAATAGTTAGTATTTCTTGGTAACTCTCGCCCATTTGCCTTTGGAACACATATTGTATACGTATTGTCTACAATTTTGGAACAGTTCTGTTTTAAGTCACACGCTGATGACGACATAAATCAGAAAGGCCTCAGTGTGCTAAATCTTCTCTTTTTTTGCATCCGAATCTTTTTACAAGTTCTTCTTAAGTACCTTATCTTATCTACCTTATCTACCTTATCTACCAAAGTTATTGTCTTGCAAAGAACAAACTAGCCTGCGTGCAGACACTACTGATTTCTTTTTGGAGAAAATCAGCAGAGTCTGCGTGCAGGCTAGGAACAAACAGAATTTCTTGTTTCCGTAAGGCATTGAGTCATGTTAAATAGACTGCGTATACCCAAACGTCAAGAATCTGCTGACTCATGGTTCTCGATGGCGCATCTGATTGGCTAACGTTCATGTGAAATGAAACTGATCACATGAGATGCATTGTGCAACAGCAGGTCCTTTTAGTTTGTTACGAGTGACGATGGCTCTTGATCACATGGTTCACATGATACACGACAAAGCAGGTCTATTTATCGTGACTCAATGCCTTTAAGCTCCATTTCTTTCCTTTCACTTCGCAAGCAATCATTTGACAAATTTTCTTTCTCTGAAGGCGAAAAACGTGACTGAATCCTTCAAAAAATTCACTTGCTAGATATGTTTGGTTCAGTTGTTCTTGAAGAGTATTCGGATACGAAAACAGTTCTTTGCGTGCAAATTCAACTGTATATCGAATATTTTCCCGCCTATTGATTCGTGACTTTTTTTAATTTGTGATTTCTTTGATCGTAGGCTGAAACTGGTGACGACGGTGAAGTATTACTGAAACCAAATCCAACAAGTAGCCCACCAGATATGTCTCCTTTCTTCTTGAAGCAATACGTCAAGGCAAGTCCCAAGTGAAGTTCAAGTTTCAGCAATTACTTTTCTATGTCTGTCTCAAATTAGAAGTCACGTCAAAATGCCCGCGAATAACAACGATTGAAACGTTTTGCATGAGTACTTTTGCATTATCACAAATTTTATGTGACATACTTTCATTAACAAGGACGATTTTGTAAGACAATAGCATGAGTTGCTTTTGATTGACACCCCAATTCAAAGCGATTGGTGATCACAGACAAAGGAAATTCTCTCAGCCAGTAATTCAAAACAAGCAAAGCCGCAAAAGTTTCTCTGAAACTAAGGTAGCTGACACACTCGCTGTGCATTCCAGAAATTGTTTTTAAGAGCAAATATGAGCATAGATCGAAAGAAAAAGGATATATCACACATGTGCCTCGGGCATTTAATTAAAACACTTACTGCTCAGCTTCTGATCCAAGAAATAAAAGGCCCGAGGTAGGTGTGAAGATATATCCCTCTTTTTGATATATTCTCAAGTTTGCTCTTAAAAACAATATCTGGAAGGCACAAAGAGCGAGCTAGCTACCTGGGTTTCAGAGAAAGTTTTGCGGCTTTGCTTGTTTTGAATTACTGATTGAGAAAATTTCCTTTGTCTGCAATCGCTAATCGCTTTGAACTCAGGTGTCAGCAAAACCAACTCATGCCCATTTTTTTACAAAATCTGTCCTCGTTACTTTAGTTACGTTTGTTGTTCTATTTAAGGATCACTCCCTGTTACTTTTTATCACTATTGCCTTTGCAGTGAACTATTGCAAGATTGGTATCTTGTATCTTCTCCATCTTGAATACTGTAGTGACTTAAACTGCAGAACTCATACTACAGGGAGTCTGCAGGCTAAAATAGAACATAGATGTGCTTGATTTACTTCTTATTTGAAAAGGGTTTGTCAATATCTAACTTACGAAATAAGGAATACCAATTAGATCTTTCAAATTCACATCTCCATGTCATAGAAAATAAAATCAATGAATTTACGTGCATTGTTGCTGCATAAGGGTATTCATTGATTTATTCATTTCATTTTTTCAACTTTTTAGAGCCATGCAAATGACCTGTTCGAAGCATTTCCACAGCTGGTAACAGAAATGGTTCTACGAATGCCTTATCAGGTAAATTTTTCAAATATCGTTGGTCTTATGCTTCGCCACGACTATCAAGCATGCGAAGTCAAAGAACACAAGCATCGATTTAGAATGAGATTCACTCATTCATATGCGAATCACTTGTCAATTGTCATGAAGTGACTTTTTTCTCGTTTTCCACCTAAGAGTTTAAAAGCTCAAATTTTCTGTTTTGACCAGTAATCTGCCTTATCTTTGATGTTTTGTTGTCTGTTTTGTGTAATGTATCTTCATTTTGTCATTGTGTTCTTTGTTTTGTGTATTGAAAATTAATTTGAATTGTAAGTGCCATCCATAGTGAAGACCCGGTGACTTTGTCTTTTTCACTATGGATGGTACAGTGTATAACATAACTATTTAAAATAAATAGCGTTTGACTTGATAACGGGCTAAGCTCGAAACGTAATGTTTTATCATCTCTGTTCAAGGTACAATTATTTTATTTTAAATAGTTATATTACAATAGCAACATTGTACGACACGCATACAAAAAGATTGTTTCTAGAGTGTATAACATATGTATAAATATAATAGTTTTGATCTTGATAGAAAAAAATAGCTTGTCCATTCTTTTTACCAAATTCTTTTTGTAGTGAATTTCATACAGTCAACTTTCGTGTGTTACCTATTGCCATAGAAATGGCAATTACAGGTCGTGTGTTCAGGCAGAAGGTCTTGATGCTACAGTAGTCTACTCCTTTGAATTATCTTCGAGAAACCGGCACTTGAAAAAAGCCTTAAATAACGGATTCATCGTAATAAACCGTAAAACGCAATGCTAGACACTGTAATTGTGAAAAGAAAAATGTTAATTCCTGTAAAAGAATAACAACCAAATTAACCTTGCAGCTAGGGAGAAAACTGTTAAATCCTGCAAGAGAAACAATTAATTTAATCTGAAACCCTGAAAAGAGAGAAGAGCTTCTTGCTATCAGAGGTTTCTTTAAGTGAGAGCAATGTGTGGTCGTAGTCCCTAATTTCCAGCAATGATTGAGGAGTTATGCCATTTCTGAAGGCAATGTCATTCAGTGGAAATTGTTAGATAGCGGCTGTGGGACAAAGACACGTATTGGAAATAGTACATGTCCCCTCCTTCCTTGACTGTACCGTAAATTATTTCTTCTTAGATCCGCAAGAGACTTGATAATCTGAATGAACTCGAAGTGGGCACTTTTGGCAGTCAATGGGTTCACTGCCTTTGCGAGGTGAGTCATTTATGGTTATTAAGTGAAGGTGAAGGGGGTAAAGTTATGGTTTTTAGCGCCAATCGCTGCGATCGCAGAAGTAGTGAAAACCTCCACGACCCCCTGTGATGGCGCTCAAATGATAGGGCCCTACCTGGGATCGAACCCTGTCCGCGTGATTGATGTGGCTGCAAAGTCACAGGATTGCACCACTGTGCCACAGTACCTTCAAAGATAAAGTTAAAGGCAGTCTCTCCCCTCGATGCATGAAAATATAATGGATAAATATCTCCTTTGTATATTCCACAAGTGTACGCTTGTTTGCTTTATCAAAAGAAAGCAAAATCACAGAGACTCCGTGATACTCCATGGTGCATGAATTTCGTGGCCATGAAATCAACTTTGAGTAATGGGAGACCAACTGCCTTTAAGGCTATAACCAAATTGAGCCGTGAATAGAAACAAAATCAAAGTAACTCCATAGACCTTTTAGCTATTCTGAAAACAATCAGAATCGAACGTTATTTTGCGACGTTTTGTAGAATTATCGAATGTGCACAATAGTGATAGAAGCTCTATCGCCACTCGATCGAACGTCGCATATGAAAATGTATAAAAATGACGCTCGATCCAGACTCTTTTGTAGAATAGCTAAAAGGTCTATTGAAGCATCACATTTTAAAATCTACGTTCTTAGTATCAATAATTTTCTTTGTTATTTGTAACGAAATTTCTTAGCATAATCCTACCTGGTTACTTCTTTAAGAATTCTTCTGTATACCACCATTTCTTACATCTTTTATACACCATCAACTATGTGTCCACCTTCTTCGTTTGTGCTTTTCCTTCAAATGCAAGTCTTTTGATGCGTGGTTTACTATTTATTCAACTAATTAACTGTCATTATGTTTCTTTCAGTACATGATGGCAACTGAAACTCCGTTTATTCGACGTCATGTAAGAAAGGTTAGTTGATTCCAACAGTTTTACGATTTCAGATTCGAAAATTTGTTGGGACGTACACACAATAAGTTTTCTTTCAGAAAATGTGTTATTCCATTTACAGTTTCAAAGAGTGTTGATTCAGTTATCTTCCAATGGCTGTAAGCAGAATACTGCTATGGTTGTAAGGATAAACTGCCATTTGGCTGTAAGGATAATGTAAGGTCAATGGCTGTAAGGATAAACGGAAAGCAGAATACTGGTTCCCCTGTGCTCCTTTTAAATGCGTTTCCGCAAGAGGGCAATCATGTGATCTGAAGTAGTTGTAAACAACGGTAGCTGAATTGTGTCTGTTTCGACCCTTTTTCATCGCATTCCTAATCGATTTCTAACGTATTTTAATGCAGTGTGAACCAAGTTTAATGGAGGTTATATCCAGGAAGCTTCTCGTTTTTATCACTGTAACGTTCTGCCTTCTTCTGATTTAGCTGTTGCTTGCACTGTGTGGATCAAAAGAAAAGTACAGACGCGTGAAGGACATTCACACTTTGAAGTCGCACGTTGATGTTATCAGGTAAACTAAATATTTCTTATTTCATATACTTATCCACTGGGAGGGTGACTGTCAAGGTGCTCTCCCATAAAATGGAAATGAAATAGATTTACAAGTAATTACTGGAAACTACAGTTAAAAGCCTATTTACAACCTAAAATCCTTTTTGGCAATGTGCTAATGTTTACAAAACTAATACCCTTTTCACACTGACACAGTTAAACCAGCTTTATCTAAACCATGTTAAATTTTAACCAATCAAATGCATTCGATTTGTTGGATTGACCAATTAGAACGCAACATACCATAACCTGGTTTACTTTAAAATGGTTTAACTTGCCAGTGTGAATACGGTATGAGATTCTCCATGATACACTTGGCATTGATTTTGATGAAGTCTGCAGCTATTGGTATATGTGTAAGGTAAATCCATTGCACTATTGATATCAGTTTGAATTTTATTGCTCATATCCACATGCTTGGTACGAGGTATTTTCTACTGCGTTATCAGCTAAATAGCCAATACCCATGCTTTTATGGGATAGCTTGAAAGTGTTCTGCAAAGTTAGATTTTATAAGCAGAAGTAAAACAAGCCATTAGATGTGGATGGCTATTGAAAGTTGGTCCCCTTTAATTTTCTTTATAGTGGAAATTGAAGTGTTGGCAGGGAACCGTAGTTTCACCAAAAATCGAAGAACAAGGATTGAGACGATTATCGTTTTATTCATATTTCAATCATTCCAAATCATATTCTGGTTGACAAATCCAAAAAAGAGAAATTCAAGTTAACGAGATTTCCATAGAAAATTGTGACATTCCAGTAGACAAATCCAGTTTTATTTAATTATTCAAGACTAGGCCATATTTTTGTAAAGTTTAGCGTTTCGAAGCAATACTGTGCTTTATCTTCAGAATACAAATTTTCAAAAGCACGAAGCTATATTTATTTTCATAAAGAGACAAACAACACAGTAAAAAGTGCGTGATTACAATTCCTACGTGAAAAGTAAATAAAAGGGCAAGCCCGAAGGACAATACCTGAAACGTAACTAAGGGAATGGAGGACTGCTGGGAATTAAATGAAGGACGATCACATGAAATAGATAGACTTTCGTACTGGTTTGTTGATATCTTGTTATTAGCTTGTGGAGCTCTGTTTGCACTATTTGGCTTCTTTACTGTTCTATACCATTATTCATCTTAACTTTAGGAGCATCTTGCAGCCTGGAAATTTCTCTGATGTGCAGACCAATTTCACTTACGAAGAAACCGTTCGACTGGTAAGTTAAAGGCCTTTGTTTAATTTGAGTGCATTTATTTTATTTCTATTATCAATAAGTTGACATCGTAAACACTGCCATTTAAGGGCCCGTCCACACGACGTGGGCTAGCTCATTCTAGTGGGATGATTCTAAGCTTTTGTTCATATGCTCAATTTTAACCCTGCTGAGTTAGCCAGACAATCTATTCGAATTCATTCGTGCAACCAAGAGAAAGCATTTTCCATTGTTATTAATTATCATTCGGCATTAGCTGTCAGGGTGAAATATATTTATCATGAGTGGACTACTACTATTTGAAAATCAAAATGTGCCTCTGTGTGGCATCGAACTCGGGATCTTCATGCCAAAAGTTTCTCAGACGATCTACTGCGCCACTCAAGCGCCCTCTGGTCTTACACCATGACAGAAGCCATTTTTTGTTCTTGCATGTTTCGTCGCGTTCAATTCAGTTTAATTTTATTCATACAAATACACCCTAATGCCTTCATTAAAGCCATGGATACGTATATTTATTAATTTGGCATTAGCTGGCACGGTGAAATAGCTTGAATCACCAGTTTGCTACCACAATTGAAAAAGTAAAAATATGCCTCTGCCTGAGACTGAACCAAAAACTCAATTTTTATAGAATAATCTTCTTGTCAAATCTCCCTGTCCCTCGAGTGAGATCTGAGTCAACGTTGATGGCCGACGTCTCATATGAAAGTAATTTTATTTTCCAACAGAAATCATAACGTAAGAGAGATCTCACTGAAGTGAGCTAACATAACGCCCACCTCATATGAACAGACCCCTAGCGTCACAAGACTTCACATATTATTGTTCTTTCAATTTACGAGTCTATTATTCCATCCCAGGCTGACAACTCAAAAGCATGTGCTGATATCGCTATGGCCCGTATTGACAACTGGCAAGTCTTTTGCAAGGAAGAAAAAGGTATGGAACTATTCTGTGCAGATACGACTTGTAGCTATTGTCCCATTTGGATTAATTGTGTAGTCTTCTGCAAAAGTAAGTCAAATGGTACGACAGAGATAGCAAGTGAGAAACTTGCTGAATAGTTAAAGACGTTTTAAAAGTTGTATCAAGATCAATGAAAGTGGCCCTCATTCGTGGCTCGAGGTTTTGAGTACGCACTGAGTGTGCCATTGTGCTCTCAAGAATGAGTAGCGACTTTTTTCTTGGATAACTTATTGTATTTTCAAAAGTGACCATTCTTTCACTGAGAGAGGCATTTACAACAAGTGAAATAAATTGAGGAATACTTCAAGGCAAATGATATTATGCTATTGACTTCACATTGTAACTTAGATAGTCACTAGAGATTATTACTCTATTCTTTACTTTAGGTGTTCTGCCATTCTTGGTTCAAGGAAGCTACCGTTTGTCTTCAGAACATGTTTCTGGAATATTCTTGCAACTGATTGGCTTAGCTCTTGGAAACTCTTCTTCAAAGTCAAGTTCTTCTGGAAAAGGAGATGACAAGAAAGACAAGGCTTCAAGTAAGAATGTGTATTCTTATCTGTAGTCTGTCTCCTGCTAGATGTCGCCTGCAAATGCCCGCGAATGACAACAATAGAAGTATTCTTTAAAGGGATTTGCGTTATCGCAAATCTTAGGTGACATCTAATTTTGAGACGGCCTGTAGCTATAATTTGTGTAGTACAAGAAAGGTTATCTCCTGCTGATGAACTCCTTGATAACTGCTTTCTCCTTATTTTGCCACTACATGGTGTTTAAAAAAGGGCCTTTTCCAGAAATTCCTTCTAATTTCAAACTTGAGTGACCATTTTGCACCAGGTAGATTTGTAAACATAATTGAAAATGTTTGCTATGTTAGCAATATGCTTGCTTTAACACCCAACAGTAGCCTTTGGAGCGAGGATTTTTTTATTCATCCAGTAACCTATATTAAAAATTGGTTTGTTTAAATTCGATAAACCCGTCTGGTCCTACATAATTGTTTGCTTGGTTTTTTATTGAGTGTAGTATTTACCGTAAAGGCTCTATTAAGCCCCCCTCGCTATGAAGTCCCCTCTCTAATACGCCCCTCACCTCTAAGCCAAAATTTTTTATAAGCCCCCCTCTCCATTAAGCCCCTCCCCAAAGTATATCAAATTCCAGAGGTTACCAAAGATTTTCCATTTATTGAGCTAAATAAGTTTGCGCGTTAATTTTGATATGGTTTGAGATGAAACTGTGTCGAGTTTTTATATATTTCGCTCGTAAAATTGTATGTTGAATCCGCAAAATATGGTGTAAAAGAACTAAAAAGCTATCATATATATCCTTGTCATTTGATTTTGTGAATAAGCCCCCTCTCTAATAAGCCCCCCTTTGGAGTGTCCAAAATTAAATAAGCCCCACAGGGGCTTAATAGAGCTTTTACGGTATGTGTAATTGTGTTTGTAATTGTGTAATTTACGGTATATGTTGTTAAATTTTTTTGTTGTAAGGGTCGTAGGGTAGTGATTGTCTTTTGCTGCCCATGGTATCGTCCTTGTAGTATTGTAAAATAGATTGTAGGCAGAGTAATTTGTATTATGTGTTGCAAAATTTTTAACGAATTAGATGTATAAAGAATACTTGTCTAATGTAAAATTAAAGCTTTCTTCTTCACCTATCGTTCCCACATTCATTTCGGATGTTTTTGTTATATTTTGTAGGTGATGTGAAAGAGCTTGTACATCTGCTATTTGAACAATGCTACAGTTCATTGTTGTTCAACTTCATCAAATTCTTTCTGTTGGAATCAAACTCAACAAGCATGAGATGGAAGGCACACGAATTGCTTCATACTGTTTTCAAGTATGTCTGAAACTTCTGTCATGTTTATGTTACATTTAAGAATTGTAAGATATACTTAAGTCTGTCTCAGATAAGATGTCCCGTGAGATTTGCGGCAACGCGAAAATACTCATGCGAAACGCTGCTGACACGAAAAATTGTTTTTAGTCGCGGACACTTTCACGTGACCACTTATTTGAGACAGCATATGGCTCGAATCTTTGCAAAAATTTAAATCAAATATGTAGTATGTTGTAGCCTCGTTCTTTCAACTCAATTGATCGAAGGGAACTTGATGTAGTTTGCCATAATCCCAAAGAGAGCATTTTTGACACCATGATTATTTTCAGAATTACAGCGTTTCATGAAAGGATGCACGAGAAGAGGTATCTGCAGCTTTGACAAACATTAAAAGCTCTATAAATTCTAAACGGATTGAGGAAAAACACTAGGGCGAATGAAAGAAATACTCAGGTTTTAAAGGTCTACACGACGGTAGCAAGCAAAAGTCTGTAGCTGTTGTGGTTTACGATTTTGCAATTTGAAGACATCACAACTTTAAAACTATTTGGAATTTTATTAATGCTGTGATTCTAAAAATAATGATGATATCAAAAATGCTCTCTTTGGGATTATGGTGAATTACATGAAGTTCCCTGTGATCAATTCAGTTGAAAGAACAGGGCAATAGCATTTTGCACGAATGATTTTTGATTTCGCAAAGATTCGAGCCGTATGCTGTTTGAGACAAACTTCAATACTTCGTATTGATACAGATTTGTACTCCTTGTTGTTATTTATATCTCGTTTCGCGAACACCAAGAATTGCGGCGAGTAGCATTTCATATTGTATGAAGACATTCAAGTTGACATTTCCAGTTGACATATCCAAAGATCATTTAGCGACATTGCAAGTTAAGATCAGCAAAAAATACCAAACTTTCCTTATCATTTCTGCGTGGAAATTTCGAGGAAATAGACAAGATTTGCTTGGAAATTTGATAAAAGCGGACATTTCCATTTTGGTCTTCGGAGGTTATGGGGAAACAGTCCGTTTCTTCGAAATTTCCCCGTAGAAAACCATAGTGATGTTTCATGATTTTTTCTGTACTGTTGTTACAATATTGCTAGGTTAGGCCATAGTTATTTTCTTGATGTTTCAAAGCAATAAATGCAAATCAATACGAATATGTACAAGAAAGTTGAGAATACTTTGAAAAATAAAGAAACTGAAACAACAAAACCTGTTCATCAATAACAATGTCTTTGTACTTTCAATTTTCTCCAATCCTGACATTCCTACAATATTGAAAAGCCCTTCTTCAATAAATTATTCAGTGATTTTTTTCCAATTTTTCAAGGAATATCTCGAGTGAGCATCACTATCATCTTGTGGACTTGCTGTGGCAATTATGGAATTTCGTTCCTTTCTCTGGACATAAAGCTGCCCAGTTTGTTGATCTCCTTGGATATTTCACCGTCAAGACACCCCGTGCCTTAGAAAAGGTTAGAACCTCGCAATTTTCCCAGTTGTCCATACATTTTTAAATGCTGGTTGTTTACCGGGTGAAAGTAGATATTATGAACACGGACAAGGTATTTGTTGATATTTCTTAGAACAATGTAAGTGGCATTTGTAGTGAGAACCCGGTGACCACACGTCTTTCCTCGCTACAAATGCCACAGTGTCCTGTATTTACTTGTTGTTTTTAGAGTTTAGATTGATAAAGAAATAAACAAATAAAAGACAAGGTATCAGCGCAGGATGTAGCTGAAGGGCTTAGCTATCTTTTGAGATACTGCTTGGTCAGTTTAAGCTATACCTGACCATGATCAATTGAATCTTATATTGATTTGACTCTTCAAATGAAATAAAGTATTCTAGACATACAGCACCTTGGGAAAATCTCCTTGATGCAATCTTAAAGGCAAACTGTTGTGGATGTGATTGGCTAGATTTTTAAATAAAATCAATACCAAAAGATTTGGTAATTGAGTATTCACCAAGCCATTTTGCTTTCCGATCATGCTTTCTTTCGCAAATAAAAAGAATCAGATCGTTATTATCTTCGTGAATTTGGATGTACATCGAAATAACTGAAGCTTGCCTAATTCTGTTTGGATTGTCTTATTTACCTAATCAGTACCACACAGTGTGCCTTCAAGCGTTATCATTTGTCTGTGGTCCTGTTGGTTTGCTTCGTGTACTGATCTAGCCGGAGTAGAATTTCTTTTGCAATCTCTAAAGAACAATCCATCAATCGAACTATCTATCTTGTTTTGGTGGTTCAAATGTACACGCCCTTATTGCTGATTTTAGAATGTAGACCTGACAACATCTAATTTTGATAACTTTCTTTTATTTTACAGATGGAAGAATACACTGGAACTGTATTTTCATTGCTTTCCTCTGCAAACAATCTACTAATGAACCATCCAAATGCTAGTGTTTACAGGTGGGCTAGTATTTTATGTAATAAGAGATTATACAGCGTGTTTCAGAAAGAACGCAACCCAACTATAATTTAAAATTAAAAGAAATTATAACATTTGAGTAGATGTACTGTATACAGTCCGAAAGGACACTCTATCTTCTTTCCTATGATATGCAGTTTGAATGTAGCAGTGGAGTTTTTTATTATTCAATTGATATTTTAGTAAGTATCCCCAATTTCAAATGCAGCATACTGCAAGAGCAAAGTCAAGACCCTTTTGTGGTAAAAAGTTGCAAAACAGATTTTGTGGAAAAATTCCAGGCCTAGAAAAACTTGAGGTGATGTTTTTTTAAGAAACATGCAAATTTAGTCCCATGACATACATTTATCAAAACTGATAAAATAATCTTTCTTGAAGTTGATTGTTTTCCTATGTAAATGTCCTACCAATTTCTCGCATCTAAAACAGACAACACTTACTAAAACATCAATTAATTGATAAATAATTTGATTAATGTGCCTAAACTGGATATTATTGGAAAGAAGAAAGATTCTGATTTCAGGTGGTATACATTACATCTATTCAAATCTTATCATTTTCCTTTGAAGTTCAGAAGTGATTTTCCTGGAAAGTTTTTCCAGTTGGGTTGCGTTTTTTCTGAAACACCGGGTAGTTACAAGGCACATGGTGAAAGCGTTTACGTTTGTACTTTCTAAACCCGGTGGAAATTTTGCCCCAAGGCAAGTTGAGGCATCGAAGGTTGAAAATCACCCTGAGACGAAATAGTAAGGTTTTGTATTAAAAGCTTTTCTCTTCAATGTCAATCGTTGTTTTCAGCGTCAGAGATTGTCTATTATCCAGGCCCGTAGGAAGCGGGGGGGGGGGGCAGGGGGGCTCAAGCCCCCCAATAATTTTCTACAACAATCGTGCTACGTCACATGAATTAATTAGATGTATTGTTCTCTATTGTTTTAAGAACAATTGCCCCCCCCCAATCCGAAGCTTCTTCCTGCCCTGCTATTATCCATCAGATGACATCTCATTTCTTTTCAAAAAAGATACTTCTTCCTTTTGGCCATTCTTTGCTAGATTTGGTACAAAGAATTCTTTATTTAAAATGCTTGCTTAATTTCTTCCAGGCGACTTCAAAGTTTGGTAGAAGTTGGTGGATTTTATTTGGAAAATGATCCGTGCATTGTTTGCAACAATCCAGAAATTCCCTTCTCGGTATGTTCTAAAAATTTTCTCGGAGTAGAGTATTCAAAGTTGTAAAGAAAATCAGTTGAATATGAACTGGAATTTCTTCATCCTTGTCTCAATATCCGTCCTTCTTTCATTCATTCATTCAATGTCCTTCCGGCCTTCCTTCCTTCCTTCCTTCCTTCCTTCGGAAGGGGCGTTTAGACTAGGGGTCCCATGCCTGGTTGCTGCATGCATAGTGCGCTTAAATTGGCTTTAGATAGCTAGGAATTTCCCAGCCCACTTAAACCAAATTACTGAAAAATTTATATTTAAATCTTTATGTTTATGATCTCAAAGTAAACTTGCAATTTCAGCTTTTAATCTTTGAAATAACAAAGGAGATCGGCTGCTTCGGAAAGATAGTACTGTTTCTTATGTTATTTGGGCACTTCCCGATAAAGTCTCATTCATTATACTGGAGTACCGGAGTTCTTTCGTTGCTATTAAGACCAACCCTTCAGTCTCAACTCTCTGAACTTCAAAGGACAAATCGTAGTAGGAACGTTATGGCTACAAGGAAATCTGTCTGCATGAATTTGGGAAGTACTTTACGTGATTGTTTTTGAATGGCAGTTTCCATTGTCGCATCTGCTTTTGGCACTAATGCGTAGCATACGCTTTAAATTTTCGCAAAAATGTCAAATTAATCGTGTAAAATGTTAAAGGCTTTTTCTACCAATCATTTTGCTTAATTAATTGTTAAAAACCTTCTGCTGAGTTGATGCCTATGCCTTAGTGCGTATAAAACCATTTATTGAGCACGATCGACAGTTATGATATTTGAATTAGATTGCAGCTTGCATCAGCTGGCTGTATTATTCTGTTCAAAATTGTTATGATTCTTTTCTCTGATATATCGGCATTTACCTAGCCTGCTTGCAGATTTGATTGGTTTCTGAAAACAAATCAATTGAGTTTGCACGCAGGCTAGATTTACCATTTACCGTACCATTTACCTACCGTATATTTACCATTTACCGTACAATATCTTCTCGTTCGTTTCTCAAGAACCCTTTTCTGTAATGCAACCTACCGTGGTGAACCAACAGTATTTTCATTGATTTCTTTTTTGACGTAGCACAACAAACTGACGTCAATCAAGTCTGATATCAGATACACAACAACTGCCCAGCTGGTCAAACTCAGCGTCAATTACACTATTTCACGCCTACTCCTTCGCATCTCTGACATAAAGCGAGCAAAAATGGTAAGCTTTTTCGTTGAAATTCGGGGACTCTTAGGTCCTAAAGTCCTAGGTCCGGTTTTTACAACACGCCAGCTCGTTGCCTTGCCAACTAATTCCTGGATAGACACCTGAAACCACTTCCGTACTCTCTCGACCTCGTTGGCGCAGGTGGTAGCGCATCTTTGTCATTATGTGAAGGTCGTGAGTTCAAATCTCACACGAGGCAATTTTTATTTTCATTTCATTCATATATTCAACCAATATAGGTTCTAGCAATCTATAATATACATGCACATAGTACATCAAAAATATACATAGTACATAATACATAGTAAATATACTAACTATGTACTCTAGATTACATTGGATAAAAAAAATGTATTGAGCGTAACATAAAATATCATATGATACTCTATTTATTTAGGTGATGAAGATTTACTCATAGGTTGCAGGTCCTTAATGTATCCTGGATCAGAGTATTTTCTAGTATTTGAAAAAAATAAATGAAATCATGGAAAAAAGAAAATGAAGGGGGAAGAAAAATATGCTGTTATTTGAATGTCATCAATTACATTCATCATCAATTATATCTTCAAATATGCTGTTATCTGAAGATTTTTCAATACATACTAAAAATACTTTGATCCAAGGTATTCCTAAAGGAACAAATCCAGTGTTTGCATTATTTGGATAAAAAACTGCGCCACGTTGGTGGTGTGGCTGCTGTGTAGGAGCTATAGCCTTGATTGTGTCGGGTTTTATATAGTTGCATGGGTCAATAGGTCAGGCTACAACGTAGAGTTTTGAGACCTCGTTCGAGTCAATCAAGTGGTTGCTGATTTATAGCAGAGAAAAGGCGAAGTAAATGGTTGCTTCAAACACGACACTTCTGTTGTTCTGCAGCAATGACAAAATTCAGTAAATTTTCAAAGAAAGGGTTCTAGAATTGTATTTAGAATTTTTCTTTATTTTTATAAGGGTTGATAGTGTTGTTTATCTACCGAGTGAATGAGAAAAAAGAATCCCCGTTTGAAAGGTCACGGCTCACTGGATATCAAGACGATGATATCGGCAAATATATAGTTTAATGGTAAACATGTTCAAATCCATTTCAAAATTTACCTGACTGAAATCGGCAACTTCGTTCTGAAATTATGAAGGGTTTTCTGAAGAAAGCCTCTTCAAGAAATCTTCAAAACGTGCCCAAAATCGCGAACAAATTTCCCTAACAATTCTGTCTCATACGGGCCTTACGGTAATGACTCCTGTTACGCTTTTGCTCATTGTTTTCACTTGTTTTTATAGGTTTTTTGGAAGGAGCTTTCTGCAGAAAATCTCCCATATCTACGGGAAGGAATAGCCGATTAAAGCCAGGGAAATGACTGAATCTAATTGAACATTTGGGCAATAAACAGGACAGTTTTCAATATTACTGCTTTGATATTCAGGGAGCAGTAGCCTTCCAATCGGGGATTCTTTGTTTTTCGCTCACCCGGTAGCACTTCCATTGTTTCCCAGCAATATAAAAATTCAGTAAATTTACAAAGATAGGGTTCTAGAATTGTATTTAGAATTTTTCTTTACTTTTATAAGGGTTGATAGTTTCGTTTATCTACCGTGTGTCCCAAAAATCCTGTTTCAAAAATCACAAAATTGGCAAACCTTTGGTAAAATTTTCTTTTTGAACTGCTCTGTCAAAGACCCAATATTTCACAGATGATAAAATATTTGCTTTTGATACAGCAAAGTAGAAAATTTACACGCCTGAAAAACCAGCTACATTTTTAAGCAAAATTTTCTAGCCTTAGAGCCAAAATTTTCAGATTTTTTATCAATTGAAGTCTCCAATGATAGTGCGCATTTCTGTCATATATGACCATAGAAGTTTTGCACAAAGAAATTGATTTGGCAATCATCAATGGTTTTTTGCAGTATGATTCAATACCAGGTGGCCCTAAAAAGGTCTAAATTTTCTCATTTTTAAACCACTTACAAGATCAGCTATGTCTTGGAAAATAATTTGGTTTTTGATCTACTTGATGAAAAAAGAAAATTGAAGAGCGGCTGTGTAATCAAATTTTGTTGCAATCTTCAGACAAACGGGGCACAATTTTTTTGGGACACCCGGTACGTATAAGACAACACTGTCGACCCTCTGTTTCCTTGGCAGCGTTGTTTGGAAAGTTTAAATTTCACTTGATGGCAATACCTCAACTTCAATTCGTTTTCAACGTTAGATGTTAAACAAAGTTATTCTGTTTTAGGTGAAGACAATCAATATCTACTACAACAACAAGCCAGTGCCCTCTGTTGTGGAGCTTAAAAACAAGTACGTAAAGTTGCTGTGATAATGTTTTGAAGATGGAGTGCAGAGTTGAGCAAGTTGTATACCTTCCCCCAGACGAAGAGTTCATTTCTTAATTGCTCCCTGATCTTTGAATCAATAAAAAAGGTTTTGCCAGTCACTTAAAGAGCCATTGTCACCCAGGATTCATTGCGGGCACACATCAATTTCAGACTGTCTGAAAATCTAATTTGGCCTTGCAGAAAACATGGATCCACACTGCTGTAATTGAACTGATAGAAAATCAACTAAGGGATGGGTCATTAATTCTTGCTGGGGGGTGGAAGGCATTTACAGATATTTGGTGGAATTTTCTTAACCCCTCTCTGATTTTTCTGAAAATTTTGGTGCCCTCTCAAATATTGCAGAAAATATTTTCAGCCCCAATCCAAGTACATGTATGTATGCTAATAGTACTATACTGTCTTGATTTCAATTGCACGAAGATTTACATCGTCACAGCTGCTGGTATGTGAGAGAAAACTATTAATTCAAAGTTGACGCGAACAGAGCAAGCAGTTGCTTTTAAGAATTAAGGATGAACTAGTGTTAGATAGAAGTGAACTTACTTCCTGAAGAACTAGCCTTTTAGAACTCTACAGGACTTACAGCATCTCAAACTATATTCAATTCCCCTTCCTAAAATGTGCGCTATTTTTCGTCCCCCCTCTCTTTAACAAGGTAAAATTTTGGCACCCCTCCCAGATGTCTTCCACCCCCTCTCCGGCAAGAAATAATGACTGGTCCCTAAAACCCAACTTGTCCATCAGTTCAGCTACTGCAGTGCGGATCCATAGTTTCCGCTTAGGCCAAATTTGGTTCTCAGACAGTCTGAAATTGTGGCCTGCCGCAAAGGACCGTGGGTGACAATGATTTTTAAAGTGAAATCTTCGTCTCAATGTCCTATCGTTCTATGAAAGCTTTCTTCTAACCATGGCTGTAAAGACCATCATGCTTTCTTGACTCGGATTGTGCGTTTATAACCATGGCTGTATCATCCAAAGACCATGAACGAGTATGTCTAGGAGAAAAAGTCAGGTAAAAGAAAGTTGCATAGCTTATAATTCCTTATTTGTGCCAGCTTGAGGCATCAATAAACGGTCCCCTACTTTCTCAAAAAATTGTTTCTCGACTGTTCTTTTTTTAATTCCCCAATAAAGAAGGTACCCTATTTGTGCTAAATTTGGTCCCTCGCTAAAATCACTCTCTGCTAGATTTTCAGCTTGTTAGATCTTAATTCTCTATTGTGTAGGAGAAACATTTGGCAGAAGGCAAAAAGAATAACTCTGACTGCCGAACAGACGGATGTTAAGGTGCGTATTTGTTCTTAGCTGAATGATATTTCATTTTTAAAGCTTAAACTAGAAAGAAACAGATCAGTTGCGACGAGCAAACAGGTATTGTGACTACCACACTTTGTAACTACCACCCTTGACTTTGTGCGTCAATGCTCTACCAAGTGACAAGTGGCCTGATGGGACACTGATTCTCCTCGGTACACAGTGCTAAAGTCGTAATAAATCTTCACGCATCTGCAGCAAGCAATTGATACATGACATGCCATACTACACCCAGAGACATTCAAAGCCTGAATTAACCAATAGTGAGAAATGTTCTTCTCAGCTATTAGCATGGCTATGTTTTGGGAATAATTTAATTATCCCCTTTACCTTTGTAGGTTGATTTCACGTTGCCAATCGTTGCTTACAATCTGATGATTGAGTATGCTGATTTCTATGACAACATTCAACTGTCTGCTGAATCATTGCAATGCCCAAGATGCAGTGCTAGCGTACCAGCTAATCCTGGAGTGTGTGGAAATTGTGGTGAAAATGTTTATCAGTGTCACAAATGCAGGTAAAATGTAACTTTTAGTGCAATAGAGACGTTGGAACCAAGTTATGCTTGCATCCTAACCCTGAACGTACTAATTCAAACTTTCAAGTCCTACCCCTGGCTAGCCTGCGTGCAACCTCAACAATACACTTTAGGATTGTTAAGGCTGCACGGAGGCTAACCCCTTGCAGGTTTGAATCAATAAAGAATATATCACAGCAGACCAGATCATTGTTAGCAATAGGATGAAAATTCAAGGAAGGGACGTTAAAGGAGTTCTGTCACGTAGGTGATTGGTTTGGAGAACAGAGCTTAGACAAAGGAAAGGAGCTAGAGCCCAGACTCTTTGAATTTTTCGCATGATAAAAATGCAGTTCAATTCGAAACGATCTCTTTCCAATTCTTTTCTGTTAATCCTGCTATACAAATCTTTAGTCCCCCTATACAATCTGCAGCCAATAATGAATGAAACAGATTGCCTTTAAACTAGGGGTCCCATGCCTGGATGCGGCATGCATATGGACTTAGTTTGCTTTAAATAGCTAGAAATACTTCCAGCCCACTTATAATGAATTACTGAAAAACAGAAAATCACCTAGATTAACGCGAAGGAATGGCCGATAAAGGCCGGGTAAATTCTGGACATAATTGAACATATTGACAATAAAACAAGGCAGTTTTCAATAGGATATTTCATATTTCATGGAGCAGTGGCCTTCCAAGCGGGGATCCTTTTTTCTGACTCACCCGGTAGAATAGTAAATAGGATAGTCAATATCATGATAAGATAGTCAATAAAATGAAAATTCAAGAATTCCCCAAAAGCATATGTAGGATTAACCATCATGACCTTGTCACTCTCAGCTAAATCTTTTCTCTTTCGTTTTTCATTCAGTCTTCATTCATTTTATATTATTTACACACGGTTCAAGGATGCTACCCTTTCCAGTACCAAGGGCACCTTTATGATATTTATTACTACTTTTTTACTATTACTACTATTACTACTTTTTTATATATCAATGAATAATTACAAAACTACAAGCGATTGAGCAACGAGAAAGTAATGCAAATACCAATTGAAAATTTTACGAGAAACTTATGGTATAGCAAAAATTCCATAACCATACCATTACAACATGATACCAGTTGATTCAGAAAATGGTTTACAGGAAGATATCACAGGAGGTGTGATCAGGCACCCTGCAGCCAACAAGGCAACGATCAAAAACCAAAACAAACGCCGACCATCAACGAAAAGCTGCAGCGGTTTTTATTTCAATTGGGATTGTTATTTCTACCGGGTGTCCCAAAAAAGTACTCCCGTTTGAAAAATCGCCAAAATTTGATTATACGACCGATCTTCAATTTTTTTTTTGCCAAGTGGATCAAGGACCAAATTATTTTCCCAGACATAGCTGACTTTGTAATTGCTTTCAAAATCGGCAAATTTGGCTCTTTTTGGAGCTACCTGGTTTTGCATCATACTGCAAAAAAGCACTGATGGTTGCTAGATCAATTTCTTTGTGCATGTAAAGCTTCTAGTTTGGTCATAAATGACAGAAAGAAATGCGCATTATCATTGGAGACTTCACTGATGATAAAAGATCTGAAAATTTTGACTTTAAAGTAAGATTGAGTATTTTGCTTAAAAAGTATGGCTCAAAATAAGGGTTTTCAATGCGTAGTTTTTCTACCTTGCTATATCAAAATCGAACATTTTGTCATCTATGAATATTTTTGGATCTTTGACAAAACACCTCAAAAAGAAAATTTTTTCAAAGGTTTGATGATAAATTGTTGGTGATTTTTTAAACAGGAGTACTTTTTTTGGGACACCGGGTACCTGTCCTCGCCATAATGCAACATTGTTTGAAGGATCGACCTACAGCACAATCTCTTCATATTCGGGCATATTCGTGTATTTCTAATCAAACCACAACAAATGGCGGAAACCCGAACCCAGGATTCTAGTTTCCCAGGCATATTGCCAGTAAGAAAAGTCCTTTGTTTCCACCAAGTGTTCCTGTGTTATCTTAGCTTATATTCCCAAGCACAGAAAGGATTTATAGAAGCCTTGTTAGAATTCGTCGTTCATTGTATCTTTCTATTGTAATCTTGTTACTCTTCAAGGGAAACTTCTCTCCTTTTCAATGAAACTTGCTCATTTCCATTCTAGCCTCCTTATTTACAAGCTTGGGGTGAGTGGCCGAGCGGCTTAATCAGTTTCCGTCAGGAGACTGAAGTTAAGCTCGGTCGAGTGAGGTCAAACTCCGGATGGGTGACCTCGGAGGCTTGGCTTCGCAACTCACCTCGCCGTCCTTCGGAAGGGACGTTAAACTAGGGGTCCCGTGCCTGGATGCGGCATGCACAGTGGGCTTAAATTAGCTTTAAGTAGCTACAAATACTTCCTGCCCACTCAAAATAAATTACTGAAAAAAAAAGAAAAAAAAAGCTTGAGTTTTGCTGTGATCCTAATAACTGTATTTTTTCAATAGAGCAATCAATTATGATGAGAGAGATCCCTTCTTGTGTACTTCATGCGGATTCTGCAAATATGCCAAATTTGAGTACACATTGGTGACAAGACCTTGTTGTGCTGTGGAGCCGGTTAATGATGAAACTGAGAGACAGGCGGTATGCTGTTTGTTTTATTATCGTTATTATTATTATTATTTATTCTTTCATTTAAATGGGCTAAAAAAGTATAGCTATAATTTCTAATTAAGGCCAACTAGTTACAAACATACACACAATGTTATAAGGAAGGTATAATTTACAATAGAAATCTAACTGGGATAAGATATTTTACATAATTTGCAGTTGCAGGCTTGGCATTTATGGGCTTTAGTGAGTCTTTTGAATATCTGAAGGGAGTCTGAATTTTTCAATTCTGGTGGTAGTGTCTCCCATCCCATACGTGTTCCCCCATAAATCTGACCGTATCTATTCCAAGGCTTCGCCCTTGGTAGTTGTAGTTTATCAGAACACTTTAGATTGTAAGGCATTTCTTTTCGCTCAAAAATTTTCCTCGTGAAGCTGGGATTTAGACAAGATGGATTTAGATTTCGATTCAGATTGGAATCTTTTTGGATTTTTTTGGAGATTGGATTTTTTTGGGTCCCCCATGGGGCTCACCGTATTTAGAAATCAAAGAACCAATAGCTCCTGTGGATATATCCTACTTATAGCTTTCTAGTAAACTCAATTTGAGTTGAATTTGATTTCTTATTTAAAATGCCACACTAGTTGCAACTTTGTGAAAATTTCATTTTTTTCCTATTTTTAGTCTTTGAATTCAGTCAACAATTTGCTAGAATCTGCCGACAAGATCTATCAACAATTATCAAATCACAAGCAATCACTGGAATCGTCATTGCGCTGTGTCTCTGAAGAAGGAGGAATCACTAACAGGGTACGTAACAGAGCAACTCTTAGACTAAAATTGCCTGAGTTTCTTCTTTTCCTATGTTCTTTGACTTGCTTACTTGAAAGACATCATTTTGGTTCCTAAAGACTCATAATATTATGCTGAAAACTTGGCCCTATTTTGCCCTGTGCTATAAAATCTCGTAGCTCTGAGTGGAAAATGAGCTGTCTTCTTCATCTTTGATGTATGTTTTATTGATTAACAGTTTAATGATGTGTTTATTTTACTTAATAAGTTTACTTAACAGTGTTTGTTGATTAACAGTAACTGTTTTTGTGCTTTATTGCAATGAGTTGTTGGTTGTAAACATGCCAAGGCAGTAAGGCAGTAGAAATTTTCAGAAATTAATGACAGAAATCTACAAGTCAATCAATTATCTTAATAATAATAATAATAATAATAATAAACTAAACCACCATCATGTGTTAACAGAAAATAAATATAAAAACACAACTGTTAAATGCCTCAAACGTTTCGATAAAAATCTTCGTCAGTGTGAGCTATTTACAGGGCAGCCAAGTATTTATAGTAAACAATTATTTACATCACAATACATACACTTTAAAATAAAATATAATTTACAATTGAATACATGATTCAATGATACAATAATAATAATAATAATATATCCACTTCTATAGTGCCATATATCCCCAGGGCTCATAGGCGCTTAACAATATAACTATTTAACATAAAATTAGAGTCCAGGATATAGCTAATTTACATAGGGTTAAGAAAGAAATTTCCATCGCTTTTATGGGAATTTCATGAAAAGAAACATGTAACTTACAATCTAAGGATACAAAATCTATGCAAACTGCCACAAACAAAGACACAGGGTTTTGGGCAAGACTCACTGTCCTTCAGAGGGAGTTTCGTCTGGAACACCCTCGATGACAGTGTCAAAAATGAGCCAACACTTTCGGTTTCCTAAAAGAGGATCAAACACTGGGCTGGAGACGAATGCACCTGCAAAATATGCCGCTGATTTTGTATAAAGTATATGTATATATATATAGATATTTATTTTGCTTGTAAATAGTTGGTTTGAATTAGTATGTTTTTTCATTACTATTGTAAATACCAACTTTAAATATGGATATAAGAATAAGAATAAGTAATTCGGTTGATGCATGCACAAACTAGAGCCAGCTTTTTCACTGTGTGATTGTATGAGTCCCTGTTGAGGAGGGTTTATTGCAGGTATTGCAGGTAACAAGGTTTTATTGCAGGTAACAAGGGGCTCAGGTAATCAGTCTACATTAGGACAAAGGAGATGTACTTATCCAAACAGAATTTTCAGTGGTTTCTTGTCTATGGATTTGTCATTCAATACATTGCCTCACTTTCATACTCCAAAAAACTCATTCAATTATTTATTTAATTTCCAGGCAACGATCTCAGCCGCATCTGTAACATCAGGATCATCTGCCACAAGTGCCGCGCAAGTAAACAAGAACATCCAGAATATTGCACAGAAGTATTGCAATGATTGTAAAACATCATTTGAGGAACTCAGCAAACTCATTCAGGTACTCTTGTTTGCTCAGTTTCGTCAGTACGTTTCGTTGTGTTTTCGTTTTCGTTCGTTTCGTCGTACGTTTCGTTTCGTTACGTTTTCGTTTCGTCAGTACGTTTCGTTTCGTCAGGGGCATCAGTTTGCCACGGCCCCCTGAAAAACAGTTCTCATGGACTGACGGGGCTACCGTGCGTAAATAAATAAAAATGAAAATGAATGAAATTTCAGTGTTTTACCCGTCGGTTTCCTTCATCATCATCATCATCCGAAGCTAGAATTCTAAACCTTTTTTTGCCTAAATGTAAAATCTTTAAAAGATATACTGTAAATGGCCAATACATCTTTCTATGGATTGGACAGCTTTAAAGGACCTTTCAGTACTTTACTTTAATTCTGCCATTGACTTCTTTGATATCTGGAGTATTTTTAAAATCATAGAATTTGTATATTTAAACTCTTTTAAGATGGTAGATTTCTGATATAATCCAAGAAAATTTGCTTCAAATTTTTTTTGTGATCACAGAATGTGATATGTAAACGGGCTACACAAGTTGCTTGAAGCTACATAAAGCGGCGAATATTAATCCCTTTTAAAGGGGCTCCGTCGTCAAAATGTAAACAAAACGATGATTTTTTGCAGTTTTTGAAAGGTGATATCACACAGGATTTCGTATTTTTTTCAAAATGAAAGTTGCTGTTTGGGCATTAATCATTGTACTTCACTAAGGAACAAACCAAACGTTCATATCTTCTACGATTGCTCGGATATAAGTGGATGTTTAACGGTCGCTTTTTGGTGGCTTGGATGAAGCCACCAAACAAACTGCAGAGAACAATGGGTGAACAATGGATAATCCCTGACACGTGCGAGTTTACGGCTTTGTTTACTGTTTGACGACAGAGCCCCTTTAATTTGCCATAATAAATTTTTCATTTAAAAACTGGTGAAATGAAAAATCTATGATGGATTAATTTTCGCCGCTTTATGTAGCTTCAAGCATCTTGTGAAGCCCGTTTACACTATCACATTCTGTGATCACAAAAAAAATTTGAAGCTAATTTCCGTAATTATGAGCGTGTAAACCGGCCTTTACAGTTGGTTCTCATTAGCTCTTATAATAATCTTGATCAAGGTATAGATTTTGCTTCTTATCAAACTTCAGGCCTGCTAAAGTAGCACACGCTGTCGTAAAGTGAATGAACGGAGCTAAGTAGAGGCAATCTATAAATAGGACAAAGAAAGCGCCTACGCACGCTATTGTTCCTCCCGCAATCAATATCCAAGCACATGTCGAAATCATCAAATACCTCCAATAGGCTAATTTTAGACTTTCTTATGCAGCTCTTGAGGGATAGCTATTTATCATGTGTATTTTGAATTGAAATAAAGTTTTGACTTCTGATTGTAGAAAGTCACAGCTACAAGGAAAGAACTTTCTGCCTATGACCAACGACAGCAAAATGCATTATCATCAATTGTTGCGACAAGTCCCATGGCATCACCCAGTATCTCAGGGGAATCCATGTTTGTTTCTTCTGATTCATTGATCGAATTTAAAAGACTGAAAAGCTTGAAAGAAGAAGTTGAGGCTAATTCGATGGGAAAATGTTATGGCTGTGCCTTGTTTACTGTTGAACATTGCCTAACCATTCTGAGGGCGTTTGCAACTATCAAAGAATCTCACGAAACGATGATAAGACAGGTAAATCCATTTTATTTTTCTAGAATTTTGTATATAAATCTTCCAAGTCAGACAAAAGGCTGGGGTCGGTGGCTGCAAGGGTCAAATAAAGAATAACATGAACATTATAGGCATTGATTTGTTAAGTAAGCGAGCCAAGACTTATCTTGTAGTTTCTATTTACTTCGTTATTCTTGGAGCGAGTTCAATCCTAGCCTGCCTGAAGCCTATGAACTCCTCCTCAAATGAAAAGTTTTGACGAGGAGTTGAGGCTGCGCGCAGGCTAGTTCACTCCTGGCTACCAGCCCTTTTCGCTATAGACCTTGTAGACCTGCTACCTTAGACTGGCTACACAATCTCTGTATGCTCTTTAGAACTGATTTGTCGCTAATACAGAGACTTGTTGCCAAACAGTGTCTGAAATCGGAATAACTTGATAGCCTCGTTTTCATAAGCGCTACATGCGTAAAACGCGGACCACGGAATTAGTATTTTGGTTGTTGTTGCTGCTGTGATCAGTATTCATCAAAATATGACTCAAGAAAACAACACATTGATAGTTGATACCAAGTTTCATTCATGTGAATTTGAAAGAATTTTAGACAGTTTATGACTCTGACAAAATTGAGCATGGACAGTGAACATAAATTTGAAATTTCAGAGGAGTTTCAGTTTCATATATATATAAATTCACCACGGAGAGAATTATTTAAAGGAGGAGCTCTCTCAATAGGTAAACTAATCGAGGAGAGAGCCCCCCCTATCAAAGTGACCAAAGATAAAGTGACCAAAGTTAGACATTTCATCATCATTATACATTATCATTAGCAATCAGTTAAGTGGTATCTGAAGGACTGAAGTACAAGGAATTTTCAAGGGAACTGTTCTTTATATTTGCTCCAAGTGATTTGCTGCATCAGATAGACAAACTCTCTCCAAGAAAAGTGCCACCTAAATGCATACTGATGCGAGGTCTGATAATAATGAAGCAGATATCTTGCTTTAAACAAACCCCTATGAATTAAGAACATCAACATCAATGTGATAAAGTAACAAGTACTTGTTAAATCACAAGCAAAAAATTATACCACCCTTTCCTTTTCGTATGTGATCCAAACACGGGGTGGGGGGGGGGGGGGTTGGATCACATATGGAACTTATAAAGATTCTAAACTTCTAAAATATCTAAAGATTGTTTTATTTGGCAGATCAAATGCATTCAAACCAAAACAACTGTTAAGGTGATAAAGTACAACAGCCTAACATTGCCAAGTAACATGCTTGCAGTTAGATAATATTAGAAATTCAAGGCCCCCGACGAGATCAGAAAAGTGGGGGGGGGGGCAGGCCAAACTTGATACAAAAAATTACCACAACACAATAACATGATGAGCTGCCTTTCAAAACGGCATGATTTGCAAAAATGTGGGGGGCGTGGCCCCCCGCCCCCCGGCCCCCCGGTCCCCTCGTCATCGGAGGCCCTGAAATTGAAATACACGAGCCAAATGTAAACGAAAAAATCACTAACCTGAACTTAGAGTAGGCCTACACTACACTGCAGTGTACTGAGAGACTGACACTCACTGCTGTCTTGAAAATGCCTCTCAAGTATCACAACAGCATTACATTTTGCCCTTTCCTGTTAGAGCACAAACAAATATCTCTTCCCAGTGCCCACTTCATCATGCCAAATGGCTAGCTAAATTCCTTCAGCTTCATTTGCTTCTGCTCTTCAGGTCGATCAAGCTGCGACGACAGCGCCGGTCGCCATTGCTTCTTCTTGAAAAACTCAGACCAAACAGGCCTCTACTTCAAAGGGAGGTTTTCCAGTAAAAATAAGTAAAGAGAGGAAAAGTTGATTGGCTACAAAAAAAATTTCTATTGTTTTAGCCGAAATGCTCCAATCAGATTACAATCCGGTTTTTCGTTCTGAAAATTCCGATTTGAGACACTCTCTGGCAACTAGTCCCTCATTGAGCTGGCCATCAGCAACAACAACAACAGCGAAATCGAGGGACTAGTGTAGCTAGTCTACTGCTACCTGTGAATAGTTAACTCTGTATCTCTTCTCAAACGCAATTGCAAACGAGGTAACCTCGCTTTATGAACAAACAAAAAAATGTGGTCTCTCCAAGTTTCAACCAGGACATGAGACTTAGGATTTTCGTCCAAGATATTGCTACTACTACCTTATCCAATACCCCCTTATTGGGTGGGGGTAATTGTTAAGGTATTAGTAGCAATAACTTGGACGAAAATCATAAGTCTATTAGGACATGCTGATGCGATGGAGAAAAGAAGGGGAGACAACAATGAAAAGACAGGTATAAGGAACAAACGCTAATAAGAATTTCAAACGAGGCAACGTAGCTTTTTGATGGAGGGATATCGTCGCTGTGAACTTGAATCAGGATATACTAATTGGATGTGGGAAAACAGACGGATACAGCAATAAAATCACAGATAAGAGAAGAAGCACTTCGATTTTTAATGCCCATGGTTTGTCATTCTTTCGTTAAAATGTTGTATTCATCATAGGGTCTCCTCAACGAACTACTTGAGCATAGCTTACAGCACAGAAAAGCTCAAGTGACGGGCCTAGCTCGAAAGTTGATCATTCTGATTACAACTGGAAACATACGTGCCACTGATGAACTCAACCAAATGATCATGAAACAAGTTTCACTGTCTCTTGAATCCAAAGCTGCCAACGTCATTTCGGTGAGTTTAACTTTTCCCCTAAACTTGTAATCTCTGCAATTGAAGATTTCAGAACATGTGAATAATGAATGTGTTTGCAGATTTCAGCACCATGCCCGGAAATTGCAGAAATAGCTGAATTGCTAATCGACGAGTCTATGACCCCTAGTCCTGGTGCAAATATGGTGAGATAAGGCTTGAACCTTGTCGTCTGTCTGAGCAAAGCTTCTCAGTAAGGTAACTCCACCCTCAAAATGATCGCTGATACTTTTCAAAAGTATCAATAGTTAAGAAGTGTGATTTTTTTTCATATGACCAGCATCATTACAGGGCCCATCGTACCTCTAAAAAGTTTGCATGTGCATTTTATTGCTTTAGTTTTCCACTTCCTGTTGAGTGGCGCTGTGAGAAGGTGTTGTGGCGCAGTGGTGTAATCCTCTGACTTTACAGCTAGAACGGTCAGGTGGACAGGGCTCGATACCCGGTAGAGTCCCACCACTTGAGTGTCATAACAAGAGGTTGCGGATTCGATTAGGCCTTCTCTACTTCTGCGATCCCAGCGCTTGGCGCTAAAAATGCAACTTCACCTTCACCAATGCCACTACAATTTTCTGTCTGTTATTTGCATGAACCTTTGATGTGATATGGATATGGATCAGGCTAAAGAGATCACTGTATTGAGCTCCAAAAATGTATACTATTACTTGAGTGGATAATCAGTTATAGATTGAACCGAGATTGAAGTTTTTTTGAAGTGCCTTCTTCTTCTTCCAGGACATATCCTTGCAAAGCCAGATGTCAGTCCTTGGTCTGTCATTGAATACAATGGACGATTGTTGGGATCAAAGACTTCGATGTGGTAAGTATATTTATTTATTTGTTAATGTTGATGCTGTAGCTATAGCTGTTTATGCTCCTTTGTCTGATCTGATATAAACACGTTAAATGATGTCCCGAAAAATGCAAAAAACATTTGAAAAGTTGCCAAAAATCCATTGAAAGATCAATCTTTTCTTTTTAGGCAAATATACCGGTTGAGTCAAAAAAAGGCCCGGCGTTTGAAAGGCTACTGCTCCCTGAATATATAAGCAATGATATTTTGCAATATCTAGTTGAATAGCTAATATGCTCAATAACTTTTAGAATTTTTCCTGGCGGAAATCAGTCGCTCCGTTAAGATTTTACAAGGGATTTTCTAAAAAGTGTCCCTTCGAGAAACCTTGAAAAACGTGCTAAGATCATAAGCAAGTTTCCCTGATGTGTTTACCTCACAGCAATGACTTAAGAACGCTTTAGCACGTGTTATCCTCTTGGGGGGATGGACACGTCTTCCCCCTAGTATGAATAACTTATTCAGGGGGATTCCCTTCTCCCAAGAGGACAAAATGCACGGATGCATTTGAGTGTCATTATTGCTAGGGAAGAAAACAAAGGGAAATTTGTTTGTCGTTTTCCTTCATTTTTGCATGTTTTCAAAAGGGGCTTTCTGTAGAAAATGTCTCATATCGACAGGAAGGAATGGCCAATTAAAACCGGGTAAATTACTGAACCTAATTGGACATATCGGGAATAAAATAAGACAATTTTCAATATTATTGCTTTGATATTAAGGGAGCAGTATTTTTTCAAACGCTGGGCATTTTTATTGACTCATCCGGTATGACAGACAAAATTGTGTCTGCACACTTGCATTATCTTTGGATGTAATTGTAGTGGGCAGATGTAGCTGTTTTGAAAGGCATCTGGTTCTGAAACATACTGCAAAATGTACAAAGGATTATCAGAATGATTTCTTTGCCAGTATTAGTCAATCATAATTTTCAGAAAGGAATGAACACTATTATTCTTCATTTGAATGTTCATGAGAAATCTCAAAAATTTGGCTCTTAATGAACACTTGAAATATCCCTTAAAGATAATGGCCCAAAAATGCTTTTTCAAGTGTTGTGATGAAATCTTTTAATTAACGAAGGCAACATTTTAATTTGAACTAATGTTAGCTCCCTGAAAAAACAGGGTGTACAGATATTTTACGCTTGGCGTAATCATACAATTACGATTATATTTCAAACGTGTCTATTTTTTGGGATGCCGTTAGGCTATTGTCTGTGGTATTGTTTGTGAAGAGATTCTGGAGTTCTGTTAAATGAAATGTTTTTAATCTATGACCTATTTTGTCCAACAGTATTTAATTTATTCCTGGATTCAATGCAAGATTGCAATACAGATGTTCTCGAAAATGTTACTTTACCATGTTTGAAGATTCTGGCTAACAGCATTCAAAAAGCAACAAAGGCATCGGAAGAGAAGGTGATATTTGCTTTGTTAGTCTTGTGTTTACATTTTTTGCTTCTCGACTTGAGGCAACGTTTTCTTGGTTGTGAAGTTGCAGCTTTTTTAAGAATGAAATGGTCTTTGATCGTAAAGGAAATTGATTTTCTTCAACTGAAGCGCAACAAAAGTTAAATACATGAATTTTTCAATGAACATTTGCCGAAACTGTATATACTGAAAAACAGTGGTAAAAATCTGTAAATATAGGTATCTGTATTTAATTATTCTGTATTTTATTTATTCTGTATTTTATTTTTTTGCAACTTTACTTTTTTAGATAGTAGGCTTGAGTTAGCTCTTAGTTTATAGCCATTGCATGTATATGCCTACTTTAAATAAATTCATGATGATAATAATGATAATAATAATTGCCCCCACCCCTAAAGCACTTAACTACAATTATACCATGAGCAATTCTTTGTTACTTTCAAGTTAAAGAATATTTATCGAAAAAAATAGCTTTGTTAAAGGCTTACACAGCGAGATTTTTGACCAAGATATTATTATTTATTTCCAAAGTTCCTTCAAGGTAAGTAATAGTGAAGAATGATGATTAAATTTGTTCACTAAAGATTGCTTTTATGTAGTTTCTTCTTTGTACTTAAAGGCAATCTGTCCCCTTCGATGAATGAAAATGGAATCGATAAAGATCTCTACTGTATATTCCAGAAGTTTGTGCTAATTCGCTTTATCCAAGAAATCAGGGTCATAGAGACTCAGTGATGCATGAATTTAGCTCCAGCGTAAATAAAGTAAATAAAGCAGTAACTAATGTTAGAACAATAGGGGATAGACTGCTTTTAACTTCTGCTACGAAGCTATGCCGCAGTTCACCGGACTGGAAGATCATTTAAACGTGGAGCTGTTCTGAAAAGCGAGAGAAGTTAGGGGAGTGCAGCTGGAAAATTTGAGAAGATGATTACCGTAGGAGCTCTATTCACCCCCCGGGGCTTATTTAATTTCGTGCACTCCAGAAGGGGGCTTTAAAATGAGGGGGGCTTATTAGAGAGGGGGGCTTATTCACAAACTCAAACGAAAAGGATGTATATGATAGCTTTTCTGTTCTTTTGCCTCATAATTTGCGGATTCAACATACAATTTTACGAGTCAGATACATACATTCGACACAGTTTTATCCCAACCATCTCAAAATTAAATGAAAACCTGGTTAGCTAAATAAATGGAAAACCTTTGGTAGCTTCTGGAATTACGTAGAGTGGGGGGGGCTTAATAGAGGGGGGGCTTAAATTTTGGCTTTGAGGAGAGGGGCTTATTAGAGAGGGGGCTTAATAAAGAAAGGGCTAAATAAAGCTTTTACGGTGTGTTGTGAATGCATGTAAACATGTTGCTATTCCGGCCTATCTACTGTTGTCTAACTCCCGCTTATGCTCACGGTTGATTTCATTTTAGGGTGGCAAAGAAGGGGCAATCGCTATGCGAGATGTCAACGCAGTAAAATGGCTGGATGGAAGATCAAAATACACACTGAAATATTGGCGTGCCAAAAATGCCAACCCAACAAGAAGCCAATACCTTGCTGAGAAGTATGCTGGACTTTGGTTGCGAAAGATGGAAGAGAAACGGAAACCACTTAAAGTGCGTGATGTCACAGGGGAGGCATGGCTCCGTCTACTACTCTTTGCACCTTCATCGAGAGCTGTAAGGGAAACTGTTTGTGGGATATTGGAGAATCTCTGCCAGGTATGATCTACCAGATTGTTTGATTTGAGGTGAATGCAAATGTCACTTCGATGATAATTGTTTTCATGACCAGCTCAGCAAGATCAGCCAGTAATATGTCTAACTGTAACTTAGCTTTCGATTAATGCAATGGCCCACATATCAAATTTATTCTAGCATAAATTTAATCTCTGAGATTGTGCAACTCTATTCGAACTTTCTTGGGACACTGCGTATTTTACTGAATGAAAGAGATTATGCGGTTATTAAACGATTACGATTTCAATGCTGGAAAATATTTGGACGGCAGTTTGACGTACGGACCGAACGCAGTGAGGTCCGCACAAGGAACCAAGGTCCAAATACTCTCCAGCATGGATCGAGTAATCGTTTGATAAAGGCTTTATTATATTGCAGAACCTTTTGAGAACATTGTTTACATTATTGTATTTTTCTATTGTGTTTTTTATCCTGTGCCTCATTGTAGTTCGTCGTTTCGACGTCAACTACATTACCCATTTCTTCGTGTATGAGTGCAAGTTCGTCTTCAAAGTTTACAGCAAAGAAGTCTTCGAGGAATAAGCTAAACTTTGACTGACAATTCTTGCGCCCTAAGCCTACACAAGAAGCTCCTCCCTTGTTGTGGATTTTTACAGCAACACCCGGTCCAATACGGCTTTGAAAATACGGCTTTTGCGGACCGATCAAGAACCAATCAAATTGCTCCGTTGCCTGCCCGAGGAGCCGTATTTTCGAACGCCATATGATAAAAACGTATACTAACTTTTTATTTTGAAAACTGATTTCTCATTTCTATGCTACGACATTTTTTATATCGTTGCCTGTTTACCGACTATATTTAATGATTTCAGGTGGAAAATAAGAAAGAAAAACTCCTGCAGATTTTCATCAGGTATGCTTGGTTGTCATATTGGTATTTTTAGCGGTCAATAGAAAATTATGTTTTTCTATTGACTATGGTGCATTAAATGCCACAACTTTGTTCACTGCTGGATTAATATTCCTATCTGAAAAGCCCGTTGGGGTGAATGAGAGGTATGAAAGAATGGATCGTCATGAAAAAGTGCAAATTGAAGACTGTTCTTGCCTTGATTCCTTTAGAACATTTCAGATAGAGGATTGTCAAACGTACAATCCTCGCCAAAACCTCTTGTTACGAACTAAGTTTTTCAGCATTTTTCGACAAAAAATCACAGTGCCTACTACTTCAGCGGAAATATCTCGTAAACCCTCACCCCCAAAGTCAATGTTGTTTGTCTTCACTCAGGACACTTGCTGCATGATATTTTCCAAGTTAGATAAATCAGCAACATTGACTTGTGGGGTAAAGGGGGGTACTTGCTCTTCAGATCTACTTTTTCCCGTTTTGTGATAAGGGTTTTGGTGAGGATTACAGGATTCAATGCAAAGTTTGGATAAGCTGTCTATTTTAATGATCAGGAGGATCATGGATTTTTAAGATTTTTTTCGTTAGATAGGCGCCAATTAATGCTTCAATGATCTTTTGCAAGTTTCGAAGTATCACCTTTCTCCATACCTTGAATCTGTTCAGTGGCTTTTTCTCAAACTTGCTTTCTTGCTTAATTCGCATAGGCTCAATATAACTGTTTGTTTCTGTTTCAGGTATCTGGAAGACCTACACGATGCAGGCGAAAATGCAAGCGATTTCCTTAATCTTTTCAAAGTTTTGATCAAGTCTCCTGAATGGAAGAGACATCTTGTTGCCTGTGGAATCCTTGAAAGGGTTACTGAGCTGATCGTCAAGGTAATTTCAGACTGTTAAAGGCAGTGAACAATGCCAGTGCACATAATAAAAGAGAAGAAAAGATAGCTGTATTTTTAGATAGTAGATATTCGTATAACCTCACAAATGCACAGAAAATGCGACGCTATCTTGTTTGGGGTAAATTTGCCGAAAAGTTAGATAAGTCCTAAGGAAATTAGTAGCAAAGTGCTTGTATGTCCTCCGTCGCAATATCGGATGAAGAAGAGACGTGCAGTAATTTTCAATCACATCAAAACTAATAAAATTGTTAGAGGAACAACCTGATTTTGAAAGCAAAGCAGAAATTTAGCCCAAAAAATCTGTGAGAAACTTGCTTTTGCGTTGGGTATTTTGTAAACAGCGCTACAAACTCCAACAGTTCGAACTTGCTCGTCGCTTCTTTAAGCAAACCTTTTTATCCACGTCCACTTGTCTATCCGCTAAAGCTTTTGAATGATTTGATGAGTATTCAAGTTCTCTTTCTATTTATTTCGATTCACTTTCAATTCCGAGCGCTATGTTTAGTAATGGCTTCATAAATACTCAAAATCTGCCTGTTGTCTGGTCGAATCTAATCTTAGAAGAACAGTGTTTTTTTATATGTATATATCAATTTATTATTTTACAGTAACAGAACATAGTTATAAGACGATATCACAACACAAGGAGAACGAGGCTACATTGCAACCCTGTTGCTTTAGCAATTAACATAAATCATTTACATGGAAATGATAAACTGACCAGAATATTATAGCATACGCAAGCTACGAAGAGAAATAAAATGATACTAGGGTGGGAGGAGGAGAGGAAATTTCACTGAAATTATTTTAGAAAATCTCTTTGATGATTCGATGAACTCCAGTGTTGCTTCAATGATTGTTTTATTTGATTCAAAAGGTAACATTACATCACCATACAAGATTATCGAAACTAATTCCGCTTTGGGAAGGCTCGATAAACCGTGTGATAGCAAAGTTGCTTGTTCGCGGTTGAGAACACTGTTCAAACTGTTCAGCAAGTTAAATTTTCATAAATTTAAATACAATTTTAAAGATACCACAAATCCTATGTGTCTGACAAATGATGGTATAGAATATACGGAACACTTCTTGTTGCTCTGCCCTTGTTTTGATGTACAAAGACGAGACCTCCTCGCTGGAATTTATGCATTGAAACGACCACTCGGATATGTAAATCTTGCAAATGAAGCTTTATTACAACTTTTATTGTATGGCAATAAAGATTTTCCTATTTCACTAAATAGACATATTCTTGAGCTTAACGCTACATTTTATCCATGAAACTGGTCGATTCGAGTGAATTTCTGTAGCCACTTACCCATCCCTTCATAAGCCTCCCCATTTTGTCCCATAGTTACAGTAGTTTCTTTTCCTTTATTATCTTTATTTAATGACCTCGGGGTAGACACAGTCTTTTGCTCCCTGGGGTTGATCGTCCTAGTAGTATTGTAGAGTAATTTTGTAAGTAATGTAGTTCGTAATCTGTATTGTAAATTTTATTTGGAATATATTATATAAAAAAACCGTTAGCGTAAAATGATGAGAGCTTCCTTTTGGAGATGATGTAGGCATTTAAGGATGGCTGCTCCTCCTTAATTCCTGAACCAAGACAACTTTTCTATTCGTTCATAAGATTTGCTATGAATCATTTCAAGGATCCTCGGTGAAACCTTATTTATTGCTTTTCATTACAGGAAGTGGAATACTTGAACTCACTTGAAAACAAGACTGTTGGATTTGATTTGTCTCAAGGTTTTGCGCTACATGCTCTTGCAGGTAAATTATTTGATATCATGTGGTAGAAATTTTTTAGAAAGAGATGGATTCAACAGCTTATTTATCAGAAATTAGCAAATCATCATCATTTATTATTTTACAAAATTTTTACAATGTCTAAGATAAATTTACTAAGAATGTACAATATATACAGGGTGTCCCCAAAAAATTGTGCCCCGTTTGCCTGAAGACTGCGAAAAAACGGCAAAATATTCTCGCCAAACTTTTAGATGATGTTGCTCTTCAGATGTTCAAATAAAATTTGCTTCCAACCCGGTAAAAATCCGTTGGAGAATGATTGAGCTATGACCTTCTTTCAGAAGACCAAATTTGCCTGATGACTGAAACCAGCGTTCGGCCATTTTGTCTTACTATTTGCAGTGATAAATAGCTTCACGTGAGGTAAGAAATAGTTTCTGTGAGGTCAGAAATAGAGGGACCCTCTGAGGATGATTGGAATTTTCACGAGAGCGATGACATTGGAGGCTGCTGTTTCATTTCATCCATGGCGCTATATATCACTGCAAAATAGCAAAACAAAATGGCCGACCGCTGGTTTCAGTCATCACGCAAATTTGGTCTCCTGAAGGTCATAGCTCCATCATTTTTCAACGGATTTTTACGGGAATGGTTGCAAACTTTAATTGAACATCTGAAGAGCAACATCGTGCAAAATTGTGGTGAGAATCTTCTGTCGTTTTGTTGTCATCTCCAAGCAAACGGGGCACACATTTTTTGGGACACCCCGTATGTTTTACAAGATAAAAGCAGAAGAGGCCCCCACAGAGGCCCATGACGGCGAGCAGCCCCTCCCAGGAGACGGCAGATGCGCTGCACGAGGGAGCTCGCGATGGAGATACCAAACTGCCGCGGTCGCAGTGAAATAAGCCACCCAAAGCGAATAGGAGCACTGGTATATCCACAGTGAGTCAGTTTTCATGGTAGTGCCTGTAAGATAATGAATAGGATTGAAAAGAATGCCAATGTGCTATGATGTTGAATTATTAGAGAAAAATTAGAGAGTTTTTATGAAGCATACAGAAGGGAATTTTATTACATACAATGGAACTTCTACGTTATTTTATTTCATCCAATTGACTCATTAAAAATGACAGTATTGGAAGAGAAATTCAATCTACTTGATTTCTTCTTTTGAAATGTAGTTGCTGTGAAAATGAATTTTCAAAAAGGTTTAGAAGCGTTTCAGCACCCTTATAGTAGCTGCAATGTTATCAATTGTGACACAGTGAATGTCGTTGCTTATCAAGAATAATGTATATCATGCTTGCCCTTATGAAGAGTTGCTTAATGCAACTCCATTCATTAATGTCATATGGTTTATATCGTTAGGCTGATACATAAGGAGAAAGTAAACCTCAGAATTACCACAGTGATTTAATATGGTTTACGTTCTTTTCAGACATTCTAAAGATGCTGTTCGAAGATGACATCGTCAGATCAACCTACAAGTCAAAGTTCGTTGGCCGTGTATTGCAATGTTATTTGTCCCTTAGACGGTAAGTTTGTTTAAAGCATGGGAGTTGAATTATTTCTAATGTAAAGCTAGCCTTGCTGACATTAACCTTATAGAGTCGGTTGCAGTGGCCTAACTACCTTGTTGGCCCCTTACTGCACCGGCCTTTGTACGCTGGCCTTTATTGGCGTTATTTTGTTGGAAATCAACAGTCATACTCTGAGAGACAAACCCCCAAACACCGGCCCTTTTACGCCAGGGAATAAAGAACAACGCCAACAAGGGCTTACGAAATAGGAGCCAAAAAGTATCAAACAAGGCTACTATATCCATTTTTTGGTTCTCCACTACTATAAATTTTGGATTTAGATGATTTTAGTTCAGTTTTACTAACTTAAGCAACAAGTGGCTTTCACGACGTTCGTGGTTTTCTTGAGGATTGCAGGGATATTTTTTGTCCTTATTTTTTAGGCTTGTAGTACAAAGAACGAAGCTTATTGATGCTGCGCAAGATATACTGCTTTCCCTGTTGGAACAACTTACGACAGGTAAGCTAATAGTGATCTTACGGGAGAAAGTATCGAGTCAGTTTGATGAAGGTTGTCACCATTCATAGCATAGGGCTCAAATCTTTCAAATCTTTAAAAAGGTGGGTGTAAAATTCTATTCCATTTTTCTTTGAATTGAATGGCTTGAAAGGAACTTATAGTACTTTGCTGTAAATCTGCCGTGGAAATTTTTTGATATCTTGATTTTTTTCCAAAATACGGCAATTTAATGATTTTTGAAAAAATTGATGGAAAATTTTGAAAAAATTTAAATCATCGTAAATCCTAAACAAAAGGAGGGAAAATCATATAACTTCCAAGAAAACCATAGTTTATGAAGGCCTACAATATGGTGAAAAGCAGAAATCAGTATCTTTTCTGGTTTAGGATTTAGAAAATTGATGACGTCATAGCCTCAAATTTAATAAATGCGGCCATTTTGAAATTAATCAAGATATCAACAAATTGCCACGGCAGATTTGCAGTAAAAAATGCAAAGTTCCTTCCAAGCCATTTAATTCGAGGGAAACCGTAATAGAATTTTACACCGACCTTTTTAGAGATTTGAGCCTTATGCTACCATTCATTGTTAATATCGATTAATGTATTCGCCACTGCAATTTCGAAATATTCTTTAACCTTTCTATCCTAAGCTTTCAATCGAAACATCCTGCAGAATTAAAAGAATTAAAGGGGCTGTACAACCCGTCCTCTCTGCGTGGAACTGGGTGTCAAATCATCGAATATTTTCGGGCTAAACACAACGTAGCTAATGGTGATTTTGCACAGAGAATAGTAATCCAAAGTATCTTGGTGATCGAAGCTTTGATCGAGGGGCATTTCACTCCTTCGAAAAAGCGTACGAGATTTTTTCAGAACAAAAGGATTTTTACGGATTTTTAATGGATTTTCCTTGAAAACAAAGGGATTTTTGCCTTAGGTGTACGAGATTTTTTGGTAGTGAAATGCCCCTCGGCTTTGATGGAGGATTTTTTCTATTTTTCTAACGCCGAATATTTGAAAGTTTTAATGGATATCAAAAGTTCCGTCATATTTCATAGGCATAGACAAGAAATGGCTCCAAAGACGTAGCAGCTGCGATGAAACTGGCCGCCATTAAAAACCCAAGCTTTAGTCACGTGCGCAGGTTGTCCCGTACTTTCCGATTGTTTACAAAGATCTTATCCAGCCCCTTTAACGCAAATAGAGACCACGTTTCCAGACCCAGTCTATTGTTATGAAACAAAAGGCAACTGTTAAATTGGTAGTGTTAGAACAGGGTCTCAGTTTAACAGGGTCGCATTTATTGAGAAAATAGCAGGATCTCACTTCCTTATACAGTTGTTTATTAAATGCAGACCACCGTAGCATGCATAGATATTGATTTCATCGTTTGTTCGTTACCATTGCTCCTGGCAGTTCTGTGTAAGAATATCATCCTTTACAGGTACCGAGGCAGAAGAAAGAGCTTTCATGGCTGTTTGCATTGCTGCTCTAAAGGAGTGAGTTAATTTTCATTTTAAATCAAATGTCATTCCCATGTTTTTTAATTTTCTCTCTTTGTATAATATCTTCTTTCTTGTTTCAATAGCTCTAATTTTCAAGTTTTTTTTATCTATTTCTAATACTTCTAATGCTTGTTTGAGCATGTTTAATTTCCCAGTGAGTTTTTTCAGTTTTGATTTATAACAGTTTACATTGTATTGATCCTTAAAGCGAAATTCGTCACAAAGTTTGCATTTATTTAAGTAATCAAAGTGCTACTTTTTTATCTGCTCATTTACAATTTGGTAGGATAATATTATCTATTTTGCTTTGCAGATACTCCGTCAGTGACATCAGGACTCCAGTGTTTATCTACGAAAGATTGTGCAATATAATTCATAAGGTAGCATTAACAGCTTTGCTTAAAATTCTTCCTTTCAACATGGAGCTCATTATGTCATACGCCATTATGATTTCTGATATTTCATTGTAAAGTCAGCAGATTTCAAATTTTGCTAGCAGTGGCGGATTTACACAAGCCGAATAAATTCGCGTGAAGTGAATTTTTCGCCTCGAATTTTTCTTTACATGTCAACTACGAGAAATTCTAGGGCCAGAACGAGGAAAAACATGGCGGATATATGCAGAACGGTGCTACTGAAATAATAGATACATGTAACGTTGTCCTGATTGATTGATTTTGCTACTTGTAAAAGTTCGCCTCGAAAAAGTAGCAATGGATTCTACTTTCTGTGAAGCGAAAGGTTCGCTGCGATTTCGAGGTGAATTCTCTGAAAAAGACTTTGTGCAAGATTTTCTGCGCAGTTACATCGAAAAATTCGCTTCGCACGAATTTTTTTAGCCTGGTGTAATTCCGCCTTAATCTTTAGCATGTTCTTTTGTTCAGTTACATCAAAAAGCAAATTATTCATGCAATAATGAAGATTAGGCTCTATTTTGAAATCATGGCTTGAACAGTCTCATTTTATGTCATATATTTTCAAAATCGTTGTAAAATTTCACCAAAAAGCTTTAAGTTTATTCTTGCACATTGACTTTCGATATATGATTAGGAAGTTACTTTCAACCATACAGTTTTTCATTTTATCAATATTTATACACGAAAAACCTTTCAGCGTATTTACAAATTATCTCAAAGAAAAAATTTAAAGAAAAAATTGTAAATAATTTAAATATACTGCTCTACCAAGGGGTCGTGTTTGGGTTTTGTAGGTTCAAAAGATACTTTCTAAAACCTGTTTTAAAACGAGCGATTGATTCTTGTTCTGGAATGTTGTCCGGGATATCATTCCAATTTTTGACACCAGAGAAGTAGAAACTTCGCTTTGCATATTCTAACCTAACTTTGGGAATTTGCAGATCTCCATGATTTCTGGTTCTATGCTCTGAAATCATGGATCTTTCAGTGAACTTATGGCGAAGATTTTCGGGACAAAGGCCATGCAGAATTTTATATGCCATGACTCCTTTGTCAAATGAGAGCAAAGACTTTACATTGAGCCATTTACAGTTCCAACCGTCCTTATACTTGGCGTTCAGTATTAGCTTCTTTGCCCTTGTCTGTAATCGTTGCAGTTGGGATAGTTTGGTGTTGGAAAGAGTACACCAAACAATGTCGCCATAGCGAAGGTGGCTTTCAAAGAGAGCTTTGTAGACCTGGTCAAGTTTCCTTTGCGGAAGGATGTCTTTCAGCTTTCTCAGGGAGCTCAAGCCCCCTTTCAGCTTGTTTTTGATAGTTTTGTACTGCTCTTTCCAAATAAGGCTCTCATCAATGTTGATTCCTAAATATTTTGTCTTGTCAACCCTTTTGATAACTTCATTATTGAGGAAAAGATCTGGCAAATCATCACCTACCCTATTCAATTGTCGCCTATGGCTTATAACCATATATTCACTTTTGCTGGCATTCAAACTAAGTTTATTGATCCTCATCCAGTTCGATATATTTTCTAGCTCGTTTTTCAAATCTGTTAGAAGTTCATTCGGGTTTTCCGACGCGATATTCACACGTGTATCATCGGCATACATATTTGGGTTCATGCTTTCCAGACAGTTCTCAAAATCATTAATGTATAGTATGAAAAGCAAGGGTCCCAAACACGAGCCCAGCGGAATACCACACTTTATGCTGCTTGTGCTGGAGCTAGCTCCATCAAAATAACAGAACTGCTCCCTATTGGTCAGATAAGAAGTGAACCAGTCGTGGGAAGTACCGTCGGCACCATACTCTCGTAGCTTTGACAATAAGATTTTATGGTCTACGGTATCGAATGCTTTTTTAAGATCAAGAAATATACTCAAGTTTATTTTACCCTCATCAGAGTTCTTGAACCATGGGTCTATAACATTCAATAGACATGTCAGTAGTGTCCCTTATATAAGAAACAATGTTTTCAATTTCAGGTCTGACCCGTTTCTTATAAAATGAGATAAATTTCAAATCAGGGTAAAGTTTCTTGTTAGAAAAAATCATTTCCACACAAGGTCTATGATTGCGATACAAAACTTTATTTTAACTTATTTTTGCAAATTTTCACTTCCAGAAAATGCTACAATAATTCCCAGAAGGTGCTTTTTGCTTCGTTTGCATGCAAAGGCAAAGAAAGCTGTGCAGTATTGGCTATCTTATCAAAATGTTTCGTTAAATTTTTAAAGGTTTTAATGCATAGTTTTTGGATAAGAAACAACTTTTTTTCAGACCTGTACCAGTGTCTTATAAAATGGTTATTATTTGAAAATCAGGGTCTGTGTTTCTTGAATTTGTGTTTCTTATATGTGGGACACTACTGTGATCAACCATGTTACTGAATTCTGATAGATGAAACTGTACGGTGGTAGAGTTGCCAAAACATTCTGTCCAGTTTCATGGTATGCTTTTAAACCAGGTAACCCCTAAAACTTCCAAATTTCAAAATTTTTGAATCATTTTTAATGCAAATTTATATTTATTTTTGGTGTAATACATCAAAAAGGAAAATGTTCGCGTTGGTAGAATTTTCGAATTTGAAGGATAAGTCCAGGTTTGGTATGATTAATGCTAGAAAACTAACTTACCAACTGCTGTCGCAAATTCTTAACTTTATTCCACTTTTTAAGGATCGTAACAGCTGTAATTTCAAATATTCTAGAGCTAAAAATTCTGATAGTTAGGCCAAATCTGGTTGCTGTGTCGCCATTTTCTTGCATGAGCAAACGATAAAGAGGCTGGCAACGATTACGAGGCGAGAAAACGATAGGACAGCTTCGTTTTCGTTGAAAGGGACGTCAGGAGACACAGATTCTTTGCGATCTTATGGCGTCATTTCGCTTATTTGAATGCGCAATTTCGCAGGGAAAAGACGAGAAATAGTAAGAAAAAGTGCTACACACCAATCATGGCAGTATAATCTTGTATTTTATCATTAATCATACTAACCCCGGACTTGTCCTTTAAAGGGTCTGTTTCATCCAGCATTCCTTGCACGTGCCATCTCTTGGTTTTCCTTTGTTGTCCGCAATTTTCATGGGCCATGAAAATGGCGGCAACAAAGGCCAACCAAGAGATGGCACGTGCAAGGCATGCTGGATGAGACAGACCCTTTACGTAGTTTTTTAAACGATAAAACATTTTATGAATCATCCGCGACATGTTACAATCGCAGCAGTGCATTCTTAGATTTCTCCCTCTACAATTTTCATCCACGACATAAAAGTAAGAAAGTTTAGTCGAAAAGTTCAGAAGTTGCTGTTTATACCAATAAACTGATTTATGGTCGTTGCTTTTTGGAACTTGCCCCGTCTTTAACTGCTTATTTTATGTAACAGGAGGAGAAAGAAGTTGATGAATTCTTCATGATAATTGAGAAAGATCCGCAACAAGAAGATTTCTTGCAAGGAAGAATGCCAGGAAATCCATATTCATCTAAAGAAACTGGTCTAGGACCTTTGATGCGTGATATCAAGAACAAGATTTGCACAGGTAAAATATGCGTTAGTAACAAACAGAAAAAATGCAAAACGAGGCTGGCCGCGAGGCTTCCATCCATGGAAAGTTATGGCAGGCTGGGTTGGAGCCGCCTGTAGGCCCCAAGGTTTCTGGCCGCCGATCACCGCGTGCGTGCCAAAATTTATGCCAGATCTGGATCTAAACAGTCACATGGGAGGACGACGAAGCTGCCGGCGTGAAGACGATGTGGCCTCGTTGTCGTTTTGCATTTTTTCTGTTTGTTTGCGTTAGTATGTATGTTTCAATTCACCACAAGATTAAAATCTTCACAATTTAAAAATAATACAGAGTACTTAAAATACACAATTTATATAAGAATATATTGAATATGAATTAAGAAACAACACCCCTAATCATAGTGGCAGGGATAGCATTAAAAGATCGAGCTGATCTTATTTCCATAATGGTCCCCTTAGAGATGGTTGCAAAAAAGAAAAAAAAGTCAGTGTTTCTCAACTGGAATATTGAGTCGATAATCGATTGGTGCATACGTAGATGAGTAAATTGATTTTTGTTTCTTATCTTTTAGTATTCTGCTAAGAATTAGCTTTCAGATTATTGCAATGAGTTGAATTGTTTTAATTAATAGCCTTGATTATAACGTGATTATTAATGCCATAAGGTGAAGACTAATGTCTTTGCAAGCACCCAGCTAGACTGACTACACGTTCGTAGTTATTGCTATTGATAGACTGGTGGATGCTATAACTACAACTACACTCACTCACTCACTCACTCACTCACTCACTAGAGCGGACAACAACAACATCAATTCACTTCAATGAGATGAGCCTAAGTTGAGGGTCTTTGTGCAGTTAGGCTAGCACCCAGCCAGCATTAGAAAAGTTGTTATCATTGCTGCACCAACAAAGCACAGAAAGAGTACTTTTACATAGTTTAGAATATTTTTTCAAGGATTTATGAGATAATTTCTTTGGTTTCTCTTCTTTTTTAGAGTGTGAACTCATAGCGTTACTTGAAGATGATACAGGAATGGAGGTACAGTCATCAGATTTTTTTACGTCATAATGAATCTACTTTTTACACCTATTTGTATTCCTCTTGTTTTAAATGTACTTTTCAGGTTATTGATAATTAAAAAATGTTCTTTATAAATTAGCTGAATTTTCTAATTGAACTTTGTAATTGACAAAGTATTTATTGTTTTCCCTCATGAAAAAAAATTAGTAATTGTAGGATTATTTCTCAAATCAGTTGGTTTTATACGGTATATTTTTACATAATTTGATCAAAATATCAATTTGAATTTCTTCAAGTTTTTACATTGTGTAAAGGTAAAAGTTTACGTAGTCCCAAGCTAGGTAATGGAAAATTTTCTTCAACATTCAAGAGTCTGTTGCTTGCCGTAGGTTTGCAGAAAGTGTCACTACTGAAGCTTTTTTCTTTCAGCTGCTTGTTAACAACAAGATCATTAGTCTAGACCTGCCAGTTGCTGATGTTTTCAAGAAGATTTGGTGTGCAAAAGGAGAGGTAAGTAAAATCTAGTCATTATTTACACTTCTTACCAATCAAAACTTGTCAATCATATGAATATGTCATGATGTGTACTTCACCAAAACCACTTGCGGTTGTGGGTGTACAACCCAGCATAGGAGCCAAATGTTTCAGCCGATTATTACTCGTGGCCCATGGTCGAAACCTCCAAAGCCTCATTTTGATGGAGCAATCAGACGGCGAATAAGCGAAGAAGACAAAGAAAATCCGTGAACATTTTTCTAGATTTTACCTACCTTCATAAAACGCAACCAGGACAAAGAACTGCTTGAAATTTCCCGAATTTTTTTCAAGAAATCTACTCTCCAGATGTTTGGGTATGCAAGTTTGCATCCCGGTTAAAATATCTTCAGATTTCGAGGAGTTATGGCCTCTCCAATAGACAAAATCGGCTAAGGCTTGTCGATGCTTGTTTACACCACTTCAAGTGAGGTGATAAAACCTCTTGATAAAACCTCGTTTGAATTTCATAACTTATTTCGCACCATCAAAACTTGTGCCATGAATGCAAAGAGTAGTATAATACAGAAACTTCCCTGGAGTATTGCATAGAAACCGCACAGGGAAACTGCAGGGACACGCTTGGCCAGAATTTCTATTGTTCAAGGTTCAGAGCCGCATCGGCTTGTGTATGAATTGGAGAGGCCGTAATTCCTCAAAACAGTGAAATATCTAAACCGGCATCCAAACAAGTAAAGCCAAACTTCTCGAGAGTAGATTTCTTCAAAAGATTTAGGAAATTTAAAGCAGTTTTGTGTCCTGGCTGCGCTTTATGAAGGTAGGTAAAATTTGGAAAAATCTTCACGGGTTTCTTTTGTCTCTTTCACTTATTCGCCTTCTGATTGGTCCGAGAAAATGAGGCTTTGGAAGTTTTCGGCCATGGTCCACGAGCAAATTTTGGCTGAAACATTTGATTCCTATGCTGTACAACCCAATCATTAAAAAGGGCTTGGTTTTTAGCTAAAGCATATTTAAGATTTGCTATTTTTTTCCCTTCTGTCACAAGGAGATTTTTAATGAAATTGTATGTCTTACTTTAAAGGCATTGAGTCCGCATAAATAGCGCGCTCATGACCAATATCAGCTTCTTTTCAATCACCAAACAAAAGTTGTGATTTAATCGCTTTTGAAATTAAACCATTGAAATTCCCGAGGATAATGCAGAGATTAAGAAGCCTTCAGTCTCCACTGGTAACGACTTCAGAACTATTGTGTGATAACAAAGGGCCGTCAGCGGTTTGTCAGCAAAAATTTAGGATAGCGTTAACGCTCAGTTATTTATATGGACTCAATTCCTTTAACGAACTTGTAATATCATTTTGAAAATTTCCCTAGGGCATTTAATATTGCAATTTAATAGTTCTCCTCCATAGAGCTGTGGTTATCTCAAAGCCTCTCAATTTCGAGACAAGTTTCATTTCTTTTGATGTTGAACTGCAAATAGTTTTGATGCCAGTTCATTGTGTTACTGTTTGAACTCATTTTCCATCAGCGTCCAGAGGCAATGAAGATTGTTTATCGCATGAGAGGTCTGCTTGGAGACGCTACTGAAGATATGGTGGACAACTTAGAAAGTGACAAAGGTAGGTCTCATAAATGGAAAGTATTTTTATATTCCTTGATGATAAGTACACGTTTTTTTTTATAAGTAGCTTGGATCAGCACTTAGTACTAAAAGTTTCTTAATTTCGCATGAAAATTTCGATGTTTTAGTAGTAAAAGTTTCTTAATTTGTTTCCTGATTTTTTGGGCCTAAAATTGTGGTATTTTTCGAAGTTGAGCCTTCTTCTCGAGAAAGGGCTTCCATTTTGCATTGACATTGTCATCAAGAAGAAGCCATGCACATCAAGGCAAAAATTTACCAATTTTGCAGTTAAAAGTCAAGAAAAGACGAATGTACCTTTGTTAGAGAGACATAGAATAAGAGAGACATACAGAAATATAGTTTTAGAGCAAAAAAATCCCGAGCTTTTTCTTAACTGTTCTTGAGCGTAGTACTAGAGTTTCTTAAATTTTTGGTCATCGTAGTACTAGTTTTGAGCGTAGTACTAGAGTTTCTTAAATTTTTGGTCATCGTAGTACTAGTTTCTTATAAACCAGTTTCTTATAAAAAAAGTGGAAGTCTCATAAAAGGAAAGTATTTTTATATTCCTTGATGATAAGTATTCATCATAATTATGTTGCGTTCTCATTTCGATTAAAAAAACTAATAATCAACAACAGAGACGTCAATAAGCTACATATCAACAACAGTGAAGATCAACAAACTAAATGTTTTCACTGTCTTTATGAAGCTGCAAAAAAATCCCGAGCTTTGCAGAAATGTTGTAAACTATTCTCAGAGTTCATTAAAGGCATTGAGTCATAGTAAATAGACCGCGTATACGCAACTTGCAAAAATTGCTGAGTCATGATGAAAGCTTACGCCAATCTAATTGGCTGTTATTCAAACTGCACACATGATATTGTAACGTCGCAATGGGCTAAGCTTAGCCGACGTAGCCTCGTATCTGTGAAGTTGATGTCTGATCACATGTAAACACACTGATCACATGAAAGCAGACAGACCCCCAGTGGAGAATCGCTATTTACCATGACGCAATGCCTTTAATGTTTGTGGCTGCCTTCAAAATGTTCACCCATTTTTAGTGCACTGAATTCTTAAATGTCGTCTTTTTGTATATATAGAGTAGCTTTAATGTTTACCTTCTGATATAGACAAAGATATCGATGAAGAGTATGAGTATCGTCAGGCGGCTGTTATCGCAGAGGTTGGAGGAATGGATATCATCTTGAAAAGGTAAGATTTTATGGGTGTCGATTTATTTATCTATTCATCGTATTCATCTACAGGCTTATTTTGAGATTTTCTAGTTTCTCTTTACATACTTTTGATTCCGGCTATGGTGAGGATCATCTTGGGAATAGCTGAAAATAAAATGTATTTATGCTCGGTCAAGTCATGCGACTGACTTAATTTGTAAAGAACATAGAAGGCTGCAACTGAAGAAACAGCAACCACGTTTCCTTATACCTATCTTTCCAAGTAATTTTTTATGATATGGTTGTAAGTTGATACTTCGATGAATCTTTTCTGTGAAGCCAGGCCCGTTGGAGGGGCACTAATTCACACCGAAGGGGTAAAGATACGCCCTTCTGTGCATTGCTGAAAGGGCATTTTATGATCGGAGGTCCTGAAGAAAAATAAGAAATTTACGAATCCAATGTCGAGAGCATTGCGTAAGATTTACTTGATGTTTGATTTACAAAAGTCATCACACAATTTTCATGGCGTCCTGCAAAAGCAATGGCATCGCCAGAGTACATTAAATGGGCGGAATTGAAATGAGGGGGTCTGGGGGAAGCCCCCAGGAAAATTTTTGGGGCCACGCCCTTTACTTTGGCCTAGGATGCATCTCCCAATATCATACTTGTCTGCCATTAGCGACCAGGAATCTTTGATAGCGTTGTGACAGTTCTCTTATGAGTTGAAGCATGAGGAAAATTTTGAAGAAACATCCTTTACTTTGGCTTAGAATGCATCCCCCGATTTCATATTTGCCAATGCTAAAATGGAAGATTTGACATTTCTTGGAAACTTCTTTCCCAGCTATACCAAGCTTTTTTCTCTTCGGTTTTCGAGGATCTCGAGGACCACGCCACTGCTCGTTAGTTTAGATATGATTATTGATTCTTGAAGTCTGGGTACTTTTCGCCTCTCTTGACGAAGTGCTTCTGATGTCAAAAGGGTTGAGCTTTCCAAAGTTAAATTTCCTTGCATTGAAATCTATGACAAATTCGTTTACGATGCTGACAAGGTTGAATTTATCAACTCTGTCGTTGTACACATGTTTCACCATCAGGTGGTTGAGGCGGTAGTTTGCTGTTGTTGAACTTAGATAGGTCTTCACTCGCTTCAGTGCCAAGGGCCTGTCACTGATGATCAGTTTTCTATGTTATTATGAAGAATAAAAAATTCAACTTCTGGAAATTATTGGGGGGTGCTACGGGCCTGCTGAAGCTCATCGCAAGGCTCATCATCGAATTTCAACCACCTCCGATGCAAGCGCCTTGCTAAAGGCAGTTGCAAACTGACGCCTCCGGCCGTTTCATCTAAAATTTATAACAAGACTATTTCCCAGCACTTTGTTCAATACTAAATTTTTTCTCTACGTTCAGGTTATCCTACATTCGGGATCTATCAAGAGCGCAAGAACTCATCTCCGTGATGCTCAAATTGCTTGAATACTGTGTCAAAGTCAAGGTTTGTTTCATTCCTGCTATAATTAACATTCCTTTAACCAGCTGTGAAATTTTGCAGCAGTCATTTTCTTATCCTCAAAAGATTTATTTTTCAAAGAATGTATTGTTTTAGTTGGTCTTAAGGGGCCAGTTTGTGCTAATTCGCTTTATAAGAGACTTTGTGATGCATAAATTTAGCTCCAGTGTAATCAAGGTAAATAAAGCAGTAACTAAGGTCAGAACAATAGGGAACAGACTGTTTTTAAGGGGGTTGTGCAAGATCTTTGTAAACAAGGTCGGGATTGGCTAGCCAACATCACAAATTCAAAGAGAAATTCCCCTTTTGTTGGCACGTGGCATAGAACTCCTTCAGCCTACAGTGGCTCTTCGTTCTAGTGCTAAACACATCTGAAACTTGTAGCTCAGAATCCAGCTGTATCAGTAAGATCGTTGATGGAATGAAAAATCTGATCGCACTGGCTAATTTTACGGTGTTATTTGCAATGTACCTGCAGCCATATACCGGCATTATGAGGAGAAAGAGATGGCTCTTTGGCAGTTTAGCTTATACAGCCATTTATTGTTTTCCATCTTCTGCAGGTAAATCGGCAGTACCTTGGAAAGCCGTCGGTGAACGCTTTGAAAATTATGCTTGGGACTCTTAACTTGGTATGTTCAATTTCTTATTTACCTAAACGATTGATCGAATATTTTCAAAATATGATTGATTTAGCTTTGTATTTATATATTTAATAATCTTTGTTAAATTCAGGTGCCAAACATTTTTTAGAGATTTCATGCAAAATCATCTCCATCTAGACTTGGCATATATGCTATTATGGTTGAGTAAATTTAGAACGAATGCTAGGTAACAAGAACATACTGATCGATAGTGTTTGTTCTGGGTTTTCTTTAAAGATTTAAATTGAAATCACCGAAGGTTTCTTAACCATGCAATCAGAAGCCCTTCAGCCTGTTTCCAGATCAATGTCCTTTTGATAAGAAACTAATCCCGGGGGGGGGGCACTTAACTATGGAAGTGACGGGGTTGTGCGGAAAACCTCTCCACACCCTGCACCCTGTCGCATAAAAAATAGGCCAAAAGTATACCCTGTCGCATAAAAATTTTGCCTCTCAAATACAATGTAGAACGCAATTTTTGCTTGTGATACCCTGTCGCATAAAAATTTTGCCTCTCTAATACAGTGTAGAACGCAATTTTTGCTTGTGATACCCTGTCGCATAATTTGTTTACCTATTTTAATACCCTGTCGCATAATTTTCGCTAGAAAATGACACCCTGTCGCATAATTTTTACCGCAAAAGGACACCCTGTTGAGCGGTACATCCCGTCAGGTCAAGTATGGGAGTACCCCCCCCCCCCCGAACTAATCAGGCTGGTTGGAAAAAATCGAGTAAGAACACCTGATATAGATTAACCAGTGAGTTAACCAGTGTTTTGAAAGAACTGGTTTCAATTTGGCGGGTTCTTACTGTTCTGCTATCACAATTATAGCTTGTAACTCTTGGGGAACATGTATTTAGATATTGCTCTAAGTAAGAAGAATCTTTATAATTTGATCAAGGGCTTTAGGCCCTTCTTCACGCAATTTCGAAGAAAATGATTTTCGGAAACTAAACTTTACCAATATATATCCAATGCTAAAGAATGGAAGAAAAATTGCTAAAAATACTTTAGCTTTCCTACTGTCAATCAAATGTTGATTCTTTCAAATCTGTCATGTATTCTGCCAGCAACGTTTGGGTTGGGTTAACTGTGTGCTAATGGGATGTATACTTGTATTGAAAGGCATTGCGACTGGAGAAGGAGAAAGGTTCGGGCAGCGGAGGAGCGATGATAGCTGAGCGGTTGCTAAACATCATGGGAATCATTCTTCATGAAGCAAGTGCACAGGCTGATCAATACCAGGTAGATATCATTTGGATAGACTTATGACATTTCGTCTCTTGTTCGTCCCTGCGTTCTTTGACTTGCAGTTATCACTTTTACTCTTATAAAATGGGCCCCCTGTGAATCCTCCGTAGAAACAAAATAGATATATCGCAGCTACGAGAAATCTTTCCCGAATCAACCGTTTTTGTACGCAACAACAACAACAGTCTAAATAGCGCCTCCTTATTGGTTGAAAACTGAATTCTAGCAACTTGATTGGTCAATACGGATCCACACCATATTGGCCTAAAGTGGCTACACTTTATAAGAGTAATGAAATGAGTCCCTACTGAGCAAGTGATATCTGCAAATCAAAGAACGCAGGGAAACAAGGGACGAAATGTCATTAGTCTATGATTTGGATCCCAAGAGAATAGCACGTGCTAAAGCGTGAAGAAGTCATTGCTGTAAGGCTATAATGTTGAGGAAATTTGTTCGTGATCTTCGGCACGCTTTGAAGGTTTCTTGAGGCTTTCTCAAGAAAATCCCTCTCATAATTTTAAAACGGCGTGGCCGATTTCAGTCAGGTACATTTTAAAATAGATTTGAGCATGTCTACCATTAAACTATATATTTGCCGATATCATCGTCTTGATATCCTCCAGGGGCCGTGATTTCAAATGGATATTCTTTTTTATTAACTCACCCGGTAGTAGGACTCGTACTGCCATGTGAAATCACGAATTATAGATTTTTAGCAAGAATGCCATGTATTTTGAAATGCCATCGCTTGCTTTCATGCCGTAATTTCAGTGTCTCTCCGAGAAAACAAAATAACGTTTATGCACTGACTAAATCTATTTGGTCCTTGACAAAATGTACTAAAAGAATTTTGAAGATTTATAACATTAGCAAATGTTGATGATTGTGCAAAGGGGACACGTTTTTTATTCAGCCGCTGTAAATATTAATTTTCATTCCTAATGTTGATAGAAATGAAGCTAGAATTGGATTTTCTTAAGTATATGAATAATTTTGCTTCAACCTACTTAATTTCGGCTTTATATTGATTTGGGTTGCTCCTGCATATGTTTTTATTTATTTTGCAGCTTTCATCATTGCCTGGTGAAGAATCTCAGTTGGAATTGTTGCTTGGTCATATTACAAGTCCTTATGTGGTAAGATAAGTCTTGGCTCAATAACTGTTAGTATATACAATCGTTGCTTAGACTGTTGTTTATATCTGGAAGCCAAAAGTACCTTATTACCATCAGCAAAAACAACTTACCGTAAGTCCTCGAATGAGCCCCCATCCAAAAATGTTTTTTTGTGAAATAAGCCCCCACCCTCAAATAAACCCCCATGGAGGGGGGGGGGGTTAATCGACTGTTATTTTCGTGAATACTTTGATTCTCTTTTTTGACGGACTTTCTTCGCTTTTTTTTCAAGGTACCGGGGCTTTGATATTGCCTCGAAAAAGATATATCAAAAACTATCTGCTGTTTTAAACTGACCAGCCTCAACTAAAAAAGAAAATTAGCCCTGGTAATATTCTTTGGCTGCTGCTAAATAAGCCCCCACCCCTCCAATAAGGCCCCACCCAAAATCTTTTTTTGCGAAATATGCCCCCGGGGGCTTAGTCAAGGACTTACTGTAGGAATGTAGGGGGCAGAAGGCGTGTGAACCCACATCCCATTTTTTGCCAATACTCACCTCAATTTTTGTCGAAAAGTCTAAAACTTTCACTAGTTTAGCCCAAATCTTTTCATTTGTCATCTTGCTCAATTTATATGAAACTATTCGTAGTTACACTGATAATTAAAGTCATCATCAGACTGCGATTTCCCAAGCATATTCCAAAGTCTAATAATTCGGGCATCCATTGGCAATTTCTATTTAGTAACAACCGTATGATCTTGTGGCGAATAATTGATAGCAAAGTAGCTAAAGTTTCTTTCAAGCTATTCAATAATTCATGTAATAGCAATTCACACCAGGTTTTTTAAGACTTGAAACCAGTGCTTGCAAAATCAAATTTTCCCATTGTTGAATTATGTTGCAGCCATTCCACAGAAAAAAGTCAGTTCTTTAAATTGCACATATTTTCTTTCTCATAACAGAGAGCGAATCCGAATGTTCTAGAAGCAATGATGAGGCTCATCCCGTCGCTGTCATTTGGGAGTGAGCAGAGCATGCGCACATTGATCAATCATTTCTTGCCATATTTCCACTTCAACAGGTAAGATCTGAGTCTCAATGAAGATAAATATCTGCTTTTGATTTTGCAAATTTGACTTCTGTACAGGGTGTCCTAAAAGATTGTGCCACGTTTGTCTGAAGATGGCAACAAAATGACAAACGATTCTCGCCAACTTTTGCATTATATTGGTCTTCAGATATTCAATTAAAGTTTGCTACCATCCCCGTAAAAATCCGTTGAAAACTGATGGAGTTATGACCTTCAGGAGACCAAATTTGCCTGATGACTGAAACCAGCAGTCGGCCATTTTGTCTTGCTATTTTGCAGCGATAGATAGCTTCATGGGTGAAATAAAACAGCAGCCTCCAATGTCATAACTCTTGTAACAACTCCGGTAATCATCAGAGAGTTCAATTACTTCTTACCTCACAGAAACTACGTCTTAGCTCACATGAAGCTATTTATCACTGCAAAATAGGAAGTATTAGAAATTTGATAAACAGAGTGACTAAAAATGTGTGACCCTTTATTGAAATTTTATTACAGCAAGAAACTTGCACTTCATTATGATCATAGCGACAGGTCTTTCTAATAGCTGAAGGCTAGGAGTATTTCTTTAAATTTTCGTGGTAATTTTCAAACTAATGATCTTTAAAAATCTGATATAAAAACGTTCAGTGGAGTTTTCAAAAACTTCTTTCAAATTCTTTGTCAGAATCACATCACATTTTCTTCTTGCATGAATATTACTTTATTCTAATTAATTGCTTCTTTTCTTTTTATAAAGTATGTGTGATTGTTTTCCACAGATTCGATGAAGAAAGATCAGCTGACGAAACCCTTTATCTTGAGTGTTTTTGCGTTATCACGAATGGCATTTCTGTAAGTTAAAATTTGAGCATTTTAGCAACCTTTATCTCTTTTCATTGATATTGAAACCAGTTTTCGTTGACAATCACTTGCAGAAAATAGATACCGTACTTGTTTCATAGACAACTTGTTCTTATTGTGTTTTGTTGATGAAATAGATCTAGGTAACTGAGTTATAAACCGTAAAATGCAAAACAACTGTTCTTCACAGCAAGACGTTTTGAAATCTTCCTTTGTTTGAATTATAAAAAGGAACGATGAATATTATGAAAAAGTGAACATTTCATGAATAATTTATGAATAAACAGCAGTTGAGTTAACCTTATGTCAATGACTTTGATTACAAATTTATTCAAATCATTTGGAATCTTTAGCAATAAATATTTTAACGCAAATTTTTAGTCTTACAAGCTCATGGCAGAATATTTGCATTATTTTTCAGTTTTTCATTGATTTTATTTTTATTAATTTAATTTTTTTTTATTTATTTATTGATTAATTTTAATTTTAATTATTTCGAGTACCTATATTATATAGGCTAACTGTCCTTTTTTTCAATCATTTATGTATGTAATTTTAAAGTTTATTTTAGAATGAAATAAAGAAGGAACCATGTAATGCAGCTTTGCACTAAATTTCAGGTCGAAAGAAAATGAAAAAAAGTTAAAAAATCAGGGGACACCCGGGATTGAACCAGGGACCTCTCGATCTGCAGTCGAATGCTCTACCACTGAGCTATATCCCCATGCTAAGGATTCAGAGAAAAGTTATATCATGTTCACAACAAGTCAGTTGTGTTGACTGGTACCTGGCAACATGGTACTCCTCCGCACTTCATTCTCCTTATCCCCAGTAACCAAAGTCTGCGCGCAGGCTACTCATTTTCCCTACTTGAGGCATAGGGAGCGTGACAAAAGGAATCTAAACAAGAACATTATTACCAGTATTCCTGGTTTTATTCATTAATTCGTGAGTCCAAAAGAACCTTAATATGAAATTTTACTTTGGAACGTCCTCATTTTGTCCAAGGGTGTTAGGACACGAACGTGTTGATTACATGTTTATTTACCTTGTTTTGATCCTTGTCTTCATTTCTTGTCTTCTTTGCTTCTCTGCTTCGTCTTCAACTGGAGGCAAAAATTTACCAATTTTGCAGTTAAAAGTCAAGAATGGACGAATGTACCTTTGTTAGAGAGACAAAGAATAAGAGAGACATACAGAAATAAAGTTTTAGAGTTTCAAACCATTCAAACAACACGAGGCATTTGGGCCTAATAAACCGTTCAGTTGCACACCAATTGAAGACGAAACAGAGAAGCAAAGAAGGAAGAAATCAAGACAAGGATCAAAACAATGTAAATAAATATGTAATCAACACGTTCGTGTCCTAACACCCTTGTTTTGTCCAGCAATCAAGAGCATATTTTTGCTTATTTCTTGCATCATATAGCATAGACAGGCTTTACGTTTTTGTTTGTGTTAACTCTGAATACTATAACCATAGAGACAGATCAGTGATAATAACAGGCCGATCTACATTTGTGAATTAACTGAAAAGCTGAAAGGTGTTTTACATATGCTCAAGGTAAAGCTACATCACGAGGTGTTAATATTACATGGAATAGTTAGTATGTGCTGCATTTTAAGCGTGAAGGGCTGAACAACAAATCTGGCTATCTGTACAATATAGTGCATGGAGTTTGTGTCCATCCTTTTTCAAGTATTTATTCCTCTACACACTGCATATTTTCTGTTTCATGAAGTATGACTCAGAATTATCGGTCCACTCTTCAAATATTGACTCAGAACTGTGGCCTTGATTTTTTCTCAGAAAGGTAGAAAGGCACATCCACTGTGCTCAGGTATCCCTTCCGTAAAGAAGTGCATGCAAGGAAACTCCCGAAATGCTGGAGATGTTTACTTTGAAACAAACAAACAAGCAAGCAAACAAGAAAAATCTTTCTGCCTAATTATCCAAAATTTTGTTCGATTTCAGTTTTTTAGAATCGTAATGTTGACGTTTTACGTGACAGAATTGCTCCTTCAAAACATCGAATCTGTTCAAGTTATTTTATCAATGCAGTAAGGATTACGCTTGAAGTCTATCTGGCATGCATTACATTTTACAGTCACATCTTTTTGTTTCAGAATACGACGAGCGGCTCAAGATTGAAAGATTTGATCCAAGATCGTGGTATCCCGCAACGTGCATTGGACTATCTTAATGAACACACGCCACCGAAGTCCTTCAGGTATAACATTGTTATTTGCAAGATATATTTAAGATTATAAAGCTGGCAATCCTTAGTAGAAGCATCGTCGCTACCCTGAGTCAAGCGTCTGACCAGAAATCGCAAAAGCTCTATTTAGCCCCCTCTCTCTTTTTTTATACCGGGTGAGTCAAAAAAAGAATCCCCGTTTGAAAGGTCACTGCTCCCTGAATATCAAAGCAATGATATTGAAAACTGTCTTCTTTTATTGCCGATATGTTCAATTAATTTCAGTAATTCACCCGGCCTTAATCAGCACTTCCTTCCCATGGATATGGGAGATTTTCTGCAGAAAGCCCCTCCCAAAAACCTGCAAAAATGAGTGAAAACAATGAGCAAATTTTCCTTTGGTTTCTCTTCATAAAAATGATGACACTCACATGTAATCATGCATTGTGTCCTCTTGGGAGAATGGAATCCCCCTGAATAGGTTATTCATACCAGTACCAGTGAGAAGACTCGTTCATCCTCTCAAGAGGATAGCACGTGCTAAAGCGTGCAGAAGTCATTGCTGCAAGGCCCGTGTGAGTCAGTGATGATAGCGAAATTTGTGCGTGATTTTGGGCACGTTTTGAAGTTTCTTGAAGAGGCTTTCTCGAGAAAATCCCTCATAATTTCAGAACGGAGTGGCCGATTTCAGTCAGGTAAATTTTAAAATGGATTTGAACATGTATACCATTTGACTATATGTTTGCCGATATCATCGTCTTGATATCCAGGGAGCCGTGACCTTTCAAACGGGGATTCTTTGTATTGACTCACCCGGTGTATGCTTTTATAAATTTACAAACATGTTGCTAGCTACAATACCTACAAATTACGCTACAATACTACAGAGACGATGCCACTGGGAGCGAAATATATGTCTACCCTTCGGCCATTCAAGGGGAAATTAATGAACTAACTACTATTGCAAAAGATGAATTTTCAAAGACAAGCAGAAAACGAAGGTACACGTGAAAGTAGCTTGCAACCAAATACATTAATTGCAAATGTAGCTTTAAATTTTAGAACCAAACCCTCTCTTTTAAACCACCTCTCTAATATGTCCTTCCATCAACAGCAAATTTAAGCTGTTTTTCACGCAATTCTGTTGTATTCTTGCAGTGCCTCTGGTATTCTGGATGCCAATAAATGGAAGGAATTCTTAGTGCGCCCTGCATTACCATACGTGCTGCGAATGCTGACTGGTCTTGTTGGTGGACATTCTAATACACAGGTATGTTCCCAAGTTTTTCACACCTGAATGAGTGATCAATTGTATTTTGTTTTCCAAAAATCGTCATTTATTGTATTCAAACCAGTAAGGATGAATTTTGTAAACCAAAGGATTCAGTTCTGATAGATTTCACACATTTTCAACGCATCCGGCCATGATGTTTTGCTTTATCTGTTTAATTGATTTGATTGAGTGCACTCAGAGGTGTGAAATCTACTATTTAGAAATGCAAGTCGCTTTGTCTTTTGGGAAACCTGAATCTTCTGTGTCACAAAATTAGCCCTTGCTATTCAAACCATCTTTGCAAGGTAGAGAAAGTAACACAGTAGGCTACGTTAATGCGCCTTACCTTCAATGCTTTTTTTTTAGTTCGACTTTTGTGAACTCGGACTTTGTAATGTAAAAGAATGATTAGCTGGATCGAATCATCGTGCAGCATTGTTACATCATTGATACTGAATCAAATGCATGGCTTGGTAGCTCAGTTGGCTTGGGCGCTAGCCCGTAAAGCAAGAGGCTGTGAATTCCGATCCGCTCAAGTCTTGATTTCTGAAGTCTATGCTCTTAATTTCTGGAACGATTTCACAAATTTCGCGATGCTCATTCAGTTCCACTTTCGATAGACTTATCTGAAAATAGCCTTATCATATTAAACCCATGAACGCAACATAAACACTGAAATCAATAGAAAGAAGACTGTTAACTCCTGTAAAAGAAACAGCAACCAAAATAAACCTGTAACATGAGAAAAACTATTGAATCCTGTAAGAGAAAACCGAATTAATCTTAAAACCTGAAAGGAAGGAAATAGGTTAGTAACTCACTAGTAACTGCTGTAAAGATCAACATGAAATCACCAAATACGCGTTTCGTCGCTCGCTCGTCAGTTTGATTCGTACAAAGAACAAATCAACAATAAAGCAGGCCACTTTTATTAGCAGACGAACAAAAGAAAATTTAAAATCACACGCCAATAACACCTAAGCCACTTATTGGCTAAACTCAATCAATAACCGCCAAAGATCAAAGCCTTTGGCGCAAATTAGAACAATTGCAACGTGAAAACAAACTCCTTCTGTCGGCAGAGGGAGGGATCTCAAAGTTTAATAAACACCGCTTCTAAAACCTTGAGGTGGAATGCAGACCTTGCCCTACCCAAAATTCGGAAACAATAGACTTATCTCGTAAGCGCTTACAAAACATTCATCGAAGCCATTAAATCCTTTGTTTTCAATGATAGATGATGGTTGCACTTGAACATTGCTTCTTACCACAAAAGTCTTGTCTTGCTTGTATTATTTTGCTTTTTATTTCTCAGGATCTGGTTGGATCAGAGGAAAATATAGCATTACTTCATCGTCTCGAACAAGTGTCGTCTGCCGAAAGTGTTGGATCCCTTGCTGAAAATCTCATTGAGGCTTTACGGGAACATCACGATGTTGCCAAAAAGGTACAGTTTTTCATCTGTTAAGAAGAACTTTAGCAGCAGGTTTATGGTACCTGGTTGAAGTTCTGGTATCAAATCTTAAACTACTTGTATAATTTTTTCACAAGAGTTATCATAGAGAAAAAACAATCTGTATACTTTGTGACTTATATCATTTAGACCCTAAGACCCAAAACTTCTGATTTGTTGCACCTCCTTGGGGAATTACTTCATGATTTTCAGTAGTCAGGTTTATTTTGGTGCTACAGTTCGTAGTTGAAAAAGTCAGAGCACTTCGTCACATTTGTTGATCTTGCAATTTACGAAAAACAACAAGTTCTACAAAGCCATGTCTCATACAAACTCATTCGTTTTAATAGCAAAAACAACTGATTACTCAATCGAAAAAAAAATACTTCTAACGCCATAGAAAAAGGAAACTAAACGTATCGGGCCGTGCCCTGCATCAGTAGTCATTCGTAATAATGTTTACATGTTGTTTTGTATGATAGGTGCACGCCGTTCGTCGTCAAACAAGGGAGGACAAGAAAAAGATGGCATTGGCGATGAGACAGAAGCAGTTAGAAGCCCTTGGCATGTTGGTAAGTTTATTTCAGATTTGATAAGCTTTTAGCTGGTCTGCAAGTCCAGTGATTAACGATATGATATGATATATTTTCTTAGAAAAAGTCTTCGAAATGTATGTATTCACTTCTATATCTATATGCGTGGAATTGATCTTTCAATTGACCTACTGTGGCTTCCGATACCCGTGTCAACAAGGTCAGATATTGTAAGACAATAGCATCAGGTGCTTTTGATTGACACTGCAATTCAAAGTGATTAGCGATTGCAGACAAAGGAAATACTCTCAACCATTAATTCAAAACAAATTAAGTTGCAAAAGTTGCTCTGAAACCAGTAGGGCTGATTGTCGCCTTGTGCACTCGAAAGGTGGCCTTGAAGAGAAGTCATGAGTTTATGACGAAGAAGGATAAATCTAAATATCTGCCGGGCGGATCTTGTTTATTTGGTTCAAAAGCTGAGCAGAAGGCATTGCAATTCTCGCATGTTCAGGGCATAAATGAAACAGTTACTGCTAGGCTCCTGCATCAAATAAACAAAATCCGCCAGGCAGATCTTCAGATTTACCCTTCTCCTTTCGTTATAGATCCCTGACTGACTTCTCTTAAAAACCACCTTTCGCGTGCTCAAGACGATAGTTTGCCCTACTGCTTTCAATGGGACTTTCGCGGCGTTGCTCGTTTTGAATTACTCGTTGAGAGAATTTCCTTTGTCTGCAATCGCTAATCGCTTTGAATTCCGGTGTGAATCAAAAGCAATTGATGTTGTTGTCTTACAAAATCTGCGCTTGTTACCAGTACGTGAGACAGATGATAGTTGCTGATGTCACAGAGAAACGGCTGTCCTAGTGATAGAAACTAAGGATAATGAAATTGTGAAATTTCATTTTTTTTTTCATTTTTTTGTCTCGGATGGAATAAATGAATGTGAACAGAAGTTGACCTGTCATCACTTGGAAACAAAATGTTCTCATTTGAGGCAAACTATTGTATCAGTGACTTTGTACAATCTGCCGTATTTCTTCCATTTTTGAGAAACAGACATTCAAAATATTGAAAAATGTAAACCATACGAGCCCCTTTTTTCTTCTTCTGAATTCCTCAGGAAGAAAGCTAAAATTGATAAGCTGCTAAATCTTGAAAAGCGTTTTATTTGATTTTATATTTGGTAGGTAAAATTTTAAAGATTTGTGAGAAAATGGAAGCAAGGGAACGGTATTACGTGAAGAGAACAAATTACTCAAAGCCGGACATAGCCTTCTTAAAATGTATCTTTTTTGTAATTCCCGAACAGAAAGTAAAACAATTTACTACATGTACACGAAAGATTTCACTATAAAATATTATTCACACTCTGAAGAGGACATGCGAAGTCGTGTTTCTTTGCTTCCATTTTCTTACAAATTTTTATCCAGTTTTGATGTTTAGCACGTTATCGATAATTGTGACAAAGAGATGCGAGGACCTGGTCACTACTCAGGGCCGTAGGAAGAAGCCTCGGATTGGGGGGGGGCAATTGTTCTTAAAACAATAGAGAGCACTACATCTAATTAAGTCATGTGACGTAGCACCATTGTTTTAAAAAATTATTGGGGGCTTGAGCCCCCCCCCCTACCCCCCCCTCCCCGCTTCCTACGGGCCTGCACTACTTACTATCTTGAATATCTGTTCCTATTCAATAACATTTTATTTTTCATTCGCACAGGTAACCGACAGTGGTCAGATTAAAGCAAAACCCTCATCAGTCATCAAAGAAATGGAAGAGCTCCTCGAAGAGAAAGGTCTTATCTGCTGTATATGCAGAGAAGGATACAAGTTTCACCCAAAGAAGGTCAGTTCCAAAGCAAAATCTGATTCTCTCGAATCTCTGGTAGTTGACTTAAAGGAAATCTAAACATATATAAGCTCTTGATAAAGATAGCCGTGCAAATACAACAGGCAGTGACACGTGCCGCACCATATTTGGGTAACTGATCTACGTCAACAGGAAATATTGATATCTGATTGGCTAGAATATGACCGTAAATGGCTTGAGTCACTTTTATGTGCTTATTTCTTAGATTCACTTTAACTGTTTAATAGCACTATGTACACAACAAGGGTAAATTGTGTAATACAAAGGATGCAGTTCTGTTTAAGACAAAACGATTTGACAGCCTCAGGAATTGATTTCTACGGAAGCCCACAACTGCCAGACAAACTTTATTTCTCGAAGTACATTTAATGATTAATTTCTGCGGACAAGTTACGTTTTTTGAGGACAAATTATACTTTTCAAGGAAAAGTTATATTCTTCCAGGACAAGTTCTATTTTATCAGGGCAATGTGCTGTTTGAGGGACAAGTTTTTTTTTAGGACAAGCTATATTTTGAGGGACAAGTTATTTTTTGAGGACAAGTTATTGTTTGAGGACAAGTTATTTTTGAGGGACAAGTTATTTTTTGAGGACAAGTTATTTTTGAGGGACAAGTTATTTTTGAGGGACAAGTTATTTTTTGAGGACAAGTTATCTTATCTTCTCCTTCTGGCTGGTTGGATACGAGGCAGATCTGAGATGGCAGTTTGGTAGTTAAAAACCACTGATCAGTGTTAAAGGCACACTGTCGTGGTTGTTATTGGCTAGTCGTGATGTTGAAATGACAAACTCCCGACAAACTAAAGACCTGCCTTTTTGATAATTACTAAGCTTTATGTTGCTGGATCATATTTGTTTCGAGAATAACGGGAATCAGATTGTTATCACCTTCACGAATTTCAGTGTACAGCGAAATTACTGAAGCCAGCCTAATTCTAATCTTTTATATTGTCTCATTTATCGAATAAGCACCACGACAGTGTGCCTTTAAAAACTTGCAATGGCTGACAAAAACGAAGAAGAGAGGATTTTCCGTTACTATTTTTGCTTCCTCTGTTTATTTTGATGTGATAGAGTGCATTCAGAGGTGTGAAATCCATTCTTTTGAGAGGCAAATTACTTTGCAGTAGCTTTTCGGAAACCACTGCACGGGGGCACAATATTTTGTTTCACCCCTCCAATATTTTAGGTTTACCCTTGCATTTCTCGTATGTTTTAGTAAAATTACCCTTTCCAATGTTTTCGGCCGATGCACAGCGTTTGTTTTTGCACATATCAAGTAGCTGGTCCAATCAAATCAGAAAGGGAATTTTATTATTCGGTATAGATAGAAATAAATTCTATTTTCAGCCAATCTGTTCTTTTTTTAAATTGACTATCTCTCAAATTTTTCAGGTTCTCGCTGTCTATACTTACACTACACGATGTGTGCTGGAGGAGCTTGAAAATAAACCAAGAAAAACTCAGGTAATTGTGGATTGGGCAAATTTTTTGTATGATATGTAATAAGTGGTCTGCAAGACAAATTGGTTTTAGTTCTCACACTTTTTATATCATGTCTGGTACAATATAACTTTTGACTTGGCAGTAACCGTTTACTTTCTTGCTATGTAACAGTAGACAGTTTTAGCTCTTCAATTTGCTCGTTTAGACCAGATATAGACCGTTGGAAGGGACTGCGAACCCCGGCAGCCGCACTTTAGTTTTTTTTTACCTCATGCTTGTCCACTATTTCTCTGGAAAGGGGTACAGATTCAAATCTTATCTAGGACATAGAATTCAAAAATAGGGGTCATATTTTGGAAAATTAATCAGAGATTCCCAGGAATAGGCTACCGAATTTATCACTAATCATTCTATTACTAAGAAGGTAAATTTAAGCATAACTCAACTGTAACAGTGTACCGGAATGATTTAAGCACTTTCAACATGCATAAATCGAATTTAGATCACTCAGTATCAGGCTAGATCTATCTTTTGTAATGTACTGTATTGAAACTGTACTTTAATGATATTAGTTCCTATTCAGTTCATGATCATTTATTCATATACCCTCATTTTATCTACTGACTAATGTCAGGGTGCTCAGCGTAAGTGTTAAATTTGGAATGTATCACAAAATCACCATCTCAGGGATGTCAGTGAGTGTATGAAAAAGGGGTGATATTTTCCCATAGAGTCGGAGAGAAGGGGTCAATTTGAAAGGTTCCGTCAGAGATAGGGGGTATGAAGTAGATCCCATGGACAAGCATGATATACACCAGGTAATAGGAGTGCAGGTGCCGGGCTGCGAACAAGATTTAAGTGTAATGAACCGAAATGAAATCAAGTAAATGTTTGAAGGGTTTTATAAGAAGACAAACTTTTAGGAAGGGAAGAATTTTTTAAAAGAAGGGTTGTTCACGATCCATCATTTCCATTTTCGTACGTTGTGGGACTGTGTGCTGTTTGCCATCTTGCAAAGTTGTACCATGACCACGCTTAGAGTATCCTTTTTTTTTAAGTTTTCGTCCGACGTCCAAAGATTTTGCAACATTTCAGATGCTGTAGATTCCCAAAAGAATTCCACTTGAAACTGAAATTACAGTGGGACCATTTTATCGGCATGAAATGAGATGCTAATTTGGGCAGTGGTATCAAAATGTCGTTATGAGAAGAAACTATGAACATTTTTAATCCGTTTTAGGGCGAATTCTTTTTCAACAAGAATCGCTTGTAAGTTATTGTCACCTGCTTTTAGCCTTTTGCTCGTACATTTTCTAATTCGTATTTTCGTCTAGGGTTATTCAACTGTATCACACTTCAATGTCATTCATGTTGACTGCCACAGCGAAGCAATCAGGTGAGTTACACGTTTTTGCTTTTATAAGAAACTTGGATAAGCCCATAATACTAAAAGTTTCTTAATTTCACGTGAAAATTTCAGCTTTTTAGTACTAAAAGTTTCTTAATGTGTTTCTTATTTTTTGGATGCAGTTAGGATGCATGTAGTTTCTACCACTGCTACGTATTGGTTTCTTGACAGACAGCACAATATTTATCGAGAAGGAGAGTTCTATTTGATTCAAAACATAAATCTATCATCAATATTACTAAAATATAAAGGCTCAACGACAATTTTCCCATGATTTCCTGGTGTTTGGCTTTAAAAGTTTCTTAGCAATTCTCAAGCATAGTAATAGAGTTTCTTAAATTTTTCGCCATCCTAGTACTAGTTTCTTATAAACCAGTTTCTTATATAAAAAAACGTGTATGCTGGAGGAAACTTTGTACAAATCCAAATCCAGAACTTTCTTCTTGTGGATAAAAAATAGATGAGTACGGCAAAGATTGTGTCGAGGGGCATTCCACCAAGATGCATTAGGTTCTCTACGCGTTCTCTGCGTTCACTACGGACAAGCCTCTACTTTAGCTTAGAACGCCTTTCCTGATCCAATGTTTGCCAGTACTAAAATGTAACCTTCCCCACTTCTGTAACAGTTTTTTTTCTCAGTCACCACAATCTTCAGGAAAATTTTGAGTAAAAATACTCTTTTATTTGGCTGAGAATGCCTCTCTCTGTATCCAATATTCGACAGTGCCAAAATTTAAACTAAGCCCAGATTTAGTCTTTTTTCACAAACTTTCCTCAGTTTTTTGCTCAAACCTTCCTCCAAACCAGGTTTGTAGGGTTTTTGCGTCTCTGCAAGATGCATTATGTTCTGTAATGTAACCAACAATGATTCTATAGAAATTCGATCATTAAACACAACGAATCGTGGTCAAATGCCCTGCCATTAACTTAACTAATGTTGTATATGAATTTACGTGGAAGTGCGATGCTCGCTATAGGTAGGACATCCCAACGACTTGTTAACAGGATGAGACAACAGGTGCCCCTTCAACAAGGAAAGGTGCAACGGTCGGTGTCAACCAACACGAAAATGTAAAGCTGGTCCGGCTAAACAAGAAAGTGATTCTGCCATTGGTACTCACTTACTGAGCAGTAATGAGTGTGGTAACAACTATAGCGAGGATTGTTTCCGAATTTTGGGTAGCGCAAGGTCTGCCTTCCACTTCAAGGTTTCAGAAGCGGTGTTTATTAAATTTCGGGATCCCTCCCTCTGCCGACAGAAGGAGTGTGTTTTCACGTTGCAATTGTTCTAATTTGCGCCAAAGGCTTTGATCTTGGCGGGTAGCCTGCGTGCAGACTCAACTCCTGTATACTTTCGAGGAGTTGAGTCTGCACGCAGGCTATTGGCGGGTGTCTCGGGGGGCGTCTATTGGGATTAGCCAACAAGTGGCTTAGAGGTGCTAATGGCGTGTCGGTTTTGTTTTGTTCGTCTGTTATAAAAGTGGCTTGTTTTTATTGGTAATTTGTTCTTCGCATGAACCAAACTGATGAGAGTGCGACGAAACTAGTATTTGGTGATTTCCACGTTTATCCTTTCGGCAGTTACTGGTGAGTTATTAACTTATTTCTTGCCTTTCAGGTTTTAAGATTAACTCGTTTTTCTCATTTTTTAGATTTTATCACTTGTAATTAGGTTATTTTAGAAAAGTATTGTTAATTTTGTAAGCTTTTTAACACGGCCCCCTGTAAAGCAGTCGTTGATTGATGGGGCCAACGTGTATAAATAATTAAAAATGAATGAATGAATGAATTGCAGGATTCAACAGTTTTATTTGAATATCTGCTTTTATATTTGAATATCTGCTTTTATACACTTTTATGCCTTCATACTGTATACTTTTGATTAATTGTAAATATTTTATTCCCTTTTTTCTGATGTAACATTTGTATTTTAAAATTTTAACTAACGTTGGAATTAATTAGCTGATCACTTTTAGCTATATTTTTATGTATCCAACGGTAAAGAAATTGATAATAATAATCTCTAGTTACAGGTTTATTTCGGTTGTTGTTCCTTGACAGGAATTAACAGTCTTCTTTCTACAGATTACGGTGTTTTGTTGCGTTTATGGTTTTGATACGATGAGTCCGTTATATAAGGCTATTTTCAAATTTTGTACCACAAATCATTTGCTTAGAAAACACTTACCAGACCAAAACATGCAATAGAACTCTTGTGAAAATTAAACAGATAGAATACGTATGATGCAAGTTTGTACAGTAACATGATCACACCGCACGGATTTCAGTTGATACCATGGGCAATAATGCACCGTTGATGTGGCCTATGTTATAATCAAAATTTTATTTTTACTCACTGTGTTGTTTCTCTTCCACAAGATTGCAAGTAAACCCTGAAAATGTTGCTACTCCTTCGTTCTTCTCTCATAAAAAAATGCCGCCAATATTCAAATACAGTTGAAACTGTTGGAGCTCCTACGCAGCGATACGTCTCATTTCAAACTTCTCTTTAAATTACGTAATTTAAGGAGAAGTTTAAAATGAGACGTATCGCTGCGTAGGAGCTCCAACCGTTGCAACTGTATTTGAATATTGGCGGCATTTGATTCCTCGTTGTGACGAGAGAAGAACGAAGGAGTGGCAACATTATCAAGCACTTAACTTGCAATCTTATGGAAGAGAAACAACACAGTGAGTAGAAATACAATTTTGATCATAATATAGGCCACATCAACGGTGCATTATTGCCCATGTTGATACTGGAGAGAAGAAGATTCCCAGATTTCCGACTTGTTACCAAGGCTGTTAGAATTGGCTGCGATCGTCTCAATCCCTTTTTCCCTGTTGTGAAATGGTCTATTAAGGCCGATTGGTCAGGTTCCCAGAAAGGAACACTTATCTTGGAGAACTGGTATTAATTATTAATTCAGTTCTTCTCGGCCTGAACTCTAATCATTCTAAAAATGTTCCTCGATAGTTAACTTGAACATTGATACCTCGTTTGTTGATATTAGTACTTAGAGAGCAGAAATGTCAATCTTGAAAGTTCAAATTTGCCTCTTCCTGCAAGCCAGAGCTTTAGCCTTTTGGCCTAAGCAATTTCTTAAGGCACAGCGTATAAATCAACGATATCCTTGATGAAATTTGAACAATATTAGATATTCTGTTATTCTGTTTTTCAGAAGTCACCCCCCATTCATCCATTGGGCAGTTTCTTAATTTTTCATTAGTTTCAGTTCATAATTTCGATGTACTTCAGAAACTTGCTTAGGCCAAAAGGCCAAATCTCTGGTTTGCAAGTGGACGCAAATTTGAGCTTTCAAGATTGATTTTTTCCCCTCAAAGCACCAATACCAACAAACGAGGTATCTATGTTCAAGTTAACTATCGAGGAACATTTTGAGAGTGATTAGCCATTGATTAAAGCTAAATTTACATCGCTGGAATCAACCAAATCCGTATACATTTTTTGGGACACCCGGTAGGTGATTCTCTTTGTTCTTGACAGACATGCAAGATCTAGAGATGAATGGGAAAGTGCTGCATTGCAAAATGCCAACACAAAATGCAACGGAATGATGCCGATTTGGGGTCCTAAGGTATGTTTACAATTCCTTGCAAGTCAGCTTGTAGTGCTCTTAAACTTGGTTCAAGCTCTTAAGTGCGTTAGACTAAGAGTTTTATTTTTACTTGGAAAAAAGCATTGATATTATTTTGCATCCATTCGAGATTTTGTCTGAATTTGAAAATATCCGAACGCATATTGGATGGAATAGGGAAACAATAATTCATAAAAGATGCGATCAAAGCGAGGTTAGAAAATACGTTTCCGAATTCTGACGCATTTTACTTTTGTGTGAACGAAGCTTTGACGAAATTCAAACAAAAGCATAGTTCATGGTATGGCTCAATTTGTTGGCGATGGCTGGGATAGCTACGGGTCATGATTTCAAGGCCAGCTCAAGGCATTATGATGTTCAATGTAACTGGTCTCTTTTGAGAATGTTTGGAACTTTCAATTGTTCCTTGTTCACCGATTGGGACACCACAATTTAGGAAACGAATAGTCAACGTTCGCCAGCTTTGAAGGAATGTTTGTTGATAGATCTAGAAGAAATATTTGGTAATTGATCTGTGAAAGTATCCTGGAAGGGGCTCGAGTACGGGTGTGTACTGCTATATGAGTTGGTTTGAAGGTACAAAATCCTTTTGAAGCGAGTCCTTTATGGCGGTGATGCAATCCCGTATATGACTGGGCACAAAGGCAAATTTTGGGATAGATTCAGCTCAAGAGGTAATTATGACGGAAAATTTTTGAAAGAACTTTCCATTCTGATCACTGGGATCATTGTCATCATTCGAATTAGATTTGAGTCCCTGATTTTCAATCGTCGAAGGATCTATTAGGGACAGTGCAAAGTTTATTTTATAACATGGCTGGTGCAAAACGTAACGGGGCAACTACTTTTTTTTAGCTTGTACAGAACTGGGTCAACACTTTTTACAAAGCAAATATGAACGGGGCAGTACCTTTTTATAAGCTCAAGATGAAGTTTGAAATATGAAATGGCTAATTTTGAGGCCAAAATTGTGGACCATGCAAGTTGAGAAATGCTTGGAAGGATGTGTATGAACATGACGCAAAATGTCCTGTCAGTTATTTGCAAGAACGATTCATCAGTCATTTCTCTTCATCTTCAAAGTCGATTTCTTCGTTTACAAAGTCTCGTAAAGGCAAGAATTGATTATGTTATGGTCTTTGGCTAATTCGTCGGTGGTGCGATACAACATTTGTTGTTCATGAATACGGGGCAGATACATTTTTTTTAAGGAAAGGGTGACGGGGCAGTTGGTTTTTGGCAATAATTTCATACAGGGCGAGTAGATTTTTTTGCAAGAATTTTTGTTCTCCACCGGCCATGTAATATAATAAATTTTGCACTGTCCCTTATCGCTAAGTTTGTTCACCTCACACTATAAACTGTGAATTTTTACTTAAGATTCATTTGTTAGACCCTTGTAGCTATTAAACACAACTGTTTGACTGCATTACCTCAACTTTTGTCAGTGTTAAAAGCATTCAAAACAAAAATGTAGAAAACGAACGAAATGTATGTTGAATTGTGCATAACGCACTCAATTACAAACAACACTCTCAATTCCTATTTACAACTCACTCAACAACTATTACTATTACAACAACTATTTACAATATAATTCAACAGTTATACAACTACAAAACTAGCAAACTACTTTTTATGCTAAATTACGCGCAATTACAACATTTATTATATTCTAGCCATGAAAATATAGGATGAAAAAAAATTGTTGACCGTAATTCAGAGTCATTGGGTTGGAAAGTTATAAAATTATGCTCCCTTTACATCTATTTCCTACGCTATTTTTTTCAAATTTCCTCAAGTCAAAAAACGATGAAAAATAATGAAAAACGTCCATATTTCCAAAAATTGCTTTAAATTGTCCGAATGGCTCAAGATGGCCCCAAAAAGTTGGGAAACGGTGAATAATCACGAAAAAATATATTTCCGAAAATTGATTGCGAAAATGTTTTCGAAAGCAAACGGAAATTTTTAGTTTGGATATATTTCATTACTGCTCGTCCCTCTCTGATTGAACACAACATCATTTAGATGTGATTTTCCCATGCCAAAGACATCGAAATTGTGTAATCAAATTAAATGGGTGTTTTGCAGCTGTAAAGTTTGTCTTGAGTCCCGATCAACATGGGGTATAACATGCCAAATGTATGTGATTTAGCTGCTTGCAAATATCACTTATATCTTAATAGGACGTCTGTTGTACACATCTTGTTTGACTCTAGCAAATCATATCCTGGTACGTCCAACTTTCCCCGATGTGTAAGCTTAAAAGCAAAGGTGGCATGAAGCGAAAAGTTTTATCGATGCAAATGAATAGTATTGTCGAATTATAAAAAATCCTCTTTGATTTGTTTATATTTCATTTCGTTTTCAAGATATCCACTGATTCTAAGTATCAGCTGATGACGTAATTTTTGTTTGCAACTTACTAGGAAAACATAGCTGCCGTATCTTATCTTTGAAAGGTTACAGTTGCAAGAAACATTTCAACCGAGCTCAATAAATGTAATATGAATTGTCTCGTGTATTAATATGATGTTTAAAACAGGCATGTCAATTGAAAAAAGTTTCTTGATTAGATTTCTCTTCAGAAGCGTATGCAATTTATTTTTTGCAAACAAAATGATGTCATCAGCCAATCTTACACAATAGTGGATAAGTCGAAAATTAGACAAGCTATCAAAATTTTAGACAGAGATTTTTATCGTTAAACAATGGTGTTCATTTAGGCCTTGTTTCCATTAAATCACAAGAGTGTCGCATGTGTTGCAAGAATTGCGTTCTGCAACACATTGTGACGTATGGAAACTGCTGTACTAAAATTATGTGACACTCTGCGACACTGCGATAAAAATTTCCGCCTCAGCCTCAATGTGCCGGGTGGATGAAAAAGAACTTGACACGTTTGAAAATTTGTTATTCAGAGACTACTTGAGATACTGGAATGAATCAAAGTCTGGTTGATACCCGAGAGGCTGAAGTATTTTTTGTGATGTTCATTCTATTTTTCTCAGCATTGTAAATAGCTATAGGTAAAATTGTATTTGTGAAAATTCCTGTACTTTGAACTGATGAAATATGATAAGTTATCTCCCCATTTAGAGCAACATGAGAATGCTTTTCATTTCCTTCCAGGCTTAAGGAACCATTGTCACCCAGAGCCCTTTGCAGGCACGTTGCAATTTCTGTTTTTTTCTAATCCACCACGTGGTGGAAACAAAAATAGATTATTTACCATTTAATTTTCCGGAGACTTAAGAGGAAAAAGAGTCATTTTTACTGTAGGTGAATGGGCGAGGTCGTCACACACAGCCAACAACTAAACAACTAAATAAATACTCAACTGTCAGACTCAACAAAACTAAATATACCCTTTATACCCCAGATATACCCTTAAATTAATCCTACAAGAGACCTATACCTTCATCTAAATAACTATCTGTTGTGAATTTCTGACTTGAGAAAAGTAACCTGGCTGTGTATGAGCTTAGGCCAAGATGGATAACTATCAAGTTACTCTCGTTTTTATCGATTCGTTTACACGGGAATGCTGCAAGCATCCGTGATTTGGAACTTGCGAGAGAAATGGAAGGTATTGCAATAAATTATTTCAAAACAAAAATTTCCTTCAAAAACAATGGTAAATATATACTGTCTAAAAATCAAGTTTAACCTAAACGCAAAATATGGATCCACACTTTAGCAGTCGAACCATGCGTATTGTGGACACGATTTGTGTCGATCGTGTCCACAATACCTGGCCTAAATGTTACTAAATGAATAACTGTAGTTCGTTACCTTGCTTGTCTTCATTTCATGAGTATCTCTGCTCTTTTGCTTCGGCAGCCATTCTTGCTTACTTTCAACAGCCTAAGGTTTGACCAGTGCCGCGCTCTGAAAGTTATCGCCTGAGAACTAGGATGAGTCGTTCGAGGGCTGCGACGATCTGGGAACTAGTTCTCAGGCGATACCTTTCAGAGCGTGGCACTGTTCGAACCATAGTTAATGTTCAAACCTACTGTTGAAAGTAAGCAAGAATGGCTGCCGAAGCAAAAGAGCAGAGATACTCATGAAATGAAGACAAGCAAGGTAACGAACTACAGTTATTCATTTAGTAACATTTAGGCCAGGTATTGTGGATACGATCGATAGAAATAGTGTCCACAATACCCATGGTCGAACTTATAAAAAGTTTGACTTTAGTTGACTTCTCTATCAGTTAAACCATTGCCGCGCTGATCCATATTTTCTGCTTAAGCCAAATTTGATTTTCAGACAGTCTGAAATCGCAGCGTGCCTGCAATAGACTCTGGGTGACAATTGCTCTTTAAAAAATGATCTTTGCTAAAATATCAGATCATACACGTTGTTTCTTTTACAGAGATTTGATTCTTAACTATCAAAGGGAATGAAATCTGTTGAGTGAGACGGTTCTTTTTCATTTTGATGGAGGATTTTAGGCCTCTTTTTACGCATTTCGAAGTTACAGATATTTCGTAAATTTTACCTGCATTCCCGCTGCTCAGAAAAATATTACAAAATTATTTTAGCATTTCTGGTATCACTCAAACTTTGATTGATGCCCATACCTCAAGTATTCTCTGCATAACAAATTTTCAAACATGTGAAGCTCTCTTTATCGACCCGGACCCGGTGCATGCTTCTGAGTATGCTACTTTTTGATGTACACAACCTCGTTGCCAGGGCTTTTTTGTTGTCAGATGGCAAAAGGGTCTGGGGACGAGGTTGTGATGTACAGTGAGAACCCATCAATAAGAAACATAACAAACTGCAGGCTGACATTTTGGTCCAAATCAAAGATTCTCGACATAACTTTTTGTTCTTTGCATGTTATTTTTGCCCAGAGAAGCAAACCATCAACTTTGATAACAAGATGCAGTTTTAAGCAGAATTCAATGCCATTCATTGCCCGTTACGAGGCTACCTTTGAAGGATAGGAAACGGGGAAGAGGGAATGAAGCGAGAAACAGGTTGGGGAAATATGTCCATGGGAATGACTTAAAAGGAATGACTTAGGGGAATGAGTCTAGCCAATAGCTTGTTTTGATGGTTTTTACTTGTATCAAGAAATATTGGGAGCACAGGGACTTCATTGATGACTTCACCTTGATTGAGTTATTTACTGGGGAAGATGAGGGGCACTAAAGTATTTACTATTGCTAGTTTAACTGATACATAGTGATGATTAGCATGGAAGAACAGCACGACATCTCAATCAGCCTCATCAAATTCGCTAAATATACTCTACGATCTAAGGAGTGGTCACAAATTATTACAGGGACAGCGGTGGAAGCAGACGAGGAGGGGTCTGAAATTTGTTAAAGAGTTAGATCGCTGGGGTCTGAAATTCGAAGGGGGGATTTTTGCTGGGGTCTGAAAATGGAAATTAGATCAGTTTGATCGTTTCAAAAATATTCAATTCTGTATATCCTGTCCCTACTCATTTCTCAGGTGTCTTTAAAAATGTTAGACATGGTGCTGGCATTGTTATGCATTAAAATTTGTTTTGCTGTTTGGGATCTGAAATTTTTAGCAAAACTTGGGTGGGTCTGAAGCTTTACATGGTTAGAATGCAGGGGTCTAAATTGTGGTTACACATATTCTCAAAATGCTTCCACCCCCTCCCCTGGTACTAATAATGGCTTCTCCACTAAAGGCCACAAAAACATTGATAAAAACTTTCAATAAAATTTTCCAGACGTTGCAAAAAGAATGCTTTAAAGGGAGTACAAAGACCAGCAGCCTTTGCCATCGTTTGTTTTTGTTTTTGTGAATTTCGTACAGTCAGTTATTCTGAAAGTTGTGCAGAGCAAGTCGCTGATTTCACCCAAAGCATGCTGGTCTTTCTACTCCCTTTAAATATATAAATATATATATATATGCTTGTTGAGCTATATTTCTATGCGTGCAAAAATTTAATATTAAAATTCAATAATGTAATGCGGATTTACTACTCAAAATTAATGTATTTACTTTATAAAGAGCATGGCAGCTAAATTTCATTTTGATATCTTCGAATAGCTTCAAATTCAATATTCATCATTTTGGAATAAAATTCAATATTGCGATGTGAAATTACTACTCGAAATTAATATTTGAGCATTTTCGCGTTTTTACTCTACATCATTGAATCCACTTACCAGAGGCTTGCCATTAATCGTTGAGCAGTTTCTTAGCAGAATATCGCCGCTTCTGTATACGTACATCCTTCACCACTCACTCCCTTACTGACTTGCAGAATTTTTTGTATGCAAAATTACAACTCGAAATTGGAGTTTGTATTTTAGCATGTTGCTCTACATGGTAGGATTCAATTTATCTTCAATTGTTGAGCAGTTCTTTCTCCGAGCTTCGGTTCTCAGCAGAATATCTCAGCGCCTGTATATGTACCTCCTCATTCGTCCCTTTCGTGCTGCTTGCAGAATTGTTTGTATGCAAAATAAAAACTCGAAATTAGAGTTTGTATCTAGCAATGTTGGTCTATGTCGTAGGATCCACTTGGTCATCAATTTTTGGGCAGTTTTTTCTCCGAGCTTTGGTTCTCAGCAGAATATCTCAGCGCCTGTATAGGTACATCATCATTCGTCCCTTTCGTGCTGGCTTGCAGAATTGTTTGTATGCAAAATCAAAACTCGAAATTAGAGTTTGTATTTAGCAATGTTGGTCTATGTCGTAGGATCCACTTGGTCATCAATTTTTGGGCAGTTTTTTCTCCGAGCTTTGGTTCTTAGCATAATATCGCCGCTTCTGTATACGTACATCCTTCAAAACTCCCTTACTGACTTGCAGAATTGTTTGTATGCAAAATTACAACTCGAAATTGGAGTTTGTATTTTAGCATGTTGCTCTACATCATAGGATCCATTTTATCTTCAATTGTTGAGCAGTTCTTTCTCCGAGCTTTGGTTCTTAGCAGAATATCTCAGCTCCTGTATACGTACATCCTTCATTCGTCCCTTTCGTGCTGCTTGCAGAATTGTTTGTATGCAAAATTACAACTCCAAATTAGAGTTTGTATTTAGCAATGTTGGTCTATGTCGTAGGATCCACTTGGTCATCAATTTTTGGGCAGTTCTTTCTCCGAGCTTTGGTTCTCAGCATAATATCTTTGCGCCTGTATTTGCACATCCTCAAACCATGTTTCATATTTAATTCTTTTAAGGAGGGTTTCCCTTCATCATAAGCTGGCTTTCAAAGGACCCTCCCCTTTCTGATTTGTAGAATTGTTTGTCTGCGAAATTACAACTCGAAATCATCAGAGTTTGTATTTTAGCAGTGTTGCTCTATATCGTAGCTCAGTAATTGCTGAGCAGTTTTTTTCTCTTTTGGTTCTTAGCATATTGTCTCCGTGCCTGTATCCTACATCTTTCATTCTCCTCTTGCTGACTTGCAGAATTGTTTGTTGCGAAGTTTGTTGGTAGTCAGTACCATAAGCGTACGGGAAGAAAAAATCTAGGGGGGCGGCCCGACACAAAGTCCATTGTTTATCAACATTTTTGCCCAACTGAGGGCAGATTTTTGCCCGATTGGGGCTGATTTTCGATGATTTTTCCAACATTGGGGGGCTGCCGCCCCCCCCCCCCCGCCCCGTACGCTTCAGTACACTGATCTAAAGATTTGCAACCTATGCTCTCTACATTATGGGATCCACTTTGTTGTTCAGCAGTTCGCTCTCCAAGCTTTGGTTCTTAGCATAACATCTCTGCGCCTGTATATGTACATCACATCCTTTGTCCTCCTCTTTGTCGTTTGCTATTCTCCTCCGCGTGGTTCTTTGTTTTTCTGTATTAGTTCTAGTTCTGTAGTTCCGTAGTTTCGTGATCCTTGGTTCCGTGGTCCGACCTCGCGGAGGAGAGAAGTCGCTTGCAGAATTGTTTGTCACGAAGTTTGTTATCATTATTTTATTATTATTATTCAATATTAATCAATAAAAATGAAAATTAATATTATTAAAATCAAGATTAATAATGAAAATTAATATTATTTAATAAAAATGAACCACCATCAAAGATAACAGAAGATTAAATATGAAAACAAAACTGTCAAAAGCAAAACGTTTCAATCATAAAACCTTCATCAGTTTATCATTATCATTATTATTATGTAAACTAAACCACCATCTGGCATAAACAGAAAATAAAATATAAAAACAGAACTGTTTATTTAAATACGTTTCGATAAAAATCTTCTTTAATTCATTATCATTATTATTATTATCATTATCATTGATATCAACTTCTTTCTCGTTGGATTGCAGTATATGATAGTGTAAAAATTAAACGAGACTTACTACGTAGTGACGTAGCTGATTATAGAGGAGAACTGAAAGTGGTTAGCTAATTGATTCCATGCATGTATGAGAACATCCATCCTCTCCGTGACACTCGCTGAATCCCTTCGTTGGTTGTCAGTACTTTGCGTAGCAAGTCCCTAATCTGCAATTTATGCAACAACACTCATTGCGAGAACGTGCTTCTATCTCCCTTCTAGTAATTGCGTATCTGTTGTGGTAGTCTTCACTTAATTGTTTCTGCATCAGAAATTGTATCTCATCTCTTCTTCTCTGCTCAAAATCTTGTTCTGCGTGGTCCTTAAACTCCATTTTGTTTTTGTCTGCTAGTTCTTTCACCTCAGTTTCTTTGCTTGCCGCTTGAAGATGTTCAACGGTAAATGCGCGCCGTTGATGTAGTAAGAAATTGTTCATTGTTGTGATTTCTAACTGCGGCGAGTTTGCTGTTGTAGGCTGTGCCGCTGGCGGTGTTGCGTTGTTTATCGGTGGTCCGTGCGGACATATTACTGGTGTAGTTCTTCTGGCCGCAGCAGCCGCTATGTTGTTTGTTCTTCGTCTTCCCTCCTTTCTGAACTTCGCGCGACGATTTTGAAACCAAACCTATGGGAGGAAAGTTAAAGTTAGTTGACGGAGATCGTATCGTATCTGATGATTTCGGAAGGTGCGTCCACATTGATTTGCTGGAGGAACAATAGCGTATGTCAGCGTTTTTTGCCCCATTAATAGATTACCTGTACAGCTCCGTCAACTCACTTTAAATGATCGAATAATAAGAGAATAGTTCGCAAAACTACCAATATGATTGTATGTCAGTAAACGAAAGTCTCTGCCAGACATCATTAGAAATTGCGTCCAATTTTGAGATACAGTAAAAACCCGCACATAAGAACCTAAGATTTTGAACTCAGCCTGTTTAGGTTCTTATGCAATGAGGCATATCCAGTAATCAGGGTGTAGGTTCTTAACACAGGGAAATATGCGAATCTAAATCTTAGCCAAATTTATTTACATTCTTGGCCCTATCCATTTCAACCCAAGCTTACCCAGTTTACCCCAGCAGGCCCTGCCTATCAGTTCTGTGAGTAATGTTTTGGAGTCCATGAAGGAGGTTGATTGGCAAAACGTTGCATTTATTTCCCAATGATTGAATGAAACGCTTTATTAAGAACCTAGTTAAGATATCAGCCTGAAATGGTTCTTATTTATTGTGTACAATCTATATTATTTCAGGCTGTAGGTTCTTGATAGATGAAGGTTCTTATGTGCGGGTTTTTACTGTATGATATAAGTGAAGGAGTTTGTGTCATTGCTCTGGTCAGTATGCATAATCGCTGAAATTCTTATTTGCATATCTCATCCGTAGGGATTTCTATAGATATTTCAACGAAGGTCAATATTCTTCGACCGGAAAATGAACGCAGCTCCGGCCCCAAACCGCGCCAAACAAGCTATGTGCCTAAACATGTAATCAACTCTAGACTGGACCTCTGGACGGACATCTCTGCAACTGATTTATCACAAAATTGCAAATAACTGAAGTAATTTAGCATCCATTTCAGTTTTTGCGAGGGTACTAGAAAATTCACCTCAAATGACCGATTTTGTCTCCAGGAGTTAGAAAGCGGCGATCTCATTGGCTGAATAGCATGAAATGGGATGATTTCCGTGTGCTCTGGCAACCAGTAAGGATTTGGGCCTTATCTTGTCTGTGCAGAGCTATCTGAACGAGAAGCTGTTGCAGTTAAAAATCCTTTGTCATAAGTAAAAAGCTATTGTGAGTTTGTCAACACAACATACACCAATTATTTATGCCCTTCAAATGTCTGATGACTCTAAATTCATGACACATTGAATGTTAAACCTATGACAAAGAATAAGGGATCAAATGACCGTGGACATTTTTTGGAGATACGATCCAAAGTGGGGACATTTCCTGTATCCAAAATACGGTGGAATTTCTAATGGTTCAGACCTACCACCGATTGTCCCAAAAAAAAGTATACAGATTTGGTTGACTTCAGTGATGTGAATTTAACTTTAATCAATGGCTAATCGTTCTCAAAATGTTCTTCGATAGTTAACTTGAACATAGTTACCTCGTTTGTTGGTATTAGTGCTTTAAGAGCAGAAATGTCAATCTTGAAAGCTCAATTTGTGTCCACTTGCAAACCAGAGCTTAGGCCTAAAGGCCTAAGCAAATTCCTGAAGCACATCGAAATTAAGAACTGAAATTAATGAAAAATTAAGAAATTTCCCAATAGGTGACTGGGTGGTGACTTCTGGAAACAGAATAGCAAAATGTTGTTTAAATTTTATGAAGGCTATGATTGATTTATACGCTGTGCCTTAGGACATTGCTTAGGCCAAAAGGCTAAAGCTCTGGTTTGCAGGAGGAGGCAAATTTGAGCTTTCAAGATTCACATGTCTGCTCTCAAATTACCAATATCAACAAAAGAGGTATCTATGTTCAAGTTAACTATCGAGGAACATCTTTAGAGTGATTAGACTTTGGGTGAAGCTAAATTCACATCGCTGGAGTCAACCAAATCCGTCTGCATTTTTTGGGTCTCCCGGTATGACGTCATACAGTTAATGATTTCGCTTTTTGATGGCTTGTTTATCCCCCTTAAAACTCCATAAACAATAACATGCTGAACAATGAATTACGTCATATTTGCCCCTGAGCGTTACATGCTCGGCGCACAGCCAATTTCGTAAACAGTAACGTAATTTCTCACTAATGACACTAATTTCAATAATTACGCCTAATTATCATAATTTTGCGCTCAACCACATAATTTGTCAGCTCAAGATTTGCCAAATTTTGTGTAAATGTATTTACTAGACTTTTGCATGAAGCATTCCATCCTTTATGATACCGCGATTGGTATTGTTAATTAGGCAGTAGATTTGCATCTGTCCAGGATTTTTCCTGCCGCAAATTTAATTGGAAAGCTTTAATTCTGAAATTATTTAGATTTTGCCACATTTATTGGTTTATGGCCAAGCAATCATATGGCACGAAACTGTAACGATTTCTAGCAATCGCATGTTCAAGCTTTATGTGTACAACTTTGCGCTGACTACTTCGAAATCCAGTGTCGGTTAGTTATTCCCTCGTGTTAGTTTTAAAAAAACCTTTTGGCTGGGAAGTAAGCTGTTTTCTTTGCCACTACTGTCTACTCTAAAGTGAGAGTCACGTCTTTAAAGAGGATATCTCATTTGTGTTGCTGTCCCAGTTGGCATACAACATACAACATACAATGTGCTAGATTTACATCGTGCTAGTAGACACCAACATTGAGACATTTACATAAAATATATAGTACAATACAATACAAAACAATGAAATACACTGCAATGCAACATTCATTTGCTTTGGAGAGAAGTGATATTTATAGTTACATTTACATTGTGTTAGTAGATATCAACATTGAGACATTTACATTTATAGTGCAATATAGTACAAAACAATACAATACTACACAACATGCAATATGCTACATTTACATTGCGTTAGTAGATACCAACACTGATAGGCAAAGAATGTAAAGCAAGTTATACACTCCTCTGCTCTGAAATCAACCTGCAAGGAACAACGTATATACAATATGCTAGATTCGCGTCGTGTTTGATACCAACTTTAGCTGTAAAGCTGTAAAAATTGATGTTTGTTGATAGTGGCGAAAATCATTTTGGCATCATTAAACTTCTGTCGGTTATTCCAATGATACATGGTCCTATCTGATATTCAGATTCAGTTTAAAAACTGAGAATAAACTTGTTGTCCCGGTGGGTGCAATTCAATAGTAAAAGGTACACCACGCTCGTCCATACCATTTTATAGGATACCCTTTCTCTGACTTTCTAGTTGGTGAAAAGACCCCTTATCATGGAGATCTTTGAAGGTAACCCCCACTCCGACCTTTAAAAGAGTATCAATGAGCCCTAAAAATATATGTGCGGTACAAAAACTGGTTATAAGAGAAAGGTTTAGAATTTTTGCACTTTATTTCGATTCACTTTGCTGATATCTCTTTGTTGGAAAACAGTAGAATCCTATAAAACTTGGGGTATCAAACTTGGATCAGGTGAAATTGATTTTTATTTTAGGGTCCCGAGTCCACTGGCATTGAACTGTTTTGGGTTGGGATATCGTCTGAAGAAAAATACCCCTTTTTCTGAGATTCTAGGTCCTAGGATTCTGCTTCGAATATACCCCTTTCTCAGCGAAATCATGGATGAGCATGGTGTCATGTTTTCATAAACATTGCACCTTCTCTTGATATCACTGGCTCTGCAAAAATGGCATGCGAACAGAGCTGCTATCACTGTTGTGCACTGTTGAGAATTTGTCTGATCTCTGCAAAATGTATGAAAAAATTTCTTGATCTAGAATGCTTGCAGACCAGCTAGAGGGTCAGTCAATTTACATGTCTCGATAATTTGATTTTCATCATTGATAATCCTGCTTCAAGAAATAATATAAAGATAATGAATTGTGTAGAGAAAAGGCGACGACTGCAAGCTGTGCGTCCGACCAATGGCCTGATCAAGGTGGACGAATTTTGTAAAAGTGTGTTGTCAATTGTAGTCAATTTTGGTCGGATCTTGCTTGAAGATGCTTGCAGCGAAGAATTGTGTAAAAGTTTTTGGGAGGCAGGAACACCGCAAAACAACGCGAAAGCAAAGGCAACTATTTTTTGGCTTAAATATTGATTGTATATAATAGCCGTATATATAAGAGCTGATATTTCACCTCGGTAAACGAGACTTCGTCGGAGCTAAATTAGCAGAATTGCAAATTGAACAGTTCAGTTTAGTTCAGTTTAATTTTGAAATTCCAGTACAAACAAAAATCTTTCTCAAATGCATACAATTAACTAGAATAACAAATTACAGACAAATTTTACAATAAGAGTGCATATATTTTTGTACGGAGGGAAGTTTCTTGAGGAGGAGCTCTCTCAGTAGGTGGACTAATCGAGAAGAGCAAAAGGTAAACTGTAACTTGATTGGCTACGCCGTGCTGCATCGTAGAGGTGAATGTGCGAAGATGGTGGAATGAGCCTTACTCCACAAAGACCCTCAACTTTTGCTCATTGAATTGAATTGATGTTGTTGTTGTCGCTTCAGTGAAGGCCGTGTTCCCTAGAGATGTAAAACCGAACAGAATCTCAATACACTTCTTCAATATAACAGCCTCGTTTTGGAAATGTATCAAATTTTGTTTCTATTGTTCATATGAAAATTTCAAGCCCAGATTCGGATTTAGCACCCAAACTTTAGTCCAGCTTCGTGTTGGCGATTGTGATGTTGATTTTATGGCGATATAAAGTTTAAAAACTTATAAGGGATTTGACCGTGAAAAATCGTTCAGGGTGAAACTTTACACCCTGAGTCATTTTCACCTTTGCATCGCCATAAAGTCAAAATTACTACCGATAGCAGCATAAAAACATGCAGTTAGACTAAAGTTTGAGTGCTAAATCCGAATTCGGCCTTTAAAATTTCGTATCAAAGAATTTTGAATATTTTCCAAAACGAGGCTGTATATTGAAGTGGTGTATCAGGGACAACAATCCAATCAGAATATGGCTCAGAGGGAGGCGGTTTTTGTGATTATGGTTTGAAGAAACATTCATCTAAGTGCTGGTAGCCAGTTTCATGGTACAGCAGATCTGGAAAACTTCTTTTTGTGGCGTTTTAGGCTCGGTGGTTTTGAGAACAAATTTGCTGATAATTTAGGCCATGTTGAGGCATATAGGTACATATGATATCAGGACGAGGCTAATTCATTTCTGGAAGCGTAATGAAATGAGTCGTAGTTGTAGCTGTATCAGTTAAGTCAAAGAGTGAAACTACGACATGTAATGAGTCGAGTGGGAGCTACGCCGGTGGTGATGTGAATGTATCAGTGTAGATGTTACTTGCCTTTATAACGTATTGTGGCAATCCAAGTTTCTCACTGAGCTGTTCCACTTTGTCAAGAGCTGGGTATCTATGTTTTGCAAAGAGAGCCTCGAGTTCATTTCGTTGCCATGTTGTTATTGTTGTTCTTGCTCGTCGATGCATACTCGCATCACAGTCGTCTGATTCATCGTCAGCCTTGTTCACATCCTTCTCATTGTCCATGTGCTGTTGGAACTGAGGCTGGTTTTGTGAATGAGGAGAGCTTTGTATATCTGCAGATAAACAGTACCACTACCGGGTGAGCCAGAAAAAGTTCCCACTTTCGAAAATTCGTAGCACCACAAGTACTCATAGATTTGAATGATTCAAATTTTAGTTAAAAACCAAAATATCAAAATATTTTTGTGATTTTTTTCGTCTTCTTACGAGCACTGCAAATATAGGTAAATTCAACTTTACAAAAATTTCATCTTTTAAAAAGGACTGAAAAAGGGCCTAAAACACTTGATCAAATCGTTAGGACTCTCCTCACACAGAACAATATACACGGGCGTTTCACCTCTCTCAAGAGTAATGCCTCGTTCAATTCCTACCCTGACCATCCCCCCCCCCCCGGGACACCCCCGGGCATTTGCTCAAAAATATTGCCGGCCCGGGCATTTGTCCTTAAATTTTTTCCCAGCCTCCGGCCATTTGAGCAAGGAATTTTTCGTTGACCCCTAGGCTGCCCGGAGGGATGGTCAGGGTAGGAATTAAAGGAGACATTAATCTTCAGAGAGATGAAACGCCCGTGTGTATTGTTCTGTGTGAGGAGAGTCCTAACGATTTGATCAAGTGTTTTGGCCCTTTTTCAGTCCTTTTTAAAAGATGAAATTTTTGTAAAGTTGAATTTACCTATATTTGCAGTGCTCGTAAGAAGACGAGAAAAATCACAAAAATACATCAATCTTTTGGCTTTTAACAAGAATTTGAATCATTCAAATCCATGAAGTACTTGTGGTGCTACGAATTTTCGAAAGTGGGAACTTTTTGCTTCACATTCATTAATTTGAAGGTTGCAACGTTGGATTGCAAAATAGCTCGAACTCTTTATGTATGAAGGGAGTACAAGCTTTCGGCACATGAGAAGAGCGACGTTTGAACCAGGCCTTACTATCGTTGCGGCAACATTCTGCGTTATCCAAATTAAAGAATTTAGAATGATCAACAAATATTTCCTTCTCAATCTCTAAGCCAAATTTGATGGAAGGAGGCTGCTAAATAAGGAAAATGTTATCTTTGATATTTTGTGATGTTGTTTGACAAGAGCGCAAAGATATTCTCATTCAGCCCTTTTCCAGGAAGTCACGAAGCTCTCCCTTTGTCCATCGTCAGTACTTTATTGAACTTTTCCTGTCACGTTTTACGCTTTTGTTTTGATCCACGCTTTATCTGCTACTTTAATTTGTGTAATTTCCCATCTAATATCCTATTTACGGCATTCTTCTTGTGGCAAGTAACTTTGCTAAAGATTGGTTTCTGTTTATCTCCTCCCCTCTCCCCCTTTGGACAGATTTCAGGACACGATGAGGCTAACAAAGCTTCTGAATAGATATCTGAGAACGTGGATCATGTTAAACGTGGCACGATATGACGGGCAAATTGCGATCTTCAAAGTTTGCGAATTAGTGACTCAAAGGACCTTGATGTTAAAAATCATTCGTTCCGCATGGAAGTCTGTTACCAAGACTTGTAATTTTGACCATATCGAAAGTGTGACAATTTTATGGAACTTTCTTTACCCATCTTGGAAAGGGCGAAACATTGCCAGATTTCTTTCAAATTTTCAAACTGCTTGTGCAAATTCGACGCTTAACATTTATGGGTTGGTATATAGTAATTTGTTAGTGCAGTGCAACCGATCTTGTAACAAAGACGTGCCTTACTGATTTTCGTGTCTTGTGCCATAGTGGCATCCGTGCTGTTGTGGAACAGAAATGCTTAAAGAGTAGATGCAAAAACTAATAGAGTTTCATAGTATCCCCATTTTGTTCTTCCAACATTCTCCTAAAAAATATTGCATATTTTATCATAGTTAGTATTTTGGTTTGTGCTGGAGGGTCAAACAGATTCCCCGAGAATAAGTACCGCTTGAGTCAGTAAAGGCATGGGATGTTTAAGAAGACATACTTAAACGAAGAACAATTCAAAACGAGTGTGTTGAAGTTTTGTTTTGCAGAAGAATTATTGAATTAGTTATAGAAATTTAGTTTGTTAAAGTCGGTCATTTCTTTCCGTATTTTTGTGCGATTTTGTGATATAGCTAATAAGTGTTAAATTGATATTTCCCAAAGAACGAAGAACATGTTACTATAGTTTTTACTTTTGTTTTCCAACACAATGCATGCTTTGTTTCAATTTGTTGGTAGAGAAACAGTCTGTTTGTTATGAGTTAAAAGTTCACACGTGCATGAATATCAATCTTAATTGAAGGCCTATATTTTAGGAATCTTGCGAAGCGCGATTTTGCTAAATCACTCGCAATGATAGAACGAAATGTCCGACTGCGATCAAAACATTTTTATTCTAAGTTAGCCTTTCTTCTATGCACTAAAGTTTAAAGAAAAGAATTTGCGAAGTAAGCTGCATCGGTAAGAATTGGCAAACTCTCCACATTTTCTCTCACTCTCCCGGTAGTAGAATTGACTGAACTTGTTTCGGCAATGTCCATTTCAGCAAATACGGGAAATTTTTTCTAGTAGCGTTGCAAGGTTATGACTGTAAATACAGTGTGTTTCAGAAACAACGCAACCCAACTATAATTAACAATCTTACAAAAATGATCAGTTTCGAGTAGATGTATTGTATACTGTTCGAAAGCACAATCTATCTTCTTCCCATTTCATTTCATTTCATTTCATATATTTATTTAAAGTTGGTATTTACATAGTTTTAAAAGAATAAAGCTAATTTACACCAACTATTTACAATAAACCCAAAGTAATACATGCTAATTTACAATCAAAGGAATTCAGTGTCTATTTACAAATTGTACAAAGGCAACTGGTTCCATCCCAAGTTTTAATTTCCTTTAAAGCTGCAACAGACGCTACATTCTTTGCATCATCGTTTAGGGTATTCCACAGCATAGCTCCCCTAAATCTAAGGGAGTTTATCCCATATTTAATCGTGTGAGACCTCTGAGGAAGCTCACATAATACTTGTTTTCGTAAGTTGTAAGTAATAGATTTTGTTTGGAAATTCTCCCAGAGGTATGACGGATTTAATTGGTGGAGCATTGGTGGAGGTTCTTTCCGATGATATGTAGTTTGAATACATTGCTAGAATTGTTCATCATTTAAATGATGTTTGAATGAGAATGGCCAATTTCAAATACAGCATGCTGTAAGAGCAAAGTCAAGACCTGTTTTAACGTACAAAGTTACAAAGCAGATTTCGTGAAGTATTTCAGGCTTAAAAGCAGTTGATGTGATGCCCTTTGGTATAAGTCCTACAACTTTACTCCCATGAAATATATTCACTGAAACTGATAAAAGAAGCTCTCACTAAGATGAATATTTGCCTATGCGAATGTCCTGGCACTTTCCTTTATCTAAAATAGACCATACGCACCAAAAAGTCAATTGAATGATGAATGATTCAATTAATACGCTCAACCTGGATATCATTGGAAAGAATATCTTTCGTATGGTATGCGTCAACTTTGTTCAAATATTTAGTATATTCCGAAGAGTCTCGAGTAAAGTTGGGTTGCGTTTGTTCTGAAACGCCCTGTAGAAGGTAAGCAATACAATTTTCAGTTTTTTCTTATAACTGTAAGGTATCGAGAATAAAGTAAATCGATATTGATAGCTAGGATGAAATGATTGAGAACAATCTCGCTCCGTCCATCACATTCAGAAATCTTATTCGCAGTTAGTAAGAATACATTTGAGCAATTGGTAAAACATTCGAAAAAATCTTAAATGGTAGTTTTGGCGTATAGAACTTTGCGGAGATGTGTTTTTCCTTCAATTCTTTCAATTCTCTGCCATCATGAAGTTGGATATTTACATATCATGACATTTTTCCATAGTAACATGTGATAAAAAGCGTTCGTTCTCGACGTCTTATTTTCAAAATAGTAAGCGATGCTGCCCATAACTATTCCGTTTCCATCAACCTTTGGTATACTTTGCTTACCTTTGATTGAAACAGGTTCATATGCCTCGTGTAAATTCCCATTCAACTTGCCTGCAATCCTCTGCTCCTTTGTGACCGACGATGTTGCTCCATATAATATCTTCTCAATACTAAAATTCATATTGACCTTACCACGAAATGCTATCACCTCCCTCTCCGAACGTCAGACGCATCTGAGCTTTCTCAACAACGACTGGCACCATTTATCAGGTTAGTGTCATAACAGAAACAAACATTCCGAGGAATTTGGGGATTAATGCTCCTCACTGTTTGTCGATTCGTCCTTTGCATTAAGTAATAGCTATTCAGTTGCAAAGTACCTGTAAAATATCTCTAAATTGTCCCTAGATTGTCCGTAAATTGTTCTTAAATGTTGGCATCATCAGTTGAAGTTTTGTGGACAAATTAGCGATAATCCCAACTGTGGGACAATGTTACCTATTAACCGGCAAATGTCCACTATATGTCCAGAAATTTTTGATGTTTAAGTTGTAGAGATTAAAAGCTGGGTCAGTATGTTTTTATGCATAGATTAGATCTTGCAAGACACATCCAGAAGACCGTTATGATTTGGGGTTTTTGCGGGACATTTTAAAACTTGGGATCAATTCCGTAAGCTTATTGTCTACATCATAAATAAAATTAGAGTACTTACCATTGTGCGCTGAACATTCTTAAATTGTGTAAACTGTGAAAGGTGTTAAGGTGGAGAACAGGTTTTTCAGATGTCAGTTCTCTCAGTATACTTCTTACAGAAGAGCTGCTGACAGCATAAAGTGATTCTTGTAAACTTTCAAAATCCAAAATGAGTGATTTTCATCATGTAATGTGTTTCTTTTGCATTCGTTAATGTCTGTTGAGACATTTCAAGGGAGTTGGTGCCTCAACTTGTGTGTGTTACAGTATTAAGTTCAGATGTTCTACAAGACTCTATTATGGCGCCCTTGCTCTTGAATATTCGTCAGTGATCGTTTATAAAACTGGCTCACTTAGATTTAATTTGATAAGTTCAGTAAGTATCAGTCATCTCAGCATTTCTTGCAAAGGCAAGTATTTGTTAATGAGACCAATCCTAGGGTTGGGGTTGGGATTAGGACAAGGGTGACCCTCATCTTAAACCCAACCCGGTTTTTGTAATACAATAGCATGAGTTGCTTTAGATTGACACCTCAATTCAAAGCGATTAGCGATTGCAGACAAAGGAAATTCTCTCAACCAGCAATTCAAAACAAACAAAGCCGCAAAAGTTTCTTTGAAACCCAGGTAGCTAGCTCGCTCATTGTGCATTCCAGAAACTGTTTTTAAGGGCAAACATGAGCGTAGATCGAAAGAAGAAGGATGCATCTACACATCTGCCGCGGGCATTTTATTTGTTTGGTTCAAAAGCCGTTTAGGAGGCGATTCAATTCTCTTATTTTTTTGGGTGTTATCAAACATTTACTGCTCAGCTTCTGGACCAAAGAAATAAAATGCCCGCGGTAGATGTGTAGATATATCCTTCTTCTCTCGATCTATGCTCATGTTTGCCCTTAAAAATGATTTCTGGAATGCACAGCGAGCGAGCTAGCTACCTGGGTTTCAGAGAAAATGTTGCGGCTTTGTTTGTTTTGAATTACTGGTTGATAGCATTTCCTTTGTCTGTGATCACTAATCGCTTTGAATTGAGGTTTCAACAAAAGCAACTCGTGCTATTGTATTACAAAATCTGCCCTTGTTGGAGTTATGAAGTTATGGGCTCTCCAAGACTCAAGAGACAAAATCGGCTAAGGCTCGTCGAAGGTTCTCGAACCTCTTGAAATCTCCTTTGAATATTATGTGGCGAAAGGACAAAAGCAAGAACAATTGAAAACGCAGATTTTGGCGTTTTTGGGTCGTTCTTACAACAATCACAATTGTTATTACTATTGTCTCTCGGCCAGAATTTATATTTTTCAAGGTTCAGTACCTCATCGGTTTGTGTGTGAATTGGAGAGGCCATAACTCCTCGAAACATGGAAATATTTTAACGTCATCCATCAAACTTGTGTACCGAAACATCTGGAGAGTAGATTTCTTTAAAAAGATCGGGAAATTTCAAGAAGTTTTTGTCCTGGTTGCCCGAACTATTTTAAGATGAACTCTAACCACGGGACTACATTTAGCAAGTGGCAAGTCACTCCAAAATCGCGAAAATCTTGAAAAATGATGAAAATCTCCAAACCCCATTAAATGATACGAATTTTCAAAAAATCTGTTCATAATTCTTTAAAATCTCAAATTTCGTTTAAAATCCTCAAAAATCTTACAGTATCTTAAAATCTCTGAAAACCTGAGAGATTTTAGAAAATTGCAAAGAATGGCAAAAGGATGTATGTATTTGAAAATTTGAATTTATCGAGAAGTATCACATCTTACTATGATGAGCTATGGTCACATTAGGTATTAAAGTGGTATGCGGTCGAAAGCATGTGTCGCAGTGTGTCGATGGTCTGATCAAACCGAACATGTGTCGATGGTCAAACCGAACTAACATTTCGCCAAATATTTCATCGAACATTTTGTTCGAAGCCTGTGATCAGAAAATGCCTGTGCCGTTACCTAGAAGCTGCAGCAGAGCATGCTCAAAGGCACCATGGTTTAAATAAGCTCAAATGTTTGGTGAAAAGTTCGTTTGAGTAGTCAAACAGTTCCAACATTGAAGAGAACAACAAAAACAAAATTTGTTTTACCTGATCAAACTCCATCCAACATCGTCAAACAGATGGACAGGGTGCATTCCATGCACTTAGGCCCGAAGATCTTCGGCGTAGACATGACTTTTTGTCGGCGTAGCGGCGTCATTTTTACAATAAAATCGGTTCTTGGCGTGACGGCATACGAAAATCTGCCTACCTTGGCGTTAATGTGAAGTTGTCCTTGATCTTTTCATATGTGAATTAGCAGTTCCCTTTGGTATGATTAAATATATATGATGTGTATTCTCTCTCCCTGAAAATACCTGGCGCACGAAAGCTTAGGGCTCGGCGTACCTTCGGCGTAGGTTTTACATGGAATGCACCCTAGGAAGGACAAACACGTGACCAAACAAGGTGGCAACATTTCATCAAACTCGAGGTTTTATAATGTTAGGAAGAACGTTCGATCTGTTTGACCCGCGGGGAATGGGGGCTTAAGGTTTTTGAAAGATATTCTGGTTTCGAAATCATACCTTGAAACTGGTGGTTATACCCAGCTCCTCTTCGTAATCCTTCGTTTGTTTCGTATGTTGTGCTTTGGCTTTGGGTGTCATCATTGAGCGAATCACTAGTTGTCGAAGCTGTTGTGTCCCTGAGTATCTCATCGATGCTGAATTTAATTGCTTTCCCTTTAGATTTTTGCTCCATGCTCCACGCTTGCCGAGAAGATCAGTGTCCCCATGCGGAGTACCCATCGTTTTGAGAGATAACACATCGGCAAGATGAAAGCATCGAAATCCATGGAGGCACGTCGTGGACAAAAGTCACAGCCCTCAAATGGGGTCGTAAATTGTAAAGCAGTTCGTAGATTGTGTGAAAGCGAAGTGAGGCTGACCGACAGAGATGATGTCGTTGCTAGTCCTTGCTTTCGTATGACCATGCTTTCGTTGCTGTCGTTGATGTCGTTGATGTTCGTTGATGTCGTTCCTATCCAGAACCAACCAGGCCCGCCTGCCTATTCCTCGTTTTCCAGCCCAACCCCCACACGATAAAAATTAGCAAATATCACCATTAAGTAAGCATAGTCAAATCTATGGTCAAATTAGTTTATTTTTCTAATACGTGTTTGCAATAAAACTTTATTAGATGATTTGTTAGATAATTGCGAATCTTGTTCTGGTGGAAGCTTCTGGTGGTTACAATGTGGACAAAAATGGAAGCACGCAGATGGGGTGGAAGCTTTCAAAGTGGGTCATATTTTAACCCTATAGTGGTTGGGCTATCTGACACGTCCTATTTTGGTTGGGGGGTCAAAAAAGCCCCCCCCTACGTAACTCTTGACTGGAGATAGATAGAGCAACCAGATTTGGTGTACTAATAGTCCCAGGCATGTACTTTACGAAAATATAAAAATTAACCTAAAATTAACTGTCATTATTGCTTGCGTCAGCATTTTTCTTTGTGTGGTCAAGAAAAGTGGCAAAATTGGTGAAAATCAGGAAAAATCCGATAAAATTTGATTTGGAGCACAATTTCCATCCAAACATGACAATTATGATAGTATACATCAAATAGCACTACCCTGCAAAACATCTTTGCAAAATTTTGCTACTTTTTTCGCGAAAATTAACATTTGAGAAATGGCGATTTTGACAGAGTCAGTTCCGGAAAATTATCTCCCTCCCCCTCATTTGTCAAAATATTTTTATGGAACTTCTTCAGTCATTGCACAATAAGTGTTAGCAAAAAGTCAGAAAGTTTCAGGGTCATAATTGTTATCCTGACAGAGTTATAACAAAAAGTCTACTAGGGGGGCAAATTTGCCCCCCCCCCCGCCCAACCAAAATAGGGTTAATGACACGATCCAGGAGCAATGACAGCAACGATTTACGATTTGCGACCCCATCTGAAGGCTATGACTTTTGTCCACGATGTGACTCTATAGAAATCACCACCACCTGTTATCCAGGACCTTGCGTTGAGGGGTTTCGGTCATCTTTGTGTGGATGAAAATGTTAACTAGTGTAGTAAATATATCCTCCATTATGATTTTGCAATAAGTGCAACAAAAGGGTGATAATTGTACGTTTGTTGATGCTTGTTGTTCAGAAATCGAAGAGTTTCATCTTCACACATCCAAAGTAGATTTTGTCTCGAAAAGACAAAGTCAGACAATTCGTTAATCAGGATAAGGATATCCGTATTAATTAGCTTTAATCAGCAGAAAGTCTTTGTGGTATCATTTTCAAATCGGTGAAATTCGTTAAGAGGATAAAAATGATTTAATGTGGTTTGTTGATTTTTTGTTCTTGGTAATTATTTAAACCTCAAGGGAATGCACTTATCCTTTTATTATTATCAATCTTCCAAGGATTTACTTTGGTATTAGGCGCAGCAATTAAATTGAAGTTGATTCATGAAAAAAAAATTAAAGGCAATCTGTCCCCTTCGATGAATGAAAATAAAATCGATAAAGATCTCTATTGTATATTCCAGAAGTTGGTGTTAATTCGCTTTATCCAAAGATATCAGGGTCATAGAGACTCAGTGATGCATGAATTTAGCTGCAGCATAAATAAGGTAAATAAAGCAGCAACCAAGGCCAGAACAATAGGGGACAGATTGCTTGTAAGCTGTCAAATTGAATTTTGTTTCATGCGGCTATTACTAAAATATGGAACGGGAAATCGGGGAATATGGAAACGGTAAGAGATATCGGTATTGAGTTTACGGTATCTTCAACAACCACTTTATGCAAGTCTGCTACGTAAAAGTCAACGGAATCCCCCATGGGATCTTTGGATCATTTTGAAAAGTGTGCTTGTACAGGGTGTCCCAAAAAACATGTGCGCTGTTTGAGTGGCTTCTGCGGAGCCGCCATAAATCCAATTGTTCTGTTTTTAAGATTCTTGACAGAAGAGACTTCAAATTAAAGATTGACACCGAGTTTGAGTAAATCCGATCACTAGTTGCTGATTTATGGAGCAAGAAAGCCAAAATTATTGGCTGCCTCAAAACCAGAGGATTCATTATTTTCCATTGCGTTAAAATCAACGAAATTTATTGCAAAAAACATACTTAGCCCTGTTTTCTGATGTTCATAAGTGAAACAGATAGTCATACATTGAATTTTGTAACAAACAAGAATATTGGACATATCTAGGGTTGCTAGGAATGGAAATGTGCAACACAAGTGCTTCAGGCCATGACATGCATCCATCAGATATTTTGCTTCTCAAAAGTGATAAAGTCGTTTTAAACCAACAATACTGCGTTCAGCATGGTGCTTGGTCGATATTCTTGAAGAATATGGTCATTGATTACTCCCAAATACGTCTCCTGGCATAACTGTAAAGTTTAAGTCAATTTAATGCTAAAATTCAAAATATAAGGTTAAGTACGGAGACAAAATCCTCTGGATTCGAAGCAACCAATGATTGTGACTTTCTTTCTCAATAAATCAGCAACCACTTGTCAGATTTACACAAACTCGGTGCCAAACTCTAAGTTGAAGTTTCTTCTATTCACAAATCTAAAAAAAGAATCCACTTTCGATCACTTTTCTTCAAAGTTCAAGGGGAGGGTTGTATCGCTCTTCCGAAATGGCGTACGAGATTTTTTAAAACAATAGGATTTTTAGGGATTTTTCACGGTTTTTTCTCCCCCGTGAAATTGAGGAGACAACTGCCCCAACAGGCTTGGATGAATGTGCAATAGGGACGCGTTGGTCATGGACAAAGGACGTTTTCCATAGCTTAAACATTGCTCGATACAGCCCACGAGAGATAACATTAACGCCATGAACTAAGCTGCGCGAGGACATGACACTAAGGCGTGTCACACAGATACTTTGCCTTTTATTGAAAACTCCCTGGCCATCTTACTTAACTTATCCATTGAAAACAGCCAGTTTCCAGACCCATGGAAGATAGAGTAGAGTGTCGGCTGTTGTAATCGGACGGCGGTGGTAGTCGGACACTTGCGAAAACCGAATGAAAGGTATGTTACAAAGGAAATCCATCAAAGTGGGTATTTCTTGGTATTGAAAGCTAACATTAATAGATACTAAACAACTGTACGAAAAGCCTTCATGAATGTAAAACAGGCCAAAGGAGTTGCTTTCGTTGTGCTTGGCAGTGTAGAAGTTGTCGTTGCTAATATCACATCCCTGATTCAAAACCCTGAATCCGTTCCAGAAGCAAAAATCTAAAACAATCAGTTAAATTGGATGTCTAGCTTGTAAATAACTCATAGCATTATGCCAACAAAGACTTAAAACAGCTTCATATAAGGGAGGACAGCGGATGCCCTATCGAATGGTCTTAAAAGTTCATGGCGTGGCAGTGGTTTTCGGACACCAAATAAATCAGTTGTTTGGGAGCATGAATAAAGGACGGATTTGACTGTTTTTTGGATTTTGATATTTCATTCATAAATATCAATACATATATTAATCGAGTAATGAGATCAAAACAATATTTTTCGAACGTATCTCCTAGCTTTTAGATTGTTTTGTGTGCACCGAGAGCTCTCCAGAATGTCATTGCGAGAACCGACAGTCGAACCATTGACTTTCTTCGCACATTCTGCGTTGTGAACTCACTGTCCGAAAACCACCGCCACTGTCCGAAAACTACCGCCAAGATCAGTCTCAAAAACATCGTTGTGAAAGAAATGCAGGCAAAGTAAAGAACCGCAAAATATGTCCAAATACCTGTCCATTCACATGGTACTTTTGGTTTTCGTCTTTGATTAAAGTTTCTTATGAAAATATTTAGTTTTCCTTAAGCGTCCGACTACCACCACCGTCGGCACCCTACCATCCTCGATAACGATGAGGAATTCACCGTTGAAGTTGAGGAAGAAAGCAAAACATTGCAGAAGAAAGATTAAATTAGATGAAAATTTGGTTTGTTGAATCGGTCATTTCTTTCCATATATATCTCCGTTTTTAAAAATAGCCTTAAATAAAAAACTCCTGTAAAATAACAACAACCAAAATAAACCTGTAACTAGAGAGAAAACTGTTGAATCTCGGTTTTTGTGATATTGCTACTTTGGTGAAAGGGTTTCGTAGTTAAAAGAACTCTCTTGCTTTCTAGCAATGCCATTTAAATGAAGACTCACTTGGGGCTACAAAATAAGCTATAATATGTTTTCTTTTGTGTTGTGACACAATGCATGCCTTGTTCCAGTAACAAGGACAGATTTTGTAAGACAATAGCATGAGTTGCTGGCACCGCAATTCAAAGCGATTAGCGATCGCAGACAATAGAAGTTCTCTCGTAAATCAAAACAAACAAAGCCGCAAAAGTTTCTCTGAAACCCAGGTAGCTAGCGCGCTCGTTGTGCATTCCAAAAATTGTTTTTAAGAGCAAACATGAGCATAGATCGAAAGAAGAAGGATATATCTACGTATCTGCCTCGGGCATTTCATTTGTTTGGTTCAAAAGCCGATTGGGAGACGATTCAATTCTCTTCTTTTTTAGATGTAATTAAAACACTTACTGCTTAGCTTCTGAACCAAAGAAATGAAATGCCTGAGTTAGATGTGTAGATGTATCCTTCTTCTTTCAATATATGCTCATGTTTGCTCTGAAAAACAATTTCTGGAATGCACAACGAGCGCGCTAGCTACCTGGGTTTCAGAGAAACTTTTGCGGCTTTGTTTGTTTTGAATTTATGGTTGAGAGAGAATTTCCTTTGTGTTACAGTAACAAGGACAGATAATGTTTCATTCAATTATCGCATTTGTTTACATTCTTTAGCTCAGCCAATCAGATCACTTTATTTTTCTCACGCCATTCTGCCTGACGTCACATGTAAACAAGACGACCAAAGAAAGCTGTGGGGATAATGGGGCAAAAACCGCCCTCCCTTCTACTGGCGCGGTGCGTCTGGTTTCGGGCCCTAACCTCAAGATTTAAATTTATTTTTGAAAAGTAGTGTTGTCGGTTGTCGGGCGTGCAGTCCAGTCGCTAATCGCTTTGAATTCAGGCGTCAACAAAAGCAACTCGTGCTATTGTCTTACAAAATCTGTCCTTGTTGATAGCGCGCTCGTGTGCATTCCAGAAATTGTTTAAGAGCAAACATGTGCATAGATCAAAGAAGAAGAATATGTTTACACATCTACCTCTGGCATTTGATTTCTTTGGTTCATAAGCTGAGCAGTAAATGTTTTAGTTATACCCAAAAGACAAGAGAATGGAATCGCCTCCCAATCGGCTTTTGAACCAAACAAATTAAAGGCCCAAGGCAGATGTGTAGATATATCTTTCTTCTTTCGATATATGTTCATGTTTGCTCTTCAGAACGATTTCTGAAATGCATAATGAGCGAGCTAGCTACCTTGGTTTCAGAGAAACTTTTGCGGCTTTGCTTGTTTTGAATTACTTATTGAGAGAATTTCCTTTGTCTGTGATCGCTAATCGCTTTGAATTGTGGTGTCAATCGAAGGCAACTCATACTATTGTGTTACAATCTTACAAAATCAGTCCTTGTTGAATTGAAGGTCTATTTTGGATTCTTGTGTTTGGAACGGAAACTGCAATTTCGACCAGATAAATGTTCATATCTAAGTTAGCCTTTTCCTATGCAATGAATGTTTAAAGAAACAAAATTGCGAAGTAAATTGCATCAATAAGAATTGTCAAACGCCCCACGTATTTTCTGACTGACCCGGTATCATGGTTCAGTCTGACTCTCTCCATGGTTACACATGCTGAACTGCGTTTCATACTTTCGTAGGCTGCACGCAGGCTATACTTTTGTAATCCCTCTCAGTGTTTTTGAATTTGGTGTGGCATAGAAAAACGATGGTTTTTAAATGTATGAAGCAATTTTCGAAAAAAATCTTCGTGTCCATAAAACCTTTGTACTAATGATTTGCGGTACAGAATTTAAGAATAGCTTCAAATGATGGACTCGTCGTAATAAACTCGCAAACGGAACATCAGACACCGTAATCTGTGGAAAGAAACTGTAAAAGAACACTGTTAAATCCTGGAAGAGAAACAACGAATCAACCTGAAACCCTGTGCAAGGAGAGAAAATAAGTTAATAGCTGAAATAAAGAGCAACGTTTTCTTGAATTTTTGATACTCAAGTTCTACTTTTACTTCAGTTACAGTCGTGATTTTTTCTGTAGGGATAATTCACTGTTGCGCACGACGAAATTCATTCTTTTTGTTTGTATTGTTTAGTTTTCAAAGCCTTCTGTTTTCATTTTAGGTCTCCGAGTCTGCGTTTGCCACATGTCTAGCCAGGTATATTTTATAAATGAACATTTCAAATCTTGCGTTTTTGCCCCAATAGAATTCGCAGTTATAGTCTGTCTCAAATTGGATGTCAAATGAAAATTTGTCGAATGAATTTTTAGCCTGCTTGCAGATTTTAGTAACCAAAGTCTGCACGCAGGCTAATAAATTTTGCGAATATAGACAATTCCAGTGTTTTACATGATTGATTCTGCGTCATCGCAAATCTCAAATGACATCTAATAGGAGACAGGCTTTGGCCCAAAAGCTTGGAAATAATATCGAATTAGGGAGCTGTTATTAAGTATCAGGGAGACTGGAGTAGAGGATAAATTGCTGGGTCAGGAAAATTCTTAGTAATTTCTAACCTGGGGTATGAAATGTACTTGGATTTTTTGCTGGGCTGCCAGATTTCTTCACATGTTTCAATGTCATGACAATAATTAAGTTAAAAATTTTCCGAATTTCCCTTTGGTGGCTCATTAAAGGGCATATGTCATGAAGCTGATTGGTTCATGCAATACAATTCTCTCTATTGTTTATTACAAAGCACAGGATCGAGGCTGAATTTTCATTGCAATGAAAATTCATGAAACAGAAATAAAACGTCACGAAACAATGGAATTCCACTCCAAACTTGTTTGTTGTATTGACCAATTGCTAACGTGACATATGTGCTTTAAAGTCTGTTTCAAATTTGCTGTCACTTGAAAATTCCCGCGAACTACTGATAGAGCTCCTCCTTTAAGTAATTCCCCCGTAATTCCCTCCATACAATCTATCTGGTTTCTATGTTTTGTATTGGTATATGTATTAATTTCCTGTTCTGATGTATTCATTTTCTGTAATATTGTTGTACCAGGTGAGTAAAAAAAAAGGATCCCCATTTGGAAGGTCACTGCTCCCTGAATATCAAAGCAATGATATTGAAAACTATCTTGTTTTATTGCAATATCTTCAATTCAAATTTATCCGGCTTTACTCGGCCATGCCTTCCCGTGAATATGGGGGGATTTTCTGCAGAAAGCCCCTTCCAAAAACGAGTGAAAACAGTGAGCAGATTTTCCTTGGTTTTCCTTCCTAGAAATGACGAAACTCACAAACAAGGAAAGATTTTGTAAGACAATAGCATGAGTTGGTTTTGTTCACACTTGAATTCAAAGCGATTAGCGATCGTAGACAAAGGAAATTCTCTCAACCAACAATTCAAAACAAACAATTCCAGAAATTGTTTTTGAGAGCAAATGTGAGCATAGGTCGAAAGAAGAAGGATATATCTACACATCTACCTCGGGCGTTTGATTTGTTTGGTTTAAAAGCCAATTGGAAGCCGATTCGATTCTCTTATTTTTTTTATTGTAATTGAAACATTTACTGCTCAGCTTCTGAACCAAACAAATAAAATGCCAGAGGTAAATGTGTAGATATATCCTTCTTGTTTCGATGTTTGCTCTTAAAAGCCATTTCTGGAATGCACAACGAGCGCGCTAGCTACCTGGGTTTCAGAGAAAATTTTGCGGCTTTGTTTGTTTGAATTACTGGTGGAGGGAATTTCCTTTGTCTGCAGTCGCTAATCGCTTTGAACTGCGGTGTCAATCAAAAGCAAATCATGGTATTGTCTTACAAAATCTGTCCTTGTAGACACTCAAATGTATTCATTTATTTTGTCCTCTTGGGAGAATGGAATCCCTTTGAAAAGGTCATTGATACCAGGGGGAGACTTGTTCATCCTCCCAAGAGGATAGCGCTAAAGCTTGCAGAAGTCATCGCTGTAAGGCCGTGTATAGGCAGAAATGTCAGGGAAATTTTTTCGTGATTTCGGGCACGTTTTGAAGGTTTCTTGAAGAGCCTTTCTCGAGAAAATCCCTCATATTTTCGGAACGGAATCGCCGATTTCAGCCAGGAAAATTTTTGAATGGATTTGAACATGACTACCATTTAAACAATAAATTTGCCCATGTCATCGTCTTGATATACGGAGAGCCTTGACCTTTCAAACGGGGATTCTTTTATTGACTCACCCAGTATGTTTCTTGTAGTTTAGTTTTTTGCTTGTCTTGTTATTGTTGATAAATTGTGTGTAGTGGAATTTAAGATATGAAAACTGAACTGGCCTAACTGAGATGAATGTTATCGCAAACCTCACGTTGCATCTCATTTGAGACAGACTTTAGTTTGCATCATAGTGTTTCCATTTAAAGTTAGTTGGCGGATCTAAGTAGAGGCAATCTATAAATTAGACAAAGACACGCATAACACTCGTCATTGCTGCCCGAGTGAAGAGATATGCGCACACGTGTTGAAATCATCAAATACAATAGGCATATATGCAGCTCTCGAGTTAGCTGTTTATCTCCTTCATCTAACTTTAACTTGATTCTGTTTTGATATGATACATATTCTGTCTTGATATTATTATTCTGTTATTCTGTCTTGATATTGTTATTATTATACAGGGTGTCCCAAAAAGATTGTGCCCCCTTTGCCTAAAGATTGCGACAAAACGGCAAAAGATTCTCGCCAAATTTTTATATGATGTTGCTCTTCAGATGTTCAATTAAAGTTTGCAACCATCCTCATAAAAATCCGTTGAAAAATGATGGAGCTATGACCATCAGAAGACCAAATTTTCCCGATGACTGAAACCAGCGGTCGGCCATTTTGTCTTACTATTTTGCAGCGATAAATAGCTTCGTGGATGGAAAATGAAACAGCACTCTCCAATGTCATAGCTCTCGTGAAACTTCCGATAATCCTCAGAGAGTTCCACTATTTCTGACCTCACAGAAATTATTTCTATTTCATGTGAAGCTATTTATCACTGAAAATAGTAAGACAAAATGGCCGACCGCTGGTTTCAGTCATCAGGCAAATTTGGTCTTCTGAAGGTCATATCTCCATCATTTTTTAACGGATTTTGACGGGGATGGCAGCAAACTTTATTTGAACATCTGAAGAGCAACATCATAACAAAGTTTGGCGAGAAGCTTTTGTCACTTTGTCGCAATCTTCAGGCAAACGGGGCACAATTTTTTTGGGACACCCTCTACATATTCTGTCGTAACGTTGTGTCTTCTCACGGGCACCGTGAAGATCAATATTGGCCTATAGGCCCTGGAGGCGCATTTTAAAATTAGGCCATATCTAGGAGTTATGACGGGTAGACATTTAGTCATTGTCTTTCGCTCCCCATGGTATCGCCCCCGTAGTGTTGTATAGTAATTAGGAAAGTACAGTAGAATTTAAGATTTATTGTAACATTTTTATATAAATATAAAAAAGTTATGACGGGTCAGCTGGATCGCTTACAGTGTAGACTTGCCCCAAGTCTGTTTTGTCAACTGTAATAAGTCTACCGGAAAGTATGTTCACTTTTCCCCTTCAATTTTTTATGACGAATTTTTTTTGACGAAATAGACTTGGGGCAAGTCTACTTACAGTGTGACTTGACAGTTTCGATAATACGAGAGCAGATGAACACAGAAGAAGAACAAACATGATGCTTTTAACACTTAATTGTTGCCAATCACGCCTTAGTCAACAAATGAATGGAGGTTTGTTGCGAAGGTTGTTGATGTTTGGGCATTAGGCCATAACAGACAAAAACTAAGGTAAGCTTTAGGCCTATAGGCCAATATTCGATCTTCACGGTGCCCGTGGTCTTCTGTTGCCTTTGTCATATTGTTCAAATTGGAGAAATTCTCTAAATGACTAATTTTCATTTCTCCTAGACACAACAACTATTTGCAAGAATGCACTGGTTTCCGTGAGCCTACTTTCCATTCAACTGTGCATGATCTTAAGTTGCTGTTGTTGCGATTTGCGCAGGAGAAATCTTTCAGTGATGAAGCAGGTGGAGGAGGAAGAATCAGCAACATCTACCTCTTCCCGTATACAGCACATGTTGCTGTGTATGTCCTAAACACGTAAGTTGAGGCCTTATTCTGTAGATCGAATGTTTTACAACTGGATTCGTGTGATGATTTTGCTGCTTGATTTTTCACAAGAAAGGCGGATCTCTTTCTTTATATTCTCATAACAATATACAGAAACAGTCAACAAGGGACGAGTGCAGTTTAGTGGGCGGCGCTATATGTCATATTTCATGTTGCAACTATTGAACCAAACAAACCCCTGATCCAAACTACCCTAACTAACCCTTACTAACCCTAACTAACCCTAACTTACCATTACGATCCCTAAATTATCTGAAACCCTTTTTTGAAACTAACCCTAACCCTTACCGTATGACATACAACAACATAGCATTCGAGAATGCTGCCCGCTAAACTGCACTCTAGCCGTCAACTTACAAGACGATACCACGAGGAGCATGGAAATATGTAGCTAGCAACCCTGTGGCAATTTCCAATGAGCATGGAAACTTAGTTAACTTCATAAACGATGTTACAAATAGACGACAAAGACAATGTTACAGGAGAGAGGAAATTCTAAAAGTTTTCATTGCCGATTTATTCAAAACGTTTTGAGGCCTGGATATATCATAGCGTTGCTGTAAGAATTTTTTATTTGAGTCAAAACCGTAAATGTTCACGGCGAGAGAGGATGATTTTTATCAACTCCTTATTTGAGATATTTATTAAACCATGAGGCAACAATATTGCATTTATACTGAACTGAAGTGCGGATCTGCTTGCTGTGAGTCTAATTCTCCTTTAATGTCTCCAGTCTTTCTACTGTTCATATGGTATAGTTTCCTTGAGAGTCATCTGAGATACTGTGATGAACTATGGGGCAATTTGTCAAACACAAAGCTTGATCATCTTCAGCGTCTACAAACTAGAGCACGATCGCTAATAGAAGGCTCTAGATTAAAGGATGGGTGGAGTTGCAACTGGCTTTCAGTCTTAAACTTAATCAAATTTGACAGGGCCGTGATGATTTACAAAATAATGAATGGTCTCTGCCCGGACAACTTAAGAGGGAGGCTTGTTACCAGATCTCAATTATCTAACCATCGAACGAGAAATCAGTTAGATCTGGACACCCCAAGACAGAACCTAGAATTCTCCAAAAGCAGTTTTTTCTACTCTGGTGCTAAAACGTGGAATGAAATCCCATTAGAAATCAGAATGAGTTCCACAATTAGCACATTCAAAAGGAAACTGAAGGAATTCCTAGACAATTAGCAGCCTTCCCGAAGCACGATCCCTAGGAAGATCAGCAAATTTGTATTATTTTATTTGTAAATAGATGTTTATTTTGTATAGGAATAGTTCTTTTTTAGCTGATAGGGTTTTTGTGTTTAAATATGATAAAATGAAAATGAAATGGGGAGAGGGGATAACTATTAGAGTGCAATTTTTAAATGCTTTAGAATTTTACGGAACGAGGTTTCTTTCAGTAGAAGAACTTTGCTGTGATTTAAAATCGAATTTTGCAAATTGAACTGAAGAAGAGCAATAAAAAAATTTATGATACTGCAGTGCTAGATATCTGCTACATTTCATGAGCTTTGCAACACATCTCAAACCCTTTATATATAGAGAGAGTCATTTGCGATCCTTTGAGAGTTTCTTATCAACTGATTCGTTTTGAACTGGTTCTGTTGGACAGAAATCATACTCTTGCTCATTTGTTGCTAGCTGACTTGACTCGCAGCAAAGTCTCTTTGCCAATGCTTCCGGCATCTGAAAGCTTGAAAAGGCCAGAGATCATGGAGTTGAAGAAGTTAGAAAAGTAGGAAACATATCGAAATTGGTCTAGAAGAGCGTTCTTTTTACTTCTACAATTCTTTTTTGATGTAGGATGTTGCGGGGCTTGCCGCAATAAAGTAGGAATATATATTCCTATAGTACAAACGATAGAAAAACAATTTTCACATGGACATTTTGGGAAACACCGATGGAGCAGAGAACATCGGACCAGAATGCCGTAGTTTACCTCAAGTTTTAAGCATTACATTGCAGATTGAAAATTCAGAGCATTTTAATTGATTAAAGATAAGCATCTGCGTTATTTGATTATGCCAAATGTCCCAATACTTTAATTTCACATTTGATGATAATGTTGGAGTTCATAGGCCTATTAGGCCATGATATTGGCTGCTTCAGATGTAGCTGAAGTAACACCGCTGACATCGCTTCGTGCCAGAAGTTCAAATTGATAATTAGTGGCACAACTTTGCATCATTTTGCTGCTCATTAAAAACAACTTCATTGACATGAAATTACGTAGACAGGTGACCATATTTTTCCTCCTTTCATTCCGCAGCCTTTTCCCAATGCCAAAAAATTGCTAAGGATCCTCAGCATTAGGAAAATTGTTTTCTTGCATCCGACAAACAAAATTTAATTAACTGCAAATGTTGCGTGATGATTTGATGCGTTTTGCTTCTTTATTGTCTTATACTGGTTTAGAGGGAAAGGGTTTGATTGAATGATTAAATGATTGAATGAATGAATGATTGAATGAATGAATGAATGAATGATTGAATGAATGAATGATTGAATGATTAAATGATTGATTGAATGAATGAATGATTGAATGATTAAATGAATGATTGAATCAATGATTGATTGAATGAATGAATGATTGAATGATTGAATGAATGAATGCTTGAATGAATGAATAATTGAATGATTGAATGAATGATTTAATGAATGAATGATTGAATGAATGAATGATTGAATGAATGATTTAATGAGTGAATGAATGATTGAATGAATGAATGATTGAATGATTGAATGAATGATTTAATGAATGAATGATTGAATGAATGAATGATTGAATGAATGATTTAATGAGTGAATGAATGATTGAATGAATGAATGCTTGAATAAATGATTGAATGAATGAATGAATGAATGATTGCATGATTGAATGAATGAATGATTAAATGATTGAATGAATGAATCAATGAATGAATCAATGAAAGAAAGAAAGAAAGGAAGAATGATAAATTATGTCAGGTTGAAGTACTGACTGATATGCAAGTGTTTCTTTATTTTCTATTCATTAATAAATTACAGGTGATTATACCTTGCTAGTTCGTTGGGGAAATTTTAGTTTTTCCTTGAAGCTGAAAATATTTACAAAATTTGATCTGTGTTTTCGCGCATTTTTTAAGCGTTTTCAGAAAATTGTTTTACGTACGATTGCCTAAGGTTTTGGAATGAAATAATAATCGCTTTAAGTACAGCAAAATGTTTGCCAGTCTGTGAGACGAACGACGGGAAGTTTCCACGAGAGCTAATTCACAAGATAAGATAAAGATTTATTAATGAGACGAATCTGCACGTGTTCACATGCATAATTTCATCTCATTTTGCCATCTTTTCATCCCACCCTTCCTTCGTTTGTATGGAAAAATCTTATCCCACTTCAGTGAGATTCCACCTTTCGTGGAATGGGATCTCAGCTAACCCGGATCGCTCGCTTGCCTTATAAACGTACGATGAAAATTGCAGAGGATTGTATAGGAGGGTGGGATCTTACCTCTCTCAGCTCACAAACTGAAAGGTTGGGAGATTTTCCTCATATAAACAGAATTTTACCAAGTTCTTAGTTTCAGCATCTTCTGTGATAATTTTATTGAATCTTTCGTATCAACCATTTGCTCTCTCATCCTGACGTCTTTAAGATGATCTTGTTGAAGTAAGATTGCATCAAAAACCATTATGACACTTACCAATGTTTTGTTCTTTCTAGTGCTCGTTTACATCTGACAGAAGATAAGATCATCTCTGCATTCCTCGAAGCTACACCAGAAAAATGGAGACATTCTGCTTATGAGGTACGTGATTACAATGGCTTGGATACCGCGCCGCAGTCGAATATCCGAAATTCGGAATTGTCGATCGAAAGGCTTGCTTTACAGAGTTGATTGTTATGTTGGAAGTGAATAACGTTCAGTAAAGTTCGCTGGATTTGAAGTCTTTCATCCTTTCTTTTTTTATCACAAATAAAAACAACTAACTACAACGAAATATAAATACTCTGTGGCTGCCATAGCTGGAAAGGACATGATGTCATCGAGTTCCAACTACGGCAGCCACTTACATCAATGGAAAAATCTACATCAAATTTAAGAAAAGAACAAGAACAAAACAACACAGGCATCTCAGAAAGAAGAACTCCCTCCACCTTACAGCAGTTGCTTGACTCTAAAACGAGCACAGATAGATGAAACACCTAAAGATACCACGAGGATTATGTAGTATACCAGATCTGCTTTTCAGGCTGCCTAAAAAACATGACTTGTTTTACCTTGGGTTCAGGATTCTTTTGAGGGGGCTTTACCATTCATCGTCTTCTTTTATATTCTTTGGATACGCAATGCAGCTACTTGTTTTGAAGCATCTTTTCACATAGAGTCCTTGACAGAATTTCATAAGATGGCATTTCGTTGAAAGATGAAAACCCAAGTTTTCTTTCATTTTTGTGAACTTTCTAGATGGATGGAGCAAGGGTGAATTGTTTGACACAAAGGATACGTGTCAGATCAAGACAAGACGATTTTGCGCCTCAAGAATAGATTTCACACCTTCTGCGCAGTCAACCATAATGTTTTGCTTTCACTGTTTAGTTTCATTTGATCGAGTGCACTCAGACGTGTGAAATCTATTCTTCAGAAAAGCTAATCGCTTTGTCTTTTCTGAAAGCTGAGTCTTTTGCCTATCAATATTCGCAAGTTTTTGGCACGGCCCCCTGGAAATCAGTCCTAATGACTGACGGGGCTACCGTGCATTAATAATTTTAAAATGAAGAAACAGAGATGCAACAACACTACACACCCACAAACCTGGTCTGGAAGAAGTTTCGAGCATAGCATTGGGGAAGGTTACTTGAAAAGATGAGAATTTATAATTACCCCATATCGTCATATGGGGAAATTGAATCTGAAAGGCTGGGAGAGTCGTTGTAAGCCAATGTAAAGGTTTATTTCCTCAAAATTCCTACAAACGTTAATTCATAGAAGAACTATCACAAACTTGTAATAGTTGCTATTTTCGCATTGGCAAACATTGGATTGAGAGAGGCATTTTGAGCCAAACTAATGAGTGTTTACTCACAATTTTCCTGAAAATGGTGGTGCTTCATGGGAAACTATTACAAATTTGTCAAAGTTTCCATTCTAGCATTGGCAATCCTGAGAGACGTTCTAAGTTAAAGTAAAAGGCGTGTCCTCCAAAATTCTCCCGGAGGCAAATACACAACCCTCATTTAAGTGTCCCTCGTTAATTTACCCTGGCTACTGACATAATTGAAAAAATAAAAAATTATTCGGGTTAAATCTTTAACTGAGTGTACGAACCACTTTGTAAATTTCTTGGTAGACATTGGGCAATAGGTAATTTTTAAGCCACGTAAATGGTCCTGATATATCGTGAAAAGATCAATCAATACCATTCTTGATATAAAGAGGCTCTTTTACTTTATTTTCACAAAACTTTTAAATGAGGAAGGTGGGATCTTGAAATCCAGGTTTGGAGGAAGGTCATGGACTTTTTGCAACTCTGGAAAGAAATGAAGAGGAAATGTTACGATAGTCATGAAGATGTTTGAAAGATACCTCTTAATATTTTTATAGGTTGATGGTCCATTATTTATCACAACTCTCTCGCTGTTTACAATGCCGTTAGCTGCCTGGAAAGAAAAGCGTTCGCTGTTTTTGAGACGGTTGCTCATACTCGCTCACTGCCGAAGTCTCTCTGCTACACCAATGGCATCGTAAGTGGTTTATTTAACTTATACCATTCATTCAGAACCCATGTGTGAACTATGGGGTATGCTGGAGTACGAGTTTACGCCATTCAAATGATGAAAGGGATCAAATTAGCACGCATATGCCATACATATGGCAATCCTTGTTATTTTTACAGTAAAAACCCGCATAAAAGAACCGGTGATTTTTTTAATAGGTTGAAATGGCTCCCATTCATTCATTTATATGACGGGTGAGTCAAAAAAAGAATTCCCGTTTGGAAGGCCATTGCTCTCGAACATCAAAGCAATACACGTTTTTTTTTTATATAAGAAACTTGGATCAGCACTTAGTACTAAAAGTTTCTTAATTTCGCATGAAAATTTCGGTGTTTTAGTAGTAAAAGTTTCTTAATTAGTTTCTTATTTTTTTGGGCCTAAAATTGCGGTATTGTTCGAAGTTGAGCCTTCTTTTCGAGAAAGGGCTTCCATTTTGCATTGACATTTTCATCAAGAAGAAGCCATGCACATGAAGGCAAAAATTTACCAATTTTGCAGTTAAAAGTCAAGAAAAGACGAATGTACCTTTGTTAGAGAGACATAGAATAAGAGAGACATACAGAAATAAAGTTTTAGAAGTTCTTAACTATTCTTGAGCGTAGTACTAGAGTTTCTTAAATTTTTGGTCATTGTAGTACTAGTTTCTTATAAACCAGTTTCTTATAAAAAAAAAAACGTGTAATATTCAAAACAATCTTGTTTTATTGCCAATATGTTCAATTATAGGTTCAGAAAGTTACCTGGCTTTAATCGGCCATTCTTCCCCATAGATACGAGGGATTTTCTGCAGAAAGCCTCTTCCAAAAACCTGCAAAAACGAGTGAAAACAATGAGCAAATTTTCCTTGGTTTTCCGTCCTAAAAATGATGACACTCACATGTATTCATGTATTTTGTCCTCGTGGGAGAATGGAATCCCCCTGAATAGGTTATTGATACCAGGGGGAAGACTTGTACATCCTCCCAAGAGGAAAGCACATGCAGAAGTCATTGCTGTAAGGTCCGTGGAAGGCAAAAATATCAGGGAAATTTGTTCGTGATTTTGGGCACGTTTTGGGAGGTTTCTTGAAAAGAGGCTTTCGCGAGAAAATCCCTCTTAATTTCAGAACGGAGTGGCCGATTTTAGTGAGGCAAATTTTAAAATGGATTTGAACATTTCTACCATTAAACTACCGGGTGGGCCAGAAAAAAGTTCCTACTTTTGAAAATTCATAGCATCAAAGAGTACTAAATGGATTGGAATGAATCAATATTTGCTTGACAGCCAAAGATCGAAGTATTTTTGTGATTTTTCTCGCGTTCTAACGAGCATTGGAAAAATTGGTAAATTCAAGCTTACAAAACTTGATGGTTGCAAAATGACTGAAAAAGGCCTAAAATGCTTGATCAAATCATAAAGGACTCCTCGCTCAGAACAACAGAGAAAATGTAATTTCTCATGGGTGAGAGATATCGTCTGCACATCTATTGCCATGGGATTGAAAGTCTTTAGTATCTGTTTGAGAATCTATTTCTTGTAACTCTTGAGAGAGGTGAAACGCATGTGCGTATTGTTCTGTTTGAGGAGAGTCCTAACGATTTGATCAAGTGTTTTAGGCCTTTTTTCAGTCATTTTGCAGCCATGAAGTTTTTGTAAAGTTGAATTTACCTATATTTGCTGTGCTCGTAAGAAGACGAGAAAAATCACAAAAATACTTCGATCTTTTGGCTTTCAACTAGAATTTGAATCATTCAAATCCATGAAGTACTTGTGGTGCTACGAATTTTCGAAAGTGGGAACTTTTCTTCTGTCTCACCCGCTATGTATTTGCCGATATCATCCTCTTGATATCTAGGAAGCCGTGGCCTTTCAAACAGGGATTCTTTTTATTGACTCACACGGTAGATGTTCTTACTTTAGAGGGTGCTTACTTGGCCAAAAATCAGTCTAAAGCTTCTTAATCCACAGTTTCTTTTATGTGGGTTCTTACTGTAGTCTTAAATCAAGAGATTTAAGAATTTCTGAGACCAAATTCCTTAACGTAACTTTTCTGTTTCTTTGTAAGTTCTGTTTCACATTAGATGCCAGTCATATTTTATGTCCGCAAACCAAAAAGATGAGCTGCGCTCCTGACATTCTAATTTCATCGCATACCTGACCTGACATCTAATGTTAGACAGAATCTAGCATCGAGTCTAGTATAATATCTATTAGGCTTTAATTGTTCGTAGTGTACCTAATTGTATGTAGTTTAACATGACGTGTCTTTCTTATTGGCCATGGGGTAGTCATTGTCTTTTGCTCCTCTTGGCATCGTCTCTGTAGTGTTGTATAGTAATTAGGAAGGTATAGTAGAATGTAAAATTTATTGTAATATTTTCTATGAATAAAAAAAATCAAGAGATTATTAATCGCACAAGCGTTGTGGAAGCTGTGATAAGATTTATGTCCTAAAATAGCACAGCTCCTTACTCCTCCTTCAAATTTGTGTCAATTTCAAATTATTATAGTTATCAGTCAAACGAAAATTATTTAATGCATCTTCGAGCTTCTTTGACCTTGCGCACATTAATATTGCAAGAATTCTTAAGAATTTCAAGAATTCTACATAGGGCTCAAAAAAATGTCCTTTTTTATATTCATTTAAAAATTACAATATAGATTTACAAGCTAAAAAAATGTACTTCCTGGTAGCAAGCTAAGCACCTTTGTTTCTTCTTACGTACTGTCTTCTTCCTTCCAAATATACTGCCCAATTCTATCCCATTTCCTTTCTACCCGTCTTTCCCTGTTATTTCCTCCCCCTACTTGATATCTTCCTCTCTTTTCCTACTTTTCTTTTTCCTTTCATTTCTTTTTCCTTTCATCTTTCCCGGGAAATTTTAGTATTTCAGCTACCTTCCTGGTGGCGCCGCTACCACGCTACTTCATTTTTTGAGCCCTGATTCTACACATTGTGATAAGAATTCTTGAGCCATGTGAAAGATTGTAAATTTTTTAAACAAATATTCTCAAGAAACTAAAGAATTCTTAGGCAGGAAAACCATGTTGATGTGCACAATGCTTTGTATTATTTTTTCTATTCATTATTTTCGTGAAGTGAAGTAAATTGTGTGAAATATGATAAATTTTCTTTTCATCAGATGGCCTGATGACGTTACCCCGAAAGAATTCTCAGTCTACAAGCCTGTTTTGATCTTCTTTGAAATGACGAACCAATTTCATCTCATGTTTAAGGTAAGCAAATGTCTGCTCTACCGGGTGACCCAGAAGAGAGTCAACCACCGCCATCCGTGATAGAAGAACAGCAAATGCCCGATTGAAATGCTTCGAACATTGTTCTGTCGCTAAAAGACTAGCCTATGTTATGAGCAGTTTTCGCACTTTTTTCGGCACGGTAAATTTCTCGAATTAAGGACTTTTAAGAAAAGGGCATGCTTGGTGAAGGTGAAGGTGAAGGTGAAGGTGAAGGTGAAGTTGCGTTTTTCAGCGCCAAGCGCTGGGATCGCAGAAATAGAGCAGACCTTATCGAGTCCGCGACCCCTGTCATGACGCTCAAGTGATGGGGTTCTACCGGGTATCGAGCCGCTCCGCCTGACTGTTCTGGCTGCAAAGTCAGAGGATTACACCACTGGTCAGAGGATTACACCATTGATGCTTGAAATCCTCAAAAATTTGTCAAAAACTAGAGATCAATTTAAAGCCAGTTCAGATCTTCAGAACAACGAGGAGCGTGTTTAATTTCAGCCTGGCAATATTTTAGGTACCTGGGCACAATTGCTCTGAAAACTTTCTACTGAGTTGCCTATTCCCAGGCTGAAATGAAACACACTCCTCGTTGTTTTGAAGATCTGAAATGGCTTTAAATCGATCCCCTGTTTTGACGACTTTTTGAAGATTTCAAGCATGCTCTTTTCTTCAAAATCCTCTAATTCGAGAAATATACCGTGCAGAAAAAAATTGCGAAAAACTACTCATAACATAGACTAGCCTTTTAGCGACAGAAAAACGTTTGAAACATTTCAATCGGCCACTTACTTGTTCGTCTATAACAGATTGCGTTGGGTCACTTTTTTCTGGATCGCCCGGTATATCTTTCACTTCTCCACCGTCTGTGGAAAATGTGATCTGCAATAATTGCAAGTAGAAGAAGGAAATATATTATAGATCCAAAACGTTCAGCTCTTCAGGTCTTCGTTAAGGGGCCAATAACTATAAAGTTATTCTTTTATGAAACCATAATTTGAGTGAATAATTTGAGTCAAGATGGTAAGTGATATGAAGTGAGTGAAATTCTTTATTGTCGTCATCCTCATCGTTACGAAATCAGACACGAAATCAGATTTACATACATTATTCACACTTTCCTTTTCTCTGTGACGATATTTTAATCAAGTCAAAAACCAACCTGAGCCACAAAAGTTCCACCCGATCTATAATTGCATTCCTCTCCTTTCCAGATCTTGATTTTCCTTTTAAAACTGGAGAGCATAGCTGATTGTTTTATACAGCCAAGAAACGACATCGACAAGCCATAGCACGTAGTGCGTATTCGTGGCAATACTAGACTTTAGCAGCCTCTTAACCCATAAGGACTGTGAGGACCTCCAGCAATATTTGATTTATCTACAGTCTGGATTTTTTCCATCATTTAGAAAACACTATCGACATCAGAGGCAGATTGGACCCAAGCAATGTCAGCGTACTTGCGAAACAATGACGAAGCTGTGCTGAAGGCTGCGGAGAAGGTAGTTATTCAGCAAAGGAATATTTGAAAAACAAAACATTCAGGTTTCTAAAAAGACAAAGCGATTCACCTTTCTGAAGAGTCAGGCCTCTGACTGCACTCAATCATATCAAAAACAGAGAAAGCAAAACATTACGGTCGACTCTACTGATTCCCTGAAGAGAAGTGAGGAACCCTCACTTCTCTTCAGGGAATCAATAGAGTCTGCACGCAGGCTACTACGTTGCAGGTATGAAATGTATTTTTGAGCCTGTCAAATCGCTTTGTCTTACACAAAACTGTATTCTTTGCTTTACAAAATTCACCCTTTCTTATTTGTTCATATATCACATGATGGTAATTATATATTTCCATTAAACAGATTGGTGTAAACGTAATAGAATTATCTGACTTTTTTAATCCAGGAAATCTGAAATACGTCTTGACTTCACTCAGTTTGAGAACCCTAAAGCAGCAGTCAATTTTTCAAAGGCTGAATTTCTGTTCGATTTAGTTCCAATGATTGGTGCACAAAATGCAACTGTCAATTTAAAATTGTCTGATCTGATTGGAGAAAAGTTCAACGTAGTTAAGGAGAAACTTCCTTTGTTCGTAACCAAAGAAATGTAGAGCGTGCGCGAGGGAAACCTCACTTAGGCTTTGTTCACCCTAGAGTAGGAACGAGTTGGAAATGCATTACAAATGTGACGGAAAAATGCATCGAGAATAATTTTGTCGCAAAGTGAGCTTTTCTTATTGTCTTTATTTGAAGATGTCCCAACACATTTGGTAGCTGGTATCAAAAATTGTTGTTCTATTTGGAAGCGATAACTCTTGAAAATGCGTTTGAGTTTTCAAAATGCATTGTCCCAATTACAACACGTTTTACTCCATTACGAACTACGCTTTTGGGAAATCCAGTTTTTTCACACCTCGTATGATCTGAATCGAAAAGAAGATCGAGAAAATGTTCTCGAAAGTTTCAGAAGACTGCCCAGGAATCTCTCAGAACTGTTCAGGGCACCTTTACTTTCTATCAGAGTAGATTGACGTCAATATGCCAACATTGAAGAAGGAACATGTTTTAGCAACCCCACTGATGCTCAGCATATATGTCGTGTTTCAAAATTTTAGCATTCGATTCTCATATCGAAGTGCACACCTAAAACTTCTTAATACTCTCCGGGGTATCTCAATTTCCAGTCGGAATTAATTGCAGTTGAAAACCCTTTTAAATTTCATTTATCCCCGCTGGTGCGAATTATATTACTTATATTTTACTTCAGTCTTTCGCGTAGCAATAATAAACAAAACGTGGAATAAGATAAAGACTTTGGTTATCTTCATTCCACTGCACACATCTCTAATCACGTCTGGGAAATTACAAACTTTCTTGACCTACAAATTCTTTCAAAATCACACAAAATCATACAATCACACAGACGCTTTTTTATGATTTCTTCTGCACCTGATTTTATTTCCCCTTTATTTCTCAGCTGCTTTCGTTCTATGAGAATGATCTCCTACCATGTGAAAGTTTCGACGAGTTCTTTGATGTTGCCGGTAAGTTTGATTTTCATTCATGGTACTACCTGACTCGATCTCTTCTATGCAAGCTTTGCAAAATTCGAGATATTTTTCATTGAAGATGTTAAAGACTCCTGTTGATAAGATTCGTTCGGGTCATTGGTTGGCCATCGTTGCATGATATATCGCTGCTACCGAAGTAAACTGTCATATCGATGTATCTTCTTTTAGCTCCGTTTGAACAAGGTTTTATCCGATTGTTAAAATTCCCGAGTGAATAAAAGTGTCGTTGTTCAGCTTCACTCTGGATGAAACCTTATGGTTGAATGACTTTGCACCTCACGAAATTCTTCAGATTGAAACTGAAGACTGAAGATTGCAACTGAACTCGCTACGAAAACAACCCAACTATTTTTATAAACTTAACAATAGCTATGAATCTGTCATAGAATCCCTTAGGGTAAGATGGTCAGGCTGAGGTTAAAATGGGTAATTTTAAACGCAAGAAAACAGTCGATGGTTAACTGCTAAATCAATATATGCAACATCAGCTCAGGGAGGTTATTTCAAACAGTTACAGCTAGCGAGGGGTGTATCACTCTTTCGAAAAGGCGTACAAGATTTTTTAAACAATAGGATTTTTAGGGATTTTTTGTGGATTATTCTTGAAAATAAAAGGATTTTTACCAAAGGTGTGCGAGATTTTTACAGTATGATACGCCCCTCGGCAGCTAGAGCAAATTTGTGAATCACTTTTTTTCAGGTTCATTCACATTTTTTTTAACCTTAGCCATTTTACCCGCAGCTTACCCATGTTTATCCCTGTAGACCCAAGATGATAAAGTAATCAAATCACTTGACAGAATAAATTCAAATGTTCTTTGGTATTTAAACAGTTAATGCTGACACAACAACTTTTTGCTTCTTTTAGCATAATTGCAACATGGCTAAATTTGAATAAGGATTTAGTTATACGAGGCGGATACGAAACCGGTCTGAAAATATTTCGTGAAAACCCCCACATCAAATTGATCTTTAACTTGCTTTTAGCAATTACTTGATAAAATAGTTTGCTGGTATATTTTTACAAACTTTTATTTTCATTTTTTTCAGGGTTGTTAACAGACATCGAAAATCCATCAGAGTTCTTAGCAGAAACACTCGCAATGGCTAAAGGGAACGAGAAGATGCAGTAAAATTTCGACTTTATTAAATTCATCAGCTTATAATCGAACCTTTAAACTTTTGTTTCATGATTTATTTTTATTTTACCAGTCTGAGGAGACTGAGTTTGCTTTGACAATATTCTGATGAACAAAGATATTTCTACGCTTGGCAAGACTTGCTATGACCTGAGTAGGCTTAGGCTGAACTTTGAGCATTAGCTTTCTTCTGAAGCTTTCAGCATGCTAGATATCACAGACAAAAGTAAGTAGCCTTGACAAGCTTGCTAAAACCATGATAAACCTAAGAAAGTTCCACGCTAGACAAGACTTGTTGTTAGAATCAGGTAGACACAGCTTGAGCTTTGAGCAAATGGCATGATAAACTTTGAGAATGCTAGATATATTAGACTCAAAAAAGAGCTATCCTTGGTGAAATGTCTCTAATCTTAACTAAAGCCACGGAATGCTGCTAAAGTGCAACATTCCAAGCTTGTGGAGTCTTGTAACATAATGTTGAAACACTTTATCTACTAGCCACACTGTTCATGCGATGTGATTTAACAAATCAGTTGAAGATTAAGAATTTAGATAGAAACGCTGGTAAAAGCGAATCTTCTTTAGAGAAAGCAAGTTCTTTAGCAAATGCTTTACATATCCAGTTCATTTATTATAACTGAATGAAACAGTGTCTAATGTGTGGTTTTAACCAGTTAATACCCTGATTTACTTTGTAATCAAACCATTAAAATTGCAAGTGACTTTATTCAAATCCAGTCAACTATGTCTAATTTCTGTTCAATCAGACAATTCTCAAATATACAAATTTACTCAAAACCTTGAAATCTGATACCAGCAAGGATTGTGCGGGTGAAAACCTAAGAGATTATAGAATTCATTATGAAGCTTATCTTTTCTCCAAAGACTGTTATGACCGACTTTTATTTCTTATTGACATGTTTAGTATCTTTTTGTTGTTGTATTGACCAGTCGATATTGTTGTTGCAGATGACATTCTCATCTTTGAACTTACTCTGTATTTCTCTTGAAGAACATCAAGTCCAGCTAGAGTTTATTTGCCCTAATGTTATTGCTGCCTTAACTGGTGAGGTTCTTCTTTCATACTGAGAGTGTAGAATTTGTGAATTACTTCAAAAAGCAAATAAGCCAGTGTTAGGTGTAAGGTCAGGTGTTAGGTTAGGTGTTTGATGTTAGGACCAAAGCTTTACCAGCTTGTATGCTAACAGTGGCCTTGCACATTGTTGCGTTTTGTCAACAATTCTAGGTATCATTGTGTTATTGCTGCAAGGGTGTCCTGGTCTCTTTTTAGATGTTTTAAAATGAATGACCTGAGCTATATGGCGTCCGTCTATAAATAGGACAAAGAGAAACCTAAACACTTTATTGTTTTTTTTTGGCTTGGCTGTCTTTCGCCACGCGTTGGATTATAAAATAGGCTATTTATATGAGATCTCATGTTTTAATTCAGGTTATTCCCGTTAACTGGTGAGGTTCTTCTTTCATGCTGAGAGGGCTAAATTTGTAAATTACTTCAAGAAGCTAATAGTTGAAATCAGATGTTAGGACCAAAGTTTACCAGCTTGCATGCTAACAGTGCCCTTGAACATTTTGTTGCTTTTTTCAACAATTCTAGGTATCATTCGTCGTTCTACTTCAAACTCTGGGAGAAGAATTTTTAAAGTTGTTGAACTCCTGAGGAAAACTGCATAGTAACGCAATCTTAAAAAACCTAGGTAGGCCACGGGTCCCTTGTCCTTTTGCAAAAGAATGCGTTGAGCATATACAGACTTTATTTATGGTGCTTTTAATATTTGCCAAATTGTAAGATATTTCCTATCCTGCATCCTTTCATAAAGATTAAAACACTGTAATGCCAAAAGTAATGTTGATATCAAACCTGCTCTATTTGGAATTATGGCAAATTACATTAATTCCCCTAAGGGCCTGTTCATAGGGAGAAAGTTTCCCCGGCATTTCCCTGTTTCACCGGGAAACTTGCTCAGCCGAGGTAATATTTCTTGACCTTTCATATGAGAGAAGTTTCCCCGGCAAGCCGGGATAAAAAAAACAATATCGCTTTGTCTCTGACGCCAAAGAAGATTCGACGAACGAAAGAGATTTCCCCGCTTAGCCAGGAAAATCTGTTCATATAGGAAAATATCTCTTTTGCCTAGGTGGGATCCCGGTAGAATTCAAGCGAGATCTCGGCTAGCCGGGGAAATGTTTTCTCTTGTGAACGCTTGTGCTATGTTATGTGGTAAAGCTATATGAGGCAAGATCTCGGCTGAACGGGGGTTCCCGTTTCACCTGGAAAATGCCAGGGAAACTTTCTCCATTTTAACAGGCCCTAAGAGTAGTTCAGTTGAGAGAATGGGAAAATAACATTTTGTACATTCAATTTGAAAGTTTTGCAAAGATTCTATGCCTATGCTAGCCCTTACAGTGTGTTTTTGCCAGGAATAATCAGTTACTCGTTTTCTTTTGTACTTTATTGTTGAGGGCGGGAAAAGTTATCCATGCGTGGCGTATTAACTTCAACTTATTCTGCATGAGATGCTTTTAACGAGCAAAGCTCAAGTATATTATTTAATCGAGACGTGAAATTATTCAACTGGTAGATGGTGGATATCTATTCAGATGCATTCAACTGTTACTGATTGATATCCCGCTGATCCCTTGACGTTTGTTTTGGCATAAAACTGACATCTTGCTCTGTCGCATTTTTTTCCCAAGGGAGCGCACCTTTTCAATCTTGTCCGATTATCGGGCAGGAGTTCTAGTTCGTTTGCTTACAGATGTCAAATGCAATGAATCACTGATCTGGTCACAACACCTCATTGCGTATGCTGTTTGAAGATTGCAACTGTAGCGATTTGAATCATTAGAAGGATGAGAGAAATTTGTTCATAGAATTGGTTGGGTTTTGGTACTCACTTGGTTTTGGTTATTGGCAATTGCAAATAACCTCTCGAGGTCTTGGAGACATTTTCAGAGACGACTGGCCTTCTTTGGCACAAATTGTAGGTATGTCCATTTTAGCTAACTGCTAGTGTAACTTCTGGTCTGTCGGTGAGTCAATAAAAACAATCCCCGTTTGCAATTATTATTATTCATTATTAATTTCTTTATAGTAGGTGTTTAAAAGTAGCTAAATTACAGCTAACTGATGCCTACTGAATATCAGTAGGCATCAGTTATCAGGCATCAGGCTATTGCTCCCTGGATATCAAGACATTAATATTAGAAAAAATAGCATTTAATATTGAACATGTGAAATCGGCTACTCCGTTCTGAAACTATGAGCGATTTTGTAGCGAAATCCCTTTCAAGAAACCTTCAAAGCGGCATACGTAAAATCCAGATTTTCCTAATATTTCTGCCTTGTACTTTTCATGACTTATACGTGCTTTAGCACAGTTAACCCCTTTGAGAGGGTGAAAATCCCTTCCCTCGGAGCATAAAAATTATGCTGAACGATTTCATCTTTCCAAGATGACAACACGTGATAAAACGTGTTGAAACATTGCTATAGGCCAAAATCATATGGAAAATTTAATTGTGGTTTTATGCCACTTTTGAAATTCCTAAAAGCGATTTCTCTAGAAAAGCCTTCATAATTTGAAAATGGATTGGCCGATTTTAGTCAGGTAAATTTTAAAATTTAGGTACATATGTTCGCCATTAGATTATACATTTGCCAGCATTGCTGCCTTGATATCTAGGGAGCTGTGGCCTTGCAAATGAGATTGTTTTTATTTAGTCACACAGTACATAGAAGTACATAGAAGTACATAAAAAGTACTGACTATTACAGACAATATACCAAAGTTCTCTACCTATGTTTTCATGAAGAAACACTGTTAATTTCGCTTGCTTTTTAGTTATCAATTAAAGGGAATGTAAGCATATATAAGCTTTTGATGAAAATAACCTTGCAAAGACAATAGGCCGATACACGTGCCGCACCATATTTGTGTAACTTCTCTACGTCAACGGGAAATCCTGATATCTGATAGGCTAGAGTTCGACCACAAGTGGCTTGAGCCACTTTTATATGCATACATTCCCTTTAACTGTTTGTTCACCCACTTCTTTGTAGGTTTGGCCTTAGCTATTTCTTTCTTTTCGAAATATCTACAGAATTCTGTTGACTCAAAAAATGTACAAATGTTCGATAAATCATCAAGTTTTAAGTAAGTAAGTATTCTCAAATTTGTGTTTGTTCATCGATGTCTAGGACCATATTACCCAAAACCACATCGATTGCATACGTTTCTTGCATATTCTAAGATTTTGTGATGATAAGTTTCCTCTTCGGAAGCAACCACATATTTTTAAAGGGGCTCCTTCGTCAAAATGTAAACAAAACGATGATTTTTGCAGTTTTTGAAAGGTGATATCACACAGGATTTTCGTATTTTTTTTCAAAATGAAAGTTGCTGTTTGGGCATTAATCCTTGTACTTCACTAAGGAACAAACCAAACATTCATATCTTCTACGATTGCTCTGATATAAGTGGATTTTTAACGGTCACATTTTGGTGCCTTGGGTGAAGCCACCAAACAAACTGCAGAGAATAATGGACGAACAATGGATAATCCCCGACACGTGTGAGTTTACGGATTTGTTTACTGTTTGACGACGGAGCCCCTTTAAGCATAACGAAATCAAGTCGGAAGCGATTCGAGTGGAATTTGAGTACTCCGCCGATATTCTAAACTGAAATTTTAATCTATCAGTCAAAGGCTAACTTAAGTGTGACCATTTTGTTTGATAAAAATCACTCATCACTTAGACCCAGGAATTAGGGCAATACTTGTAAGGGCTGAATTCCATGTTCGATTCTGGTCCATGATTTACGTGCCATTGAAATTTGAATTCAATACAATTGTCAGTGTCAGAAAAAGAATTTAAATTTCGATTGCAAATAAATTATGGACCAGGATCAAAGATCGATTTCTCATTCCCATATACAAACCCCTTGCCAGCTTTTTTTATTCCTAATTTCTGGGTGAAAAAGATGAGTGATTTTACCAAACAAAATTCTTATATCTAAGTAGCATAGGGCTCAAATCTTTCAAATCTTTAAAAAGGTCGGTGTGAAATTCTATTGCTGTTTTCTTTGAATTGGATGGCTTGAAAGGAACTTATGGTACTTTGCTGTAAATCTGCCGTGGAAATTTTTTGATGTCTTGATTTTTTTCAACATGGCGTCAATCTAATTATTTTTTAAAAATTTATGGAATATTTTGAAAAAAATTTAAATCATTGTAAATCCTAAACTAATAGAGGAAACATCATATATCCTTCAAGAAAACCACAGTTTATGAAAGCAAAAATCTGTAGCTTTTCTAGTTTCGGATTTAGAAATTTGATGACGTCATATCCTCAAATTTAACAAATGCCACCATATTGAAACTAATCAAGATATCAATAAATTGCCACGGCAGATTTACAGCGAAAAACCCCAAGTTCCCTCCAAGCCATTTATTTGAAAGAAACTGCAATAGAATTTCACCCCAACCTTTTTAAAGATTTGAGCCCAATGTTTATCTAAGTTAGCTTCTGACTTTCTGACTAATAATACATTAACATTTTAGTTTTTGAATATCGGTCGCGTACGTTTAATTCCACAGCCCGCCAAACGTGTAAACTCTTTTTGACTCGCCCAGTATTTGACCATATATTTATCAATTCATCCATTTATTCATATTTCAAGAAGGGATGTCCTTCGATATGCCATTACCTTCGACATGCCGTTAACATGTGAGCGGCCGCCGTGATTCTGCAAGGAAACGGATCAAGCTTCCTCCGCTAAATACTCTCACTTTGATCAATTTCTAATCAATTCATTTTGCATTGAAGCTGAAAGTAGTTGCAAAAGCCGCATTCCCTGTGGGCAACTCCCGTACATACGTCGCAGTAAAAACTTTTTATTTGCTCCGATTGTATGAATCGCAATGTTTCATAGCAAGGGCGGAAGACTGTGTGTCCCTGTTTGTACAATGTGCTGTTGTTCTAAAAATTCAATAAAAGAAACAACGCTAAAGAAAACTACCCTTTCGAAGCAGAGTAGATGTTAGAAAGAAGATCTTCTGCAACTCTGCTCTGATTTTGAGATCGTGGTTTTCACAGTTAGGACGGGAAGCGGTGGGTCCCTCTTTTTTGCAATGCTTTCTCCGATATTCAATAGAATGAACAAAGCTAAAGAAAGCGGCCTTTTTGAACCAGAATCAATGAATCTTCTACACAGAAGATCTTCTACACAGAAGATCTTCCACAACTTTAAGACGACATCTCGCAGCTTGATATAAATCAAAATAAAATTCTCAATTTACTTTCTTTTACTGCTCAGCACGGGTCACTGGATTCCGATACCGAATTATTTTGCAGCTGGGAAAATATAAAATGGCTCGTTAACTTGAAACCTCGATTCATTTAGCGAAAACTAACAACGCATCTAGCTGCTAAACGTTTTCTCGTGAGTATTGAACTGGTATGGACAGTTCTATTGTTTTGAATCAATTCGCGTAATGAAACCAGTGATTTACTACAAAGTGTTCGTGGTTGCTTTCTGTCGATTATAATTCGAAATATTCTGAAAATTTGGAATTGAGCTGTGAATGTGTTTTACGACTGATAACTTGAAACATTGTTCAATTTTATTGTAGATTTCTTATCAAAGACATGTTATCAAGGAGCTTGCTACAAACAGTATGAAGTGAGAGAAGTGCAGTTTACTGTTGCGTCTGGTATAAGTACACGCTTCTTGGTCTAGATCGCAAACAAACTACCGAAGTACAAGTAAACATGGCTGAAAGCTCGCCGCTCTTGAAGCAAGATGAATCAAGTTTAGAACTCAACGACCATTTAACTGATAAGTCTATCGAAAATAAGCACCAAGGCGAAAATTTATCAGACTTCGAGACGTTCTTTAATATTAGCAATGGAATAATGGGAACCGGTTTGCTAGCGATGGGATTTGTCTTCAGATGCGCTGGACTTTGGGCATTGCTTATCGTTCCCGTTATTGCAATATCTGGAAATTACACTGGAAAACTGCTTGTGAGATTGCTATACGATGTGGATGAAAATGGAGAACGACATCGTGCGAGACAGGGATATCTTGACATTGGAGAGGCATTCCTCCCGTATTTTGGTAAATTCTTTATCAACGTTGTGAATATTATTGAGAACTTTGCACATGCAATTTTGATTTTGTTAATGGCTGGTGGAGTCATGAATGAAGTTATTCCTGCAATTACCGACGATATATGGACGGTCATCTGCGCAGCACCATTGCTGGCTGTTATTTTCTTGCAACGGATTCGCTCACTATCGAAAGTTGCGATGGCTACAGTAACCATGGGAACGACACTAGTCATCATAGCGACAGTGTACAGTCTACGTTTTAGTGATCGATGGGGACGGACAATGGCAACTGCAAAATTATTTGATATAAAGAAATTCACTCTTGCCATTGGAATAACTATAGTTACATACGCGTGCCAGCCATATTTACCATTTATAGAGAAAGATATGAGAAATAGAGCTAATTTTGACAAGCTTATGAACATATCGTATGCATCAGTGACACTCTTCAAAATGGTGAGCGGGTTTCTTGTTTATTTGGCCTACGAGAAATTGACACATCCATTGATGACTTTGGATTTACCAACTGGTCCCTTGAGGACCGTTTCATCGTTATTTTTACTCATCGTGGCATTGACATTTTTCATCTTTCCAATGTTCACTGTTTTCGATATCGTTGATCAGAATTGGCCTGTTGGTAAAGACGGAAATGGGCCTAGCTGCAGAATGCGATATTTCGTCAGATCAGTACTTCTTGCGCTGGCCGTTATGATTGCTGTAGTCACACCACATTTTGGTCTTGGAATTGCCCTGGTTGGCAATTTCACTGCAACTATATTAATTTTCACAATGCCATGTGCCTGTGATATTAAATTCAACTATCCGAACTTATCCCCCAGAGAACTATTCATTGATATTCTCATTCTGGTAATATCAACGGTTTCTGGTATTATAGGAATTGTGTTTTCCTCCATGGAACTTTTTAAATCATTCAGTGATGAAGATTTGAATCCTACTGAACCATTAGAGCATTTATGATTGTAAATTTTAATTTTCCATATAGAATATGACGCAACCCTTGATTTTGTCTTTTGTCATTTCTGCAAAGGGAGATGGTTCTGTTTCATAGAAATGGAACCATCCCAATACTAATGTCAGTATTGCTTGATTTTCACGAGTTATTGTAACAAAATTGATGATATCGTATCTTTTCAAAATTGTTGGTTTTGTTTTTGGAAAATGCTTCTTGAAATTTTTTAACAAGAATTTTTATTGTTACTATATTGTTACTATACTATATCGTTACTACATTTTATTGTAGGGTACTCTTTACCTTAATAAGTAAAAACATGCATGTGCGCTGTGAATTGTCAAAGATTATCATAACAAACATTCGTACTAACGTTCAGAAATATCGGAATAGTGTAATGACCGACCACAGCAAAGCAGCCATAGCTTGCGCTCCTGAAAAGGCCAAAGCAGAATTAACAATCTTTCTGTCAATATTTCTGTCAAGTCTGATTGATTTTCCGTAAAATTTCAAAAATTTTAGGCTAAAAATCTTAAAACATCGTGTTCTCGTGTCTTCCTTTTTCGTTCCAAGCTGAAGCATCTTCTTTTCTGAATGTGATCTTACTTATTGACTGCGAAGATGCGAAGGCGCACTGGACGAAAAAGGGCGCGAAAATGAACCACGTGATTTCGAATGACGACAATAATTGTGGCGACAGCAAATATGGCCTAAATCTCCAGACATTCATCGAGGAAATAATAGAGAAGAAATATGAAATCATCAGGACAATGGATGAGCTCAAGGTGTCGAATTGATTTAGGAAATCTTCTGATGTGTTTTGCTTCCGAAACATCTTTTACTCAGGCAAAGATTTCAACTGTTTATGCGCTGAAAATGCCTCGCTCGGCCTATCTTCAAATATGTGCATGAAAGATGGATGGATGGGGAATGACGTCTCGACTTTCTACCGTCTCCAAGAATGAAAGATATCAGATGCCTAGAAGATACTATCACTTTAATCGTAGATTTATTTGAAAATTGCAAACCGTGGAATTGATTCAAGAAATCTTCTGTTTGGAGTTGCCTCCACATATTATTTTGAGTGGATCCTTGAAACGAGTTTATCAGGCTCCGCCAAGCTTTGAATATAGATTTGGAATCTCTTTATTTTTTACCAAGAATGAAAGACGTTAGATACCAAGAAGGTTTTGTTAGTTAAAGTTTCAAATTCGTAGTAGAAGGACAAGAAGGCTGGACTTGGCTTAACTTATTACTTGAGTGAAGCGATCGTTGCATAAAATGAACATGTCTCGACCTAGCTTCAAATGTGTCTGGGGAATCTCTTCCCTTTTTACCGAGAAACACTCAACCCACGATGAAGTGTGGTTGCTACAGAACTCAAGCTCAGATATTGTTTGCTTTGCATGTGCAGTTGAAACTCTTGAAGACGAAACTTCCTTGAATATCAGAAAAAGAAAAATGGTTTCTGAAATGCTGGATCTATTAACGACTGCTAAGTCGATATGGACATTATTTTCACGAAATAATGTTATTCTCCGCCATACGGGGAAAGTGTTGCTTAAACTTTTATCAACAAATGATAAAGAATTGTCGGCACTTCTAGTTGACACTCTTGGCGTAATTGTGCAGAAGTCGCGTGATGAAAATGCCTTCAGCCTCTTAGAATCATTAGTAAATGCCCTGAAAGAAATGAAAGATAACAAAGTGAAAATACCAAATTCATATGTATGTTTGCTTGGAAAAGTATTCCGAAATTCGAGTAGAACAGTGCAAGCATTTGTAAATGATTATCAATGGGTTTTGGAGATGATTACAGAAAATATAGACAAAGTTCCAGAAGCTGATTCTATTTCGTATTGGTATGTTTTCACGCAAGTTTATCGCAACGAAGATGGCAGAAATATCAACATAGGAATAACTAAAGCACTTCTTGGGAAATTCGTGGATGTTATCGCAAAAGCTACATCTAAAGAATTGCAGTTAAATGTCCTCGCAGTTTTAAAGCATTTCGCAGGGAATGATAATTTTCGATATCTAATTTTCGAATTTGAAGATCAGGAAATTCTGGAATCAAAAAAATCGATTGCAGAAACGATGAAAAAAATGTTGCTATCGACACATCCAGATGTTCAGATTGGTGCGGTTCAATGTTTGACTGTCCTGTTAGATGTCCGGAAAGACGGAAAAACTGAGCAGTTGATCCATTTTGCCGGAATTCTGATAGACAAGGGACTCTGTGAGTTTTTATTCGAGTTGTTAAACTCTTCAAATACAGCACTAGTTTCGTCCGTTCTGAACTGTCTCTTACGATTTGCCAGTTTTGAAAAGTTCTTCAAAGCTGGGCACCTTATCTATGGATTTGAACCAATTGTTAAAACGCTCGGAAGAACGGCAGAACGCAAAGACAAGATTTCGTTGAATTTAGGACTTATGCTGCTCTTAAAGATTTTGGAAGAAAGTGACAAAAATCTGTGTTCAGTTGAAAAGCAGAGGAATTCTATCATTATTTCTGTAATGAATTTAAGTGAAGTTCAAGAGACGAATGTCCTCAACCATGTTGTTGCTTGTGCTGCAGAGTTTCTCAAGAAACTGTCAAATGTAGACATGAAAGTGGTGGAATTCATACAGAAGTTGTTGGAATATTTTGGGAAGACGATTTTCAGCAAAGCAAAGAGCATATCTACCAAGACAACAGGTGAGTAATAAGTCTAATAAGAATACCTTACGTAACAAGGACAGATAATGTTACAATAGAACTCGCTACTTTTTATTGACACCTAGATACAAAGCAATTGGTGATTGCAGACAAAGGGAATTCCATACTCAGTTGGTTAAGACATAAACAAAAACAAAGCAAGCCGCAAAATTGCCCTGAAACTCGGGTCGCTAGTACGCTCGTTGTGCATTTCAGAAATGGTTTTAAGAGCAAATATTAGCACATATGGAAAGAAGAAGGATATATCTAAACTTCTGCCTCAGGCATTTTATTTATTTTGTGCAGAAGCCATTTGGGAGGGGATTCAATTCTCGTACTTTTTAGGCGTAATTAAAACACTTACTGCTCAGCTTCTGCTTCTATTTTGCGGGTTACGAAAAAAATAAAATGCCCGAGGCAGAAGTTTAGATATGTATTTCTTCTTTCGATATGTGCTAATATTTGCTCTTTAAAACCATTTCTGAAATGCACAACGACCGAGCTAGCGACCCGGGTTTCAGGGCAATTTTTGCGGCTTGCTTTGTTTTTGTTTATGTCTTGACCAACCGATCATGGAATTACCTTTGTCTGCAATCACAAATTGCTTTGTATCTAGGTGTCAATGAAAAGTAGCGAGTTCTATTGTAACATTATCTGTCCTTGTTACCTTACGTAGTAACGGGTGGGCCAAAAAGGTAAACATCAAGGTTAAAATATTTGTGGGAAAAAATGCAAGATTTTGATCTCGATTTTGATAAGATTCGAAATGCCTCAATTACAACATGAAAGACACATTTTGAGCAAAAATTTGTACCCACCTGGGGGGGGGTACTCAGCACATGCACATACGGGGAGGTAAGTCCGATATTTTTGGGTCAGAATATTGCCGAAAGTGATATTTTTGGGTCCAAGCCATAAATTTAAATTATGCTTTTTGATATTTTTGGGCATCAAATATTGTGAAAATTATATTTCTGGGTTCTTTAGAGGCAATCCTGGCCTTAATTTGCATTGTTTCAGGATCTTTTATGTTCGTTTACAGATGTCAAGGTATAAAATGAGCTGATCTTTTTGGGTTGTAATGAAGCTAAACTGATATTTTTGGGGTTCCTGAAAATTTCTCGGACTGACCCCTCCGTATGAGTATGTGCCGAGTATCCCCCCTGGGAATTTGTAACAGATCAGCTGTAATAGACCTTTAAGCTATTCTGAAAAAGAATCTCAATCGAACGATATCTTTATACATTTGAAGAATTTTTGAACGTGCACAATAGTGATAGAAGCTTCAAGGACACTAAATCGAACCTCTTCTAGTATAAAAATGTATAAAAATATTGGTCGATCCAGACTATTTAGATAGAAGAGCTAAAAAATGTATTGCAGATGAATGAGGTTTCAGAAAATCCTACAGAGAAGAATACTCTTTTAATATTTCGAAGAAAAAATTGAATTATTTTTGCTGCCATGAGACACTGGCAAAAATGTCGTTTGCACAGAAATAAATCAATGATTCAAATATTATGTTGGTGGATCACTGTTGATGATTGATATTGTCGTTACGATGCTTTTGATGGCTATCTTTCTTCTAATGAATGTCGGCTAATAGAAATGAAAATTTACTGATTTTTACTCAATAGGTACATTTAACAATGTACTTCATGTAGTAATAAATTTCGTCGTTTTCTTGAATTCGTGAAGTGTTTCAGAAATAATTTTGCTTTGAGGATTACATATTTTCGTCCGCCCTTTATACTGCTTCGAAATCATTGTCGAAAGAGCACATACAAAAAAGGCAGTTTAAATAGTTGTTACGTGGCTTGAGATGAGCTAAAAGCTAAAGGTGCTTTCCTCTGATTCTACGGAGGTCGGTATTCAATATTTCATGTGAAAAAATTACTTCAGGATCATTGCAAGGACAAAAAAGTATGATGTGAAGTTAAGGCTCTTATATTTTGTTGATACGCTGATACGCAGTCGAGATTAAGCAAGCTCAGATCCGACCACGTATCAAAGTATTAAGAAAATACCGATGCAGCCAATCTCATCTAATTTCTAATTTGAGAAATACTTCAGTTTTTCGTGCGTAAGGCTTGTTAAAGCATGGTTCACATTAGGTCATTGCTGTCACTGGATTCGCAAGGATCATAACGTAAGACGAACGAGGCACAGGACTCAAGATACTGAATGCTAAAAGCAAGGACTTTATTTTTGCCATTTACAGTCGTTTGGATCATTTGAGTAACTTTGGGTCGTTATCGTTTTTTGCTCCAACGACTCCAATCACTTCAATTACCTAATGAGAATCAGGCTTAACGAAATACAAAGCGTGAAAACATCCCTGGAAGCATGGAGCATTCACAGACTTTTGTTCATTTCAGCTGATCCAGAGGTGCTAATCTTGCTGAAAAACGGCCTAGACTTTGTTGGTCACAGTTTCAGGCTACTGGTCCATCAAGAGCAGAATGGTCACTTCGAAACAAACGGAGAAACATCAAATAGCCAACAGTCAAATCTAAAGAACTTGATGCAGCACTTGCACAATGTAGCAGATATCTTCTACATCCCAGCCACTGTAATATTACTGCCTTTCGTAAAGCTAGCAGAAATCCTGGTATCCTTCTTCGATTTACTTGGTAGCATGCTGAAAGAATCTAGAGATGTCACATTTGCAAAGAAATTATGCGAGTCTTCGTTTATCAGGCTTGCATCTGAATTGAAGTCAAGATTCATGAAATCTGATAGTCCCAACCCGCATGCCACCAGTATTGACAGCTTCTTAATTGCTTTGTCATGTAACCTTGAAAATGAGCAATATTCCTCACAACTACAGTGCATTTTGGTAGAAGTTCTCCCACTTCTAAAAGCCCCACCGAGTGAATGGCACTTATATTTTGGTAGGAAGACATCAAATGTTGAAGATACACGGATGATACAAGGTGTAAGAATCGCCTGCCTGGCACTGTTGTATACTTCGACACGATTTGGCGATGCTATTTGGAAGGATGAGGTTGTCTGTAAATGCATTTGTAGCTGTATTCAAGATGGCTCTATCGTATGTGATTTTCCTGAAGTCACCAAAAGGCATTTGGTTTACATGTGGTCACATGCTTCTGAAAGACTTGGGAAAGGAATTACTCTATTTGTGGAGGCAAATATGCAGATTCTATCTGAGCTGGAACAATCTCCAGATATTAACATGTTTTTCTTCAATGAAAGGTTTGTTGATCTTTATCTTATTTTGTGACGAAAGACTACATTTGCTCCTCAAAGCTACTGCCTCTCTGAGTTATCAGATACAGTGATCCTTGTTATTCTCTGTGTATTCGTTTTTCTATGGAGAAGAGCTGGATAATATGTATCTCTTAGTTGTTCTAATCTTCTAATGTTATTACCATACTAATCATGTACATTCTCAGACAATAATCTTGGTGACAGCAATATACAATTGGGACCACTCAAGTTTGAAGATTTGTTTTACTTCTACCCGCAGTACAAATTGCATGTGAATGCATTTATCTGTGAGAATGATTTGCAACCTTTACGTGTTTCAAAATCATGATTTTTGTCAGTTTCTTTTCATCTGAATTTTGCCCACTCGTGGATTTTCAAAAGGTATTACCAAAAATAATGTGAACTCTCCCACTATTTCCCAAACTTGATTTCCTACTTAACTGGGACGAATTTCAGATGCTCTGAATTTTGAAACTGGTTAATAATTTTTGTACACCAGTTACTTAATTTGGCTAATGTTTTCTTTCCAGATGCTTCATTCGGTGGATCCTGAACAGTCCATCACACCAGACTGCAAAGGTCTGGGTTTTAACTGAAACGGTCTCTCGAATGTTGTCCACGAGCCAAGGTACAGCAGAATCTAATGCTGATGAGATCATCAACATACTATCATCATACAAGAGCAACTGTGAATTCTACGCTACCTGTATCGATGTAGTGGCTTGTGGTACTCAGAAAGTTGTGCAGAAGTTAGTTGCAGTTATTGCTTCATTATTGCAAACAAGTGATAATTCCAACTTTTTGCTGGGAATCAAGGAGATGATCCACAAGATAGTCCTTACAAACGGCACACAGCTCGATCATACCAACCTCGCAGGTCTCTTTCAAGTATACAGATACCTTCCTACAAATGTGAATGAGCCAATACTGGATGTTGATCTGAAGTTCGCTAACAGAAGCTGCAATGTTTATGTGGAGTGCCAAGACCTGGATGTTCGCTTGGCAATCTTAAACTGGCTCAATCAACTTGTCCACATCATGCAGCAAAGCAGCTATCATTCACAACTCACTGTTGTGTATAATGAGAACTTCTTGAAGGAAGTTTCTTCCAGTTTGCCAAGAAAGCTTCAATTTCCAGGTCCTTATATCGAGAAAATTTCAGCTGCGACGTTGGTGTTTACTTCACAACTTGCTAAATCAGTGGCTTCCCAAAACCTTCAAACAGAAACTCTGCCACTTATCATACTCAATAAACAAATTCTTATCAAGGGATTGCTGTTTACTGATTCGCCATTGATTCAACTCGCATGTTGCCAATTCTGGAACGAATTTTTGCAGCTTGAGCACGGAAAAGTCTACATCCTTCAACAAGATCAGGAATCCACCGGACCAATGCAGCTTGAACTGAATGACCTACGAACCCTTTTGTTTCAATTTCAGAATCTTTTGCTGGGCCAAGACAACGTCATAAAGGAGATATGCATAAAATGTCTTGCAGAGGTATTGAAAGTGTTGCGCAAGAATTATGCAGAGTTTCAAAGCCCGTGGAATGCTTTCCTGCTTGAACTGCTAACAGAGAGTTTGCAAGTCGCATCAGAACAGGTCCTGCACCTCAAAGCAATGTTAGTATTGCTGGAATCTGACACACCAATACAACAAATGAGAGCATTTCTGAAATCAGTGACAAGTCTGTTGAAGGAAGATAATATGCATCGGGAAGTTGAATTGCTTCTGTTGAAGCTTACCTTTTTCGTCATCGACAAATGTCAGTTGGCAGATGAAGAGAAAAGCAATGTCTCAATTTTCTTACATAGATTAGAAGACCGTGCTAAAGGATTCACGTTGGACAAGACACCGACTGTGGAGAGGGACAGGCCATTGTTTGTTGTAGCTAGCGGTGTTCTGTTCCCGAACGTCTGTGAGAAGGATCCTACCATAACAAGCTATCTATCTAAGATAGAAGAATATAGGGTCAAATTAAACAACCACTGTTCTTAGGCGAAGAACGAGGCTCGGAGAGATGGACTGACCACACTATAGGAGTTGCTGTGTAGAACATACCGGATGTTCCAAAAAGTATGCAGCTTTTGTCAGGCTTAGCGATGAAAAGTTAGCTTTAATCAATGGGTAAGAATTTTCAATATGTTACAAGATAGTTAACTTGAGAACATAGATACATTGTTTGTTGTTATTGGGGCTTTGAGAGTTGAAATATTAATGTTGAAAGTTTAAATTTGTTGTTACGTCCAAACCAGAGTTTCGGCCTTTTGGCTTAAGCAAATTCTTGAAGAACATCGAATAGATAAACAATAGCCTTGATGAAATTTGAACAAAACTTAATCAAATCATATTCTGTTTGTTAGAAGTCACTCATTGTGCCATGTTTTCTTTCTTTATTGCGTCAAGAATTTGCTTGGGCCAAAAGGCAAAAGCTCTTGTTTCGTAGTGAAACTAAATTTGAACTCTAAACATTAATATTTGAATACTCAAAGCACCAATCTCAGCAAATGAGGTATCTTTGTTCAAGTTAACTATCAAGAAACATTTTGAAATTGATTAGCCATTGATTAAAGCTAAACTCTCATCGCTGGTCCCAACCAAATCTGTATACTTTTTCTGGGACACCCGGTAGAACAGACTGCAGAACAATTGACTCGAAAAGGTGCAATTTTGGATAATATTTAGGCGGACTTGATTGACAAATTTGATTTTTAAAAAGTTCTTTTTTATCATTTGATGAAAGTCAAACTTAAACGAAAACGCACCGTGCGACCGAAAAAACTTCATGAGCTTGACCACGTCTAGCTTCTAGAAAGTAAATGGTATGAACACAAACAAGGTGTCAGCATGTAGCTGAAAGGCTTGGTTATCTTTGAGATGTTGCTTGGTCAACCAGTTAATAAAGCATGGTCATTCATCCATTTCTCGGATTTTCCCGTCCTTTTCCAATGCATTTATAGAAGATTTGAAAAAATACAAATGCTAAATTTTCTTAGGAGCACGAAATTTGAACGAGGAGCAGAGATAAAGGGCACCTACCTTGTACTGTACGCGTGACCTACTGTTCACAGAGTAATTGGTGTCCTGTAACCCAGTCCTGTGTATCTGTGAGGGATTTTAAAATTCTAACGTCTGTTAGTATTGACCAATCAAAGATCACGCTGTCTGATTCCCTGTGGCCAGCTCGTATAACAGTTGATCTCGTATTACATAAACACCGGAATTTGAAACCACAAAGTTATTTATACGTCATCTCGACCTTGAGAAGACTGACTCTGTGCTGTGTACTGCTGGATCACGGTACGGTTCTGGGACACCCTCTGTACTGGGTCACAGGACACCAATTACTCTACAGTACTGGGAATAAACACACTTCCTACAAGGTAGGCGCCCTTGCAGAGATCAGTCATTTTGCAAACACAAGATTCCCCAGACAGCTTTTCACGAAATATTGACTGGAAAAGGATGACGATCATTTTACTCTACTAAATGAGAAATGTAAGATTCGAAATTCTCTTTCAATTTAGTATTTCGAGCAGTAATCATTGCTTGAAATGACCATACAGCAACTCAAAAGATAGCCAAGCCTTTCAACTAAACGGTGAAACAAAACATTTGTTAATAGCTCTCGATTTCTGTAAGGGGGCTGGTTATGATCTACAATCCTGGACAAAATATTTGGAACAAAGTTATCTTTTTGCTAATTATTCTTATTTTTATTGCTAATTATCAGTTCTTCTTATTTTTACATTTTCACCACCCCCTTTTACCCCCAAAACAATGTTGGTTGGCACATAGTATCGGGGGTAAAGGGGGGTTGTTCATCTGAAATTGTAAAATTTTACGTTGTTCCAATATATGTTGTCCAAGATTGTAGACATTGTAGCTCGTACCCATTGACGTTTAGTTGCTGGAAAAGAAATTTAACTGATGTAAGTCTTAATTGTTTGACGAGTGTAACTCCTGTTGATTATATCAGGTCTTCATGTTTGGTGAAATGAATTCTTCATCTTTAGTTTAATCGATCGTTGTATGAATACACGTATTTTTATTTATAAGAAACTAAGAATTTGGGCCAGTACTGGAAGTTTCTTAAAATTATCAGATTTTGAGTACTCAGAGTTTCTTACGAGTTTCTTAGAGGTTCCATAACAATCTTCATGTTCACTATCTGTGCCCTCGTAAACATTTCAAAGCAAGTTTTTTTAAGCCTTTCCAATTTTTAGACATTACTCAAGTACCCTACGAGTAATATGATACAGGAAACAAGTGAAAGTAAAGTAAAAACATGTCGAGGATTTCCTTTATCAAAATAAATAGTTTCTTAGCTTATATTTTCCCAGTACTGGCGTTTCTTAATTTTTTGGCGATCTGAGAGTTGAGTTTCTCATAAGCAGTTTCTTGTAAGAAAAAATACGTGTATTTCCAGTTGGTCCCTTTGTATGAGCCTCCTATCAGGGGTCCCAAAGATGATTCCATGCTTGATTTATTTCTTTGTTGAGAAGCAATGCACGTATTTTTTCATAGGAAACTGCCCATAAGAAACTCAACGCTCAGATCGCCAAAAAATTAGAAACTCCAGTACTGGGAAAATATATGTTAAGAAACTATTTATTTGGATAAAGGAAATCCTTAACATGTTTTCATTTATTTTGAAATGTCCACAATGGCAAAGGCAATGAACATGAATATTGTTATGGAACCTCTAAGAAACTCGTAAGAAGCTCAACTTCCATCATTATTTCCACAGGAAGAAAGAGCAAAATAGGATATTCCTTTCCTCCCATCCCATTCCGCACACATCCATGAACTATTTCTCAACTGGCTTCAGGTATCCCACTAACAAACGGCCACTAACTAATCTCCTTTGAAGCTTGTATCGAATGTTCTCTGCCTACATTTGAATTTGGATGAGTCACGCGTTTTTAACAGCACAAACATAACATCAAATTGGGGGAAATAAAATAGATGAAATGTTTATACGCTTTGTGAAATGCTGACAAAAGGATAGCATAAATAGTTTTAACGTTGTTCCTGGAATTTTGCGGAGGAGAGCAGCGGTGAGTAATGGTTTTCAAACTGCGTGATAAGTAACATTGTTATGTTATGAGGTCAAGAACAAGGACGGGGGTAATATTTTCCTGTGGAATCATATCACAATCTTTCGACTGCCTCGTGACGAAATAAAATGAAATATTGAAGTGAGGTTACGTTTATTGACCGAGGAAAGAACTGTTTATTTCTTTTGGAAAAGAGTTTTCAAAGACATCATAACGTGAATATCTCAGTCGTTGTACAACGGTACAATCTTTTGATAATTGTTTCACAAATCTGCTTGATAAGTACCCGGATAAGTAGATCTTTACACTCTTGAGAATGTTTGTATGAAAGATGAGATGCAATAGATTGAAAAATAGCCCGTTATATCTGAAAATGTACCTGGCTTGTGTATCGGTTTGCTCTTTGTCCTGTTTATAGCCCACACACTAGATACCGGGTGTCCCAAAAAAATGTATACGGATTTGGTTGACTCCAGCGCTGCGCTGTGAATTTAGCTTCAATCGATGTCTAATCACTCTAAAAATATTTCTCGATAGTCAACTTGAACATAGATACCTCGTTTGTTGATACTGGTGCTTTGAGAGCAGACATGTTAATCTTGAAAGCTCAAATTTGCCTCTTCCTGCAAACCAGAGCTTTAGCCTTTTGGCCTAAGCAATTTGTTAAAGAACGCCGGTCAACCAGCATCCTTTGCGGTCGCGCTTTGCTGAGCACTGCTATGTACGATGTCATATGAAAATGGCTGCCGCAGTCAAAAGGTAAAATGCGACGCGCGCAAAGGATGCTGGTTGACCGGCGTTATAAATCAACGATTGCCTAGATATGAGTAATTGAACAATATTAGATCTGGTGCTATTCTGTTTTTCAGAAGTCACCCCCAGTCATCTTCTGGGAAGTTTCTTAATTTTTCATGAATTCTAGTTCTTAATTTCGACGTGCTTCAGGAATTTGCTTAGGCCAAAAGGCCAAAACTCTGGTTTGCATGTGGACACAAATTTGAGCTTTCAATATTGATACTTCTGCTCTCAAAGCACCATTACCAACAAATGAGGTATCTACGTTCAAGTTAAACTACGGAGGAACATTTTGATAGTGATTTGCCATTGATTAAAGCCAAATTAACATCGCTGGAATCAACCACATCTGTACACATTCTTTTGGGACACCCGGTACATGTATTTTTTTATACCTCCAAACAAGAAACTGAGAATTTGAGCCCGAGTTTGAACCAGTGCTGAGAGTTGTTTAAGATTATCAGATTTTGAGAAATTAGAGTTTCTCACGAGCTTTCTTACAAGTTAGATAACAATCTTTATGTTTTACCCTTGTGAGCATGTTAAAACCACGTTAAAACGAGGTTTTTTCAATAGATACTACCAGAGTACATTCCAGGTAGTGGTAAACATTTGAAAATTAGGAAAAGCTATGATTCCTCGACCAGAAATCCATGGTTTCTTGAGTTCAAGGGCGTCGCCAGACCTAAAAAAATGCGATGGACTTCGTATAAGATCAAGTTTTGAAAGGTATGCCAGCCATCTTTGAATGGTTTTTGCAACACTGGGGTGGATGTGGACATGTCCATCCCAGTCCACCCCCCAGCGGCGTAGCCAGGGTAAATTAAATGGGAGGGTATTACAATGAGGGGGTCTGGGGAAATTTTTGGGGCCATGCCCTTTACTTTGGCTTATAATGCATCTCCCAATATGATGCTTGCCAGTGCTTAACCCTAATCCACATGGGGGGGGGGGTGGATTCCACCCCCCCTAAAGGTTTTATTTGCCACGTTTTTAAACGACATTTGCTATGTCCCCCAGCCTCCCTGACTTTTACTAATTATCTATTAGCCACATTTTGGTGGAAAAATTTTTGAACAATAGGACTCACAGGGCACGTGACATGCCCATATTTGGATGGAGGTAGCAGCAAAATCATTGTTTTCAATGATTTCAATGGAATTATTTGATTTAATTATGAAGTATTATACATGAAATGAATCAGCAAACAAAGGGCTTCAATTTGATATCGGAATTTCTGGAATTTGATGATGTCAGCATTTTTTGATAATGACGTCATTTTGGCCGCCATTTTGGACTAATTAGCAATTTTTGCAAGTTTTTTCAAACTTTTTCAATGAAAAACACTCTAATGATACATTTGTCATAGATAATCATCATTTTGCAGGTTCTTTTGGTCTCTTTTTACATAGAATAAATTAATCGCACAAATGACGTCATAAGAATCGGCTAATTGCTGCCAAAATATCACTCCAAAATCGTTATTTTCAATGAAATAATATTTTATCACCATTTTTGTTGACAAACTGAACCAAAAACTGCATAAAGTTCATGCAAAATCTTCATTAAACTTGAATTCAACTTGGAAGCCTGATTTTCACAGATTTTCAGCTTTGTGACGTCACTGTGACGTCACAAGGCGTGGCAGCCACACCCAAACTACGCTACAAGCTGCAAATTACCTGTTTTATACCTGTACCAAGTTTTATTGAATTCGGATGCGTCTAAGGCAGTTTTCAGAGGGGGGGTGGAAAGCACCCCCCCCCCCCCCCATAAATGGTAGCTCGAAAAAAGCCCATATGGATTAGGGTTAAATGGAAGATTTGACATTTCTCAGAAAATTCTTTCCCAACCTATCTTCTAGCTTCTTTCTCTTCGGTTTTAGAGGAATCTCGAGGACCATCTTTAAATAACCACTTTTCAGATCAGTGGAAATAACTTCTTACCGCAAAATGACACACTTTTGTTTTGAGAACAATTTGATGTGTTACGTGACCCCCGTAACGTTGTTGTGGTTGATGTTCTCGGTTTACATTGAAGCTCACACTCTGTATACAAGAACCCGTTATGTGAAAAGAAGACTGTGTTGGTATGAATCAGGGAAGTAGAATGAAAACCAAATAACCACTCCAGATGATCATCAACCATATTAATAATGGATGCAATCAAAGTCTACTGGTTTCTTTCACTATGTGAGTAATCTTTCTATATAGAAAGTACATCGTTCTTTTGACTTGACTGATGGCGAGTTGTAGGCCCAGCCAGCGGCCTAAAAGCTATAAATTCCTCACATTCTTCGACGGACGGATAGGGCCGGTGAATCAAGCTGACTGGACATGCGTAAGTAGGAGATCCAGGAAGGTTTATTGAGCTGAAACCTGATATTTGAATGTGGAAAACAGGAAGCTTCAATAGCTACAGGATATTTGCTGTGAAGCAAATGCTAAGGTTTGGCCTTGGCATTGGTCAAGGAATGTTGTAAGGCTTTGTACACCTCCTTGCTCTCACAGGAGAAATTATGTAGAGAAAATCTTTTGTTGGCAAACCAGGTTGTGTGAACATTGTTCTAATTGCTTTTGTAAATCAAATCTTGTGAATAATGCACGATAAAAGGGGCAAATGAACAGCTGCATGAAATGTAGTCTTTCTTTCTTTCCTCAAAATTTTTAATCCTGTTTTGTCTCAATCATGTTCTGCCCCTGTTGTAACAATATCTCTCTTTACACTGATAAAAGTCACATAACTGATAGATCTTTCGCTTGTTTTTTCATTTGGCAAAGATTTTTTGCAATTTTGGTCAGTGTAGTGAATTGGAAACTTTCTTGCCTTTTGTTTGATGTGAATCAAATTCACGTACTCCGAATCTGCGCTGTGTCATTTGAATAATGATGCAACTGTCTTGCAAGTCTTGTTCTGTTTGTGCTGAAAAATGATTATAGTAAGACTTGTTAACAGGTTTTCAAAAAAGTTACAATGTAACAAAGTACTACTAAAAGTTTCTTCACAGTAAATTGGAACAAGTCTAAAAAGTCTATCTCAAATTAAATGTCACTTAAAAATGTCAGTGAATAAAAACAATTCAAGAGTTTTATATGTTTACTTTTGCATTACCATAATTAGGATAACGGAACGCAACAATAACGCAAATTGAACTTTTTGCTGATGAACAAATTCTTTTAAAATTGTTTCTTCAATGTGCTAAAGTGCCCACATTTGTTCATAAATTCAGGAAATTATATGATACCCTGCAATATCTGCCTTACAATTTCATATGGACTCTTTCAAGCCAAAGTTTTAGAAGCTGTGCAAATATCTGCCTGCCTAATCCTCTGCAAAAACCCTTCAGTTTGACTTGTCCTCCATAGAAGATTGATATGATTAGGAGATGAGGGGCAATCAAAAGATTCAGATCTTTCTATGTTATGAAGCATTTTACCAAAAAAGTTACAGTTTCCTTGTTCAATTTTGTGACACCTTAGTGGCTACAATGTGTCTACAGAAAACAGGTCCTTGCATCAAACCAGTTTCTGCAGGTCTGGGCTTTTTCATTGATGATCCTTCTATATTTGTGTTGATTTAAGGTGACCAGGATGTATAGAACTAGCTGTTGTCCATACCAAGCATGACAACTTATAGATTGCAGGTGAAAAGTTTTTTTCAGTTATATATGCAAGGAATTTGTTAACATTGTTGCTTTGTTCAAAAAAACGCTTCAAAAGTTGTACTCAAATTGGCAAGAAATTTTAAAAGTGGGAACTTTTTTCTGACCTGTTGTTTAATAATGATTTTTGATGCAAAGAGCAATCTTGACATGTCTTTTTCTTTTCATGATAAGAGCGAAGATAAAAAAGGTTCAGACCATGGAAATTTTGGACAAATTTGTCTAAAACTCTAATTGTCTGAATTACTTTTGGCTAAATATCTTGCTTTACAGTTTAATTGGAGCAGCCAGTGCTGATCTTCATAAGCTTACGAGGCAGGGGGCTGGGGGGGGGTGGCAGCCCCCTCACTTTAGAAAAATTATTGAAAATGAGCCCCAATCGGGCAAAAAAATGCCCTCAGTCAAGCAAAAATTATGCTAAACAATGGGCTTTATGTTGGGCAGCCCCCCTAGATTTTTTCTTCCCATACACTTATGCTGATCTTTGGTGAAAACTATATCAATACAGTACAGGCCTTGTGCATGTTACATTAACATGACAAGAGTTATTTACATTGTGATAAGAATTCTTAGAGCCATATGAAAGATTTTAGATTTTGCTAAACAAGAATTCTAATGCAGGAAAACCATGTTAATGTATCCAGCCCTGTATTGACTAGCACATTTCTTGTGAAAAATGTGTTCAATATTGTGTGAAAAAGACGTGTGTTTCTGTTCTTCAGAAAGTGTGCAACATTTTTCTTATGAATTTTGTTGATCCTTCCTCTCTAATTGTATGAGATTTTTGTTGTGATCAGTGTCAGATTATATACTTGGAAATAATCCCATTATTTGGAACTCAGAACTATTACGAGGCCCTGTAAAACTTAAGGACTCTTAAAATATCCAGGACACCTGTGGAAAGTGCATTTTTTCTGTATCAAATAGAAATTAAATAGCAGGGGATAAAGCACTGAGTCTTGTGGTACAGCAAATTGACTAAGAGAAAGTTTGACCAGACGGTGGTTTCTATTAGGAGCAAACAACGTTGGATTGAGTCTTGGAACATGGTTAAATTTTTCATATTATCTTGCATTGTTTCATGTTGTTTTATATTTCTTTTATTTTAGTTCCATTTCTGAAAACAATGAGCAATGCACAAATATGGACCATTGGCTATGGACCAGTTCAACTGTCATCAACAATAAAAATACAGCAAGGTTTTTCTTTCAAATTTAGAAGTTGTAATCCTGGAATACTTTTATATCAAGGAGACAATAGCACATTTTTTCAAGTGACATTATCAAAAACTGATTCCTCAAAATTTAGCCAGTTGTCATTATCTTGGAAATCTAATGGCACAGTTAGAACTGAGACACTTCAAGGGCATTACGCACTTGACAGAAATCAGCTGATAGAAACAGAACTATTTATTGATGATATTCAGGGACCAATTTTCAGGATTACAAAGCCAATCAGCCTGAATCAGACAATTTCAAATTATTCAGCTTTATTGAATATATCAAATACTGGACCCCTTTTATTGGGGGTTAATTCTTATATTGGTGGTTGCTTTTATGATGGGAGAGGTGTGAAGTTATCAACAGCAATGAATATATCAAGATACCAAGTTGGATGTCCTTTGGAAGATCAAAGACTGTGCTCAAGCTCAGGTAGGATATTATCATTTTGTGTTGTCTCAACGTTGTTCGGCAAAATGTACACCCCCCAGTAACGACCCCGCCGGACATCAAAAATACAGCGGGGAAATTATGAAATTAAACATTTTCAACGGGGATTAGAAATATCATGGCGGGGAAAGGAAATTTTCGGCTATTATCTATGATGAAACTTGTACAATTTTTGGCGGGGAAACAAAAGTTTCAACGGGGAACCAACAGAAACACGGCGGGGAAAGTGTTTCAGCTCAAACTTAGCGGGGAAACAGTTTTCTTGGCGGGTCATCCTTCTACCTTGGCGGGGCAATGTTTCAGCAGGGTCGTTACTGGGGGGTGTAAATGTGTTTGACGTTTGATAAAGTATTGAAAAACAATGATGAAATGAATCGGCTCCTGTAGGTAATATAGCCATGTCCTGTAAATTCTGCTAAAAAGCCACTGAATTTTAAAGGTTTTCAAGGTCAAGTTTGTGTTATATTCAGGGGGTGGCAGTACCCTTTAAAAAGCTGTGCATCTTTCTGACTCACCTAGTGTTGTATCTCTTTGGAGACTTGCCGATTTTGGTGACCACATAACGTAAATTTGTAATGGTTGGCAGTCCTGGTAATATTAGCGCCAACATAGTTTTTGCCAGTTGGTCTTTGTAGTTTCTATGTGATTCTTGATGAATAATGATATGATTTTTCCTTTGGTTTGCTTTTCTTCGGGGCCGTTATCCTGGCATTGTTTCAAGAATGTTTATAGCGATCTAGCAGCTTGGCCATCCAATTTACCTGTTGTGATGATCAGTTCAAGATAAATAAAAGATTCCACAAAGAAAATAACCAAACCATTCTGTGTGACTGTATGTTTGTAAAACTACTCCTCGGTCAACTCGTAAACCTGGGCCTACTTCGTGAAGCCTTCAGCTAATATCGTAGCAAAAAGTGAGTTTCGTGCATTTGTCTAAAAGTTAGATTCTTGCTCATGAAGATAGAATAGGAGACATTTACGCTGACATAATGATTGTGTTTCCCCCTTGCTTTTTACGGCTCTTTATGCACGGTTTCTTGCTGGGCTCATTACACGTATTTCGTTTGATAAGAAACTGCCCATAGGAAACTCAGCTCTGAGATCGCTAAAAAATTAAGAAACTCCAGTACTGGGAAAGGTATAAATTAAGAAACTACCGGGGTCCCAAAAAAGTATGCAGATTTGGTTGATTCCAACGATGTGACTTTAGCTTTACTCAATGGCTAATTACTCTCAAAATGTTCCTCGATAGTTAATTTGAATATAGATACCTCGTTTGTTGGCATTGGTTCTTTGAGAGCAGAAATATCAATTTTGAAAGCTCAAATTTGAATCCACCTGCAAACCAGAGCTTTGGCCTTTTGGCCTAAGCAAGTTCCTGAAGCACATCGAATTAAGAACTGAAATTAATGAAAAATCAAGAAACTGTCCAATGGGTGACTGGGAGGGGGCAGAATAACACAAGATATTCAAATTTTATCAAGGCTAACGTTGATTTATACGCTGTGCCTTAAGAATTTGCCTAGGCCAAAAGGATAAGGCTCTGGTTTGCAGGAAGAGCCAAATTTGTGCTTTCAAGATTAAAATGCCTGCTCTCAAAGCACCAATACCAAGAAACGAGGTAGCAACCTTTAAATTAACTATCGAGGAACATTTTTAGAGTAATTAGACATTGCTTGAAGCTAAATTCACATCGCTGGAGTCAACCAAATCCGTATACATTTTTTTGGGACACCCGGTATTTATTGTGATAAAGGAAATCCTTGACATATTTTTACTTTATTTTCATTTGTTTCCTGTATCAGATCACTCGTAGGTACGAGAGTAATGTCTAAACATTGGACCGGCTTGAAATGCATTGTTTTGAAATGTTCACGAGGACACAGAAAGTGAACATGAAGATTGTTATGAAACCTCTAAGAAACTCGTAAGAAACTCTGAATGTTGAAAATCTGATAATTTTAAGAAACTTTCAGTACTAACCCAAATTCTTAGTTTCTTATAAAAAAATACGTGTACACGTATCCTTTGTATGAAAAACTGCTTATAAGAAACTCAACTCTACGTTCGTAAGAAAGTAAAGAAACTTCAGTACTGACAATCAAGGTTGGACCTGGGGAGGCTAAAATTGCTAAAAAATGCAGTTTTTTTTACGTCACTTTGCCAAATTTCCCCTCACAATAACTCAAAATTTCCTCCAACGGTGGGAGGGCTAGATGCTCCCAACGGATGGCTGGTTTACGGTATTTCATCAACGACATCAAGTGTGTGAATATTTTTTCGAAATGTTTACTCTCATTTCAGTTTGCCCAATTGGATTTGCTGGTCGCTATTGCAATAAGAATATAGATGAATGTGGATCATACCCATGTCATTCTCATGCAACATGCGTAGATGGCATTAATAGTTACAAATGTGTATGTGGACCACAATGGACTGGTCCTACATGTGCCACATTCCTTGGCTCTGTTTGTACACCATCCCCCTGCAATGCTGGTGTGTGCCAAGAATCTAAAGACAGAAACAGTTATACATGTGCATGCCCACAAGGGTACACAGGAAAGAATTGTGAGAGCATTTTTTATCCGTGCATGATAGAGCCATGCAAAAATGGTGCATCTTGTTATAACTGGACAACTTCCGGTTCAAGCATAGAATACAATTGTACTTGTAAGACAGGTAAGAGCCGTTTATACAACCTCGTTCCCAAGGGTATCTGCACTGGGTACGAGGTTGCCGCTTATATTGTGTTTGACTGCCTTCCTGTCATTCTTTTTTGGATGCTTTAAGTAACATACGGATTTTGTTTAAGAAATTTAGTACCGAGGCTGGTAGCAAGTTTCTTAAATCCTTGCTAACACATTTTATTCTGAGAGACGTTGCTCAGGGTGCCTTAAGTTAAATGCTCTAATTATAGAATTGATTCATTTTCATAGAACGGGCTTCCAAAGGAACTAGTAAAATCGTAAAACGAGTAAAACAGAAACTGCATTGGAAAAAATTTCAAAGCATTCTGTCAATGTTGTATAGTGTCAAAATATTTTCGAGTGGAGAATGAGGCAAGCGACGACAATCATTGCATTGTAAACTTCATTTTATCGACATTCCAAGTTGTTATGAATGCAGTTTGACAATTCCAGGAGACTTAAACGGTATAGATAAACAGACATAAACGGTTAAAAAATTAGTTAATTTGACTTAGATATGTTTTATACGTTTTGAATCAAACTTGGTTTATCTTCTGCGAATCTAAATAATGATACTTGGCAAATTCATACCAAGGGACAAACAAGATGAAAAAATTAGTAAAAATTGCAACGGGTTCTTAGCTTTTAGTTTCTTTTAACAAGTGCGTAGCATACGTCAAACTAACATACTGCAACATCATGTAAAATTGCAACAACAACAACTGTTGTGCCTATCAACTGGCAGATACTATTCAGCATTAAATCGCTACTGATAATAACAGGAAGTCACTGTGGAGATATTGCAGCTAATTTGATGTTAAAAATGGTAACCACAATTTTTTTCCAAAGAACGCTTCAAATGCTTCCTGAGAATTTGTTCGTCAAAGTCTTTTGCCAAAATGTTATTGTTCGAAAACTCGAAAACGTTCGTGTCAAATGTACCGGGTGTCCCAAAAGAGTACTCCTGTTTCAAAAATCACCAAAATTCGATTACACGGCCGATATTCAATGTTCTTTTTTTGTCAAGTAGATCAAGGACCAAATTTTTTCCAAGATATAGCTGATCTTGTAATTGGTTGGAAAATTAGCAAATTTAGTCCTTTTTAGGGCCACCTGGTTCTGAATCATACTGCAAAAAAGCACTGATGATTGCCAGATCAATTTCTTTGTGCGTGTAAAGCTTCTAGTTTGGTCATAAATGACAGAAAGAAATGCGCACTATCATTGGAGACTTAAATGTCGATAAAAATAAAAAATATTTGACTCTTAGGTAAGATGGAGTATTTTGCTTAAAAACTATAGCCCAAAATAAGGTTTTTCCACGTGTGATTTTTCTACCTTGCTGTATCAAAAGCGAACATTTTATAATCTATGAATATTTTTGGGTCTTTGACAAAGCAAGTCAAAAAAATTTTATCAAAGGTTTGATAATCAATTTTTAGTGATTTTTCAAACAGGAGTACTTTTTTGGGACAGCCGGTATCTTATTGAAAATTCCATGAATGTTACATAGCCTTTTTCAATTGTAGGATTCAGGGGTATCCACTGTGAATTTAACATCAATGACTGCAGCAACCATCCATGCCAAAATGGTAAATGTATTGATGGCATCAATAACTACACATGTAATTGTAATTCTACTGGATTTGAAGGAAGGCATTGTCAAAATGATATTAATGAATGCAGCACCGTAAAGCCATGTAAGAATAATGGAACATGTCATAATACGTATGGAAGATATACATGCACTTGCAAATCTGGATATACAGGTAATGTTTATCGGTTTACTTCTGTGAAACAGATTTATATAGCAGATGGGTGAAAACATCTTCCAATATCTACCGGGGTAGTGAACAAAGATAGAACCCGTTTGGACATCCACATTTTAAGTTAAGATTTTCAAAAAGAATTTGTTCATTTTTTGAGATTTCGCATATTTTAGTCGAGAAGCGTGTTCTACGTACATGTAGGTCAAGACTGGGCCAATCTCGTCCCCAGAGTGAGATCGTTGCTCTACTCTACTCTGGGATACAGCAACATAAATTCTTGACGGATGGAAGAGGATCAATATAACTTTCAAGAAACGTTCAGCTTTTAAAGGTCTAAAATATGATGGTAAGCAAACATCTGTAACTGATAGGATTTAGCAATGTGATGAAATCACAACTTCAAAACTAGCAGAAATACAAAATTCTACAATTTTTGAAAATAACGATGGATTCAAAATGCTCTCACTGGGATAAGAATACTATAAATTTTGTCCAGCCTCAATATTCAAGTTATCCACTGATTTCAAATATCAGCTGATAACGTCATTTTGTTTGCAAATTATTGGGATAACATACGGAAGTATGGCTGTATCTTATTTTTGAAAAGTTACAGTTGTTAAGAAGCATTAAAGCTGAGCTAAGTAAATGTAATGTAAATTGTCTCATGACTTGATATAATACTTAGAAAGGCACGATAATTCAAAGCAAGTTTTTTGATTAGATTCTTCTTTGGGAACGTAGTCAACCTTGTATACTTTCTTAACTTTTTGCAAACAAAATGACGTCATCAGCCATTCACACAAGAAAGTTCATAAGTCGAGAATGAAACAAGACATCAAGAAATTTTAAACGGAAGTTTTTATCATTCAACAGTGCTATTTATTTGCATTAATGAAATGTTTGCTTCAGATCACATTTAAACCCAATACCGTAAAAGCTCTATTAAGCCCTCCTCTCTATTAAGCCCCCCCCCCCTCACTTATATCAAATTCCAGAGTTACCAAAGATTTTCCATTTATTGAGCTAAATATATTCGTTTTACTTACTTGCCTAATTACTTGCCACGAGAAATATCTGCTATCAAATTGACTTAAGTGTTTTGGACGGGTGCTTAATAGAGCTTTTACGGTAGCCATATTTAACCATTTTCACAGGTCCGACATGTGAGGTTGATGTGCATGAATGCAGGTTATCACCTTGCTTGAACAACGGCACGTGTATTGAAAGATTTGGATACTACCAATGTTCATGTAAACCAGGATACACGGGGCAGAACTGTCAAACGAATATAATGGAATGCACTGCAAATATATGTGGAAATGGAACATGTATTGATGGAATCAACAATTATACTTGTAATTGTTCAGCAGGATTCACTGGCAGGAAGTTAGTATTGTTTTATTTTTAAAATTTATCCTTTGGTACAAAATTGAAGATTGCTTTAGAAAGCAAAACCATGACGTAACAAGCAATGGCAAATTTTATAAAACAAAAGAGTCAGATTTCCAAAGACAAAGCGATTTGCCTTTCTGAAGAATACATTTCACTTCACACCTGAGTGATTTACTAGAAGGTTGCATTTTCTTCTTTAGTTCTTTATTAGCGAATTCTTTAAAAGCTTCTTTATAAGTGAAGAAGGTTTCATTACATCAGTTTATCGCTCAGTTTTATTTCCAGAATTTTCAAAGGTCGAAGAATTTTTTACAAATGAAGCTTCAAGGAAGCCTTATACCAATTTTTTTTTGTTTTTGTATCCACTAAAAAATTACAATATAGATAACGTACACTACCTACAAATTACTATACAATACTACTGGAACAATACACCGATGAGCAAGAGGCTGTGACTACCCCGAGGCCAATTAGACATGGAGCTAAAACTACTATAGTGCGTCTCAAATTACTTGCCACGAGAAATATCTGCGATCAAATTGACTTAAGTGTTTTGGATGGGTAATTTAGGCATTATCGCAAATATTGCGTGGCATCTAATTTGAGATTGACATTGAAATACACGACTTAACCAAAGAAAGACAACAAAAAATAGAATAAAATAAAATTGGACATGCAACGTGGTGGTTGTGGTTATACAACGCCTATACTTTCAAGGTAAACCAGCTTAAGCTAAACCAGGTTGTGGAATATTGCGCTCTAATTGGTTAATCCAGTAAACAGAATGCATATGATTGGTTGAAATTTAACCTGGTTTAGGCATAGATGGTTTAACTGTATCATAGACGACAGACTCCTTTTAGGATGTGTTTCTGCCTTTTGGAACAGAAGGTACAGAAGATCTTCCAAACCTACCGTTTTGAGAATTTCGTAGTCAATTAAACACAAATGCGAGTCTACCAAGACTACTGTTTTCAGAAGTGGTACCAATCGAATGTGCCCATAGAATCGCTAACTGGGCTTCTTGTTTGTATTTTTCCAAACGCAGTACATTTTGGCATAACCACTAAAACCTGTCTTGAATTAGATGTCACGAAGACTTGCTCTAAGTCTATTCAGTGGACTTTCAGCATCAAAAGAATATAATTACTCCTGCGGGGGCGTAAGCTAACAAGGTGACGCTGCGAAGAAGAAACGAGGACTATTCAGTTTCGTCCTCGTTTCTCCTTCGCAGCGTCAACTTAGTAGCTTACGCCCCCGCAGGAGTAATTATATTCTCTTAATGCTGATAGTCTACTGAACAGACTTGCAGCAAGTCTAGATGTCACATGAAAATGTCTGCGAATAATAATAATTGTAGTGTTTTGCATGAGTAATTTTGCGTTATCGCAAATCTCACGTGACGTCTAATTTGAGATAAACTTTTCATTTGAAATTTTGTTATTTCTTCTCACATGCGTATTTTCTTTTTCTAGCTGCGAAGTAAACATCAACGAATGTTCAAGTTCGCCTTGCCAGAACAATGGTAGTTGTCAGGATCGAATTAACGGATATGAATGCAAGTGTCTTGGAGCCTACAACGGTACGCACTGTGAAATGTGGAACGACGTTTGCAGGCAATCACCTTGTTTAAACAATGCAACGTGTATTACGCGGAACAGAACAGTGTCTGGATACGAGTGTAATTGCACTGGAACGGGGTATGGTGGACCTGAATGCCAATTTGTTACTGGTGTTTGCTACCCCCGTGATCCATGCGTACATGGGAAATGTAATGATTATGGGTCGTTTTATAATTGCACATGCAATCCAGGATATCAGGGGGTTAACTGCTCTGAAGATATCAATGAGTGCAATCCAAATCCTTGTCAGTTTGGAGGAACTTGTGCCAATACGATTGGTTCATACACGTGTAGGTGCACACCATTTTCCACTGGTAAGAACTGCTCGACGGACATTCACCAATGCTCGCCAGCTTGTGCAAATGGAATTTGCAAGAATAATTTTGGTGTGAAAGACTCGTGCCTCTGTCATCAAGGCTGGTTTGGTAAGTATGCCATTCTAACGGCCTGTCGACAAGATACCGTATTCATTTTATATCGGATTGGGGATAGCAATCCGGCATGAAGTTTTATCAAGCCCGCAGAAAAAGCAAGAAAAAGCAATATGAAGCTGGTGGAAGTTAGCATATATAAATTAGCACAACGCGTTTTATTTACACCTTAAACATATGAGAAATGTAAGGCCTAATGATCACTTGATCAATATATGAACAAACTGTTTAATAAGATGTACTACAAAGAACTTTTTGGAATGATTTTCCTCTGTTTTTATGCAGACTATTTTCGTAGGGACCAGAGACAAATTTACAACTTTGACACCGGCGCTCCCTGCTTGACACCGTATTTTTCCGCCATTGGCAAATTTCTAATGCTGTCTGGCATTATGGACCCTTGGTATTCATCTAGATTTTTTTAAGTTTGGTACAATTCTGTTGCTTTTAGATAGCAGCTCTTTTTACTTCGAAACGTTTCTCTTTGAACAGCGGTGGATTCACCTGTATTTTACACTCACTGTGCAGTTTATCAGATGAATGAGAGGCTCATGGGATTGATACTAAAAGTTCGCACTAAGTTGATACCGGATTCGATTGTTTACACTAACGTGGCGGTGTATTGAATTGATTTATGCCACTTTCAGAGTGTCCACATTTCAAATCGCAAAAATTGTATGCAGCATATCGAATTGATGCTTCCTCCTGTAAACAGAAACTAGTCAGTTATGAAACCAATCCAATATTATGTCAATTTAGCATCGTGCAAACGGGGCCTAAAGATTTCCAGATTTACAGAGTGTCCTAAAGACTTCCCGTTGTTGGGTTTAACTTGTGAGCTTGTGAGGATAGAATGAACTCCGAGAAGTACCGTTTCCAAAGTCCAGCGTAGATTTTGACACTTTCTTCTCTGCCTTACGTTAATGAATATGTAAGTTAAGATTGCCTTTATTCAGAAACGTGTGAATATTTCAAGAGGTAGCTATTGGTTACCAGAAGAATGTGCGTTCTGAGAACGACACATTTACAATAATTCACAGAGAGAATAATCCAAACTATATGTGAAATTGCTATGACCATTTGTTTTCCTCTCTGCCTCTTAGATGCTGCGTGCGACAAAAGAGTAGACTATTGTGCACAGAAGAAGAAAACGTTTGTTTGTGAACATGGAAAGTGTGAGAATTTTTACTCAGAAAGCAAAAATGATGCAATCTGTGTATGCTACGAGGGATATATGGGACACAATTGCTCTAAAGATGTCAACGAGTGTGAACGTGGCTTTTGCCGCAACAACATCTCATGCACGAATGGTTTTGGAAATTACAGCTGCGGGTGTATCGCGGGATATACGGGCAAGAATTGCACAGGAGAAATAAACGAATGTTCCAGTAATCCATGCGTAAACAATGGAACGTGTAACGATCTTCTGAATGGCTATAATTGTACTTGCAGGTTAGTTTGCGAATTTTTCTTAGAGTTCTGAAATTCTAACTTTATGTTTCAAAATGGTGTTGGATAGCCAGTGCAGCTTTCGTCACGATGGCATCAGTTGCTTTTGATTGACACGCTATTTCAAGGTAATTAGCGATCGAAGGCAACGCAATGCAAAACAAATGAAGCTGCAAAGGATGGCCTAAAACCAGTGTGGCTAACTGTCGCGTTGCGCACACGATACAAATAATAATAATGAATTTCTTTAAAGTTGGTGAAATAATATGAATAGTTTTCTCCAAAGAGAAAAGTAGCTAATTAAAACAAATACAAAAATAAATCTCAGATACTATTTCACCGTAAAAGCTCTACGAGGCCCCGACTAAAAGGGCTACTTGAAAGGTCACTGCTCCTTGGACAAGAGAACGAAAATATTGGCAAATATATCATTCAAGGTTGGACATGTTGCAATCCTTTTAAGAATTTACCTGAATGAAGTCGGCTACTCCACTCTAAAATTGTGAGGGATTTTTTGGAGAAAGCCCCTTCAAGAAACCTTAAAAACCGGTCTAAAATGACGGCCAAATTTTCCTAATATTCCTGCTTCACAGCGATGACTTCAGCAAGCATGGGCACGTGTTATACTCTTGGGAGGGCGAAGTCACCCGGAATTATGCTGTTATGCTCCCAGGGATAGAAATGACACTTTCATAATTCCAAAGGGATAACACGTGCTAAAGCATGTAAAAGCCATTGCTGCGAGAAAGAAAATTTGGTCACGATTTTCGGCCTGCTTTGGAGATTTCTTGAAGGGACCTACTTGAGAAAATTTGGAACGAAGATGCCGATTTCAGTTAAGTAAAATGTAAAATTACCTTAGTCCTTTCAAATTTCGCCTGCCTTTAATTTTCGCCCCGGAGGGGGGTGAAAATTAAAGGGGGCGAATTGCGGAATTATTTGGGGGGGGGGCGAAAATTAGAGGGAGTGAAAATTAAAGGAAGCGAAAAATCTATTTTCTATAAAAAACTTTAGTTTTGATTGTAATACAAAATACAAGACATGCATTACTCTTCGATAACAATGATATTGTCCTCCCCTGTGTCTAAGGGGTGATTTTGTTGTTCTAGTTCCACCGTGTTCTCTTCCTCGGGGCCATATCCATCCAAATTACGTCATATCAATCCAAACCAGGGGGGGTGAAAAATAAAGGGAGCGAAACTCCCGCGAAACTTTTGCAAAAGGCGGGCGAAAATTAAAGGGGCGAAAATTAAAGGGAGCCAAAATTGAAGGCAGGCGAAATTTGAAAGGACTAAGGTAATTTGAACATGAACAATACCATTGATTTGATATCCAGAGAGCAGTGGTCTTTCAAACGGGATTGTTTTTTACTCACCCAGTCGTAAAAGTTTCTTGCAGCGGCTGCTTTTAACAAAACGAGTCTTGTCTTTTGTTTTTTGAATCGGCACAAGGTAGGTAGTTCCCTGATATTTAAAGGGATTTCATTCCAGACTGAATAGGAAAATCCTTTTTTGGCATACTCCAGATTGTACCTTGGAATCTGAAGATCTCTACAGAACCGCGTGTTATAACTGGAGTATTGGGATCTTTGTTGAAATTTGTTCCAGAGATTTTCCGGGCTGAGTCTGTTCATGATCTTATAGGCCATAACTGCACGATCAAACGTGACAAGTTGTCCAACCTGAAGGAAATTATTCGACCATTCATCTTTTATCCTGGACGTATCGATCATGGAAATGGCTCTGTTTTGAAGACGTTGAAGGGACTCTTTTCTTGAATTAGAGAGGCTACCCCAGATTACATCTGCATATCGCATGTGACTTTCCACAAGAGCACGATATACATTGCTTAACTGAGATCGTGGGAGGATGTTCTTCAATTTTTTTAAAGATGCGAGACCTCCGCGAACTTTCCCTTTGACAGTTTTGAATTGTTCTTCCCAGTTAAGCCCTTCGTCTACAATGACTCCAAGTGATTTGGGTTTTTTCACTCGTTTTATCTCTGCATTATCTTTAGCTATGTTTATGTTTATCTTGTAGCATCTGATTTGTAAGTGCTTTTTAAATGTGCCATGTAAGACATAGGAGTTGCAGAAATCTACTGAAATTTTCAGTTGTATTTGCAAGTTTTTGAGCCTCAAAGTTTAGAACATCGCTGATAATCTCGGAACGATAAGTCCAATTCAAGCATAGCGAATTCTCACACTTTGTTCAAGATCTTGGCAATTCAAGAAAGCATTCAACAAATATTGATACTTCATCGCAAGAACCCGTAAAGATACTGGTCAGTAATACGTCTATTCAACATAGTTGTGTCCCTAAGAAGGACACTTTTTGGCCTTTTGAAAAAAGGCGTAGTTGCGCTCCTGGATAAGAGAATACTTTGGCATACCTATACGAAGGAAGAAGGAAGAAATTCGAAAATATATGTGCCAAAATAAACTATGCACGTTTGGCAGGCCACAATAAATCAATCGCACACTGCATTGATTTTGAGGAATGATGACTTAATCGATACCAGAAGGCCTGAATTAGATACTGGGATTTTTTGCAAATTTTTTCATTTTCAGTTTTTAGAGCTAGAAGCGAGTTTCCTAAAATTTTCAAAAACACTGAAAACGATCTAAAAACATCGATCAAGTTTTCCGAATAATCGACATGAATGGACACAGAGAGAACTTGTTCGTGGTGATTTGCGATTTATAAATCTACCAATTGTAATCTGCTATACGAGAGCTCGTACTAAACCCCCAAATACCCCTGAAAACGTTTTCTCTTTGTTCATTCATGTTGAATCTTTTAAAATTTGATCGATATTTTGTTATCGTTTTCAATGTTCTTGAAAACGAACATTTTAGGAAACTCGCTTCTAGCTCTAAAAACTGAAAACGGAAAAATTTGCTAAAAGTCCCAGAATCTAATTCAGGCTAGTACTTAAATGACGTTTCACTGTCGCTTCATCAGAAATCTCTGATGAAGCGACAGCGAAACGTCATTTAAGTGCTATATTTTCGAATTTCTTTATTGCATTTATATAGTTGATAGAAAAGAGCTTATGATGTATCGAAGGAAGAAGGATATATCTAACATCTGAGCATCTGCCTCGCTGATTTTATTGATCTAATTCAGAGGCTAATCATTGGGCCCTACATTTCTCATATTTAAGGTGTAAACAAAACGCTTAATGCTGCTGCTCTGAATAGTGAATAGAGAATAGTGAAAAGTTTCCCAGCATTACTCGGTATTTACTCCTGTCATCCCCAACATTTCTTTCCGGTCTGGTATATTGAAATTTTTCTCATATTTTATTCACCGATTTATTTTTTAGTTTGATCTTTTTCATTACTTTTCAGATTTGGCTTCAATGGGACTAATTGCCAAAATGACATCAACTGGTGTGCACCTGGTCCATGCCAAAATGGAGGCAACTGTACTGACGGCATTGAGACATACAATTGTAGCTGTTATAAAGGCTACCAGGGAAGAAATTGCGAAATTGACGTAAACGAATGCAAATCGAATCCATGCCAGTTAGGAGGTATTTGCATTGAGAAATCAAATTTAACTGCATTGGTAGCACATGGCATATCAGTCACTCATCTTCAGAATAACTATGCTGATAGGTATGATACGATTTTCTGTCTCTTTAAGGCTTAGTTGTTGAGTAAGAGGGAGACTAGGAAATAATTGCTGCTAAAAATGAAAGTTTTCATTCACTTGTCACCTGTGCGACTAAGATTTGTCATTCTTTGTCCCCTATCGTGGCGGCTCATCTCATGACCTTCGTTAGGTCTAAAATTTACCGAATCTCATTGTTGACCTACTCGTGCTGAAGGCTCGTGAAAACTACAACTACAACAACTCAAAAAATACGCCTAACAACGAACGTGATAATGTCAATCAAGGTTCAAAAATGTCAATCAACATAACGGGCAGTACCCAACAAAACATGAACAACGAAATTAGTTAATAGTCGCGATATCCCCTGTGCAGTTGGTCATTTTTGTACCTTGTCGCCTGTGCTCCGTGAAGTTAAAACACAGGAAACTAAGGTAAAAAAAAAATGACTAAGCGCGCAGGGGGAAGAGAAAGACAAATTTTTTATTCGCACAGGTGAAGGTGAAGGCGAAGTTGCTGTTTTAGCGCCAAGAGGTAGACTTATTACCTGGAGTCTCTTGTTTCCCTGTGCTCTTTGACTTGATGATGGCGCTTCGTTCAACAATAGAGCGACAAGAACAACAACAATTCAACTTAATGAGCGTAACTTGAGGGTCCTTATGGAGTGAGGCTAGTCAAGAGGTAGAGAAGACGAGGTAGAGATCGCAGAGGTAGAGAAGACCTGGAGCTACTCTCAATTTTCAAGAACTTGGCTCCGAGCTTGGCTCTTGTTCGTGTGAGATGTTTTCTCAGTTTTAAACCCAATTCCCATAAACAAATATTATGCAAACATCAAATTATCTATGAATAACATTTTACTGTAACGAATGAACAATTACAACTACTTTGAGATTCGTAAATAGTTTAACATGGATATTGTTTACTATTAGTTGGGTTCATATTATAAACACTTCTTGTTTATACCATTTTGCAAGTCACCACCAGAAAAAAAATCGAGAAAATTTCCTGAATTTTTTACCTCTATCATTTCTGGTAGAATTTCTGGAAGAAATTAACTACAATTTCATATCCAGTGTTTTATTATGAAAAATGAGTATTCTGACCGTAAAAGCTCTGTTAATCCCCCGGGGGCTTATTTAATTTCGGACACTCCAGAGGGGGGTGGGAGTTAAAAGAGAGGGGGCTTATTAGAGAGGGGGGCTTTTCATAAAATCGAATGACAAGGATACATATGATAGCTTTTCAGTTCTTTTACAGATTTTTTTTCTTGTTTTAAGACTAAACATTCTTGATTTTAGAAAAAGTTTCTTGAATTCATCAGAAAATATTTCTTAAACTCGGATTTTTTTTCTTGTTTTTAGAAAATATTTCTTAATTTTAATTTTGCTCGATTGTCTAGATCAGAAATTTTTTCTTATTTTAAGACAAACTTTCTTGATTTTAGAAAAATTTTCTTCAATTCATCAGAAAATATTTCTTAAATTCGGATTTTGTTTCTTGTTTTAAGACAAACATTCTTGATTTTAGACAAAGTTTCTTCAATTCATCAGAAAATATTTCTTCAATTCGGATTTTTTTTCTTGTTTTTAGAAAATATGTCTTAATTTTAATTTGCTTGATTGTCTAAATCAGAAATATTTTCTTGTTTTAAGACTAGCTTTCTTGATTTTAGAAAGGAATTCTTCAATTTACAAGAAAATTTTTCTTGATTTCAGATTACAGTTCTTGATTTTAGAAAACATTTCTTAAGTTTGATTTTGCTGGATTGTTCATGTCAGAAACATTTTCTTGTTTTGAGATTATCATTCCTATTATAAGACAACTTATCTTGAGATTTCTCATTGTTATATAGTTTTTGAGGGATTTTGTTTCTTGTTTCGAGACAATTTGACTCAGACCGAATTCGGATGAAACAAGTAAACTGAAGAGAAGCATTTACGTCATCACAAAAGTTTAAACTCTAACTGTTTTCAAAATCAAACTTAAATTACAACGAGCTGATCTTTGTTTCTCATCAAATCGTATAAACTTAAAGACAGGGCCGAAGCCAGTGGGGGGGGGGGCCCATGAGGCTTTTTGTCGGAAATTTCACAAGACCTGTCGGATTTTTTTGTGGTTACAGGCCCACATTTAGATGATTTAATTGGGAGAATGATGCATAGAACATGAATTTATTAATTTTCGAGCATAAATTCTGACATGAATTTTGAATCTACAGCATATTTTTGCTTTATATTGACCAATTCTGAAGGCTCCAACGTTGAAAATGGAAAATAATTCCAAAATCTAGTCATTAAAGGAGCACATCAGTTTTTTCGTGCATGTTTCCGAAAATTGGGGTTGTTGTTGTTGTTGATTTTGGTGTCAAAAAATTGTAGTTCTTAGCCCCCCCCCCTATGAATTCATGGCTGGTGTTGGGCCTGCTTAAAGAGGTACGTTGACTATTCAGAAAAGTGGCTTTTTGTTGCATTTCACCTGTGAAGTCCGATTTCAATCAGACTTTCGTTCACGTAAAGTTTTGAACAAAGTCAAAGTACAATTGATGGGAAATTAGAATAAGGTTAGATAAAAGTAAACTAAGATATTTGAAAACAACTGTCAAAGGTCCAATGTTACTGAAGATGGCGTATAAGATTGTACATAATCACTTGATGTTCCTCGTCTAATGTAAAAAATTTCCATACATTAGTTCTTTCAAATTTCACCTGCCTTCAATTTTGGCTCCCTTTAATTTTCGCCCCCCCCCCCCTTGTGCAGAAGCTTCGCGAGAGTTTCGCTCCCTTTAATTTTCACCCCCTGGTTTGGATTGATATGACCTAATTTGGATGGAATGGCCCCGAGGAAGAGAAAACGGTGGAACTAGAACAACAAAATCACCCCTCAGACACAGGGGAGGACAATATCATTGTTATCGAAGAGTAATGAATGTCTTGTATTTTGTATTACAATCAAAACTAAAGGTTGTTCATAGAAATTAGCTTTTTTCGCCCCCTCTAATTTTTGCCCCATAAAATATTTCAGCAATTCGCCCCCTTTAATTTTCGCCCCCCTCCGGGGCGAAAATTAGAGGCAGGTGCAATTTGAAAGGACCAAGGTAATCTGCAATTGCTTTCGCCACATCTTCTTTGCATTGTGGGAACACAGCTTTGTCCCCGAAATCATCCTTTGCATCACTGTCAATGGCACCATCCAGCTTGTTGGGTAGTCCATATCAAGCAGGTAAAAGGATGCCATCAATGTGATGACAGCTGCCATCATCTCATCAGAAGGAAATTTTACGAAAATCTTCTTTCCAACCAATAATATTGCACCAACATCTGCCATCAGCAATGAAGGCGCATAGCGTTCATTCTTTACAACAAAGTCATTTGGATTTTCGTTATTCTACAAAGAAAGTTCCATAATATAGTAATTCACTCATCACCTGTTTGAGAATTTTCCATGGCATCAAACAAGTCTTTCAAATCATCATGAGTAAAATTAATGAGGATATCTTCATCTACTCGTGCAGCATTAGTTGAAAAATATTGTGTTAAAAGATGTGACAAAAATCTATTGTGCACAAAATGCATAACAATGAAAGCAAATGAAACATTAAGTGCAAAGTTGTCAGCTTACCATATTTTTTCAAGATGTTATGAGGTAAACTTTAAAGTTTAGCACAAAATATGACAATTTATGTTGTAAAATGTCAGGAAAATCTATTTGATAAAGTAATCGTTTTGTCTGCCAATCTTCGACTGAAACAGCAAAAAGCTTCTTCACACTTAAATCCTACCAATAATATTATGAAGACAGCACATAACACTCATAACCTAACAGATGGCCTGTGCACAACAAAGTGTAGACAGCAATATCATACCTACAAGATGAAAATAAATAATGCAGTATTCATCTGGGAAATTTTTCAAATCATCCATTGCCATTCTTCCAGAAGTGAACAAAGCACATTTTTACAAGCATGAACAAATGAAGTGTTTGATTGTGAAAAGTAACTCCATTCATATATCAAAAATTTAAGGCATCTATCATTTTCTTGAATGACTTTCAACCCTTCCCAAACTGAGAACATTCAGCCAAAGCAAATTCCACTTAAAATGGATATCACTTTCAGCATCATGTGGTTCAGTTCAAAACCCTCAAATAATTTTTGGTTACTGAAACAATCAAGGAGTTATTTTCATGATCAAACATTGTAATTATTGACATTGTGAATTGATATGGACACAAGATATGATTTTTTATATATACCTCAAAGGGAAGCCAATAATCAATTTGGAAAAACAAGGAAAACGAAGATAGTAGTTTCTAAGGGCTTTTCCTGAGAATTTTGGAAGGCTTTCAAATTATTGACTGCAAGACTTCTTCAAATTCTTTATGCTGCAGACAATCAGTATAGTGTTTGATTGTGAAAAATAACTCCATTTACTGTATATATCAAAAATTCAAGGCAGCTATCATTTTCTTGATTGATTTTCAACCCCTCCCAAACTGAGAACATTCAGGCAAAGCAAATTCCACTTAAAATGGATATCACTTTCAGCATCATGTGGTTCAGTTCAAAACCCTCAAATAATTTTTGGTTACTGAAACAATCAAGGAGTTATTTTCATGATCAAACATTGTAATTATTGACATTGTGAATTGATATGGACACAAGATATGATTTACATACCTCAAAGGGAAGGCAATAATCAATTTGGAAAAACAAGGAAAACAAAGATAGTAGTTTCTAAGGGCTTTTCCTGAGAATTTTGGAAGGCTTTCAAATTATTGACTGCAAGACTTCTTCAAATTCTTTATGCTGTTGTAGCAGACAATCAGTCTAGTGTTTGATTGTGAAAAATAACTCCATTTACTGTATATATCAAAATTTAAGGCAGCTATCATTTTCTTGATTGATTTTCAACCCCTCCCAAACTGAGAACATTCAGCTAAAGCAAATTCCACTTAAAATGGATATCACTTTCAGCATCATGTGGTTCAGTTCAAAACCCTCAAATAATTTTTGGTTACTGAAACAATCAAGGGAGTTATTTTCATGATCAAACATTGTAATTATTGACATTGTGAATTGATATGGACACAAGATATGATTTTCATATACCTCAAAGGGAAGCCAATAATCAATTTGGAAAAACAAGGAAAACAAAGATAGTAGTTTCTAAGGGCTTTTCCTGAGAATTTTGGAAGGCTTTCAAATTAATGACTGCAAGACTTCTTCAAATTTATTCAAATTCTTTTCATGTTAAAGGGCACATGGCTTATGCTGTTGTGGCAGACAATAAGTGTTGTGTTTGATTGTGAAAAATAACTCCATTTACTGTATATATCAAAAATTTAAGGCATCTATCATTTTCTTGAATGACTTTCAACCCCTCCCAAACTGAGAACATTCAGCCAAAGCAAATTCCACTTAAAATGGATATCACTTTCAGCATCATGTGGTTCAGTTCAAAACCCTCAAATAATTTTTGGTTAAGTGAAACAATCAAGGGAGTTATTTTCATGATCAAACATTGTAATCATTGACAAAATGGGAATTGATATGATTTTCACAAGATAAGATTTTCATATAGGTCAAAGTGAAGCCAATAACCAATTTGGAAAAAAAAGGAAAACAAAGACAGTAGTTTCTAAGGCCTTTTCCTAAGAATGTTGGAAGGTTCTCAAATTACTGACTGCAAGACTTCTTCAAATTTGTTGAAAATTCTTTTCATGTTAAAGGGCACATGGCTTATGCTGCTGTGGCAGACAATAAGTGTTGTGTTTGATTGCGAAAAATAACTCCATTTACTGTATATATCAAAAATTTAAGGCATCTATCATTTTCTTGAATGACTTTCAACCCCTCCCAAACTGAGAACATTCAGCCAAAGCAAATTCCACTTAAAATGGATATCACTTTCAGCATCATGTGGTTCAGTTCAAAACCCTCAAATAATTTTTGGTTAAGTGAAACAATCAAGGGAGTTATTTTCATGATCAAACATTGTAATCATTGACAAAATGGGAATTGATATGATTTTCACAAGATAAGATTTTCATATAGGTCAAAGTGAAGCCAATAACCAATTTGGAAAAAAAAGGAAAACAAAGACAGTAGTTTCTAAGGCCTTTTCCTAAGAATGTTGGAAGGTTCTCAAATTACTGACTGCAAGACTTCTTCAAATTTGTTGAAAATTCTTTTCATGTTAAAGGGCACATGGCTTATGCTGCTGTGGCAGACAATAAGTGTTGTGTTTGATTGCGAAAAATAAAGACAGTTGCTTCTTAAACATAATGAATGAATGACAGACAGACAAGACTTTCTTCAGTATAGCTTTAAAAATGTTTGTAAACCTAAGGCTTTCCATTTCTGCGCTCATTATGATGTACAGAAACAGGAGCAAATGCTTATGGTTCATGACCATTTGTAATCAAATATGTTCATTCTTGCCTCATGTTGCTTTACTTAGGCCTAATTTCTGGGATCTTCCCATATCCCTTCTGTGTTACGCCAGTTCACAATTCTGGGAAAATGAGCCGCATGCATTATTGATTTTAAGTGTGCGAAAGCAATTTCGGGAAGAAAATTAAGTAATCTTTTCTTGCAATTAATACAATACTAGTTTCCTCCCCAAAAAGCTGTGTGCACACAGCACAAAATTTTGGGTAGGGGGGGGGGGGGGGGGGTTCTTGGCAAAATTTTGGGTAGGGGTCTGCCGCGAGAATATCCAAAATGGTACCGTATCCAAGATGGTACCGTTGGCTACACTAACTTTTAAGAAAATGGTACCCTTGGCTAGACCAATTTGACCATTCTCTGGACCAATTTTTACGAAAATGGTACCCTTGGCTAGACCAATTTTGACCATTTCCTGCACCAATATTGTCAAATTTGTACCAAATATCATATCATGACCGTTCGCTAGACCAATATTATCAAAATGATACTCTTGGCTATACCGTTGCTGGCCAAAACTGCAAAAAAGTATACCCTTGGCTAGACTAGAACTAGAAGTCCGAAAAAGTATAACCCTTCATCACGGCACATCCCCAGGTACCTTTACTATGGAAGAACCCGTGGTGCGCAGAAGTTGCGCAGATAACTTTGGAAAATGTGAACTGGTGCAATAGGTGAAAAACATTTTCTCAATTACAGCGCAAAAGCAACATTGGCGAAGAGAACGATAAATGACTTCTAAATGCAATAGCTTACCCTGGAGAGTATAAAATGCTTCGGGCTCATCTTCTTTGATTTTTTCAATAGCATCCAATGACCTCATGTTCATAGAATAATTTAAACTGCTTTCACCATCTATCAATGAAAAGAGACACAATGATGCGTAATTTTATGCTGTCCAGCTAGGGCGCTATATCTATGGCGGGGGGGGGGGGTACTGCACATATCTTGGGTATCAATTTTGGCAATGTTGGTATAAGAAACAGTATCAATTTTTGCGATTTTGGTATAAGTACAAGGTCGGGTGAACTTTTCGGAAAATTGGTGTAAGGTTGGGTATACTTTTTTGGAAAATTGATAAAGGTACAGGTATGTTTTTGAAGCTTTGATGGCATGTCCCCAACCAAAACCTAGTCAAGTACCCCCCCCCCCCCCTCGGTATCTATGCTGTATGGGTCACTTTGATACATCAAGTGTAACTCAGAAAACAGTCAGTAGCCAAATAAATAGATATCACCTTGCTCAGCATCAAATAATCCCTTAAATAAAACAAAGCGCTCGCATGAAAAATTTCAGGATTATCTCAATAAAAGGACAGCAATATGCTTGGGGCCAAGGGATTCAATTGAATAACGAGTTTTGTGGGGAATAACAAAAAGAGTTAGGTTTAAAAAATGCGAAACATAGGCCACGCGCCACGAGACGCCAGGCGGGACAGTCAGCGGGATCCGATGATGTAGCCTTGTATTTGTGAAGTTCATCTCTGATCACATGAAAACAGACTGATCACATGAAAGAAGACAGACCCCCAGCGGAGAATCGCTATTTACCATGACTCAATGCCTTTAATTCAAGATCCTTTTTGATTACAAAGTCCAACTTTGTAATCTAAGAAGGGGCTTCGATGTCAGGCTGTCAGAAAGTAAGTAACCCACTTCCGTGACGCTCGTTAAAGCGATTGATTAACGTTTTATCTCTGCTAATTGGCACTGGAATAAAGAAAGCGCACATAAAGCGCATACAAGACAGAAGTTTCCCGCGATCCTATAGCAACATTTGACGTCGGCTTATATCATGTTAGACAGATTTGACACCATAAGATGGATAAATTACCATGATGTTTACCCTGGCACAACAACAAATTTACCCAGAATTGGCACGTTCTTGACTTCATTAACAGCTTAATTATGTCAAAACAATCGTTTTCTAGAACGAACGAATCATTAGCCACTTATTGATAGTACTCATTATGCAAATAAGTCAACTTTAGAGGATGATGTAACTGATGGCCTGCACAGAGGCTAGCATTCGCAGCATCACCGAAGATAGAAGGATCCCCCTCCTACGCAGCTACAGAAAGGTGCAGAATCCCAGCAAACAATGGACCTTTTAGCTATTCTAAATTGTTGGGGATACGAACAGGCTAAGTTGCGAGCCTCAAGGAATCCCCCAAAAAGGGCTCCAGATCGCAGGCGCAGTACTGATTTACTTCACTTACGTAATATGCAAATTAGCTTGATCGTTGAGAACAAGGGAAGAAACAAAAGCAGCGATGCGCATGACGACGTGAGCCCCAACATCGATTCGCTCTCAACAAAGCTGAAACACAATGTATCAAAACAATAGGGTCAGCACTTCATCTCCCCAACAATAAAGGAGCCTGGATCGAACGTTATTTTTATACATTTTTATACGTTACGTTCGATCGAGTGGCGTTAGAGCTTCTATCACTATTGTGCACATTCGAAAATTCTACAAAGTGTAGCAAAAGTTTGTTCGATTCTGATTCTTTCCTGAATAGCTAAAAGGTCTATGGCGCCATTGACTGGGGGGAAGGCACGAGATCACACTGAACCAAAACATCTTCATGCATATCATTCTGCACAGAGGTTATCTTCGTGACTGCTTGTCTCAAATTAGATGCCCGCGAATAGCAACAATTGAAACGTTCTGTAGGGTTCTGCATAAGTATTTTTGCGTTATCGTAAATCTCACATGACATCTCATTTGACACAGATGCACCAATAGTTTCGTGCACGAACTATTTGTAATGTAAGTGAACAGATATCAAAAATTGAAATACATTTGTTTTGCGACGACGAACATATTTGAACTTTTTGGCGCGCAAACTTTGCTGGAAAGCAACAAGCCAACAATAAATAAGTTTACACTCAAATATATCTAAAATTTACAAGATTTACCAACTTGCGAAACGTGCAAGCTTATGTTACAACGTAAATGTAGCTTCCATGAGTTTTCCACATGATTTTCTCACTCGGGGCTTCACTTGTAACACTAACAGCCGCTTGTTTAGACCAAGGCCATGCATGATGGCCAACCATATTTTCAAGCTTAACATGGCATGGCAAAACATTCCAACCGATTCTAACAACACAAAACAAACTTTGACGACATACACATAGGCGAATAAAATTTACCTTCAAGAGCTTTTATCCACTGGACGAATTTCACCTTTAGCTTCAGTTGCAAGCGGCACAGCGACGGTTGACGGTTGAATTCCTTCAAGCAGCGATTGAATCGTCTTCTCGGACAAAAGACTTATTTGCATAAAGCGCGCCAAATCCCAAAATGCTCAGTAAATTGACAAAAATTGACGAAAATTGACAGAGGGCTTTTCTGGTGAATCTACCCAAAATAGTTTTTCACTCCAATGTTTCTGAAATCGAATGATGGCGAACAACTTGCGATGCTCGATATGTTTGGTTTTCTTGGCTTTAACTTTGAACTTTGAAAAGAAAGGGCTGATAAGGCATATCTCTATCATGCATGGAAATCAACTAAATTTTATTGTAGTCTGTAGCGTGAACAACTGCCCACAGCCTAGGCTACCCACAACCGTGTCAGAAAATGAATTCCTTTCCTTGCGATACCATATTCGCTATTAACAATGGAATGATGTTTCTTATAAAAAATGTATTTCAAAATGTAAATACCATCCTTAAAGGAAGGCCTCGTTTGATAAGGTATGGTATGTCCATGAGATGTAAATTTTCAAAGATTTAGTAACTTTTCTTGAAACAAGAAAATATCCCATGTCTTTTCTCTTGATGAGATATTTAATCTCAAAATAAGATTTGTTTCTTGAAATAAGATCTGAATCTTACAAAGCTGCTTATGCTTATCTTGGCAAGAAAACATATCTTAAAGCAAGAAAATAAATCTTAAAACAAGAAAATTATTCTGCGAGAGAATTTTCTATTTTCTTGTTGAGAAAAAATATCTTGAAACAAGAAAACGAATCTTAAATAAAGAAAAACTTTCTTGATGAGAATTTTGGAATTTGCAGTGTACCTCATATTTTGCGGCTTCAATATACAATTTTACGAGTCAGATACCTAAATTCGACACAGTTTATCCTAAACCATATCAATTGGAAAATCTTTTGTATCTGTTGGAATTTGATATAAGTGGGGGGGGGGGGCTTAAATAGATTTTCATATGAGAAATAAATAAAGTTAGTCTTATCTGATAGATCTGGTTTTAGTGGACACCAAAGACAATACTGTCAATAACATAATGCAAAAGATTTGATCTAAATAGGTATAACTGATTTTGAAATATTTAGGTCCAAAACGTAAAATGAGGGTAATTTCGCAAAGTTTACAATCAATTTTTTAAGTGTCAAAAGTGGTTGTTACAGATCTATGGACAAGTCAGTGTTTCAAAACTTTCCTGCAGCATATGATTCTCCTTCTCTATCTGCAAAAATGTCATTACAGTCCTTATTTAACTCCCCTGGGCTGTTTTCTTCTCATTTTTGTGTCATTTTTTTGATCACCCATACGCAAACGAACTCTTTTTCTTTTCCGGAAATGCTTCTGTTGCTCTTACATCAAGAAGAGCCATATGTATCAATCATCACATTTGTAATTGTTTGCTGTACCATCATTCATTCATGCCATAAACAACACTGCAATCTCCACCATCTTAAACATTTCAAAATATTACAGATATCACAAGAGACTTCCATTGTTGTTATGACAAAATCCAAAACTTCCTGGAGATAAATCAACTTTTGATTTGATAGTCATAGATGAATTGCATGCATCTATTGCATGCAGGTTCTGCCATTTTGCAGATTTATTGAGAAGTGCTTGCAGCTTGGAAGATGAATAAATAAATTGAAATCATTCTCTATCAAGATCCAGTTGCTCAGGTATCATTCCATTTCAATCCCTGGATTCTCAATCATCAATAAAAGGCTTAGGCCCATCAAGCTGTCAAGCACGATGGCCTAATCTTCTCGACTATCTGGACGTGCATCAGCAGTTCCCTGTTGATTCTCTGAAATGCCAAGCTGATCCTTTACACTTTCATCGGAATCAACTATTCCAGAACTCTTTGCAAAACGATTTCCATGATTTTGATATTTGAATTCTCAACATTTTGAAATTATATGGTGAAGTTCACAGCAAGAGCAGCAAGACTTAATAGAGAGGGGGTTTATTTAATTTTTTGGCGCAGAGGTGGCTCATGGTACTTGTTTTTGAAATGTTATCCAGTATCCATGAAACTTTTTAGCTTTGTCCTAACTTTTCAGCTAAATTTCTTCAATAAAAGTACCGCTTATAAGAAACAGTAGGCTCAATTTTTCAAAAGTTAAGAAACAACCCTACCTGAATTTAAAAAGCTAAGAAACTTTTGTAACTTGCAGTTTTAATTTTCCCATCGCACTCAAAAGTGTTTTGACACTGTACAGTACAGTGACTACAGTTATAGCAACTGTTTGGAAATTATTTTCAGTGCGAATTATGTTATTTACTTGTTTTGAGATTTTACGTTTATGTTTTGAGAGAATGTGATTTGGGAGCCCTCTTGGCAAAACTAAGTTAACTCTACATTTCCGGCGTTACAAATACAAGAACACGAGAGAAACTTTTGGTAGGTAGCAAAATGGCCCAAAATTTTAAGAAACTGCCTACCAGCACCGGACCTTAGTTTCTTACAAAAAAATACGTGTAAACATCTCAGAGTTTCTTATAAAAATTTGTGCACAGTAACCCAAATACTACTACTAAAAGAGCAATTTCTGCTCATGATTTGATTATAGTGTAACTCTTGGTTCAAAGGGCAATCCTCGATAAACTTTGATATTTGTGAGAATTTATGACAAGAAACTCAATAAGAAATCTTTATCATTCATTTGAATTAGGCCAAAATTAAGAAACCCTATTACAAATTTCAGAGCGAAGTTTCTTATCAAAAATGAGTATAACATAAAAGTATTGTACTTTAGAGACAGCAGGAAAATTAATCTAAAAAGGGCACTCGCTGCCCCCATATTGCCTCCGTTCCGTACCATCAGGGGAACGCTCCGCCGCCCTCAAGGGTAGCTATGTTTCTGTAGACTAGACCCCGAGACTAGACTACAGTGGGGCAGGCAGTTTTCATGCAGATTTGGGCTAGCACAGTCCTGTGAAGCTTTACAAGAACTCTTCGTTTCTTGTGATTGGTGGGTCAACCATAACCACTGTTCTAGGAAGAGCATTAGTTTTGCAACGTCAAGATATTTAGCACGATGCGGAACGTTGCGTCACCATTTTGTGTTGTTTCTCTTCTCACTAAAAAGTGATTGCCAAGAAGCAAATCTACACGGAATTATGTAATTAGCCGAGGGGTGTATCACTCTTCCGAAATGGCGTACGAGATTTTTAAAACGATAGGATTTTACGGATTCTTCACAGATTGTTCTTGAAAACAAAAGGATTTTTGCTGAAGGTGTACGAGATTCTTACAGAATGATACGCCGTTCGTAAATAGTAATTACAATGAAGTTACGTATCTGAACTTGCCAAGCCCTGAATTTTTGTAAATATTGATCTTGAACAGAGAGAAAACGACTTGTTTTGCAAATGAAAGAGATGGTGAAGTGAACAGGCTTTGAAAGTTGACCTGGAATGACAGGAATAGGATGTCATGCCTCAGCTCAAATTACAATTACGTATCGTCACGAACTGTCCGGGATTTGTCCGCTTTGTTTCGTGACTGCAACAGTAGGATTACAGAGGGAGGACCAAACGAAACGTTTGAAAGCCGTTTATGTTAGACTTTGCTAACTGAAATTCAGAAGTCGAAACTTTTCACGAGGTCTGGTTTGTATTTGAAGAGTGATTAGTGTCTTGCTAAATATTTTATGACTCATCGCAAGCAGATCTCGTTACAAGTTGAAATTTGGCGCGACAACTTCATCACAAGATGTACAAAATGAAGAGGCCCTCGGCTGCTCGTTATGGTTGGGAAAAGGCATTACTCATAGCATTGGAATTGGTCATACTGCAAATGATGCTTTGGTAAGGCATGAAGGGTTTTACTGTCGGTACTGTCGTAGAACTTTCGAAAGCAACACACTGAATGAACACAGACTTTGGCCTATTGCTGATAATGAAAATGAAAACCGCTAATCTTGTTGTTTCAATTTTCCAGGGATTCAAGTCTTTTATCTTCTGAGAGAATCCTTGAAGTTTTACTACGATCTACAGTCCTTATCAACGGAGATGAACCCTTCTATCTTTATTTTGAACCATCTCAAAGATTTTTTGCCGATCTTACAAACTACAAACGGTCGCAAGAAAGTATATGTCTTTATTATGTCTATGAAAATTCCAGTATCTTCTGAAAAGCAGCAAGGAAGTTTTTACTTCAAAATGCTAGGGGTGAATGCTGTCTAGGGAGAATCCGAACATTTGCTGTTTGGAGCAATGTTTCGAGCAATAAGTAACCCCTAGCATTTAGGCCTATAAAATTTTTAAATAAAAAAGCGCGTAGTATTGTCTGGGGAAACATTTCGCTTTTAATGATCCATATTACAATGGAGAACAATGGAATGCCGCTTAAAATCACATTACAAAACCCACAAAACCATTTGTGATTTTGCCAAGAATCTCTTTTCTATTTCCTATTCCCAATACACGGAAGTATTAGTTAGGCCCACTCTCTCTGATGAAACTTTCCTGTTTTTCAATGGAAAACAAAACAGTTAGCGGGTGTTAACATCAATAACGACTGGTTGATTTCATTAATTTATTCAAACGACCCTTAGAAATATTCAATAAGGAAATGTGCTGCCTCGCGTTTGAATATCAGAATCACCGGCGGCAGGTCCTATTCCATGGTTGCTGTGGTTTTATGTTTGTTGATATTTGAGAAGGAATCACCATTCATCTGTGGTCATCCCCATCATCACTTGAGCTCTTGTGGCTCATCAGTGGGAAAGGATTGGATCCAAGTCTCCTTCAAAGAAGCTGATTACCATAGCGGTCAGTCAATGAGACAAAGGATCAACAAACAATCCGAATCTGTCAACGGGCTGCCCCTACCCCAGGGGGGGGGACATAACAATTTGAGGATGTGGGTATGACTGCATCCCCATATGGGTGGGTTTTTGGGCCCAAAATTCTCTTAACAAGGGTCATTTTCTTGGCAGATTTCCTTAAAGAGACCGTACAAAATCAGGCTAAACACATCTGAAGCCTGTTGCTTAGAATCCAGCTGTATCCGGCTGTATCTACATAATCCTTGATAGTATGAAAAGAGTGATTGCATCGGCTTATTCTACACAGTTCAAACCGAATAGAAAATATTATTATTTGCAATGTATCTGCTGCTATTTTTCAGCATTAGGGAGAGAAAGTCATGGTTTTTTGGGAGTTTAGCTTGTACAGTTTTGGAAGTTTAGCTTAGAATTCATGATGGTGGGTACAAACGCAAAGTTTGGCAATAAATAAGAATTGGGTAGCTTTCTGAAAAATGGGTTTCAGGCCCCCATCCATCCACAAGTCAATTAACCTCGTGCTGGATGATTTCAGTGTCTTCAGAAGAGCTGATTATTCACTTAAGTCCCTGGGGGCTTATTTGTACAAATTAAGTTTTTGATGATGGCTTATTTGAGGTGGGGGCTTGTTTGGGGGAGGGGTTTATTAGATAGCATGGCAGATGATTGATAATACATGCTGAAACATTGGGAGAACCATAAGGGACTTGCCAATCTTGAACTTAAATTTACAGGAGATGATCTTGTAAAAAATCTTTTACTTTAACATTTAAACGTGATATAAGTATCTGGAGGCTTAGTGGATCCTTAGAGGTAAGCACACTGCCTTGTAAAGGAGATGGCCAAGTCACACACATTTGGTTATAATCCTGTATTTTTTGTTTCAGGAATGGATACATCTGCATGTGTCAACCTGGCACAAATGGAACCAACTGTCAGAATGACATAAACGAATGTGCAACCAAACCCTGTATGAACAATGCTACTTGCCACGATTTTTTGAATGGGTATAATTGCACATGTCTGCCTGGCTTTTCAGGTAAGCTTTTAAGATAAAATGTCTCCCCAGGCATATTTATTTTGAGCGGCTGCTGAGGAGAAGAGAGGAGGTTATCAACAAAGTCAAATACTTTCCAAAATCATCGTACAACTTTGCAAGTGCAGCACACAAATTCAACAACACACAAATTTGAATTATCATAGTTCAAGGAATCAGGGACGTAGGAAGCATCTCCAACTTGAGGGGGCACGACACTTCAAGGGCACCTTTTTCATTAAACTAAAGGGGCACTTCCTGGAAATTAAAGGGCACTTCTTTGTTTATTGCAAAATCTTGGGGGGGGGCACATGCCCCCAGTGCCCCCCCGGTTCCTACGTCTCTGCAAGGAATGGAAAATCGTTAGTAGCCATTTGCATTTCATATAAGCTTGGGGGAGGGGGGGGGGGCTCGATAGACAGGGGAGACTTATTTTAAATTTTGGAAGAGAATGGCTTGTTAGCGAGGTAGCTTAGATGGAGAGCTAGGTGGAGCTTTGTCGGTGCCCATGGCATTATGAAAAAAATACAACGGTGGATGGGGCAACAAAAAAAGCATTTTTGTTCACGCAATTTTGGTAATGTTATCTAGAATGGCTGTTCGACATTTCCACATGAAAAGTCCCCCTAAATGAGCAAGATTCATTACTTTTTTGCTCCATAGCAGCAGAAAAAACTCCTTTTGTTTCTTTCGAAACTCAAAAACAGAATAGATTAAAAACAGAATTAGTAGTTTATCAAGAAAACCTTGTTAGAGCAAAATATATGCAAATCTGCATGTTTTTCTTGTATACGCAAATCTGCATGTACGTGCACATCTGCACGTGCTATAAATCTCATACACCAAGATGTATTGATCTTGTATTGACAAACCGAAACAGGAGCGTGCAACAAACTACCACAGTTGAAACTGATATATCAGATTTCCATAAAATGGTTGTTACTATCCTTAAAACTACTTTCCCCAAACAAGGACCTACGGTAATCAACTATAGAAATTATAGAAAATATAATGAAATTGCTTTCAGGAATGATCTTCGAGAGGAATTAGGGAAAATAGAGCCATTGGACTTGAATTACAGTTCATTTGAAACTACTTTTGATAGAGTTTTAGATAAACATGCTCCTGTTAAGAAAAAATATGTCCGGGCAAACGATAAACCATTTATGACTCGTGCTCTGCGTAAAGCGGCCATGCTACGTTCTAGATTACGTAATAAATTCAACGAAGATCGAACTGCTGAAAATTGGAACAAATTTCGCAAGCAACGAAACTCTTGTGTTAAGTTATTTCAGAAGGAAAAAAGAAATTATTACAATAACCTAGACATCTCACTTGTCACTGATAATAAGAAATTCTGGAAAACTGTGAAACGTTTTTTCTCGGACAAATCACAATCTAAGAATAAAATAGTGTTGATTGAAGATGAAATCATTATTTCCAACGATGTTGAGGTAGCAGAAACTATGAACGAATTTTTTGTCACTGTGACGGATTCCCTTGGCATAAATGAAAACTCTAATTACGAAAATGCAACAGAAGGAATCACAGATCCTATTGACGAGGCCGTACATAAGTTTTCCAATCATCCTAGCATTCTGAAAATTAAAGGTCGCTTTCAAGATGCTGGTTCCTTTACTTTTCATAAAGTTACCCCTGATACTGTTGACAAAGAGGTTAGGAATCTAAATCCTAAAAAAGCTACAACGCACAAAAATATTCCTCCTAAAATTCTTAAATCCAATTCTGATGTATGTGTAGAACCTCTGACGAAAATATTTAATGATTGCATAGAAAATTCGTCCTTTCCTGATGAACTAAAGTGTGCGGATGTCACATCTCTTCCCAAGAATGGACCAACCAACTCTAGGACCAACTTTAGGCCAATTAGCGTTCTACCTACGGTCTCAAAGATGTTTGAAAGAATAATGGATAAACAGATAGTTGCTTATATTACACCCTTTTTATCATCACTTCTCTGTGGTTTTCGAAAAGGTTACAGTGCCCAGCATGCTCTCGTACGGCTCTTAGAAAAATTCAAAATTAGCCTTGATGAAGGTGGTAAAGCAGGGGCTGTATTGATGGATCTGTCCAAGGCATTTGATTGCATCAGACACGATCTTTTGATTGCAAAATTGCACGCCTACGGTTTCTCTCGCGAAGCATTGGCACTAATTAATGATTACCTCACAAATAGACAACAAAGAGTCAAAGTAAATGGGTCATTTAGTTCTTGGAAAAGCGTCACACGCGGTGTTCCTCAGGGGTCAGTCTTAGGGCCTCTGTTATTCAACATATACATTAATGATCTTCTACTCTTCATTCAAAACTCGGATATATGTAATTATGCAGATGATACTACAATCTATGCCTGCGATAAGAACCTGGGCAATATAGCTCATAGGCTTGAAAATGACTGTAGTGTAGCTTTAGAATGGTTTACCGACAACTTTATGAAATTAAATGCAGATAAATGCCATCTCTTGGTTCTTGGGCAGAGGCGTGATGATCCTGTTACTGTTAGGATTGGAAATGCTGATGTTGTAAATAGCTCCGAAGAGAAGCTACTCGGAATTCAAATTGATAGCAAACTTTCCTTCGGTAATCATGTTTCCAAATTGTGTCAAAAGGCTAGCAATAAACTTTATGCACTTGCTCGCATATCCCCTTACATGGATCAGAGCAAACTAAGAACACTCATGAGGGCATTTATTACCAGTCAGTTTCAATACTGTCCTTTAATCTGGATGTTTCACAGCAGGCAGCTTAGCCAAAAAATTAACAAAATACAGGAAAGGGCTCTGAGAATTACTTATAAGGATACTGAATCTACTTACAGTGAGCTATTAGAGAAGGACTGTGCCGTTACGATTCATGCAAAGAACTTGCAGTTACTTATGACTGAGATGTACAAAACAAAAAATAACCTGAGCCCTTCATTCATGCACGAAATTTTCAGCGAAAATGAAAGTCATTACAATTTGCGTAACAATAACGAATTCTTCCAACCTAGGGTGAGATCTGTCAACAACGGGACAGAAAGCATCCGATTTAAAGGTCCACAGCTGTGGCAAACGTTACCACCAACTATACGAAATTCAGATTCTCTTTGTCAGTTTAAAACAAAAATAAAAAATTGGAACGGAGAAAATTGTCCATGTAAATTATGCCGCGTTTTTATTCCGAACTTGGGCTTTTTATGATGATAATATTTGAATATCTGCTTTTATACACTTTTATGCCTTTATATTGTATACTTTCGATGAATTGTAAATATTTTATCCCCTTTTTTCTGATGTTACATTTGTATTTTAAAATTTTAACTAACGTTGGAATTAATTAGCTGACTACTTTTAGCTATATTTTTTATGTATCCAACGGTAAAGAAATTGATAATAATAAAAAATAATTTTTAGGGAATGGGGAGCTTGAATAAAATTTGCTCCAGAGTTTGATTTATTTAGCAATGAATCTCGCTAAATCAACGATGTCATACTTGTTTGTGTGTGTGATCTTATTTTAATTCGAAATGCAAAAGCTACTAGTTTCTAATTACAAATAATAAGAAACTAATCTAATTCGAATAACAAAATAATAAATAATTTTTTCCTATTTTTTTGTATTGGTAGCCTCTTCGCTTCAGACTTATTTTAAGGTGCCGTTGATACACTTAACCTTCACTTCATTGTAGGGAAAAACTGCTCTGTAAACATCAACGAATGTTCATCAAGCCCATGCTTTAACAACGCAACCTGTAGAGACAACATTAATGGATTCGAATGTAATTGCAAAACAAACTACACTGGTGTCCGGTGTGAGTCTGCAATAAACCAATGCCTTACTTGGAGTCCATGCGTGAACGGTGGAAACTGTTATCAAATTGGCACTGGATATGGCTGTGTGTGCCCAAATGGCTTCGGTGGACAGAACTGTGCTCAACAAACTACTGTTAATTTCGATGTAAACAGTCAATGGGTGGTAGATACCCCTGGAAATGTTGTTCAAATGCGACTTAGGACCACACTTAAGAGTGGGCTTGTGTTGCAAGCTACGTCGCTGAGCAAAAATGTCTATATAGGGCTAGAAGAAAGCGGGATCTTTGTAATAAACGATGCAGGTGTGAAGTTTAGATTTCCAAGCAGCATTGTTAATGACGGTCATTGGCATAATTGGACCATTGCTTTCTCAAGTAGGAACATAAATATCACCGTTGACTCAAAGAAGTTTACTGCGAATATAGGTATCAGTGGCATCACGAGGTATCATCTAGGCAGTGCCCAGGGTGCTTCTGCTAAGATCAAAGAGATACTACCAGGGTTTGTTGGATGCATACAGGATGTGAAAATCGATCGGACACACATCATTCCAGGCCATCATGGCTCGCTAAATGGTGCAACGATTGGTTCGTGCACGTGGCGACAATTCTGTGCCAACTCTCCATGCAAGAATGGAGGCCGGTGTAATGATCTTTGGAACAAATACACTTGTGTCTGCAATAGACGTTTCTATGGATCCGACTGCAATGGAGGTAAGGATTTACCATTAGTTGAAATGCAGGGGGTTTAGAAAAAACGCAACCCAATTGTAATTGACTGACAGTTTTGGAAAAATGATGCGATTTGAATAGATGTATTGTATACCATCTGAAAGCACCATTCATCTTCTTTCCAATGATATCCCGCTAAGGCACACTGATTCAATTATTTATCACTTAAAGGCACACTGTCGTGGCGCTGATTGGGTGAATAAGACAATACAAAAGAATAGAATTAGGCAAGCTTCAGTAATTACGCTGTACACTGAAATTCATGAAGGTGATAACGATCTGACTCCCTTTATTCTCGAAACAAAGTATGACCCGAGAGCATAAAGGCTTGGTAATTATTCAGAGGCCAGGTTGTTTGTTAGTTCTTCAACATTACGACTGGCCAATCACAGCCACGACAGTGTGCCTTTAATTGACATTTTAGTAAGTTTGACCTATTTCAGATGCAGGAAATTGGTAGGACCTTTGCATATGGGCCAAAACTTTGTGGGAGCTTGTTTTATCAGTCTTGATTAACAAGAGCAGATTTTGTAATACAATAGCTACCGTTGCGTTTGATTGACATCTCAATTCAAAGCGATTAGCGACTGCAGACAAAGGAAATTCTCTCAACCAGTAATTCAAAACAAACAAAGCCGCAAAAGTCTCCCCGAAACTATTAGGGCAAACTCTCGCCTTGTGCAAGCGAAAGATGAATTTTAAGAGAAGCTATGTGCTTATAACGAAAGAAGAAGGGTAAATCTAAAGTTCTGTCTTGTGGATTTTGTTTATTTGATTCAGGAACTGTTTTGTAATCGTTTTAATTTCAGCATTCCATTCTAAATTGACGAGAATTACAATGCCTTCTGCTCGGCGTCTGAATCAAATAAACAAAATCCGCCAGACACGTCTTTAGATTTACCCTTCTTCTTTCTTTATATGCAAATAACTTCTCTTAAAAACCACCTTTCGCTTGCACAAGGCGAGAGTTTTCCCTACCGGTTTTGGGGAAGCAAGATTTTGCGGCTTTGTTTGTTTTGAATTACTGGTTGAGGGAATTTCTTTTGTCTGCAGAAACTGCCTACCAGCCCCGGACCTTAGTTTCTTATGAAAAGAAATACGTGTATAAGGTGCTGCCTTTATAGTTGGGTACACGGGCATGCCGTTATATACCAGATGCTTTTATATTCTCGTCGGTATGGTATGGTATTACGAAATCTAATGACGCCAATATAGAATGATGACTAGGATAACAATAGTGTGAAAATCAATTTTAGGATTGATGCAAAATCGCAAAAAGAGAATTTCAATCTGCATGGAGGTATTTTAGTGATTTTCGAAACACGAAAACCTCACCTGGTAGGTTCTGACGTTATCCCTTCTCAGTAACGTTTTATTGAAGCATGCTTGCCTTCTTCCTTACAGTTTACGAGGCGTTCACATTTGGTAATTCAGTTGAAGTAAAACCCATCCCTAAACCGTCACCTTCAACAAACCGAACAAGCAGAAGACGACGATCATTATCGAGCCCTGCTAGCAACAACACCCATTACATTCTGCTAATGGTTAACACAACATTCGATTCAAACACGAGCATGTCACTGTCATTCAGGACGAGAAGCCAAAATGGGATCTTGTTTATCGTTTCAAGCAACGGGCCTAACAGCACTTCTCTAGCTGTCGACTCGTACATGTCGCTGCAACTAATAAACGGTAGACTGAATTACTACTACAACCACAACGCTGAAACAAAGGCGTTAGCATCGGGGACTATTGTCAATGACGGCCAATGGCACGATGTGGAGGTTAACAAGGAGAATGTAACCTTAGATAAAACAGTACTAATTAGCCAAGGCGTTGTTAGTGACCTACCTTGCCGATATTTTTACATCGGTGGAGTTGATAATATCACATTCTTTGAATCTGCATTGCGAACTACTGTGCAATATAGTGGCTGTATGCAGGCAGTTTCATTTAAGGGTTCAACAGTGGCCACGAAACCTTTAAGTGGCGGTGGTCCAACTCAGTTTGCCAATAGTAGTACTGCTCAAGCTGGCTGTAATGGGACAGATGTGTGTGGTGTTAATCCATGTCAAAATGGAGGCAATTGTACTGATCTTTGGAACGCATACAGGTGCTCCTGTCCTAAAGGTTATTCTGGGGACACATGCTCACTGTTTGGTTGTTCTATCATGAATAATTGTACTAAGAATACGACTTGTTTTGATCTGCCAGGACAACATGGGACAACAGCCTGTAAGTGCAATCATTATGTTTAAATTTTTATGGATGCTGTTGGAAATAATTTTATTGTTTTCAGATTTTAAAGACAATATTGTTCATCCCTCTCCCAGAAAATTGAACTTAAATACAGGAAAACCAGCATACATAAAGAGCCTACCGAGTGCCCCAAAAACTGCATACAAGTTTGAACAATTATAATGCCAAGAGTTTCGGTCAAATTACCCAGAAAATATTTTTATGTTAACCCTCAATGGCTGAATTGTATTTTGGTATCTTTTTCATAATTGTCGGTAATTTGGTTGCAGAACAATAAATCAGCAAATGTAAAATTTCCTCTCAGGCCCAAACCAGAGATTCCAGTAGAGAAGAGCTGACGATTCTAGGGATGACAAAAGCATGTTGGCTCTCGATATCCAATGCTGATATTTTTAAGGATTCTTATTGTCAGAAACCGATGAGAAAACATTCTCAAAGGACAATCATGTTACGTTATTATTAATCAAGGGATTCATTTTACTTTACTTTTCTTTACTTTACATCATAATTTTAATCTTAAGAATAACCGTTTCATTTAGTAAAGGTCCCTTGACGAATAAAATACGGTGATATAATTTCTCCAGGAAAGTCTTTGATTTAGTTTTGTTAATTAGTTCAATTCGAATCAGCAGGAAATTGTTTCCTGAGAATATCACGGGTTGCTCTGCATAGGGTTTCTTGACTACGTGATCTAACAATGGCGGCGCAGGTTAGGGCCTAAGAGTAAATTTTGCTAATTGCTTACTTATTGTGAATTCGTTTCTTTGCAGGTATATCGCCATCAACATTCAACGGTAGCGAGAGCAGTATGACATTCACAAGTTTAACACTGTCTAACACATCATCAATATCTTTTTCATTGCGCACAAGGAGTGTAAATGCATTGATACTTGGCACTGCCACTAATAGCACTCATTATGTCGCTGTTGGCCTGTCCGATGGGAAAGTTAAAGTGGTTCTGCGATACTGGGGAATGAATGCAGAAAGTCATGTTCAAGGAGGTTGGTGTCATTGCTCATTTTTTGTAGGGAGCTAAAGGTGACGCAGCATAGGTGCCAAATCTGTAAAGTGGCGTAAAATGGTGGATGTGGAATTCCCTGACCTTTTTTTTAATGAATGGCTTGAAAGAAACTTTAGTTTCTTTGCTATAATTCTACCTTTGGAGTTTTCAGAAATCTTGCATCTTTTTGAAGTTACAGCACAGTTTATAATGGGGATGACGTCACATCCTCAAATGTGGGGATGGCTCAGTGGTAGCACGCTTGACTACCAATCTGAAGGTTGGTGGTTCGAGTCCTCAACCTGCCGAACCTGCTACAAAGTGTGAGGAGAGTCGCCAACTCACTGTAATTCCAGGCTAAAGGAATCACGAGGTTTCGTCACATCGAGAGGAAGAACCAGGACGCTGCTTCGATAAGCTTAGCTTCTCAGCATCCAAAAGCTACCTTCGGATGATAGGATGAAATATACAGAGAAAAACCTCATCAAATTTCTAAATCATAAACCAGAAGAGTGAAAGACTTTCGCTTGACGTCATACTGTAGACATTAGAAAATAAACTTACGATGGTTTTAAGTTTTTTCAATATTTTCTTGAATCCTTAGAAAAGAAGAAAGCACTCTAATTCTGAAAATATTTAACATTTCAGGAAAGTCCAACGGTAGAATTATAGCAAATAGACTTTTGTCTCTTTGAATCCATTCAGTTCTAAGGAAGAGGTCATAGAATTTGACACCAACCCATTTAAAGATTTTTTGAATCCTATGCTCAGGTGATGCAATAGAAAGTAAGGTCTTGATGAAAAGAAGTCATCCAAATTTGATAATGTTACCGGTCTTTTCATATCATTTGTTCAAATACCCATGGGTAGTTAGACACTGCTGGTGTGCTTCTATGGAGGAACGCTGGATAATAAGTATCTGCGGAGGAAATATTGTTTAGTACTGCGGAGGAGATATCGTTCTTTCGATATCTCCTCCGCAGTACTACCCATGAAATACCAAAGAGATGTGATAGATTATGTTTATTTCATTCTTTTCGGAGAGAGACGACGAAAAATAACGGCTTGAAATGCGACATTTAGACACGTGCAGTAGGATGCTTGGATAGTTATTTTAGCGAATAATTGTTAAAATATGATGTAAACTTCCCACGGGGGGGGGGGGGGGTTCTTGGCCAAATTTTGGATAGGGGTCTGCCTCGAGCATATTCAAAATTGTACCGTTGGCTAGACCAACTTTTACGAAAATGGTATCCTTGGCTAGACCAATTTGACCATTGTCTGGACCAATTTTTACGAAAATGGTACCCTTGGCTAGACCAATTTTGGCCATTTTCTGGACAATTATTGTCAAATTTATACCAAATATGATATCATGACCGTTTGCTAGACCAATATTGTCAAAAATGATACCCTTGGCTAGACCGTTGTAGGCCAAAATTGCAAACAAGTATACCCTTGGCTAGGCTAGAAGTCCGAAAAAGTATACCCTTGCTCGCGGCACATCCCTAGTTACCTTTACTATGGAAGAACCCCCCCCCCCGTGAAACTTCTCCTGCGTCTACTGTTATGGCGCATTGCATGCTGTCGTTGTTGTAGTCATGCTGTCATGGCGGTTGGCCTGACGAGTCGCTCAGTGCTCGGCTTGTAAAGGCATCGGCTTGTAAAGGCAGAAAGTATGCAGAAAGACTTCAGGTTAGAAGGTTTACATCATTTTAACAATTATTCCCAGAAAATAGCTATCCAGGCATGCTACTGCGCGTGATTTAGAGCAATTGTTTTTCGCAACTTGTACATTTTTAACCAAAAAGCTAAAGCTGTGATTTGATATATGAAAATTCCGAGTCCTAAATAATGTAGGAGACAGAAGTAACAAATATAATTGGTGCTTTGAGATAAAAATTCAATTTGATAATTATTTCTTTGATATTCAGGGTATACTGCAAAGCTTATAAAAGTGCAAATTCTCACTAATTGACAGCCTGTATAATTTGTTTGGTCCTTGACACATTTCTCATCACAATGATGGTTTTTCAAAATGTTTCACTTTTTATTGGGTCACCTGGCAATAGTCTTTGTCAAATGGCTTTCGGAAAGCATTTGTGTTGCAAAAGACAGTAGCAATATTGATATTTACATCCAGGGTTTAACTATTATATAAACCTGTACGGGATGTGCCATTTTTGGGGGTGCCTTTTTTAAAATAGATTTTAGGGTGTCATTTTTGGTAAGATCTCAAATAGACATACATTTTGGGGTCTCATTTCAAAAGAATAACTATTTATGGTATTAAATTTGATCTAATTTCATATATTTGGTTAGAATGTTGAGTTATTGTCATAATTTTAGGGTATATATTTTTGAATGACCCGTAAATTTTTGGGGTAATGTTTTTGAAAATTTATAGATTTTAGGGTGTGATTTCACAAGCCACGATGGCACACCCCCTTCATCTGCCTATTGAAGGTACCCCCGGGTATTTACGACATGCTTTTGTTGATTCTTTGTTAACACCTGAATCTGACTTATTACATTTTGTAGGTCGTTCAGTAAATGACGGTGCTTGGCACGATATCACAGTTAAAACAACATCAACAGCAACGATGATAACAATTGATTCAATTCTTGATACATCGAATGCTTCCCTTTCTCTCGACGATCGTTTCAAGCTCCTTTTGCAATCCAACGGTCTTGTTATTGGGAGAACTTCACAGTCCACCCTAACAACGAGGTTTCAAAACAATTTCTTCAAGGGATGCATTGATAAATTCTTGATTGGTAATGACTTAATTCATTTCAACAGTATAAATAAAACTAACGTGAGGACTGGGTGCCTCAGCGATAACACATGTGAGGCTGGACCATGTGTTCGAGGCCAATGTGTTGATACGTTTGATAGCTATGAATGCAAATGTCCTCAACATTATTCAGGAAAATCATGCAACATTACAACTAACGTGACATGTGGCTTCACACCCAGTCCCTGCATGAATAGTGCTACTTGTGTGAACATCAGTGTTCCAAGTAAGCGCGTTTTTAGCCAATCTGGGATGGATATGTTTACTTGTAATTGTCTGACAGGCTACTCAGGTGATCTTTGTAAAGTCATGATAGATTACTGTGCAGCAAATCCATGTAAAAATAGTGGTAACTGCACAGGATTGGTTGGAGATTATTCATGCACATGTCATTCAGGATACACTGGCAAGGACTGCTCTGTAAATATCAACGAATGTTCATCGAATCCTTGCAGAAATGGGGGTAACTGCACAGATAATGTTAATGGCTATAACTGCGTCTGCCCTGCAATTTACACTGGCATCAACTGTGAAGACGATGTTAATGAATGCTTTACTACCCCCTGCAAGAATAACGCTACATGTAGAAATTTTGTTGGTGGATATAACTGTACTTGTTTGAGTGGTTATTTCGGTGATAACTGTGACGTTTTAAATTGCTTGTCAAACCCATGTCAGAACAATGGGAAATGTACAGCCTCAGCACAGGGCTACCAATGCCAATGTACCAATCAGTACACGGGTACTAATTGTCAGACTGCAGTCAAAAAGCCAACCAGTGACACTAATGTTGGAATGTGGATAGGTATTGCTGCTGCCATATTGGTTGTAATACTCATTATTTTAATATGTTGCTGTCGCTACTGTAAAGGAAACACAGGGATGCAAGGGACATACAGTCCGAGTAGGCAGGAAAAGGGACAAGTTGAACTGGCCTCTTTGCCACCTATGCCACCTAAAGAGAGGCTAATCTAATATGGTAAATTGTCAGTTCAGTTGACCCATTCTAAGGAAAGACATGCATGCGGAGCAACAAATGTATTGTGGATATGCAGTATGCATCATAGAAAGTAGCAAGTCGCCAAGCAAGGTCCGTTTCAAGTGGCTTGTTCTTTGACCCAAAGTCAGATGAACGGTGAAGCAAGGATTTTTGTATGCACAGAGAGCTTCGAAGTGGACAAATAATTATGCCACACATAAGATATGGTGCGACCCGAATAATAGGAAGATATAGAGGACTTATCTTATAGCTTAGCTATCCTTCGATAACTACAAGAATATCTGTAAGTATACTTTTCAAATTCCATTGTTGTACTTTTATACCATAAGGGAATTGTAAACAGTAATATTTTTATTTTGATATGTATGTTAGGCTTAACACCTATGTTCTAGTGTTTCCAATAATGACCCTTAAAATTTACATAAAGTTGCAGAAGCAAGCCTTGTCTGTGAGACAGGCCGAGACAGGCATTAGCTGCAAATAGTGGCAGCGTGTAGGGCCATACATTAATGATGTCAACATAAAGGGGATAGGGTTCAGCCATCTGTTATGATCAATAGATCTATTTTTTGTGGACATGGGTTAGGGTTGGGTTAGGGTCTGGCAAAAGGCAATTTTTTGAAGACGTCATAAATTTATGGCCCGTTATCCCTTTCGCCAAAACGCTTCAGGTGATGCGACATGCAATATGCAAAAGAGTGGTTTTTAAGTTGGGGAGGGAGAAACAGCTTCATAGCGTTCTTGAAAGTTCTTTGCGGATGGCAAGATCTCGTAGGTTTAGACGATTTTTCAGTCTGATCTAGGCAAGGCTGTATAGGATTTTTCAGTAATGACTGTGGTTGCCTACTCCCAAAGCTCCCATAGGTTAACATTGTTGGATTGTCGAGAAACCGAATAGTGTCCATCATGACCACACTTACATAACGATGATATTTTAACCACCGTGCTTGTTTCTGAATTCAAGGACTTTTAGTAAAACCATTACGATAGCAACCGTCGAACGACTGAAGCATCCAACGACATTGAATACTAAATTGAATAATTTATGTTAGAAAGGTTCTTCGCAACAAAAAGTCGAGTTTGAAACAGGCTGGCTGTTCTTCAAAAAATTGTTAAACTCATCATAGGAATCATATCTCACGATTGGTTAATGCTTCTTTCGATCATCAAATTGCAAAATCGAAACCACAAAAGCTACAGTTCTGCTTACCACCAAACTATAGACCTTCATAGACTATGGTTTTCTTGTACCGTTTTTACTCCATTAATCTAGGATTCACAACAATTTGCATTTTTTCAATGTTGTTTGTGAACTCATTCAATAGCAAGAAACGCGTAATGATTCTGAAGATAATGAAGGCATCAAAGACTGCAAATGAAATTTGTACCTGACGTTCATTTCAAGCCATTACATCAAACTAAAGATGCATCAACCAATCCTGCAATAGTTTTTAAAAACTGTTGGTTCCTGTTCTGTTAAAGTCTATCCAAAAAACATGTCACCCGAGTTTTGCGATGATGCAAAATTACTGATGCAAAACTTTTAAGTTGGTTTTCTTCGCGTGCATTTTCACGTAACATCTAAGTTGAGGCAGACTTTAGACCACAGGCTTCCATTCCAAGTCTGTATGGTGATATTATACTATAAAGCCCTCTCATTGCTAGGTTTTATCAGTTTTCATTCACTGCCAGGCTAGCAATTCAAGTTTTATTTACCACTCGTTGTTTGAATTTGAGTAGTTAGATATCGCAGTTGTGCTTCAGCTTCAGCTTGTATGCTCCTGCGGAGGAAAAATTTATGTTGTTCTACGGAGGATTTCGCTATTTCCTTCGTAGAGCTGTATATTTTTCCTCCGCAGGAGCATACAAGCTTCGGTGAAGCACAACCATGGCCTCTAAGTACCCATGGTTTGAATCATTCGTCTAGTTGAGATTTGTCAAAATGAAACGTGGTGTAATATCAAAAATAACTGAAGACAGGGAATTACATCTACAAGCAAGAAGCGAACGATCGCTCTTTCTGCATTAAATAAACACGGTATTTTATCAAGTTGTCAAGCCTAATTCTCCTTCACAACTTTTCTTATTTTTCTTCATAAATCCCACCATAATATTAGTCTATTATGCTCTGCAAGTAGACTTGTGACAGTGAGTCCAGTGTTCCCTGCGTTCTTTGAGTTGTTTTTATCACTTTTGATTTAAGAACGAAGGGAAAGAAAGGACTCAAGGTCGCAAGTCTGCTTTGCAAGGTTAAGGATATAATTCTTACAACTGTCGTCCCCTTATAATGTATATGTTGCAAATTATTATTCAAGTTGTATCTCAAGTATTTGATGTACCATTTTAGGAATTGCTGTAAATTTTCTGGCGAAATGACGCAAACGCACTCACTAGCTTTGAATTTTCTTTGTAAACGCGTGCTTATCTAGTATCTATGCTAACAACGTTAGGAATATATAGAAGCCATGCGAGTCTGAGTTTTCTCTCCGTTAGTCTTGGTTCATACCAGAGTAAAATTAGTTAGAAGTGGATCTGAATTGGGACGAGTCGAAATGATTTGCCTTAATTTTGAGATTTTTCAGAGCTATTGAATAAGTCCTAACGCATTTATATAAAGTGAAAACGTTTTGACTTTTTAAGGAAGTAACCAGTCAATAAGAAGAAGTTTCAAATGTGTTTGGAAGATCATTTATTTCAGATTTAATGCATTTCACTCTGGTATGAACCATGTTTACGAAATCGAAGTTTGTTCCATTGTCTCATTTTAATTCTGTATTCCCAAATTTCAAGCACTGTTCCGTCAAGCAAAAGAACATTTGGTGTTTTAAAACTCAGTGGTATAATGCTCTGACTTTGCAGCTAGAGCACTCAGGTGGACAGGGTACGAGCCCAGTAAGAGCCCCGCCACTTGAGCGTCATGACAAGGCCTCGTGGACTCAATTAAAGTCCGTCTCAAGTTAGATGTCACCTGAGATTTACGATAACGCGAAATTCCTTTGGAAAACACTTCTATCGTAGTTATTCGCGGGCATTTGCAGGTGACATCTAATGCTGGACAGAATCAAGTTCCTACTGATTCCAAAATTATTCCTACGAGCAAGTTGGCCAACGATCAAATTGAGTTTAGAGACACTGCTTTCCAGGTATTAAATCTTCCAAGCGTAATAGTGATAAAATGTTCTTTTTTGTGTAAAATGCATTTAAATCGCGCTTCGATTTTGATACAGCTTTTTTCACGAATTTATGGCTATAAACTTAATGTTTCAGGCATTTCCAACGCTTCTTCAAATAGCCTGTTATTTGCTTGCCAACTCTATTTTTCATGATATTTCGGAGATTGTAACATTGAAAGTACTCAGTATATTTGATCTTAACGTACAGTAAAACCCGCGTATAAGAACCCAGTAGATTAAGAACGGGCTGAAATTGTCGAATTGGGCTACCGTTTTATAAGAACCTATCCATTGCATTCATTGTTTAAGAACCCAGGCTGACTTGCAAAATTTTAGGTTCTTATACGCGGGTTTTTACTGTATCAGGGATGCATGAATGTTTTTACTGTTACGGAAGAAAACATTGGACTCGTATCAGAATATAGTTAATCAATGAATTTTTATGACTGGATGTTAGATTTTGTTATATTTTCCAACATATGTACCAATTCAATTTGTAAAGTTATGTTTTTGGTCTATTTTGTTTCAGGTTTGCGAGTCAGCTGCAGTAGATAAGCCACTCACATCGGTGTTAGGAAATGAGGGATGTTTGACATTTTTTAGATGGGAACAAGGGGACATTTGTGAAAATAGTCTGGAAACAAGGGAGATATGTCCCAAAAGTGATATTTTTGTGGAACAAATTGATGAATTAGCAACCCCTAAACAGGATACCTACCGGTACTTTTTCTTAGAATGCACCCAAAATGATGTCTTAGAATGCTCCCACACAAGATTTCATAACGGGATTTTCACTTTGCTCTGTTTTGTGCCAGTTTGCTCCCAGAGAAAAGGTAATTTATTCGAAAAAATTGCTCCGCACCGGGTGAGAATATTTGTTGGCCCGGAAGTCTGCCCGGCCCTAAGGAATCGCCTTACAGCTTACAGCCTTACATCTCTTTTGGATCTGTAGCGGACGTTGTGTCTTCCAAAAGCTTTTGAGAAAATTTTACCAATCAGGATCAAATACATACAGTAGAAACCTGCACATAAGAACCTAAGATGTTGAACTCAGCCTGTTTAGGTTCTTATGCTATGAGGCACATCCAGTAATCAGGGTGTAGGTTCATAACATAGGAAATATGTGAATCCAAATCTTAGCCAAACTTATTTACACTCTTGGTCCTACCCATTTCAACCCAAGCTTACCCCTGCAGGCCCTGCCTATCACAGTTCTGTGAGTAATGTTTTGGACTTCACGAAAGATGTTGATTGGCAAACAGATTGCATTTATTTCCCAATGAATGAATGAAACCCTTTATTAAGAACCTAGTTATGGTATCAGGCTGAAATAGTTCTTATCCATTGGGTACAAAAGATTTGATTTCAGGCTGTAGGTTCTTAGTAAATGAAGGTTCTTATTTGCGGGTTTTTGCTGTACGTGTAGCACCCTTAGTATCCCAGGCTTAGGGATCGTCCTAATTGATCGATTATTTTTTGCCGGATTGAAAACAAGTTTAGCAAGCGAAATAGGTTGTTTATTACTCAACGAGTCGAGTCCTGGATGGGGTGCCAAACCATTTTGCTGGGTACGGGAACATTTTCTATATTCAGAATGGGGTATCAATTTTTTTCTAATTGCGAGAAATTTTCCTCCACCCTGGTACCCAGGATTAGAAATGACCGCTCCCTAAAATTGGCACAAAAAATGTTTCATCATCCAAGTATTTAAGTGGTTTTATCGGCTGCTTTCCCACAATTTGCTGCTATTTAACAGATTTCACTCTGCCGAAATTTAGCCAATCAATTAGGACGGTTCCTGAGTTGAATATGTAATGAAATTTAGTTAAGTTTCGTATGTAACGTTTTTTTTTCAGTTGATAATATCCAGATACATACCCGTGTTGAACAATATTTTGAGGATAATTTTTTCAATGAAATCATGGGAATATCCCGTGATAATTTCTTGTTGCCTGGAGTTTTCTGGAAAGTAGAATAATTTGTACGTAACGCAATGATTCTGTTGTCTTTATATGTGACGTCCCCTCTCGCGTTGGTCTTGTCTTATAGACAGCGAAACAGCATCGAAGGCTGTTAGATAACTTCAGAAGAGCTATAGTCTACTGATGTTTGCAAGATCAAACAGGGGTTTAACGTTGTCAGTGGAGAAAAACATTGCATAGGGTTCGAATTTTTGCAAAACTTTGGAACTAATTGTGTAAAATGTTATTGCCCTTTATTTCAAATGCTGGAATGGAACTGTACGTGAGTTAACACAATCCCACAGAGTTTTTTTTATATATCATTACACAGTGGGCCAGATCAGAGGGATAGGCGCTCGTAGAGCATGTTGCACCTAGAATATCAAATCTTTAAGAATGATGGAATGAATTGGCATCCACTACCCTCAATCTAACGATTAAAATATTTTAACTTTGGTTCGAAACCAGCTCTGTGGCTTACCTGTGAACTCATTGCTTTCCATTTCGGCAAATGCTCAGGTCTTTTAAACTAGGTTTTTTAACTGAATCACGTTCAATCTTTCCACTTTACATTATTATGATGTGTCAAAGCATTTTCGCGGTAAATTTTGATTTGGTAGGGCAATCACGTAACTTTAACATCATCATTACATTGAGAGATAGCAACTAATAGACGACAGTACATCTTTTTATATCTCTTTTTCACCAACTGCCACAAGCAGAACATTGGCAAATATGGTTTTCGTTATAGAGTAGAGCCTACACTTCAAGAAAAGTAGTGGGTTTCATATGTTCTGCTTTTGGCATTGTGAGCTATTTCAAGATTTTCATAAAAATCAGTGGCCGCAGTGGATAAAATTTCAAAGAGGTTTGAAAGGAAAATGCAATACGTCCCGTTATCCCTGTATAATTTTGAGCATTAGTGTGCATGAAAATCAACTATATTTGGTAATCAGCCCCTTCGTTCAATGCAAGATGTTGTAGGATGTTTGATAGTAAATACCTTTGGCCAAATGTGGCTGTGACCGATTTTGCAGCCAAGAAAATGAAGACCTACCAAAGCGTGATTTTTCAGAATTTCGTTAGTTGCCTAGTTTGCTTCTACTGAAGATATTTTATCAAACTTGGTGCCAAAATGCTCGACAATCATTATTCTTCAAACATAAAAATTTGTTATTGCATTTTGCAAAAGTTGATTATTAGAATACATTTGTTGTGGATCATGATTTGTCTAAGAAACATTAGGCTACAGAAAAGTTTGATATTTAGTATCATGGAATAATACCCTTATTTTGGAATTCTCTGACTTTCCCATGAAAAACTACCCTATTTTTAGGAATCTATGTCCTAGAATGCTTAGTTCTAGGACACCCTTTCTCAGAGATTTCGGGAACTCACATGATATACAAATGTATATAGAAGTGACCCCGCTGGGATCTTTTCGCTACAAGCGCCTGCTGGCCCAACTGTGCATCATTCCGTTTGGAACTACAGCGTTTTCATGTTTTCATGTTTCATGAAATTATTTTTTTTCTTATATAATCCAATCAAAAGCTACGATAACATAATTACTATAGTTACACTACTTACAATATTACTCTTCTATACCACTAAATCGATACCAAAGGAAGCAAAAGACTGTGTCTATCATGAAATGATACGAGAGGAAATATGCAAAAGTTCTCAAAAGTTAAAAGCCAAAAAAATATGTTTGAAGATCGGCCATGTAATCAAATTTTGGTGTTTTTTTTTCAAACAGGAGTACTTTGTTGCGACACCCAGTGCGAAAATGCAGAGAAAGCTTTCTAGGAGAGTAGAAACGAAATTCTTATTTCTTTAGATTATTATGTCGAAGAGAATTAGGATTGGTAATGAGAGAAATATCTTTCCAGCTTGTTGAAGGATTTGTTAACTGTAATTCTACCTGGCATAAAGGTTGAACAACCACGAAAAACGCGTAAGGTTTCAGGTTCTTTCATTCAGGTGTCAACATGAGGCATAAATTTCAACCACTCCACTAGGAAAGTCCACCGAACAATTATGATAGAGGTGCATGATTTATCTCGGCTAAGCAAAATACCTACCCAGCAAAAAGCCAAAAAGTTACCCAGCAAAAAACTTTCATAAATCTTTCTGCAATGCGCATTCGCAGGTAATTAGGAAAATATAGTATAAAAGTAATACATACCTATCTTCGTACTTCAGTGTTTAGCAGAAAGTTTAGCAGAAAGACGATGGCAAGCAAAAGCTATCATGATGTTCAAGATCTGCAACAACCTTATAGACATTCCAGTATCCCTTTTCACCCCAGTAACATATCATGGACGCCGTTCGCAAGCTTGCTTTCAAGTTCCTTATTGCAGAACAGATAATTTTAAAATTCGTTTTTACCAACAGGAACCAAAATTTGGAACGGATTAACAATAGAAGACAGATCTATTAAATCATTAGAAGCCTTCAAATATAAACTAAGCCAGGACAATTAAATACATTTGGTATTTTTACTATTAATTTGTTTACTTGTGTGACAGCAGATTAGTCCTATCATCCTATCATATCATTTGGCCTAACTCTTTCAACCAAATATGATGGTTGATTCCACGTAAAACTAACTAAGTGATGGGACTAGGCTGCTGAATCACCTTATTTTCGTTTCACTAACAATACTAACCACCTTGTACGTAATACCAATTATTTGGTCCTGTACATTAACATATAGATAGTGTTTGCCAAATTTGCAAATTTTGTCTAGAGTAGGTCAACTACGATGTTTGTGATATAATTAGTTCATCATCATCATCATAATTGCTATTGTGCTGCAAGGTAATGCATGGCAGCTATAAAGTAAACTAAACTAAGAAAAACTAAACTATCTGGATCACAAACATCGTTGTTGGCCTAACCTAGACAACATTCGCAAATGTGGCGAATTCTAAAATAAACAGATAGGTACTTGTTACTTTTATACTAGTTTTTTCCCATTACCTGTGGCGCAATTTGTAGATTTGCAAATATACGAGTTGGCGCTTGGTGGCAAATAGATTTTTCCGTGAGTCCGTGACCCATTCTCCTCCTGAAAACGAGGCGAACATAAACTGCGAATTTTTTTCTTGTTGATGTTGTTGTGTTTACAACTTGGCAGAAAATGACGAATGGCGGGATTGCTGAGAAAGAAACACGCAATGATGCCTTGAATTGAGCTTCTCTTGATGATGGATAACACGAAAGAGTTACTGCAAGGCCTTGGCCAGTTGCCGGTCATGAACGTAAGAAAGCAATTCTATTTTTTACTGCTTTTTTGTGGAATGAATGGATTTTATTTTTTAGGCCCCAACAAGGTCAAGCAAGGAAGGTTAGGTGATCCAAGATTAAGAAGCAAAATGTATAATATAATATGTCCACAGAACAACATACATTCAGATTCAGCTCCAGAACAACATTTAGATTCTGGACAAGATTGGCAATTGTCTAACAAGATGTAAATTTTTCTACAAATACATATTTTCATGAGAAACTGGTTATAAGAAGAAAATAGAAACCAAACCTGGACTAGTGAAGTTGAACATTCTTTGCAAAACAGAAGTTATTCCAAGATCACTCAACATGTTTTGACACTGAAGCATATCAACAAATGTTTCATTGGTTTCAGTGCATTGTCTGTTGTTGACCTTTATCCTGAGATCCTTCCAGGTAGAAACCCAGACCTGTTAGCGGTGTCTCAAGTGATGAAGACCCTAGGTGGGGAGCAGTGACGGGGACGGTTGTTGTCATTGTTGTTCACTCGTCTGGGATTCCGATTGTTCACCATTATCACCTATTTTTGGACTGACGTCTAATGTGAAACTGGCTCAAGTATTTATTCGTAAAATGTCTTTATATTTAGCATTTTGTATCTGTATTAGTCGTAGTGTGGTATGGTATAGTTGTTTATATTAGTTGTTTTTAAGTTTATGTTTAATCCCAGCTAATCCCAGGTGGTAGACATGATATTTTGCTCCTCCTGGCACTGTCCTTGTAGTGTAGTACAGTAGATCGTAGGTAGTGTCTCAAGTAATTTGTTGTTGTAAGCTTTTATATTGAATATATGAAGAAAATATCCTTCTATGAAGGTGAAGGTACAGGCACCAAAGTTTCAATTTTTAGCATCAATCGTTGAGAACTCAGATACCAGATTGGAAAGTTTGCCGTGTGCGGTGGATTTCTCACTGCGCACTTTAAATCTCAGCCACAGTTCTAGGCAGAAATTTTTGTGCAACAATAGAGGAAACACCAGGTCAATTGTTTAACAACACCAATACAGCCGCACAAGCAATTTGAATTGAGGAGAGATCCTAGGCTTACAGTCTCCTCCACACACATTCTGCAAACTTTTCAATCTGGCACAGATATTTAGAATACCTAAGTGAGACTGCAATCCCTCATCCAGGACCGTTGAGAGTGGGGTAGGGGGAGGGGGAAAAGGTTTGGGGCCTGGCCCATTAAAATATCATTCCATGAAAAGTAATTATTGCTATAAAATTTCTTTACATTAAGTTTTATGGCCATCTATATAGCGATTAAAATGCAATTTTACATCACAGTTAATTCGGGCAAAGAGGTCGTGTGTCATGGCTTCTCTAAAAGGATGGGTATCGGTTATTGTACCCCTGTGTACCTGCATGAAAACACCCCCTGCCGTGCTTGGTGCCTTAGAATGTTATTTGGAAAATACTGAATGATCAAAGCCCCTGTGGCCTTGCAAAACGAGGTTCAATATTATTCAGGGAATTTCCAATTGTTCCCTGGATGCGTACGTGCGTCTTAACATGCGTCTTAAACTTATATAAAGGCATTTGCAAATTAGTATTGTTCTCACACTTTGATTTCAACATTGAGAATGCAAACATCTCTGGTTATCATCGATAGGCTGGTGGCTGAAAAATATCTCTGGTGTTGGTTTTTTCGACGTTATTTTGATGATTGCCTTTCCCTTTCAGGTGAACTAGCTTCAATCCGAATCCTTCGTGCTGGTGTAATTTGTTGAAATCATACAAAAAATACAACCAAAAGTCAGAGCGGGTTTCAGTTTGAAGGGAACTTGCTTTTTCTGTTTTGTTCTTGGGGCTAATGCAGAGGGTGGTAACTGCTGTCTTTATTCTTATGATTTGCAACACTGTTTTCAAGTTGTTGTGCAGTGTGGAAATAGTATTTGTACTTGTTTTTTATTTCAAGTACTTGGAAAAGAAAGTTTGGAAGCTGTCAAAAGTAATTGAAATGGTCAGAGAATGTCTTAGCAGTCCCTCTTTTAGAGAAACAAACATGGTCGGGCGTGGTGAACTCTTTAGAGGTGCATCTAAAATGAAAACAATAACAAAGATTCCGGGTATTAGCTATTATAATGACCGTGACAGAGTCGGTATTGGTTGAGGGTCATTTGGTGCAAGTGGATAGGTTTTATTTTCATAACTGGCAAACGGCGAGGAATAGCTTTTGTAATGATATTTTGGCAAGAAAACTGGGCTATAGAAAAACGGGGCGAAATAAGTATAATAACAGAGACAAAAGAAAAAGAATTATCACAATCTTAACGACACTGTAGTGTTTTTTTGGAAAAATTATTCGTGGATTTTTTAGGCCTGCAAAGTTGTGTTATAAGATATCCAGGGATTCGAGATCTTATAAAAAATCTGTTTTAAAAGGCTAAGCTGCCCTACGGGCTGAGAAAGGAACAACCAAAGTCTATAACACGCTACCAGTCGTCTTATACAGGCAGAATGAGCGATTTGGACAGGAGCATCAACTACTAAATTTAAAACTTTTCAAAATCACATCATCAGATTTATGATTGGCTGCAAGCTGCAAGATCATGTCACGAGAGAAAGTCTACGATCCCAAACGGAACTAAAACCTGTATCAGCTGTTATCAAAGTCAAAATGTTTTTGGCCTTATAAAACGGTCATCAATGGGACTACCTAGATCGGTCTTAGGAGGCTCCGCTAATGGTGCAAGGAACCGGGAGGAACACCGAACGTCGCTGGATTGACGACATCAAGACCTGGATTGGGTCGTATTTGTTTTAAACGGAAAAAACGGAACACAAGTATCGCACTCATGTGAGTACTGTAGTCATGGACTATACAGATGCGCAATAAGGGTAGCACGTGAAATACACATGAATGAAGGTCTGGTGCACAGTATCTCCTGTAACGATTCAAGGAATTAGTACTAATTTACTGTGGGTGCAGAGTCAACTGGTGAACCCCATTGGTCGCATGCAGGGTCAACTGTCGAGCCCTATACGTCTGTTGAAGGGCCATCAATGGGACAACCTAGATCGCTCTTAAATGCTCCGCCAATGGTGCAAAAGGAATCGGGAGGAACACCGGAACGTCACTGGATCGATGACATCAAGACCTGGATTGGGTCTTGTTTGTATAAATGGAGAAAACGGAATACAAGTATCGCACTCATGTGAGTACTGTAGTCATAGACTATACAGATGCGCAATAAGGGTAACACATGAAATACACTTGAATGAAGGTCTGGTGCACAGTATCTCCTGTAACGATTCAAGGAATTAGTACTAATTTACTGCAGGTGCAGAGTCAACTGGTGAACCCCATTGGTCGCATGCAGGGTCAACTGTCGAGCCCTGTACGTCTGTTGAAGGATCAATTATCGGTTTCACAATCAATGTGTTAAAATTTATTTCGACGGACATTAATTAACTATAAGTTAACTGTAGGAACCTCATGTCAAATAAGGGGTCAACTGTTGGGCCCTTGTGTGAAGGGTCAGCTGTCAGATCCGGGGTCACGGGTCACCTGTCTGACCCTGTAAGAAGGTATGGGTCACCTGTCGGACCCGGAAGAAAGTATGGGTCACCTGTCGGACCCAGAAAGAAGGTATGGGTCACCTGTCAGACCAGGAAAGAAGGTATGGGACGCCTGTCGGACCCGGAAAAAAGGTAGGGGTCACCTGTCAGACCCTGTAAGAAGGCATGGGTCACCTGTCGGACCCGGAAGAAGGTATGGGTCGCCTGTCGGATCCGGAAGAAGGTTGGGTCGCCTGTCGGACCTGAAGAATGTGTGGGTCGCCTGTCGGACCCGGTAAGAAGGTATGGGTCACCTGTCGGACCCAATTCATGTCAGTCGATTGTGTATTGTGAAGTGCCAATATATTGTCGTTAATTGTTTGTTGTTGTTGTCTGTTTGTCGTCGGCATCAGAAAATTGGTTTGTAAATTCAAATTCAACAATGGCAGTGTCGGTGCCATTGTCCATAAGGCCCTGTGAAATGCTTGAGATATGCAAAAGTCTTTCGGCTTTGTCAATATATGTCTGTTTTATCATGGCAAATCGTAAACAAGGCGGGACCCATAGCGTTTCCAGGTAGTGGTGTTTCTCTCATTCTTCATCGGTTTCTTGGCATTGTTGTTGTTGGGGGTTGGGGGAACACGTTGTGTTCTGTGGTGGAAAAAATATGGCTTATTTCTTGTAACCCCCAACTGGCAAAATTTAGGGGGTTGAGCTGAGTGCAAATTTGGCCAATGCACTAACAGCCCAAACTTAGGCCCCGATGATGAGAGAATGAGAGAACACCACTGTTGGTTATCGTTGGGAAAAAGCAAATCACTTTATGTTTGAAAGTGTGCTTAGAAGCTCTGAGGGGCCTATTATCCTCTGATCCCAAGAATTAACTGCCTTAAAACATAGTCATAAGAAAACAGTTTTCATCTGGCAATGCGTAAAAGTTTGTGGCCTCCTTTGAAAGTTATTCACCTTGTAAAAGCAAGTCTTTAACCTCTTGATTGTTTTCCGTAAATACCGTTTTCTTGATAGCTTTGTCATAGATAGCAATTTTTCCAAACTAGTTTTCTTAAAAAGGGCATTTCCCTCATTTTCCGAGAGTCTGAAGGGCGTGGCCTCACAAAATTTTCTTTCGGGTTTCACCCCCCTATGAATCACTGCAGGGCCTGACCCGGCTCTCGATGGCCCTGCCCTCATCATGACACTCGCCCTGTCCACCTGAACAGTTTTGGGTACAAAATCAGGGGATTGCACGACTGCACCACAATCGATTTTCTCAGTTCCCTATTATTGGGTTGCTCAGTATGCCTGTTCACTTTTTTTTGTCACAAAATATAGTGATTCTTGTATGATTTTGGACAATTTTAGTAACAGCTAAGTGAGCTTTCTCTTCCTCATTAGATCATCATTCCTTTGGTCATCACAACACTTGTTATTGTCATTTGTTGTCTTGCTTTTGCAAGAAAAGTCAGAAACAAAGGTTTGTCAATTATTCGTTTTGATCATTGAAATGGCTTTCTTGTGAATAACAAATCGCAGTGCAACTGAGAAACTTGCTTAAAGTCTTTCATCAACAATCGTTCATGCATGCAATTGTACATAAGTGTAGGCTTTTCTAATAGAAAAGGTACTTCCAAGGGTACTTTTTAAGGATGTTGCTAAAGTCTTTCTCAAATTAGATGTCACCTGAGATTTGTGATAATGCAAAATTCCTTTGCAAAACACTTCTATTGTTGTTATTTGTGAGGATTTGCAGGTGACATCTAATTTGAGACAGACTATAATAACCCATGGTGTGTTGGTGGAAATTGATAAAAATTATTTGTAAAAATACTTGATTGCAGCAAAAATTAGAAACAAAAACTGATTGATTGATTGATTGATTGATTCATTTGTTTATGCTCCTTGCATTGAATTTAAAAGAAAATATGATGATTGTTTTCTTTGTAGAACAAGTCAGCAACTCAGGCAAGCCAAAGCCAAATCCTCGCTTCAGAAAAAGAGACAAAATGATGTTCTATGGCAGGAAAATCTTCAGAAAGGTATTTGAAACTCTATCTAATGTAAGCAGTTTGCTTTTTATGATGTGTGGCATCTACCAGGTCTGCTAAAAATACCCACTTATGATGGGTTGCAATGCTGGGTTGATAAGAACATAAATATAAAAGAATTGATGTAAACGGGTTGTTTGCGTGGTGCTGTGCCAAAAAAGTTTTAGTAACTGCAGTGATGTGATAGCACGGAGGTGCAGCAATACGTCTGCATTTGGCAACTGATTGTTTTCTTGGCATTCTTAGCAAGCACTCGGAATGCGTTCTTGGTTGGTTAGTGCGTGATGCTACCTCACTCCTTGTGTTCTTGGTTGGTTAGTGCGTTATGGTACCTCACTCCTACATGTACTCGTTTTACTTTGTTCATAAAAGCCACAAATCATTTTAAAAGGCTAACTTAGACCTTTTAGCTATTCTAAGAAAGAGCCTGGATTGAGTGGTATTTCTTGTATGTTTTTATATGAGAGGTTCTTCACACATTTTATCTTGGGAAAAGGCAAAATCATCCCCAACTAATGTGACAAATTTATTCAAGGCGATGCCATCCTCTCAAGAGGATAATATGCACTACACAGGCAACAACTCACGACAATACTTGAGTAAAATCGTCTTTATTTGCTTGGTGAAGCAGCAGAAAAAGCTTTTTCTATCATGCTCAATGCAAGAGAAGCATTTGCACTTACTAATTTCAGTACAATAATCTTTCAGGTGAATGAATTCAAAAATGGTGTACTGTTCGACGTTGATGAAGGGAAATTAAGAAGAAGACGTTCAACTTCAAGCTTCAGAAGACGAGTTTTATTCCCACCATTTGCCCAAAGGTAAGATGATTCCCTCATAAGTTTAGTTGCCGAGCGATCTAAATAGATATACCGGGTGTCCCAAAATGATGTATTATCGTTTGATTGCTTTATTTGTCGATAACCAATGAACCGGTTTTCAAAAAGTTTAGTTTATCCGATTGCCGAAAAGCTAAATTGTATTCGAGGATGTTGGTTGTGCTTTTACACCAATGTTTTCATGTCGAAAAGAGGATTGATAAACCTGCTTAAATTCAAGCCTTAGATGGCATGAAAAAGAAACGGCATGAAAAAGAGATGGCCTACTTTTCTATACCCGGTACAGACGACCTATTTGGGACACCCGGTACAGAGATCAGAATACTTTTCTTCCATATTCATATCATAGCTTAAAAAACATTTTCGTACCTCCACTACTATGCAACTATGCTGCGATATAAGTATACAACTATACAATGATACCGTATAGAGAGCAAAGGAGCATGACTGCCTCATGGACTCATGGTCACTGCATGTAATAACGACAATGAGAGAGAGAGGACATAGAAACTAAATACGTTGCACTTTACTGATGGTGAAGATGAAGTTGTGGTTTCAGTGCCATGCACTTGAATTACAGAAGTAGAGAAGACCTACTCGAAGCCACGACCCCTTGTCATGACGCTCAAGTGATGGGGCTGGGGCTCCACCTGGGAGCGAACCCTGTCTGCCTGATGTTCTGGTTGTAAAGTCAGAGGATTACATCACTGCGCCACAACGCCTTTACTCCAGGAAGGAATGCTCTGAAACAATCCCCTGCATCCTTGATTACAGTTGATTTCGTAGATGGATCAGTCATGGTTTGTTCCTTGCAATACTCGTGCACAGTTTGTAACGGAAGTTCCTAATGATGGTCTGTGACTCAGATCTTATTGGTTGATCCAAGAGAACTTTGGCAAGCTTAGAAATGGCTTTTGGATATCAGTACGCCGCATGTGTCAGTGCCAGTCCCACATGTGTAATGAAGATCATTTGTTATAACGTTCCAGTCAAGTTGTTTTTATGGCCTCTTGTTTCTCTTGTAGATTTCTTCACAGACCACAAGCAGAGCTAATCCGCTTGCAGAAAGATATACCAGCATCAGCTTTAGAGGCGGATGATTTTGAGGTAAACCCTTGTATCATTTTGCAATAAAAGCATCTGCTGAGTGCCCCCTAAATCAAAATTTACTTCATAAGTTTAAGTATTGCATTGGCAAGAGAATGGATCTAAATTTTGATCAATTACTTAGTCACTTTGAGCAGTGAGTAACGTCTGAAAATCTGGCTGCAGAAATTTTATCAGTCATCATATTCCAGACAGAGCTCAGAAATCGCCGTCTTTTTCTCGTTCTTGTTTTGAACAGACCGGTGTAAGGAGTCGACGGGTGTAACGACATGGAAGTGAAATTCCATGAAAGCTCGATGTAGATCAATCCCAATGAATATATGGCAAATTGAAAATTTTCAAATAAAATGAAGCAGGCACATAAGTAAAAGGAAAGCTTGATTTTGAAGAAAATCATGGTAAGGTAGAAATATTGAAAATTATTTTCTTTAGGATCAAATGCCTTTATCGTGGAATCCCAAAAGTGCAAATTCATTGTAATAGACCTGTTGAAATTCAACATTTTATCAATCTTGCAATTATAAAGGACCGTTCAAAATGTCGAGATACTCAGCGTATCATTGTAGATAAATTGATCGTTTCCTGATAGTTGATTCCATTATGAAGACTTTTGGTATAAATGACATCAATAGATCATTTCGCTGATTCTCTATCGACTTCAATGCAGTCTGCCAAACAGCCTACAGCGACAGCCTACAGCGGCAGCCTACAGCGGCAGCCTACAGCGGCAGCCTACAGCGGCAGCCTACAGCGGCAGCCTACAGCGACAGCCATCGTTTCGAGTATCGTCTATCAAAATATTTATTTTGTTTACTTGTTGACTTTATTTATTTCATTTCCAACATTGACAGGTACCAGGATTTGAACCACAGCTACCAGCCGAGATTATGTATATGCTGCGCAGTGTCAGGTATGATAGCTTAAAAAAGTACCGGTTCTCTCTACTAACTTATTGCTACTACTTTCAATTCAGCGTATACTCGGTTTCCCAGGAAAAAAGTTTCCCTGTTTGAAAAGTTCCAGAAGAACAACCATTGTTTCGTTTTGAGCACTTTCAACGACAATCTCTTTTTTAACTTGTATCCATATAATTTTTGCAGATTTTTTGCTGATTAAAAGGCCTCTAAATGTGGATTTTCCGAAAATCTTCAGCTCGAGAAGCCCTTTAAAAGGAGCAAAATCTGGCGATAAACATATGTTCCATTCCTTCCACGTTTTCCATCGTAGTGTGAAGAGCGTACAAGCGCTTGTCGATTTCATAGATTAGCATTCAAACTTGGCAATATGCAAAGTGCGGACCACTTGTCTTAGGAAGTATACTTTTGTTTCAAACAACAAGCAAGATCGTGCTTTTTACGGACAGAACAGACAAATATGATCTTTCTTGGGTCCTTTATGGAGTTCAAGTTCCCTACTGTTGGAATTCGTTAGAAAGGCTTGATTTCTGTGGATTTTGAGCTGCAGGTTTAACAATCTTATTGATCAACTGTTTTTGGCTCTTTTGTGGCCTTGGCAGGTATTTTGGTTTTCAGGGAAATATTGGTGGAAAATCAATACGCGCAGATACTGACATGAAACAAATACAGTATTACTCCACCACTAAGAAACTCATTTTGTAAAACCAGGCTGTTTTGATTTCTTATAAATATAACAGAAATGTTATATAAAACCAAAAATGACAAAGACCCCATGGTGCCATCTGGCAGGCTGCAGTTTCTTATAATTCAGTTTCTTAGTGGCGGGGTAATACTGTATTCAGAATTCAGATCGAAGTTGGACATTGTACAATGAATTCTTGCTTGAATTTGATCGAATAGCATACACTTGAATAAGGACTCAAATCGGGAAACTTTCTCTGGGGCACCCGGTATCATGCAAGCTATAAAATAGAAGAGACCAGTAAATTGTGCTTTGTCATATTAGCTCTTATAGAGCGGTGAATCCTATATTTTGTTAGTGAACGGGCGTCAGGATACACTGTCAGGGAATAAGAAGAAGTCCATCATATAAAATATCTTGCTTCAACCCATGCCGCTTCAAACTCAAGCCAAGAGAGATGGACTAACTTAATGTCAGATTCCACCTACTATGACATGGACAGCTTTTCACCGATCCATTTTGTCAACGACGATACAGTTAAATCCATTTCATTTTAGAAATGTGTCCAACTTTTCTTATCTTTGACCCAGTGATGTTTACAATGTCCATCTGCCTTATATATGTATTATAGGAGCCAGTAAAACATGGCTGTCCAAAGGGCATGGCCGGAGAATGGTTTTGAGAACAACGGTAGGAAGATTTTGAGGTGAAGCTATCCAAAACCGGGGGATGGGGACTTATGGGTACCCCAGTTTCGGGTAATAAATTCCTATCAATCCTCAGTTTTGGGCTATATTTAGTTGGGGATATACCTGTTGACTATCGTCAAGAATTTTGCTGTTTAGTTTGGCTCCTGCACATTATTTTTTGTACAGAATGCATTTTTAGAGCTTTTACACAGTGAGAATGGAGAAGATAAGGTTTTTGCGTTTGAAATGTCTTTGTAGGTGTGTGCTTACAAGAATCCCCCAATTTAGGGTTTGTCATCGTAAAATTTTCCTCAGTCTTGGGTTGTCTTTTCAAATTATTATCCCTAGGTCCTGGGTACTTTTGTCTAGGTCTCCTACTCAAGTCCCCGTCCCCAGTCTTGGGTAGCTTCACCCCCAGGTTTCGAGGAAGGTTTACAATTTTCTGGATTCTGTATAGGTGATTCCAAAAACTTTCAATTGTATGTCTTTATTTACAGGGTGTTTGGAAACTTTGAGAAGCCTTTATTTTTTGAGCTATGCAAACATATCGAGAGCAAGCATGTTCCTGCAGGGACACTTCTGTTTAGACCCGGACAAGTAAGTTTAGCAGTCAGGTATCTGTAATCTTTTATAGAATTATAGACTTAGTTTCAACTGGTTCATGAGACGATTACGCTAAAGATGGCGGCGAGGATCGTTTTACCAATTTTGAATGTGTTCTTTAATCGAATCCCTTTAGAACATATAAAGATTCGTAATTGGAACGCAATGCATCTTGGTAGGATGCTCGCCACTGCCATCTTTCGCGTTTTTCATGCCTATAGCATTAGGCATTACAGAAATACAATCCGCAGCACAAATTTATATATAAATATATAATTTTTAAGTCGTCTGATATTTCTGGTATTGGATACTGTGTAACTGTATCTTGCCACATTTGAAACAACATTCGAGATTTCTCAATTATATTATCAAAGGAATAGGATATCCAAACGATTTCTTTTAGTTTTGAACCTTTCAATCATTATATCTTAGAGATTTGAGACACATGCATGAAAAAAATAGTATTAACTATAATGATATTCTCAAATAAAAGATTTTGATAACAATGCCATTATTTGAAAGTACCAATTTGAAGCAAATTACGATTACGACTTGTCTGATTACGATTGTTATTGGAGCGATTATGATACAACATGAAAGTTTTTGTAAATTCAAATTCAGGAATCTAATTTAAATGTTGGTTGGTATTAGTTATTTCGTCCATTATGCTTTTTTCATGAAGTTGTGGTTTTTGCTTTCAGATGGATGACTGTCTTTATATTGTCCAGAGTGGTCAACTGAACTTATATCTCGTCGACAAGGTAAAGCTTTTAACTGAAAAACACTAACATAAGACATAGAAACGCCTACGCACGTAATTGCTCCCCTAGTGAAAAGATACGAACTCGCGTGTCGAAATCATTAAATACGATAGGTTAATTTTAGACCTGCATATGCAGCTCATGGGTTATCTATTTATCTCCGTCAACTAACTTTAATCTATGCACATGCGAATGATTTGCTTCTTTTACGGTTCTTCCCAACGAGGGCAGATTTTGTAATAGAATGGTAGCAGTTGCGTTTGATTGACACCTCGATTCAAAGCGATTAGCGACTGCAGACAAAGAAAATTCTCTCAACCAGTATCCTTTATCTGCAGTAGCTAATCACTTTGAATTGAGGTGTCAATCAAACGCAACTGTTGTATTGCAAAATCTGCCCTTGTTGCTTTTTGCCTTTTCAAGGGTGTTAACTGCCTCTGCAATAAGATGTATTATTTTCCTGACGTAGCAGATCTAATTTTGTATTGTTTGGATAAATCCTATTGTTTGCGAAGTAATTTCTGGTCCTCATTTGCCTCTTGTTAAAGATTTTCAAAATTTGAAAAGTGTTATTGTTCCTTTTGTAATGAATTTGATAGAATGCTGTTTTCTCCGGTTTTTGTTGACGTAAAGACCACACGACGTAAGGTTTTCATGAAATCATTTCCAGATTTCACGAGAGAGACTAGAGCATTAAAGTTTCAACAACGTTTGCGTCCTCTTCACTCGTTAAATTTCTTTCAGACTGGTAACGAGCTCTGCCTCAAGACAGTTAATGCTGGTGACAACATCCACAGTGTCCTACATATACTTGACGCTATTCGGGTATGTACTTGGTATCACCCCAATTAAGGACTATCAAATTTGATCTAAAAGCTAGTAAGCCGACCCTTATCTTCACCTTGATGGAGTTTTGATTGTTGAGGATGCAGCTTCCAATTAGAATTGACAGATATACCCTAATTACGAAACAGTGCCAAAGATCTAGGGAATTGTTTCTCTCGCCCTCAGTTTGAGTGATTTAACTGCTTTGAATTGCTTAATATTTTACACCGCTTCATTTGAACATTCATGTGATGCTGCATAAACACAAACTTCCAGTCAATATTAAGGCAGTATGTCACGTATTTGATTGGCCGCAACAAAGTCACACGGATTTCTTTGTGAATCTGTGCATTTGAAACAAAGAAGGGCTGATTGTTCTCACTTTCTGAAGTTGTAGAAAGTCAGTAGGATCAGCAGCCATTCAAATTTCCTATTCGTTGTATTGTAATTATCACCCAATCTCAGATGTGTAAAAGACTGCCTTTAAACCTATTTTGCAGCAGCTGCACTTGTTCAAGCTGAATGAAGATATGTGTTGCATTTTTTATGGTATCCTGTTTTTTATCTGATGTAGTACATAGCATCAGGACCGAAGGGAGCATCTTAATCTGGGGGGGGGCACGAAACTTCAAGGGCACTTATTTAAGCAGAAAGACACTTTAAGATGCGTTGTTGGATTTAAACTTGAATCACATGATGCACAGCCGAAAATAGTGTGAATCCCCATTTCCGATTTTGTTCACTGCACAACAGAAGGGAAAAAAAACACAACTAACTCTCTATGTAATTTTTTTTTCAATTATTTAAACACAAAATCCCTTCTGCTTACAAACTCAATAAAAGAATAAATACCCTAGGTACGTTAATACATTATATACACAGTTAAGCTAAAATTATATATACAGTTTCCTATCTACATAGCAGCTGCTCTTCCAGGGAGTCATGTTTTGTTCGATTTCAGCTCTTATAATGACTTTTTAATTGCTTTTTGAATCTATTAAGTGTATGGGCTCTGTGATATTGATGGGAATATCATTCCAAGCTTTTTGAGCCGAATAATGAAAGCCTTTCTTGACCTTTTCAAGATTGCTTCTTGGGATTTGTAGGTTCCTGCAATTCCTTGTTCTGTATTTGGAGTGCTTGGTCCTTTGATGATATTTATCCCAAAGGCTTTCGGGACATTGCCTGTTCATTATTTTGTATGTCGTAACTGATCGATCGAATTTTGTTAGTTGTTCAACGGTCAGCCAGTCATGAGACCAATTGTCTTTTAGTCTGGCCTTATCAATAACAGAACGGGCTATATCCTGCAGACGTTGGAGGGTATTCAATTTCGATTTTGGAAGACTCCTCCATATGACATTAGCATATCGCAGATGGCTTTCGACAAGAGTGCGGTACACATGGTCAAGCTGGGATTGTAAAATCAAATTTTTCAGTGTTTTTAATGACCTTAGACCGCCACTAATCTTTCCTTTCACTTTGCTGAATTGGTCATCCCAGTTTAGCTGAATTGGTCTTCCCAGCTTACCCCTAGTGATTTTGTCTTCGCGAAACGTTTAATTTCTGAATCATTAAGATTCAGTGGTTCCGAGACTTCAATTTTATTTATTCTCCAGTGGATGGCCAATTATCATGTATTCGGTTTTTTTAGAGTTGGCACTTAGCTTCTTTATCTCGCAGTTATATTTAATAATATTACAACAACATTTACTGTCCGCATTAATCTTGACAAAAAAAGACTTATTTTCTAGCTCAAAACTTCAGAAGGATTTCAGTTTCCTGTGATTTATTTGAATAAAATCCCCGGCAGTCTGATAAGATCAATAGTATCTGTCCTTCTTTGTGACTATTAAGCATCAGTAAATTGTTATACCTCTTCTCTGTCATTCTACTGTTTTGGAACAAATGGAGCTAAAGGGGCACCTCCTGAAACAAAAAGGCATTTTTTATTGCAACATCTTGGGGAGCATGTGCCCCAATGCCCCCTGCAGCCTCCAGTTCATACGTTGTTTTATAGCACTGTGTTCATAAAGGTATACACAGCTGTTGCAAGTTTTTTAATTCATCGTCGTTAGTAATCTGTTGGGGAGATGAAGTGCTGACCCTATTGTTTTGATGCATTGTGTTTCAACTTTGTTGTGAGAGAATCAACGTTGGGGCTCACATTGTCATGCGCATCGCTGCTTTTGTTTCTTCCCTTGTTCTCAACTGTCAAGCTAAGTGAAGTAAATCGTTACTGTGCATGCTATCTGAAGCCCTTTTTGGGGGATTCCTTGAGGCTCACAACTTAGTTCGTATCCCCAAGAAAATATGTTACTGACGGAGATGAATTTCGAAACATTTCAAGATTGTTGCTTCAATGTTTACTTATTGATAAATATTCTTTTTCTTTTTCATCAGGGTTCAGCTGACTTCCGATTCTCAATTATTGCACGAGCTAACGTCAACTCTCAAGTTCTCAAGTATGTCACCATGTAGACTATTTATCCAAGACGATTCATTAATTCTTTACTCTGATTGAAAATACATTGTTTATTCATCATAGTAATTGCTATTTGCACTACATAAAATTATGCAAGGCAGCTATCAGTAAACTTTAAAAAAACTAAACTATAATCAACTAAATTAAACGAAACAGGAACAGAATATATGAATTAATTGAAAACGTTAAATCATAGGTGTGTGTACACCCAGGCACAATTATTGAAGTAACATACCATTCTGATTTGGTCGCTGTGAGGGCTTCGTGAATGTACCGGGTGTCGCAAAAATGTTTGCACAGTTTTTAAGCTCTGTACCTTGGTATGGCTTGCTCGTAGCAGATAAGTAATCTACAAGCTCGGCGAAAATTCTGAAGAAACCCCCTTTTTTGTTAGAGGGTTCCTTTGTACATAAGCAGCATTAAATTTGGGGAGAAAGGAGGAAGGAGAGCATTGTTCAGTTCACTTAGAAGCTCGACAATAACATCCAGAGTTTGTGCATCCGAATAGATGTGCAGCTTGTTGAAAAGTTGTGCGTTGTATCAGCAATCTTAGCATAAGAGTGTAGCGATAGTTTTTCTTCAATTTGCAGTTTGCCAGGGTATAACTGATGCGAAACGGCTGAGTTATTTGCGTTAAAAGTTGTGAATTTTTATCGAAGCTAAATTTAGTAGGGTTTGGACGATGTGATACCTGCTTTTTTACACATTCCAGGTTTGGTTACGGTACTTAATGCCCTTCTCCCTCTTCTAGGCTGCCGAGTAAAGCATTTCAAAAAGTGTTCGAAGATCATGCAGATTCGTTAGTCCGTATTGTCCAGGTACAACAATTTCTTTTCCTATAGAAAATTCTTTCCAGATCTTTTTTTGATTTCATGTATGCTTTTAGCAACAGCGAGAAACAACAATCTGGTGCTTTAAAAATATCGATTAAGGTAAGTTTCTACCACTTTTTTACCATCATTCAAGTCTCTCCCATGGTGTTGTGGAGCAGTAGTGCAATCCTCTGACTTTGCAGCCAGGACAATCAGGCAGATGGGGTGCGATTACAGGTAAAGCCCATCACTTGAGCGTCATCACAACGGGTTGCGGACTCGATTAGGTCATTTCTACTTTCTGCGATCACATCCCTTTAGGCTCAGTAATTTCCCCGGCTTTAATCAGCCATTCCTTCCGTGGATATGGGAGATTTTCTGCAGAAAGCCTCTTCCAAAAACCTGCAAAGAGGAGTGAAAACGACGAGCAAAATTTATGTGGCTTTCCTTCCAAATAATGATGACACTCACATGTATTCATGTATTTTGTTCTCTTGGGAGAATGGAATCCCCCTCATAGGTTATTCATACCAGAGGGTAGACTTCTTCATCCTTTCAATAGCACGTGCTAAAGCGTGCAGAAGTCATTGCTGTAAGGCCCGTGTAAGACATAAATGTAAGGAAAATTTGGTCGTGATTTTGGGCACATTTTGAAGGTTTAGCGAAGAGGCTTTCTCGAGAAAATCCTCTATAATTTCAGAACGGAGCGGCCGATTTCAGTCAGGTAACTTTTAAAGTAGATTTGAACATGTCTACCATTAAATTATATATTTGCCGATATCATGGTCTTCATATCCAGGAATCCATGGCCTTTCAAACGGGGATTGTTTTATTGACTCACCCGGTATTATCTGTTTTGGTTTTCATGTTTTGGTATATACAAAACTATTAAATACACCTTAAATTCCTTTTCTTGCGTTACTTCGTAATTTCTCTTTCAAGTAAGAATGTTCACTTCCTTGTCTCAACTAATTCATAAAAATTTAGAACTTTTCATTCAAATTCTGCACCGTTGTTTGTCTTTCCAACATCTTCATGACCACCAAGTTGCTTCCTTTCATGCTTTAGATCTGCCTTTTCATTCATTTTTATTCTTTTAAAGAAAGAATAAAAAGCGCCTGCAGCTAAGACAAGCCCGATGCTCATATACCATGATATCAGCTCTCTATACCAATTCCTTTCCTTGAGAGTTAGCTGAAACTCCCTATTGTTAATTGTGCTCACTTGAAGAAATACTGAATAAAATGCTTCTAACCAGCTACACTTTACCATGTGAACATGTAAACTTGCTCCTATTGCCAGCCATGAAATGAAGAATATTGCCAACAGGATGTTTGTCTTCAGGTGTACATGCTCTGCTTTCTTCTGTCTAAGAATTCGTTGCTCTGTATGTCGTATGATTGTCGTTGATGCTTTTGAAATAAGGGCTCCAATAGTTATCACGAAGGCAATATTCAACGGAATTCCAATCAGTCCGTAAATTATCATGAATATTTTGCCATGATCAGTTTCTGGAACAACATCACCATAACCTGTAAAGGTGCAGATCGCTTATGAGCTTGATACAGTAAAAACCCGCATATAAGAACCATCCACTTATAAGAACCTAAGTCCTAAAATGTTCTAATTTCACCCCATTACAGAAGAACCTATTCATCCTGAAATTCAAGGAAGGTTCTTATCTAAAAAAAATGTTACATGTAAACTACTGGTTGGTAATATGTGATAAGATTTTTTAAAGAAATTTAGCCAAATACTTAAGTAGATACAAATCCTGTGTAAAAATTTTCTGTATGAATGGATTTGATACAGATAAGGCTAGGTAGACAAGGTTGTTCTTTATAAAATTGTGTGTATGTGAAAACGTTGTTTTCTTATATTTGGCCTAAATTTTCAAGGATCTGTTTAATTCTTTTCATAAAAACCTATTTAAGAACCTTATATCCTGTTTTCAAGAATAGTATCATATGCATAAGAACCTAAACAGGGTGATTTCAAAATGCAAGGTTCTTATATGCGGGTTTTTACTGTAGATTGTTTGATGGAAAACGGAAGGTGTAATTCTGCAGTTACATCTAGGATAGACTTGCTCTAAATTCATTTCATGCCCCAGTTCAAGCGGTCTACATGAATTAACTACGATGGAGGGAGAAACAAGGCAAGGTGAATTTTCCGTTTGGCTTCTTTCTCCTTCGCAGCGCTACAGCAAAAGGTGGTCATATAAAACGCTCGTATCGGGCACTATAGTCTGTCTCAAAATAGATGTCACCCGCAAATACCCGCGAATTACAGCAATAGAAGTGTTTTGCAAAGGAACTTTGCGTTATTGCAAATCTCAGGTGACATCTAATTTGAAACGGACTTTAGTTTTTACATCAAATTGCAAGAAATAACCCATTCACACTTGTAAGCTTAACCAGCTCAAAGGCACACTGTTGTGGCAGTGATTGGCTAGTTGCGATGTTTTGATCACTAACAAAAGACCTGGCCTTGGAATAATTACCAAGCCTTTATGCCCATGGCTCGTACTTTTTTTCAAGAACAAAAGGAGTCAGATCGTTATCAACTTCACGAATTTCAGTGTACAGCGAAATTACTGAAGCTTGCCTAATTCTATTCAGATTTATTGTATTATTCATCCAATCAACGCCTCGACAGTGTGCCTTTAAAGTAAACCAGGTTATCGAATTGGGCCGTCTAATTGGTCAATCCAAGCAACTGGAGTTGAGGCTACCGCGCGGGCTATGTCAGTGTGAATAGGGTAAAAGATCTTGCTTCGGAAATATTTATATGCAGGGTTTTATGTTGAAGTCTTAAGTACCGTACCTCCATAAGTAACTGACCAATTTAGCTCAAAAGTTTCCAATTCATCATAACAGTATCGAATTAGTTTTTGTACTGTTGCGTTGTTATCAAAGAGCTGAGAAAGCAGTTTAAGGCCTGGTTTAAACATCGTTTTTTGCCATGTCGAATCGAACTGTATTAAAAACGGAAGATCTGATGTAAGATGCGGTTTTTTGTCGTGTCAGATTGAAATTAAAATGGTTAGAATTGCCATTTTTCAAACTGCACAAGCGCAGTGGCTGATCACACTTAGAGCCCCGGTCAAACGCATCCAACATTTCATCTAACATGCTGAAAATACAATGTTGGATGAAATGTTGGATGCGTTTGACCACCCATGCTTGGATCATCCAACATGGTGCAACTCCTGATGTTGGATGAAGTTCAAATCGAGATCAAAAACAAATTTTGTTTTTAAATGTTGGATTGCAAAGTTGGATGCGTTTGACCGCCTCATCCAACATTTCGTCCAACATTTCATGTTTGGGTATGCGCAGAAAGATTCTCGCAAACATTTTGTTGATGGCGCCTTTTTCAATTAAAGTAAACACCATGCTGCATGAAGGCGATGTAAAATGATGGAGCTATGACCTTCAGAAGAACAAATTTTGCCGATCACTGAACCAGCGGTCGGCCATTTTGTCTTACTATTTTGCAGCGATAAATAGCTTGATGGATTGAAAACGAAACTGTAGCCTCCAATGTCATAGCTCTCGTGAATATTACGATAATCCTTGGAGAGTTCCACTATTCCTGACTTCACAGAAATCATTTCTTACCTCACTTGAAGATAGTAAGACTGCAAAATCACTGCAAAATAGTAAGACAAAATGGCCGACGTCATCAGGCAAATTTGGTCTTCTGAAGGTCATAGCTCCATCATTTTTCAACGGATTTTTACGGGGATGGTTGCAAACTTCAATTGAATATCTAAAGAGCAACATCATACAAAATCTTGGTAACAATCTGTTGCCGTTTTGTCGCAATTTTCAGGCAAACGGGGCACATTTCAGGCAAACGGGGCACATTTTTTTTGGGACACTCTGTATTAAATTCGACACGGCAAAAAAACATGTTTAAAGTTAGCTGCTGCTTTATTGCATTATCATTTTATTTAATGGGTTTTCCTGCTTGCCAGCAAGCTTCACTTTAGGATAGCTGACTGTTTTTGCTCCCTTAGATTATGCTAGTCGACGGCGTTAAAACATCAATTTAGATTTTGATTCCACTGGTTAAAGGTAATGTGTCCATGTAAGTACAGCGACTTTGCAATTCTTATGTGATAATTCATGTGATCACTTTACCGTTATTGTTGGGATACGAACAGGCTAAATTGAGAGCCTCAAGGAATCCCCCAAAAAGGGCTCCAGATCGCATGCGTAGTTGCCATTTACTTCACTTATGTAACATTCAAATTAGCTTGACCGTTGAGAACAAGGGAAGAAACAAAAGCAGTGACGCGCATGACAACGTGAGCCCCAACGTCGATTCGCTCTCAACAAAGCTGAAACACAATGTATCAAAACAATAGGGTCAGCACTTCATCTCCCCAACGAGTTAATGTATGAAGATAGCCACTTCTAATATAAATAGACTGATGACTTGCTTGCGGCTTCACTTTCAGAGCTGCAACCGAAGTCTGACAGCAGGTAGCCTCGTTGTGAAATTTGAATTCTAGTTTACATGTGATCAGTTAAATTCTACCAATTATAGTGCGCTCTTCGAGGCTCTTCGTCAGCAGCGCGTCAGCATATTTTGATAAGAGAGTATACGCGGCTGTTCTTACATGGACACATTACCTTTAAAAATGTAAGTATCAGCCTACCTTCAGTGGCGAGAGTTGCTTGAATGAAGTACCTCCATCTTTGAAACGTTTCCAATGAAATATCCTTTTTCCAGGCCTGATTCTGAATTACTTTAGATTTGCTCGCAACTGACTGTGAAATCTCCAGAATCTTGTTCAGCATGCTGGCATTAACAACACCGTTTAAATCATTTTGTAGAAAGCTAGCTAGTGGATCTGTAATGTTGAAAATGGAAGATTTCTGAGTTGCTAGTCCTCTTTCTTCTATGTACATGATGATCGCTGCGCCAGTAATTAAGAATATGTAGTAAACAAAGAAAATTATGAGTGCTCTTTTCAAAGTCGCCATTTTTCATATGTTCTACCTGAACTTCGTATTACTTTTGTGAACAGGCCGCAACTTTGTAAAAACTTCCAGTTTCTCTATTCAAAATTGCGTTATCAGACTCTTTATCAGCTTGCGATTCGAAGATTTTGTCAGTCTTTGTACTAAAGGAGTACTTTTGCTTTTGTGGTGGTGGTTTTACTTAAATCCTTTGCTGTCTTCCATTTGTACTAGGGTGATGAAAATACAGTAGCTTGTTGGCAAAGCGGTGTTCTGCTACTGATTCCAAGCTTCGCAGTTATTTAAAACACAAATAAATATGTTTTGCGGAGCTTTGTAGTAAAACCCGAGTAATTAGACCACGATGTTACACTTAATAAGCCGCTTGATGCAGTCGCACAAGGCAGCTAGCCATATATTGAGTGAATTGTTTTCATAAAATCTTTGAAAAGAACCCGTTTTCAAGTTTTCACCGGACAAATAATGAGTTGAATGCAGATTAGTGAACGTGGTTGCGTCGTTGCCCTTTCTCTGTTTGCACTTCCTGGTTTGTTTTGCCTGTAATAACTACTGTTCTCCGTGGTTTCTCCGTCATCCTTTCATTAGTTCGTGTCAAATTTACACAAGCTATGTTAACACATGTTCTTTTATTGTAAAATTGGCGATGTCATGTTTGATTCATACTGTTATATTTTGACAATTTCCCCTGTCCATATGGCTAATTTGCTTTGTTTCGCCCTGCTATGCTTGCTCACTCTTCCTTTGACTTCTTTCGTTAGTCCACGTAGCACCAACGCTAGCTATGCTAACATATTCTCTCTTAATACAAAATTTGCGATCTCATGCATTGCTTCTGAAAGTTGAATATCTTGCCGCTTTTTCTCCTACTCCTTTTTGACTTTTTGCGCAGTAATTAAGCCTCCTTCTTTCGTTATGTTTGTATTAAATTGACGTCACAGCCATGCTGGTATTAAATTTTCAATATGACATGGGTGGTATCAGGTATCTATTCATAACAGAAAATATTTACTGAAAACCTTGTTTATACATGGATGGCTTCGACATAATGAAATATTAATTATTCAGTTCAAATTAGAATTTGAATTTAGAATTGAGTCATATGTGCAAAGAAGTTATCACCTCTCATTAAGGGTATTATTAAAAAGTCTTTTCATGGTACGATATTAGACAGATTACCGAACTCCCTTATATCCCTGTGATAAACCTAGCTCAACAAGGATTCATAATAAAACAGTGAACATTATTACTTCGCCTAGGTCCGTTATGGGCTATCAACTCGCAGAAACGAAACTCAGTAAAACTCCCATTCTGCACTTTGTTAATGATGAAAATTTGGCATTCATATGTAATGTAAAGACCGACCTCCAATCGCAGTAATTTTGGTCGGCGACCAGCACTTCTAGGACGCATTATCTGTTGTTAGAGACCATACACCCTAGGCAAACGCGCTGGTCGCCAATCAAAACAACTGGAGTAGAGGCTGGCCTTAAAGCGCACAAAGTAGTTGAAGGTTGAATCACAAAATGTAGAATTCATCGAATCTTGCTGCCACAAGTTCTTGTGGCGATGGCCTAAACAGGGTCAAGTTCTTCAAAGTAATATTATGAGTCTCTGTTGATGGAAAGGATATCATTCAACAGGGCTCAAAAAAGTTTCCTTCATGGTAGCAAGGTAAGCACATTTGTTTCTTCTTGCATGCTTTCTTCTTCTTTCCCAACATACTGCCCGATTCTATCCCATTTCCTTACTCTCCTTGTTTCTTTCCCTTCTCTTTCCATCCTTCCTGCATTCTTTCTCCTCTTTTCTTTTGCTTTCTGTTTCTTTTTCCTTTTCCGGTATTCTTTCCTTGAAAACTTGAGCATTTGAGCTACTTTCCTGGTAGCACCGCTACCACGCTAATTCGTTTTTTAGCCCTGTCAACACCTCGTCAATTGGGACTCAAAAGGTGGGTCCCCTTTTTCAATATGGTCTAAACTAGTGGGAATTCTCGTACACTCATCAAAATTTCTTTAAAGTTTGATTTAAACAGCTTAAACATTGACAAGCAAACTTTTAGTACAAAGAGTGAAGTTATCCTGACCTACTACTTGCAAAATACATACGTTTCAAGCAGTAATCTTCCTCTGTAGAAACAAAATAGATCCATCGCAGCTACGAGAACTCTAGGCCGTTTTTGTATGCAAGAACAACAACTGTCTAAATAGTGCCTCCTTATTGTTTGAAAACTAAATTCTAGCAATTTGATTGGTGAATACGGAGCCACTCTACGCGGGCCTAAAGGGGGCCCACTTTTTAAGAGTAATATTATGAGTCCTTATTGACCAAGTGATATCAGCAGATCAAAGAACGCAGTGAAACAAGGGACGGAAAGTCATAAGTCTAGCCAAGAACATCGCCATTAACTGGTGCTCCTTCCTTGGATGTTTCTTGTTTTTGTTCATTTTCTTTAAAGAGAAATGAATGGCATTGAAATATCTTAAAGTAATTCCTGGCATTTGTGTAATTGGTAAAAAGATTTAGAGTGCCTTGTAATTAATTTCAATACCATTATTGCCATCAAATAGTGCTCTCTACTTTGATGTTTCTTGTTTTGGTGTTCATCGTGTATCAAGAGAGAGGAATGGCATCACAAATGCTCAAAATAATTCATGGCGTAGAGGGACTTGCACTTCATTTCAATACCACTGTCACTAATTGTTGCTCTCTCCGTTAATGTCTTTTGTCGTCGTTCATCCAGTTTTATGAGAACTGAATGGCTCAAAGTAATTCTTGGCGTATGAGGGCCTTGTGCTTCATTTCAATACCACTGTCACTAATTGTTGCTCTCTCCTTGAATGTTGTTTGTTTTCGTTCATCCAGTTTTATGAGAACTGAATGGCTCAAAGTAATTCCTGTTCTATGATTGGAAGTCTGGCGCATAGTAGATTCAGTGTGCCTTGAAATTGATTTTGATACAATTGCCATCAAATGGTGCTCTCTACTTGAATGTTTCAGCATTGGTTCCGAATTTTGAAAAGGGTTGATGTAACATTCAATGACCTATTTCTTTAAATTGATTGGCTTGAAAGAAACTTTAGCTAAATCATTGCGTTTATCTTCTTATTGAAGAATTCAAGAAAGAAATGAGAGAACATTACTTGAGACAATCGTAATTTCTAAACTAACTGAACTGAAGAAACATAGAATAATTTTAAAGAAAACCATAGTTTATGAATGTCTACATTATGGTATCAAGTACGAATCTTTCACTCTTCTGGTTTATGATTTAAATTTTTATGATGTTATATCCTCAAATGAGTTGAAATATAAAAGACGCTTCAATTTCAAAAAGCATTCAAGCTTTCTGAAAAGTCCAACGGTAAAATTAAAGGTTTATAGCTAAGAGTTTCTTTCGAGCAATTCAACTCAATGAAATAGTTGTTATTTTCTTATTCGTTATACTCAAACGAAGATAACTTTATTTACTGATCACTACCATATTCTTATTACGTTGCGAAAATTAAAAGTCTAACAAAATGTATAAATATTACAGTCTAACACAAGGTATAGTAGGCTTAGTCTAGTGAACGCATGTCGGACACAATGTCGAGTACCCTTCTTAACTCTCAACATACCTTTACTTTCAAGATATGGGTTGATGTGGAAGGGGACGGGGTCTGAGATACAAAATTACTATCGAGCTTTGATATGTCTTGCCTCGTGTGAACCTCACATACTACATACTCCCTTGGGTCACTCTGAAGCAGTACTGCATTATGCCAGCTCTAGGGGGACCTTTCCCCCTCCTAAAGTCTCCGGGGATCAGTAAATTCATATAGAATTTTACAACAACCTTTTTTAAAGACTTTGATTATATACTGGATATTGTTTGTTTTTGTTCGTCATATCTCCGGAACAATAAAATTTCAAGCGTTGATTACGGGCACAGAAGTTGCATGATTGGTAACACAACTCACACTTCTTTTCCATTCATTTCAGTATCCTCAGAATCCGTTGGTGTTGTCTTCTCGTTGTTGTTGTCTCTCTGTTCGTTGCCTTTCACAATGGAAGTAAACGAATCGAAAATACCTGCAACAATTGCTAGCATCATATTTGTATACCAGGACATAACTTCCGATAAGGCTACATTAATGTTGTCCATCTTTATCGTATAATCTCCGTACCCTATTGTGCTGAACTTAACGAAAGCCGTGTACAGTCCTTCGATCCAGGTCCATTTCATCGGAGACATTGTCACAGCGGCACCAGCACTCAGAAAGAAAATGGCAATTATTATTAGAATTATGCACGTCTTCAAGTCAGCGTATTTGGATGTTCGGATGCCGAAAAGATGGCGCTCCACAAATCGAATCAACTTGTTGAGGCGTTCTGACAGCAAAAATCCAATAGCTGTTGTCACTAAAATGTTGACTGGGATGCCAATCATTCCATAAATGACAACAAAGAATCTGCCACCTTCAGTAATTGGAACAATGTTGCCATAGCCTATGAAAATAAGCAAAGTAGGGTGAGTAAAAATTAGGTTAATCGGTTGGAAATGTTCGTTGGAGCAAAACAGAACCATTGTTTTGTCAAATGGAAGGAGCAAAACTTTGGAATTTTCTCCCAAATTATATTCGAGACATCGAGTCAAGAGGGGGTGTTTGCTGGAAGTCCAGGGATTCGGAACTGGTGAGGTACTGAAAAAATCAGCTTTGGTTCTTTGAGAAAGTTGGACATCAATTTCTGTCCTTATTTTAAGCGCCCTAGACAAGATACGCTTTTCTTTTTTTGGCGGTATCATTATTTTAGTGACATTATAATACGAATGAAAATGATGACGATGATGATGATGATGATGATGACATGTATTGATTCAAAAAGCTTATCTGACGCTCTTCTGGACCATTCTGACTAAATCAGATTCCCTTGCGCTAAAGCTAAAAGTGGTTTGAAATCTATAAGATATGCAGGTGCAAAATCTTGGAACAGCATTTCGCATGTTATAAAACAAGCTTCAACAGTAATGAGTTTCCGGCATCAACTTAAGCTCCATTTCTTCGCCACCAACTACCAGTCCTAGAACCTCAAACAACCAGCCAATATTAGCAGTCATACTTAAATTTTGAAATTTTCGACTCAATGGAATCTTTATTATCTATCAATCAAACTCCAAAATTTTGTTTTTAACCAAGGGGGTGCTTTCTCCTCGATTAGTTTACCTATTGAGAGAGCTCCTCCTTTAAGAAATTCCCTGCATGCAAATCCATTATCAAGTTGTTATTTTGTTAGTTTGTATTTCTTTATTGTAAATTGTTGTGGTAGTGTATTGTAATTTATTATTTATTTGTATGTAGTGGAATTTTAAAAGGAAATGAACTGAACTGAGATGAAGAAGCTACATTACATTTTTATGGAAGAACATATTTAATTCTTTAGCTGAAAACATAGCCTACTAAAATTTAGAGAAGAACCATTCGAAAGCCAGCATACTTACCAACAGTTGTGAGAGTTATATGTGTGAAATATCTCCATTTGTACATCGTTTTCCACGAAATCTTCTTCCTCCATTTCATATCCTGTATTCTCTCACGTCTCTTCCGGATATCATTGGACAATTCTATTACCTTTTCTACACTGCTCACATTGACTCTCCCATTAAATCCAGATTTTAATAGTCTCTCAAGTGGTTCTGTTATGTTCGTTATTTCAACGTTTTCATCTTCCACCCCCGTTGCTTCTATGAACATTATAATCACAGCACCGACGAATAGCAATATGTAATAAACAAGAAAAACTTTCAAGGCCTTTTTCCAACATCTTTCTGCCATTATGGTTTTGCTTCGTTTCTGTGCTCTTTATTCGCTGTTTTGTTTGTTAAATAAAGGCAGCTCAAAACTAACCAATCACTTTCTCATTCGTAAATAGAGATGTGGTGTTATATGGATCTGCTGGCCTAGACTGGCTTATTCCAACTTCATTTGCACATTTGTTGATTTGTTCTTCGTTTGAGTATGCTTGCATTGGTACTGCTAAGACTAGCTTCTATCCATCTGTAACACTAAATAATTCTTTCACTGTTTGCTAGATAGTCTTTGTCTCTCATTGTCTACTAATATCTTTTAATTTCTTTACTGTCTCGCTTCTCCTTATTCTTTCCTTGATTTCTTAATTCATAGACTTGTCTATTTGCTCACTGTTAAATTGTCAAACATTCTATGCCTTAAAATTTTGTCAAAATTTTGAAGAAATCTTGCAATATGTATCTCAGTTAGATATATATCAATGTAGTAAATTACTTTGCACTTCTTTGGAATGTGCTTTCAGACAGCTTTGTTCGAACGTGCATTCTACTTTGAGTATCTTTGCAATGCCAAGACTAGCATTCGTTCTTGTGTACCATTCGTAACACTAGGCCTCTGCTGTTCACTGGTTGCTAGACAGCAAATCTTTCTTTTCAGTATTGCAAGTAAATTTTGAAGCCATTTTTGTTTGCTTGCCTTGCTTCGTTTGATCGTTTCTTTGTTTTCTTAATTCATAAACTTGTGTATTCCCTCACTTCTGTTTGGATCTGTTTTTCTAGTACTTTATGGCTTGAAATAGCTATTCTCAACAGTTTGAAGAAATATTGCAATATGTATCTTAGTTATATCTGTCTGTATGGTATAATATATGGATCTTGTCAGCTGGACCGCTTTATTCGAACAAGTGATATTTTTGAGTATCGCTGTATTGCCAAGCTAGTGTGTGTTGAAATGCAATATTCAGTAATACAAGTCTTTCTTGTCACTTATTGATTACTAGCCAATGTTTCTCAAGACCGCAAACAGCTTTCGCTTCCTTCATAGCCTTCACGTTTTCCTTTACATGACTTTAGTTTATAATCTCGTCCCGTTGGTAACATTTGCAACTGCTTATTGTGGCAATTTTTAATAGAAGTAGCCAAAAACCTGCTGTTTTCTTCAATATCTTATTAGATATTGCAACGTATATGTTAGTAATCCTTTTTATCTCAAGAGTTCTTTTGAATGTTGATCTTCAGAGATTTGGGCGATATCTTTTGCTAGGCAGCTCATTCACAATATGACTGTTCAAAAGAGCGATTGCTGTTTTAAAATGCCTCTCCGCATTGCAGGTTGTAATTTTAATTATTAATCAATTTATCTATCAATCAATTAATCGACGTTATTCACGAGTTTGGCGCTGTACTCTCAGCAGGCGTAATCTTCGTCACGGACGCAAAAAGGACGAATACAGGCTTTGTTCGCGTGTACGTCCCATCAATTTCAAATCTTGCTTGTGATGTTACCTCTGGTTGCCACTTTAAACATGGGTCGTTTGAGTTATCGTGACAACCGAAAGTGATTGGTTTGTTACAGTTATACACCATTTCAATATACAGGCTCGTTTTGGAAAATATTCAAAATTCTTTGATACGCAATTTTAGAGGCCGAATTCGGATTTAGCACTCAAACTTTAGTCTAACTGCAAGTTTTTATGTTTCTATCGGTAGTAATTTTGAATTTATGGCGATGCAAAGTTTGAAAACCTGTAAGGGATTTGACCGTGAAAATGACTCAGGGTGTAAAGTTTCACCCTGAACGATATTTCACGATCAAATCCTTTATAAGTTTTTAAACTTTATATCGTCATAAAATCAACATCACCATCGCCAGCAGTTCAAAAACACGAACATAGACCAAAGTTTGGAAACGAGGCTGCTATATTGAAGAGGTGTATTGCATTGTAGTCACTCATAGACCAAATATTCTAGGGCTCGGGTTGTAAGGTTGTACTATTCATGCTTGAAAATGGTGTCACACGTTTTTTTTTCTATTTGTTCTAAATTAAATCTATCAAATGTAAGTGCATAAATACTGTACCGTTCTTGGTGTAGTAGGAAGACACAAGGTCATCTGTTTTCCACCAAGAGCGGTACTTACTTGTAATTTTTCAAATCCACCTTGAAGAAAACATTATAGAAATAAACAAGGAACAAAAAAGACAACATAACATACAAATGGTCTAAAGGTAACTGGCAATTCCACATCAAACCTAACCTACGTGCAGCGTAGCATAGGTTTCAAATCTTTAAAAAAGCTGGTGTAAAATTGAGTGACCTATTTCTTTGAACTGAATGACTGCAAGGAAACTTTAGCTATTTTGCTATAATTCTACCGTTGGAATTTTCTGAAATCTTCAATATTTTCAGAATTAGAGTGTTTTTCTTCTTTTTCAAGAATTCAAGAAAAATTTTCAAAAAAACTTAAAACCATCGTAATTTCTAAACCGTTAGACGCAACATGAAGTAATTTCGAAGAAAACGATAGTTTATGAATGCCTACAAAATGGTATCAAGCAAAAGTCTGTCACTCATCTGGTTTATGATTTAGAAATTTGATGACGTCACATCCTCAAATGAGTTGAAATGTAAGATACGCTGTAATTTCCAAAAATATTCAAAATTTCTGAAAAGTCCAACGGTAGAATTATAGATAAGTATCTAAAGTTTCTTTCAAGCCATTCAATCAGATGAAATAGGTCATGGAATTTTACACCCACCTGTTTGTGCCGAAGTAAAGATGTGGAACCTATGCTGTGCAGCGTCATCAATCCTTGTTGAGGCTGCACGCAGGCTACATCAAACCATGAATTTGGGTCTATCATAGAGTTTTATCAGTTTTGCACCATCAAATTGCAACTGGACGGTTCAATGACGACGAAAGTCCAGCTCTTTGAGAACATTTGGATGGTGTGGTGTCACTTGTCACAATTAGCTTTTAAAACAATGGTTTATCCCGCTCACCTGTGGGGTCGTTTGGGTCTTTGCAATCTTTAGGTGGTCTCCATTGGAAAAAATCATTCCAGCTTTAATTCGCGCTCCAGCTTGATGGGAATTAGCTCCTTAAACCAGTGATAAGGTTTTATTCCGGGTAATGCAAGGTAGGCTAGAGCTTTAGCCTCAGGTAAATGCCTGCCCTTGATATTGTCGTTACACTGATAGTAGCAAACCAAAATTTACAGGCATTTGATCGCAGAGAGGGATGAGATTCACCTCGGGTAGCTGGACAGAAAACTGCGATGTAAACAGGCCGTGGTTTTGATTTAAAATGCAAAATAGTGTTGGGAATTTTATTTTCCGGTTGTTAATCGTAAATCAATCTTGTGTTTGTTTGCTCGATTGCTTGATCTTGGAAAATATAGCTATATTTGAATTTTTGCTTAAGTGCAAATTATGCCTTCGATTGTTTGTGTGAATCTAAAGTTCCCAGTGAAGATTATTATTGTTTGCACAAGTCAAATTTAACCGCGTTAATCGTACATTTTTATTGTATAGGATGAAAACAGCTTGTTCCTTATTTCTTTTGCATCTAAAATGCTGAATTTTTGCTAATTTCAAATTTAATTATCATTTAAATTACATCAAAAAGGTTGTTACCAATTAGAAATTTGCGAGTTTCAAGTAGGTCTACTTCAAATCTTGTTAAAGATTCAGCTTATTAATATTTCATTTCAAGCCCTGGTCTATAACTTTTTTGAATTGAAATTTGCCTTTATTCACACTTGTTGAATTGAAATTCGAGGTCTCAACAACTATTAATATCCTTAAAGGGATAAAAACACGCATCGATTAAAAATCTTCGTCAGCACTAAAACATTCCAAAGGGATATTAATGTTTTCTTTCAAAGCTTTAAGGCAGTCTATCGCGCATCTGATTGGTTGCAGTAAAATCATTGTCCTTTTCACCCAATCGCCTTCACTGGATGGCTCAAGTCTCTTGGGTAACCGGCATGCATTGCAATCGCTTGTTTTATGTTTCGCGGGTGACATGAATTTCTTTCAATTCAAGTCCAATTTTTAAAGGCAGTCTGTCACGAATCTGATTGGCTGCAATAAAGTGAGAGCTCAGCACAATGGATGTCTTTGTGAATCTGTGCATTTAGAATGAAGAGGGACGACCTCTATCCCTTTCTACGGCCGTAGAAAGTCATTAGGATCAGCAGCTATTCAAATTTCTAATTTTGCATTGTCCTTATCACCCAATCAGAAGCGTAACAGACTGCCTTTAACACATGAAAGGAGTGATGGCAGCCCCTAGAGCTGCCGCGATGTACTTCTGACTTGAGCGACATCACAAAATCATTTTCATGCTGCATGAAATTACGCCACCTTTTCAACTAGTGCTACAATGCCTGTCGGCTGCCAATAGGCCTAAGAAAACATGTATCCATTATTTGACACAGCGTTAATTACGCAAAAATATGTTTAGCCAGTGGGCAACCTTGTGTTCACGAATATAAACGTGCTCCTTGGTTGTGCGCAATATTATTTGACGTGGCAGGGTTAATCTATGATGCATTGCTTTCATGAACGTGCCTCATACATTCATCATACGAGCACCTAACCATCCCAGCATCTAAACCACATACCAACAAACAGACTCAGGCAATTCAGTAATAACACGCAATGGTGTATTCAAACTGCGTAAGTTGCCGAAGGATTTGCGTGTCAAGGTGTACCAACAAATTGTGTTTTCACAAATAGATTATTTCAAGGCTGTATGCTCTATTGGTAAGAGTACCAGCAACTAAAATTGCTTGTAATCTCTTGTAATGAATACACTGCCGTTCTCCGTTCTTTTCTCGTTTATCAAAACATCTTATCTGAATTTAGCTCTTTTAAAATCAATGACTGCATTGTAGGAAAGTGCTTCGTTTATGTTAAATCTTGTTGGACGCGCAATGTTTCCCTGCTATTTGAAAGCAGTTAAAAGCAACAGTTAAGAAATGCTTTGGTGTTATTAGCCCTGATGAGATCTGTTCCTTTCACAATGTTTGCAAGCCACCCAAAAAGATATTCTGCCTGTCAAATAGCAAATGCAATGGCCTGTGTGTGTGTGCCTGTGTGATATGCGGTGCGTAGCCGGCTACTGTCTTCGCTTTGCATGTGTGCATATATTCAAAATGCGTACCTTATTACACCAAATTAGCAGGGGTATTATTTCAACGTGGCAGAAATTTAACCGTATCTGACCTCGGGGGCGGCCCTTGTATATTTTTGTCTCAATGTCTCCATGGTTACTAATTTGTTATATCGCACACTGTGAAAAGCATACTTTGTATCTCTCTCAATCATGTTTAATGAGTACAGTTAAGTCTAAATTATAAATGTATGCATGTTTTGATTTATATGTTTCATTTCTTTATGAAAAGTCAAGTTTCATGACCTTTTAGTAAGCTTTCATTTATATGACGTCTTATGACATCATAATAATAATAATCATGCTCTAGCAACAACAACAACATATGTTCTATTAGGTTCAGTAATTTACCCGGCTTTAATCGGCCATTCCTTCCCGTGGATATGGGAGATTAACAATGAACAAATTTCCCTTGGCTTTCCTTCCTAAATGATGACACTCACATGTCTTCATGTATTTTGTCCTTTTGGGTGAATGGAATCCCCTTAAATAGGTTATTGATGCCAGGGGGAATACTTGTTCATCCTCCCAAGAGGATAACACGTGTTAAAGCGCACAGAAATCATTGCTGGCCAGTGCAAGGCAGAAATGTTAGGGAAATGTGTTCGTGATTTCGGGCACGTTTTCAAGGTTTCTTGGAGAAGCTCTCTCGAGAAAATCCCTCATAATTTCAGAACGGAATGGCCGATTTCAGTCCGGTAAATTTTAAAATGGATTTGAACATGTCTACCATTGAATTATATATCTGCCGATATCATCATCTTGATATCCAGGGAACCGTGACCTTTCAAATGGAGATTCTTTTTATTGACTCACCCGGTATATTATTGTTTTTCTTATCAAAATTGACACAAACCTTTTGCCTCCATTGTTTTGAGAACAATTTGGTCCCCTTCTACAAAAGCTTCCCTCGGTACAGCCCTGATCTTTATGCGTGATTCGGCTCTCCTTGTTTATGCTACCTCCCAGTAGCGAAAAAGCAACAAGTAAATTTATTTATCTGCTGATTACTGGTCCAGTGACGCTGGAGCCATACATTACATTGTTTACAATTATTGTCCTTTATTTTGATCAATAATTAATTTCATCGGCATGGTGTGTACCTAAGCAAAGCGCAACGGGCTCGTTCGCACGTGCAGTGATTTAAAAACAGAAGTAAGTAGAAGATTTTCTTCAAGAAGAACTATTTTGTTGTGCAGGTGTATCTTAACTTTTATGACTAGGAAGTTGAGTTTCTTTTCTTATTGAAAGTTTCTTATGAAAGAATTAAGTGTCAGCTATTCTTCGACTACCGGGTGTCCCAAAAAAGTACTCCAGTTTACAAAATCGCCAAAATAAAATTCGATTATGGCACCTGTCATAAAAATTTCTTTTTGATCTCTTTTGTCAATGATCCAAATGTATTTAAAGTGAATAACCTGAGTTAAAAGATGAGATCCCATAGATTTATAAATAGCCTATTGTATTTGATAATCCAGCTCGTGGCGAATGAAAGCAATTCTAAAGAAAACAATAGAGGGATTAGGTGTTTATTTGTCCTATTTATAGACAAGAGCTATATATCTCAGGTCATTCACTTTAAACATGGTGAAACTGTATGAAAGAAGTTCAGATGCAAAAAAGACAAGATATTTAGCACACTGAGGCCTTATTAACTTGCGTCTTAATCAGAGTGTGACTTACAAAACTGTTTCTGCTATCCATCAGCGTTGGACTGGGTGTATGATGCATTATGAAACTTGATATTGTTGATAGATTTAAAGGAATTTGACATGGTGTCAATGTATTGTTTGGTGTTGATTCTACTAGCCAATCAAACGATGCATTTGAGACTTATATATGTATATTTGTATATTACTTATTACTTTTTGTTACTTATTACTTACATAGATATATTTTTGATCCAGATTGGATCCCAAATTTTGAAAGTCTTAAGTTTTCCTTCATCATTTGGTATTTGGTACCAAGCTACCTTAGATTGTATCTTTTTTGTTTGTTAAAGTAATAATTGTAAATGTCATCCAAAGTAGGGACCAGATGACCTCGTGTCTTTTCTTGCTTACAGTAACGGGAGTAATCTTTTTTGTGTTTCAGTTGTTTTGATGATGATGATGATGATGATGATGATGATAAGAAAACGACTTGACATGGTTGATAGATTAAAGGAATTTGACATGGTGTCGATTTATTGTTTCCAATCATCAAACAAAATGTCTTGAGATGTTTCACAGTCATAGGTCTTTAGCTGTATACAGCTATGCACAGGGAATTTTTCATTTCAATTCATTTTCGATGAATACGATTTTAAGTATATTGTTGTATATCAGGGTACCTCTAGGTATTTAGCTGTATTTAGCTGTGTACAGAGTGTTTTTATCTTTACTTACCTCACTATGATGTATTTATGTATATTGCTGTATGTATTTAGCTGTGTACAGACATGTGCAAGGTATTTGTCATTTTAATTTATTTTCGATTGATTTGGTGTATGTTGGTATATTGCTGTGTGTACGGGCACCCTATATGGTATTTAGCTGTTTATAGGAAGTTAGTCATCGAAAGGTATTTAGAGGATAATGGCGTACATACCGGGTGAGCCAGAAGAAAGCTCCCACTTCTGACAGGCCAGGATAAGTCATACGCTGGACCAATTTCAAAATATCCTATATTATGCTGGGTTATTTTTTGTCGATGTTTCACATGCCTAGAACCTAGTCTAATCAAACATGGCATAATTTGGTATTTGTTTCGTTGGCTCTGTATTGTTAGCCTATGACGCAGTCTGGGTTACATTACACTACGTTACATTACATTACATTACATTACATTACATTACATTACATTACATTACATTACATTACATTACATTAAATTACATTACATTACATTACATTACACTTAAAAGTGCTCCATTTATTTTGTGTTCCTGATATGCCTTATCAAAAAGCTCCCTTATAAATATGCCTTATCAGAAATGAATGAATGAATGAATGAATGAATGAATGAATGAATGAATGAATGAATGAATGAATAACACCCTTTATTAAGAACCTTGTTAAGATATCAGGCTGAAATAGTTCTTATTTATTGGGTACAAAATATATACTTGCAGGCTGGAGGTTCGTACTCTAATGAAAGTTCTTATGTATGGGTTCGTACTGTACTGCTTAGGACAAAGCAAGTTCCGCCTGACATACTGACCAGTAAATGTGGGCTTTCGATACACCTGGGGAAGAAAACCACTGCCTGATCCTTTCACAAGTACATCAAGAAACGGAAGTTTACCACCAGTCTCCCGTTCCGTTGTAAATTTAAGCGAGGGGTGCATTGAACTATGCAAAACATAGAAATGTTGACACGCCTCTTCACTCTCAAGCATAACATACTTCACAGGATTTAACAGTTTTCTTTCCACATATTACAATGTCTAAAGTGATTTTTGGGAAATTAGTAATTTGGGGAGTTAAGATTTACCTATCGATCTGGTAGCTTTTGAAGTATGATTTTTCAACAATTGACTCCTCCCGTAGTTAAATTTGTTTATGTTTGACCTTAGATCATTATGGTTCGTTTACAACAAGTCACATTTGAAGCTTTAAACAGATTTCTTGGATTGAAGAGTGAGCTAATCAGTGCTGCCAACGTAAGTGAAGATAGTGAAGAGTTGCAGTTATTTAAATTTCACCAAGGGCAACACCGAAAGTCTTCTTCAACTCTTCAGGACCCTCAACCTTGGAAATTAGTAAACCGATAGCAAGAACATTCCACCTCTCAACCCACAGGAGGCCCAAACTATTGTGGTGAGGGGGCTTTCCTACGTTCTGACGCATATTGTATCAAGATCTTATCTTACCTTACAATCTCTTGTTGAAATAAAGAGGACTTACATATGAAGTTTTTTTGACAGCCGTTTCGTTTGTTTCTTGCGTCCTTGCTCTTGGTCAATCAAATACGACGCCTCGATACTAGCCATAAATGCATATTGATGATAATGATTGAAACCCCGCCTGCTTTTGTACTGCAGTATCGACTTATATGTATAATAATAAGACAAGAAACGCAACTTATTTCCAAACAGTTGTTTTGCATGTTTGGATAGATAGTGATGCAACGCGAGTGAAAAGAAAACAGTTGCTGGTGATCAGTGTTCTGTTTGGAAATAAGTTGCGTTCCTTGTCCTTATTATTATACATATAGGTCGATACTGCAGTACAAATACAGGCGGGGTTTCAATCATTATCATCATTATGCATTTATGGCTAGTATCGAGGCGTCGTATTTGACTAACCAAGAGCAAGGACGCAAGCAACTAACGAAACGGCTGTCATATGAACTATAGACAAGAAAACTTCATATGTAAGTCCTTTTCATTTCAGTAAGAGATTGTAAGATAAGATCTTGATACAATATGCGTTAGAACGTAGGAAAGCCCCCTCACCACGATAGTTTGGGCCTCCTGTGCTCAACCTATACCTGAAACGAAGATTGATTTTCATTTCTCGTAAATTATAAGCAATAATATGATTTTTTTAAATTTTCAAAAGTATCTATTTTGGGACACTCTGTATACGCTTTATCATTGGCCCAAGCGTTATTATTTACACTCTGAATCTTCCATATCGATCTGTAACGAATTTCTCTGTTAATGAGCAAAGTACTTCCATTTGAGAACGTGTAAAGTGGAAAGGGTATAAAAACGAAACCGAAGGTTGACTTCTGCGTTATTTTGGGTAGCTGATGGATGAAATTGTATTGTTTCTTGATCGATTTGCTCTAAAAATTGTTATGTTTGTCACTTTTCTACCCATTTAAAGTTAGTTAACGGAGATAGAAAGCTAACTCAAGAGCTGCATATGCATGTCAAAATAATACCGCCTTCACACTGACACAGTTAAACCAGATTAATCTACTCCAGGTTACGTTTCAACCAATCAAATGCATTCGATTTGTTAGATTGACCAATTAGAAGGTCCCTTTCGATAACCTGGTTTAGTTTAAAGGGGCTCCGTCGCCAAACAATAAACAAATCCGTAAACTCGCACGTGTCACCAATTATCCATTGTTCATCCATTGTTTTCTGCAGTTTGTTTGGTGGCTTCACCCAAGCCACCAAAAAGCGACCGTTGAAAATCCACTTATATCCGAGCAATCGTAGAAGATATGAATGTTTCGTTTGTTCCTCTGTTAAGTACAAAGATTCATCTTCAAAATAACACTTTCATTTTGAAAAAAATATGAAAATCCTGTGTGATATCATCTTTCCAAAAACTGCAAAATCATCGTTTTGTTTACATTTTGACGACGGAGCCCCTTTAAGTTCAAGCTGGCTTAATTTCCAGTGTGAGTGGGGTATTAGCCTATTGTTTTTGATGATTGAGACACGTGCGTGGATATTGTGTAGCCAGAGGAACAATACCATGCGTAGGTGTTTTCTTTGTCCTATTTATAGATTACCTCCTCCGCTTAGTTCCGTCAGCTAACTTTAACTACAAATCATTTTGCCTTGTAGTCTCAGAAAGTCAATGCAGAACTTAGAAAGTCATTTTCAGTGTACTCTCTGAAAGAGGCTGGTTCGAAAACGAGTCAGAAGGAATCCCCTCTGAAAAAGTTTAGCTCATCATCAAAGGGTCCTGTTAGCCCGATCGAGGAGTACCAGGATGGCAATGGAGATGGTGATACGCCAATCAGAAGGACTGTTAGCTTCACAAATTCTGTTGAGGTGATGGGAGAAGCGAAAGTGGAGTCTGAGCAACAACCAACAGACGTTGAAGCAAAAATCAAAAGGACCCGCTCATCAGAGAGATTTAATGCGTGCCAAAGAAATCGGAGAAGATCAACTGCTATGAGCATCAGGTAACAGGGAAAGATTTTGTTATACAATAGCATGAGCTGCTTCGATTGACACCTTAAAGGGGATGGGTCACGTAACCGTAAATAAATCTATCATCTTTATAATCTATATTGTTGCCCGCACGCGCCGGCACGCGCCCATTGTGCCCTACACAGATTTTGGTGGATGGGGTGAATCCACAATAAAGTTACTTCTAAAATCCATCAATATCTTTGCAATCTTACAACATATGGTTGTTTCGTTTGTTTCTCTCTGAAGTTTAAGAGTTCATCTTCAAAGTAGCACTTTCATTTTGAGAAAAATAATGAAAAATCTGTCTGATATGGCCTGTCAAAAAAATTGCAAAATCGTTGTTTCGAAAGAAGTTTGTTTACTCTACGTGACCCAGCCCATTTAATTGAAAGCAATATATGATTGCAGACAAAGGAAATTCTCTCAAACAGTGATTCAAAACAAACAAAGCTGCAAAAGTTGCCCTGAAACGAGGAGGGCAAGTTGGCTCCTTGTTCACGCGAACTGTGGTTTTTAAGAGAAGTCATGACGTAACAACGAATGAGGAAGGATAAATCTAAATATCTGCGTGGCGGATTTTGTTTATTTGATTCAGAAGCCGAGCAGAATGCATCGCAATTCTCTCATAAATAAGGCTTAGATGAAACAATTACTACTCGGCTCATGGATTAGGTAAACAAAACTTGGCAGATCTTTAGATTTATCCTTCTTCTTTCATTATAAACTCATTATGTCTCCTAAAAACCACCTTTCGCGTGCACAAGCGACAGTTTTCCCTACTGGCTTCTTTGCAACGTTTGCGGATTTGCTTGTTTTGAATTACTGGTTTAGAGAATTCCTTTGTTTGCAATCCCTAATCGCTTTTAATAGCGGTGTCAGTCAAAAGGAACTGATGCCATTGTGTTACAAAATCTGTCATTGTTGCATCAGATACTTCTTTTGCAATCTTTGATACCGGTAATACATGGCCTTGATAAAGGCTGACATCAATTTCATTACAAGGTATCCCAACAAAATGGTGCCCTATTTTTGTGGCCACTGTGGGTGAGCTGCGCAATCTATTGTCATATTATTCATATATTTGTATAGGATAGGCTTCAACTTAAAGTTTGAGACCTTGTTTTAGCTATTCTGACAAGTGGTTACTGGTTTATCGGAAGTTGCTTCAAAAACAGCACTTTCTTCGCTATCCAAAAATGGCATTATGACGTAAATTTTGAAAGAAAGTGTTCTAGCGCTATATTAGCATTTTTCTACATTTAAAAATGGCTCAGTGTTATTGTGTTATCAGCAGACCGTACAATTAATCGATTTCAAGCTGTAGAAACGATTCCAGCACATCAATATCTCAATCTTATCTTGCAGCATTTACTTAATTTTGGTATTTTTGGAGAACATAGAAATAATCAGCTATCTCTAAGACAAGAAAGGGCATTGGTTTGCTGAAATATCTCTCCAAATATCTGCCCAGGCATACCCTTAACGAAGTATATAAACTCTACGTTCGACCACACCTGGACTAATGTGATGTCATTTACCATATTCCTGCCAAAGCATGTGAATTCAGTCAAAGTATCATTTTACCAAAAATGCCATGGAAAAGCTAGAGTCTGTTCAGTATTCTGCTGCTTTGGCTGTAACAGGAACGTGGAGGGGAACATCTCGCGAGAAGCTGTACATGGTGCTTGGCTGGGAGTCATTAAGTTCCCGACGATGGAGTAGACGCCTTACCTTGTTCTACAAGTTTGTAAATAATCTTAGCCCTGAGTATACAGTAGATCCAATTCCTCCTCTTCATCAGTCGCAGTACTGTCTTCGCGACCAGGATGTCATTGGGCGATTAAAGGCATGGACAGAAAAATTTAAGTCTAGTTTTTATCCCAACTGCCTATCCGAATGGAATAAGCTTGAGCCTGAATTGAGACTTGCACCCTCAGTTGCTGTTTTTAAGAAAAAGATCTTATCAATAATCCGACCCCCTAATCTGTTTTTGGAATACACGATCCAATAGGATTATCCTATCTTACTCAACTTAGGGTTGGTCTCAGTAAGTTAAATTTTCACAAGTTCAAGCATAATTTCAGGGATACCTAAACCCAATGTGTCCAGCAAACGATGGCATCGAGAATACGGAGCATTTTTTGTTGCTCTGCCCTTCTTTTGATGTTCAACGAAGAGATCTTCTCGCTGGAATTGTAGAATTATTGCAACCATATGCACAAATCGCTAGCCTTTCAAATGATGCTTTGACGCAGCTTTAACTATATGGTGATCAAGACCTTTCCGATGACTTGAACAAAAATATACTCGAATTGACTTTACGTTTCATCCACGAAACTGGTCGGTTTGTTTGAGATCCTTTGAAACTTCAGCTATGTTCTTAGCAACCACCAAGTCCCTTTACGTGAATGTTCTTTGTTTTCCTTGTAAATTCTGTTTCATATTAGATGTCAGGCATCTTATGCATCTCAATTTTCAAAACGAGCCGCGCTCGTGAAATTTTTTAAGTTCTTCCCAACCTTGACACGACATCTAATATCAGACAGAATCTAGTATATTATTCTTTAGTTTTCTAATCGTTCGTAGTGCGCAGTTAGTGGCATGTAAGTTAACGTTATATGTCTTTATGTTTTTGGCCATGGGGTAGTCATTGTTTTTCGCTCCCCCTGGTTTCGTTCCTGTAGCGTTGTATAGTAATTAGATAAGTATTGTAGATTGTAGAATTTATTGTAAACTTTTTAGATGAATGATATATATATATATATATATATATAAGAAAAGGAACAAATACAGTCCTGTTTTGCAAAGCAATCATTTTTTACTGTCGTGTGCTATAACTCAGCCGCCACTTTGTCAGACTGGCTAAAACAAGATCTCAAACTCCAAATAAAGTCTATCCTAAGCAACCGTATCAAAACGGGACAACATAACATACAGCTCCTCTGCAGCTGCCACACAAACAGGGCACAATTTTTTTGGTGATGCCTATAATGATACCTATAATTAGAAAGGTGTATTGAAACTGAGACTCAGGGAATGTCCATTGTGCTATTTCTGCTTTCTCCATTCTAGGTCACTGAGCATTGACACAGGAACGTCTCCATCTGATTTTGAGGTCGCTCTTGGTAGAGCTGGTATTGAACTCACTGGTTCTGCTGCAGATGGAAGCTTTCAAGTTGGCTCCCCAGAGAGCAGTCCTACCTCAGATTCTGACATTACATTCAAATTCCCTTCGCACGTGCAATCGACCGCTGAGAACACTAAATTTCTGTCTGTCGACCCACGAGAAGAAGAGATCATGAAGAAAGCCGCTGTTCATGATTTGTCTCGTATTTTTGGTTTAACCGTAAGTACTGTGACTACTCATCTTTATTGTGTGGCTAAATATTGGGTGTACGAAAGAATGGTACTCCAGTTTGAAAGTCACTAAAATTTGATCAAATGGCCTATCGCTAAATTTGTTTTATTTAGGGACAGTGCACAATTTATTATATTACATGGCTGATGGAGAAGAAACATTCCTGCAAAACAATCTGCTCGCCCTGTATGAAGTTATTGCAAAAAACCAACTGCCCGTCACCCTTTCTTTAAAAAATGTATCCTTTGTCAACAAAAAATTGACTTTGAAGATGAAGAGAAATGACTGATAAATCGTTCTTGCAAGCAACTGACAAGGAAATCTTGCGTCATTTTTATACACATCCTTCCAAGCATTTCTCAACTTGCATGCTTCACAATTTTGTCCTCAAAATGAGCCATTTTAAATTTCAAACTTCATCTTGAGGTTGTAAAAAGTTACTGGCCCATTCATATTTGCTTTATTAAAAGTGTTGACCCAGTTCTGTACAAGTTCAAAAAAGTAGTTGCTCCGTTACGTTTTGCACCGGCCATGTTATAAAAAGGTTGCACTGTCCCTTGCAAGTAGATTAAAGAACAAATAATTTCTTAGAGATAGCTAATCTTTAGTTATTATTTAAGATCTATTGTTGGCTCTCTTTTATAGTATGGAATGAGGTTCCGTGGTGAAGGTGTATCGGATTCACGCATCTACGCGAGATGGCATGTGGTATGGGATGCATTTGATTAGTTTCCATATCACGCTCAGAGCGGAATGATGTCACTCCGGAAAAATGGTACGGAACGTATCGGATTACCACAGGGCCTTGTAAACGCAGCTTGTATCCGTATCCGGTGCGAGGAGTGATCCGATTCGTTTGAAATCTGGTGTTCTGTAAATGCATTCTGACACTCAGCTGTTTATTTTTTCACAGGATCCAGCGCTACTTGATGATATTCTTACTCTGGCTTGCGTTCCCAATGGATGTGCACTTGTCCAAGAAGGAGACAAAGTACGTATTTTTTCTTCTAAATTGTAGTGCATGTTAATTTATTGCATTATTTATTATTATTATTATTATCATTATCATTATTATCATTATTATTATTATTATTATTATTATTATTATTATTATTTTATTATTATTATAACATTCTTTAAAGTTGGTTGTTAAAAATAGCTCTACTTCAAGAACTAATAAAGACCAACTATTTACAAAAACAAAATAAATTACAGTTCATGATAAGAAACGAAAATACCCTAAAATACCCTATTTACAAATTTTGCAACGGCAAGTCTCTCCAATCCATTTTTTTATGCATGACTTGAAAGAACAGACGGAGGCGGCAATTTTTGTTTCATTAGGCAGGGAATTCCATAATATGCTACCACGAAAAGATAAACTATCGTTGCCATAGGTAGTTGTTTTAGTTTGAGGCAACATCAACAGATTCTTTGATCTTAGATAAGATTTATAAGATTTAGCTTGCATAAGATTTAGAGTTTCACAAATTAAGAATCGTATCTCTTGGCTGCGTAACAAACTGCTGACGTTGAACTCGTTCTTTTAGACTTGATATTACATTTTGACAAATATGACTCCTTATGTAATTCACCTGGTGATTGATTGATTTTGATTTGCTTGATTGATTGATTGATTGACTGATTGATTGATTTCATACATTTTAGGAGGGCTGCCCTTTAACCGAAGCTGCTTTACAAGGCACCCTTCACTAAAGCCTTACTTACAATATTCTTTGAATTAAGATCAACTATCTAAAAAGTCAAACGATACTGTTGAAAAGCTATTTACAATATTAAGTATTTTACAATAAGAAAGAGAAAGAGAAAGGTGATAACGAATCTGTTTTGGTATCTGAAGCAGAGGTGGAAAATTGCGTGAAGCTGGGAAGCATCTTCGCAGGAGCTAGCTTGTTTGTCTGGAAGGAAGATAAGGGGAGGAAAGAGAGAAAGGAGAAAAGGAGGAAGGAAAGAGAGGGAATGATGAAAGGTGGACAGAAGTTCTTGTTTCTTCAAGGAAAGAAACTAGAAGCGGGAGAACAGAGGATGAAATGAAGAAGGATGAAAGAGAAAACAAATATTGAAAACATAAAGAGGAAAGGAAGAAATAAATGAAGGAAATAATGAAAGAAAGAAAGAAAGAAAGAAAGAAAGAAGAAAGAGGAAAGCAATATATTATTTGTTATGCTCTTTCCATTTACGATTGTGTGATCCAAGAAAGCTAGCTATCAAGATGAATTCCAGTTCCTAGTGGATTATCATCTACACTGTACACAATATTGTAATTCATGTTAACAAATTGTTGATAAAACGACGAAAGGAAGAATTTTAGAATGGCGTTATATCGCAGGAAGGCAAATCTGTTTCCACCACTGATTTAAAGTAACAATACATGTCTTTATTTTATTGTTTCAGGACTGCAGCCTCTACTTTTTAGTGCAAGGATCATTGAAAATCATACAGAAGGCAGATAATGAAGAGGTTGGTCTTCGTCTGAACGAGGGCATATTTTGTAACTATAACATCAGTTACTTTTGATCGATATGCCATTTCAAAGGGATTACCTATACCTTACGTTTAAGCCTGGTTTTCATAAAACTGTAAACCATCGGCGACCTGCTGGCAGCCCATCAGCGACCCGCCAGCGCCAGTGGCTTTGCTGCGGCAATCCGACTTTAATGAGAGCGCTCTGCACCGACTGCCAGCTTGCTGCCGCATTCATTCGAAAAAGTTTAGATGGGTTCAGTTTTTTCGCCCTGCTTCTGCACCGGCGCCAATGAAAAGTGTATTGTAAATAAAGAAAGAATGGAAATATAAGAACTTAGGGCGGCGTCCTGCCGGCGACATTTGGAAGGAATCTTTTGTAATCTCTGCACCAAGTGACTGTCTTGTTCTTTGCCAGTCAAATGGAATAATTGATTCTATATTTGATGAAGTCTGCTGAAAAACTTGTGAAATTTACATTAGAACGAGCCTGACGGTGACATGCCTTTGACATGTCGCCAATGAGCCGCCGACAGTTCAATTTTTGCTACGCGGTGGTAATGCCGATGAGTTTAAATTAGATGAGAACCAGGCTTTAAGTATTATCCCAAAAAACGGCATATTTTCCAAGATGAAAACTATCTATTTTGGGAATGCTAGACAGAAATGCTTTCTGGTCACATCCACCGTGGCAATTGTACCATTTTGAAAATGGGAAAAGGGGATAACATTAAATTTCAGGTTAAGAAAAAGGGTACGGTTTGGGTTAGGGTTTGGATTAGGGTTAGTACTTGTCTTATAAACATCTAAGATGATGATACCATTAAATTTTTACCAAAATTTGTACGTAGCTTCTCTGTGGTCTCGATGACAATTTGAGATTATTTTATTTCTTCAAATCACTCAACAATCGACAAAGTGGTGACATTTCACATTTCATTCCACCCCCCAAAAGAAACATGGCTAATATCATTTGCATGGTTGTAATCGTATTCGTCTCATTGATGCGCTTCCAGTCACCGATCTCTAACTATGATTTTACCATCACATTACAGTCAGTACTTCAAAGACTTGGGTCTTATTGTCAATTTGTGCTAACGAGCTTGTGTTTTGTTCCAGCAAACGTTGTACTCTGCATATCCTGGTGAATTGGTTGGATCTCTTGCACTTCTAACTGGGGAATCATCTTTCTTTACTATTAAAGCTGAGAAAAAGAGCTACATTATTATTATCAGCAAAATAGATTTTTACAAGTAAGTTTCCTTTCTATAACATTGAAGTAAAAATATGAATATCAATAAGTTAATACAATGATAGAACTGCACTTGCTATGTATGCTTTTCTCTTCCAATTTTAAGTCCTGATGGAATGGAAGAAAAACGTTAGAAGTCTTAGATCCTAGACATAATTGGAAAGAAATATCTTGTGTTAGACGATAAAAGAATGTATCAAATCTGATTCATCATGAAATGTATCTAATTCATTGTATTTCATGGCTCAAGCTTGGGGACCTTGCCATTTTGCTGGAAAATCGGTACCTTTAATCCCATAAATTTGTAAGAATGTTAGAGCCATAATTCCGCAAATCTAATGAAATTTCAAGGCCATAACTGCGCAATTTATGAAAAATTTCCTGTAAATCCAATAATTTTGCCTATTTTTCTTCATAACAGAACCCAAATTTCTGCAAAATGTCTGTAATTGACAGCCATAGCTCTGCAACGTTAAGAAAATATACCCCTAAAACATGGCGCGTTCCCTTGCAACCAACATACTAAGATACCCCCTCCTCCAGCAAAAATGTTGTACCAGTACCACAGGGAGACGGATATAACATCCTTCTACAGTTTCTTCTGCAATTTCTGACCTTCAGCTCTTACATAATATCTCGTAACTTTGGATACTGAGAAGTTTACCATTCTTATTTCATATTTCAGCCTGTTGCTAGAGCAGCCAAGTGTTGTCATCCCTGTGGCATACGAAATTATCAAGCGTCTTTCATCGTTTGTGAGAAACATTGATTTTGCTTTGGATTGGATGGTAATTGATGCTGGCAAATCGTTGTACAGGTATCTGATGATTCAAGTTTATTTTTGTAGTACAGTAAAAACCCGCATATGAGAACCTTACATTTTGAAATCACCCTGTTTAGGTTCTTATGCATATGATACTATTCTTGAAAACAGGATGCAAGGATCTTAAATAGGTTCTTTTCAAAAGAATTAATTACAGATCTTCAGGAATTTAGGCCAAATATATGAAAACAAGGTTTTCACATTACTCACTATCATGACACAATTTTATAAAGAACAACCATATCTACCTAGCCTTGTCTCTGTCAAATCCATTCATGCAAAGAATTTTTTACATATCCTTTGTATCAACTTAAGTATTTGGCTAAATTTCTTGAAACATTTTATCATATATTACCAACCAGAAGATAAGAACCTTTGTTGAATTTCAGGATGAAAAGGTTCTTCTGTAATGGGGTGAAATTAGAACATTTTAGGCCTTAGGTTCTTAGAAGTGGGTGGTTCTTATATGCGGGTTTTTACTGTAATATGATATGAAAATAGCCGCAAATAACAGACTCATCGTACTAAACCCCTAAACGCAACAAAACACCGTAATCTGTAGAAAGAAGACTGTTAACTCCTGTAAAAGAACAGCAACCAAAATAAACCTGTAACTAGAGAGAAAACTGTTGAATCCTGCAAGAGAAAAACGAGTTAGTCTTAAACCTGAAAGGAAAAAAATAATAATAATAATAATAATAATAATAATAATAATAATAATAATAATAATAATAATAATATCGGTACCATCAGAAAAGGAATGGAAGATAATATCAGAAGCGTCTCAGAAAATATGAATCTTCAGACGGTCCAAAAGACATGCTTACTAGGAACTGCAAGGATCCTTCGTAAAGTACTTAGCATCTGAACTTCAGGACATGACATGCCTTAGGTGTATTGTTTACACCCGGCCAAAGAAAAAGCAACCAGTATGAACTGTGACATTTAGCACCACAAATAATAATAATAATAATAATAATAATAATAATAATAATAATAATAATAACAATGTTTATACAGGCTAACCTCTACAACACGCTAAGTGCTGTTATCAACGAGGGCCCTGTATGTTAGTAACTCGCCAGTAACTGCAACAAAGAACAACGTTGAATAGCCAAAAACGCGTTTCGTCGCACACTCGTCAGTTCGGTTCGTGTGAAGAACAAATTAACGATACGAACAGGCCACTTTTATCACCAGACGAACAAAAAAAAAAAAAAAATTAAAAATCACATGTCACAATAAGATAAAGTTTTGTTGATTCATTGAAACAAACGAAAATTGTTATTTGTTGACGCTATAGTGAATTTACTTTTTGCTTCGTTTTATACTGCTGTGATAGGAAATGCACTTTTGACTCTTTTTGCTTTCTTCGATTTTAGAGGAGCTAAACTTAAAAAACATGATTTTCTCTCCCAAATGCAAGCAACTAGTAGAAGATACATCGCAAACAAAGATTTTATTATATTTTTAAATTAGCCGTTATGATCCGATTTTTCATGGTATCAACGATTTTAGAGATAAAACTGGATTGCGAACCATAAGTTTTAGATGTGCTTTAGGCTAAGCACTGGATTGCCCAAGTCTCTCCCGCTTTCCTTTTTCTCCTTCCTTTGCAGAGGCTTCCCTTCTCTCCTACGCAGGGGTGACTTTTAGGTGGCAATTTTTTCAGGTATAAACGGGAGGGATTTGGGCAAGTCCAGCTAGCCAACTTAGAAAATTCAATACCACGCTCCAATTAGAGAGGAACTCCTCATTGAATTTGCGATAGTGGCTGGCTGATCTTTGTTTTTGTTTGCTAAAATCTTGCCAGCCCCTTTAAGGTATCCCTTAAAGCTTGAATGATGTCAAATTATGACTTTTTGCAAATGTTGACTTTTCCCACTATTTTTTGATTAGAGGATGAATTTAGTGTTATTGGTACTTCTTGACCAATTTGTATGACTGTCCTTTCTGAGTTAGCAACAATGTGCATGTTAACATTTTGATTCTAGGCACACCTTTCTTTCTTCTTTGCTGTTCTCAGCATTCTGATTATACTTGGCCTATTTTACTAATTGATAAATAACCAAATGACGTATGAAAATTGTTAAACAGTGACAGAATTTTAGAGCCGTAATTTGACAAATCGAAAGCTTTATCGTCAGTCGAACTATGCACATTATGAAAAAACCTCTCATTTCAAAACTCAATTGAATACAAAATTTCCTTTCCATCTTTTGGTTATTAACTGACATTTCATACTGAGAACAGTGTTTGATGAACATACTTTCAGTAATTTCTAATTTAGTTTCTGGTTTATTAGTATCTTCTTACTCAGCCATGCAAATTTGTGTCCTTGTAGGCAAGGGGATCGAGCAGACAGTGTATACATAATCCTAAACGGACGTTTGAGATCTGTTTATGTCACTCAAGATGGAAAGAAACAGCTTGGTGATGAATATGGACGAGGCGAATTTGTTGGTTTGGTATGTAACTAGACTTGCCCCAAGTCTATTTCTTCAGTCCGTCTTACCGTTCCCTTTACGGTAGTTCCTGGATCCGCCATTTCCTGGATCCGCTATTCCAACATTCCTTCAAGAGATCTCTCGAGCTCTTTTGACGGAATGTTGGAATGGCGGATCCAGGAAATGGCGGATCCAGGAACTACCGTAAAGGGAACGGTAAGACGGACTGAAGAGATAGACTTGGGGCAAGTCTAGTATGTAACCTTTTTTACATTCAACGAGAATACCTAACAGAATAGATTGCTGCACGTGGCATTCATGATCTTTTCACAGGAATTCATTTTCCTCTGTCTTTTTGTTTTATGTGTGATTCATTTTGATGCAAAGAAGTTTTTTTGTCAACTTAAACAAATACCATATCCTTCGAATTGAGACTATATTCCTTGGAAATAGGATATTGCAGATATTACCACAGGAGATAAAGAATCAAGCACCGTTAAAAGGGGAATAAGGTGCTGGGAAACATAGGCCTCAAATTTTTAAAAGGTGGGTGTAAAATTCTATCATAGATTTCTTTGAGTCAAAAGGCTTGGAAGGAACTTACGGGTTTTTGCTGTAAATCTGCCGTGGAAATTTATTGATATTTTGATTAGTTTCAAAATAGCGGCATTTATTGAATTTGAGATTATGACATCATCAAATTTCTAAACCCTAAATCAGAAAAGATACCGATTTCTGCTTGCCACCATATTGTAGACCTTCATAAACTATGGTTTTCTTGAACGTTATATCATTTTTCCCATTTTGGTTTAGGGTTTAATGATGATATGAATTTTTTCAAAATTTGCCATGAATTTTTTTCAAAAATAATTAAATTGCTGCCATTTTGAAAAAATCAAAACATTTCCACGGCATATTTACAGCAAAGTACCATCAGTTCCTTTAAAGCCATTCGATTCAAAGAAAACTGGCATAGAATTTTACACCCACCTTTTTAAAGATTTGAAAGATTTGAGCCCTATGCTGTGCTGGGATGGTGTTAAATGCAACTGTAGGCTTTGCAAAGTATGCCACAGGTTGGCTTCCTTTATCCTGTGATTAGTATTAATATTTACTTAGAAAATATTTTTGAGGAATGGAAACTAGGCTTCCACTGGCTCTTGTTGCCGCAGCCTTGATTTCTTTTCGCCTACTGCAAATAGATGAATAGATAAATCAATAGATTGATAGATAAATAGTTTGATAGATAAATAGATAGATGGATAAAGAAGTGATGATGATGATGACAACGAGGATGATGATAGTGATGTATATATTTTTTGAACAGAATAAACAATCGATTTTGAAGCAGTGCAGTGGTTAGCCCAAACGACAAACATATTGTTTCATAATCAGAACCTGGAATTTTCATAAAGGAATGCTTGTTTGTTTGGCCTACCGGGTGAGTAAAAAAAAAAAAGAATCCCCATTTGGAAGGCCACTGCTCACTGAATATCAAAGCAATAATATTGAAAACTGTCTTGTTTTATTGCCAATATATTCAGTTAGGTTCAGTAATTTACCCGGCTTTAATCGGCCATTCCTTCCCATGGATATGGGAGATTTTCTGCAGAGAGCTTCTCCCAAAAACCTGCAAAAACGAGTGAAAACAATGAGAAAATTTCCTTGGTTTTCCTTCCTAGACATGATGACACTCACATGTATTCGTGTATTTTGTCCTCTTGGGAGAATCGAATCCATCTGAATAAGTTATTGATACCACGGGAAGACTTGTCCATCCTCCCAAGAGGATAGCATGTGCTAAAGCTTGCAGAAGTTATTGCTGCAAGGCCCGTGAGGGAAATTTGTTCGTGATTTTGGGCACGCATTGAAGGTTTCTTGAAGACGCTTTCTCGAGAAAAGCTCCTCATAATTTCAGAACTACGTAGCGGATTTCAGTCAGGTAAATTTTAAAATGGATTTGAACATGTCTACCATTAAACTATATATTTGTCGATATCATCTCTTTGATATCCAGGGAATTGTGACCTTTCAAACGGGGATTCTTTTTATTGACTCATCCGGTAGAAGCAGTGCAGTGGTTAGCCCAAACGGCAAACATATTGTTTCGTAATCAGTACTTGGAATCTTTATCAAAGAATGCTTGTTTGTTTGGCCTGGGTTTGATCCACAAAGATGAATCATGTTATCATAACATTCTGCTTGCTAGGATCTTGAAGATCGGCACTTGTCATACAGTAAACATCCGCGTATAAGGACTTGCAATTTTGCAACTCAGCCTTTGTTCTTGTATAGTAAATTATATAATGGGTTCATAGATAACGTTTTTAACTTCACATTTTGTTACTCGCTGATATTATTGCCAGACATCTATTGTGAGACAGACATTAAATTTTTTTGTAGTTTTGCTTTCAAGTATATTGTAATTTTTTAATTGTAAGTGCCTTTGATGGTGGAACTCCGATGACTTAGTGTCTATTCCCGCCATGATAGCCACAGCAGGCGTACTCTTTGAGTTCTTCTTTTAAGTGATTATAAAAATAAATTTCACATATTTGGCATGCAGGCTCTTAATCTACTGGGTTGCTCTATGCAGGTGTTTACTGTACAGTAAGATGTCAAATATTTAGAAAAACCTTTGAGGATTTTATCGAAAAACCTTGATTATTGAAAATTAGGAATTTAGATTGAAAAACGTTGCAAATCATGGTTGTATATATCAATCTTCTTTTGCAGGTTGAAGTTCTCACAGAGTCTTCTCGAGTTAGCGATGTTCTTGCAGTTAGGTAAGACAGTCTAGGCTTCTTTTCAACTAAGATTAAATTATGTGATATGGATTGGAGAATAGGACCTTGCAAACACGGACTGTTGCATAGAAGGAGTATTTGCTTGTTTATACTCGATTCATTCATTTTTATATTCAGCATTTTTGATCCTGGCAATGCTTGCAAAAGTGACAGAATTGATCTATTGAGTATCGACAAAACTTTTTTCTGTCTTGTAGGGATACAGAATTGGCGAAAATTCCTGACGGCCTCCTGAACACAATTAAACTGCAATACCCACAGGTATGTATAAGAACTGTAACCAGTCTCTAGTTCGGAATGGGCAAGGGGCCGGAATCATCTGAGAGGGTGGAAAATTTCCCAGATCCTTGTAAACTAGCTTGGAATAAATTGGGTGCTTGAAAACTTTAACACACGAGTGTTTCGACTGTAAAGAACATCACAAAAAAGTTATGAATTACAGAAAAATATTCAAATGGGAACTACCGGGTGTCCCAAAAAAGTATAGGCGTTTCAACAGTTCCTGTGAAGGAGCCTTGTAATCCAAAATTTTTATTTTCAGTTTATGGTATAGATGAGATCTCAATTTAGATTTTGCAACCTCGCATGGTCAAATCGGATTTGCATTCCCAGAGTAATTCACCTAAACAGGAAAAATTCCTGAGCTAGCCTGAGACAGATTGGTTAATAAATTATACTACTACCATCAATGCGTAATTTTGAAGAAAAATTTTGAGTCATCTCAACCATTGAAATTTGTATTCTTAAAAATCTCCTGATCAGTCAAACTATTATACACATTAGAGAAAATATTAAAAGAAAAGATGCATTTACATTTTAACAGTTCACAGCGCAAGGCTATAGGACTGAAGGAACTTGAACGGTGTCGAGTAGTGTCTTCTAGAATTAAAGGATCTTTTCCACCCAAGTTTTGTTGCAGTTGTGATTGCCCAATCATATTGGGCTTTGAATAGTGAGCAGTAAATTGAAATTTCATAGCTCAACGAACTTCCAAATAATAATGTATGGATTAGCTGCCCCAAAAGCTTTTTATAAATTACACATAGATAGTAACTGCATAATTAAATAACCATCTGTCTTAGACTGACTAAGAAATTTTGCCTGTTCAAGTGAGTTACTCTGCAAATACAAACCCAATTTGAACATGCGAGGTCGCATAATCTAAGTTGAGATCTCATCTATACCATAAACTGGAAATAAAAAGTTTTGAATACAAGGCTCCATCGCAGGAATGGTTCAAACGCCTATATTTTTTTTGGGACACCCGGTATAGTTCAAATCAGATTTCAGGAATAGCTTATTTCACATGTTGCACATTTCAAGAAGCTCGAAATTAATAAACTAGAATGAGGATATCATGGGTCGACTTTTTCAAAAGTTTATGAGTGAAAAAGGGGGATGTCTATTCCAGATTCGAGAGTAGAATGCGAGAATAATCGTTAAAGTTATTTAATTGTAGTTGATTAATAATCCCAATTCTTGTTTTCTTTCAATAGTCTGTTGCTTTCTTCAGGTTGTCACAAGATTAATTCATTTGCTCGGTGACAGAATGCTTGGCAACTTTAAGAAGTCCGTGCTACCAAAGATATCTGATTCCAAACTCGGTGAATATTCGTCATTTTCCACTTGTGTTCTAAGTTTAAAGTCCCTGCCAAACGAACAAACATGCATTGCTTGCTTCAAATTTTACTGCTTGTTTGTCACACAGTGCTTTTATCTTGAATTAAAACAACTTAATTACAATTACATACACCGGGTGTCCCAAAATGATGCATTATCATTTGATTGCTTATATGTCCATAACCAATGTACCGATTTTCAAATACTTTATTTTATCCGATTGACGAAAGGCTAAATTGTATTTGAGGATGTTAGTTGTGGTTTTGGCCGATTTTTTGATGCCGAAAAGAAGATGTATAAACCTGCTCAAAGTCAAGCCTTAGATGGCATGAAAAAGAAACGGCCTTCTTTCCCAGTCAAAATTTTAGATGTGATGCAAAAGGCTGAACTTATATGTTGCTCAGAGAATATATGTCCTTCAGAGAATACGAATTCAGTTAATACTGAGATCAAAGAATACGAATACGAGTTCAGCCTTTTGTATCACATCTAAAATGTTGACTGGAAAGTAGGCCGTTTCTTTCTCATGCCATCTAAGGCTTGAATTTGAGCAGGTTTATCAATCTTCTTTTGGGCATGAAAACGCCGTGGTAAAACCGCAACCAACATCTTAAAATACAATTTAGTCTTTAGGCAATCAAATAACACAAATTTTTTGAAAATCGGTTCATTGGTTATCGACTTGTAAGCAATCAATCAATAACACATCATTTTAGGACACTCGGTAGATATTTTATGGCTGTCATAGCCGTAAAGGACATGGTGTTATCGAGTTCCAACTATGACACAGCCACGTACACAATGAAAGATATTCGTTAAATTTACGAAAAGAACAACTCAACTGGGCATCTCAGAAGGAAGACCCCTCTCCACCTTGCAGCAGATAATTGATACTAAGAAAGTATTCTCAAATAGATCAAACACCAAAAACTATCTTGACCAAACAGTGTTCTTCTTTTGAGCTATCCTTATAGGACAATGCTGTAGGACATTTTTGAAAAATTCAAGAACGATTTGCTTTTCATCTCAAATTTTAGGACACTATGCGATGAAAAGTACTGTGAAATCTTAGATGATCTTGCTGCCATCAGGAAGGGTGAATTTGTAAAACAAAAGATTTAGGTTTCCGAGAAGACAAAGCGATTTGCCTTTCAGAAGAATTTATTTTACTGCTCAAAATGCACTCAATCAAATCAAAATAAACAGAGAAGGCAAAGCGTTGTGGTTAGCTGCACAGAAGGTGTGAAATCTGTTCTTGAGGCTGTCAAATCTTTTTGTTCAAATCAGACCTGTATCGTTTATTTTACAAAATTCGCCCTTGCTGCTGCCATTCAAATTCTGAAATCTTAGTTTTGAGATCGTAAGGTAAGGTCATAACCTGAAATTTGAAACTGATATTAGCTGTATTTTGCAATGTTAACTGCTCACGTAATTTCTTTTTAATTTTTTCAGAGCGTATCAGCCCAAATCTTGGAACAATTGCAGTAATACCAGCTTCGACAAGTGTGCCCATCGGAAATTTCACTTTTGAGTTGAGTTTGGCTCTAAATGAAATTGGTAAGTTGAAAAATCTTTTTATGGTACAGAACTTGAAAATCGCGTTTAGCAACGAAACCATTTGCTAAACATTGTCGTGTCACACTGGTCATAGCAAACTCTCAGATCATATTAGAAAGCACTGCAGTTACGTTATGGGAACTGATGAGCCGCTTGGCCACTCACCTCGCCGCATATGTCGAGCTTAACTGCAGTTATCGTGCAGATGGGATTTGTTGTATGAGGTTTCGCAGAAGGCCACTCACCTTATGTCCGCATATGTTGATCGCTGATGTGCAGACTCTACTGCAGGAGAAACCCCTCGAAACCTTTCTGAAACAAATTATTCGAGTCTGCACGCAGGCTACAAGGTATCGCACACAGTGGATGTTTAGATCAATTATTCTGATTTTGTAGAACATACAGGGTGTCCCAAAAAATTTTTGCCCCGTTTGCCTAAAGATTGCAACAAAAGGGCAAAAGATTCTCGCCAAACTTTTATATTTTGTTGCTCTTCATATGTTCAAATAAAGTTTGCTGCCATCCCCATAAAAATCCGTTCCAAAAAGACGGAGCTATGACCTTCAGAAGATCAAATTGGCCTAATGACTGAAACCAGCGATCGGCCATTTTGTCTCACTATTTTGCAGCGATAAGTAGTTTCACGTGAGGTCAGAAATAGTGGAACTCTCTGAGGATTATCGGAATTTTCACGAGAGCTATGACATTGGAGGCTACTGTTTCATTTTCAATCCATGAAGCTATTTATCGCTGCAAAATAGTAAGACAAAATGGCCGACCTATGGTTTCAGTCATCGGGCAAATTTGGTCTCCTGAAGGTCATAGCTCCATCATTTTTCAACGGATTCTTATGATGGTAGCAAACTTTAATTGAATATCTGAAGAGCAACATCATGTGAAAGTTTGGCGAGAATCTTTTGCCGTTTTTTCGCAATCTTCAGGCAAACGGGCCACAATTTTTTGGGACACCCTTTAGGTTGTGGTGCCGTGTTGAAGGTGTTGTGGCGCAGTGGTGTAATCCTCTAACTTTGCAGCTAGAACAGTCAGGCGGACAGGGTTTAATTCGAGGTAGAGCATCACCATTTGAGCGTCGTATCACTGGGTGGCGGGCTTGATTAGGTCTTCTCTACTTCTGCAATCCCAGCACTGCGAAACCACAACTTCACCTCCACCCCTCCACTTGTAATTAATCCACTGCCTTTGCATCCAGAACAGGCAGGAGAATGGGGTGCGAGCCCCACCAACAATTAGTGTCATGACAAGGAGTCACAGACTCGATTTTTGCTTAGCTACTAATGTTGAACTCTGATTTTGTTTTCATTGTAGGTCCAACCCTCCTTTTAAACAGTGACCTTATAAAGAAGAGGCTTGGAGTAGCAGCACTTGATAGGTTTGTTACATATTGTTTTGTTCTGCTATCTTCTACTATTGAGATAACCTAAGCCAATTTGTCTAGTATTAATTGAAAATATAGTAAATTAAACCAAAAGCACCATCAATAAACAACAGAAAATATAATATATAAAAACACAAACTGTCATTCCTCAAAACGTTTCGATTAAAATCTTCATCAGTCCTGTAAGTATAGTATTTCAGGTTTAGGGTAGACAGGCTTTAATTTCGATTTCCGAACCATCTTTTCTCTAAAACGAGGTTCGAAAATTTGGGGAAATTTGTAAGCTAGGCCATATTCACGTTGAAAACAGCTGTTTGCTCTTGTGGCATTTCCATGTGAATGGTACCAAAGTTCTCTCAGAGTATATGCAGCAATTCCTTGACAAAGTTGGATAAATTCAACTTTGCTGCGCGCGCCACATCATTCTTTATATGCTGTGTTTTATTTTTTAGCTTGCACGAATATTATTTATCAAATTGGCTTGGACAACAAGAAGAAATACACCGTATTGTTGTATATCAGAGCGATAGCTGGATGTCAGAGTGGACAAAGCGATGCATCAGACAGGTTCATACTTTCCCTTTAATTTCGTTGTATCGCTCTTATTGTCCTTCCACTTGGCTATTCTATTGAAAAGAAATATGCAACCTACTTAGTGGTTGAAAATTGGCAATAGGCCCCATTACTCAACTTCGTGTTATTTGTTGTTTACATATTGTTAGTAAGGCAACTTAAAGGGACACTGTCGTAGCTGTTATTGGCTAGTCGTGATGTTGAAATGACCAAATGAAAAACTAATGACCTGCCCTTTTAATAATAACCAAGCCTTTATGCTGCTGGATCATGCTTTATTTCGAGAATAAAAGGAATCAGATCGTTATCACCTTCACGAATTGCAGTGTACAGCGAAATTACTGAACTCACCTGCCTAATTCTATTCTTTTATATTGTCTCATTTATCCCATCAACGCCACGACAGTGTACCTTTAATACATGTTTATGTTCTGACAGGACAGAGCAGTAATTGCGTAAAATAACGTCATTGAGCAATCTGATATGAGGAAGTGCGTGATGATCCCCCAGTTATCATCCCTTGTCCCATTCACTTTACCATTTGGCGTAACAGGGATAAATTATGTTTCTAGTGCAACCTAGTTCTTCACCTAACTTCGCTGCAATATTTTTTGTCAATTCAGTAAATTTCGGATACTCACCCTTCTTCCTCAATAGCATTGATTTTCACCCTTTTAAAGTCATCGTTCACAAACAATCACATATATCAGTATTCTTTGACCATCTACTTTTTCTTTCAGGCTGATGCTATTCTCATCGTGTGTCTTGGTGACGGAGATCCACATTCTGTTGGAGTGGTGAGGCTTGTTTAATTCTTTCACTTAGCTCTAAAATTCTTCAAAATTCGCTTGCCTCATACTTTGGATTTTTTTATCGCATACAATGCATCTAGCTTGCTGAACCATTGGTGTCAAGCATAGGTTCCAAATCTTTATCTCGGCGTAAAAAGGAGGGTGTAAAATTCAATAACCTGTTTCTTATGATTGAATGACTTGAAAGAAACTCTAGATACTTATCTATAATTCTACCGTTGGACTTTTCAGAAATTTTGAATATTTTTGGAAATTCCAGCGTATCTTTCATTTCAACTCATTTGAGGATCTGACGTCATCAATTTTCTAAATCATATACCAGATGAGTGACAGACTTTTGCTTCATACCATATTGTAGGCATTCATAAACTATGGTTTTCTTCGAAATTATTTCATGTTGCGTCAAACAGTTTAGAAATTACGATGGCTTTAAGCTTCTTTGAAAATTTTTCTTGAATTCTTGAAAAAGAAGAAAACACTCTAATTAGGAAAATATTGCAGATTTCAGAATATTCCAACGGTAGAATTATAGAGAATTAGCAAAAGTTTCTTTGAAGTCATTCAGTTCAAAGAAATAGGTCACTCAATTTTACGCCAGCCTTTTTAAAGATTTGGAACCTATGCTGTGGTGTCATTGATTTAGATCAAATTTCTGTGCATATAGACGCGGATATATGGAAATTTGCTTGCCTCATACTTAGGACTTTTTATCGCATACAATGCATCTAGTAGACTGATTACGATGAGTCCCAGTAATCGCTATCCAAAACGAGACTATTACGCCAGACCGAGACCGCTCTTACTGGGACTCATAATATTACGGCAATATTTTTGGACTGACTTTTTTCACTTTTGAACGCCCTTGGGAACGAGGCTGCTATACACAGTCATGTACAAAGTATACAACAAATACAACGCCATTAGAATTTCTGCAGATTCGATTGATTGATATTGACCAACGGAAACTCGAAGCTCAAAGCAGAGTTTCAAGGAGTTTGGCCGGACAGAACAAAGTCTTACGAACAAATACTATGAAAACAGTTGGCGACAATATCAAATTTTGTACGTAAGTACTATTTTGCTGCTTTCGCTAAGCATTAACTGATTTATTGTGAAGTTTTCAAATCAATGTGTTTCATTTGAAAACTACAAATTTTTGTGCTTTTCTGCCTAGGCCCTTATCGAAACGAGGCAGGCATAGTCATTTCAAAATAATGGCGTTTGATTATGAGTCGTAGTTAGGAGCGTCCGGCAGTATTTCAATAGCGATAACTACGACCATATCATCAGTCTATGCATCTAGCTTGCTGAACCATTGGTGTCATTGATTTAGATCAAATTTCTGTGCATATAGACGCGGATATATGGGCATCTCTTATAAAAAGGGCATACATTTATACCCGAATATGACGGCAGTGCCTTTATATGCGAGCAGTCTACCAGGCGTGCATAATGTTCAAACCTGCCTGGGAGCGGTAGAAATTCTCTGAAAGCCTGCCTGCATATAAATTTTGTACAGCTAGGGTGGAGAAGCCTGTTACCAGAACCAGTGGGAATGCAGGTATCAAACAGTAAGTTTTTACACATGGAGCAACGAAACAATCCAGAAGTCAAGGGCCGCTTAAGAATCTCAGCTTTGAAGGGTTCACTAAAGAACTGCATGCCATTTGAGAAGGTAAGGAAAAAATTGGTTGGAGCACATGCAGTGAGGATTGAAAAAGCAATGTGTCACCATTTGTTTGCTATTATTCATCATCTTACTGCAATTACATTTCATAAAGAACTATTGAAAAAAACTGCCTGCAAAATATTGCTTTGGAAAAAGCTGCCTGGGAACTTTGTTCCGATGTTCCCATGTTTATGCACGCCTGCTGAGTCTTCGGACAGGTTATAAAATTACTAGATGATGCATTATTGATACTGATCATCATTTATCCTGGCTTCGTGTTCTTGAATAAGTAGTTCTCCTTGCTACAGGTAGGAATTCTGTAAGAGCACTCTTTTATATGTGAGTCATCTTGGAAAAATAAAAAAACGCTATTTTTCAATGTTTCCAGATAAAAGTACATGCTCTTATATCTGCATCTATACAGTAGAAACTGGTCTTTTGTTTTGAACTTTTAGTTTATCATGTAGGATCGAGTATATTTCCCCTCTTTTTTGGTATGTGTGTTTTGTAAACCCCCAGTCCTCGGTCTATGAAGATAACCTGATGTGCAACTGATGATTGTGCGTTAAAGGCCCATTACTAACCATGATCCTTTGTGCGCCGAAGCAAAAGCAAAACAGACAGAACCCAGGCCAGAAAAGAATTGCATTTCATGCAAAAATCAACTTTAGGGCCACAACGCATCATAGAATCTTTGAAACAGGAAAGGCCATGGAGATGCTTGCGTTGACGAATAGATAAATACGATGGAAGGCGGAAACACTGCAGCATGACGAAGAAACAACAGCAAATATGTTTGAATTTAGATAATATATATATTGCCAAAATTTTGGTCCTGCCATGCAGGACTTCTTCAGGCCTGTCATGCGATAGTTACATTCAGGATTAAAATATTAACATTAATTAAAGTTATTAATTTTAAATATAGCTACTACAATTTTAGCTATCAGCAATCGAAACACGGAAGAAAGTTATTGCCAGAACAGTTAATATCATCATTCAAAGATTGGTACTCTGATGAAAGAGCACAGCATTGCTTCAGAGCATCAAAAATAATTATTCAACATGGCCTGGTCGTATTCATAAGCTAATCTATTACTTGGATTTGTCTCACTTCGAATTTTTTTTTAAACATAGATTTGTCTTAGTTCAACTGGAATGAAATTACATTGAAAATGATAATAATAATCATCGAAATACTTGTTGATCTTTCTAAGATTTATTTTAAGACCATGCACCTTCCATGCACCTGCATGATTTGTTGATAGCCAAGTTGGAGGCATATGGATTCGACAGAAATAGCCTCAAATTCATGTATAGCTATTTGACAGGCCGTAGCCAAAGAGTTAAAGTGGGCTCCTCCTACAGTTCCCTTGGAAAAATCAAGATAGGAATACCGCAAGGATCGGTCCTTGGACCGATGCTGTTCAACATTTTTATCAATGACCTGTTCCTAATTGACTTGGAATCAGAAATCTGCAACTTTGCAGATGACAATACAATCTACGCAAGGAGTAGACTAGCTACACTAGTCCCTTGATTTCGCTGTTGTTGTTGTTGTTGCTGATGGCCAGCTCAATGAGGGACTAGTTGCCAGAGAGTGTCTCAAATCGGAATTTTCAGAACGAAAAACCTGATTGTAATCTGATTGGAGCATTTCGGCTTAAACAATAGAAAATTTTTGTGTAGCCAATCAACTTTTCCTCTCTTTGCTTATTTTTACTGGAAAACCTCCCTTTGAAGTAGAGGCCTGTTTGGTCTGAGTTTTTCAAGAATGGCGACCGGCGCTGTCGTCGCAGCTTGATCGACCTGAAGAGCAGAAGCAAATGAAGCTGAAGGAATTTAGCTAGCCATTTGGCATGATGAAGTGGGCACTGGGAAGAGATATTTGTTTGTGCTCTAACAGGAAATGGCAAAATGTAATGCTGTTGTGATACTTGAGAGGCATTTTCAAGACAGCAGTGAGTGTCAGTCTGTCAGTACACTGCAGTGTAGTGTAGGCCTACTCTAAGTTCAGGTTAGTGATTTTTTCGTTTACATTTGGCTCGTGTATTTCAATTTCAGGGCCTCCGATGACTTGGGGACCGGGGGGCCGGGGGGCCACGCCCCCCCCACATGTTTGCAAATCATGCCGTTTTGAAAGGCAGCTCATCATCATGTTGTTGTTTTGTGGTAATTTTTTGTATCAAGTTTGGCCTGCCCCCCCCCCCACTTTTCTGATCTCGTCGGGGGCCTTGAATTTCTAATATTATCTAACTGCAAGCATGTTACTTGGCAATGTTGGGCTGTTGTACTTTATCACCTTAACAGTTGTTTTGGTTTGAATGCATTTGATCTGCCAAATAAAACAATCTTAGATATTTTAGAAGTTTAGAATCTTTATAAGTTCCATATGTGATTCAACCCCCCCCCCCCCACCCCGTGTTTGGATCACATACGAAAAGGGAAGGGTGATATAATTTTTTGCTTGTGATTTAACAAGTACTTGTTACTTTATCACATTGATGTTGATGTTCTTAATTCACAGGGGTTTGTTTAAAGCAAGATATCTGCTTCATTATTATCAGACCTCGCATCAGTATGCATTTAGGTGGCACTTTTCTTGGAGAGAGTTTGTCTATCTGATGCAGCAAATCACTTGGAGCAAATATAAAGAACAGTTCCCTTGAAAATTCCTTGTACTTCAGTCCTTCAGATACCACTTAACTGATTGCTAATGATAATGTATAATGATGATGAAATGTCTAATCTTGTCAAGTCTTTGGTTCCTTCCTTTATCTTTGGTCACTCTGAACTTTGGTCACTTTATCTTTGGTCACTTTGATAGGGGGGGGCTCTCTCCTCGATTAGTTTACCTATTGAGAGAGCTCCTCCTTTAAATAATTCTCTCCGTGGTGAATGTATATAATTATATGAAACTGAAACTCCTCTGAAATTTCAAATTTATGTTCACTGTCCATGCTCCATTTTGTCAGAGTCATAAACTGTCTAAAATTCTTTCAAATTCACATGAATGAAACTTGGTATCAATGTGTTGTTTTCTTGAGTCATATTTTGATGATTACTGATCACAGCAGCAACAACAACCAAAATACTAATTCCGTGGTCCGCGTTTTACGCATGTAGCGCTTATGAAAACGAGGCTATCAAGTTATTCCGATTTCAGACACTGTTTGGCAACAAGTCTCTGTATTAGCGACAAATCAGTTCTAAGGAGCATACAGAGATTGTGTAGCCAGTCTACGCAAGGAGTAGGACCCTTGATGAAGTGATAAACAACTTGGAAAAGGATCTGAGCTCGATTTTACAGTGGTTTACCGAAAACGGGATGGTAGCAAACCCTGAAAAATTCCAGCTTATGTTCCTAAGGCTAAAGAGTGATCAGCAAATGTGTCTTAGTATTGATGATCAGATCATCAATCAATGCCAACAAGTAAAACTCTTAGGAGTAACGATTGATTCTAAGCTGAATTTTGACAAGCATATTACTGAATTGTGCGGTAAAATAAACAAAAAAGTGAGTGCATTCTCAAGACTTCGGAACTATCTTGATGATACACAAGCTAAACTCTTATGTAATACAACGGTTTTGGCAAATTTCAATTATTGCCCTTTGATTTGGATGTTCTCTTCTAAAGCTGCAAACAAAGAGATTAATAGAACACATAAACGTGCACTAAGGGTGCTCCATAAGGATTATGATGCATCGTTTGATATGTGTCTAAGGAGAGAGGCAGATACAACAATCCACGTCAAAAATCTCCAAAAACTGATGTTAGAAGTATTCAAAACTCTGAATTCGTTGAATCCATCATACCTTTGGAATTTTTTCAGTACTAAGCAAGTGGAATACAACCTTAGGATCAAAAATTTGGTAAAATTGCCTCAAATAAAAACACACACTTTTGGACTACACTCTGTAACCTTCAGAGGCAGCATCCTTTGGAATGCACTAAGTGACGATATTAAAACATGTGAAAAAGTGGCAGCTTTCAAAAGGAAAATAAAAACATGGAAGGGGGCAAACTGCAGCTGTAAACTATGTTGTAAATAGGATATTGTATTATACTTTATATTATGTAATTATTTTTAGTTGTAGTTGGTTTAAATTAGTTGATGTATATATTATGCTGATAACTATTGTAATTAACCAACTTTAAAGAATGATAAAATGAAAAAAAAAATGAAAAAAATGAAATGAAACCTTGCTTTCCTTTTCTATAGCTGGAGGCTGAACTTGAAAGAATGACGTTTGTTAGGGCACAGAAGGATTTGATTTTGTTGTACCGAGAAGAACATTTTGAGCAACCAAGTGGCACTGTAGAATGGTTAAATGCACGTGGATGGATATCAGCTCATCATCATGTACGTTCAAGTTATATTATATTGTATTTTGTTTGCATAAATAACCCCAGCGATAATGATCTGACATTCGAATATATTTTCAGTCTAAATTTTATCCAGGAGTTTGCTAATCATTCCAGTTACGTTTGTGGCGTTAAAGAGTTATACCACATTCACACTGACACAGTTAAGCTTTATGCAAAGCAGGTTAAATTTCAACCACTCAAATGCATTCGATTTGTGTGAATGACCAACTAGAAGGCTCCATTTGATAATTTGGTTTACATTATACTGGTTTAGCTTGCATTTTACATGCGTGGCGAAATGCGACGGAAAGATTCGACGGAGAGGAAATGCGAAGGAGGGGGATAGGGCCAATGTAAATGGGGTATAAGCTTCATGGTTTTCTAATGCATGTATTACTTACCTATTTTCAACCTATTGATTAATCGCCTATTAATCGCCGCTCAAGTAACATTATTCTTTCTTGGCACTGTCGATTTAAAAAAAGAATCTGAGTAACCAATTGTTTTTTTGCTGATTTTGTTGACTTCATACGTTCGGTAATAGACCTTTTAGCTGTTCTTCAAAAGAGCCGGATCGAACGAAATTCTTATACATTTTTATAGGAGAAGTTCGATTGAGTGGCGTTAAGAGCTTCTATCACTTTTGTTCACATTCTGAAATTCTACAAAAAGTATCAAAATGTTGCTCGATTCAGATTCTATTTGAGAATAGCTAAAAGGTTTAATGTTTCTTTTTTTAAATTGTATATGCAAACTCCAATCAATAACCATGTATGTGTGTATCTATGTATGACCATTTTATCATCTTAAATGTTTCAGGTTCGATGCCCAAAAAAGGTTTTCAGTAGGAGAAATTTGGCCCATAGGGTGAGTAAATCTCTGTTCAACTCATATAGTATAGTCCTTGCAATGGCAACAGGCGTGAATTAGCCCAACGGGCAACCGTGTGAAAGCCATTGGTAAGGATGGGGTTAAGATAGGCATTCCAAGCCAACGAAAATTATGTTTGTTTGACAATTTTCCTGGGGATGCCAATTCATAAAAATACTGTTGCAAATGGTCAAAAATTCTATTTTAGCCCAGCAAACATAGGATTGGGAGAAGCAATCTAAGCCAAGGTAGAGTGTGTGTCCTCAAAAATTTTCCTTGGAGCTTTGCTTCCAGACCCCCTCATTTTGATACCCCACCAGTTTATTTGCAATGGCCACGCCGCTGACTCGGCGTAAAGAGGGCCCCCGGGGGTAGCATTTCCCTCCATTTTGTGAGAGCTAATCTGCACCTGAATGGAAAAAGGAAAAGAACTCTTGATAAGCATATCACTTAAACTTTATATCATTTTAAAGAGCTGCAAGATTTATAGAGATTTAAGTCTTTCGTGTCCCTAATTTCCAGAAATAGCAGTCCACAATTAGTCGTAGTAATTTCAAACACAGGAATTATATTCTGGCTGATATTTTTTCTTTCAAGTTTGCTCAAGATGCCAACTACGAAGTTCCTGGGAAGTAAGTATTTGTCCTCCTGTACTTGGTCTACTTATCGACTCATTAAAAATATGGATTTCATGAATTTACATCTGTACATGTTACTTTTGCAGGGCTTTTGCATCATATACAGTTATAGTTAGAGTTATAAATTGTGTCAAACAGTTTTCTTCAATGCTCCTCTACAATACTGCTTTTCTGCTCAGTTTTCTTCAATGCTGCTCTGCTGCTCTTCGATATGCCCTGTTTACACTGCACCATTGCATTTCACCTCTCTCAGGTGTTACAAAAAATATATTTTCAAACAAATACTGAAATTTTTAAATCCCATTTCAATAAATGTGCCGACGATATCTCTTATCCATGAAAAAAATGTACTTTCTTTGTCGTTCGTTACGAGAAGTTTCTTTATGATTTGATGAAGTATTTCAGGCCATTTTGAAGAATTTTGCAACCATGAAATTTTTGTAAAGTCGAATACTACCTATCTTTCCAGAGCTCATAAAGACGCAAGAAAAATCAGAAAAATATTTCAATCCCTCGGCTATAAAGCAGAGTTCGATTCATTTCAATCCATCAAGTATTCTTGGTGTCATGAATTTTCAAAAGTGGGAATTTTTTTCTGGTTCTCCGGGCATAAATAGGAGGAACAAAAGCGTTAGCATTTTAAATGGGAGGCTGATCCAATACGAGATGGAATACTCCCACAATAGATCCAAAGCTGCACCGACACAGTTAAAATGGAGTCTCACAGTAAACAATGGATTCGTTCAGATTTATTTCTATTTTATTTTTCTATATTTCTACCTAGCATCCGAAGGTAGTTTTAGGACGCTGAGAAGCTAAGCTTATCGAAGCAGCGTCCTGGTCCTTCCTCTCGATGTGACCACGGGTGACCACACCTCGTGATTCTTTCAACCTGGAATTACAGGGAGGTGGCGACTCTCCTCACACTTTGTTGCAGGTTCGGCAAGGCGGGGACTCGAAGCACCAACCTTCAGATTGGTAGTCTTGTACAGTAAACACCCGCTGTAAGAAACTCATGTTTTCCGATCAGGCCGTACAGTTTCTCATAAAACGAATAAATTTTCTATTTTGTTCTATATATTGTTCTAAATAATTCTTATATTTTGGTACATGAATTTTAAAAAGCCAGCCTGCAGTTTCTTATAAGTGAGTTTCTTATATACCGGTTTTTACTGTTATGTAGTGTCTTAGGTAATTCATTATTGTTAACTTTTTGTATTGAATATATACAAGAAGATGTTATTTAGTATTTTGATAATTTATCTTTTTTTCAAAGGACATCTGATTTTTCACGATTAGCAAGGCGATTAACAGGAACATCAATTGGATTGGTTCTTGGAGGTGGAGGTGCAAGGTATGCTCTCTCCGAATACAATTGTTTCAAAAGTCTCCTGGTGGTGCAAAACTGCGGAAAGCTGCTTTGAAAAGCGAAACCATAATCCCGAAAGTTTCTTCGTCCGGCACTCCGTAAAAGCATAGCTTCCAAATTTTCAAAATTCCATAAAAAGGTCGGTGTAAAATTCTTTTACCTATTTTTTTATGTCACTGCAATTTAGAAAGACAAAAACAAGCTCAAATTCAATTACTGTTGAGGAATATTATCGAGTTGCCTCCACACACCACATTACCAAGTTACTAACATTTGACAAAGGAAATATACTTTGAGACGAGAAATACACTAAGGCCTATTTCTTTCAATTGAATGGCTTGAAAGAAACTTCAGCAACTTATCTATAATTCTATTGTTGGACTTTTCGGAAATCTTGAATATTCTTTTCGAAAGTACAGCGTATTTTACATTTCAACTCATTTGAGCATGTGACGTTAATATCAAGTTTTTCTAAATCGTATGCCAGAATAGTGATAGACTTTTTCTTGATAATACCATATTGTGGATATTCATGAACTATGATTTTCTTGAAAATCGTTTCATGTTTAGTCAACAAGTTTAGAAATTGTGATGTTTTACATTTTCTTCATTTTTTTTCTTCGTATAAAGGAAAAAAGACACTTTAATTCTGAAAATATTGAAGATTTTAGAAAAGTTCAACGGTAGAAATATAGCAACATGGCTCGAGCTTCTTTAAAGCCATTCAGCTCTAAGAAGCAGGTCATAGAATTTTACACCAGCCTTTATTAAATATTTGGAACCTGTTCTAACGTGAGCTCTGTTCGAATCCATTTCTCTCAATAGTCTTCTTGTGGTACAGAATTGGACAATGGCTTTGAATGTGAAACCATAAGTTTGAAAACTTCTTTGTCCGGCACTCTGTAGAGCATAAAACTTGACGTGATAACCGAAGATCTCGCTGAAGATGATGCAATAATTTTAGAATGCGATTGCTTTTCACATCAATCGATCTACCTTCAACTGGTGCATTCTAGCGTCCACATGAACTGGCATCGGCAGTGGGTCCCTGGGAGGAGGTGGCGTGGGTGGTTGTCTCGTGGTGGCCGTTGTAGTGCCCTTTCTTATGGGATTTGGCGCCTTTTTCAGCACGAATCTGATCACAATGGGATTGTGCCGTTGTACACAGAGTGCTTCTACGATTTTTTTTATATAATCAATTAAAATATACAAACTCAACAAGTACATCTACTGTGCCTATCATGGCGGGAATAGACACTAGGTCATCGGAGTTCCCACCGTGAAAGGCACTGAAGGCTTCTACGATTGTTGTTAGAAGAAAAATTTCGGTGTCATTTATAGCCAGAAACAGAAGAATTCATGTCCATGTCTGCTATCAATGGCATTGTATGTTGTTTGTTGTTACTCTTTGTTTTAACTGTGATATAGAAAATAACATTTTAGCCAACTGTAATGTGAAAATTAGCCACACAGAAACACTCTTTTGCTAGCGGATATCGTATTTTGAATGCAAGTCAAACTCTTAAAAATGACTGGACCAACACTTGAATGCGTTAAGTTGCCAATGCGATTTACTTGGTGATTCATAAAAATTTCTATATCTCATGAAGGGGAAAATAAAGATGCGATCAGCAAGTGACTGCTGTCAAAAAAGAATGAAGCTTTAACTTTTATGATCTTCAGATGTCTTTATTGGGAAAAGGGTTGGTGTACCTTTTGCGCTTAACTCCTGCACTGTTACATAAAGTTCTTATGATCCTCACGTACGATACTTCTACTTACTTTCTATTCTTCAGGGGCTTTGCCCATGTTGGAATAATCAAGGCTTTAGAGGAAGCTGGTAAGTTTGTATGAATGATTGTTTTACAGCTGTAGAATGAATGTTCGACAGAAGACTATTACGTAGCTCAGGTTTCAAATGGTAAAACGCTGAATGTCAGCTCCTATGTGTTTTCATAGTAAATTGAATTCCTTGGCAATGCGGATCACTATGCGGTTGGACTGTTCAAACTTTCAGAGATTTCATGCACACTGCAAGTTAAACCAGCTTAAACTAAACCAGGTTATCGTAAGGGAACTTGTGATTGGTCAGTCTAACAAATCTAATTCATTTGATTGGCTGAAATGTAGCCTGGAGTAGATAAAGCTGGTTCAACTGTGTCAGTGTGAATATGGTAAAATATGTTGTGACAAGCTATACTTTGTGTCCTAACTAAAATTCAAGCATTATGAAGTATCCAAAAAAGATAACCCTTAAAATAGAATGTTCGGAAAAATATCCTGAATGCAAGAACTTTATGAAATTTACGTGGCACTAAATACAACATGAAATACACTTGTTGAGTGCAAATCAGTTCATTATCAGTTGTATTTGCAGAGAAATGAGATTTTTAAAAAAGATGGTCACAAACGCCACTGTAACAAAATTACTATGACCTATTCGATGATCCGTAAGTAGCACAATATCATGATAATGATGGACTTTTTCCTATGCATTGGTCATGAGTGGTAGGACACAATTGGTTTGGATTGGAATAAATTAGGTTCTTTGCCTACCTCGAAATGCCATAAGTATCCTTTCCTTGACTTTGACAGCCTTTCTCAGCCATATTTTATTGTTTTGACGTCTTGGGTTCTCTGCTATTATTGTGCTGCATGTTTTTAGGCCCATAACCTTGGAAATGACCACCTTACATTTCCAAGGTTATGGGCCTAAAAACATGCAGCACAATAATAGCAGAGAACCCAAGACGTCAAAACAATAAAATATGGCTGAGAAAGGCTGCCAAAGTCAAGGAAAGGATATTTATGGCATTTCTAGGTATGCAAAGAACCTAATTCATTCCAATCCAAACCAATTGTGTCCTACCACTCATGCATTGGTAGGTTATTGTTGATTATTAGTGACTTTGTTACGGTGGTTTTTGTGGCCATCTTTCTCAAAATCTCATTTTTCTGTAACTACAGCTGATAATGAACGAATTTGTGCTCAGTCGGCGTATTTTATGTGATAACACTGTATAAATGTCATCTAAAGTTTGCATTCAGAAGCCTTTAAGAAATTTTTTTACCTTCGGGGTTGCTTTTTTGACCCACCCGTTATATTTCCAAACCGTGGCCTGTTGCAAAGGAAAAGTGATCATTTTTAAATGATCAAATTGATTTCAAAAGCAGTAAAATGCTTTTCTCATTACTTGAAACGGTCTTTGATATCATCTTGTAAACACAGGTGTTGTGGCGCAGTGGTGTGATCCTCTGACTTTGCAGCCAGAACAGTCAGGCGGAGTGGGTTCGATACCCGGTAGGGCCCCACCACTTGAGCGTCATGACAAGGGGTCGCGGACTCGATTAGCTCTTAGCTACTTCTGTGATCCCAGCGCTTGGCGCTAAAAAACGCAACTTCACTTCACTTCACTTCAGTACTGGTGTAGAAGCTAGTGTTTATGTGCCTGGTAGTATTTAGATTAATACTGTGTATTATCTGTTGTTGTGATGTATTTTGCCAGATTTTAATGATGGACGTTTTGTTGCAGGTATCCCAATTGATATGGTTGGAGGGACGAGTATGGGTGCATTCATTGGTGCACTATATGCAGAAGATGCGAATGCTTTTAAATTGATACAAAGATCTCGTAATAATTCAAAAGTACGTATCCATTTCTGTAAACTTTATAAATTCCATTCCTTTATATTTGTCTTTTCAAGCAAATGATTAAGGAATCCTTGTCGTTGTTTCAATTTTGGAGATTGACAGAGCAGAACCTGCAAAATTTGTAAAGGAAGTGTTTGGCTATACAAATTTTTTGCGATGATATATAAAGAGTTTTTAACATTATGTTAGGAAGAAAGTATCATGTATGAAGTATTTAGGTGCTTTTTTTTATAAAAATTCAGGAACTTGGGGCTCAAACCAGGCGCGGATCCAGTGGGGGGGGCCGGGGGGGCATGGCCCCCCTAAACTTAAAAACTTCTCTTAAAGGCCATTGTCTTAGATAAAGAAACCAATGAGTTTCTAACTTTTACTTCCTGAAGTAACCATTGCACAGCTACACGATAACTCAGCTAACTACAAGCATACCAGCCAGTCTAACGAGCTCACAAACTACAGTACAATTCATCAAAAAGTATGAACAAGATGCGATTCTGAATAAAATTTCCATTCAGTGGAAATCGAACTTGAAAATCATTTGCTTCATTCACTTTGTCAACTTGTCGTCGTGAGTTAAATTGTCGTTGAGTTTCCTCTAGTGAACTTAGCTGTTGACATTTATTTATGATAGATTTCGCAAAGACTCGTATCTTCTGTTGTAACAGTTATATTATTAAGTGTTGATCAAGTCATTTCAATTTTACTGAACATAGTTTAGAATACAAGTTAAGCTTGTATGTAGAAACTTGTTGCGTTATGAGAATTTTGATAACTTACTAGTGACTCCAATTATGGAACTTACAATTGGATATTTCACCTTACATTGAAATGCCTCTGATTTTTTGAATTTGAGATATACCTTGTTATTATGCTAAGTTTTTATATCCATTGGGGTGGAGCTTATTTTAGCGATAAACATTCTCAAACTGGTGCTTATGATGAACATTTCATGGCCCTTTCTTTCCAAATGATGGCTCGTTAGCTTTTGCACAAAAATGCCAGTTTGTATTTGAGGAGAGGAGAATGGGCAAAATGATCTAAGATGAAGCAAAAGGGCGTTTCCCACGTTTTCCGAAAGTCTGAAGGGCGTGGTCACGAAAAATTTTCCCAGACCCCCATTTTCCTTCAAATGGCCCTCCCCAAAGTCCAATGCTGGATCCGCCCCTGGCTCAAGCGAATTTTTCATGCAGTTTTCTCTCTCTGTTGTGGAGATTGAAATCAATTCGCTGGTGCTAGTCATTCATACATTTATGCAAAACAATTTGCTGACTTCTAACATAGCGGAGTATATTATCTGTCTCGCAGTAGGCTCATGCTGCCCACTTGGGAACTCCCTATTGGTAGGTGGCAGGAGAGGTCAGACAGCACATTTTGAAGAACCAAACAACATACTAAACCAAGGACATTTTAAGACCCAAAAATTTATCATTGCTACATACTATATAAAGACTAGAAGTATTGTAGCTTTTTTCTGCTGCGTTGCAATAATTAGGACAAAATCTCAGGTTAGCACTCACCTTCTCGAGATTTCTCAAAAGCAACCCCTAAAAATACACCGTTTATGCACAACATAGCGTACCCAAAGGTATACTATACAACATTTCCCAAACCCGAAAAATGTCTGACCCCCGTCACTTACCAATAGGGAGTCCCCACCTGGCTATTGCCATAAATCTGTTTCGTGCCTTACTTGTCGAATCTGCTCCCTGATCAAAAATCTATCAGGAACAGATCTGACAAATTGATAAGGCAGAAAATACACCAGAAAAGATTCAGTGGCAACTCGAGCTTTTCGCTCAATATCATGTATGCTATCTACTCGTGCAAAATATTTGCAAATATTCCACGAGACAAATGCATGGCCTCGTTCTTTTCTTGATCTCTTAATGATTGTGAAAATATATCAGATTATTTCTTTTCTATAGGAAATGTCATCAATTACCAAGAAACTTTTCGATCTGACATATCCGCACACGTCATTGTTCTCCGGTAAGTAGCATGTACTTGAATAACATTCTGGTGCAACCCTGTCTTGATAAATCGTACAATGTGCATTGTTATTCATGCCATAACAATTTTGGAGTACAAACCTGATTCATTAGATACTGTACTGTATACACGGGCGACGTGAAGATCAAATGTTGGCCTACCTTGATTTTTGTCCGTTATGACCTAATGCCCAATAACCAACAACATTCGCAACATACCTCCAGTCCTTTGTTGATTAAAGCATGCTTAGCATCAATTAAATGTTGAAAGTACCATGTTTGTTCTTCTTATGTTGCGAAAGTTGTTAATTATTGGGCATTAGGCCATAACGGACAAAAATTAAGGTAGTCCAACATTTGATCTCCACGTCGCCCGTGCTGTATATAGAATAGAATATAATGTTAGCTGTATAGTGAAAACTGGCATGAAAGTGATTGTTGCCTTATTATGTGAGGTTTTCAATGAACGCACCGTATTTTCTGAATATTGTTTGCAATCTTGGAAGATCGATAGAAATGTTCTAAAATACTTCACAATTTCTGCGATGTTTACCGGACCAACAATAAGTACGTTGTCTTTGATTTTCAGGGAGAAGTTTCAACAAAGAAATTTCAGATGTGTTTGGTGAAAAGATTATTGAAGTATGTTTAAGAATATCTTCCTTTACTGAGACGATTGCCATATTTCGATTTAAAACTGAGCAGTATAAACCAGTTTAGACTACAGGGTGTCCCAAAAAAATTGTGCCCCGTTTGTCTGAAGATTGCGACAAAACTGCAAAAGATTCTCGCCAAACTTTTGCATGATGGTGCTCTTCAGATGTTCAATTAAAGTTTGCAACCATCCCCATGAAAATCCGTTGAAAAATGATGGAGCTATGACCTTCAGGAGACCAAATTTGCCCGATTACTGAAACCAGCGGTCGGCCATTTTGTCTTACTATTTTGCAGCGATAAATAGCTTTATGGAATGAAAATGAAACAGCAGCCTCCAATGTCATAGCTCTCGTGAAAATTCCGATAATCCTCGGAGAGTTCCACTATTTCTGACCTCACAGAAATTATTTCTTACCTCACGTGAAGATACTTATCACATCAAAATAGTTATGCAATATGGCCGACTGCTGGTTTCAGTTGTCAGGCAAATTTGGTCTTCTGAAGGTCGTAGCTCCATCATTTTCAACGGATTTTTACGGGGATGGTGGCAAATTTTAATTGAACATCTGAAGAGCACTATCATGCAAAAGTTTGGCGAGAATCTTTTGCCGTTTTGTCGCAATCTTTAGACAAACGGGGCACAATTTTTTGGGACTCCCTGTAGACAAGATTAATACCCCATTCACATTGACACCGTTAAACCAGCTGTATCTACACCAAGTAGAATTTCAACCAATGAAATGAATTCGATTTTTTAGACTAACCAATCACAAGGTCCTTTTCAATGACCTGGTTTAGTTTAAGCTGGTTTACCTAGCAGTGTGAATGGGGTATAATAGGGTTCATTGAAATGGACTACTCCATCGTAGGATTTTGATAGATAAAACTGGTTCTATTTAAAACTGGTGTGAATAACATATAGGTAAAAATGTCAGCCGTTGAATCAAGGGCACTGCAGGCAGATCCAAATTATTTGCATAGTATTTACTGCAAGTTGTCCTGAAGATTGCTTCTATTTCTCATCGATGTTCAGCCTGAAAACAACAAATTGATACATCTAGAGTCTTAATTTCTAGACACCAAGTTATCGACCAATGGCCGCTATTTTGAAACTACGAGTTTTTCATTTCATTCAAATCAATGTCCAGTTTCTTATTAAATGATTAAATGATTTACACTCGTGACATCTTTCAACCCATTGAAACCCTGACCTGACATCTGATATGAGACAGAATCTAGTATAGTATCCATTAATCTTTAATTGTTTCGTAATGTGTCTGTATACAGTTTAATGTTTCATGTTTTTATATATTGGCCATGGGGTAGTCATTGTATTTCGCTCCCCATGGTATCGTACCTGTAGTGTTGTATAGTAATTTAAATAGGTATAGTAGAATGTAAGATTATTGTAGAATTTTATATTTGAATAAAAAAAAGTTACTTGTTAGGCATTCAAAAATTTAGGGCACAGCACAGCAACACATCTGGCTTCTTGCTGGAATCACTCGAAATATTGATCCCCTATGCTCTCTTCGCGCATAGCAGGTACATTTTTTCCATATGTTGGTGTGAACGCATATTAAGCAAAGCAGGTTTTGCGGGCACTACTTTGAAACTAGTTTTTAATTTCGATAGTTAGTAATTATCAGCCACTGGAGATTGTGCTGCACATAATTCTGCCAGTATACTTTTGCAGTACTGATTATCTGACAGTGATGGAACAGGGAGTTTCCTATTGCTACCTAGCAACCTGCCTAACCTCTGATTTTATGTTTGATTTGTACTAAATCGACCATGGGGATTCAAGTTAGACTTGGGTAGCATAGGTTCCAAATCTTTAAATCGGTGTAAAAAGGTGGGTGTAAAATTTTATGACCTATTTCTTCTAATTGAATGGCTTGAAAGAAACTTTAGCTACTTATCTATAATTCTACCGTTGGACTTTTCAGAAATTTTGAATAGTTTTCAAAATTACAGCGTATCTTATTTTCTACCTCATTTGAGGATGTGACGTCATCAAATGTCTAAATCATAAACCAGAAGAATGATAGACTTTTGCTTGATGCCATATTGTAGACATTCGTAAACTATGGTTTTCTTGGAAATTATTTCATATTGCGTCAAACAATTTAGAAATTACGATGGTTTTAACTTTTTTTGAAAAAATTTCTTGAGTTCTTTAAAGAAAAGAAGAACACTCTAAATCTGAAAATATCGAATATTTTTGAAAAATCCAACGATAGAATGGTAACAAAATAGCTGAAGTTTCTTTGAAGCCATTCGGTTCAAAGAAATAGGTCATTAAATGTTACACCAACCTTTTTAAAGATTTGGAACCTATTTGGGTACGTTTTCAGTTTTGACCGGAAGTGGTTAGATAGTTATAGGAAATGCCCTGTCCCAGCTGAGCTGTTAAATATAGCTGTAACAGATTGATATATCTATTCTGTTTAATCATATAGCATATTTATTATTTACTTTCCTTGTTTTCAGGACATGTTGCTTCCTTACTTCTGTATCTCGACGGATATCACAAGTTCCCGGATGAAAGTACATCAGACAGGTAGGGCAGATAATTTTAACCAAAAATCTAGCACTGTTCAAGAAATACGACAAAACAAGAACGGATTCAGAATGCTGTGTAACGAAATAAATCGTTTTTATTCTCTTTTCTGTTTCATTTAACATATAAGTTTGCTGGCTGTTACATGCTACTAACATATGGTACTTAGATAATACTCAAATTGTGGTTGTGGTTAGAGTAAATCTTATTCTTCTTTTTAATAAACTTCAGAAATAGATGCAAATAAGGGGTAATGAGCGAGTATAACATAGTTCAATTTAAGTCTCTGGCCCATGGTGTTAGTAACAAAAAATACCCACGCAAGTCTCTTTGTTTATTAAACTGAAATCATTAACTCTACGGGTCTGCTCTTTTTTTACTTTTTATATTTATTCAATTAAAACGTTTACATAAAGAAGGTACCTAAGACACTACATATGAGCTACTGTACAACACTACGAGGACGATGCCAGGGGGGGGGGGGGGGCAAAAGACAATGACAACTGCCATGACCATTCCATGAAAACATTATGCAACTAAATTACTATTAAGACACGATTACAAAGAGCTACATATAAACGATTAAGTACGGATATAGGTCTGCTCTGGTTTCTGCATTGAAAAACGTTATAACCAATATTGTTTGTTTAAGGATGCGTATGGAGATATGTAAGAGCAAGTATGAGCTTGGCTGGCTACCTCCCCCCGTTATGCGATCCAGCTGATGGTAACCTTTTGCTAGATGGCGGCTACGTAAACAACCTCCCCGGTATGCTCCATTTATATTTTCCTCTATGTTTATCTATATAATGGTAGAAAGTTGTACGAATAAACTATGTGAACAAATTTGGATGCAAAAATGCAAGATATTGTGCTAAATCTCTTGTTTTTTTGCATCTGAATTGCTTTATATAGTTTATTTCCATCATATTTATGCTCTATTAGTTGCCTAAACTCTCAGAAAGGGGAAATTCATTGAGTAGTTTTAGGGGACTACCAAATGACTTATATATGGAAAATCAAGTAAAAAATGACGTCCAAAATTTCCTCAGTTCCCTATCCTAACAATAATGCCACTTGCATTTATTGGACCTCTTGGGGGAATGGAATGCACTTGAATATGCTATAACTCCTCAAACCTTGGAGATATTTTAACCGGCATCCAAAGTTTTATAACGTAGCATCTGAAAAGTAGATTTCTTAAAAAAATTCGGGAAATTTCAAGCAGTTTTGTGACCTGGTTGCGTTTTAATAAGGTAGGTAAAACTGAGAAAAATCTTCACAGGTTTTTTGTCCTCTTCTCTTATTCTATGTCTGATTGGTCCATGAAAATGAGGCTTAGGCGGTTTTCGGTCATGGGCCATGAGCAAAGATTGGCGGAAACATTGGATTCCTATACTCCCGCGGGTTCTTTCACGCGGGTTTCTACTGAATTGCAAAGTATTATTGCTTTTATATCTAGGGAGCAGTAGTCTCTCAAACGGCAAGGGCGGCCTTTTCTTCTGACTCACCCGCCACAGGGTGTACAATGAGGTTGATGTATAATTTTATACACTTGAGACAGTCATTCAGGCAGCTGAAATCTTTCGAATCTCTAAAAAGGTGGGTTGTAAAATTCTATGAAATTTTTCTTTGCATTGATTGGCTTGAGATGAACTTATAGTTTGCTGTAAATCTACCGTGGACATATCTTGATATCTTGATTTTTTTTCAAAATGGCGGCAATTTAATTATTTTTGAAAAAATTCATGGAAAATTTTGAAAAAATTTAAATCATCGTAAATCTTAAACCAAAAGAGGAAAAAATGATATATCCTTCAAGAAAACCATAGTTCTTGAAGGTCTACAATATGGTGGCAAGCAGAAATCTGTAGCTTTTCTTGTTTAAGATTTAGAAATTTGATGAAGTCATAGCCTCAAATTTAATAAATGCTGCCATTTTAAAACTGATCAAGATATCAATAAATTTCCACGGCTGATTTACAGCAAAAAACCCTGAGTTCCTTCAAAGCCATTTGATTCAAAGAAAATTGTAATCGAAGTTACACAGACCTTTTTAAAGATTCGAGCCCTATCAGGCTCTTTTTGCTTTTTTTTCTATTTTCTTGGGCTGGATCGCTCAGATCAGATTTACTAATTGATGATTATTTTTAACAGCTGACGTGATGAGATCACTAGGCGCGAAAACAATAATTGCAGTGGATGTAGGATCAGTATATGAATCACACCAAACCAACTATGGAGACTCTTTGTCGGGATGGTGGATGTTATGGAATAAATGGAACCCGTTTGCATCAAGCGTCAAGGTATGCAACTTTTCCATCTGGGTTACAGCAAATCCCTGCATATAAGAACCTACTTTTTTGACAGCCATGCTGAAATAGGTTCTTATTTTGAAGGTACTAAGACTAATTTCAAGGTAAAAAGGTTCTTATTTGAGGATTGCCTTGCGTAGGCCCATCTAAAGCCTTGGTCACATGGTGCTAGCACTGATGAACGACTTTTATTCGTTCTGCAGGAAAATTGTATGTATGTAAAGTAGGTTCAAGTCAGCTGCAATTTTAGCTATTATTTATGCCAACTGTAGGTATATTTACGGGGTGAGTGGCCGAGCGGCTTAATCAGTTTCCGTCAGAAGACTGAAGTTAAGCTCGGTCGAGTGAGGTCAAACTCCGGATGGGTGACCTCGGAGGCTTGACTTGGCAACTCACCTCGCCGTCCTTCGGAAGGGACATGGATGCGGCATGCACAGTGGGCTTAAATTAGCTTAAGTAGCTAGAAATAATTCCTGCCCACTCAAAATAAATTACTGAAAAAAAATATATATAGAGATGATGATGATGATGACGTTGTTTAGTGCAGCTTGATAGTGATAAAAACTTCATTGTCCATTTGCAATGCTGTGTATTGGATGCAATGTTGGATGGTGGCAACGACGTCCAAATGTTCGCAAACTTTCACCTAACATGTCATCTGAGACAGAGTGCAGTATGTACGAATTTGAAAGTGCACATGCAGTAGTATGTTGACATAAATGAAATTGCAAAAATTAGCTCCTAATTTATCAGGGGTCATCATGGCCCATGGGGACCGTGGCTCTATGTCTGTCCCAAAATTTGACTCTTTTCTGTGAACCTTTGGCTGGTGCTGTCCCTAAAAGGTGGATTTTCAGTGGGTTTGGCTTTGTCCTTTATATTATAGGAAATTTGAATGCAAAAAAAAAGATGTTTAGCACATTAAGGCCTTTCTAAGCCCTTTAAGTTTTGCAAGTCACACTCTGATGAAGATACAAGCCAGAAAGGCCTCAGTGTGTTGAATATCTTGTTTTAAGGATAGAGGTAACATCAATTAACTCCAAATATGCATTTGTCAATAAATCACTAAATACAAAAACTGGGTGGGAGCTAATAAAAACTTGGGGCAGAGGTCACAACACTACTCCAAAACTTTGCTGGCAAAATCGTTTTTTCTTGGAATTCCAAGGGCATACACTACGTCAATTGGACTTCAAAGCCACAAGATGTTGTAAAAAAATTTTTTTTTTTTTTATATCACAGAAACTCAACAAGATACAAATGCAATATTCTGTGCCGTCCATAGCAGAAATAGACATGACGTCATCTGGTTCTGGCTATGAACGGCACTTGACAATTTCTTTAACAGCAATCTTATTAAGCACTTTGTGTACCATGGCACCATTCCATTTTGGTAGACGCTAGCATACGCCAAAATGTAAAAAATTAACCTAACAGCACCAGATATTTTTTTCTTCCCAGTTCTGTCCCAGAATCTTGGCTTTTTCTGGGATTTCTTCCACAAACTTCAGCAAAAACCAAGAAGTTTACAGTACTTTACCTCTGGAGGGACCATTATGGAAACACAGCGATTAGGCTAGAAATAAAACCATCAAATCACAGCGCACCCCAACAGGCGAGTCAGAGATATATTTCTTTGACGCACCTGGAACACCTTAATTTTTGTAACGTTGTTTTTTTTTTGTTAGACTAGATACTGTCGTTGTATTGAACTGTTGTAAGTGTCGTCCGTAGTGAGGACTCGATGACTTTGTGTCCTTTCTCGCTACGAACGACATAATTTTTTTTCTTTTCTCAATCCTAGTTTAACTGTTGTCGTTGCTTTGTGTATTTTGATATTTTATGATGATATATATAAAAAAAAAATTATGGAAACATAGTGGCACTGACGTTTTAATGCTGTCCCTGCCATTTAAACCAGGGATGTTTTTTAGATTACAACTCCAACTTTTATTCTTAGATTATTGTATTATATCATATTATGCACATGTAATTAGACTTCGAACGCTTTTATTTTTTGTTAGTAATTAGACTGTTTTCAGCATTTCTCTTCAAATCTAATGATCTCCTATTTTATTCATGGAAACTAGATTCCAGACATGAATGAGATACAGAGTCGACTTGCTTACGTATCTTGTGTACAACAATTGGAGGAAGTGAAGAACTCAAGTTATTGTCATTATGTTCGACCTCCCATTGACAAGTAAGTTTCACACTTTTATCTGAAGCATCCAGAAACATCTAACTTCACACTGCGCGCCTGTTTCTCAAACAAAATCCGGGGTTGTTTCAAGTAAGGTTATAAAACGAGCTCACCTTTTGGTTAGCGAGATGTCAAAGTCTTTTTAACTGTTCGCGTTTTTGACAGCCTTCGATAAAGTTTGAAGAAGCCAGGCCTATTTAGCTTACTTCCGGCGCTATTTTGCTACAGTTGCACGACAAAGAGACTAGCCACAATTTAAAGGCAGGATTATGACGTCAAGACGCACCCCAAACAGTTCAGTTCAGTTCATATATTTTAAATTCACAACATACAATTTATAATTGACTATACCAACAGATAACTAAACTACAAGGAATAAGATAATATTATGAAAATTAATACATTGATACGGAAAATTAATACAATATACAAGTACGAGATAAATTGTATGGAGGGAATTACTTAAAGGAGGAGCTCTCTCAATAGGTAAACTAATCGAGGAGAGAGCCCCCCCTATCTTACGATAATTTCAAATGATTATGGTTGGATTTAAATGATTCCGAGAAATATACGCATTTGGTTTTCATACAATAAAATTAGAAATTGTCAAAGTATCAAAAATAGTTCAGAGTTATTGATTGACCTTGTTCAGTAAGTAAATTTTCAGTTGTTTTTTGAAGGATATTTTTGATGGAGCATTTCAGAGTTCCACAGGTAATGAATTCCAGAGTTTAGCACCAAGATATCGAATTGACTTTAGACCATATTGAAGACTGTTCATTCGAGATAAGTATAGATCACCTTGACTGGCCTGTCTAGTGGCATATTGATGAACAGATGAGTTGAGTAGAAAGAAGTTGTGAAAGCAACTAGGTGAAGTTTTATTAACAGAGTCGAAGACAAAGGTTAAAAGTCTGAGTTCAAATATCTCAGAAAGTTTGAGAAGTTTAAGATCTTTAAAGATCGGAAGAGAGGGTGACAAGCGAGGCTGAAATGAGATAGCTCTAACTGCTTTTTTCTGTAATTTAAAAATTGGATCAACGTATGATGCATATGTTTGACCCCAAACAATAAGGCCATACTGTAAGAAGGACAGGAACAAAGCATTGTACAAGCAAAGCAAAACATCTAATGGAAGTAAGTTCCTAATTTTATAAAAGATTCCACAAGTTCTGGCTAATTTTTTAGAAAGTTCACTAAGATGGTATTTCCAGCTTAGATGTTCATCTAAGAGGAGTCCCGAATTTAACAAATTTGACCCCCCTATTTTAATGGTAGAATCAGAAGGAATATTCCTAGAAGAAGATCGACCTCATCTTCAAAACCAAATAGAAAATCCGATGCTTGTAAACATTGCTTGGGAAGTTCTACCAACAGTAAAGGTTTTACTACTCTTTTGTCGCTTGTGTTGGGATGAGGAAGATGGGATCCTAGAGATGGGCTAGGAATAAGCTTGTAAGATATTTCATATGTCCAGACTTGCTTTAGTGACTGTCGAAATGCATTTATTTGCACTCATGCTCGTTCGGATTTTGGTAAGTCGATCAAAGGAAAGGACAATGATTTATGCCAACAAAAGTGCCAAAATACAAAATCTAGCCCATGTTGATGAATATTTAAAACTTGTCTTTACATATATTTGCTCCTTTCTTATGCCAATTCATTAATTGTGTTATGCTATTTTTATTCCTCAGCTTCAAGACTTTGCAATTTGGCAGTTTTGAAGAAATAATGGTAGGCGTTCGCATGCTCATAGTTATCTGAAGTATTTTTGATCTCTTTAGCCTCTATTAGCATACCTGGTGAGCCAGAAAAAAGTTTCCACTTGCGACAGGCCAGGATAAATCATACATTGGACCAGTTTCAAATATTTTTGATTTAATCTTTTATTAGTATCCTATGTTATTCTTGGTTGGAAAACTTGATCGATGTTTTTTTATCGTTTTCAGTGTTTTTCGAAAACTAACATTTTAGGAAACTCGCTTCTAGCTCTAAAAACTGAATATGAAAAAATTTGCAAAAATCCCAGTATCGAATTCAGGCTTTCTGCTAATGATTAAGGTAACTCTGCTTTCCGCTCTAGTGCACAGCGAAATGCCGTTTTGCAAAACCACTCTCCTCAGAAAACAGTTAATTTCTCCAATATTATTCGGCCTATCGAAAAGCAGTAAAAAGGATGTTGTTCTGTATAATATGGGCACTCGAAAGATGTATAAATCGCAATGTTTCCGTCAACCCTGGTTTCGCAAATCCTAGTTCAAATCTTTTTGGTAATTTCAGAAAAGTGGATTTATCTCCAAAACTACTCGAAAAATTTTCGATTTTTTTTCGTTCCATCTTTAGCTAGGTTGTTGATCTACAACTTTGCCAAGTCTGATTGAAAAAGCTAGGCTAAATTTCCTGCAATCGAATTTCGTATTTCTGTTTACTTTTCGACTGCGAAATGGAGAAACCTTGGTCAACAGATTACCATGCTATGAAGCACGCTTGCAAAAGCTCAGGCTTGAAATAACTTTCAGAAGTTTTTCCATTGGCAAACAAATGAACGTCATCTTTTGGGAATACCTTACGCAGGTCCCAAAAGACATCTTTAGTGCGCTTGTAAAAGTATCATTTGCATCTATTGATTAGAAATTACTGATTTTTACCGGCAACTTCACGAAACTATGCTTTGGGTGCCTTTCGAGACTTTCGTAAGCATTCACAGATTATCAATTTCTTTTAGAGTCAACAATGAGCATAGATCTTAAATCAAGAACTAATTTTTTTGCAAAAAACATTCTACGGGCGTTCAAATCGTTCTGCATGGGCTAAACTGTTGACCAACGCTTTTCCCCTTCGATGTCGAAAAGTAAACAGAAATGTAAAATTCGATTGCAGGAAATCTAGCCTAGCTTTTTCAATCAGACTTGGGCAGACCCTCGATACATCAGAGAATGAAATACTAATAATAGAAAGAGAGCTATTATGATCTCTGATTAATCAATATCAAAGTAACTACTAATCAACAGCTCTATCAGAGTAATCATTAGTCAGAAACAACTGAAAATACCATGAATAGCAAGGAGAGTCATGATCTCCGATTCATCAATATCAGAAATTTCATGTGGTACGTCATAGGAAAGAAAACGAGAGATTGAGAGAATCTAAGGGTGGACAGGGTGGACAGGGTGGACGGGTGGACGAGTTGCACGTGGTACGTCATAGGAAAGAAAACGAGAGATTGAGAGAATCTTAGGGTGGACAGGGTGGACGGGTGGACGAGTTGCACGTGGTACGTCATAGGAAAGAAATCGAGAGATTGAGAGAATCTTAGGGTGGACAGGGTGGACGGGTGGACGACTTGCACGTGGTACGTCATAGGAAGGAACATGAGAGATTGAGAGAATCTTAGGGTGGACAGGGTGCACGGGTGGACGAGTTGCACGTGGTACGTCATAGGAAAGAAAACGAGAGATTTTAGAGAATCTTAGGGTGGACAGGGTGGACGAGTTGCATGTGGTACGTCATAGGAAAGAAAATGAGAGACTGAGAGAATCTAAGGGTGGACAGGGTGGACGGGTGGACGAGTTGCACGTGGCACGTCATAGGAAAGAAAACCAGAGACTGAGAGAATATAAGGGTGGACAGGGTGGACGGGTGGACGAGTTGCACGTGGTACGTCATAGGAAATAAAATGAGAGACTGAGAGAATCTTAAGGTGGACAGGGTGGACGGGTGGACGAGTTGCATGTGGTACGTCATAGGAAAGAAAATGAGAGACTGAGAGAATCTTAGGGTGGACAGGGTGGACGGGTGGACGAGTTGCATGTGGTACGTCATAGGAAAGAGAAGGAGAGATTGAGAGAATCTAAGGGTGGACAGGGTGGACGGGTGGACGAGTTGCATGTGGTACGTCATAGGAAAGAAAATGAGAGACTGAGAGAATCTTAGGGTGGACAGGGTGGACGGGTGGACGAGTTGCATGTGGTACGTCATAGGAAAGAAAACCAGAGACTGAGAGAATCTAAGGGTGGACGGGTGGACGAGTTGCACGTGGTACGTCATTGGAACGAAAATGAGAGACTGAGAGAATCTAAGGGTGGACAGGGTGGACGGGTGGACGAGTTGCACGTGGTACGTTTATTGCACGTGTGATCACTCCAGTTTTAATGCGGAAGTGAATTTCTAGAGTTATTGTCTATTTCTTTGCACATTGTTCACCAATAAAAAACTTGAGATTAACACAGTTTCATGGACTGAGTCGGTACATTTCACGAACCACATTAATTGTATTTTATAACCCATGATGTTTTTAAAACGAAAGTTTTATTTCCAATTCATCTAATCCAAAGGTATAGTTTTTGTTTATCATTTGTCTCTTTCTTCTTTTTTAGGGACAAAATCAAATTACTAATAAATTATTTATGATTGATAAAGTAAAAAATTTAGAAACATTTAGCCTCAAAACATGCTGTATCCAAAAATATTTATTACTACTTAATGGGAACATTCTAGCTCGAGAAGCTTTTTAGATGAAAAAGAATATTGACCATTATAGATCGTATTGACAAGTATAATGTCGCTTTGGCGAAAACTTTGAGTTTCTGGTCTTTTTTGTAAATTTGGCGGACAAAGGTAGAACTGCTTATGTTAAAATTTGGAGATACTGGTCTTTTGTTCTTAACCCTATCAAATTCCCCCCCCCCCCTAGTAGACTTTTTGTTATAACTCTGCCAGGAGAACAACTATGGCCCGGAAACTTTCTGACTTTTTGCTGCTACGTACTATGCAACGACTCAAAAAGTTTTATAAAAATATTTTGACAAATGAGGGGGAGGGAGGCAATTTTCTGGAACTGACTCAGTCAAAATCGTCAATTCTCGAATATTAATTTTCGTGAAAAAAATAGCAAAATCGCAATAGTTTGGAAATATATTTTGCTGGGTAATTTTATTTGATGTAATCTATGATGATTTTCATGTTTGGATGGAAATTGTACTCAAAATTATATTTTATCGCATTTTTCCTGATTTTGATCGACTTTGTCACTTTTCTTGACCACACAAGGAAAAATGCTGACACGAGCAACAGAAGCAATAATGACGACGAATTTTAGGTTAATTTTCATATTCTCATAAAGTACATGCCTGTGGCTGTTAGTACACCAAATCTGGTTGCTCTACCTATTTCCCGGCAAGAGTTAAGTAAAGGGGGGGGGGCTTTGTTGCCCCGTTACAACCAAGATACACGTTATTTTTATAAGAAACTTGGATCAGCACTTAGTACTAAAAGTTTCTTAATTTCGCATGAAAATGTCGGTGTTTTAGTAGTAAAAGTTTCTTAATCAGTTTCTTATCTTGTGGGCCTAAAATTGCGGTATTGTTCGAAGTTGAGCCTTCTTCTCGAGAAAGGGCTTCCATTTTGCATTGACATTGTCATCAAGAAGAAGCCATGCACATCAAGGCAAAAATTTACCAATTTTGCAGTTAAAAGTCAAGAAAAGACGAATGTACCTTTGTTAGAAAGACATAGAATAAGAGAGACACAAAGAAATAAAGTTTTAGAGTTTCTTAACTGTTCTTGAGCGTAGTACTAGAGTTTCTTAATTTTTTGGTCATCGTAGTACTAGTTTCTTATAAACCAGTTTCTTATAAAAAACGTGTAGTACGTGTCAGATAGCCCAACCACTATAGGGTTGATTTTGGCGAACAAAAGTAGCACCAGCAGCTTACAGGTAAATTTTAGGATTTTGATTGGATAGGAGGTCAGACAATTTGATTTCTAGGACAAATTGACTTTAAAAAAGGAAGACTGATTTTAAGATTTCACATTTGTTTCAATGCAGTCAGTGAAAAAAAGTCAATGAAACTTGATGTAAGCGTAGCAAGTAAGAATGGTGGCCGGGGGGGGGCTTGGCTTGCCCCAGGGAAATTTTTCATGGCCACGCCCTTTACATAATTGGAAAGCGCCCCAGTCCCGGAAGTATTCATATTCCTGGATACGAATAAAGAGTTTCTCAGATTTAATTTTTCAATATTATCCCTTATATTACCCGGGGAGGGGGTACTTGACCAGTTTTTGGTCGGGAACTTGCCGTTAAAGCTTCAAAAACATACCCGTTCCTTATACCAATTTTCCGAAAAAGTATACCCGACCTTATACCAATTTTCCAAAAAAGTACACCCGACCTCATACCAATTTTCCGAAAATTTATATCCGACCTTATACTTATACCAAAATCGTGAAAATCGATACCGTTCCTTATACCAAAATTGATACCCTTCCCGATGGCACGTCCCCGTACCCAAAATATGTGAAGCACCCCCCTCCCCCGGGTTATATTACTCCTGTTTCTTGACTGTATGATAATCTGAAAGTCAAAGGTTCAAATCAAAAGTTCCTTACAAAAATACATGCATACATTTCCACTGCATTGACTAAGAATTGCACAGGAAAGCTACTATTTCAATGGTTGAAAGGAAATTTTTCATGCTGTCGGCTTTATCTTTAGATATCTATAAAATAAGGGCTAATTCAAGCCTACTACACGCATTTTTTTATAAGAAACTAAGAATTTTGGCCAGTCTGAAAGTTTCTTAAAATTATCAGATTTTCAGTACACGTATTTTTTGTAAGAAACTAAGAATTTCGTCCAGTACTGACAGTTTCTTAAAATTATCATATTTTGAGTACTCAAAGTTTCTTACGAGTCTCTTGGAGGTTCAAAAAAATTTTCATGTTCACTGCATGTGCCCTTGTGAACACTTCAAAACAATATTTTTGTAGCCTTTCCAATGTTTAGACATTACTCCAGTACCTTATGAGTAATATTATACAGGAAACAAGTGAAATTAAAGTAGAAATATATCAAGGATTTTCATGCAAAAGCATCCCTTGCTTCGTAACTTCTGTCTTCCTGGCGAAAAGAAATGCGTCCCGAGACAGAGACCTGACCAGTGTTACTAGAATGCAATGATGTACCACGTGCAACTCGTCCACCCGTCCACCCTGTCCACCCTAAGATTCTCTCAATCTCTCGTTTTCTTTCCAATGACGTACCATGTGCAAGTCGTCCACCTGTCCACCCTGTCCACCCTAAGATTATCTCAATCTCTCCTTTTCTTTCCTATGACGTACCACGTGCAACTCGTCCACCCGTCCACCCTGTCTACCCTAAGATTCTCTCAATCTCTCGTTCTCTTGCACCCTTAGATTCCTTCAATCTCTGCTCGAAATCAATGCTCCAAAATGATTGAGCTATTGATAAATCATGACTATCCAAGTGATCAATCAGAGATTAGTGATCAATCATGATAAACTGGAATGAAATGTTGGTCTCCTCAATTTCTATTAGTAGGATTTCATTCTTTGATATATCGAGGAATAGCCGGAATTTGGAAATGGATTGTGTCGCACGAGCGGTCATTTGACCATTGCACAACTTTAGCATCACTTTTATCAATACAAAGACTTCTAGTTTTTAACATTTCTTTGAAGTGATACTTGCTAGCTACAGTAGTAGTTTGTGCACTTAGGGAATTAAACGATATTTCTGACTAGCGCGTGTAGATTTAGGACTTTTTGATGCAAAGATCTACTACTTAATTCGCTACATGCACAAACTACAGTAGGTAGCAAATATCATTTCAAAGAAATGATAAAAAACTGAAAAATTTTGAAATGATAAAACTGATACTAAAGTTGTGCAGTCAGTTGCCAACCGCTCGCCCTTGCGACATAATCCATTTCGAAGTTAAAAAATTAAATCAAAAATATTGGTCCAGCGTATGATTTATCCTCGCCTGTCTGAAGTGGGAACTTTTTTCTGGCTCACCACCCAGTAGTAGGAAAATTGCTTGTTAATGCAAGAGATATTGCTCGGTTGAAGTATTAATTGAACATCTGAAGAGCACCACCATGCAAAAGTTTGGCGAGAATCTTTTGCCATTTTTTCACAATCTTCAGACGAACGGGGCACAATTTTTTTGGGACACCCTGTAAAGCCATAAATTATAAACGGGATGCACTTGCTCGCATTTCAGGTGTTAGTGTCTCGAATAGACATTTAAAGTGGCAGCATTGAATAAGTATTTCATTCACAGTGAAGGTGTCCAGAATTTTAGTGCACTGATCATGTGCTCAATTTTTCTGGAAGAATATTACTCATATTTTGATAATTTTTGTTTATTTGATATTTTACGACTGATTTTGGAAAGAAGGTACTCCCGGTACCCGGGGGGGGGGGGTACTTGACTAGGGAAGTGACGGGGGTGTGCGGAAAACGTCTCCACACCCTGCACCCTGTCGCATAAAAAATAGGCCAAAAGTATACCCTGTCGCATAAAAATTTTGCAACTCAAATATAGTGTAGAACGCAATTTTTGCTTGTGATACCCTGTCGCATAAAAATTCTGCATCTCAGATATAATGTAGAACGCAATTTTTGCTTGTGATACCCTGTCACATAAATTTTTTACCTATTATAATACCCTGTCGCATAATTTTCGTTAGAAAAGGACACCCTGTCGCATAATTTTCGTTAGAAAAGGACACCCTGTCGCATAATTTTTACCGTAAAAGGACACCCTGTTGAGCGGCACATCCCGTCAGGTCAAGTATGGGAGTGCCCCCCCCCCCGGGTCCCGGTACTCCCCTTCTGCCAGCTCTTCGTGCCTTGGAGAAGAAGTTGTAATCAGAATGAAGTCGCTTTTTTAGTTTTTGGTTAGTAAAGGACTGTGTAAATTTCATTTGACAATTCTAGAAACAATTCCTTTATTATTTCAAATATTTATCTTTGCAGACTATTGGATATCATTATGGTCAAGGCGTTTTTCAGAGTTTATTGAAAGGAAATGCATTGCCGGACATGCTATGTGACCAAGAGCGAAAGAAAGTTAAAGTAAGTGAATCAGTTGTACTTGCAAGTTGAACCAGCTTAAAATAAGCGAGGTTTTGAAATGGGGCCTTGTAATTGGTCAATTCATAATCAATCCAATAAATCGAATGCATTGGATTGGTTGAAAGTTAACCTATTTTAGATAAAGCTGGTGTAAATGTGTCAGTGTGTGTGAATGGAGTACCGGGTGTCCCAAAAAAATGTATACAGATTTGGTTGACTCCAGCGATGTGAATTTAGCTTTAATCAATGGCTAATCACTCTTAAAATGTTCCTCGATAGTTAACTCGAACAAAGATACCTCGTTTGTTGGTATTGATGCTTTGAGAGCAGAAAAATCAATCTTGAAAGCTCAAATTTGCGTCCACTTGCAAACCAGAGCTTTGGCATTATGGCCTAAGCAAATTCCTTAAGCACATCGAAATTAAGAACTGAAATTAATGAAAAATTAAGAAACTTCCGAATGGGTGACTGATATGGCACGCGAAAATCACAAAAACCCGATAATCCTAGTTTATCACTGATAAACTAGGATTATCACTTTGATAAACTAGGTTTATCACGATAAACTGGGTTTATCATCTGATAAACTGAGATTATCAACATTTCTTCGATAAACTGGGTTTATCAAAGTGATAAGCTAGGTTTATCAACCAAAAATTTGATAAACTAGAATCATCAACTGATGAACTAGGTTTATCGAATTCTGTTGTTTATGAAATTATCTCGTACCTTTTGTTCGTAAACAAGACGCGCTTCAAACGCGGGTGCGTGTTCATGTTTTTTATTGTTGCAATTCCGGCCTAGCAACGGTCTAGCCAAGGGTATCATTTTTGACAATATTGGTCTAGCGAACGGTCATTATGTCATATTTGATACAAATTTAAATGTTGCGTATTGGCCCAGAGAATGGTCGAAATTGGTCTAGTCAAGGGTGCCATTTTCGTAAAAATTGGTCTAGCCAACAGTACCATTTGAATATGCTCGCGGCAGACCCCTTCCCAAAATTTAGCCAAGAACCCCCCCCCCCCCCCCCCCCCTCACCCGTGTTCCGCACATATTTGGTTTGAACGCCAAAACATGAACGCGCACCCGCGTTTAAAATGCGTCTTGTGTACGAACATTAGGTACCAGATAATCTCATAAACAACAGAATTCGATAAACCTAGTTTATCAGCTGATAATCCTAGTTTATCAAATTTTTGGTTGATAAACCTAGTTTATCACTTTAATAAACCCAGTTTATCGAAGAAATGTTGATAATCTCAGTTTATCAGTTGATAAACCCAGTTTATCGTGATAAACCTAGTTTATCAAAGTGATAATCCTAGTTTATCAGTGATAAACTAGGATTATCAGGTTTTTGTGATTTTCGCGTGCCATAGACTGAGGGGTGACTTTTGGAAAACAGAATAACACAATATCTAATATTGTTCAAATTTGATCAAGGTTATCGTTAATTTATACGTTGTGCCTTAAGAAATTGCTTAGGCCAAAAGGCTAAAGCTCTGGTTTGCAGGAAGAGGCAAATTTGAGCTTTCAAGATTAACATGTCTGCTCTCAAAGTACCAATATCAACAAACGAGGTGTCTATGTTCAAGTTAGCTATCAAGGAACATTTTTAGCGTGATTAGACATTGATTGAAGCTAAATTCACAGCGCTAGAATCAACCATATCCGTAAACACTTTTTTGGGACACCTGGTATAGCTCTTATTTTCTAGTTGTGCAGGGTATGAGAGATATAAACAGGTACTGGTGTTGTCTTAAGTAAAGGAGTGACCATCGTTGGTTAGAATCCGCAGTTGTGCTTGATTGCCGCAGCTTTGTTCTTTTGCGGAGAGAAGCATTTTCGTTATCTCCTCTGCAGAACTATGGAAATTATTCCTCCGCAGGTAATCTTAGTTGCAGTGCTCCTCCATAGAAGCTTATCAGCAGTGTCTAATTGCCCATGGAATGACACGTAGTAGTTGCTCCAACAAGAAATTCACAAGTTTGAAAGTTCCTTATACGGAGAGTACTTGGTAAATTGGAATGAATCAGCATTAATTGATAGCCGAAATGCTGAAGTATTTTGTGTGTGATCTGTCTTCTACTTTTCCCGGGGGTGAAGCTACCCAAAACCGGGGTACGGGGACTTGTAGACCCCGGTTTTGGGTCATAAATTCCGATCAGTCCCCAGTTTTGGGTCATAAATTTCTCACAATCCCCGGTTTTGGGTTATAAATTCATACCAACACCTTTTTTTCAGGAAGATCCTATCATCCTCGGTTTTGTGTAGGAATTCTACCACTCCTTACTTGTTCAACGCAAACTAAAGTTTAAGCTCATCTCTATAAGAGGTCTGATTAGTTACTGATGCTTATTGCTTGACAACTCACGCCAATTCATTTTTTGTTTTTACTAATAAAGCAGTTTTCGAAGTCTTTTGAAGTTTATAATATCACATGGTTTGACACTACTTGTGAAGTGGAGCATATATTCCCTGTTCTCTTTGATAACAAAGTCTTTGCTGCAGTAACTTCTCCTTTGGAGCATTTCTGCTCTTGTTAATACACCACATTATATGCACTCTACTATAAATTAGTGACTGTTATCTGCCTGCTCTGCCTGATGCTTCGCCAACCATCGTTGTCGTTCTACCATGGCATGAAATCATATCAATGCTGGATGGGATATGTGTGTTTGACACATACATACCCCAAAGGCCAAGCCAACAAGTCTCTACTGTGGTTCTCTGAGGTTTCAGGTTGATAGTATTATTAATCCACACTATTTTCAAGTTCATTGAAATATTCAAGATTACTCCATCAAATAACATCAGATGAGATGAAATCTTCAGTAAAAGCCTTCTTTCGTTGCTTTCAGACAATTGCCTCAATCAGTTGTGAAAAATTCTGAAAAATTTTGCTCGGTCATTTTCGAATGACCTCGCTTTCGCCCTAAAGGGCGCGAAACTAAACTTGTTGTTGTTGTTGTTATGTCGTTGTAAATTTTGAAAACTTGAAAACTGGAGAGATGGCAAAATTACAAAAGGCGAAAGATAGCAATGCCACACACCAGGGAGGGTATGCCTCCGCTTTTATTGTATTATAAGTTCAAATTATGCCATAACTGAACAGGATGTTTGCTGTTACACTCACACTAAAGGGGAAGTATGTAAATTAATTAGGCCTCCTCTACTAGCCTATACTATAGGCCTGCCCTTGGGCGTTACCTCAACCTCAGATTTCTTTGGCTGCCAGATCTTGCCTCATTATTGATTAAGCAAACAGAGAGGCGAGAGCTCAATAATTGTTGTCAAAACAGTATAACAGATGGTTATTATCTTGATCAGCAAGCATGGTGAATCCCTCTCCATCTCATCAAGCTTATTCATGAAAGGCGCACTACTATTGATGACGATTTCTTGTGCAGTTTTTGTACACACATGGAATAATCTTGCAGGTTGCTGTGTTTGTTGTGATATTTAGACATTTAGATATGTAGTAAAGCACTAAAGTAAATATTAATCAAGCAAATAGAAAAAACGAATACAGCACAGTGTTGACCAAAGTGGCCCACTGTCACTGATTAAGCTCTGCATTTGCTCATAATTATATTATTGTATATAGATTGGGATATACCTGTTGACCCAAGAATTTGCTGTTTTGTTCTATGTATGTATGTATTTTTTAGAATTTGGCCTTGCTATGAATTAAAATTTGATGTAACATGAATTTAGGAAAAAATAATCAGTTTAATTACAAGTGTACCATATAATATAAAAGTTAAAACTTGAACCTAAAAATAGCCCCAATTGAAAATGGCAGGGATAAGCATTAAATGATCAGTGCAACCTTGTTTCCATAATGGTCCCTCAAAATGATCCATAATAGTTTGGCTCAGCGCATTACTTTTTGTACAGAACACATTTGTAGAGCTTCTACACAGTTTGAATCGGTTTGAATTAGGAAGAAAGGTTTTTTCATGTGAAATATGTTGCATGTGTGGGATTACAGGAATTCCACAATTTTTGGTATTTCATCATAAAAGTTACCCCAGTTTTGGGTGGTCTTTTCAAAATATTCTCCCCAGTTTTGGGTACTCTTGCCTAGATGACCTACTTTTTATGAGCTTTTGAAATATGGGTAAAATTTAATTTATGATATAAGAATCGGTTACTTTGAAATGTGTGGAATGGGACCTGATAATCTTGATCAAATCTGACTTTTTTACAGTGATTTACACGACCGTCTGTTTTCAAAGCCTCATTTTCCTGTAGATACAGCTGGTAATGAACTGGTTTTACTCCATTTATGTATTTTATTATATGATACATTTAGCGCCATATGAGTTTTATCTAAGTATTGCATTCAGAACGTCCGGGGTTGGTACGATTGATGAGAAAATACAAGATTATACTATTAGGAATGGTGTGCCGTACTTCTTTCCACCATTTTTCATCTCTTCTCTTCGAAATTACTACAGGTTCCAAATCTTTAAAAAGGTTGGTGTAAAATTTAATGACGTACTTTTTTGAACTGAATGACTTCAAAGAAATTTTAGCTATTTCGCTATAATTCTACCTTTGGACTTTTCTGAAATTTTCAATATTTCAAGATTTAGAGTGTTTTTCTTCTTTTTCAAGAATTCAAGAAACATTTTCAAAAAAACTGAAAACTATCGTAATTTCTAAAGTGTTTGACGCAGCATGAAATAGTTTTCAAGAATGCCATAGTTTAGGAATGTCTACGATATGGTATCAAGCAAAAGTCTTTCGAGCTTCTGGTTTGCCGTTTAGAAATTTGATGACGTCATGTCCTCAAATGAGTTAGAATACAAAATGCGCTGTAATTTCGAAAACTATTCAAAAGTTCTGAAAAGTCCAACGGTGGAATTATATGTAAATAGCTAAAATTTCTTTCAAGCCATTCAACTAGAATAAATAGGTTATAGAATTTTACACCCACCTTTTTATGCTGATTTAAAGATTTGGAACCTATGCCGGAAATTACGCATTCAAATAAGTGACTTGTGCGCTTTGACGTCATCACGCGCAAAGATTTCCTACAGATCTTTGCACTGGATGACATCACTATGCACAAATTGCTTATTTGAATGTGTCATTTAGCAATGGAAAGGCGAGAAATGGTGGAACAAAGTGCGATACACCACTCCTAACAGTATGATCTTGTATTTTGTTATTAATCATATCAACCCCGGACTTGTCCTTTAACGTTATTACCTTTTTTAACCCTTCCGCTATATCTTTCTGACCTTCCGGTATGATTACTCGCGATCAACCCCCCCCCCCCCCCGTCAGGCTACAGATGCCACTTCATTTATTTTGCCTTCGTTATTTCTACAGCAAGGAGTTGGTCCTGTGTCACCATCTTTCACAGCTCTTGCAGAACTGGTGTCTCGTATTCATCCTCCAACCTCAAGATCATCTTCTGATTGGCTAAGCAAAGACCAATCCATTTCAAACTTATTGCATTCAAATGCAAAATATAGTGATTATGATGAGGCTGATGCTGATGTTTATCTTGCCCGTCGTGCACGCTCCGGTTCGCTATCTGATCAGGATCTACACGACCGAGATTTTCTTAGTGGCGGGGATGAGGCCGGCTATGAGGTAAGATGGAATTCTACTTGTTACTGAGGTATTAATGGTTTTAAAATTGGAAATGATAAAGAAAGGTTTCTAGCGTTGTATCGTGGTGGCTCATCTCAAAACCAAGTTAGGCCTAAAATTCACCGTATATAAATTTTGTTGACCTACCTCGTGCTGAAGGCTCGTGATATCTACAACTAACTTTGATCTACAATCGTGATAGTGCGACGAAACGTATATTTGGTGATTTCACGTTGATCTTTACAGCAGTTACTGGTGAGTTACTAACTTATTTCTTTCCTTTCAGGTTTCAAGATTAATTCGGCTTTCTCTTGCAGGAATTAAAAGTTTTTCTCTTGTTACAGGTTTATTTTGGTTGTTGTTTCTTTTACAGGAGTTAACAAGTCTTCTTTCTACTGATTTCGGTATTTTTGTTGCGTTTATGGGTTTAGTATGATGAGTCCTTTATTTAAGGCTATTTTCAAATTTTGTACCACGAATCATTTGTTTAAATACACCTCAGAAAACGAACGTGATAATGTCAATCACCATAAGGGGCAGTACCCAACAAAATACGGAAACGAATTAGCTAAGAGTCACGATACGTTGTATTTATATCTTTCTGCATTTTGAAAACTGTTAATAGCGTTGTTTATCTATAAGACAACACGGTCAACCCTCTAGAGAAAAAGAGAAGGATACAGAGAAAATTTGAATATGACACAAGGACCCTTTCTTTCAAACATTACTTGATTTTGGTATTGCTGGAGAAGAAAAGAAATGCTGTTTTTGAAGCAACCACTTATTTGGCCTTTCCTCTGCCATAAATCAGCAACCACTTCAAACAAGTTGAAGCTACAGCTCCTCCACAGCAGAGAAATTATTATTCGAACAATTTTCTATTTTAGATTTTCGTTTTGACATCATATGTTGTAAATATTTTAACAGTATATTCCTTAAATTGTAAGATTTTTGACGGAGGGCCCCTTGTAAATCAGCCTTTGCTGAAGGGTTACCCTACTATAAATAGATGAAATGAAATGAAAATGAAATGAAATGACACACACATGGAGCACAATTTTTTGGGACACCCTGTATTGACTCGCCAACTTTCAAAATGATTGATTTGATTGATTGATTGATTGATTTGATTGATTGATTGATTGATTGATTGATTTATTTATTTATTGTATTTCCCTAGTCTGAAGATATAGCTAGGCTGAAGCAGATGAGAAAGAAAGCGTCAATACTCACCAACTTTTAAAATAATTGATTTGATGGATTTGATTGATTTGATTGATTTGATTAATTTGATTGATTGATTGATTGTATTTCCCTAGTCTGAAGACATAGCTAGGCTGAAGCAGATGAGAAAGAAAGCGTCAATATTAATGCGAACGAACAGTAACGTTGTTTGATTAATCAGTGTTTATTTGTGAATGTCGATTGCTTGCACACATTGTTTGAGGTCCAGCATGAAGTGAGTTATGAAGCGAGTTAAAGTTAGTTGACGGAGATAAGTAGCTAAGTCAAGAGCTGTATATGCATTTTGCCTATTGTATTTGATGATTTCGACGCGTATGTGAACATTGTTTAGCTAGATGAACAATAGAATTTGTAGGTGTTTCTTTGGCCTAATTACCTCTCCTTGAGCTCCGTCAACTAACTTTTAATGCAGTCAGTAAGTTAGTTTCGTTTTCAATATATAATCGCAGAATGTCGCAGAATGTCGCAGAGTGTCGCAGCGAATCGCAATTAGTCACAAAAAGTTGCAATATGTAAGACTCGAGGAAAGGTTTCCTTATAGTCGCAAAAATTAGAAGTAGTTTTATTTACATGAAATTTGACCCAAAAGTGAGATCACTGCCAGAAACAATACAGATATGATTGGATAATGAAGTTCCCCCCCCCCCTGGGGTCTCAATGCAGTTGTCAATTTTTGTCGCCCGTTATGGCCATAGGTTTCCACTTGCGTGAAAATGTTGAAATTCAGAACTTGTTACAAAAGGCATCAAATTCGTTGACAAGCCTACTTGCTGACTTGAACAATTAATGAAATCCCGAAAGTTGCAGCATTACATTCAGTTTAGCTTCATTTTACAATTATAAGCCAAAAACTCATTCGAGCATGTACAAGGGATAAGACATAGGACACTTCAATTGCCAAAGCTCGAAGTATGGGTCAAGTCCTGGTGACAGTTTTGCGTTAAGGGTATTCAATGATAAACAAACAACAGTAATTAAAACTGTTTTTCTTTGAAAAAAACGGTTCACCGTTGAGTGTGTGACTTGTTTGCCCTTCGGCCGTAATGGGCAACACTCGAAGAAAATGCCGTTTTACCCCCAACCCAACCTCAAAATCGTTTAAAATCATTGTGTAGAGTTTTTGTAAAAACTAAGCACTCTCTGATTGATGTTTTTCTCCATTAGTTGGTGATATAAGATGGCGACTTGAAAATTAATATCTCTTTGAGGATCTAGTTCAAAATTCGCGACGACATGGGCATAATGGACGACACCAATCTATACCTCTATGCTAAACAAAACAGAAATTTTGTCTCACTTTGCAATTTCAGAATCAAAAAAGTTTATTTTAGTATAGATACTTTATTTATAACGCATTTAATCATTTGACACCAAGCTAGATTGTTATATTCCTCTTGTTATTTGAATTTTCTTATTGTTCATAAATGGGTTGGTTTGGAATGGGTATTGAAAGTGTTTATGAGAAATTACAAGTATATTCAAGAATGGAGTCTTCTTGGTTCTTGTTTTCTTTATCGAAGTGACCAACAAGGGCAGATTTTGTAATACAATAGCATGAGCTGCTTTTGTCGACACCTCAATTCAAAGCGATTAGCGATCACAAACAAAGGAAATTCTCTCAACCAGTAATTCAAAACAAACAAAGCTGCAAACGTTTCTCGGAAACCCAGGTAGCTAGCACGCTCGTTGTGCCTTCCAGAAATTATCTTTAAGGGCAAACATGAGCATAGATCGAAAGAAGAAGGATATATCTACACATCTGCCGCGGGCATTTTATTTCTTTGGTCCAGAAGCTGAGCAGTAAATGTTTTGATAACACCCAAAAAAATAAGAAAATTGAATCGCCTCCTAAACGGCTTGTGAACCAAACAAATAAAATGCCCGCGGCAGATGTGTAGATGCATCCTTCTTCTTTCGATCTATGCTCATATTTGCCCTTGAAACCAATTTCTGGAATGCACAACGAGCGAGATAGCTACCTGGGTTTCAAAGAAACATTTGCGGCTTTGTTTGTTTTGAATTGCTGGTTGAGAGAATTTTCTTTGTCTGCAATCCCTAATGACCCTAATCGCTTTGAATTGAGGTGTTAACAAAAGCAACTCATGCTATTGTATTACAAAATCTGCCCTTGTTGAAGTGACCAGATTATTAACAAACGTTTCATTTGCAGATACCTTTTCATTTGTGCCCCGTGTGTGATTAGTTCACCGATTACATTATTTTTATATTAGGGATTTTATATTTTATGACAAAAATTCGTCAAAGGTTTCTTGCAAGAGCAAGCAGACGAAGGGGTCGGAGCTTTGATGAATTATAATAAGAATGTTTACATTTATATGTTGTTTAAATTTGTATGGGGGTTACCTCTGCCATAGTGAATTTTTTGCCCAATCATAACAGTATCATAGCCTGGTAAAAAAGATATCAAATCATAGCTACTAGGCCGTTTTTCAAACCGACTGGTTTCAGGTGCACTCTAAATTTTGACTTTGCGAACTCGTATCTCCGGTGGTTGGTGGTGGACCATTTTGAAATACAAGGTACATGCATTTAACTTTAACATCAATTAATTTAACTGTATCGTGCTCGGAAAGTGCCGATACCTTATCGTATTGTTCTCCAGTCAAAGTGGGGTACTTTTTTTTAGAAACCTGGTTGTTAAAATGTTTAAGAACTGAACTTTAAAAACCTTAGCGGGATGTACGATTAAAATTTTGTCCCGAATAGGCCGTGCGCTACCTAACGTGTACAGTTTTAAAACTTGCTGTAATTTATAGATTCTTTCCTTTCCTGGAAAATGTAACATTCATTCCTATCAAGAAGAGGGCATGGTTTTGGGCGGTATTGGCTCTTCCTTTGACAGGAAATACCGTAATCAACACGACACACAAGACATTTTGTGAATATCCGCCATTACGGCCCGTTTGTTGTTGTTGTTGCATCAACTCTGCCCTTACCTCTTCAAAGCTTCACGTCCGATTCAATGCCTTGGTGACAAAGTGATTCAAGTTTATGTTTTCGCTCAGTTTGCTACTTTAAGCACAAAGTCAAGGCACAGATTTTCCTCGGAGCTTTGGTAATCTAACTGAGGTAAGTTTTGCTTGAAGCTTTGCGTGCAGAACAACAGCTGCGACACGTCTATCTTTGTCATCGTACATTTAGAACATTTAGGCCATTCATTTCGTCCTTGAAATTCTCAGCAATTTTCACGGTCACTGATTTTCGGCAAACCGGCCAGGAGAAGCAAATGTTTTATTTAACTCGTTTCATTAACAAACTAAAATTGGCATATCAAAATGATATTTTTATGTAATAGTTATTTTTAATCTGTCTGGTGTGCATTTTTTATTCTCATTGTTAATGTTAGTTTAAAAAAGATTGACATCTCATGCTAAAGTCAATCCAAGAACTTTTTTTGATGTACATTGAATTCAAGAATTATTGGGACCAATGCAGTATCACACACCTTGTAGGGTTTTGGTAGGGTTTAGTTAGGATTAGTATAGGCACAGTGTGCGAAACTATATTACATTAGCGCTGAATCATTTGTATACAGTCAGAGTATATGAATGTTTTATTTTGCGGACCAATTTTCTCATGGTTGAAGTAACATAATGTGACAATCACTACAATATATATTTCAAAGGAAAGGTCACACTACAGAAGAAATGTGAAAGAAGTGGATATCTTGAGAATTTCTCCACAAATGATACAATTCAAGCTATCCAAATTTGGCATTTGATATGAATAATAAGGACAGATTTGTAAGACAATAGCATGAGTTGCTTTTGTTGACACCTGAATTAAAAGTGATTAGCGATTGCAAACAAAGGAAATTCTCTCAACAAGTAATTCAAAACAAGCAATGCCGCAAAAGTTCCTCTAAAACCCAGGTAGCTATCGCGCTCATTATTGTATATTCCAGACATTGTTTTTAAGAGCAAACTTGAGCATATATTGAAAGAAGAAGGATATATCAACATATCTACCTTGGGCATTTCATTTCTTTCAGAAGCTGAGCAGCAAGTGTTTTAATTACACTCAAAAAATAGGAGAATTAAATTGCCTCCCAATCAGCTTTTGAGAGAATTTCCTTTGTCTGTGATCGCTAATCGCTTTGAATTGTGGTGCCAATCAAAAGCAACTCATGCTATTGTCTTACAAAATCTGTCCTTGTTGGCATGAATGATTTGGGGCAACCTTTCCTGGTGGTGCTGGGATTGGCTTAAAATGCACAAGTGAGAATGTGTTGCATCTACCTTTCAATTTCAGAGGTTGTATTGCCTAATTACAACCCAGACTGTTAACATTGCAAATGGCACACAGGAGATGTTGCCAAATGATGAATGCATGCATGTTTGAGTTTAAGAACCGTTCAGTACTTGATTTATCTTTAGATATTAATGCTTAATTTTGTGGTAAATTTCAAATCTTGTCGAAAATTTTGTGCATGAAATAGTGTTGGCATGCCTGGAAATCTGAACTGCGTGTGGAATGCATGACAAAATATCGACAAAAATCTGTTGAAAAATTATTTGTGCAAAATATGGAGTTCTCTGGAAAGTTGTCATGCCAAAAACTTTTGCATAGAAATACCTAGGCACAGTGTACATTGAATGACAGCAATAGGAACAAAGGAAAGAAATTGATGTTACTATAACATGGAACAGGCGGAACAGGCCAGTAACAAGCGTAACATGCAAGGAACAACCCAGTAACAAGCAGAACAAGCAAGTAACAACTCAATAACAAGAAGAACAAGCAAGGAACAACCCATAGTAACAAGTGGAATAAGCAACTGAAGGAACCGGCCAGTAACAAGCAGAACAGGCCAGTAATGCATTAGACTTGCCCCAAGTCTATTTCATCAAAACAAATTGAAGGGAAAAGCGAAAAGTGAAATAGTATGCTTTCAAATAGACTTATTACAGTTGACGAAATAGACTTGGGGCAAGTCTAGTAATGCATTGAATAAGGCACTAAAAGCAGGAAATTAGCGTACTGAACTCCACGAGAGTGGGGTACTCCACCTTTTTAAGGCCTCCAGCGATGTGTTGCATGCTGCGTGAATCAATTAATGAAAAAGAACAACAAATGAAACAATTTGCTAAGTTCGTCTACCTTTCTGAGTTAGGTGGCAAAACATTAAAATAGTATTTATCCTTCGCTAATTTAACATTTCATGTATGGTAAAAGTTGATACACTGTCAAATCATTTCTATTCTACATTTTCCTTCCTTACCGCGTTTTATCTAATTAATGTGCTCACAATAATTTCTTTTATCAATTTTCAGGTTCTTTCCGGAAAATTCTTTTTCAAGGTCCAAGATTTTCAGTGTACTATTGTGATAATTTGGCAACATGAGCAGCTCCGAAGAAGTGTCATGGATCTCATGGTTTTGTGGCCTCAGAGGAAATGAGTTCTTCAGTGAGGTAGGTACCATTAATTAGAATGAAACGTGCACAATATACGTTGTTTAAAAATGTTGCAAATTACATCATGTTTCCAATCAAATTTTGTGACCACTCTTAAGATAGGGGTTTATCATTTTTTAAGCTTGAAGCTTGAAACCACACCACCAAGTTTCAAGTTTTTGCCAGGCACAAGCAAGAAGAAAAAAATGATATTTGCAGAGAATTGCTGAAATACAACAAGGGTCATTTATCCCATTGGTATTTGGGACAAATGGTGGAACAGGAAATGAAGGTGAAACTTTCCTAATGAATTGAGTTTCTATTCCATGATTAGTGACAAAGAAATTTTGAGCTATATGCATCAACATGAAGTTGGATCAGGACAAGGTATTCATTTGAAATAATGAATTAACCATAATGTGCATGGGATCAAGGGCTTCTTTTCAGAAAAAAGAGAGCAAAGCACTGATAGACTTTGATTGTGTGATGCAAGAAGCCAAGATATGACTTGGGGTTTTTTTGTATTGTAATGGATTGTTTTGTGGTAGAAATGTAAAGATGCTTGAAACACTGTTTTGTTGCTAAAAGACTAGCCTATGTTATGAGAGAATATTTGGTGATTTTTTCGGAGCAGTAAATTTTCCTAATTAAGAATTTTGAGGAAAAGGGCATGTTGCCTGAAATCCTCAAAAAGTCATCAAAAACAGGGGATCAATTTACAGGCATTTCAGATCTTAAAAGCAATGGGGAGCGTGTTTCATTTCAACCTGGGAATAGGCAACTCAGTCAAAAGTTTCCAGAGCAAGTCCCTAGGTACCCAAAAATATTTCTTGTCTCAAGGGACAAAGATACCCCTACTTTTCTGTAAGTAATTCTTGAAGATTTCGAATTACATGGAAAGTTGAATTCCTTTGAAATGACAGGTGAGACAAATGGCTTGGACCCTCGAGGCTATTTTTATAGAATAATGATAGTACCTGCTGCAGTAGCTGTCAGAAAATTTTTAACCCCATCCTGTTTTTTGAATAATCACGATCAGTTACTCAGTAAACTCAGTAAACTTACTTGTAAACTGATTGGAAAAGCAGGGGTCATTGTCTCTTGAGACAAATATTTTTAGGTACCTAGGGACTATGAACTTGCTCAGAATACTTTCAACTGGGTTGTTGAATTGTTCTGAGGTTGAAATGAAATACCCTCCTCATTGTTTTAAGATCTGAAATGGCTGTAAATCAATCCCCTGTTTTGACAACTTTTTGAGGATTTCATGCATGCCCATGCATGCATGCAAATCCTTAATTTGGGAAATTTACCATGCCGAAAAAATTGTGAAAAAATACCCATAACGTAGGCTAGTCTCTTAGCGACAGAACAACATTTGAAGCATTTACAACGGTCACTGGCTTTTTTTCTGTAACAGATTGGGTTGGGTCACTTTTTTGGGTCACCCGGTATAGTATGTCCATTTCATAATTGTATGTAACATTATAGGTTAAGGGAAAAGTGTATATTTGCTGAATCAGTCTGCATGTCATTATTCAAAAATGGCTTGTAAAATGTTCTTGCAGCTTGACTGTGTACATGCCCATGCATGACATGCTTGACTGTGTACATGCCATAGTGAGGGCAGTTTGGAAGACCAGGAAGACTGATTTGATTGCTCTTCTCATTTATTATCAGAATTTGCACAGTTTTTAACAAAGTTATGGTTTCTTTCCGCTGCAGGTGGATGAAGATTATATACAAGACAAGTTCAACTTGACAGGCTTGAATGAACAAGTTCCACATTACAGGCAGGCTTTGGATATGATTCTTGATCTTGAACCAGGTAAATACAACAAATATTCAAATATTTTCTTTGCAATTTACGTTCTTTCCAAGGCTACAAGCAATTCATATTTAGTTGGCTTTATCGCATGCCTGTTCAAGGCATGGCAGTTTCATGCTACCTTGAAAACATGTCTTTATGGTATCATTCAGTGGACTCCTTTGCAATATTATTTTGGGGCTTTCAAAGTTATAAATGTACAGTATTTGTCTTTTACTACAGGGTGTCCCAAAAAATTGTACCCCGTTTGCCTAAAGATTGCGACAAAATGGCAAAAGATTCTCACCAAAATTATTTATGTTGCTGCTCTTCAGATGTTCAAATAAAGTTTGCTGCCATCCTCGTAAAAAATCCGTTGAAAAATGATGAAGCTACAGTACACTTACCTCACATAAGCATTGCACCACCTAACACAAAATGGCGGCCAAAAGTGTCTTTCAACCCAATCAACAAAATTTGCATAACAAGAGCATCAGCATTTAAGGGTTTCCCTACCGGGTATTTTGGCCGGAAAATAATGGTTAATTCCTTGGCTTTTCATTCACAAGTAAAATGAAAAGTTATTTTGTTGGTTTCTTTAATAAATTAGTAAAAACCTTTGAACAACATTGAACAAAATTTTGGCAGCATAGCTGGAGGAGTAGGCCAAAACAAAATTAGGAACGGATAGATATCTGGGGGCAAAGATAACAAAATTTTAGTGTTTTCAAATTGGGATTCAACAAAATTTATCACTATGATAAAAGTTTTCCACTCGAATGTGATAAAAGAAGAAAATTCAAATAAATAACAAGGCCAGTCAAGTTAAAAAAAATTCGCTCCAGTCACTTGTTAAATTTCAAATTACCCTGAAACTAAATTCAAGCGTAGCAATTTTGTTAAGTACATCAAAATCCATATATTAAAGTGTCAACCACTTGCCTGAAGTCTTCCAGGAGGCAAAATTAATTTTAATATGATAAAAGTGGTATCAAGGCCATTCTTACCTTGGAATTGTTTCTTCCCGTTTCTCCGTTGTGTTTATCCTTCTTGCATTCCTCGCCGAAAACTTTTGTCATGGCGATAAATTTTGCAGAATCCAGATTTGAAAACTATAAAATGTTGTTTTCTTTGCTCTAAGAAATCTATCCGTTTCTTAATCTGTTTTGGCCTACTCCTCCAGCCATGATGCCAAAATCTTGTTCAATGCTGTTCGGAGGTTTTTGCTAATTTGTCAAAGAAACCAACAAAATAACTTTTCATTTTACTTATGAATGAAAAGCAGACGAATTAACAATTATTTTCCCGCCAAAACACCCAGTAGAGAAACCTTTAAATGCTGATGCTTTTGTTATGCAAATTTTGTTGATTGGGCTGAAAGACACTTTTGGGCGCCATTTTGGGTAAGGTGGTGCAATACTTATGTGAGGTAAGTGTATGACCTTCAGAAGACCAAATTTGCCTGATGACTGAAACCAGCGGGCGGCCATTTTGTCTTACTTTGAATAACATCATTCAAAAATTTGGCAAGAATCTTATGCCGTTTTGTCGCAATCTTCAGGCGAACGGAACACAATGTTTTTGGGACACCTTGTATATTAATGATACTGTACAGGTTTTTTATCATGAAGTGGTAGGGGTTTGCATTGTATGAAATGCTTCAAAACCTTTAAATTGGCTGGTAGAAAGTTCTTGAAATTAACTAAAATGAAATGTCTTTGACATTTCCACATTTTGGAGCCTGATGAGATGAGATACGATAATCTTCATTTTATTTTTTCTTTCAGATGATGAATTGGAAGACAATCCTAACCAGAGTGACTTGATAGAACAAGCTGCAGAGATGCTTTATGGCCTTATCCATGCAAGGTACATCTTGACAAACCGAGGCTTGGCTCTAATGGTAAGTTGTCTACACCTCATTGCTGTGTAACTTCCTTGTTCTCTTGCCGCCTTTAGCAGCTATCCACCTTCTACAAGTTTTGTATCTGACCTTCCCATTTGTACTTATATAGCCTTACAGTTTGTAATGTTACAGAGAGTAGACACAATCAACAGATAAACAAGTGTTGAAAAGATGAAAGTTGCTACAAGATTTTACAGTAAATGCTTTGCACATGTTAACATGGCAAATATTCTGAAGAATTCTTGGGAATTTTTAAGAATTTTTGTGTGATCTGATAAGAGATACAGTATGGAAGAATATGATTTTTGAGAAAAGAAATCTTAGGAGCAAAAACAATGCTAATATGCACAAGGCCTGCAATGTAAAATTTCTTTTAACCATAGACTTAACATTTGTTAAGATGAAAACATTGCAGTATATACATTCCTGTACAAAAATACAAGGCCACGTAACAGCCATGTTCAAACCTCGTAGTTATGGCCTTGTAACCTTGTTCCAGCCTAGAAAAGCCTTGCTGTAACCTTGTAAATGTCTCGAAAATGCTAATTAGCCTTGTGGAAACCTTGTGTTAGGCTCGGTTTGACTTGGAATCATACTAATAGCCTTGTGCGTTTCTTCAAAGGTTAGGACAAGGTCATAACAAGGTCATAATCCCTGCTACAAGGCCAAGTTTAGCCTTGTATTTTTGTACAGGTTGAAACCTGAAAAGAGAAACTGCCTGTACAAAAATACAAGGCTAAACTTGGCCTTGTACAGGCCAAGTTTTAGCCTTGTAGCAGGGATTATGACCTTGTTATAAAGCACAAGTCTATTAGTAAGATTCCAAGCTAAAACAAGTCTAACACAAGGTTTCCACAAGGCTAATTAGCACTTTTCGAGACATTTACAAGGTTAGAGCAAGGCTTTTCTAAGCTTGAACAAGGTTACAAGGCCATAACTACAAGGCTTGTACATGGCTATTACATGACCTTGTATTTTCATACAGGTGGTTAGGAGCCCTAGTAGTTGCAAATATAAAAAAACAGTTAAGTTTGGCATCAACGAAAAAAGGAAATCCTAAACGACAAGGTTGATTTGCAATGACAAAGTCAAATCATGGTCCAATCTTTCAAAATAGGGCTCAAATCTTTCAAATCTTTATAAACGTCGGTGTAAAATTCTATTACATTTTTCTTTGAATTCTACAATCTACAATGTCAATCTCCAAAAAGGCTCAGCCCATGACGGAGATACACAATACTCACACTACATCACACCTACTTTACCTAACTACATATAACTACATACGATATGTTAACGGATTAGTAGCTTTGGTGCAAGGGCACTTGGTCAATATATTTTACTTGGGCTGCATGGCACCCGGGGGGGTTACTTGACCAGGTTTCGGTCGGGGACGTGCCATCGAAGCTTCAAAAACATACCCGTTCCTTATACCAATTTTGTGAAAAAGTATACCCGACTTTATACCAATTTTGCGAAAAAGTATACCCGACCTTATACCAATTTTGCGAAAAAGTATACCCGACCTTATACCAATTTTCCGAAAAAGTATACCAAAATCGTTCCTTAAACCAAAATCGCGAAAATCGCATGGCAATGCATACATGCTACAGTTTGAGTGATATGACAGATATGACACATTAATATCAACTGTATGCTTGCGTGGTTTGCATGGCTTGAAAGGAACTTATGTTACTTTGCTGTAAATCTGCCGTGGAAATTTTTTGGTATCTTGATTTTTTTCAAAATGGCGGCAATTTAATTATTTTGGAAAAAATTCATGGAAAATTTTGAAAAAATTTAAATCATCGCAGATCCTAAATTAATAGAGGAAACATCATATAACCTTCAAGAAAATCATAGCTTATGAAGGTCTACAATATGGTGGCAAGCAGAAATCTGTAGCTTTTCTAGTTAAGGATTTAGAGATTTGATGATGTCATAGCCTCAAATTTAATAAATGCCGCCATATTGAAACTAATCAAGATATCAATAAATTTCCACGGTAGATGTACAGCAAAAAACCTAAGTTCCTTCCTAGCCATTTATTTAAAAGAAAACTGCAATAGAATTTTACACCGACCTTTTTAAAGTTGGTCCAATCCAACTCCATTTGACTTAAAACTTCTATCCAAGTATATTTTCATTGTTCACTTCATGTGGACAATACTTTTGAGTTTGACACCGAGATAATAAAAAAGAACATGTGTTGTAACAACTTTTTAAAGAACAATTATCGACAATTATTGAACATGTTTTCTTTTCAACAGCTTGAAAAATATCAGAATGGAGATTTTGGACATTGCTACAGAGTTTATTGTGAAAATCAGCCAGTGCTGCCAATTGGTTTGTAAATTCATTTATTTGTAGCTGTTCTGGAGGATGTTAATAGTCAAAAGAGTTTGTTGCTTCTTCGGCCTGCGTTAAAACGTCAGTTGCTTAAAGGGGCTGGGTCACGTAAAGTAAAACAAACTTCTTTCCAAATGACGATTTTGCAGTTTTTTGGTTGGCCATATCACACAGATTTTCCACTATATTTCTCAAAATGAAAGTGCTAGTTTGAAGATGAACTCTTGAACTCTAGAGAGAAACAAACGAAACAACCATTTGTTGTAAGATTGCAAAGATATTGATGGATTTTTAGAAGTAACTTTATTGTGGATTCACCCCATCCTCCAAAATCTGTGCAGAAGACAATGGGCGCGTGTCGGCGCTTGCAGGCAACAATATAGATTTTTAAGATAACAGATTTGTTTACGGTTACGTGACCCAGCCCCTTTAAGCAAAATGAGATCTGTGTTGGCAGATTCTAATCCTATGTAGAGAAAGTTTAATCCACTTGAAAATTGTTTGCCTAAACGTTGGTCCTCCCCTACTGAAAAACTTTTATTTTGGTGGGGGTTTTCCATACTCAAATGAAAGACCATTTATTCGTACATTAGCACCTTGTCTGCACACTAAATAGTGACCCATTTAAACAAATGTTGATGCCTAAAGGTTGGTCCTCCTCTACTGAAAAACTTTTATTTTGGTGGGGTTTTCCATACTCAAATGAAAGACCATTTATCCGTACATTAGCACCTTGTCTGCACACTAAATGGTGATCCATTTAAACAAATGTTGAGAATTGTTGTTCAGTTGAATAGACAGTCTGTACGGTATATCTGATTTCAGGTCTTTCTGACGTGCCTGGGGAAGCCATGGTAAAACTTTATTGTCCAAAATGTATGGATGTTTACAACCCAAAATCATCACGACATCATCACACAGATGGAGCATATTTTGGAACTGGCTTTCCACATATGTTGTTTATGGTTCATCCCGAATATAGGCCAAAGAGAAGTCCAAACCAATTTGTGCCAAGGTAAGTTTTTCAGTTTGTACTGAGACTTGTAGACTCACGAGACAGTCATTGCAACAACAACAACAGCAGTGACAACAACAACAACATATTATTTTGCTCAAACTGGTAGTTATAGCGTGCATCAGCCTATCAATAGCAATAACTACGAACTTGTAATCAGTCTGCTGAGACTTGTATCAAAATGCAATACAGGGTATGCCAAAGAAAAAGTCGAGGCATTTGAAAAATCATAGTACCTTTATACTGGGTGGATTTGAATGAATCGAATTCCGTTGATAGCAGAAAGACTGAAGTATATGTGATTTTTCTCCTATTCTTACGAGCACTGAAAATTTAGGTAAACTCGAATTTACGGAACATCCTTGGTTGCCAACTGCCTCAAAAAGGCCTAAAAACACTCTATCAAATCGTAAAGAATCTCTGCGCACAGAACAGTACAAAAGTACATTTTATTTCACCAAAACATTAACCAATAAGGCAATTTTTTATATTTGATAGTTTCAGATTTTGGGTTCCGAATTTTTAGGGTTTGCTGTTTTCAGACTGTTCCCCAAATTTGAGATTCCCAAACGAATACCGTAAAAGCTCCACTAAGCCCCTGGGGGCTTATTTAATTTCGGCATCTCAAGAGGGGGGGGGGGCTTCAAAGAGAGGGGACTTATTAGAAAGGGGGCTTATTCGCAAAATTAAATGACAAGGATTTTAGTTCTTTTACTCCATATTTTGCTGAATCAACATACAAGTCAACAAACAAATTTAACACAGTGTTGATCCCAAACCATATTAAAATTAAGATGTAAACTCGCTTGCCAAAGTAAATGGGAAGTCTTTGGTTACCTCAGGCATTTGATGTAAGTCTTTTGTTACCTCAAGGCTAAATATAGGGGGGGGGGGTTTATTCAAGATTTTGGCGTAGAATGAAGTTAATAGAGAAGGGGCTAAATAGAGCCTTAAGAGTAACCTTAGTACGCCATAAGAGTAACCTTTCCGGTTTTTGATAACTGTTCTTGTTTTTAGATTGTACGGCTTCAAGATCCACCCAATGGCATACCAGATACAGGCCCAAGCAGCGGCAAATGCAAGAAACAGAAGTGCATCTGCAAGGCAACGACCTTCAAAGGCAAGTCATTACAAATGAACATTTCCACAAATAACGATACTGAGGAACACAGCTTTTTACGCATGTGACTATTGATATTAATTCTGGTACCTTGTAGCAAACGGTTTTTCTTAGAGGCAATACATTTGAAACGGAGAGAGACAATATCCGGTGACTAATGAGTTGCCCCAATAACTACTTTCTTTTATAGTGGTAGCGAAGGATTATACTGCAGTTTTTAAACGTTGTATACCTTGAAAGGGTGATAATACCTTGTGACAGATGGTTGTTCACTCGAGCTAAAACTTTTGAAACTAAGACGATTTCAAGTGATGAATAAGGCAATAGCATTATTTAATCAAGAGATCAGTTCTTTCATGATGATAGCCAAGTCTTGCTGCATTTGAAAACCTTGCATACTTTAAAAATAGCCCAACTTCTAAATGCAAGAATGTAATAAATTGCAGCTAATGGTAACTCCTTGGAGTAAACCATTAAGTAAGCCATTAGATTATATCCGATCAATGAGATCTCTCAAGAAATAGCTTTATTTGACATCAGTTTTTTTACCGTGCATTTGACGCTCTTTTAGAGTGGGGGTATGAGGGTTGGCTGCGTATTAAAATGTGTCCTTGTATAGCCTGTACTCAACTGTACCTGTACTGAACATTGCCTGTTTCTCAGCCGTTTGTTGGAGAGGAGGAGCTCTCTTACGTTTTATTTGTAAAGGAAGGAGGGATAATCATCGTAGATGGGCGTTTAGCCTCAACTGACAGCGGATTGTGCTTAGAACTACTAGGAGGTTGGAGAAGCTAACTAAAGCAATGACTGCTATATTTCTACTGGCAGTCTCCTCTGTGCGATGACTTGAAACGTTTCAGCATTAGTTATTTTGAGCAGTAATCGGCCTTCCACCAGAACAAGACTTATGCATCAGCTTTGCACGGATTTTGTTGGTACAAAGCGGTGCTTAAAGGGGCTGTAAAACCCGTCCTCTCTGCTTGGCGCTGCGTGTCAAATCATCAAATGTGTTCAGGCTAAACACAACATAGCTAATGGCGATTTCGCACAGATAATAGTAATCCAAAGTATCTGCGACAATCTCAGTAATCGAAGCTTTGATGAAGGATTTGTTTTATCTTTCTAACGCCGAATGTTTGAAGGTTCTTATGGATATCAAAAGTTTCATCACATTTCATAGACATAGACAAGAAAACACTGCAATAGAACTTACGTGGAACCTGCGATGAAACTGGCCACCATTAAAAATCCAAGTCACGTTCGCGGGTTGTCCCGTACTTTCCGATTGTAAACAAAAATTTTGTACAGCCCCTTTAGCTGCCTGAAAAGGATCAATCTGAGACTTGCTACGCATTTAAGATAGTTATCTTGGTTGTAAATCAATCGACATCATCTTTCATTACGAATGGGTTCATTTGATAGATTTTAGGCTATCCCAAAGTAGCTATGGTGTCAAATTATGGCTAGGCCATTTCTCAAAACCTCTGGTTTCAGGTGCATTCCAAATTTTGACCCTGTGAACTCATATCTCCGGTGTTTGGTGGTCGATTTGAAAATGCAAGGTATGTGGATTTAAGTTGAATACCAACAAATGTAGCCATGAATTCAAAAAGTCCCGAAATGTTATCGTTTGTTGCTTTGTTCAGTCGAAAGGGGGTACTTTTTTGAGACACCCGGTAGGTTGACTCTTGCAAAATTCTCCTCGCTAGGTCCGACCAAAAGTGTTCTTGCCGATATAAACGTGCTCCAAGTAATCCCAAATGCCCTAAATTTGCTCCAGTAAAAGAGTATCGTTGAGTCTGCAGAGTGTAAAATTAGGTGTTAGAATTTAGATTCGTTGTGATATTAAAACGACATTTGGATTATTTCCTTGAAATTATGCAAAAGTAATTATTGGAATCTGGAACTCTTTTTCTGCCATGTTTCTGCCACTTCCCGCAGGGGTTTTACATGGGTAGAACATGTTTTTGCTCTCAAATTGTCTATTTTGAAAATGCTATTACGTCACAAAATTTATTGCTTTAGCAAATGCCCTAAATTTATTCGCAAAAGTAAGCCTATTTCTGAATAAGTCAATTTTTCGCCAAAAAGTAAGGCTATAGGCTTACCTTTTACGTAAAAATGGGTTGTTTGTGAATAAGCCCATTTTTCACCAAAATGTAAGGCTATAGGCTTACCTTTTTTGCGAAAATTGGTTGTTTCTGAATAAGCCCAATTTTCACCAAAAAGTAGGGCTATAGGCTTACCTTTTGCGTAAAAATGGGTTGTTTCTGAATACGCCCGTTTTCCCCCAAAAGGGAAGGCTATATGCTTACCTTTTTCGCGAAAATTGGTTGTTTCTGAATAAGCCGATTTTGCACCAAAAAGTAAGGCTATAGGCTTACCTTTTTCGCGAAAATTGGTTGTTTCTGAATAAGCCTAATTTTCACCAAAGAGTAAGGCTATAGGCTTACCTTTTTCGCGAAAATTGGTTGTTTCTGAATAAGCCTAATTTTCACCAAAAAGTAAGGCCATAGGCTTACCTTTTCAGCGAAAATTGGTTGTTTCTGAATAAGCCCATTTTCCCTCAAAAAGTAAGGCTATATGCTTACCTTTTTCGTAAAAATGGGTTGTTTGTGAATAAGCCCATTTTTCACCAAAAAGTAGGGCTATAGGCTTACCTTTTGCGTAAAAATGGGTTGTTTCTGAATACGCCTGTTTTCCCCCAAAAAGGAAGGCTATAGGCTTACCTATTTCGCGAAAATTGGTTGTTTCTGAATAGGCCGATTTTGCACCAAAAAGTAAAGCTATAGGCTTACCTTTTTCGCGATAATTGGTTGTTTCTGAATAAGCCCAGTTTTCACTAAAAAGTAAGGCTATAGACTTACCTTTTTCGCGAAAATTGGTTGTTTAATAAGCCCAATTTTTAACCAAAAAGTAAGGCTATAGGCTTACCTTTTTCGTAAAAATGGGTTGTTTGTGAATCAGCCCATTTCCCCCAAAAAGAAAGGCTATAGGCTTACCTTTTTCGCGAAAATTGGTTGTTTCTGAATAAGCCCAATTTTCTACAAGAAGTAAGGCTTATAGGCTTACCTTTTCAGCGAAAATTGGTTGTTTCTGAATAAGCCCAATTTTCACCAAAAAGTGAGGCTATAGCCTTACCTTTTTCGCGAGCATTGGTTGTTTCTGAATAAGCCCAATTTTCTCCAAGAAGTAAGGCTATAGGCTTACCTTTTTCGCGAAAATCGATCGTTTCTGAATAAGCCCAATTTTCACTAAAACGTAAGGCTATAGGCTTACCTTTTTCGCGAAGATTGGTTGTTTCTGAATAAGACCGATTTTCACCAAAAAGTAAGGCTATCGGTTTACCTTTTTCGCGAAAATTGGTTGTTTCTGAATAAGCCCAATTTTCACCAAAAAGTAAGGCTTAACTTTTTCGCGAAAATTGGTTGTTTCTGAATAAGCCCAATTTTCACCAAAAAGTAAGGCTATAGGCTTACCTTTTTCGTAAAAATGGGTTGTTTGTGAATCAGCCCATATACCCCAAAGAGTAAGGCTATAGGCTTACCTTTTTCGCGAAAATTGGTTGTTTCTGAATAAGCCCAATTTTCACCAAAAAGTAAGGCTATAGCCTTACCTTTTTCGCGAAAATTGGTTGTTTCTGAATAAGCCCAATTTTCGCCAGAAATTAAGGCTATTGCCTTACCTTTTCAGCGAAAATTGGTTGTTTCTGAATAAGCCAAATTTTCACCAAAAAGTAAGGCTATAGGCTTACCTTTTTCGCGAAAATTGGTTGTTTCTGAATAAGCCCAATTTTCACCAAAAAGTAAGGCTATAGGCTTACCTTTTTCGCGAAAATTGGTTGTTTCTGAATAAGCCCAATTTTCGCCAAAAAGTAAGGCTATAGGCTTACCTTTTCAGCGAAAATTGGTTGTTTCTGAATAAGCCCAATTTTCACCAAAAAGTAAGGCTATAGGCTTACCTTTTCAGCGAAAATTGGTTGTTTCTGAATAAGCCCAATTTTCACCAAAAAGTAAGGCTATAGGCTTACCTTTTCAGCGAAAATTGGTTGTTTCTGAATAAGCCTAATTTTCACCAAAAAGTAAGGCTATAGCCTTACCTTTTTCGCGAAAATTGGTTGTTTCTGAATAAGCCCAATTTTCACCAAAAAGTAAGGCTATAGGCTTACCTTTTTCGCTAAAATTGGTTGTTTCTGAATAAGCCCAATTTTCACCAAAAAGTAAGGCTATAGGCTTACCTTTTTCGCGAAAATTGGTTGTTTCGGAATAAGCCCAATTTTCACCAAAAAGTATGGCTATAGGCTTACCTTTTTCGCGAAAATTGGTTGTTTCTGAATAAGCCCAATTTTCACCAAAAAGTAAGGCTATAGCCTTACCTTTTTCGCGAAAATTGGTTGTTTCTGAATAAGCCCAATTTTCACCAAAAAGTAAGGCTATAGGCTTACCTTTTTCGCTAAAATTGGTTGTTTCTGAATAAGCCCAATTTTCACCAAAAAGTAAGGCTATAGGCTTACCTTTTTCGCGAAAATTGGTTGTTTCGGAATAAGCCCAATTTTCACCAAAAAGTATGGCTATAGGCTTACCTTTTTCGCGACAATTGGTTGTTTCTGAATAAGCCCAATTCTAACCAAAAAGTATGGCTATAGGCTTACCTTTTTCGCTAAAATTGGTTGCTTCTGAATAAGCCCAATTTTCACAAAAAAAGTATGGCTATAGGCTTACCTTTTTCGCGAAAATTGGTTGTTTCTGAATAAGCCCAATTTTCACCAAAAAGTAAGGCTATAGGCTTACCTTTTTCGCGAAAATTGGTTGTTTCTGAATAAGCCCAATTCTAACCAAAAAGTAAGGCTATAGCCTTACCTTTTCAGCGAAAATTGGTTGCTTCTGAATAAGCCAAATTTTCACCAAAAAGTAAGGCTATAGGCTTACTTTTTTCGCGAAAGTTGGTTGTTTCTGAATAAGCCTAACTTTCACCAAAAAGTAAGGCTATAGCCTTACCTTTTCAGCGAAAATTGGTTGTTTCTGAATAAGCCCAATTTTCGCCAGAAAGTGATGCTATAGTCTTACCTTTTTCGCGAAAATTGGTTGTTTCTGAATAAGCCCAATCCCAACAAAAGTAAGGCTATAGCCTTACCTTTTCAGCGAAAATTGGTTGTTTCTGAATAAGCCCAATTTTCACCAAAATGTAAGGCTATAGGCTTACCTTTTTCGTGAAAATTTGTTTTTTCTGAATAAGCCCAATTTTCACCAAAAAGTAAGTCTATAGGCTTAACTTTTTCGTAAAAATGGGCGGTTTCTGAATAAGCCCAATTTTCACCAAAAAGTAAGGATATAGGCGTACCTTTTTCGCGAAAATTGGTTTTTTCTGAACAAGCCCAATTTTCGCCAGAAAGTAAGGCTATGGCCTTACCTTTTCAGCGAAAATTGGTTGTTTCTGAATAAGCCAAATTTTCACCAAAGAATAAGGCTATAGCCTTACCTTTTTCGCGAAAATTGGTTGTTTCGGAATAAGCCCAATTTTCACCAAAAAGTAAGGCTATAGCCTTACCTTTTCAGCGAAAATTGGTTGCTTCTGAATAAGCCAAATTTTCACCAAAAAGGAAGGCTATAGGCTTACCTTTTCAGCGAAAATTGGTTGCTTCTGAATAAGCCCAATTTCACCAAAAAGTAAGGCTATAGGCTTACTTTTTTCGCGAAAGTTGGTTGTTTCTGAATAAGCCCAATCCCAACAAAAGTAAGGCTATAGCCTTACCTTTTCAGCGAAAATTGGTTGTTTCTGAATAAGCCCAATTTTCGCCAGAAAGTGATGCTATAGTCTTACCTTTTTCGCGAAAATTGATTGTTTCTGAATAAGCCCAATTTTCACCAAAAAGTAAGGCTTAACTTTTTTGTGAAAATGGGCTGTTTCTGAATAAGCCCAATTTTCACCAAAAAGTAAGGATATAGGCGTACTTTTTTCGCGAAAATTGGTTTTTTCTGAACAAGCCCAATTTTCGCCAGAAAGTAAGGCTATGGCCTTACCTTTTCAGCGAAAATTGGTTGTTTCTGAATAAGCCCAATTTTCACCAAAAGTAAGGCTATAGGCTTACCTTTTTCGCGAAAATTGGTTGTTTCTGAATAAGCCCAATTTTCACCAAAAAGTAAGGCTATAGGCTTACCTTTTCAGCGAAAATTGGTTGTTTCTGAATAAGCCCATTTTCCCTCAAAAAGTAAGGCTATATGCTTACCTTTTTCGTAAAAATGGGTTGTTTGTGAATACGCCCGTTTTCCCCCAAAAAGTAAGGCTATAGGCTTACCTTGTTTGCGAAAATTGGTTGTTTCTCAATAGGCCGATTTTGCACCAAAAAGTAAGGCTATAGCCTTACCTTTTTCGCGAGCATTGGTTGTTTCTGAAAAAACCCAATTTTCACCAAAAAGTAAGGCTATATGCTTACCTTTTTCGCGAAAATCGATCGTTTCTGAACAAGCTCATTTATCACCAAAAAGTAAGGCTATAGCCTTACCTTTTTCGTGAGCATTGGTTGTTTCTGAATAAGCCCAATTTTCACCAAAAAGTAAGGCTATATGCTTACCTTTTTCGCGAAAATCGATCGTTTCTGAACAAGCTCATTTATCACCAAAAAGTAAGGCTATAGCCTTACCTTTTTCGCGAGCATTGGTTGTTTCTGAATAAGCCCAATTTTCACCAAAAAGTAAGGCTATATGCTTACCTTTTTCGCGAAAATCGATCGTTTCTGAACAAGCCCATTTATCACCAAAAGTAAGGCTATCGGCTTACCTTTTCAGCGAAAAGTGGTTGTTTCTGAATAAGCCCAATTTTCACCAAAAAGTAAGGCTATAGGCTTACCTTCTTTGCGAAAATCGATCGTTTCTGAACAAGCCCATTTTTCACCAAATTGTAAGGCTATAGGCTTACCTTGTTTGCGAAAATCGGTTGTTTCTGAATAAGCGGATTTTTCATCAAAAAGTAAGGCTAGAGGCTTACCTTTTTGGTAAAAATAGATTGCTAGTGAATAATTTTTAAATGAATACCTGTTCCCTGCACCAATTTTCGAAAATATATAACTGAACCCTAAACAGCAATTTGTCGAAAATGTATACCCGACCTTTCAAAACAGGCCTATTTATTCCAAAATATCGAAAATCGAGCCCCCAGGAATTTCACTATGTTCTAATCATCAAAAACGGAGTAATTTGAAACCGGCGGAGACCGGCATTTAGTAGGGAGTATGGTCAATTTTATCAGTATGATGAAAAATGTGATTTTGAATTGAGGCGGTGCTGATGTTGTAGGGTGGCCAGATTATTTTGGCCAGCAGACAATAACCGGCGCAATAACAATAGAACCAACAATAGAACCAGCAATAGAATTTAAGAACGAAATATCTACATCAGTTATACAGGATGTTTGATTTGACCTAGCCTGGAATGGGGCTCGAAGCTAAAGGCTCAAGTTAAACCAAGGGTGCCTACCTTGTAGGAAGTGTGTTTATTCCCGGTACTGTACGCGTAGTAATTGGTGTCCTATGACCGGGTAATTCTAACGCCTGTTAGTGTTGACCAATCAAAAATCACGCTGTCTGATTCCCTGTGGCCAGATCGTATAACAGTCACAAAGTTATTCATACGTCATCTCGACCTTGAGAGGACTGACTTTGTGTACTGCTGTGTCACGGTACGGTTCTAGGACACTCTCTGTACTGGGTCACAGGGCACCAATTACTCTACAGTACTGGGAATAAACACACTTCCTACAAGGTAGGCGCCCTTGCTTTCTTGTGTCATATATTAGCAACCACTTGTAAGATTTGCTCAAACGAGGTCTCAAACAAAGCTAAAGCCTGTCCTAAAGAGAGAGAGAGAGAGAGAGAGAGAGAGAGAGAGTGGGGGGGGGGGGCGTTATTGTCTAAATTTTGGGTAGGGGTCTGTTGCGAGCATATTGAAAATGGTACAGTTGGCTAGACTAACTTTTTCGAAAATGGTACCCTTGGCTAGACCAATTTATACAAAAATGATACGCTTGGCTAGACTAATATTGAAAAACAATACATTTGGCTAGATTCATTTCAAAGCCATTCGATTTAGCAGATATCTCAAAATTGTTGGTTGGAGCTTGGAAATTTCAAAGGTCGATTCGTTTCGCAAAAATTTAGTTCATTATCAACAAAAATGGGTTGTCAGGAAGAAAAATTCATGCCCAGATTACTTTAGCTGAAAATTTGACCGTTCCCCAGACCAATATTGTCAAATATGATACCCTTGGCTAGACTGTGACTATACCAAAATTGCAAAAATGTATAAACTGGTTGGCTAAACTAGATGTCCGAAAAAGTATACCCTTTCTCGCGGCACATCTCCAGGTACCTTTACTATGGAAGAACCCCTCTCCCCTCCCCCATGGTTCCATGCAACTACAGGGTGTCTCAAAAATTGTGCCCTGTTTGCCTAAAGATTGCAACAAGAAGGCAAAAGACTTTTGCAAAACTTTTATATGATGTTGCTCTTCAGATAATTCAATTGGAGTTATGACCTTCAGACGACCAAATTTTTTCCTGATGACTGAAACCAGCGGCCGGCCATTTTGTCTTTCTAGTTTGCAGTGATAAGTAGCTTCGCGTGAGGTAAGAAATCATTTTTGCGAGGTTAGGAATAGTGGAACTCTCTGAGGATTATCGGAATTTTCACGAGAACTATGACATTGGAGGCTGCTGTTTCATTTTCCATCCATGAAGCTATTTATTGCTGCAAAATAGTAAAACAAAATGGCCGACGCGACCGCTGGTTTCAGTCATCGGGCAAATTTGGTCTCCTGAAGGTCATAGCTCCATCATTTTTTATTGGATTTTTATGGGGATGGTAGCAAACTTTAATTGAATATCCGAAGAGCAACATCATGCAAAAGTTTGGTGAGAATATTTTGCTGTTTTTTCACAATCTTCAGGCAAACGGAGCACAATTTTTTTGGGACACCCTGTACATAAAGACATGACAATTGAAGTAACAACTCCCCCACAGCAGTAGCACTCGCACAAACGTGTCATAAGTTCTTTGGGACACCCTGAATGGGTCTGTTTGTGGTCAAAATAAACACTGCCGTCAATACGTAATAGCTATTGTATCACTGCCATAGCAATTACAATAGAACCTGCAATAGTAATTTTTAAGAATATAAGATAAGATATTCATGGCAGCTACATAGTTATAGCTTATTATGCAAGCATAGTACCACAATGTGTTTATACGCGAGTTAAAATTGGTCAGGCATGGAGCTGAAATATCTTTGTTGTTTGCTCTGTGCTTTTGCTGTCCTTCAAAAGTCCGTGAATTCATCAAATGACTTTCACATTCGTCATTATCATGGAAAATGCATATGGTTTACAAACGGCACTGATCTTTTAGAACTGAGATGGCAATGCAAAGATAAATTTAAGTGGCAGGATGGATTACGTTTGGTGCACGTGTTTACAAAGAAGTGCCTGGTAACGGATGGCAATTCCGACGGCAGTTTGCTGAAGCTTACTACGAGTTGCTCAGGGATAAACAGTTTGTTTCAATATGACAGTACATGGCATGAAATACAGCATAGTGAGTCAAGAAAATGCATACAACCAAGCGGCAATGATGTCGATGCTGCTGAGAAGACGAAATTGGTCTTAGGTCCATGCCACACTTCAAACAAGAGTAAATTCTGGTTTTTGGCACAAATTCTCTATGTGATTCGACACTGGAATCAATTATGTTTGAATTTCTACAGAGATGACGGATCTCTTAAATTTGAAGACAATTACCGATGTGCTCGCTTTCGATTCAGATTGGATGGACAATTAGAAAGTTTTGAGGCAAAGAAAGTTCTTGGGGTCGAGAATGGTGTTGTGAAACCACTTTCTCTGCCGAATTCCAACTGCTGCATCCACACAGAACATTCCACATTGTCTACGTTTGATGGTACGAAGTGCTTGCACCCAGGTGGTACGACTACACCAAAGTCTAAACAGACCAAAGTTGTATTTCAGTCTTGTGGAACCACCAACGGATACAAATTTCATCTTTATGATGATCGATGTAAGTGTTTCCACATAATTTAAAGAGCCATTGTCACCCAGGGTCCTTTGCGGGCAAGCTACAATGCCCGCCTGTCTGAAAATCAGAGTTGCCTTGAACGGAATTTATGGATCAATAGTATTTGAGCTGATGGAACATGTTCAACCAAACTTTTCTATCAGGTCAACCCAGTGGGTGCAATTCAATAGTAAAAGGTACACCACGCTCGTCTATACCATTTCATAGGATAACCCTTTTCTCTGATTTTCTAGTTGATCAAAAGACCCCTAATCACGGAAAATTTTGAAGGTAACCCCCCCCCCCCTTTAAAAGAGCTTCATTGAGCCCTAAAGAAATCTGTACGGTTCAAAAACTGGTTCTGAGAGAAATGTTAAGGATTTTTGCACTTTATTACGATTCACTTTATTGATGTCTCTTTGTTGGAAAACAGTAGAATCCCATAAAACTTGGGGCATCAAACTTAGGCCAGGTGAAATTGACTTTTATTCTAGGGTCCCGAGTCCAGCATTTAACTGTTTTTGGGTTGGGATATTTTCTGAAGAAAAATACCTCGTTTTTTCTGAGATTCTAGGTCCTAGGATTCTGCTTCAAATATACTCCTTTCTCAGTGAAATCGTGGATGGGTGTGGTGTCACGCTTTAATCAAAATTGCACCCAATGGGCAGTTCAACAACTCCAGTGTGTAGATCCATGATTTCCGTGTAGGCAAAATTTGATTTTCAGACAGTCTCAAATGTCAGTGTGCATGTGAAGGGAAAGGGAAGATAATTGTGGGCCTGAGAACGAGGTTGCGCGAAGGGTGACAATGGCTCTTGAAATTTGTAGGTCAAGACTGGGCCAATCTCGTCCCCAGAGTGAGTTCGTTGCTCTACTCTACTCTGGGATACAGCAACATAAATCCTTGACGGATGGAAGAGGATCAATATAACTTTCAAGAAATGTTCAGCTTTTTAAAAGGTCTAAAATATGGCGGTAAGCAAACGTCTGTAGCTGATAGGATTGAGCAATTTGATGAAATCACAACTTGAAAACTAACAGAAATATAAAATTCTATAATTTTGAACATGACGATAGATTCAAAAATGCTCTCACAGGGATTCTGGCAAATTATCTAAAGTTCTCCTCAAGCAAGACCGTAACATCTCTATTAAGCCCCCCGGGGGGGGGAGCTTATTTAATTTTGGACACTTTTTAGTCCATTTTGCACTACATTTTGCGGTTTAAACATACATTTTTACAAGCTAAATACACGAGTTCCACAAAGTTTTATTTCAAAACACATCAACATTAACATGCAAACTTATTTAGCTCAATAAATGGAGAATCTTAGGTAACCTCTGGAATTTGACATAAGTGAGGGGAGTCTTAAAAGAGAGGGGGGCTTAATAGAGCTTTTACGGTTATACAAGAGCTTTGACTGAGTGGCATTAGAGCTTCTATCACCATTGTCCATATTCGAAAATTCTGCAAATGTATGAATACATCGTTCGATTCACATTCTGTTTTAGAATAGCCAAAGCCAAAACGTCTTTTCATTTGAAGCGAAAGAGTAACAATATTTTACACGCTTAAAAGCTAGTTGGCAGAGCTAAATAGAGGCCGGAGGCAATCTATAATCTATAAATAGGACAAAGAAACGCCTACGCACGTAGGTGCTTCCCTAATGGAAAGATATCCACGCACGCATCGAAATCATCAAATTCAAAAGGCTAATCTTAGACCTGCATATGCAGCTCTCGAGTTAGCTACTTATCTCCGTCAAAAAGCTTTAACTCAAAATTTTGCGAAGATTCGACGAGGCCAATGCTAAGTCGTAATATTATCATGATATCATAAGAGGATGCATTTCTCTGGCACACTTGGTACCAATAGATGTCCAGCAAGTTTTCACTGTTCTTTCGTAGATATACTCACTGCAAAAATGACATCAGAATCTTGTGATGATGCTTTGCTGCGGAGGTGTGACAATTCGAACGGACGCATGGTAATCAATGGCTATGAGTACAGCAGCAACACTTATGGATTCAACACTGCCCTGTTTGATTACCGTAGTGGTTTGTTTGAAGAGAAGGAAACATTTCATACTTACGGGTATCTTTATCGTAGAAGTGAATTCGTCACATTTCTAAACAATGTTCCTCTGAATAAAATCCTCTTTGTTGCTGTAAGAGGCAGAGTAAAAATCACTGCTGACATGGCACTAGCATTGCAAAAACACGGAGTCTCGGCACAATTTGCAAAAGTTGATCAAGTTGCAAAAATATCATTGGCATCAATTTTTTTCACGGGGATGGCCAGAAAGAATTGGGAAATATCTGTCAACAGAGGAGCAGGTGGAGCTGGCCCCTCAAATATAGATAAAACCATATACATTTTTCACGATCTCAAAGGGGCTGATGAATGCTCAGAAGAAATGGGCCTAAGATCACATCATCTTGATGATGCAAGGATGGAAGCGAAAACAAACCTAAATTCCCGTGCCACTGCAAACAGAGGCAGATTGATGGACGATAAGTTTGGATGGTGCGGAACAGCATCTTTGCCAAGTGATTACTTGCAGGTTGATTTCGGTGTTGTCAAGGTGGTTTCAGGAATTGCTTTGCAAGGACATGAAACTCTTACAGATCACGTAACGAAGTTTAAAGTGGAGTATAGTTCAAATGGTGTAGTTTGGAAGACATACACTGAGTCAGGAGGCGCAGATAAAGAGCTAAACAGTTACAATCAAAATAAGTTACTCAACGTGCGAGTGAATTGGTTCTTGACCAGGCTGATAGCTCGCTATATCAGATTCGTTCCAACAGCAACGACAACTTCTAAACATTGCAGCAGAATCGAGCTTTTTGGTTGTGCTCCAAAATCGACGTTGTTTCTTGATCACTTTACGCCTTCAAAGTCTGTTCATATTGGCAAATATATCAGCGGTAATGTAGCTTTCTATGGATACGGGACAAAGCAGTCTTCTGTGAACGAGGTAACTGTAGGCATGTCTATGGCCCCAGAAAACACAAACCTAGCGACGAACCTGGAGCAAATCTACTTATCAAGAGTCAATGAAACAACGGTATATGAAAGTGGCACAATATTAGAAGATGTTGCAAATATAAAAAAGATGTCAGATGGAGTGCGACAGATTCGTACTAGAGCTACAGTTGAATATAGTATGCCTAATGAAGGGTATTACAATTATGATGTTGGGTTTGGAGCCAGGGTAAGACATCCGTTTATTATATATCCAGGGTCTGTATGAAATGCGTAAAGGGTGTCCAAGAAAATTGTTCGACGTTTGATTGAATATTAAAAAGTAACGATAAAATGTACAGGCTCCTGGTTAAATAAGATTTTAGACTAATTTTTGACGCCAGAATCTTGCGAATTCATTAAAAATTCACGGAGCTGCAAGCTTTTGAAGTTCAAGTTTGTGCAAGAGCTGAAACCAGACGCCTCTAACTGACTTGTTTTTCAAAAAGACGTCCCAAAATGGAGGTAAAAGAAGACTGTCCAATGTAAAGGAGTTTTTACGGTTAAGGTGGATCTGCACTTAAGGTGGCTCACTACCGAAAATTCAAAATGACGAAACAGAGATAAGGTGGCTCACTACCAAGTAAAAATAGGTAAAAACACACAAAAAACAATTGGTTAAGGTGGCTCGCTACCAATAAAACTTCACACACTTGGTGTCCTATCGCTCATGGTGTAACCGAGCCCTTTTATGGCGTCCATCTATAAATAGGACAAAGAGAAACCTAAACACTGCATTTTTTCTTTGGCTTTGCTTTCGTTTGTCACGTGTTGCAGATCGAATACAATAGGCTATTCATAAACCCAACAGATCTCATCTTTTAACTCAGGTTATTCCCTTTAATCATCATCATTTGGTACCATTTTCGATACATTTCTCTCTAGTTTCAGCTGTTCGTTTCAATGCACAAAAGGTTCTAATTTCTGTCCAATCTTTCAAATCGTCAATCCAGGTTCTATACTGCATTCCTTGGATTCTCTTTTCAGGAATCTGTCCTTCTATGACTTCATTATAGACTATCCCACCAGAGCCTCGTAATACATGGTACCTTGTCTTTTAGGTTGTAGATTCTGGACGGGAAACAGGCAAGCAAGTGTGGAATACCTACAGCTTTGAAACACATGGATCTTGTATGATAATCAGTCGTCCAATGACAGTTAATCGCCAAACTAAAGATGAAGCAACCCTACAACTAGAACTGAACAGCACCACGAAAGAATTCTCGAAAGACGGAACATTTATTGTCAACGTAACAATATTCCAACTTGGCGTAAGAAAAGGATTAGGCCACTCAAATGCCTACAATATTGATTTGCTCCTGTATTACAATTCGTTGTTTCTTCAACTGATCTCCTCGAACGTGTCCAGCCTAAACGAATTTTCAATTGAGCCAACACCACGTGTCATAAAACCCGGCCTACTTCACTTCCATACAGATGCAATGTGGGTGCTAAGCAACCAGTTCATTCAACTCAAGTTCAAGATATCGAAACCAGCTGGCTTCGCGAAACGCTACGATGGAGAAATTCTTTATGAGTTCAACTACCTGACAAATACAGCCAGCCTCAACGGAAAACTGAACACAACCATTGGGAAGTCGTATTCTTATGTATACAAAGTACAGGAAAATGGAGGAATTGAAGGGGGAAATGGACGGCTCAGTGTGCCTGCTTTTAGCATGGTATATGATGAATACAATGACAATTTCTTTGCCTGCAAATTGGGAGGACGACATTCGATGAGAAATCACCCTTACTGTTACTGGCAAAGTGGTACAGAGACAGCATGGAAAGGAATACCATATATCGCATCAATTGTCGGTATTGATACGACAAATAAAGTTCTGTTTGGCATTGATCGCACGGGAATTGGTTATTTTCGACTGCCATTTCCATTTGCCACATATGGACAAATCGAGGATTCAGAGTGGACCTCGATTGAGAGTCAGCCTCGAGTGCAAAAGGCAAAGACAGCAACTGATGCTTCTTCATTACCATCAAGCCTAGTTGCATCATGGGTATATGAGAAATCTGGCAAGCAGATATGGGGTGCAACAAACAATGGCGTGTTCAAGAAAGTTGCATCGAATTGGCGCAGGGTGTTTGAACTGTAGATAAGTTGATGAAAAACACTGTAAAAGGTTACTTATTTCTAGAGGGTCCTGAAGGGGCACCATGGGATCTGAGATTTGCCTTAAAGGCAGTCTGACACGCATCTGATTTAAGTGCGAGTTTGTATCATACTTTATGCCCTCAAAAATATCTTGAACTGCAAAATGTGTATAATTTTAGAGCACATTGATGCGAGGTAGCTTAATGCAATCGTGACAAATGCCAATTTGTGTTATATTCTATGCCATCAAAAATATCTTGAACTGCAAATAATTTAACGAAAAAGTGAAAAAGTGTAGTTTTTAAGCACATTGCGAGGAAGCTTAATGCAATCGTGACAAATGCCAATTTGTGTTATACTCTATGCCATCAAAAATATCTTGAACTGCAAATAATTTAACGAAAAAGTGAAAAAGTGTGTATTTTTTAAGCACATTGCGAGGAAGCTTAATGCAATCGTGACAAATGCCAATTTGTGTTATATTCTATGCCATCAAAAATATCTTGAACTGCAAATAATTTAACGAAAAAGTGAAAAAGTGTGTATTTTCTTAGAGCACATTGCGAGATAGCTTAGTGCAAGCGTGACAAATGCCAATTTGTGTTATACTCTATGCCATCAAAAATATCTTGAACTGCAAATAATTTAACGAAAAAGTGAAAAAGTGTGTATTTTCTTAGAGCACATTGCGAGGTAGCTTAGTGCAATCGTGACAAATGCCAATTTGTGTTATACTCTTTGCCATCAAAACTATTTGAACTATAAATAATTTGACGAAAACATTGACAAAAGTGTGTATTTTTGAAGCACATTGCGAGATAGCTTAGTGCAATACTGGTGTTGTGGCGCAGTGGTGTGATCCTCTGACTTTGCAGCCAGAACAGTCAGGCGGAGTGGGTTCGATACCCGGTAGGACCCCACCACTTTAGCGTCATGACAAGGGGTCTCGGACTCGATTAGGTCTGATCAATTTCTGCGATCCCAGTGCTTGGCGCTGAAAAACGCAACTTCACCTTCACCTTCACCTTCATACTCTATGCCATTAAAAATATTTGAACTGTAATAACTTGTCGAAAAATATTGAAAGAAGTGTGCAATGTTAAAGCACATTGTGTGGTTGCTTATAGAAAGCACTTATAGCACGCGTGACAAGTATCAATTTTTATCATAATCTATGCTATCACAAGTATAAGAACTATAAATAATTTGACAAAAATCTTTAATAACAAAGTATCAATTTGTGTCATTCTCGATTCTTAACTGAATTCTATGTAACTTGTGTAAATTTCCTACAGAGATCAAAAGAAACTTTCTGTAGATTTACACTACAAAACAAGATGGAGTCGTGTTTTCACCACTTTTGTGACCTCATCCCGTCCGTACGAATACTAACGATGGACCAAATTGAAAGTATTGCAGGTTGAATTAATGTTACCTAGGTGAACTAGAAATACCTCATTTGGTAATGTAAATACTTATTCATTTGGCTCAATAAACTACCAACCAGGTCAGTTGGCAACCTTGTGCCCTGGTGATCGATTCAACTGCGGATTCAACCAAAATCTGTTTCTCCTAATTAAAGCCTGATTTCCATGGTACTAAGAAAGAATAAATCAATAGGCAGAAATACCGCAACATGACAAAAACAATAGCAAATGTGTGTGAATCTATATCATACCACATATTTGCTATTGTTTTCTCGTCGTGTGGCGGTGTTTCTGCCTACAAATTTACTCATTTATTCGTCACCGCAAGCGTCTTCGGATCCGACGATCGACGCTGGTATCGTGGCCTTTCCTTTTTCAAATTATTTCATCATTAAAAACCGTGATCCTTTGCAGCCGTGAAGTCGATTTTCGTATGGTATACAGGGTGCTTCAGAAAAAAATGCAACCCGACTATAATTGAAAATCACAAAAAATAATAAGATGTGAGAAGCTGTAATGTTTACTGTCTGCAAGTGCAGCCTTATCTCTTCCTAATAACATGAACAATGACAGATTTTGTAAGACAATACCATGAGTTGCTTTTGATGACACCTGAATTCAAAGCGATTTGCGATCGCAGACAAAGGAAATTCCCTCAACCAGTAATTCAAAGCAAACAAAGCCGCAAAAGTTTCTCTGAAACCCAGGTCGCTAGCGCGATCTTTGTGCATTCCAGAAATTATTTTTAAGAGCAAACATGAGCATATATCGAATTAAGAAGAATATATCTACACATCTACCTCGGGCATTTTATTTATTTGGTTCAGAAGCTAAGCAGTAAGAATTTTAATAACACCAAAAAAATAAGGGAACTAAATCGCCTCCCAATGGAGAGGGGTCTGTAACGCAATGTGACGTATAACGCTGACATATACGGGCGTGACATACATGGGGTTTTTCTAGTAAACTGCATGTCTGTAACGCAACGTGATATATACGGGCGTCACGTATACGGGGCTGACATATACATATACAAGGAACTACTCTGCAATAAAACTAAATCCCCCTTGCAGGTAGCAGCAGCTAATCATTAGTAGCAGCATTTTATTCAAAGCGTTGTGCTGCATTTATGTATTTTAAAGTCACCTTTAGAATTTCTGTGTTAGAATCAACCGACAACCTTTCATCATCGTACAGCATCATTTCAAGTAACAGCGCGTTTGAATAATTTGGCAAACTGTACGGTTGCAACGTTGCGTTTACACTATCGAGAAGATTTCTCCTGTATGCACCGTAAGCATGGCAGTGCAGCAAAAAGTTTTGTTCTGCTTTTCATGCGGCACAAAAAGGATCACAGTTATCAATGGGTCCTTAAATGTTTGCGACGCGTTGACGATAGAACTTTTTGCTATTCTCCATAGGAGTCTGGGTCCAGCCAAATTTTTGTAAATTGTGAAGAAATTTGAAGAATTTTGAAAATGCACAATTGTGATCAAAGCTCTAATGGCACTTAGTCGAATCTTTCGAATAAAAATGCGTAAAAATGAGGGCTTAAAAAGTGAAGTAGCGATGTAGCGGTGCTACCAGAAAGGTAGCTGAAATGCTCAAATTTCGCAGGAAGGAAGAAGGGAAAAAGGAAAAGAAACGGAAAGCACGGGGAAAGAGGAGAAAGAAATCAAGGAAGGGATTGAATAGGAACTGAAATAAACAAGGGGAGTAAGGAAATGGGATAGAATTGGGCAGTGTATTGGGAAAGAAGAAGAAAGTATGTAAGAAGAAACAAAGGTACCAGGAAGGAAAACTTTTTTCCTTGCTACCAGGAAAACTCTGGTAAAAATATCGCTCGATCTGGACTCTTTTGCAGAATAGCTAAAAGGTGTATTGGCACCGGAACCTGGTTCCATCGATGGCCTTAATTCGGATTTTGGAATCTGTTTGCATTTACCAGCAAATTCTGAGGTTGCGACGTCAGCAAATTGCTCAATCGTGGACCAGAGAGCTACAGATCTTGGCTAACCGCCATGTTGTAAACATTCATACTCCATGGTTTTCTTGTAGATTGTACGATTTCTCCTCTAGTGATTTAGGATCTATGATAATTTTAATGTTTTCAATGAATTTCTAAATTTTGATGATTTTCTCAATGAAAAGAGAAACACTGCAATTTGGCAAATAATCAACATATCAAAAATCGCCAAAGACAGTAATACAACAGTATCTGAAATTTTTTTCAAGTCATTTGATCAAAAGAAAGATACAATAACCGTTTGTGTTATTTACCTTAAAGACTGACACCTATGCTAGGGAGTACAGAAAAAATAAAAAAAGGAAAGAAAACACAAAGGTAGATACAAAGGTAGTTCATTCAAACCAGGCATTACATGTACTAAGAAAGGAGGGTCTTACGCAAAGTGGTCACTTTACTTCGAATACAAGTCAGTGAATACCTTTATCCGCAGCAACGCTTTCCCCGATTTGAGATATCTGCTTCTTTAAACTGGCATATTGATCTACTTTCATGTTCTCTGGAGTGCCGTAATGCAGCAATGTATTCTAACGTTTTATGCCACCATATACCTGTCAAAGAGGACGATAAGGTCAATAGCTATTGCCATTTTGTTAACTTGATTCTTTTTAGATTTTTTCAGAACTTCTAGCAGTGCATATTTAGATGATGTGAATAGCTATCAAAAGTGCTGGAAAGTTTTCGCAAGGAGTTGTCTGAAAATATGGAAAAACAGACTTTGGGTAAAAAATTGAGAGACTTTGCAACCCCTGGATGATGGAATTTTTGCGAAAAGCATTTGGTCGTTTGAAATATAGCATCAGGGATAGCTTAGACTTGCCCCAAGTCTGTTTTGTTAATTGTAATAAGTCTACCGGGAAGTATAGACGAAATTTTTTTTGATGAAATAGACTTGGGGCAAGTCTAGGGATAGCTCAATATTCTATTTCATAGAGCTGAAAAGCACAATGACATGTGTCAGTTAGAAAACTAACAACGAAGTCCCTCCCCCAGACACATTTTGGGTCAAAATCATACTTTGTTCAAACTTTGGCAATATTCTACAGATAGGTTGGTATTCAATTTTCCCACAACTTTGAATGTCCAAAACCATTGTACGGTGCACCATAACACGGTATAAAGCAAAGAGGAAGATAGAACGTTTTGATTTTCGCATATTTGAACTTGAATTTGTCATCTTGTGAAAAACGCACTCTTGCATCAATTGGCTAAATATTCAGTTGATGATAAAGCCAAAACCAAATGAGATGTCTTGCTGCAAATTTTTTCTGCGATTCTTTGATGCTTGGGTGCCTTTGTTAAAATTAGAAGGACTTTTGAAAACATCGCTGTAGAGGCATCTGCTGTGACAATTCAGAATAACCCAGATATGTACTACGAGTCGTCTCATTGATTGCAATGCTGGAACATCAAACAATTCAAATTTCCGTCAAGTTTTACCTTGGATCTTGGCCTAGGCAGAGAACATTGCTTTTAAAACCTTAAACAAGCGTATTTCTTCTGATTGAGATTTAAATGAGAGAAACGCGCACGAGCTTCTCTCAAACTGCTTTCGTCGGACAATTCTTAGATGACTTCGCGTAATCACGCCAGGTTGCTAAAGCTCTACTTGGAGGTTTTTCGTCAATTCAGCGCATATCTGCGGATTATAATGACCCTATCTTGGAATCTTATTTCAACGGGGGTCAAAAGCTTTGGGCTGTGAAGCCCAAAAATCCTCACGTAATATCATTTACTTAGTACGGGCCAACCGCACATTTCGCTCGTCAGATAAAATGTTGGCAAGACTCGTGTGGAAATTGTTTCTTTCAAGAGTTTAACATATAATTTTCTGAAATGAAACACGATAAGTACCTCATCTGGAACTTGCTTTTGTTCCAAGTTGACGTCTGCAAAAGATGTGAAACAATTTATGAGCTGCGTTAAAAGAAGCCTTGAATAAGCTTCGGAAAGGAAGAAAGGTTCTTAGCTCACCAAACACTTTGCAGGTTTTCTGAATGAAAACATCGAAATTACAGAAAAAACTTACCAAAAGCTCCCTCAAGTTCCTGTAGCTTCCCGTAAAATGTCTCAAAAAGTAAACAGACAACATAGGGGGATCAAATCTTCAAAAAGGTCGGTGTAAAATTTTATCTCAATTTTCTTTGAAATAAATGGCTTGGAAGGAACTTAGGGTTTTTTGTTGTAAATCTGTCGTGGAAATTTATTGATATCTTGATTAGCTTCAAAATGGCGGTATTTACTAAATTTGATGCTATGACGTCATCAAATTTCTAAATCCTAAACCAGAAAAGCTACATATTTCTGCTTGCCACCATATTGTAGACCTTCATAAACTATGGTTTCCTTGAAGGTTATATCATTTTTCCTCTATTGGTTTACGATTTACAATGAGTTGAAGTTTTTGAAAATTTTCCATGAATTTTTGCAAGCTGCCACCATTTTGAAAAAATTAAGATATCAAAAAATTTCCATGACAGATGTACAGCAAAGTACCATAAGTTCCTTTCAAGACATTCAATTCAAAGAAAAGTGTCATAGCATTTTACAACTACCTTTTCAAAAATTTGAAAGATTTGAGCCCTATGCAAACAGACACATGAAATTAGATTCCAGGATATCTAGCGAAACTTTGTCGCTAAGACTTGGCAAAGCTGTACACGAACAAATTAGCTAGGAGATAGGATGAAAGAACATCAAAATATTTAGAGCTATTTTCGAGATGAATCCACTTTTCTGAAATCAAGGAGAAGTTTTCAAAAAGAAGCCGAGAAACCAGTTTTTACATAAATATCACTATTCATCCATTTATTTATTTATTCATTTATTCATCCATTCGATTACGAAGACTATGCAGAACAATATCTCTTTTACCGCTTGTCAATTGACCGATAGTATTCAAGAAATTCACTGATTTGTCAAAAGAAGATTGGTTTTGAAAAGCGATAACTCGCTGTGTGTAATGGCCACCTCCAATGCAGTAGTTTCGGTCATCATCATCATCATCGTCATCAGCATGTACGTTTTAGGTCTATAAAGACATTGCGCAGTCCAATATCAATTCCCAAATATGTCTATTTTGTGTCATTTTTTCATGTTCTTTACTTCCACTGTGTTGAAACTGCCATCTCTGTTTTTACTATTGTTTGAAATTCAACTTTCTCCAGATTTTTTTCTATTTGTTTGAGCCATGTTAATTTTTGTCTACCCCTTAGTTTTTACAAGGATTTTTCACTTCCTTCAGTGACTTTCTTGCTAATGTTTCTTCTGGTGACTTTCTTGCTAATGTTTCTTCTGGTAATCTTAATAAGTGACCGTACCATGTCAATCATTTACAATTTTACAATAGCTTTACAATTTGGCTTAATGAAAATTGAATTCGTTCTTTTTTAGTGTTTATCGTTGCTGACTTTCAAAATTCTTCTTATCAGTTTTCTTTGAAATATATCAATATGGCGGGTGACCTGCGCGCTTGTCTAATGCGTATGCTCTCTAGCAACAGCTACGCGCTTGCCTAGTCCACTGGTCGCCGACCGAAATCACTGCAACTGGAGGTCGCCTTTAAACTTTACCTTGTTGCTCATTTTCGTTATCACTGCTACTGACGTCATCGTCGTCATCATCATCATCAAGACTGATTTCTTCTGGATTCACTGTCTTGGCAACATCTGAGAGCTCAGATGGTTGTGTTGTTTCACCCCTGTAGAGAACAAATTTCAGACAATGATACAAATGATACAAACAAATTTAAGTCACAGCCTGTTAACTTTTAATGGCTTCATTCAATCCACAAGACAGTAAATGTCAAGAATCCACGTATATCCGAGTTATCGTAAGAGACACAAATGTTTTCTTGGTTTCTCTGTGAAGTTCCTCTGTGAAGTACAAAGATTGATCTCGACAGAGCCCTTTTAAAGCCATTTCCCAGCTTCAGAACAACTGGACACTTTACGAAATTATATCTATTGGTATCAGGGAAGACGGTGCTCCACAGAGCCCTCCTAGAGCCTTCAAACAATAGCGCCTCCAGTACCAACAGCAGAAAACTAACTAAATCTGCATTTTGGATTTGCCTGACTTTTCTTCCTTTCTCTTTCTCGTGTACCCTTCATGCTCTAAGTGAATATGGTCCGAGCACTCTTATTGTCCAATTATAAATCTACATCGCTGATAAAATCATCAAAGCAGCACGCTCTCGCTAACCTCTTTAGATGACAGTGTTTGCATGACGTTCACTTCAAATGAGTTTATGTAATGTTTCTATGTTGGCCGCAGAGGAGTAGCCTGCATGCAGACTCAACTCCTCGAAAGTATAGTTGGAGGAGTCTTTACTTTCGAGGAGTTGAGTCTGCACGCAGGCTACAGAGGAGATGTGCCAGTACCCTCTGTGGTATCGTTCCTTATACAGTAGTAATACTGAAGTATTGTAATATTGTAGTATTTTAGTAACTTTTTGTATATTAGTATTGTATATAGTAGTAATGTAGTATTGTGTTGACATTGGTTTCCGAGACAGCTTGCATGATTTACAAATTGACAAATGAACTTGCTCCAGATTACCTGTCAGAAATGTCTACTAAAAATTCGACATGCAGCATCAAAAATTTGAGAAACACCGAAACTGATCTTCAAGTCCCACCAATGAAAACAAGTAATGGCCAGCGAGCATTCTCATATCGAGGTGCTGGAGCTTGAAGCCTCTTGGATTATGAAGTCAAGCAGGCATCCTCTTTCAAAGCATTTAAAGATGCTTTGAAGTAGCTTACTTTTTTCTACCTCTTTATCATTTATTTATATATTTATTCATTTATCATTGTAACTAAATTAGGGTTTACTTTGTATCTATTCTAACTTAATTTGTCAGATTTTATGCACAGCCCCCTGAAAAGCAGTCTATTGTACCTTATTGATTGACGGGGTATCCGTGGTTAAAGAATTTAAAATAAAATGAATGAATGAAATGTTTATGAAAAAATCTATGGTAATCTGATAAGAGATAGGCTTTACCTTATTGGCAGCGCAAGTGTTTTCTGTTACTTACAGGCGTTTTCGATGTTCGAGACAAGTATCTGGTTTTTTGTTTTGTTGAAAATTCAAATCCAGACGTGACATACCTGACAAAGAGAACGCCCTTCTGTCCAGCAGCAGCCGATGGCATGTCCTTTCTTGCATCTTCAGCAATGCTCTTTGCTTGTTCTTCTAGCTTTTCCATTTCGTTCTTCGATTCATTGTCTGTAGTAGGAGTAAAAAAAGATCAATACTTGGTTTCTGAAATATTTACAATTATTTTTCAAGCGAATTTCAATAATAAATAATTCAAAGTGCACATGAAGTTGGCAGTAGGAGTTTAACGGTTGATCTTGGTGGTAAATATCCAGGGTGGTGAAAGAGGTATAAAATGGGGAACGCAATGAACATTTCAAGTTGAGCTCCTTTCTTGAATCTTTATATCAAAACGTCGAGGGAAAGAAACAGGTCCAGTATGGCATGTCAGCCCTATCTGTACTGGGCGATCTTTCAATAGTTTTGTACTGGGAGGGGGGGCATTTTTCGCCCCCCTCTTTTTCTCCTATGAATTAATTGCCTATTAAATTTGACTAAAAGTCACAAAGAATGGTGGTCATATCTCTTGTCGTTTTAGCACAGTGCAGCTAAGTCTGGTAGGGGTACGAATAGGGTTAAACAAACCAAAGTTGTCAATCCATTGCAATGCATTGGAACAAAAAGAGGTAGGGTCGGCAGGAAATGATAACTAAACATTCACAATGTCAATGGGAAGGTAGTTCAAACAGCTGAAATGAAAGGAACCTGCCAATGAAGATTTTAGCAAACTTTATCCACATTTTTTGTCCCACCCATTTTACCCCAGGCTTACCCATTTTACCCCAGTAGATCCTATGTTGTTGATGGAAACGTTTCTCATACCTTTAATGGCTGTTGCTTGGGTTGCAAGTAACTGCGCTGACATGAAGTTTACCTGAAAAAGTAAACATGAGTTACAATCGTACACAATAATTTGTTGAAAGATAAAAATAAAGCAATGAACGTAAGAGAAACGAATCAAATCGATTATAGACCAATGATGGATTGTAGCAAAAACAAAATTGGCATAAAAGATAAACCAAAGCTACAATCCTCGCCAAAACCCTTGGCACAAAAGAGGAAAAAGTAGATACTGAGAATGGAAACCCCCCTTGCCCCCCCCAAGTCAATGTTGCGAATTTCTCTAAATCGGAAAATATCATGCAGCAAGTGTCCCAACTAAAAAAAAACAACATTGACTTGGGGGAAGGGGGGGGGGTCGGTAAATATTTAAGTTTAAATGGTAGGAAGTGTGATTTTTGCTGAAAAAGCCTTAAAAAAGGAGTTTGTGACAAGAGGTTTTGGCGAGGATTGTAGCAATGCCACGAAACTTCAGTATGTAGCCTGCGTACAGACTATACTCAAAGAAAAGGTATAGTCTGCGCAACACCGCTCACTTTTGTGTAGTGCATGCTTCAGCATTTATTACGCAATAGTGATAACAAAGAAAACGTATTGTTGTAGCAGCCAACAAAATCACTTTCCGGGGAAACGAGGAAGCATTCAGATTTGAGAACGGTCATCATGTGATTAAATCTCAGGTTTCACTTTGTTCTCCAGGCAAACTTCATTAGCAACACAATACTCTGGAATTTTAACTACCCTACTGCAGACAATAACCAGACGCTAAGAAGAAAGGGCCATTGAAACTGCCATTGAAATGAAATGCTGACTCACACAATACACGATATTGAGCGGCGTTGCGCAGACTATACCTTTTCCTTAGTTAGGTATTGTCTGCACGCAGGCTACAGTATGCAGATGCATGCAATTCAGATGTTGTTCTGCGTGTCCCAAGAAATGTCTCCTTGTTTGGTCAAATGTTGCGGAGCACTAAAAATAGAGAGAGCTGCAAACTATTCAAAATCCTATTTCCGAACATCTAGCTTAGCACTCAAAACCTTGCGCTTTGCCATAGGAAAAGGAGGTGCTGATTTCTGCAGTTGAGATAAATCGAAGTAAATCTAAACAGAGATTTAAAAGAGGGACTGAATGTTGTATGTAAGTAAACACCGGTTTCCAAATTTTCTTACATCCATATTCATATTGTAACGGATTTCTTATATAAGGGCATATATAAAACAATAGTTAAGAACTCCTGCTACGTTTGATATGAAAAGACAAGCTTTGAAGTTGGCTGTTTTAAAAAAAATCTCCTCTATTATTGTACAAAAAAAACGTCTACAGGCATCTGCAACTTATCACGATTTGTCCCACTATATTTCGAAGGTCATAACTCGGGGAACTCGAAAGTTAAAGTCAATTTCAAGGCTATCAGAAACGCAAAAATAGGTATTTTACATTCGTATAATAATAATAATAATAATAATAAAGAATCTATTTAAAGTTGGATACAAAGTTTAGTTTACTCTATAAATAGGGCAACTAATTCAAACCAACTATTTACAAAAATACAATATTTACAATTTCAGCTACTTACAGATATTACAATTGCAACTGTCTCCATTCCATTGTTTGACATGTGTTTTGAACGAGGCTATAGATTGGCTTGACTTTATCTCATCAGGTAAAGCGTTCCAAAGAATACTGCCTCTGAAGGCAATTGAATTTAAGCCGTTTAAAACAGTTCTAGCTTTTGGTAGCTGTAATAGATCTTTTGCTCTAAGGTCGTAAGTCACTTCCTTTCTTATGAACAGATCCCACATGAATGTTGGATTTTTAGCAATTTAAAGACTTATAGACCTCAGTCATTAGCTTATGGAGGTTTTTTACATGGACTGTCTGCTCATTGTTTCTTTGTATAAGCTCTTCGAATGAGGCTTCATAATCATTGAAAAGTATACGTAGAGCACGTTTGTGGATTTTGTTTATCTCCCTGTTGGCGGTTTTTCCACAAAACATCCAAATTAACGGACAATAGCTTAGGCTTGACAGTATAAAAGCATTGTATAGCAGCCTTGCTTTCTTGAAGTCCAGTAGTCTTGCCACTCTAGACCATTCGTAAACCTCTGCAATGTGTAGCCCGCACGAAGCTTCAACAATTCAGACATAATTCTCGAGGCTGCGTGCACGCTATGCAATCCACTTTAATTAACAGCCTCAAATGGGAAATAATTCAAAAATCCTTTATACGAAACTCCAGATGCCGAGCCTGGATTTAGCAGCCTAGCTTTAGACTAACTACGAGTTTTATGCTGCTAGCGGTCGCAATGCCAGTTTATCCGAATCTGGACTCGAAAATTTCATATGAAAAATAGCAAGATATTAAGATAAATTTTCAAAACGAGGCCGCTTAAAGGGAATAGACATAGCTATATCGACAAGCTGCTATAAATAGTCTGAAGAAATGCCCACAAACCCATTGTTTCTTCCGCCACACAATGACACAGCAGGTGTCAAAATTGTGAAATACAATAGATTATATTTTTAACTTGGCCCGGGCCAGCTTTTAACTATGTTGATTCCCTTTAATTGAAGTGTTTTGCTGGAAATTTTTGTGACATTTGTTATTTCAGCAAACGCTAACCTCCCTTCAACTCGGGCAACTTTACCTGTGTGTTATATTGCGCTTGAACTGTTCGTTTGACCCTGAGCATTTCTCTGAACGTGTCCTCATTTCCATGCCTGACCTCAAAATCATGCCATGTTTTCCAGAATGTTTCTGTAGTCTGCAGATGAGATAAACCATTTATAGATTGTCATAAAGCATAAATTACCAAATCACCAACTTTTTGGTATTGGGGCTGCTGTCTCCTCATTCATTTTATCTATCGAGAAAGCCAAAGAAATCCCCCCTCAAACGAATTTCTCCATTTTTTAAACTTGTCTGTTGATTTTGTTATCCTTTTTGCTTTTAGAAATTTGAATTACCTAAACGGTACTTTATCTTTGAGACTTTTGTTTGTTGTACATAACTGCAAAAAGAAACTGAACTAATCGGAGCTTACCCTTGGATCGCAGATCTGAGAGCAGTAGCTGTAGACTGCACGAGCCCGGTCTATTTCTCCAAGTTTTCTCTCCATGTCTGCATATCGAGCACAAATTTCACTACAAAAAGAAACGAATCAATCCTCTGAATGCGTTCACATCGTACGATTTCACAAGAGGAAAGGAAAATCATCATAAATCAAAAGGCACAAACATCAAAGTAATTTCTACACTTCTTGTTTTGAAACTAAAGCCTGCTTTAAAAGGAGCACTACCACGGGGCAATCTTTATCATTGTTTCACTTGTCAAAGCAATCTCAAATCTTATACCACCAGAAAACATTTCCAATGAGGCACATTTTCATCTCAAAATGAAACAGGGTAAATTTCCATACCGTGCATGTTCATCAGGCAACGCTTCAATGGCTTTTTCATAAATTTCCCTCGTGTGTGTAACACCAAATATTTCGGCAGCTCTTTTGATGTAGATGTTGAAAATCTGAAGAAAAGAGATGAAAAGATTCCAAATTGAAAAGATAAAAAAAATTTCAGATTTCTACTCTCCAAAACGTTGAAGACGGCCATAACTGAGGTTTTTGATGAAAAGTTCATAATTTGGCTCCATTACATAGTAAGCCATGAAAATTCCAAGTTTTTCAAAATTTTGCTTGAATTCTATTCGATTATTTCATTATGTAATGAATGGTCCTGCCCTGCTCAAGCATAATTATAATATCACACTCCAATAAAATCGCGTTCGCTAGATGCTTTTCAAACGTTGATTATTTTATCACGAATTCAATTCAATTCAAACTTTATCTATAAGAAATACATAATATATAATACAATGTACTGTATAACTTATACGACTCAGAAAAAGCAAAGCTTAGAGCCGAAAAGATTATGAGTACCTAACTATTCAAATAGGTGAAAAGGATCGGCTCATATATGAAACAGATACGATTCTGGAAGCAAAGCTATACATTTTAAATACATTTCAATTTTCAGATTTGATCACAGTAGTCATACCTCATACTGTTCAGCAGGTGGTAAAACTTTTGACGCGCGGTCATAAACTGCCATTGCGTGCCTTGCAAGACCAAAGTCTTCTTCCAACTTTGCATACATCAGGTAGAAAGGTTTGGCGTTCTTTGGAGGGCAGTGCTCTAAGCATTGCTCAAACAAATCTCTTGTTCTCTCCAGCTTAGAGCCACCCTTTGGAAGAAACAGTAAATCATGTTTCTGCTGGGTGAGTAATACCCTATTCACACTAACAGGGCAGATTTTGTAATACAATAGCATGAGTTGCTTTTGTTGACACCTCAATTCGAAGAACAAGGGCAGATTTTGTAATACAATAGCATGAGTTGCTTTTGTTGACACCTCAATTCAAAGCGATTAGCGATCACAGACAAAGGAAGTTCTCTCAACCAGCAATTCAAAACAAACAACGCCGCAAAAGTTTCTTTGAAACCGAGGTAGCTAGCTCGCTCGTTGTGCATTCCAGAAACTGTTTCTAAGGGCAAACATGAGCTTAGATCGAAAGAAGAAGGATGCATCTACACATCTGCCGCGGGTATTTTCTTTGTTTGGTTCAAAAGCCGTTTAGGAGGCGATTCAATTCTCTTATTTTTTTGGGTGTTATCAAAACATTTACTGCTCAGCTTCTGGACCAAGGAAATAAAATGCCCGCGGCAGATGTGTAGATATATCCTTCTTCTTTCGATATATGCTCATGTTTGCCCTTAAAAAAATGTCTGGAATGCACAGCGAGCGAGCTAGCTACCTGGGTTTCAGAGAAAATTTTGCGGCTTTGTTTGTTTTGAATTACTGGTTGATAGAATTTCCTTTGTCTGTGATCGCTAATTGCTTTGAATTGAGGTGTCAACAAAAGCAACTCATGCTATTGTATTACAAAATCTGCCCTTGTTATTCACACTTAGACTGCGTTCACACGATGCCGGCACATTTTGAAAACGGTGAAAAATGAGACGGATAGGCCTACCGTTCACACGAAAACGGCACATTTTGAAAACGGCAGATTTGAAAACGGCAGATTTGAAAACGGAACTCTAACCGGCACATTTTGAAAACGGAATCGTGTGAACACTCGAAAATGACGAAAACGGAACATTTTTCAACGCTTTCGAAACGAGGCTAATTGGCTTTGGCATGAACTTCGAGTCTCGTTTCCATGGAGCTTGCAAAGAGTTTATTGCTATCACAATTTCTGGCGTTTTCAAAATTTTGCCGGTATCGTGTGAACGCTAGCTCAAAGTTTGCTACCGTTACATTTTCACCGTTTTCAAAAGGTGCTGGCATCGTGCGAACGCAGTCATACATGTTAAACCAGCTTAAACAAAACGAGATCATCGAATACTGTGTTCTAATTGGTCAATCCACCAAATCGAATGCGTCTGATTGGGTGAAATTTATCCTGGTTTAGTTGAAGCTGGTTTAACTGTGTCAGTGTGAATGGAGTATAAGAAGAAACACGCAAGGCTACTGCTCCTTAGATATCAAAGCAATGATACTTTGTAATATCTGATTGAATAGCGAACATGTTTCCCAATATTTCTACCTTAAAGCAATGACTTGAACACGCTGTAGCAAATGTTATCCTCTTAGGAAGATGAAAAGTCTCCCCCTCCTAAAATGAGAACCTTATTCAGGTGGATTCCATTCTCCTAAAATGACTGAATGATATATCTAAGTGTTACTGTCAGTATTATTAGAAAGGAAAACCGATGAAATGTTGATCGTCGTTTTCACTCGTTTTTCAGGTTTTTGAAAGGGGCCTTCTACAGAAAATCCTCCATATCGACGGGAAGGAATGACTGATCAAAGTGAGGTAAATTGCTGAATCCAACTGAACAAATCAGCTATGAAACAAGAAATTTTTCAAGATTATAGTTTCGATCTTCAAAGAGCAGTATTTTTGCAAACGCCATGTCTTGTTTTCCTGCTCGGTCGTATGTGTTGACACAACAGGACTCGCAAGAGCAGAAGACGCAGATGATACAATATTGAGCATAAGCAATGAACAACTATACTTAGCACAATATTTATATAAAAGATCCTCTATTTGATGCCATTCATGTAAAAAGGTCAGAGAGAACTCAAAGGGCAGCTGTATTTAAATTCAAAATGGGAATCTCTCTGGGTTCTTAAAGTTTTACAAAGAAATTTTATTAGCTATGTTTTTCTCCCAACAATTATCGAACTCTTGAAGTTTGGCTTTAAAGGCCTAGCCCCAAAATTTCAATGCCTAATGCAGAACTCCAAGAGTGGAGGCCTTTTCCATTTAACAATGCCAGGAGACAGTGTTTGTACACAAAGCTCATCCTCCATGAGTAGTTGCAGATCTTGTAAATATACTCACATATCGTTTTGAAAACTTGCTAAGATACGTGTTCCAGATGTCATTGACGTGAGGCCATTTGAATAAAGCAATTCCTCGTTCGAAAGCCTGGAAAATAAAAGAAACAGGATTTAAACATAGCGAGAAAACAATGCATTGACTACCGTAAAAGCTCTATTAAGGCCCCGGGGGGCTTTTTTGATTTGGGACACTTTTTAGCTCTTTTAAACCAGATTTTGGGGTTTAAACATACAATTTTATGAGTTGAATACATGAATTCGACACAGTTTTATCTCAAACCATATCAAAATTAACATACCAACTTACTTAGCTCAATAAATGGAAATTCTTTGGTAACCTCTGGAATTTGATATAAGTGGGGCGGGGGGCTTAATAGAGACGGGGGCTTAATAGAACTTTTACGGTATGTAAATGAGGCCTCATTTTGTAAGCTTGTTCATGTTCTTCTTTGTAAATAGAAACATCTCTGACGGTCTCTGAGTGGCTCTGCTTGTCTCTTTCTTTCTGTCTCTCTCACCGTCTCTCTGTCTCTTTTTGCCTGAGTTTCAAAAATATTCACAAATGGCTTTCTTTTCAATCTACTTTGTAACAATATACAATTCTGCTAGAAATAAAAGTACATTAAATTTGTTCTACTTACATATTCACGATTAGAGCGCAAAAATATTCAAATCGCAAAAATTTTCAAAACATGACATGCAAAGCTTACATGAACGCGAACTTCCAAAATTCGTTCAAAATAAACTATGCATTTTTGGCAGGCGACGATAAATCGTACACTGGATCGATTTTCAAGAGCAGAAAGACTGAATTTTGATTCCAGGATTTTTGCAAAATTGTTTGTATTCACTTTAAGAGCTGGAAGCGAGTTTCTCAAGATTTCAGTTTTCGAAAACAATGAAAACGATCAAAAAACGTCGATCAAAATTTCTAGAGACTCGACAAAAAAAGAGTTGCAATAGTAGCAATAGTAGTGGTAGTTGCAATAAAGTGCCGCCCCAAGACGTCACAAAATCAACAATTCAACAAGATTCCATGCTTGCTGGCCTCACAACGCTTCCCTGTTTGTCTTTTTAACCCCCTTGACACAGGAATGCAACCTGCACCAAAGCATCAATTCAATGAAACTTTAAAAGGAAATACATTTCGTTGTATCAATAAAATTATTTTCACATTCTCTCCAACTTAGAACCAACACTCGTGTATTGGATAATAACTGATCAATTTCTTTTTCCCCAAATCATCACGAAAACGTTCTCTCCTTGTTCATTCATGTTGAGTTTTTAGAAAATTTGATCGACGTTTTTTGATCGTTTTCAATGTTTTCAAAACTGAAAATTTTAAGAAACTCGCTTATAGCTCCATAAATAGAAGACTAAAAAATGTAAAAAAAATACTGGCATCAAATTGAGGATCTTAGCCAAAGGTTAGTCCATAAATCTTCAAAATTGGTCCGGTATACGATTTATCGGGGCCTGTCAAAAGTGCATAGTTTATTTTGGCGCACCTGGTTTAAATGGTACCATGTCTAAAGTCTGTGCATCCTAGTCCACACAAATTCTGAGACGACCACACGGTCATGAAGCCATTGAAAAAAGAACGATCACCATGAAAAGAAGTTACCTTAAATGATTCTTCAAAATAATTGTGTTCTTCGAGAAACGCAGCATAATTCAAGATGATTTGAGGGTTAGCAATCCGTAGGTCGACAATACGATTATAAACGGCTTTAGTTGACTGGAAAATAAGAAAGTGCAAGTAAAATTAAAAGTAGAAATATCCTTGATTATTGGGAGCAAGCTTTTAGGTTTTGATTCATGGGATTAAAACATATGGACGATGATTGTTGATGATTTTGGATAATAGATTTGTGGCACATGATGATGGTTACAATAAATGGGTGCTTAGAAAAAAGAATTTATTTTGCTCTTCAACGATGTCAAAATAAAGTATTGCATTTTAGAATGTTTTCAAGATTTGAAAAAGGGTTAACAGCATTGGATAATAGATGAATAAAATAATCAACCCTTTAAATATAGGAAAAATTCAAATACGAAGCTAATAGTCTGTCTCAAATTAGATGTCACCTGCAAATGTCCCCGAATAAGAACAATAGAAGTGTTCTGCAAAGGATTTTCCCGTTATCGCAAATCTAAGGTGACATGATATTCGAGCTGGACTTTAGAACCTTTCCTTTCAACATTTACTTGATTTTAAGATTTTTGGAAAATAAAGGAACTGCTGTATTTACAGCAACCACTAATTTTGACTTTCTTGCGCCATAAGTCAGCAATCAATTGTCAGGTTGACTCAAAAAGGGTCTCAAAGTCTAAGTTTTAAGTCTATCCTATGCAACTATATGAAAATTGAGACAATTGAAGTTACAGTTTCCTTACAGCAGCTGCATAAACAGGACATATTAGACCTTTTTAGCTAGGCCTGGATCCAACAACATATTTATACAAATTGTAGCAATCTGAGGAATTTCCGCATGTGAACAGCGGTGATAGATGCAATAACGCAAATGAATCGAACTTTTCCAATAAAAAAATGTGTCAAAATGGGCTAGATCCAGATCCCTTTTGTAGAATACTTGAAAGGTCTATTCTTTCTAGGCACCCTGCAGTGATGATCAAGCATCAAAATATTTGATCCCTGCAAAGGAAGCATGTGATTTGGTCAACAACCAAGATGTCAGCGCTGGTTGCTTTGATTGAGAAAGATGACATATCTTCAGCAAACAGTGTCATAATTTGAGTTTTTAGAATGAAAGTACTTCAACAAAGGCTAACGACCATTTCTTAGCATCAACATAGCTTCGAAAAATAGTTAGTTCATTTTCAGTTCAGTACATATTGTTATTACCTGACTGACGTTTCAAAAACGAGGCAACACGAGAATCCCGCCAATCCCATTGGCTAATCGAACATTTCCCGCGGTTTTCCCGTAGCCTTGTATAAAACGATACAAGGAAGAAGCGTTTTTGTCACACTGATTTAGGCCTGTGAGATTTACAATAAACTCAAGCGACATAAAAGTTACAAAATGCGTGTGACTAAATGATATAAGTCAAAATTAGAAGCTATCAGGTAATAAAACTCATACTTAACGGTTTTGTAGTTGTACAGGAAAATATATAGCCCTCGATCTTATTGCACAGACCTCGCAAGCTTGGTCTGTACTTTTAAAGAGAATCAACGGAGATAAAAGCCCCGCGCGGAAGGAGTCTGGGTATTCTATTATTAGCCTATTGTATTTGATTATTTCGAGACGTTCGTGGATATTGTTTAGCAAGAGGAACAATAACATGCGTAGGAGTTTTCTTTGTCCTATTTATAGATTGCCTCTACTTAGCTCCGTTGATTCACTCTAAGACCTCGGGTATTATATTTTCCTGTACAACACAAAGTCGGTTATGCGCATAAAGTAAATTCTGAAGTAAGAGTTGTCTTACTTGAAAAGTCCCTAAACTCTCTTCCAGATCGGCATACATCGACCATAATTTCAATGATTTGTGGACACGGTCTTGAACTGTTTCTTTCTACGAATGAAAACAAGATATTGTAAGCAAATGAAGTGAAAGAATGGCACAGATAGCTTTTGAATAGGATGAGAATATTGGAGTAGGAGGGAGGGCTACAACCATTTGTTAAAGGAGACATAGTTAATGTGCAAGAACGCAAAAAACAGTGGAATTGAACTGTGGAAGTAGATGTAATCTATAAGTTTTCGTTGCCTATGAAAAGGTTGTGTTATCTATCTAACCTCGAGCTACCCGTTTGGAACTTTAAGAAGTGTCGCATCTAAATTTTATGTTGTCACCAACTCCTCAAGTTTTACGGTGATATGACCTCTCTGGATAAGCTACAGCAGGATATCATAATAGTGGAAAATTTCACCTTTAACTATAACTTGGTACATTTGTAAAGAACAAGATCATTATTCAAATTGATTTGTACCTATTTGTATTGAATGAAACCATGTTGTGGGAACTACCGGGTGAGTCAATGAAAAGAATCCCGGTTTGAAAGGTCATGGCTCCCTGAATATCAAGACGATGATATCGGCAAATACATAGTTTAATGGTAGACATGTTCTAATGGATTTTAAAATTTACCTGACTGAAATCAGCCACTCCGTTCTGAAAATATGTGGGATTTTCATGAGAAAGCCTCTTCAAGAAACCTTCAAGGTTTGCCCAAAATCACCAACATCTTTCCTAACATATTTCTGTCTTACAAGGGCCTTACAGCAATGCCATTTGTACGCTTTAGCATGTGCTATCCTCTTGGGAGGATAAACAAGTCTTCCCCCTGGTATCAATAGCCTATTCAAGGGGATTATATTTTCCCAAGAGGACAAAATATACGAATACATGTGAGTGTCGTTATTTTTAGGAAGTAAAACCAAGGAAAATTTGCTCATTGTTTTCATTCGTTTTTGCAGGTTTTTGGAAGGGGCTTTCTGCAGAAAATCTCCCATATCTTTGGGAAGGAATGACCGATTAAAGCTGGGTAGATTCCTGAATCTAATTGCACATATTGGCAATAAAACAAGAGAGTTTTCAATATTATTGCTTTGATATTCAGGGAGCAGTGGCCTTCCAAACGGGGATTCTTTATTTTGACTCACCCGGTAAAACACAACATTATGAACCCTGTTTTCAAATCTTGAAAAGATTCAAATACAACACTAGAACCCAATAGAATATAACACAGAATACTTGATTCTGACATTGCTTGAGAGCAAAGGAAGTGCTATAGTTGAAGCAGCCAGAACTTATTCTGAAGAACTTGTTTTGATTTTCTTGTGTCATAAACCAGCAACTAATTGTCAGATTGACTCAAACAAGGTCTCAAACTAAAAGTTGAAGCATATGCAGCTTTATCAATATGGTAAAATTTGATTTATAATTTCTCCACATCAGCCAAACGAACGGGGTACAAATTTTTGGGGCAGGCCTGTCTATATCTACCAGGTATCCCAAAATGATGTATTATTGTTTGATTGCTTATATGTCCATAACCAATGAACCGATTTTCAAACACGTTGTTTTATTTGATTGCCTAAAGGCTAAATCGTATTGTAAGGTGTTGGTTGTGGTTTTACCAGTTTTTGAAAATTTGTTCATCGGTTATGGACATATAAGCAATCAAACGATAATACATCATTTTGGGACACCCGGTATCTGCAATGGTGACTCTATGTTGCAGAAACAGGGATATCCTGTATGAATTCATAGATATGATTGGTCGTGAATAAGAAAATATTGTTTAGACGTTAGATAACTGTTTACCTCATCATGGTAATTTATTCCAGCTTTCTTTGATGGAATAGCAGTTGCCCGCTTCATTAGTCGTAGTGCCATATCATAATTTCTGTTTAAAAACAAACACAGTGAACAAGGAATAATGACATTTGCTGGACTCTAAAACCACTTCCTATAACCGAGAGGGGATCATATGCTAGATTTTGGGGAAGGATCTGCCAACAGCATTCTCAAATTGAGATCATTGGCTAGACTAATTTCTACACTGGAAGAATCAAAATTTGGGGTTTTCTATAAACAAAATTACAATAAATGGCTTTCCTAGACCAAAATAGCTTTCCTAGAATATATTACAAGGACAATACTACAGGAAACAGAAGACAAAGACTATCGCATGGCCCTCACATAAAGAGCATGGAACTACATTACAACTAAACTAAAGATGCAATCAAAACAGGTACAGATACACAATTTTTACTGATAAATACAGAGTCAATTTCATATTGGATGTTGGGCTAACATAGGAAATAATGCTGAACAACACGACCCCAGCCTAGACTGATTACATGTTCGTAGTTATTGCTATTGACAGACTGATGGACGATATTTGATCATGAATTGTGCTGCTCTTCAATCTTCTCAAATATGCCAAGACTGTCCGCCATGTTATTGAAAGTTTCGCGGGCTAGCAGTGAAAAAACCGGAAAACAGAATCTTATCTTGTAGTCGATTTTTCGCAAGCATAGTTCGCAACTTCGCTAAGCAAAGATCCTCTCTTGACAAATCAGATCACAAGTTGAGGATCCTGCAATCTGATTGGTCGCGTCATTTTTTGGCGATTTTGGCCGGATTTTCACTTCGTTTGATTATCAGTCTCACTTGAAGCGCAGTGCTGTCATCCAATCTAACCCCAACCGAGAGAACAACGATGACTAAAACTGCCTATGTTACTGTTCCCGCCCAGAGTCGCTGTGGCTCAACACACCGCACCCATGCTGTCCGATCAGGGAAGCTTTTCACAAAATTATTGGCTGCGGTTACACTAGAAATTTTTACCTCGTTGTATACCTTCAAAACAACATGTTAACTACGCTGCGATATGTGACCGCATTTCGTTTTCACATACAACGCTGTTACAGCGCTTTGGTCCCGAGAGCTGATTCCATAAGAAAATTATCAGATACAAAGCAACGGACAAAACGAGGTCCCGAGCTATATTTTAGCGTTGTTTTGGAGAATGAACCAATCACAGCTTTGCGTAGTTGTCACATGATAAATCATATCACTGTGTGACCGGGTGTCATTGTACCGTTATGTTGCCGTACTTTCTGGCTACAAAAACAGATTGCAAGAAAGTGAAGCAATTAACATTACAACGGAAAAATACAGTAGTGTGATTGCAGCCATTGACTTACTCATTTCGAATTTCCATTTCAGCGTATTCACACCAAACTGTCGCAAGTTCATCCACTGTCCTGTAACCGACTTTAGCAGCTTTTTCAAATATGATACGGGCTTCAGCAACCTGGTCGTGATTTTCGTAAAATTTAGCGAAGTCAACCCAAAGGGTATGTGGCTTTCCGATAGCTTGTTTTGGATCAACAGTTTTCACTGCTTCGGTATAAGTCGTGATTATTTCTTGAAGCTTTCCTTCGTACAGAGCAACTCGTTTGTGCCATTCGTGAACATTGTGAGGGTTTTGACGAAGTAGAACGCTGCAAAAATCAGAAAAGATACACAGGGTGTCCCAAAAAATTTTTTCGACGTTTCATTAAATATTGAAAAATGATGAAATACTGAGCGGGCTCCGTGGTAAGAAAATAATAGTGCTGAGATTTTCCATTAATTTTAGACGCTAGAAGCTAGCAAAACGGCTAAATATTCATGGAGTTACGAGTTTTTGAAGTTCAAGTTTGTGCGAAAGCTGAAACCAGACGCCTCTAAATTGCATATTTTGTGAAAATAGAATCTCGTTTATTCAAAGCAAATCAAATGGAATTTCAAAAGCACTTTCGATAAACTAGCTTTTTATAACATTGAATCAAGGTTATGGATGCTTGGAGGAATCCTGTTGAGCACAATTTGGAATTGCCCCGTCTCTCATTGATTAAGTTTTAATTCTATGTTTTTAGATACTTATATTCTTAAGTAAATTTTGGCACCGGTTACAAGAATTAAATAACTTTGGAAGTCCTATTTGGTTTGCTCTGATATCGAAGAGAGGTATAACATTGGACAGTCCTATTTTTACCTCGATTTTGGGACGCCTTTTAGGAAAACAAGTCAGTTAGGGTCGTCTGGTTCACCTTTCGCACAAATTGAACTTCAAAATCTTGCAGCTCCATGAATTCTTAGCGGATTCGCAAGATTCTAGCATCAACAATTAATTTGAAATCTTAGGAACAGGGTTATCTAACCAGGAGCCTGTACATGTTATCGTTATTTTCTAACATTTAATCAAACGTCGAACAATTTTTCTGGGACACCCTGTAGGTCGGGCAGAATGCAACTATCATGAGGAATCAGTTAGAAGTCCTCTTCATGAGAAGCTTCAATCCGTGCTGAATTCAACACGGGTTGAGTTTTGACAGCATTGCTTATTTTGCCTTGCGTTTACATGAAATCTCCACACGCGATAAGGTCACATGTTTGCGAACAATAGACGCAGGAATGCGAGCCCCATTCAAAATTTGAATAACAGACCTTTTAGCTATTCTGAAAAGAATCACAATCGAATGACATTTTGCTACATTCTGTAGAATTTTCGAATGTGCACAATAGTGATAGAAGCTCTGACACCGCTCGATCTAACCTCGCGTATAAAAATGAATAAAACAACGCTCGATCCAAGCTCTTTTGTTGAATAGCTACAAGGTCTATAGCTGAAATAGATTCGATTTACTTTGTTCTCATTCTATCTTTGATTTCAACACCTATTCCTTACCTGTTTAACAACAGAGGTCTTCTATCCATCAAGATTTCGAACCTTGCCAGCCGCAGTTCTAGATCGATCTCATCTGTAAGAAAAGAAAGTAAAATCAAAATGTAACTACCATATGCAGTGCATATGTATTACGAACGAAAGAATCATTCTGAGAACAGCAACCACATCCCAACTATGTTACCATATTTGAATTTAGCACATGGACTTAGTCTTTCAGCAGGTTTTAGCCTCGGATGCGCATACTGTAGAAAAAGCAGAGTGTTGGGGGGAGGAGGGGGGGGGGGGTCGATTCCATCCTCTACAGGCTGTACGCGAATTGAAAATGTTCCGCCTAGGTAGGTTATATGTTGTATCTGCTGCCCTGGACGTGAACTCCCATGAAAACATTCTTTACGCTTCAGTAGAACACACAACTGATAGCTCTCGTAAAGATAACAATAGCTCATAATCTCTTAATATATGCCACATAAAACAAAGAATTTCAGAAATATAGAGACCTTCATCAAAATTTTCAATCGTGGATTCTTTTTTTTACTTTTCTCAATCTATGAGAAGTAGATACAATAAAAGTATATTTGAAGACCATTTGTTTACTAAGCTCATCCATAAAGATCACAGGCTGAAAAGTTTGCAGAACTTTGCTATTTCTTCAAACTTCTTTTTATTGAATATTGACTTCCCTTGAAAACATGACTTAAATTGCGGAGCAAGCCCTTGTATAGCAAAAATTTCATATAAAAAAGGGGTTGTGCAACTGAATATGAGTTGGCAAAAATGTTACCTTCTTCAGACATATTCTCTTCAGAACTCTTTTCCATTTTTGAACTGAGGATACCTTCTTCAAATTGTGCATAAGCGTCAAATACCTATATCGAAATAAAAGAGATTGCTTGCGTTACGCTTTGCACACTCCAGCATTCTACGCATTCACAGGCGGTATTTGTATCAGGAGAAAAACCCCCCGAAAGTAAGCAAGCCTGTGAAGGGATGGCATGGCTCATTGATAATTTAACGGTTACTGGCTACCTCCAAAGATATATCAGCAATAGAATTCTAATTTGAGCTTTGCTAAAGTCAAATATGAAGAGGCTTCCGGGGGGGGGGGGGGGGGGGGGTATGCTCACATCTGCCAAACCTCACGATGCGTGAATGTTATGTTTGTTTCACCATGGCCAACAGGATTCAACATCAAAATGATATATTTCTTTTCAAAATGATAAAGAAAATGTCATGCATGGTCTATGATGGACTTGCGCCAAGTCTCGTTCTTGATCAATAAATACGGGAGGGGAGAACGGGAGGGAAGGGGAAAGGAAGGAAGAAAGGGAAGAGAAAGGAAGAAAGAAAGGGAAGGAGATGGCCCTCCTTCCCCTTTCTCTTCCCTTTCTTTCATAATTTCCCATCCCCTGTACTCCTTTCCCCTCCCGTTCTCCCCTCCCGTATTTATTGATGAAGAGCGAGACTTGGCGCAAGTCCAGGTCTATGAAAACACCACGAGGCCACCTTCAAGACAGATTTCTACTCGACAGATTTGTGCCTAGCTCATTCCGGCATGAAGCAAATTCTTTCCATGTGACAAATTGGATTTAGAATTCCACTACATGAGATGAAATTGACTATGTTCGCTGTTCGCACTGGCTATGATAATCATTTTAATAATAATAATTTTGTAATATTGTAAATAGTTGGTTTACATTAGTTTTTAGTAACTATGTATCTACCAACTGTAAATAATGTTATGATAGCTGCAGTCATTGCATTTGGACGAGCAGTCTGAGACTCCATCCAATGTCGCAGGGTGAATCTTTTTGGTCACAAAAGTAACATTTTCATTCTGCGCATGTTTCATCTTGACAAAAAAATCACGTTGTGCATAAGCATTTGACCAGTAAGTATCCTCTTTTCGATGTCAAATCTGCTTATTTATAAAACGACAAACCTGACCAAAATCTCTGACAGTCATGACTGTTTGTACAGCCTCCTCGTACACATCTCTCGCTTTTTCAAAGTCTCCTGCACGGATATAGTAATCAGCAAGTGAACACCATAGCTGTCCTAAACCATCAGTAAATCTTCGTAATCCACCATGGATGATCTGTCCAACTTTCAAACTTTTTACCTGCAAATCAATTAATGTTGGTCAATCATTTTACTTTGTGAAAATTCATAAAGTAAAGTAATTGCAAAAACCGAGAAGTAATTATTCCAAAGGTTTCTTAGAAAATTACTAAACCCTCTTCAAATGTGACATTGTCAAGCAAAACCTTCTGCGGCCTCACAGTAGCCTACTTTCTCTCCTCTTTTCAATTTCGAGTCCGCACGCAGGCTACCTCACAGGCGTGGAGCCATGACTTTTTCTGAACTCTGCTTTCACGGATACCTCAGAGCATCATACTGTAGTACCAACTGTAACTAAATTCTGGTTGTTTGAAAAGATAATAAAAAAGTTGCGGCACTAAAACTGATGAACGAATGAAAAGGGAAATAAAAAATAAAAGATATAGACCGTAAATGCCCTATTTAGCCCCCCTCTCTATTAATCCTCCTTCTCTAATAAAACCCTCCCCTCTGAGCCAAAATTTTAAATAATCCCTCCTCTCTATTAAGCCCCCCCCCAACTTCATATCAAATTTCATTCTGAGGCTACGAAAGCTTTTCCATTCATTTAGCTAAATAAATTTGCATGTTAAATTTGATATGGTCTGGGATAAAACTGTATCGAATTTTTGAATTTGACTTATAAAATTGTATGTTGAATCCGTAAAATATGGAGTAAAAGAACTGAAAAGCTATCCTATATATCCTTGTCATATGATTTCGTGAATAAGCCCCCCAGTCTAAAAAGCCCACTCTCTGTTAAGCCCCCGCCCCTGGAGTGTTCAAAATTTAATAAGCTCCCGGGGGGCTTAATAGAGCTTACGGTAAGTTAGAATCTTCAGATAGGCTGTAAAGCACCCACAAAATAATTTTTCGAGCAGAGTGGATATGTTTGCCCAACTCTATGTTTGCTCAACTCTCTATTTGCTCAACTCTGTGTTTGCTCAACTCTATGTTTGCTCAACTCTATGTTTGCCCAACTCTATGTTTGCTCAACTCTATATTTGCTCAACTCTATGTTTGCTCAACTCTATATTTGCTCAACTCTATGTTTGCTCAACTCTATGTTTGCTCAACTCTATGTTTGCTCAACTCTATGTTTGCTCAACTCTGTGTTTGCTCAACTCTATGTTTGCTCAACTCTATGTTTGCCCAACTCTATGTTTGCTCAACTCTATGTTTGCTCAACTCTATATTTGCTCAACTCTATGTTTGTTCAACTCTATGTTTGCTCAACTCTATGTTTACTCAACTCTGTGTTTGCTCAACTCTATGTTTGCTCAACTCTATGTTTGCCCAACTCTATGTTTGATCAACTCTATGTTTGCTCAACACTATGTTTGCTCAACTCTATGTTTGTTCAACTCTATGTTTGTTCAACTCTATGTTTGCCCAACTCTATGTTTGCTCAACTCTATGATTGCCCAACTCTATGTTTGCTCAACTCTATATTTGCTCAACTCTATGTTTTCTCAACTCTATGTTTGCTCAACCGGTAGTCCATAAGATAAGGGTTTATTTTGAAATGTGTCTTAACTCAGGACTCTACAGAATTCCATACAAATTTGCTAAACTAATATAAATAGGAAATTATCAAAAATCTTACTTTATCCGGGTTTTTTGACATCAGTTCACAAAGTTCATGCCAAAGCTAAGAGGGCAAGAAAAGAATTTAAAACATAACAATGGCTTACGAGTGCAAAATCTTGATTTCTTGCAAAGGCAAATAACATAGCTTGGGATTTTTGTCAAATTCTAGCATACGTTTGATATTGGAAACGATTCGAAAATTAGTTAATTTGACTACCTTACAGGGTCACATGATATACCTGTTTTCGAACACCGTTAGATTATCAATGTTTAGACATGAATGTCACATTGTTTAATTTGCTCTACCAGGGCATTAAAGTTGGTTAAAGAGAGACAGGGAAATTCTTATGAAAATGAAGAGAAAACTTTTGGTACTCAGTATTCAATCTGTGACATTATTATTTTTTCCTTTTTCATACCGGGTGTCCCAAAACAAATTAATATGCTTGTCAATGTTTAGCTTTCAAATTTCTATTGAAATGTATGCCTAAACATGTGCACCTAAGCATGCTCGCGCTGCTACGCTATGCTTCTGACTGAGGAGATTCCCCAAAACAGTGCGATTGAAGTTCAGGCTCAAACCCACAAGCTCTGGTTTGGAGGTGGAGACAAATTTGGACTCTCAAGATTAATATTCCAACTATCAGTGCACCAATATAAAAAAATATGGTATGTATCTTCAAGTTAACCATCAAGGTTTACTTGAAATTTATCAGGGCTTGATTCGACCTAAATTCTTGTCACTAGGCAAGATCAAATCTGTTGCACACCTGGTATATCCTCATGAAACAGCTACAATAAAACATTACAAATACGATACTGCAAGGAGCATGGTAATACCGTAATACATATAAACCTTGCGGCCATTTATACACCGGGCGTCCCAAAATGATGTATTGTTGTTTCATTGCTTACATGTCCATAACCAATGAACAAATTTTCAAATACTTTGTTTTATTTGATTGCATAAAGGCTAAATTGTATTGTAAGATGTTTGTTGTGGTTATACCAGTTTTTGAAAATTTGTTCGTCGGTTATGGACATATAAGCAATCAAACGATAATACATCATTTTGGGACACCCGGTAGAACGACAATTGAAAGTAATCTTCACGAAAAAAACGACGGCAAATACACTTGTTTGCAATTAAGCGAAAGGAGATGTTAATGTATGGGAGGGTGCAGGAATAGCTCGCCTAAAAGCGCTTTGTAGCATGCATGAAATGCAGCGTTGCCTCGATTAGTTTCTTGTTGAGGTCAATTGTGAACCTTTCATGGCCATACACAATAAATGTGAGCAAGATTTCGCTTGAAAGGGAAGAAAAACCACGAGGTAGCAATATTGCGTTGACACTATTGAGAAGATCAGATCTAGGCTGGATGTAAGAATGACAAAGCAGCAAGTAGTGTTCTGTGTCCTCCACACCATCATTTGCAGGAGACAAATCAATTAATCAAATTAAATTGAATCAATTCTAAATGGGGAAAGTATCTATTTAAATTTTTTCATCTAAAATAAAACCACAGAAACGGAGTTAAGTGGATCATAGTTCCCTACCTGATGATTTGATTTTCCCTTCTTTGACACAAATTCTTCCTGAAAAATATAATAATTTGATTTTAAATCTGATTGCTCTGAAGTTTCAAAAATCTAAAAAAAGGCTCAAGAGCTTGATCAAATATATTCAAATTATCAACAGTGACATGGGATATGACTGAATTTGATTTGACACCATGGGTGGTTAGACACCGCAGTTATGCTTGATTCCCAAAGCTTTGTGCTTGATTCCCACAGGAAAATATTAATTACTACTATGGAGGACCATGGAGGACTACTATGGAGGACCGATCTACCTCCTCTGCAGAACTACATAAATTATTCCTCCGCAGGTATATAATAATGGCAGCGTTCCTCCATAGAATCACTTTTTTTACCTCCTCCGCTGAACCTTACAAATTATTCCTCCGCAGGTACATATTAGTTGCAGCGCTCCTCCCAAGCATACTAACAGCGTCTAGCTTCTCATGGTGATGCACACAAAGTATGGTTCACTAGAAATATAAACTCATTGAGTCTATTTTCTGTGATGGAAGGAACCTCCCAAAACGTGCTATATGTGTGCTCTTGCAATGGACGATTTCGCAGCATCACACGCTTCAGATCTTTAAAAAAGGTTGATGTAAAACAGAATGACTCATTTCTTTGTTCTGAATGGCAAGAAACTTTCGCTATTTCGCTATACAGTAGTGTCTCGCATATAAGAAACACAAATTTAAGAAACATAGACCCGGATTTTCAAAATAATACCCCATTTTATAAGAAACTTGTTCAGGTCTGAAAAAAAGCTTGCTTCTTATTTAAAGACCGTGGCTCGAAACCTTGGAATTCTTCAGCTTCCAGTTGAATTGAACTGTACCTATTCAAATTAAAACAAGAATTTTGTATGCAAACTAAGCAAAACGCACATTTCTGAAATAACTGTCACATTTCCTGAAAGTGAAAATTTACAAAAAATTCAAAATATAATTTTTTGTATCACAATCATAGAGCTAATGTCTGAGTAACTGATCGATAGTACATGATTTTTGAAATCAGAAACTTTACCCTGATTTGTAAATCTATCTCATTTTTTAAGAAACACATCAGACCTGAAATTGAAAAAGTTGTTTCTTATATGCGGGACACTACTGTAATTCTACTGTTGGACTTTTCGGAAATCTTGCGGTCCCTGAAGCGCACTGTGCCTAAATGCGATTAGGACACTTTCCACAGCAGAGGCCTTGCATTTTAGAACTTTACAGTGGTTTTGCTTCTCCTTAAAACTTTAAAATTTTGAAAACATTGAAACAATCGCAATTCCTAAACTTTTTAAGGAATCATTGAAAAATTTTCATGAATGACTTCGTTTACGAATGTCTACAGTACACAGTGATCCAGGGAGTGGAAGAAATACCAAAACATGAAGTTTCAAAATTCAAATTTATTTCATGTCCATATCATGAAGCACACTCTGGAGATTTATGAAAAGCAAAAATTTTTCAAATTTGACAACAGATAGCCAAGAAAATGATTTTTTAAGTTGGGCCTAATTCATTGATTTGTTTGCGAAAGTAATTCCGGAATATTGCTGCCTGGACTCAGTTTTCAAAGCAATATTTCTCTGCTCAGAAAGGTCCGACAATTTTCGTTTTGATCTTATTTCAATCTTCTAGTCATGTACTTTCATGTAATCTCAACGTTGATTAGAAATATTTATATCTCAATGCTTATTTTGATTTGATTTAGGGGTGTGAAATCAGGGATGTGAAATCTACCCTTCACGACTGCAAATCACTTTGTCTTTTCGGAACCTGAATCTTTCACTTTGCGAAATTTGCCCTTGTTACATGCAGTTGAAACTGATTGATGACAGCGATTGTAAATTACGGTAAACATCAACATTTCTTCGCTCTAATAACACTCACATCATTTACGATCGAGGCAAGCCTCACAGCGGCTTCATCAAGCCAACCAATATCCATCAAGTAATCCACATACTCTTCTGCATTTTCTGGCTGTAACTAAAACGAGAATAAGAGCATTCACAAGATACTGCCGAACTATGCAATTGCTGTACAACATACAGTAATCTCCGCACATAAGAACCCACAAAAATAAGAACCCTAGAGGCTGTTTTTCTTAAGATATGCACTTTGTAAGTAAGAACCTGTTTCAGTTTGATGAAAATATGTTCTTATTGCAGGGGTAGCAAAGTTTATTTTGGATTATCGTTATTAAGTTTATTCTTATCCAAGTTAGCTGTTAAGTTTGAATCTCCTCCCCTGCTGTTTGTAAGCTTAAAATCAAGTATTAGGTACTTTGCCAAAACAGATAGCAGGGCTGAACATCTTTGGTGAGGATTCTAAAATGGCCTAAACAAGGCACGCTTTGAATAAGAACCTTTATCCTTGAAATTAGTCTGATTAGCACCTTTAAAACAAGAGCCTATTTTAGCTTGGTTCTCATAAGTAGGTTCTAATATGCGGGGATTTACAGCATACCAACTTTGAGGAAATTGAAAAAAGCAAATTTGCCAAAACGGTGAGACGTCCAGCAAGCATGTGATTGTCATTATTGTGAAGGTAGAGATTTTAGCAGATTTGATAAAATTCAGGAAGATGTATATAGGGACACATTTTCGTAAATTTGCTCATCATTTTCAAAGGCAATGGTCAAGCTAGACTGATTATATATTCGTAGGTTATCGCTGTTGATAGAGTGATGGACGCTATAGCTACGACTCATGGCCATACGCTTCCAGAAACGGACATGGCCTAAATCACCTGCCATTTTTTCATCTAAACCACCGACCCTAAAACGCCTCAAAAAGTGGTTTTCCTGGAATACTACACTGCAAAACAAGCTATCAGTACTTAGATGAATGTTTCTGCGAGCTATTAAAGGCAAATAACTCCTACAGGTAAGTGATATTTTGCTTGTTTGAGGACGCAAAAGATCTCGTAAATTCGCTCGTTACTTTGAGATTTTGATCGTTGCAGCAGTTCAGTCGAATGCGTTATTTGAACGCTTTTGTTTGCCTTTGGTGGGAAGTTTGAATTAAAGAACAATCAGCCAATCCCATCAAACTATTTCAAGTGTTGCATCCTGATTGGTTGGGAACACATTTGTTCCCAGTGGGATTTTTTTTGCCGTTCTGAGAAGAGTTTATCCATACGGCTCTCACTGAAGTGACAACAACAGCAACAATTAACTTCAATTAGATGAGCGTAAATTGAGGGTCCTTGTGTAGTGAGGCTATGGTCACGCTTGATGGACAACATTTTCAGACCTCTGCACTTTCACACCATTGATTGCTATCTTGTAGCATGCTTCAGAAATCAAGTAGCTTACAAAAATAGAAAATGTCATAAACTTTAGATCTTGCTTAGTGCACCATCAAAATGCACATTCATATCCTGGTCGCCACTTCCTTCATTTCTTGAAACGAACGGCACAACCTAGTCACAAAAAGCAACTGGACAGCTCAATGGTTGACCAGGACAAAATCTACTACTTAGAACAACCAATTTTTTCAAATTCTCGATAAAAGCCTCCAGGCCTAGATTCTGCACTGCAGCAATTCAATTTTGCTTTCTATATAACAATTATGACAGATTCAGGTTCTGCCGCGTTTTGACGGCAACATAAAATTCAGCTTCTGTTAAAAAAATTTCCTGCAGCCTAAAAATCTTGGAAAAATTTCCTGGGAACGGCGTTCCCTTGTTCCCACACTATGTCGGCCTCTGTTTGCTACATTTCTGGCAAATGGCACGAAAAAATAGCTCGATCCTATTCTTTCACAGAATACAGGTTACTCAGTGAAATTTCAACGAATTTGCAAGATCGTAATGTTTAAATTAATTTCAGATCTGAGCAACAGACTGATGTTGCCACAGAGCCTAATCTACTTGTCGTTATTTTGTTATGCACGCAAACGTGGAACAATTTGCTGGGACACCCTATAAAAACGGCTATAGCATCAAACAGTGTTTTATAACCCATTGCAAAGCGAAGAAATTATGCAGAAAATTAGAAAAATTCATGGAATACTTACTTTGAGGTATCTTCTATAAATCCGAACTGCTGTTTCTGGCAGGTCATAACCTTTGATAAATTTTAAATACAATGGCCACACTCTGTTGTGCTGGGTTATGGGAAGAGCCCTCAAGGCCCGATCAAAGACTCTTCTTGGTCGTGTGATCTTTCTTTGGTCCATTAAGAACTGGCAATAATTTATCCAGATACGAGGCATCTGGAAAAGGCATGAAACGAATGAGTAAAAAGGGTTGCTGTTTCGAAGGTCACACTTTTCTTTTCAATTAACGTACAAAGTGAGAATAAAAATGTAAAGGCGCTTGTGGATTTGACTTGCCCAAGTCTCTTCCGCATACTTGAAACCTAAACAACCTAAAATCTAAATACCAATATACTGTGGCAGTTTTTTCAGGTGTAAGCGCAGAAAAAATTTGGGTAAGTCGAAGGCAATTGATATAGATATTTTATTACACCAAAATATGGCTTGTTTAACACCCAAAATTTTTCTAATTCACCTGGTAAGTTTTAAGCCTTTTCTAATAAAACTTTCACAGACAAGACAACTGAAAGTACAACCCCTCTGCTGCAGCTATTCAAAGGGAGCAAAAGGTTTTTTGGACCCTGTATCTCATCTAGCATGTTTTTCAAAATCAGACTTACCTTGTGCATGAAGACAAGAGCCCTTTCGTGTGCATTATTTACATCTTCATATGCAGGATCTGTAATGCATCTGAAGAAAATTGTAAGCATTATTTTCATGCTGTTTATAATGCATTCATTAGATGCATGTTGTATTCACCCGTACCGGGTGCGCCAAAATAAACTATGCACGTTTGGCTTGCCACAATAAACCGTACACTGGACCGATTTTTAAAATTTATGACTTAATCTTTAGCAGAAAGCCTGAATTAGATTCTAGGACTTTTTGCAAATTTTTCCGTTTTCAGTTTTCAGAGCCAGAAGCGAGTTTCTTAAAATGTTCGCTTTCGAAAACATTGAAAACGATCAAACAACGTCGATCAAATTTTAAAAGATCCAGCATGAATGAAAAAAGAGAAAACGTTTCCAGGGGGATTTGGGGGTTCAGTACGAACTCTCGCACAGCAGATTACAATTGGTCGATTTTTAAATCCCAAATCACCACGAACAAGTTCTCTCTTTGTCCATTCATGTCGATTTTTTAGAAAACTTGATCGATGTTTTTGATCGTTTTCAGTGTTTTCGAAAACTAAAATTTTAGGAAACTCAATTCTAGCTCTAAAACTGAAAATGAAAACATTTGCAAAAAATCCCAGTATCTAATTCAGCCTTTCTGCTCACGATTAAGTCATAAATCTTAAAAACTGGTCCAGTGTACGATTTATTGTGGCCTGCCAAACGTGCATAGTTTATTTTGGCGCACCCGGAACCAGGTGACCCAAAAAATAGTGACCCAACGCAATTTGTCACAGAAAATTAAGTATGTGGCCGATTGAAATGCTTCAAACGTTGCTCTGTCGCTAAAAGACTAGCCTATGCTTTGAGTATTTTTTGCAATTTTTTCGGTCCGGTAAATTTCCAAAATTAAGGATTTCGAGGAAAAGGGCCTGCCTGAAATCCTCTAAAAGTCGTCAAAAACAAGGGATCGATTTACCGCCATTTCAACTCTTTAAAACAACGAGGAGCGTGTTTCATTTCAAACTGGGAATAGGCAACCCAGTCAAAAGTCTTCAGAGCAATTTTATAGTCCCTAGGTATTTAAAAATATTCTCAGACAAAATGAAACACGCTCTTCGTTGTTTTGAAGATCTGAAATAGCTTTAAATTGATCCCCTGTTTTTGATGACTTTTTGAGCATTTCACGCCTGCCCTTTTCTTCAAAATCCTTAATTCAGGAACTTTACTGTGTTCAAAAAAATTTCGAAAAATACTCATAATGTAGGCTAGTCTTTTGGTGATAGAACGACGTTTGAAATATTTCAATGGGCCTCTTACTTTTTTTCTATAACAGATTGCGTTGGGTCACTTTTTTCTGGGTCACCCGGTATAATAATTGATTTGCACCTGTAGGTGGTAGGTCTTTCGCATCAAAAAGTCCTAAATCTACACGCTTATTTGAAATAATTTTTAATTCCCTAAATGCACAAACTACAGTAGCTAGCATGTATCCTTTCAAAAATAAGTGATACGAACTGAAAGTCTTTACATTGATAAAAGTGATACCAATGTTTTGCAATCACTAAACGATGGCTCGTATGACATAATCCATTCCAAATTTCCTAGTTTGGAGGAACACTTTTTTTCCTTTATTCTGCCAAGTTCAGTCAATTAGAAAATTTGATTACTGTTTTTTTATCTTTTTGAGCAGTCCACAGGCAAAAAATTCAATGAATCATAAATATATCAATAAGTAGGCATCCAAAAAATCGACAAAAATAATCAAGAATAATAAGGATATTGACAAAAGATTAAATCAAAAACATTTGAAATTGGTCGAGTGTATGATTTATCCTGGCCTGTCGAAAGTGGGAACTTTTTTCTGGCTCACCCGGTATAGAAATTACAAGTTTGGTAGGATGTAGCTCAAATTGAAAATTTCATCTCCATATAAAATAAATATACATGCTGTGTTGCAGAAGATAGCATCAAAGTAACATCGTGGAGACTTCAGGTACATACACAAAAGAAAAAAAGTCACAACTTTGAGGCCCCTAGTTCAATGCAATATTTCCCAAAAGAAGGCAACAGTTGATATTTCCTGCATAAACGGACCTACTGTACGTACAGTAAACTCATGATCTATCAATTTAAAGAGCTTTATATAATCAATCATTTCCTTACTTCCGATTGCATGATGTCATCCCTTTACACAGTTCCTGCTTTGATCAACAAAAAAGAGATTTCCATAAAATCAATGTTCGCTTCACAGGATTTTGATTGACTTTAGTCTTAATTGCAGAGGATGTCATTGTAAATTATTATCTTGCATTTAAAAACCAACAATCCATTCGAATAAAAAAATGCTAGACACTATAAATGATGATATCATTTTAAGACTTGGAGGCCTGGCTCAGATCTAGCAGCTCTGAAAAAGGGGCAGACATTGTTTCCTCTTATTATAATAATTCTTACATGAAATATTTTTTGATTAACTTACTTTCCTTTTACTTGTCTTCTTCTCAACTTCAGATAATTGTACCACAATTTATAACTGCAAAAAAAGATTGTGTGCTTTCAGAACAAGTATAAATGTACAATCTGTTGATTTCATACCGGGTGCGCCAAAATAAACTATGCACTTTTGGCAGGCCACGATAAATCGTAAACAGGACCGATTTTGAAGATTTATGACTTAATAGTTAGCAGAAAGGCTGAATTAGATTCAAGGATTTTTTGCAAATTTTTCTGTTTTCAGTTTTTAAAGCTACAAGCGAGTTTCTTAAAATTTTCGTTTTCGAAAACACTGAAAACGATCAAAAAATGTCGATCAAGCTTTCTAAAGAATCGATATGAATAGACAAAGAGAAAATTTTTTCGTGGTGATTTGGGATTTAGAAATCGACTAATTGTAAGCTGCTTTATGAGAGTTCGTACTATCTTGGGAGAAATGTAATAATATTTTCAAGGAGATAAAGGAAAATCTTTTCTTTTGTAATGTCATTGAATTTATGCTTTGGTGCAGGTTGTGTTCCTGTGTCAAGGGGGTTAAAAAGACAAGCGACGAAGCGTCATGGAGCCAGCAAGCATGGAGTCTTGTTACATTTTTGATTTTGTGACGGCTTTTGGGGTGGTACTTTATTGTAACTACTACATAATTTTGCAACAGGCCAATCGTTAAAATAACGCTCGTGCAGAAGTTTATAATAATCAATTTCCAAATCTCCAAATCACGCTGAAAACGAGTCCACGACCCCTTGTCATGATGCTCAAGTGGTGGGGTCCTAGCGGGTATCCAACCCACTCCGCCTGACTGTTCTGGCTGCAGAGTCAGAGGATTACACCACTGCGCCACAACACCTTCTACTAGTTTTAGCTATTATCCCCTATTTATCTTAGCTCTTAAAGATTATAAATAAGACTAAAACCTATTAACTAATTTCTCATAGTTATTTGCAGCAGCCAAGTTAAATTCAGATCATTTGATTATTGCAATAATTTTGTATCATAGTATCATTATCATTAATATCCTTTTTTTCTCGTTTATCAAATAAACTTTTTTTAACAGCTGTAGTATTCCATTAATTCTTACTCCATGTAATTCAACCAATTTAAATTCATACCATTTGTACTGTACTGGTACCGGGTGCGCCAAAATTAACTATGCACGTTTGGCAGGCCACGATAAATCGTACACTGGACCGATTTTGAAGATTTATGACTTAATCTATAGCAGAAAGCCTGAATTGGATTCTAGGAGTTTTTACAAATTTTTCCGTTTTCACTTTTTAGAGCTACAAGCGAGTTTCTTAAAATTTTCGTTTTCGAAAACATTGAAAACCATCAAAAAACGTTGATCAAATTTTTTAAAGAATCAACATGAATGGACAAAGGGAAAACATTTTCAGCGTGATTTGGAGATTTGGAAATTGATTATTGTAAACTTCTGCACGAGCGTTATTTCAACGATTGGCCTGTTGCGAAATTCTGTTGTAGTTACAATAAAGTACCGCCCCAAAAGCAGTCACAAAATCAAAAATGTAACAAGACTCCATGCTTGCTGGCCCCATGACGCTTTCTCGCCTGTCTTTTTAACCCCCTTGACACAGGAACACAACCTGCACCAAAGCATAAATTCAATGACATTACAAAAGAAAAGACATTCCTTTATACCCTTAAAATATTATTACATTTCTCCCAAGATAGTACGAACTCTCATAAAGCACCTTACAATGAAAGCTTGATCGATGTTTTTTATCGTTTTCAGTGTTTTCGAAAACTAAAATTTTAAGAAACTCGCTTGTAGCTCTAAAAACTGAAAGCAGAAAAATTTGCAAAAAATCCTAGAATCTAATTCAGGCTTTCTGCTAACTATTAAGTCATAAATCTTCAAAATCGGTCCTGTTTACGATTTATCGTGGCCTGCCAAACGTGCATAGTTTATTTTGGCGCACCCGGTAGTTATTTATTTTTTGAATGCTATTACAGTATCAGGTTTTTTTTGCAAGGGCCCTATTCGCTACGGTGTATGAAAACATACAGTATGTAGTTAATTTTAAAAACAATTGTTTTCATAAATCATTATCATCACCATCATACCTTCCAGGCAGTTCCTTCAGTGCCCTTTCAAATATTAGGTTGACAGCTTGGTTCCTTCCACCAGTTGTTGTCTTATGCTCAACATATCTCATCCAACACTTCACAGAATATGGATGCCTCAAGATTTCTTCTTCGTAAGGAACATCAGCCTCTTCCTATTACAAAATACATGACAGTTTGGCACTCTTAACCCAAATTGGAAACGTTGCATTGGGGTAATATTTCCCATTTAGGAAACAATCTGTTGCCTGATTGGGAAATGGCTTGCCAACAAGGAAACAAAATGAAAACTGTATCCGAGCAAGAAGTGGTATGGTAGATATCAAATTTTTCAAATATTTGGATTCAGCATTTGAAAATACACAATATCACAATAGGAAATTTTGTTCTATCTTAGTTCCCTAAATTGGGAACTGTTGCCCAATCAGGCAAAAAGTTTGAGTTGAAGGCTAGAGTGCTGTTTAGCGGGCGGCATTCAAATGCTGTGTTGTTGTAGAAACTGGTTAGGGCGTTATTTCCAGGAAGGGGTTTTCAGGACAATTTAGGGTCACACATATTTTTTTTAGAAATTGCGCATAAAAACTCAGGCTTTCAGATTGCCAAAAAATTAAGAAACTCCAGGATGTTTTTCTTTATTCTCACTCGTTTCCTGTATCATATTACTGGAAAAGTATTTGAGTAATGTCTAAACATTGCAAAGGCTTAAAACACCTTGTTTTGAAATGTTCAGGAAAGGAGGGCACAGATCTGATAATTCTAAGAAAATTTCAAGAATGGCCCAAATTCTTAGTTTCTTATGAACAAAAATACATATTTGTGCAAGAAGCGTCCTCTATTGTTTATCTATTGTCTGTTTTGAATACCCTAGTGTTTTTCATATTTGGGTGTGCAAGTGCCACACTTTCCATACAGGCTTTGCTTTAGGTATACTCATCCACAAGTTTCAGGTGCTCGTGCAAAGCGACAATTAAAGGCACTGTGTCCATGTAAGTAGACAACTTCAAGGGGGGTATCTCGAAAACATGTGATCTTTCGTCGTTTTTTCATGTGAGCGTTGTTTCTTGCAAAGTCTTTTCTTGCAAAGTGTTGTTTGTTGGTCAAACGATTATTTCAAGTTCTTTTGACTTCGTCAGCAGGGATTCAGCAATCTCGCCTTTTGAAATAGTGTTCTAGAATTTTCAAAGGTCCTTGTTTTCTTCTTTTGTGTGATTGTTATCAGACAGATTAATGAACATAAAGGCATGTTTTGACAAGTACTTTTGAATTCGTCAGCAGGGACTTAGCAATCTCGCCTTTTGAAATGATGTTCTAGAATTTTCAATGGTCCTTGTTTTCTTCTTTTGTGTGATTGTTATCAGACAGAATAGGTTTCCTTTCCTTTCAACAACGAGGCTCTTATTTTCATGTGATCAGTTTAAAACAGCCAAACCCTAAACCAATCAAATTCTCGAACAGTTACATGCATGTCAGCAACGTGTCAGCAGTTTCAACTGTTCGTGCATGCAATTTATTGATATATGGACACACTGCCTTTAAAGCGCAACACAACAACAAATGAATAATAGAAGAGGCCTAATGCTATAGTAATAACGAATTCGTATCGTCAGCTCACGTGGATGCTTTTTTAGAATTTGCTCGTCTTTCTTTTTTCCAACAACAGCAAATCTATGAATTCCATCACGGAAGTAAATCATGTAAAAATGCTCGAAAAATCTCATACCAATAAGAGGTCATTTGGCACTTTTTTGCTGTCCTTCTCAGTCATTTTGAAGTGAGCAACTGAATAAACTTCCCAATAACAAAACGCATTCGAATCAGTGAAATTTGTCCGCCATTTTGAGTCTGCTGCCCCTCTGCATCAATAAGAGGCTTATTCCTGCACTGCGTTGTTTGCTGCTAATTTTTCTACTCACTACATTTATATTAGTATCGATCCTTCGCATCAACAAATATGCTGCGCTATCGTGCTGCGACTAAAAACAAGAGAAACATTGATCCAATTCAATCCAGGCTGAAAGTAAAAGACTGGTGTCGTTAGACCATTTGTTTCATGCATTATAGAACCATTCTTTCTTACCTAAACACTGCCAAACACACGACACCTTAAGAACATTGTAAAGAATTAGGATTTAGCTGAAAGGTTGAAAAGACATTCTCGAACATTTAAAATGTCTCTGCCAGACGGTTGGATCGCTAAAGAATCTCGTTCGAGTGGAAAGATTTATTACTATAACACTGTAACTCAAGAAAGTCAGTGGGACATGCCTGATGAGGATGCAACTTCAGACTCGCAACCGTCGAAAGTTCGAGCCTCACATCTTCTTGTCAAGCACAATCAGTCACGAAGACCATCTTCATGGAAGACTGAAACGATCACAAGGAGCAAAGAAGAAGCACTTGAGATATTAGAGGGTACATATCAATCACTCTAAGTCATGTCATTCATTCATTGTCGCACACTTTAAAAACATAAGATCCTTTTGGATGATTACAAAGTCTGTCATTGAGCTAAGCAAGCAGCATAAGAATATCTGAATATTGATTTCTTCATAACCCCAAATGATAATGGATGCTGTTTTTCGCCTTCAATAGAAAATCCAGCCCCTGGTATAAGAACTGGAATCGCCTCGCAAAAAATCAAAAGCCATTACCCCTAGCTTGCTCAGTTTGTGCATGAAACTATTGGTGCATTCAAAACCCTGCAGAACGTTTCAATTGTTGCTATTCGCGGGCATCTAATTTGAGACAAGCAGTCACGAAAAAATAACCTCTCGAACAAACTCCTCATATGGCCTGATCCATAAAGGTGTACCGCAGGGGTCTGTCTTAGGGCCCATTCTCTTTACCCTGTACGTGAATGATATGCCAAATGCAACTACACTGGAGCCGAGGCTCTTTGCTGATGACACAAATATCTTTCATTTTGGGGAAAACCTCCAAAATTTAACTCAACAGACTAATATAGAGCTAGAAAAGCTTAACGAATGGCTTAAAGCAAACAAGCTCAAAGTAAATACAGGGAAAACGAATTTCTGTCTATTCAATCCTAATAATAAAACAGAAGCACAAGATGCAATAACAATCAAAATGGGCGACACCTTAAAACAGTGTGAAGAAATTAAATATCTTGGCATTAAATTGGATTCAAAATTGACTTGGAAAAACCACATCGAAAAGGTCAAACTTGAAACAATAAAATTTGCATCTAGTATATTCTATAAACTTCGGTACATTGTCCCGAAACAGTGTTTAACAGTGCTATATAGTTCAATGGTCCTCTCTAAAATAGCTTATTCACTTGAAACATATGGATTAGCCGCGAAGAAATACCTAAACGATCTTCAAACGTTACAAAATAGGATACTACGAATCTTGTACTTTAAAGATCGCAGGTATCCGACTAACGCCTTGCATAAAGAGCTAAATTTTCTCAAAATAAACGACCTTTACGAACTAAAGATACTGAAATTCATGCACAACATATACCATAATGATAAAAACGTGCCAGACGTGTTTCAAAACTACATGTACTTCCGCACCAATGAAAGTAGGCACAACTACGCAACACGCCAAAGTAAACACTACGAGATCCCTAAAACACAAAGAAAATGGGGCGAAAAAATGATATTGAATTAAGGAGCCCGTTTATGGAATGACCTTACATATAATCTTAAAAACATGATTCAAGTAAAAGCATTTTCAAAACAAATTAAACAAAGAATAATAAACAACTACAAATTTAACTTAGATTACGATTAGCAACATACCGCGACGAAACCAACAACTGTTATTCCAATACATACTTAGCCTCTCTGTTTATATTTGAAACAGCTACATGGTACTTGTACTATTTTCATTCAGATTTGTAGTTTTATTTTCTCTTTTTATTTAACGGTCCAGGCTTGATAAGCTATGCTTCTCCTGGGTCGTATAGAATACACATTTTTAATGAGAACTTTGTATTAGGGTGTATTTCTATGAATAAAATTGAATTGAATTGAATTGAACCTCTGCGCAGAATCGTATGCATGAAGATGTTTTGGTTCAGTGTGATCACGTGCTTTCCCCCAGTCAATGGGGCCATTGTTTGCTGGGATTCTGCACCGTTCCTCTCAACTTCACCTGCAACGTTTGCATCTGTAGATGTGTAGGAGGGAGGTCCTTCTAGGTCCTTCTACCTTCAGTGATGCTGCGAATACTACCCTCTGTGCAGGCCCGCCGGTTACATCATCCTCTAAAGTTGACTTATTTGCATAATCAGCGCTATCAATAAGTGGCTAATGATGCGTTTGTTCTAGGAAACGATCATTTTAACATAATTAAGCTATTAATGAGGTCGAGAACTTGCCAATTCTGGTTAAATTTGTTATTGTGTCAGGGTAAACATCTTGGTGATTCATCCATCTTATGGTGTCAAATCTGTCTAACATGAAATAAGCCGATGTCAAATTTTGCTATAGGATCTCGGGAAACTTCTGTCTTGTGTGCGCTTTCTGTGCGCTTTCTTTATTTCAGGGCCAATCAGCAGAGATAAAACGTTAATCAATTGCTATAACGAGCGTGACGGAAGTGGGTTACTGACTGACATCGAAGCCCCCTCTTAGATTACAAAGTTGGACTTTGTAATCAAAAAGGAACTTCTTTCCAAACCAACAGTGCAGACAGTGCAGTCCTACGTAGAATCTGGGTGTGCCATGTGCCACAGATATACGTCAATTCCTTTGTTCTATTGTTATTTCAATGGTTTAGATTGGGTCTGTGCACCATAGATGTGTGGCGCACATACACCAATTCCAGTCTGGCGAACAGTGACAAAATAAAGATCCCCATGTGTTATGAACGATGATGAGTCCACAGGTCAAACTCTCTCTCTCAAGACACTTTTCAGACAAATGCAAATAAGAAACGCTCAGGAGACATGATTTCAATTTTTTCCTATCTCATTGTGAGAATTTTTAGGGGGGCAATTGCCGCTGCGTACAACCCTTGCTTTAATCCCTGCAACTTGCCCAATCTGCAGAGAAAAGCACCTTTTGATGAGATCTGATGAGATATCTGGTATGCAAGGACAAACTTCTTTTGTTCTCTGTTGCCTGGTTCTCTATTGCCTATTGAAAATCTAGTGAGAGTATCAGGTGTTCAAGTGCCATGTTCTGCACACCTGCAATTAGTTGTTGCTCCAACCTCTCCCACTAAGAGCATTGAAATTTGAAGCTGCAAACCTGACCAGTTTCATCTTCTAATGTTGCATACAGAATGCCTCTGTCCGGAAATGAACTTTGCGAAAGAAGCGTCCTCTATTGTTTATCTATTGTCTTTTTTGAATAATGAAATAAACTTTTCAAATCATTTGATCAGAATGGGTGTCATAGTAGTGAAGCTTTTCTGAACCCTTTAAAATGTTTTAAAACAATCTTCATGGCCCTTTTATGAAAATCTGCCAAAGAAAGCAATTTGATTGATAGGTCATTATCTTTAACTATCTTTACATTAAACTATTTTAACATTATCTTTAATTTATCTTCAAGTAGTTCAGCAATGAGCCAGCTTGAAAGCCTCAATCAAACACATCCAACATGTCATCTAATATTTTTGAAAAATTGAAAGTTTGTTGATGTCTTTATATGAGGGGGTGGCCAAACACATCCAACATTTCATCCAACATTACATCCATTACATTACATCCATTGTTACTAAAAAATCCATGGTTGTTATTTCCTTGCACAATGCCATTGTATAAACTGATAAAAGGGACTTGTAAAGCAAAAAATCACTGATTTTAGAACAAAAAATGTTTCAAATGATTAATAAGCAAGCATAAGAAAATCTGAATATTGATTTCTTCATAACCCCAAATGATCGTTGATGCTGTTTTAGCTACAGTCAGAGAGATGAGTGTTGCTGCTAAAGTCGCCCTCAATAGAACGTCAAGCCCCTGGCATAAGGACAAGAATCGCCTGAAAAGCAATATTTTGATCTTTATGTCAAACGAGGATGATACGCAAAAAATCAAAGGTCATTACCCCTAGTTTGCTTAGTCTCTGCATGAAACTATTGGTGCATCTGTATCAAATTAGATGTCATGTCAGATTTACGATAACGCAAAATTACTTTATGTTTATGCAGAACCCTGCAGAACATTTCTATTCGTGGGCATCTAGTTTGAGACAAGTATTGACAAAAATAACCTATGTGCAGAATCATATGCATGAAGATGTTTTGGTTTAGTGTGATCGCGTCCCTTCCCCCAGTCAATGGCGCCATTGTTTGGTGGGATTCTGCACCTTTCCTCTCAACTTCACCTGCGATGATTGCATCCGTTGCTGTGTAGGAGGGGGGTCCTTCTACCTTTGGTAATGCTGCGAATGCTAGCCTCTGTGCAGGCTGTCGGTTACATCATCCCCTAAAGTTGACTTATTTGCATAATGAATACTATCAATAAGTGGCTAATGATGCGTTCGTTCAGAAAACGATTGTTTTAACATAATTAAGCTGCTAATGAAGTCAAGAACGTGCCAATTCTGCGTAAATTTGTTGTTGTGTCAGGGTAAACATCAAGGTGATTTATCCATCTTATGGTGTCAAATCTGTCTAACATGAAATAAGCCGACGTCAAATGTTAATATCGGATCGCGGGAAACTTCTGTCTTGTATGCGCTTTCTGTGCGCTTTCTTTATTTCAGTGCCAATTAGCAGAGATAAAAACGTTAATTAATTGTTTTAACGAGCGTGATGGACTTACTTTCTTTCTTTTTCTTTCTGACTGACCTGGAGCCCCCTCTTAGATTACAAAGTTGGACTTTGTAATAAAAAATGATGTCAGATGACAAAATGTAGGCTTTGTAGAGCATTCTTGGAGGCGGGGGGATCACTGGGGGGTATGCAATTCCGCATTTCCGCTATTTTTTCCCCATTTCCACAAATCCGCGAACAGAGATTGGCCATTTCCGCTATCCCTGAGAGCCTATGAGCAAAGTCCTCCAGCTTTATATTAAGATGTGACACAACCAACAAAAACCATTTTCCTTATATTTTGCACATACCAAAATTTTGTTGTTGTTATTGCTGTTTTATCTTCAGATCTTTGTGATATGCCTTTGTTTCGTTTGTTTTAATGCATCTAAGTGACTATGACACAACATTTCGACGGAATTAGCATCAGATCTGCCATTTTTTAGCATGTATTAATCATTTTTACTCAAATATCCGCACCCCGCAAAAATGCAGCGAATATCCGCAATCAGCAGAAATGATGATTAATTTCCACATTTCCGCACCCAAATAGCTCAATATCCGCTATCCGCCAAACCCCAGTAACCTTCTTTCTTGGCATGCCCACAAAATGAACTATTGGGTGAAATGTTGGATGAAGCAGTCAAACTCCCAAACTTGATCCAACATCACTTTGCAAATGTTTATGACCCAACATTTGTGGTCAAGTGCATCCAACATTTCATCCAACACACTGTATGTTTTCAGCATGTTATGAAATGTTGAATGTGCTTGATTGGGGCTTAAAAGATGTCAGTCCCTAAAGATGTACTGTATAGCATCCAAATGTTATTTTAGATATTCTTCTAATTTGTCTTCTTTCAGGGTACAAAAAGAGGATTCTATCTGAAGAAATAACTTTGGAAGAATTAGCTAAGACAGAGAGTGACTGCAGTAGTGCTAGGCAAGGAGGAGACCTTGGTTTCTTCACAAGAGGCAAAATGCAAAGTGAGTTAAATTTTCTAAAGGTAGTATACCGTCCAACTTGGATTGGTCAGGCTTGCAAGTTTGGCTGTAGAATAATTTTTCTTTGTACGATCAATACGATGTCAAGATCAAATTACATAAAGTATCTGCTTTGTTGCCTCGTGTTTGTTTCATTTGGAAGACCTTGAAGTTAACAACATTTCTCATGCCCCAGTTTACATTAATTTCATTGAAAAACTTTTGGAAGCAGTTCTTCATATGATATACTGTATTTGTATGCAGGCAGGTGAAAATACAGTACAGACCCTTTTATTGTGTATAAATACATTAGCTTGTACATATTTTGCATTATATGTACTGTAGGCTAGTAAAAGAAAAAAACCGGTGCCTTAATCAGATTTTTCATTTGATCTTTACCCAGTCACAGAGTATAAGCAAAGCAAAACCATTATATTTGCAGAAATATATGAGGTTTTTCATTTCTTTCAGAAAAATTTGAAGATGTGTCGTAAGTACCAATGTTATTTCTACAAATAAGCGTTCATATTGTGTGCTTTTAAGCTCGTTCAAAATTTTAAAATGTGACTTTAAAAGTGCTGAATTCTACAGCATAACTTCAAGATTTTATAATAATCGATAAAAATAACAAATTTTCTAATCTACAATCTAATCTACAGTATACAATCTATCAAAAGGGCAATGAACAAAAAGCTTTGATTTATGCAAAAGCTCATCAAGGTTACTGTACCCTTCGCACCAAATTTCTTGTTAATGAAATGCTTCGATTTATGCAAAAGCTCATCAAGGTTACTGTACCCTTCGCACCAAATTTCTTGTTAATGAAATGCTTCGATTTATGCAAAAGCTCATTAAGGCTACACTGTACCTTCAGGCAAAATTTATTTGTTGTTTCTTTTCTGTCATGATGTGATGGTTTAAGTATCTGAGTACTATTTTGACCATTTACTGCCAGAAATAGCCACCAATTACTTGAAAACTTGCGCATTTTAGAAGGAGCAGTCCTTGTCTCAAAAATTTTGGGATTAAGGTATGCATTATAGGGTATTAAAGGAAACTCACTGATTGGCCTTGCATTATTCAAAAATTTGCATTGCTATTTGACACTGACAAATCAGTGGCAAACACTTTGCCAATATTGGGTGGCAAAGCTATTGTTTCAATTTAAAAGCATTGTTTATTTCTATTGTTTTCAAACAAAAGATATCTGTTCTAGCCAACATTGGGGGGGGGAGGGTGATCACAACCCCTGACCCCCCCATGTCTCCGCCACTGTGACAAATGATTTACATTTACCAAGACTGCACTTATTGTAAACTTTGTTGCTTGACCTGCAATTTACCTTTATGATTGACATGCATAATCATGTTTCCTGTGATTTTTACTTAATTTTTGTTAAAAGCTTGATTTCTCAGGATAGGATCCTTGGATTTGGTAGTTAATAGAACACCTTTGCATTGAGTAACTGAAATTAATCCATCAAATCGCTTTAGCCACAAAGCAATAAGTCACAAAACTGTGTCAGCGATGTTTGATAGATACACTGGTCCTAGTTTCACAATTGTTTGAAAGTTAAAAGATACTTTTCAGGCATTAGTGTTATTTTTTTCCATCTTTAGGTTTTCATTGAAGATTGGAGAGATGAGTGAACCAGTGTTCACCGATTCAGGGATCCATCTTATTCTAAGGACAGGTTAAAGCAATATCAACTGAATTACAAATATGCTACCGGGTGAGTCAGAAAAAAAAAGAATCCCCGCTTGGAAGGACACTGCTCTATGAATATCAAAGCAATAATATTGAAAAAATCTTGCTTTATTGCCAATATGTTAAATTAGGTTCAGTAATTCACCCAGCCTTAATCGGCCATTCCTTCCCGTCGATATGGGAGATTTTCTGCAGAAAGCCCCTGCCCCTTTCAAAAACCTGCAAATTTTCCTTACTAAAACTGATGACACTCACATAAATTCATGTATTTTGTCCTCTTGGAGAATGGAATCCCCTTGAATAGGTCATCGATACCAGGGGGAGGACTTGTTCATCCTCCCAAGAGGATAGCACATGCTAAAGCATACACAAGTCATTGCTGTAAGGCCATTGTAAGGCAGAAACGTTAGGGAAATGTGTTCATGATTTTGGGCACGTTTTAAAGGGTTTTTGAAGAGGCTGTCTCGAGAAAATCCCTCATAATTTCAGAATGGAGTGGCCGATTTCAATCAGGTGAATTTTGTAGTAGATTTGAACATTTCTACCATTAAACTATATATTTGCCGATATCATTGTCTTGATATCCAGGGAGCCGTGTCCTTTCAAACGGGGATTCTTTTTTCTGACTCACCCGGTATAATGTCAAAAGCTGAATATAACTATGCCAACCACATCAATAAACTAAAGTCCGTCTCAAATTAGATGTCACCTGAGATTTGCGATAACGCAAAAATTCCTTTGCAAAAACGTCTATTGTTGTTATTTGTGGGCATTTGCAGGTGACATCTAAGTTGAGACAGACTATAATGTAAGAGAGCTGTCATAAATTCAAAGTAGAGAGGTTTCTAGAAGAGATGGAATGGTGTTGTTTCGCCAAAGCAGATTGTAGAGTTGTTTCTTCATATTGTGCTGCGTTAGTCTGTGATAAGGCTGAGCCAGAAAAAGGTTCCCTATCTTGAAAGTTCATAGCACAAAGGGCTCTTGATGAATTGGAATGAATAAAATTTTGCTTGATGGCCGAGAAATTGAAAGATTTTCGTAACTTGTGTTCTTATGAGCACTGGAGACATAGTTAGGTAAATTGGACATTGTGGTTGCGAAATGCCTGAAAAGGCCCACACTTGGTTAGATCCTAAAACTTTCCTCCCACAGAATAATAAAGAAAGCACAATTTTTCATGGGTGAGAACTATCGTATGCACATTTATTACCATGGGACTGAACATCATCAGTACTTTTTGAAAAAGAGGCGAGATGCCCTTGCATATTGTTCAGTGTATGGAGACTCCTTGCGATTTGACCAAGTGTTGCAGGCCCGTTCTCAGGCAATTCGCAACCAAGAAATTTTCTTTCAGAGTCGAAGTTACCTTTTCACGTTTTTTTATAAGAAACTTGGATCGGCACTTAATAATAAAGGTATCTGAATTTCGCATCAAAATTTCTGTGTTTTAGTAGTAAAAGTTTCTTAATTTGTTTCTTATTTTTTGGGATGTAAATTTCGTTATGGTTCAAAGTTAAGCCTTCGTACCGACAAAAGGCTTTCATCTAGCATTGATATTGTCACCACGAACAAGTCATGCACATTAAGGCAAAAAGTCCAATTTGCCGTGCGAACCGTAATCTACCGACTCTTATTGTGGAAATGAAATTTTAGAGTTTCTTAATTGTTCTTCGACGTAGTAGTACAAGAGTTCCGTAAATTTTTGGTCATCGTAGTACTAGTTTCTTATAAACCAGTTTCTAATAAAAAAAATCGTGAATACTAGTGCCCATAAGACAAAAGAAAAATCACAAACATTCTTTCGTCGTTTGGCTTTTAAATAACAAGGACAGATGTCGTAAGACAATAGCACGAGTTGGTCTTGATTATCACTGCAATTCAAAGCGATTAGCGATCGCAGACAAAGGAAATTCTCTCTACCAGTAATTCAAAACAAGCAAAGACGCAAAAGTTTCTCTGAAACCCAGGTAGCTAGCTCGCTTGTTGTGCATTCCAGAAACTGTTTTTAGGAGCAAACAAGAGCATATATCGAAAGAAGAAGGATGTGTCTACACATCTACCTCGGGCATTTCATTTCTTTGGTTCAGAAGATGAGCAGTGAGTGTTGTTTTAATTACACCCAAAAAATAAGAGAATCGAATTGCCTCCCAATCATGTTCTGATTGATACCTTTGATAATAGATTTGCTTTTGAAAATTCGTTACACAGCTATCTACTTTTCGATGTGACAAAGAGATTTGTGACTTTTGAGAAATGTTTTGTTTTCTCTGTATTTCGCAATGATAGAATGCCCTCAGGAGTGTGCAATCTATTCTCAAAGGTATCATTTTGCTGTGTCATATGGGAGACCGAAGCCTTGTAAAACGCAAGTCTTCCAAGATGTTTGCAATAAGAAACTTTGAATCGGCGGTAGTTGGACGGTTCGTAGCCTACGCGTAGACCCATTATCCCAAAGGAGGAAAGGGTCTACGAAACAAAGAGCAAAGGCTTGCTACGGCCGCCCAATTACTCATTCTAATACCCTTTTCAAATTAGTTGTGAAACGCGTTGAAACGATAGAAATAGAAATATTTCTATGGCTGAAACAAAGGCTGCATAAATTAAGTTTCCAGAAATCTAGAAACCTCAGTAGCAAGCTTTTGCTCTTTGTTTCGTAGACCCTTTCCTCCTTTGGGATAATGGGTCTACGCGTAGGCTAGACGGTTCGCTGCAGAGGCTGTGAAATCTTATCACATTTCATTGAAATTATCGATGATTGTAATGGTGGAAGAAATTGGATTTATGGTGACCTTATTGGTAAATATATGTATTGGCTGGTTATTACTGCGAAAGAGACTGATTTAAAGACAAATGACGGATATATAGCGCCTAGTTTAAAAATAGAACAAAAGATGGCTTAGTGCTTTCATTTGTCTAATTGATTTGCTAATCTCTCGATATCATCAAATACAATGGAATTCAATAGGTTATATTTAGATTGCCCAGGCCCCTGATTTAAGTCACCTTATATCTCCGTCATTTGTCTTTAATGCCCATTATTGGGATTCTGCTGTGAATGAAGGCAGGCCCATTAGCTTTCTTTACAATCTCTATATTAGTTTCATGAAACAAATTTTCGTCGAAAAAGATATACCATACACCCTTCGTAGTGGGAAAAATATTTTGGCACCAAAACCAAAAACAAAGGGGTATGGTATTGAAAATGCACGTTTTCTTGGATCTAGGATATGGCATGCAATGCCATCTTCCATAAAAGAGTCCCGGACACTAAACAACTTCAAAGGAAAAATTAAAAACTACGATTTTGGTTGCAGCTGTAGACTATGTAAAGTGTATGTTGATAATTTAGGTTTTTTATAGTGGTAGTTTTTTAATTGTTTTCTCATCTTTGTGATATAGATTTAATTTATTTGTAAGGTTTCGGTTGGCATTAATTAGCATCTTAGCTAGAAAAGAGCCAACCTTAAAGAAAGAAATTATTATTATTATTATTTTATTATTTCTTGGTAGCAAATAGCTTTAACTCGTCAAGGTTTTCGAAAATCACACAAACACATATGTTCATGTTATTCCTGAACATAATTCACGTTAAATGTGAAATTTTGAAAGATACATCTTATTTGTAGCGTTCCTAAAAATTCTTGAACATAGGCCAATTTTCGAAGGAATGGAATTCGATGTAACGCCGATTCCTGGCGAGATTTTAGCCAAATGGAGAAAAACAAATATGGAGTGGGGCCTGTAAAATCGATTCGTGGTAAAACCAGCTCAGTATCTTTATTGGTCGTGCATTATTGGAGTGTTGGAGAAACTTTTGACACAAAGACCTCGGGCTCGATCCCAGGCAGGTGCACATTTTAATTTTCTCCAATTGTGGTAGCCCACTCACGTAAAATATCTTTATTGGTCGAATATTCATTTTAATTTTCGTGAAGGTACCTACTCGAAAAGTTGTCTCAAAAACCTTATTTTCAGGAATACAACGATATCATTAGCCATAATAGGCTTGAAATTGGAAGATTTGCGGGTTTCTCTATGCTTTATTAAAAGATTTTACTTGTATGCTGTGCTGCTCGGTTATTGACAAAATATTTTACCAACACCGCGATTAAGCCTCATTGCTTTGCTTGACCTTTCATGGATAATCGTTTTCCCTGCAATATTTGCTTCATTTTGATAAAAGACAGGAGACAGAAGTTTAGATATATCCTTCTTCTTTCGATATGTCCTCACGTTTGCTCTTTAAGACTATTTATTGAAAGCACAACAAGCGAGTTAGCTACCTTGGCTTCAAGGCAACTTTTGCGGCTTGCTTTATTTTTGCTGATAAAATTGACAAACCGGGCATGGAATTCCATTTGTCTGCAACCACAAGTCACTTTGTATTTTGGTGCCAATAAAAGTAGCGGATCCAAAAGTAACATTATCTGTCCTTGTCTGGCGAGAAATATACCAATGTACAGATTGTGTAACACAATAGCATCTATTGCGTTTGACTGACACTGCAATTTAAAGCACTTTGCGATTGCAGATAAAAGAAGTTCTTGCAACCATTAATTCAGGACGAGCAAAGCCGGAAAATTTGCCGTGAAGCCAGTAAAGGCTATACTTGCCCCAAGTGCCACTCATCACGCGTCACTCCGAACAGCGAGCGAAGCAAGCTGGAGGCCCCGGAGGGACGAGTTTCGAGCGCAGGGAGAAACAGTCGAATTGTTCCGAGCGGACGGAAATTGTATTGTTTGCGAGAGAAAACGTCGCTTTGAATTTGAATGGAATGTTACGCGTGACACAATTCTTATTGCGTAAAATTATGTCCTTGGAAAATTTGACTGAGATGAAATCAGCCTTAAGGCAAACTGTCGCCTTATACATGCGAAAGGTGGTTTATAAGAGAAGTCATGTATTCATAACGAAAGAATAAGGATCAATCAAAAGATTTGCCTTGCGGATTTTGCTTGGTTGATTCAGAAGCCGAGAAGAAGGCATTGCAATTCCTGCATAGGTAGCGCTTGGATGGAAGTGCTACTACTTAGCCTGCGTCAGTACTGGAGGTGAGTCTGCACGCAGGCTAGTTACTACTCGGCACCTGAATCAAATAAACAAAATCCACCAGGACGTCTTCAGATTTATCCTCATTTTTTCATTAGAAACTGATGACTTCTCCTAATAACCACCACCTTTGGCCACAGATGGCGGGGAATAGTTCATAGTGCAGTAATAGTTATGAATTTGATAAGATTAAATCTTACCTGCCAGTTAATTTAGATTTTTGCGCTGAAATCACCACTACTACAGACTGGAGATGAGACATTAGCGCTCGAAATGTCACCCACAAAAACAAAGCGTTTAATGTTATGGCAAATCTGTTATCACAAGACAAATTGCAATGACAAGAAAACGTTACACCTATTTGCAACATACCTTCTTGATAATGATTCTCAAGAAGCGACACACTATCAGGAAGACTACCAAGGAGTTAAGGAGCACGAGCAGCAAGCCAAGAGCCCACGAATCTTTCCTCTCTTCGATGATTCCTTTATCGCCAATTTCATGAGACTGCAAAACAGCACCAATTGCCAGATTGACTGCAATGATCGACAATGACAGGAGTTGAAGAATATTCTCGAATTTATCTTTGATTGGCTTATAAGCAGCATGCAATACCGTAAATACCATTGCTATGACGATGATGCCCCCCAACCCAACTTTGGTATGCTCCAGGAAGAAGACAATACCTACGGTCAGAAGGAGTTTGCGTACCATCTCTAATACCTCCCAGTACCAACAAGATGCCTCGTAATTCTCGTAGGCAAATCTCAAGGCTGACTTGGCAACTACTTCCCTATCATTACTGTGCGTTGCAGGCAGAAGGGGACTCGTAATATAATCCTGATCGAGTTGATTAGCCAGATCTTGCTGTTGTCCGCTCTCGCTGATCCCTTTTGGAGCAAAGATCCATAGCAATATCAACAGCAGGAAAGGAAGGCCAAAGGGTATCAAAAGTGCTGCATATGCTGAATCCAGAATTTGTTTGTTTTCAGGTGAAATGTTCAAACATTCGATACTGTAGTCGGAGCGAAGATAGGCAAGCTTTTTCATGCATCTGCCGTTAAGTTCGTTGGTACAAAATTTATGGCAACTCATTGGCAACACTTTTGCGATTCTTCGTGATGTGATTGGGTACGTTGCAAAAAGAAACAATGCCACAGATCTTAGGCAGTTACGTTTGATGTTTTTCATACGTTGATTGAATCCGTTATCATGGTCGATACAACATTGTTTGAATTTGTCCGCAACGTAGATAAAACATGCTTTGATGCCGGCATACAGCAAAATCAAGACAGGAAAGCAAACAGTGGCAATTAGAGCCAACTCGAATTCCTGGACAGCATTTATAGTCCAAGATTGCTTGATGCAACGCAAGGACGGTATCCGGAATATTTCAAATTCAAGATATTCCATATAGCCAGCAGCACGGTGCAATTCTTTGGGCCAAGGTGTCTTGGACATGGCATTTATTATACCACCGATAACTTGATAAAAACCCAGTAGGATCTTGAGGCTTGATAGAATGATATCTACATTGCTTCTTTGCTCGCTTTCAGGAACGGGTGTTACGGATTCAGCGTGTTCAACAGCATTAGGCCTTTTCGAATCGTCGATCCACGAGAGCAGAAAGCAAAGTAAAACAAATATGAAAAAATATCCAATTAATTGGACAATAGCAATGATTGGTTTAGGGCAACGAATGCACTTGTTCATATCCTTCATGTAACCTTCATCACAAACAGCACATAGCACTTCCTTGTAACCAGTACTGCATCTAGCATCGATCCCGCCAAGGCATGATCCAGGAATGGGACATTTCTGAGGTAGTGGAATTTCACATTCGAATTTCATTGTCTTTCTGTCATATTCATCTGTTCTCGTGTCAAGGTTTGTCATGAATGACCTGAATGCTTGCTTGCAAGATAGTTTGGGTGTCGAAGTATTCTTTGCTTCTGTGAAGTTCCATGTGCTCCAGTATTCCTTTTCAAGCACCGGATAATCTCGTTTGCATTCAATCCCAGTTTTGTTGCATTTAGTGCATTCACCAAATCGATCGAGCCGAGAAAAACCCGGAAGACAGCTACATGCACGATACAAGGCTAATTCTCCAGTATCAGTACCCTTAGGGCATGTCAAACAGTCTAATGGGGACTTCCCTGGTGCCTTCTCCGGGGGAACATACTGACCAACAGGGCATGTCTTGCAGGTTGTCGATGCAACTTCATCCTGATAAAATGAGCCTGGCGGACATTGCCTGCATGTGCCTGAGCAGCCAGAATCACTACAAGTATCTTTCATCCCAACAGCGCACGGATGACAATGAAATGTTGCTGTTTCGCCAACCCAGTCACACTCATACCCATCATTGCCTAATACACGTGTTGCCGTCGAGATTACATAGTCACTCAACGGTACACACTTGATTTTTGCTTGTAAGACGGACATTGCTGATATTTCTTTCAAGTGTTTACATGTCAAGTAGAGGCTAGAGGTATTAGACATTACAACGTAGTCTGATGCCTTGAGATGCTGCAAGCTTGGGTTCGAAAACAGAAGGAGTAGATCTGGTGGTTTTTTCATGGCATTTAAGACGCCTGTCATGTTGACTAGTTTATTACCATACAGGACCAATTTAATCATTGTCATGCCTTTGAAGACGCCTTGTGGCAGATATTTGATCTGATTTCTATGCAAATAGAGTTCACTTATTTGCTCGAAACCACTGAAAGCTCTTGGGGAGATTGTCTTTATTTGATTCTTGTGCAAAAATAAATATCGCAATTTCTTTGATCCAAATACCATGTCATCGATATGTGACAGCCGATTGTGCGACAGGTCTAATTCTAATGAGACCGTCTTGCTCAAGTTAAAGAACGTTATTTGGTTGTCGTTTAAATTCAAGCTGGTGATATAGCGCACCGAAATGTCTTCAGATGTCACGTTTTGCAGTCGATTCCCTGATACATCTAAGTCCAGCAAATATGGTATGCCTCTTAGGTCAGGCATCGATTCTAGCTTATTGTTTCCAAGTCTCAAATATCTCAGTTTGGTGTTTGATACGAACGTGCCAAGAGGCAGATTTTTGATACGATTCGATTCAATGATCAATGTTCTCAAATGTGGCAGTGACTTCAATGCATCTTTTGCAATGCTGCTTATACCACAACCTTTCATCTCGAGCGTTCCTAGTTGTCTAAACTGCTGAAAATCGTTTGGACCAATTTTCTTTAGCGAGTTCCATGAGAGTTTAAGGGATGTGAGGGATGGAGGCAGGGCATTCAAGCCGTTGTCAAATTGAATATCGTTAAATTCAAGATCTAGAAAGTGCAAATTTGAGTGTCTCATCGAACGTCGATTGAACATCGTACTTAAACAATCAAGTGTCAATCTATTTCTAGACAAAAAGGCACGTGCCAAGGAGTCTGGGAACAAAATTGGATTATTCAAGCCGCAATTTTCTATCTTGAATATCAGTAATTGCTTGAATTTCAAGAGAGAATCGATTTTCACTTTCAGTTGTGGGTTACCCGAGACATCTAGTTCATGTGTTGTAATTGGTATGTCACTTGGGATGACCTTGAGACCAACATTTATACACAATACAACGTTACCAGAGCACTTACACTTAAGAGGACATGCTTGGGACCTCCAACAAATTGTAAGAAGTAACACAACAACAACAACTCCAGTCTTCATGATTCTGTGCTGTGAAGCCAACTGAAACGACCATAGACTGCCTGTAACAAAAGAAATAAAACCTTTATGATTTCTGCAATGTTTCAAGATCATTAGGCCCACAACACAATTTTGGTCTCACGAATTGAAAACTACCTGAGCCAGCCAGAATCATCCATAGCCAAAGACGTGTTACGCGGACCGCGCTCTTACAGGCTTGTTCAGAACAAGGACAGATTTTGTAAGACAAGAGCAATATGTGAGTTTGATTAACACCGCAATTCAAATCGATTAGCGATCGCAGACAAAGGAAATTCTCTCAACCAGAAATTCAAAACGAACAAAGCTGCAAAAGTTTCTCTGAAACACAGGTGCTAGCACGCTCGTTGTGCATTCCAGAAACTGTTTTTAAGAGCAAACATGAGCAAATGTCGAAAGAAGGAGGATATATATACCTCGGACATTTTATTTCTTTGGTTCAAAGGCTGAGCAGTAAATGCTTCAATTACAACCAAAAATATAAGAGAATTGAATCGCCTTCCAATCGGCTTTTTAACCAAACTGATTAAATTCCAATGGCAAATGTGTAGATATATTCTTCTTCGTTCGATCTATGCTCATGTTTGCTCTTAAAAACAATTTCTGGAATGCACAACGCAGCGAGCAAGCTACCTGGGTTTCAGGGCAACTTTTGCGGCTTTTTAAAAGCTGTAAGTTCCAACCCACCTCGAGTGTGGATGCTTTCAGCTTAGCAAAGGTCACCTTGCAAATGTTTAATGACTTCAAAACGCAATACAGCCAGCCTCTTCGTACAAGCAGATCATCGAGAAATAATGGATTGAGTGAGCACTCTACATCCCAAAAACTCAAAACGATTTTTGGTTAGCCTATCCAGTGCAGTGAATTGGTTGAATTTCAGCACAGCACAGCACAGCACAGCACAGCACAGCACAGCACAGCACAGCACAGCACAGCACAGCACAGCACAGCACAGCACAGCACAGCACAGCACAGCACAGCACAGCACAGCACAGCACAGCACAGCACAGCACAGCACAGCACAGCACAGCACAGCACAGCACAGCACAGCACAGCACAGCACAGCACAGCACAGCACAGCACAGCACAGCACAGCACAGCACAGCACAGCACAGCACAGCACAGCACAGCACAGCACAGCACAGCACAGCACAGCACAGCACAGCACAGCACAGCACAGCACAGCACAGCACAGCACAGCACAGCACAGCACAGCACAGCACAGCACAGCACAGCACAGCACAGCACAGCACAGCACAGCACAGCACAGCACAGCACAGCACAGCACAGCACAGCACAGCACAGCACAGCACAGCACAGCACAGCACAGCACAGCACAGCACAGCACAGCACAGCACAGCACAGCACAGCACAGCACAGCACAGCACAGCACAGCACAGCACAGCACAGCACAGCACAGCACAGCACAGCACAGCACAGCACAGCACAGCACAGCACAGCACAGCACAGCACAGCACAGCACAGCACAGCACAGCACAGCACAGCACAGCACAGCACAGCACAGCACAGCACAGCACAGCACAGCACAGCACAGCACAGCACAGCACAGCACAGCACAGCACAGCACAGCACAGCACAGCACAGCACAGCACAGCACAGCACAGCACAGCACAGCACAGCACAGCACAGCACAGCACAGCACAGCACAGCACAGCACAGCACAGCACAGCACAGCACAGCACAGCACAGCACACAGCACAGCACAGCACAGCACAGCACAGCACAGCACAGCACAGCACAGCACAGCACAGCAGCACAGCACAGCACAGCACAGCACAGCACAGCACAGCACAGCACAGCACAGCACACACAGCACAGCACAGCACAGCACAGCACAGCACAGCACAGCACAGCACAGCACAGCACAGCACAGCACAGCACAGCACAGCACAGCACAGCACAGCACAGCACAGCACAGCACAGCACAGCACAGCACAGCACAGCACAGCACAGCACAGCACAGCACAGCACACAGCACAGCACAGCACAGCACAGCACAGCACAGCACAGCACAGCACAGCACAGCACAGCACAGCACAGCACAGCACAGCACAGCACAGCACAGCACAGCACAGCACAGCACAGCACAGCACAGCACAGCACAGCACAGCACAGCACAGCACAGCACAGCACAGCACAGCACAGCACAGCACAGCACAGCACAGCACAGCACAGTAACTTTCACTTTCAGAATATGATTTCAGCAACTGTTGTTGTCATTGTTATATGGTTGTTGACGCGTAGACCATTATTCCTTTCTCCTTCCTCCTTTATGATTGTTTGTTCTGGATTTGTTGACCTCGTTGAGGAAGATAAATAAAGATAAATAGAGAAAGATGAGACAAAAGGTTAATTTACCTAGGTTTGTAATCCACCTTTTCAAGATAAGAGGCGCGAAAGCGGAAGTATTTTGTTGTTTGAGATTTTGCACTTTTTAGGCTAAATTCTTATCCTGCGTACAAAGTTTAGCGTTGAGACAAATTTTCACATTCATATCTGTCTTTATTTCTAAATTATGGCGATACAGGGTTGCCAGGTGCATGCGAATGTGTTAAGCCAAACGGAGGACAGAAAAAAGCCAAAATAAGCCAAATTATTTCCTGCTGAAAAACGCCAATAAAAGCCAATGAAAATTCGAAAAAACCAATTATTTACAATGATTTTCTAATGTGGTGACCCAGCACATATATTTAAACCTTCTATGAACTGTCTGAAGAATTTTCATTGGAGATAATGGAATTTTGACTGCAAGCTAAAAAAGCCAAAATTACAAAATTATGCCAAAAAGCCAACCGCTTTTTCCAAAGCCAAACACTGTCTAAAAAAGCCAAAATCAAGAAATTTGGTTTGAAAAAAGCCAAGTTGGCAACCCTGGGCCGATATACAAGATTTGAATTCACAAGGGCTTTGACCGTGAAATTACCCTGGGTACCAGAGCCTCAAAAATAGCAAGAAATTGAAAATTTGGAAAAGGAAGAGGGAAGGAAGAAAGGAGCCTTTCTTTCTTTCTTTACATTTCTTTTTTTTCTATTTTATTATTTTTTGGCTCTGGTACCCAGGGTAACCGTGAAATCGAAGTTTGGACAAAATTTGTCCAAACTTTTGATTTCACGGTCAAAGCCCTTATGACTTTAAATTCTTAAAATTGCCATGATTTCGAAATAAAGACATGTATGAATGTGAAAGTTTGCTTCCTTGCTAAACATTGCATGCAGAACAAAATTTTAGCCTCAAAAATGCAAAATCTCAAATAGCAAAACTCCCGCTTTCGCACTTCTTATCTTGAAAAGGTGGATTGCTGGTCCAACAAGAAAGGCTCTGATGTATGAAATAATTCGAGCGTTGATTCCAACATTTTTATTTTGGTCATGAGAAAATCTTTTATCACCATACAACATTATTTGCGCAAGGGTTTGATTTGGCAGGTTTAAGATGTAGTGTAGTTGGAATACTTCGTTAACTGCGTCAGGGACGCCGGAGTGATGGTAGGGCAAGGGGGGCGACTAGGAGCGTAAGGGCAATCGAGGCTGAAGGCGAGCGAAGCGAGCCTAAAAATTGGGGGGTCCGGGGGTACTCCCCCGGGAAAATTTTTGTGGCCACGCCCTTTAGATTGGCTAAAATGCTATCAAAAACGTTTTAACGAACATTAATCATGTTCTTTGACGAAATTTTTCGGCCATTCCTCCACATGTCCTCATTCCGAATCGCATAAAATCGTATATTGCTTATCTTGAAGTTGCAATTGAAAGTCATTTTTCGTTACTGGTGTGTTTTTGATAAGGGAATGAAGCTATGGCGGCTTTTCTATCAAGTTTCAAAGTAAATTATTGTTTTTCATTGAAAGGGCACTTTTGCCCCCCTTGCCCCCGTTAGGAAAGGGCAGGAGGGGCGCTTGAGGGCAAAGTGAACTACTTTGAAAATAGTGTTTTTCTTTGTGGTGATTTGGTATTTATATGTAATATAGTATTTTCCAAGTGTATTCCCATTATTGTTCATCCCCCGCGCCCCCCCTCTCCGGCGTTCCTGAACTGCGTCTAGGAGATCACGCCTTTGATCATCATATGCATGGCATTGCAGCAAGAAGTGTTCAGTAACTCTTCCCCGCCAATACTGATCGCGCGTTACGTGCCTCGTGCAGGCTGCAGTGAAAGTGATCACGTGCAATGGTAGATAGCTTGTTGTGATTGGTTAAATTTGATTGACAGTTTAGATCTTGTGGCTCGGAGCCACTTTTATATGCTTCTATTCCCTTTAAAGCAAGTTTAGCCCTTTTGTAAATATTGTGCTGCAACTTCTGGACTATGAAAATTTAATTGGCCTTCAAATTAATAACATTTCATGCTCCATCGCTGTACCACATGTCCAACAAATGCCCTTATTTAAAGACTACAATCTTGGAGATAATATGTTGAGAAAAATCTGCACCCCCCCCCCCCCGTTCAATGTTGGTAACTATAGCTGCAGTTTGCTGCCTTGCTCCAACAATATACCCAACATTGAATGGGGGGAGGGGAGGCCGATAGCGGGGTATGATATCGAAGTCCTATCACAAGTCGTTGCACTCTGTGAAAGCGGATATTTTTCTCAACAATTTTGTCCATGATTGTAGGTCAGGGGCAATTGTAACACGCTGTTACAATTGCCCCGGTGTAAGCTGGCCCATGGTTTGGTTTTGATTCATTTTCTAATTTGGTTGAACAATGTGCATCCATGCACATTTTAAAGAGCTAAAATTTCAAATTTGTGAAAAAAGAACATATTTTCCTCAATCGATTAAATATTTTCAACTGATGCACCCAAATTTACAAAGAAATAAAGACCAATAAAGACCATGTCTTATTCTTAATTTGTTCTTTTTAAAGCCATGAATAATCTGCCACCTGGTGCTACATTTTGTGTAAGGAAAAAGCAGAGTCGTGCAATAAGCATCTGTGATGATTTCAAAGATATGTAACAATTGCTCCAACCATGTGTTACAATTGCCCCGCGTATCATAATAGCTAAAAGGTATATTAGCTTTTCCGATAGAATTATTAACAAGTGGAATAAATACGAATTGATTTCCCTTTCATGATACCGGTTCTGGAACGGAGAACAGAAATCTTAACTTGTCATTTATGTTCAGAAGTCTGATATTTGGGAATAAGTTGTAACACTTTTCTAATATACTCTTCTTAGGTTGTAAGAGGGGCATTCTTTTTTTATACATTCTGCTAAAAATTTACAGTACGTATCTACTTAATTTCTATACTTAGAAGCTACTCTACTCTACTGCAAGGACAAGACATGGGGGCAATTACTATGTCTAACAGGCATTCTGAGATAAAAGGCATATGTTCAACAACTTCTATGACCACGAGCAGTTTGCACGAGCAGTGCATGTGGGACGTGACACACACAAGACACATCAACAGCAACAGCAACAACAAAAACAGATCACAGGGAACTGAGAGACTGTACATTAGTAGGCCTAGCCAAGAGAATAGAGAAATCAACTCGAAATCAGAGTGATCAAAACATTATTTCAAATAGCAATGCTTAAAGTATGCCAGTTATTAGAATTGGAGGGTAGGTTGCTGAATTTATTTTGATATCATTTTCTTTTGTTTTTGGAGTTTTTGGTGTACTTTTTTTTGAAAGATTAATCAGTTAGAAAAAAAAAGAGAAATAAATTAGGCTGCACACAAACACGCACAGCACACTTTACTGTTATGTTGGTAATGGGAGCCTTCCTAATCTTTTCTGCTAAAATAAAACACATTTGCTTAACTTGAAATCAAAACACCTCAGTTTCCCTTTTTGAGCACACAATGTGCACAATAATGGCTTTCCTGCCCAAACAAGAACTCTTATAAATTCTTCTTGAGAATTCACAAACTCAGTACAAACTTGTGTTAACTCAGAAAAATTTAATAAGATCTTGTTTCATTATTAAAAACAGAGAGAGTATGTGATTTACATACTTTTCAGACTGGTTTCATTTAATGACTCAAAAATTCTCATTAGAATGCGCAGAGTTTTAAAAGATTCTGAAGAATTCTTAAGAATCCTTGAGAATGCTCACCATACTATTGTGTACAAGGCCTGTGCTGTATTATTTATTGCTTTCCTCCACAGGACATGATGAGAGAGTATGGTCTGTAGCATGGAGTCCCAGTGGCAACTTATTGGCTAGCTGTTCTAGTGACAAGACAATATCCTTTCTTAGCAACCTAAATTAATCAATGAGACTGAATACCCAAGAAAAGGGGCTTTGAGCTCAAAAACCCTCAAACTGATCAAATTCTTTTATACCCGGTGAGCCAGAAAAAAGTTTCACTTTTGAAAATTCATAACACCAAGGGTATTTGACAGATTCAAAGCATAAGCAGTCAAAAAGATGAAAGACCACAGTATTTCTGTGTTTTTCACTCCTATTTATGAGCAATGAAAATGCAAGTAAACTTGACTTCACAAAAATTTCTTGGTTGGGAAATGCGTGAAAAGGGCCAAAAGCACTTGCTTGACCAACTCGTAAGGAATCTCTACACACAGAACAATATGCAAGGGCGTTTTGCCTCCCTCAGAAGTTATAAGAATATATTTTGAAAGAAATGCTGAAGATTTTCAATTCCATTGCAATGAATGTGCAGACAAGTCTTGTCCATGGACCATGATTTTCCTGTTTGATTAATCACATGTAAAATCCCTAATTAATCAATTAATCACAGGCCTGAATCGAGGCCTGAATGTAATAATTTTGTGAATTTTGTTACGTTTTTATGAGAATTGGAAATATTAATATTTGAATTGACCCCATACAAAAGGTGTCAAAGATATCTTCTTGCAGCATTTTTTCAATTTTTTCAATTTTTTCAATGTTCTTGACACAAAAATGTGTTGTTTCTTTTCTTTCATGAAAACATTTCTTTCAATAAACACCTCTAGCCTGCGTGCGGACTCTACTGATTTCTTTTCAGAGAGGTTCTCCTCTAGTAGAGTCTGTGCAACAGCGAACGAATCCTTGTTCTCAGGTCATTTGCGGTTTCAAGGATTGAAGAACTAACTCAATGAATGATGCAATTAACAAGACATGAAGATTTTAGTTTTTGAAAGCATTTCCTTTCAACAGTGAATAGTGTAACTAGAGCTTTATAGATTTCATCTTTGGACAACGAAACAGCAGTCTTAATCATTCATTGCAAATTATTTCAAAATTTGAAATGCAATATTTGTTGTATACTTACTTAACTTCCAAACATCAGAATTTGGGGAAAAGAAGGTGAAAAGTGGGTTTGCAAGACAGCATTAGAAGAAGGACATTCAAGGACAGTCAGATCAGGTAAACAGATTTCTGGCCTTTTCATGTGCATTAGATATGTGCTATAAAATGAGAAAATATTCTTCAGGGATGGGTCATTGAATTGGGCATGTTCTATTTGCTGGACCCTAAGACCCCAAGACCCCAAGACCCCGGAATGTAAATACTGTATTTTTCAAAATTTTTTAAGACAAGAAAACAACAAAATTTTGTTAAATGTGATACTCGCAATGTAGGAAGTGATTTTGAACCATAAAATCTTTGCTCAGTCCCGTTGCAAATCAGTTTGTTTGGTTGAAAAGTGAGCATACTATACATGATTTGGGTTAATGAAATGCGGTATAGAGATTTTATTAAAACAAAGAATTTTTGCCAAGGGTGTACAGGATTTTTTGGGAGTGAAATGCCCCTCGAGACTCTATGTTATGTTCAATCTTTACCCATTTTATAAGAACTTTTGTCGCTGTTGTTACTGTTAAATACTGTAAAGTGTACTATATAATATTGGACTCTGTTTGTTATGTTCAATCTTTTATTCAGAAAATTACCCAGTTTATGAGAACTCTTCTTTATTGTTATCGTTAAAACACAAATATGAGGATCGCCGATTCTTGAAATACAGATTTGTGCGAAGTACTGATTACTGAGCCTTGATTTTTTGTAAATATGAGTGCACATGGAAGCACTGGTAGTTCTTTAAAAAAGATTGAAACTGTGATGATTGGGTTGCTTTGAAATTAGATGAGTTGTCAAATTCAATTTTAGACACAACAGGCTGGAAGCCAACTTTTACAGAGCTTCTTTAATTTTTTCACTCGTTTTCATTTACCTTTCTAGCGGAAAATATTTACATTTCCTGGGGTCTGGGGTGTTAGGGTCTGGGGTCTTGGGTCCGGGTTCTTGGGTTCGGGGTCTTGGTGGCCAGCGAATAGAACATGCCATTTAATTGTGCTCGGGAAGGGGTGGAAATACATTCTCAAACATCTCATGGCATTTTGGTTCCCCTCTCTGATTTGCCTGAAAATATCAGTCCCCCTTCAACATTGCAAAAAATGTTTTAACCCCCCCCCTCCCAATTGCCATATATTTACAGTAAAAGTGTCACTAGACTGTCACGAAATCGCCTAAATCGTAAAGTTTGCTTATGCTGGTTTAAAAGTTTTCGATGTTGGGAAAAATTTGTATCCAAGCTCAGATGATGCCACATTGTTGCGCCCTTATATGAGAAGCATTTTTGGCCACAAGTCGATGTTATCATTGGAATTTCTTAATCAGTTCTTCTGGTAGTGCGTGATTCTCTCGTACATGTACCCGGTACCCGAGAGTCTTGAGAAAATTTCTATGATGTAAGTGGGAGCTAGATCGTTGATAGATAGGTATACGATTCTCAAAATCTCCGTCATTTGAATAAGTCACTAACAGTGTGCCAAGCAAACCAACTCATTAACAATTAACTTAATTAAAAAGGTAACATAATTAATTATGAAACCTTTCATTCAGTGACCAATAAATTCTTAACTATAAAGGTTTTGCCACCCACATAATTTGTGTTTCGTAGTAGAGCAAATGAATGTGTCAACGACTTCGCATTCGAATAACTTTGACGTTCATATGAGATCAAATGATTTCATGTTCGACTGTGCTTGCAAATTTGCCTGCATTCGAGCGATTTCGCACGACTGCCCTCGAATTCCTGCGACTTCTTACGAATTTCGTAAGGGTAAAGTTACAAATTGCCTGTACTGTTGAACAGTTCACATTTTGATAGGTATCACCTCAATGTGCTTATTGGTAAGCTATTTTGAAAAAATTTTTTACTCTTACTATATTCATAGTTGCATGGTCTCCATGTGGAAACTTGTTGGCTGCAGCAAGCTTCGATGGTACTACATCGATTTGGAGTAGGAGTAATGGAGGTACGCTCAGTTTATCTTTATTTACCAGTTCTTGGCGGCAAGCAAGCATATTTTGGAGAAGGCCCTGAATGGAGGTCCTTGCTTCCGATATTCCTTATCACATTTTGTGGGAAATGTCAGTCAAATTTTGTCGGAATGCCGTCAGCTATCGAACCTCGTGGTAATGGTAAAATTTCGAAGGGGGAGACTTGAGTCTTCGGTTAACGGAGGACGTGCCGCTCAACTTTCAGGGAAACTCTACAAGGTTTCTGCTATGATTCAAAAAAAGCTACGCATTTCTGGACCAGTACAATGCGAGACCCATACTTAGGGATTTCCGAGGCTTAAAGCCCGCCTTATGGGTGGCACGTTCCTTTTGCTATATATTTATATATATATATATATATATGGTGAGTAATAGAAGGTGAGTAATGAAGTTATATATATAGAACTTACCCTAGGTTAAAATTATGGTTCATATTATCTGCAACATTACGGTAAACATCTGCAAAATTGCGGCAGAGTTGAAAGAAAGTTTAAACGTTTACAAGCCTGTAGTTTATTAGCTATTCATCCGATTCCTTCAAATTGATTTATATTGTATATTGTAGATTTTTTATTGTATATTACATTTGTATAGTGAACTTGTTATCTTAGATAATGAAATTTAGTTGGTCAAAATCGGTCCTGTTGTTCTCGATTTTTAGGTTTTTTTTTAAAAGTGTTTTATCTCCAATTAGATTTTATCATTTAATACCCCATTCATAGTTGCAAGTTAAGCTTGCTTAATCTAAACTAGATTATTGAGTGGGGTCTTCTTATTGGTCAATCTAACGAATCGAAGGCTTTTGATTGGTTGGAATTTAACCTGGATGAGATAAGCTTATCAGTGTGAATATTGTATAATTTGACATGTTACTTCCATAATTTTTGCCAGTTTAAGGAATTGGATGAATTGCTTCCTCACATTAGATGTCCGGTTAGATTTGAATGGAAGCAAAATTACTAATGCAAAATACTTCATTTGTTTTTGCGCAGAATGTTTTCGCCTTATACTTCTGATGCAAGACAGAGTTTAGTTAAAGGTAAATGATAGTACGTTCTGGAACAATAATTTTGAAACGGATGTATCTTTAGTGTTTTGAGAAATTAGGAATAATTTCATGACATTGTTTCAGAATTTGAATGCATTGCTACGCTAGAAGGCCATGAAAATGAAGTGAAGTCAGCTTGTTGGAATACCTCTGGCTCCCTTATTGCAACTGGCAGCAGGGACAAAAGTGTATGGATTTGGGAGGGTAAGCAATGTGAACTCATTGAAATAAGACTCATTATTAGATGGCGTTCGAAAATACGGCTCCTCAGACCGGCAAATGAGCAATTCGATTGGTTCTTGATCGGTCCGCAAAAGCCGTATTTTCGAAGCCGTATTGGACCGGGCGTGGCCTTAAAAATAAACAATAAGTGAGGAGCTTCTTGTGTAAGCTTAGGCTGCAAGAATTGTCAGCCAAAGTTTAGCTTATTCCTCGAAGAATTCTTCGCTGTAGAAAAGTACAATACTATAAACAATTATCTCTAAGGGTTCTGCGATATAATAAAGCCTTTATTAAACGATTACTCGATCCATGCTGGAAAATATTTGGACCCTAGTTCCTTGTACACGTCAAACTGCGGTCGTAATCGTCTAATAACCACATCTTACATTATGAATTTGTGGAAGCTGTAAACATTACTTGACTGCTCACATCATAGAAATAGATAGACTCAGTACAGTCATTGCAGTTTCGCTCTTTAACTGAATTGTCATACTGCAACTACTACAGAGGCGAGGCAACCACAGGGGGTCCAGGAGTGTCAATAAAGATTGTTGTTTTGGTTTCTTTGGTTCCCTGTGATAACAGATTATGAAAACAACAGCTGTGTAATTGGATACAGATGACATCATCGTTGCGGTTAGGCCTGCTATTGTTACAATAGAAAAACTTTGGTTATGCGTGAGTAGGATCTCCGATATTGGGTATCTCATTAACTGCGGTTTGAAGTCGCGTTTTTTTCAAATCCTGCGCATCATATCTACCGTAACAATAGCAGGCCGACTGCAGCGATGATGTAGTCTCTATCAAATTACACAGCCGTTGTTTTCATAATTCAGATCACAGGGAACCAAAGAAACAAAAAAGCTACAGTCTTTACTGACATTCTTGGACCCCCTGTGTAGCAACAGCATCATTTCAATGCAATGAGCGTAGGTTGGGGGGCAGTAAAGCTGGAAAGAGATCCAGACTTGTCGGATAATCAGCAAAGATTTGTTTACGCCCAATTCAAGTCAAGTGATCAATATCTTGATAAAACATCTTTGTATTTCTTTAACGAATTTCGTTCGTGCCATGAAAACTCATGCCATGGATGCGAAAAGTAACACAGTTCTTCAGCTTCACAATTGTATTGCAATATGACTTTAAATCGGTAAAACAAATCTTATCCGCTTAGGTCTATTCGATACTTTTGTTGAAGTAGCCTCACAGACATACTACCAAACATATTTCTCAACGGGCTGAATAACAACAATGTCTTTTCCCCAATTTGTGCCATAGCAAGCAAAACTTTGTGCGGCTAAACATGCGTTTCGCGAGATTGCTAGAACATGTTTGGTATTCTAGTATTCAGGTGTCAACTTTTTGAACAAAGACAAACACACTGTCTAAGGTAAAATTCATACAAAGGTAGCTGCAGATGTAGAAAGGAATTTCGCTAAAATGTTTGTAAAATGTCAGAAGAGTTAACTGAGTCATAAATTTTCTCTTACCTATCCTCTCGATTTATGAACTGTCCTTGGTCCGGAGTCTTTGGTCCGGAGTCTTTGGTCCTCTGGTTTGTCAGTCTATTTAGCCATTCGATCGTTGCAGTTGAAGATGAAGATTACGAATGTGTCAGCGTGCTAAACAGACATACACAAGATGTGAAAAAGGTTGCATGGCACCCAACTAAATTGGTAACTATATCTTTGATGTATTGAAATTATATACTATGAAGGAGGTGGGCGCAAAGGAAGAGACATATTATGGCACAATGATGTCTTTCGAACCTCGAACCTACATTCCTATCAGTGTGCGACTTCACATTTGTAAATGTAAAGTCACATTCTGACGAGAACATAGGTTCGAAAGGCCTGAATGTGCCAGAAATCTGTCTCTTTCTTTGCGTCCGCCTCCCTGATGGTATATAATTGTTAGTAACCACTTTCAGTATCGAGTGTTCGATATATAAATGTAAAGTAAAACTGACATATAACCGTATCAATCCCATGAGTAATTCAAGATACTACACAAGTGAAAGGATGACACTTTTTGAACATGAATCACCGCCCAATTTTGCAGTCTGGCATTCTATTATTGTCATGTAGCTTCTTGAATGGACAGGGATAAGAGTGAAAAGCAGCACCATCAGAAATGGAAAAATTCACGTTCTCCAACCTCTACTATGGAGATGTAACTTAACTTAACCGAAAGAAGAATGATATATCCGAACATATACCTCGGGCATTTGATTCATTTGGCTCAGAAGCTCGGCAGTAAGTGGTTTAATCCCACCTAAAAATTCGAGAATTGAATTACCTCCCAATCGGCTTCTGAACCAAACAAATAAAATGCCCGAGGCAGAAGTCTAGATGTATCCTTCTTCTTTGGACTTATGCTCATGTTTGCTCTTAAAAACCATTTCTGGAATGCACAACGAGCGAACTAGCTAATTAGTATTCAGAGCAACTTTTGCGGCTTTTTTTTGTTTTGATTTCCTGGTTGAGAGAATTTCCTTTGTCTGTGATCGCTAATCGCTTTGAATTTCGATGTCAATCAGAAGCAACTGATGGTATAGTGTTACAAAATCTACCATCGTTTGTTATTATGGCTTATGTTGGCATTCCGTGGTTTATGTTGGCTTAAAGTTTCCAGACACAAAATATTTTTTATCAGGGCCTCTTCATTGCTTAATTTTTTTATTTCACCCTTAGGTTTTGGCATCTTGCAGTTATGACGATACGATCAATCTTTATAAAGAAGACGACGATGATTGGTGAGTTTTTGAAACTCTTCTCAAACAAGAAAATATTTTGACAGACATTTGCCATTTATACCGGGTGAGTAAAGAAAAAGAATCCTCGTTTGAAAGGTCACTGCTCCCTGGATACCAAAACAATAATTGGCAAATGTAGCGTTTAATATTGGTCATGTTCAAATACAGGGTGTCCCAAAAAAATTGTGCCCCGTTTGTCTGAAGATTGCGACAAAACGGCAAAAAAAAAACTCGCCAAACTTTTGTATGATGGTGCTCTTCAGATGTTCAACTAAAATTTGCCACCATCCCCATGAAAATCCGTTGAAAAAGGATGGAGCTATGACCTTTAGGAGATCAAATTTGCCCGGTGACGGAAACCAGCGGTCGGCCATTTTGGCTTACTATTTTGCAGCGATAGATAGCTTCATGGATTCAAAATGAAACAGCAGCCTCCAATATCACAGCAGCCTCCGCTCTTGTGAAAATTACGATAATCCTCGGAGAGTTCCACTATTTCTGACCTCACAGAAACTATTTCTTACCTCACGTGACGATACTATCACTGCAAAATAGTAAGACAAAATGGCCGACCGCTGGTTTCAGTCATCGGGCAAATTTGATCTTCTGAAGGTCATAGCTCCATCATTTTTCAACGGATTTTTACGGGGATGGTAGCAGACGTTAATTGAATATCCGAAGAGCAACATCATGCACAAATTTGGCGAGAATCTTTTTGCGTTTTGTCGCAATCTTCAGGCAAACGGGGCACAATTTTTTTGGGACACCCTGTACTTTTTTAAAATTTTCCTGACTCAAATCGGCCACTCCTTTCTGAGATTTTAGTCAAGAAAGCCGCTCCAAGAAACCTTCAAATAGCCCTGAAAGCATAAACAAATTTTCGTGCACTTAACAGCACATGTTATCCAGGGAGGACGAAATCACCGGAATAATTCATATGAAAAAATGTTTCCAGGGGATTGGACATTTGCTAGTTGCGGCTCCCTAGGTAGTACTGCGCAGCGATGCATTGCTATTGGATGAAATGGCCGAACAAAGATAGGGGACTTATAATCCTATCTCAAACGCGACAAGAAAATGTATAAACTTCACACTGAAAATGCCGGTAACTTTTTCCGCGCAAAGATGAAAAGTTTTATACCAAAAAGACCCGCTAAAGTACTCTTTTAGCCTCGATGTGTACTTTTTTGATTTCGTATACGAGACTTATGCAATATTACAGATACTGAGGCCTGTCCTTGAACGATCGAATCAACGCCGTACTGAAACACCCACGATTGCCGAAGAGTTGTTTTAAAATCAAAATTGGCGGTTCGAAACTTGCAGAAAATGGAGACATAAGTCATCCAATGAAATTATGGAGAGTTTATTATGCCAGAATCATGTGTACCACTTCGATTTATGCTCACAGCTTTACCCAAAGGATGAACATTGTAAGAAATTTGCTGAAATTGATCGTTGCGGCATATTCAAAACAGTGGCAGTTGCGGGTGAGTCGAAGCTATTATCTTACGTCCAAGATCTTTTCCGCATGATTTTTATGAGGGATAACTGGGGATGATGTGTCCTAAAGCATGCACAATTCATTGCTGTAAGGCAGAAAAATGAGGGAGATTTGATCGTGACTTATGTTATTTTTGAAGGGTTTCATGAAAGGGCTTTCTCGGGAAAATGCATCCTAGTTTCAGAACGGAGTAGCCGATTTCAGTCAGGTAAAATCTAAAATTTATTCGGACATGTCCACTATCCACTAACATATTTGCCGGTAGTTAATAGAAAATTCCTTTGCTAATGTTGATGCCTTGATATCCAGGGAGCAGTGGTCTTTCTAGCGAGGATTTTGTTACTCACCCCGTGCTATAACAAAGTAGGGGAATAGATAGACTTATGACGATGAGTCTCTTGTTTCCCTGTGCTCTTTGACTTCAAGATGGCGCTTCAGTCAACAGAGACTCATATTATTACTCTGAAAAAGTTGACCCTATTTAGGCCTAATATGCTGGGATTCCTAGCATACCAATCAGAATGCGAGACTTGGCGAAGAACAATAAGTTTCGAACCTTCAATTTGATTGACGCAGCTTACTAAATTTGAAGGAAGTTGCTGCAGCAGGTACTTGAAGATTTCTCTGGTATGTCTTGGTCTAAAAAACATGGAAATTGCAGCATTAAAAGACTTATTTTGCACTCACCAGGTAAAGTGAACTTTTTTCTTCAGATGAATACCAAGTTTTGTTGATTAAGTGTCTGCTTACCGTGGTTTCTATCGCATTTCCTTTCTGAGGAGTGACCGTTGAACAGAGCCGAAGCAGTCGTTCGATCCAGATTCGATCAATCGAATGCAGAAGATAGGGTCAGGTTTTTAACTGTTTCACTATGAGTCCCTGTGAGCAACGTACCGCAGGGATACAAGGGACTCATCGTCATAAGTCTAGGGAATAGATACCAAAAAAGAAAAAATTGTTTCGCAGCTTCACAGATATCTGCGGAGCTTGGCATTTTGAAAAGATAGTTAAAATCCCATAAGAAAGAGAGATCTCCTTTGAAACGTATAGCCCATAAAATATCCAGTGTCAAAATTTATGGTTTCGGATCTTTTGGTTATTCTCAGCTATTGATTCAATTATGGTGAGACCTTTCTTTACACGCGTGGTTTGATTCCCTCGAAATCGGTCACGGTCATCGAGCTGCAGTACGACCATGCATGCGGAGAAAATGCATTGACGTGAATTGACATGAACTGACATTAACGTGAACTGAGAACGGGGATGGCTCAATGGTGCTACACTTTACTACCAATCTGAAGGTTGGTGTTACTAAACCCTTGCACTGCCGAACCTGATACTTAGAGTAATGAGAATCTCTAACTCTCTGTAATTCCAGCCGAAAGGAATCATGGGGTGTATTCATATTGGGAGGGAGGACCAGGACGCTGCTTTTTCAACCTTACGGTAGCTTCCCAGCGTCCTAAAACATCGCCTAAGACTACCTTCGGATGTCAAGTACCGGGTGTCCCAAAAAAAACGCAACGGATTTGATCGGGACTAGTGACAAGAATTTAGGTCCAATCAATCCATCGTATTCTTTTATATAATCCTCGATAGCTAACTTGAAGATAGATACCTTGTTTGATGATATTGGTGCGTGGAGAGTTGGAATATTAATATTGAAAGTTCAAATTTGCCTGAACCTCCAAACCAGAGCTTGTGGCTTTTAACTTAAACTGCAGACGCGCTATTTTGGGGAATCTCCTGAATTACCGTGAAATAGGAGAATAAAGCCTCATGCTGAGGAAACCATTTGAACTGAAATTCCATCAAATTCATCAATTTTGTCCTGAAAAGACATCTTTTTTATGCTTCGAAAGTTTCGAAAAGTTAGCATTGCATCTGTCTCATAAAAGAAAGAAATCCACGAAGTAGTTTGTTTTGGTGTGAAAAATTAACTAATTCTTGCAATCTTCATGACTTTAATGAAATGCATTTTGTATAATCTTTCTTCGAATTATTACGAAGCAAGAAATCAAATATACCCAAGGGAAAATCATCGATGGATAAGATCCTTTAAACTGCTCATTCGTTCTTGGCTCTTTGCAGGTGCACTATGATCGAAGAAATATATTCCTTTGTGAATTTTCCCTTCGGCATTGTTATGTTTGTCAATTTTTAGCTTTCAAATTTAAATTGAAATGTGTGCCTAAACATGTGTGCCATAGCATGCTCACACTACTACCCTTTGTATATGACTGAGGAGATTCCTCCAGCACGTTTTCAGTTAGGCCAAAACCCAAAGCCTCTGGTTTGGAGATGGAAGGAAATTTAGACCTTCAAAATTAATATTCCAACTCTCCATTCACCAATATGAACAAAGAAGGTATTAATCTTCAAGTTAGCTATCGAGGATTATATCAACAATTATTTTGGATTGATTGGACCTAAATTCTTGTCGCTAGTCCCGATCAAATCCGTTGCGTTTTTTTTTGGGACACCCGGTAGAAATATTGGAAAAAAACATGAACTGAAGAGTTTAGCAGGATGAATGTTTCGTTCACCTTAGGTGCTGCTATGATACTCTTAGAGGACACGAGTCAACCGTTTGGTCATTGTCATTTGATAAAACAGGAGACAGGCTAGGTAAGTAATGCCATTTCTTAAACATTTTACTGTTACTGGGTTGATAATTATTTTCACGAAAACATGTGTGGTTTAAAGGCTGAATTTCGAGGGGTGTATCACTCTTCAACAAGGGCAGATTTTGTAATACAATAGCATGAGTTGCTTTTGTTGACACCTCAATTCAAAGCAATTAGCGATCACAGACAAAGGAAATTCTCTCAACCAGCAATTCAAAACAAACAAAGCCGCAAAAGTTTCTTTGAAACCCAGGTAACTAGCTCGCTCGTTGTGCATTCCAGAAACTTTTTTTAAGGGCAAACATGAGCATAGATCGAAAGAAGAAGGATGCATCTACACATCTGCCGCGGGCATTTTATTTGTTTGGTTCAAAAGCCGTTTAGGAGGCGATTCAATTCTCTTATTTTTTTGGGTGTTATCAAAACATTTACTGCTCAGCTTCTGGACCAAAGAAATAAAATGCCCGCGGCAGATGTGTAAATATATCCTTCTTCTTTCGATCTATGCTCATGTTTGCCCTTAAAAATAATTTCTGGAATGCACAGCGAGCGAGCTAGCTACCTGGGTTTCAGAGAAAATTTTGCGGCTTTGTTTGTTTTGAATTACTGGTTGATAGAATTTCCTTTGTCTGTGATCGCTAATCGCTTTGAATTGAGGTGTCAACAAAAGCAACTCGTGCTATTGTATTACAAAATCTGCCCTTGTTAATACAGCCTGTATTCCAGACCACTTGGAAAGGAAAGTGGTCTGTGTAACCAAGCACTAATCCGTGTTCAGACGATGAATTGAATTGCGAAATAATTAAGGGCATTCTTTCACGGATCTGATTGGCTGCAATGAAGTCAGTGATCAACACAACGGATTTCTTTGTGAACGTGTGTTTGAAGCAAACCAGGGCTGATCGTTATCACTTTGCACGGGCGTAAAAACTCAGTAGGATTAGCAGGCATTGAAATTTTCCATTCTTTGTATTGTAATGTGAGTTCTTCACATGAGACAGGCTTTTCCTTTTGATCACAAAACAAATAGTGATTATGCAAATTATTAGTTGCATATATTAATCTTTCTTCAGATTCCGAAGAAAATTGGTGAACACGGATTTGTGCTTGGTTACACAGACCACTTTCCTTTCCAAGTGGTCTGGAACACAGGCTACCAGAATATTGAAGGCGGATGTGATTCGCGTCCCACCCACACCACATGAGCATCTTACAGTGGCTAGCAGACTCAATTAGTGATTTCTGCGATCCAAGTACTTGGCGCTAAAAATTGCGCCTTCACCTTCATATCAAAATCTATGGCCTGTGCTCGACTTTCTTTAATGTGTTTTACACTATGTTCACACGACTTGTCTTGGCTTCTCTTGGCTTCTCTGGCAACAGGGCTTCTCTCGATAGCAGCTATATTGTAGCTGATTGAATCGCCCAGTATAAAGAGCGTATTATTATTATTATTACGGTACCGGCACAAATTGAAAATGGTAGAATATTTGACGATGACGAATTCGTTGTAATCTCCCCAACAACGAGGCTGAAATCGACCCTCCAGAAACGGATTAGTCTAAAGCATCGATCAGCCTCGTTTCCAAAGCATCGAAAGTTTGTCTGTTTTCATCGTATTTATGTACGAAGTAAAACGAGTACATGCAGGGGTGAGGTTGTGTAACGCACTGACCAACCAAGAACGCATTCCGAGTGCTTGCTAAGAATGCCAAGAATGCAATTAGTTGCCAGCTGCTGTATTGTTGCTGCGCCTCCACATCATCACATCGACGCATATACTGAAACTTTTTTGAGTGTTCACACGATGCCGTTTTCAAATTGTGCCGGCGACATTGCAAATTTGTAATATCGCAATATCCCAATCATATTCTTGTGGAGGTAAACGGATGAATCTTTGAATCACTCCTGTCGGCTGACTATTTTTAATATGAGAAATTTTCTCAGTCCAATCTTGTATGTCACATGTAAATTAAACTTGAATATTCGTTGTAGTTTCAGCAAGCGACGACAAAACACTAAAAATATGGAAATGTTATTATGCTGGAAATCAAGAGGGTATTTATATCATTGTTTGAATTATGTTAAATGATTGCATGGACTCAGGCATTGTTGAGTAAATTTTGTTATGGTGCTATCTGTCGTTTTGGCTTTGGTGTGGTTGTAGCGACATTAAGCCATTTTATTACTCAAGAACTCAATACAACCAACTTTTAACATAGTATGAAAATTGTCCACTAATCAATACGACGTCCTGAATAGCGCCTCCTGACTTATTCAAACTGAATCCTAAACAATTCCAGCAATTTGATTTGTGACTTAGTCATGTTTGCGATGACAGATCCACTCTTCGAGGGCCCAAAATGTGCCTGAAATTTCAGAGTAATGTTATGAGTCCCTATTGACCCAAATGACATAACAAATCAAGAACGGAGAGAAACAAGGGACTCAATGTCTACTGCTAAAGTATTGTAAAATGTATTTAGGGGTATTTTATGTTGTGTTATTTGATTAGGTATCATTACAACAGGCAGCGATCCAGTATGGAAATGCGTTTGCACATTATCTGGTTATCATACAAGAACAGTCTTCGATGTTGATTGGTATGAAAATTTTCATCTTTTCTCTCTCTTTCTTATTTCTTAAAATGCAAAAGTTTAATGAAGCTCACATCTTACTGTTGTTCAATTTCACACATTTTCTTTCAACTTCACAGCATTGCAAAATTAAGTACTTAAAGGTTGTAGAAAAAAAAGTCTTGTTGATCAAAATTCAATACCTGCATTCTTTGGAATTAAGAGATTTCTGCTCGAGTTGCTTTTCTTCTTCACCCTAAAAGTTGCTTCACCTGCAAAGGGATAGTTGACATGATTTTCATTTCGCAAGGGACTTGTACATCTATTTCTAGCGAGTATCTGTCATGAGCAAGATGAATGACCTAGAAGTGATCTTTATTGAAAGATATGTCTGGTATAATGAAATATTGGTTTCTAATCTCCTTGTTACTATATTCCTAGGTCACATGAATCAAATTTAATTTTATCTTGTGGTGGCGATGATTCAATCAAGTTATTCAAAGAAGTAAGTACTTTCTCTTTCGCATCACAATCATTTTCATCACAAATCGAAATCGATACTGTTCTGTGTTTACACTTGAGGATGATCTGTGACTTATAGGAATAGTGAAGAATGGTTTCGAAGCGACGTTTCATTTTCTCTTCAGCGCCAAAAATCATCAAGAATTATTCGGATCTAAGGGGCTGATTATATAAGAGTTTTCAGCCCGTTTGTAACTTTAACCGGGCTGAAATTTGAATTTCAACCAAGGCTGAAATCCGTATTTTGTGAGGGAAATCATCTCAAAAGGGAATGCGCATGCTCCATTTATTTCAGCCCGGTTAAAGAGTATGGTTTGCGATTATATAGCAATTTTCAGCCCGTTTGATCGAGCTGAAAATCCTAGCCCGTTTGATAAAAGCGGGCTGAAACTTTTATCATGTAATCGCAACTTTGTTTTTGCAACACTTTGACCACAACACAGGGCTGAATTTTCAACCCGGCTAAAGTTACAAACGGGCTGAAAACTTATAATCGAGGAAGCCGAGGACTGCCCCTTTTGTCTGAGCCTTTTGTTATGCTGGTAAAATTCAAAGCAAATCAACAGCCGGGAAAACTATTGTCATGCGTGATAATCTCTTTGTCTCTTTGCTAATCCCTGTTTTGATTGTTGCAGGATTATGCGCCCACATTCTTTCCACAAACACAACATGCTATCTGCGCATGATCACAGGTTTTCTTTTCAGGGGATGGGATGACCGTTTGCTAGTTGACGGAGGCAAATAGCTAAACTCAAGAGCTGCATATGCAAATCTAAAATAAGCCTGTATCATTTAATGATTACGACACCTGTTTGTATATTCATTAGCTAGTAGAACAATAGCGTGCGTGGTCGTTTTCTTTCTTGTACCGGGTGCGCCAAAATAAACTATGCACGTTTGGCAGGCCACATAAAATCGTACACTGGACCGATTTTGAAGATTTATAACTTAATCGTTAGCAGAGAGCCTGAATTAGATACTGGGATTTTTTGCAATTTTTTTCATTTTCAGCTTTTAGAGCTAGAAGCGAGCTTCCTAAAATCTCAGTTTTCGAAAACACTGAAAACGATCAAAAAACATCGATCAAGTTTTCTAAAGAATCGACATGAATGGAAAAAGAGATAACTCGTTCGTGGTAATTTGCGAATTAGAAATCGACCAATTTTGATCTGCTGTACGAGAGTTCGTCCTAAACTCCAGAATTCCCCCTGAAAACGTTTTCTCGTTGTTCATTCATGTTGCATCCTTTAAAATTTGATCGACGTAATTTGATCGTTTTCAATGTTTTCGAAAACGAACATTTTAAGAAACTGGCTTCTAGCTCTAAAAACTGAAAACAGAAAAATTTGCAAAAAGTCCTAGAAACTAATTCAGGCTTTCTGCTAAAGATTATGTTATAAATCTTCAAAATCGGTCCAATGTACGATTTATTGTGGCCTACCAAACGTGCATAGTTTATTTTGGCGCACCCGGTATTAACTAAATCAAGCAGTTTCTGTTTTTCATTGATGTTACCACAGTCAGCTATTTAGGACAGCTGGTGTCGCCCAAATGCTAGATGACATTCGAGGAATGGTAGGTCCTTCGTTAGAAAGCATCAGCAATCCGAACTTTACGATACATTCTTTGAATGAAATTTGAACTTCGCTTTAATTTCGTTCCAGGATGAAGAAAATTCAGAAACGGATTCTCCAACTTTCAACCAAGTAGCTAATATCCCCAACGTAAGTAAATAATATCGATCCTAACAATATGAAGCTATTTTGTAATTACTTTGCAGCGTCTGTTGCGAAGCTGACTGCAAACCGAAGGATGGTTGGCAATGAAAGGCCCCGTTTACGTCATACCATTTTCAGATGAAAATCAGGCAAAATTGTGCCCTGCTGGCCTTCCGTTTAAATTGGAACATATTTTGATGCCAGCTACGAAAATGTTTTTGTGTAAATGAAGGTTCAAAATGACACAACCTCGTCTTGGTATCATTTGAAAAATAGTGTAAACGGTGCCTCAACGATCGTTTTTTTAAGTGTCTGAAGAAATTTTCAAATTAAATGTCACGTGCAAATGCCCACGAATAAAATCAGTTGAAAAGTTTTGCATCAGTAATAGCGTTATCGCAAAGTTGATGTGACGTCTAATTTGAGATCGACTTTAGTTACATCTTCACTTATTAAAGAGTCGCCAACCAAGAGACGGCACGTGCAAGGCATGCTGGATGAAACAGACCCTTTAATATAAGGTTGAAGAAGAACAGCTCGAAAGGTGTCTGTTCTGTTTGAGAGCGCCATGAACACGAACATAGTCAGCCAAGTCGTCACAGCGCCCTTCATAGTCAGCCTCAAGTTGTGACAAAACACCAAATGAATACAAGGAAACTACTTCTGCAAGTATTTCAGCAGAACAACAATTAGCTAACGTATATATGCGATAATCTAATAAATAAATGAATTAAGTGCCAAAAATAGCTGGGATGTTCAAAAACACGACGTTTCGAGCGTATACTCGGTATCAAGTCAAGAGCGTATGCTCGGTCTCTTGACAACGGGCATACGCTCGAAACGTCATGTTTTTGAACATCTCAGCTATCTTTGGTACTTAAATCATTTACTTATTATATTATCGTCCAATTGCTATAGTACTACACGCAACGAACTTTTTTTTATTAAAGTATATATAGTTGTATAAATTTAGAAAACAATTTTAAAGTGTTTTCAGATGCTTTGCAGGGATTCAAAAATTGCACAAAATTGACAATGAGACATTTGCCCTTTGTGCATAATTTCTATCATATCAAACCAGTCTAATTTTCTTACACGAAATTCCTATTTTCATCTTATTGGAAATGGAAATATCCATGTTGGATGGCTTTGTAATCGAGTTTATTTTGAGGAAAGTTTTCAGATATTTTATTTCTTTGCACACAGGCCCATTCACAAGATGTCAACTGTGTGAAGTGGAATCCAAAAGATGCATCATTGTTTGCGTCATGCTCGGACGATAATCTCATTAAACTGTGGAAAGTTGCAGATATGTAATGCTGAAGACATTGAAATCTTAAATTTTGGATGAAAAAATCTTGGGAAAATACCAGGTCACTCAAAACATCTCCCCCTATTTGACTAATCATTGGAGCAAACTTGTTTCCGCTATAATCACAGAAATTGATTGTTGTAATAGCTAAAAGGTTTAATTTTGTGTGTGTATGTTTTGGTAATTTCTAAGATAGTGGCCCCTTAGTAAAGGCGAAAGATTGAAAAATCAATCTTGCAGAGCAGCTGGAAAATGGCCTAAAATGCACGATCAAATCTTCCACATCCTTTCAAATTCATTCGAAATCAGTAGGACAAGTAATAACATGAATTGATAAATTGAGACGGAAACTGAAATTAATATCTTATTAATGGCACCGAAAAAGGGCAGGAGCATTGATATTTTTTTAAACTGACAAGTGTTTCTTTTATTTCGAGATACCTTTGATGATGCGTTTTAGGCCATTGTTTGGATGTTCTGCAAAACTAATTTTTGGAATCTTTCGACTCTACTAAAGGATTACTATTTTGAAGACAACCAAAAAGATACTCCAATCTTGTAACTATCAGAAGAGTCAATTTCGATGATTACGGCACAACTAAATTTCTGCAATTATTTTTTCAAACTAGAGGGACATTTTTTGAGTTACCGGTACTTCTATGCCATTAATCAACAACTTCAATCTGAGGGCTCTGTTTAGGTAAAGTACAACAAAACAAAAAACAATGAAACAAAAGGAAACTGTTGTTACTAGAAAAAGACAAGGATTGATAAGACCATAGCATTTCTGTGGTGGGGCGGTGATAGTTTACCCGGTATTTCTCATTTTTTTCGTTTTTCATTTCAATTTTTATTATTTAGCCATGGTAGCCTGCAGAGATTGCTTTACAGGGGGCCGTTCCAAATATTACAAAATCAAAAACCTAATTTACAAATTAGTTATCTAATTACTCTAACAATGAATAGAATGAACTTAAATCAAAAGAAAAGTAAACAAGGTACCCTTTACAATTTCTCTTGAAGCTTCTTTTTGAATGTAAGAAGGGAGGGTGCATGTTTGACATCAAAGCTTAATTGGTTCCAAATCTTAGGCCCACGAAATGATAGACTTCTGCCCATTTGATGTTTTGAAGAGAAGAACACTCAAGTCAGTTTCGGTGTTCCTTAGTCTCAAAGTATCATGTGTTGAATTTTTACAAATAACTCTGACAGATATTCAGGAGCAAGACCATTTGTTGACTTTTACATTACGGTCACTGTTTCATTTTGAATAATGCCAGAAAATGTTGGCCATTTCACCCTTTTTATCAGACTAGCTGCTGAAATGTCATGACTGCTATTTGAACAATTCTGGCAGCTCGATTTTGTGACTTCCGGAGTATAACTTGTGTTTCAAATTTCGCCAAAAAGTTACTTAAAGTCTTTTCCCAAATGTTGCTCCCAAAATTTGGCTTTTAACATTGCCCCAAAGGCAGTGCGTCAGCCGTACAGAGTGATTTATCCACGAAAATGAAGCCTCGGTGGATATCGCACGCAATTATCTTAAGTGTCGGAATCAAGAGAGAGACAAGAAGCCTTTTATTCAGCTTGTATCTAGCAGTAATTTCAAGTTGCAGTTTATTCACTAAAGTTATCGAAAAGACACCTTTAAGATATTATGCAAAGATTCTGGATCGAGCGATGTTTTTTTTATACAATTTGAAGAAATCTGAGGGATTTTCGAATTTGCACAGCAGGCTCAACAGAACTTCGGAAATAAAAATTATACAGAGATTGCTCGACCCAGGCTCTTTGTGGAATAGTTAAAAGGTGTTGTAGTTTGCTCATCTCAAAGCATATCAAGACTCATGAGATAGTCCCAGTTATCGCAACAACAACAACAACAACAAAAACAACGTTTTTTTGCTCAGACTTTTGAGCGTCTATTAGTCTATCAATAGCAGTAACTACGAAGTTGTAATCAGTCTAGAGCAATCTAGGCCATCGTAAATCCGGAACGTTTCACTAGTTAATATTGTTTTTATCGCACCGTATTCCTTCTCCTCCAGGATAAAAGTTTTAAAGCACCATTGTCACTCAGGGTCCTTGGCGGGCACGCTACAATTGCAGACTGTACGAAATCAAATCTGGCCTAAACGAAAAATATAGATCCACAGAGCAGTGGTTGAACGGATAGAACATTTGTCTGTTAGTCCCAGGGGGTACTGAACTCAATTTTGTACGGGGGTGAGCCCAAGAAAATTATTTTTTACCCTGCTCCAGAATTTTTTGCTCCAAATTATACCCATTCTGCAAAAAATGGCGAAAAGTATACTTCACAATGTGCAAATTTGACCGAAAAACAACCCGATCTGATAAAATATCCCATTTTGGCATGTTTTGACAACCTGCTCTAGAAAAAGTGCCTTATTTTGATACCCCGTTCTAGAAAAAATTGGTGAAAATGAACCAAAATGAAAACGACACCCTTAAAAATGGCACATCCCCGTCGGACAAATATACTTAGTACCCCCACCCCAGGCTATTAGGTCTACTACTGCAATGTGGATACACAGTTTTCTGTTAGCCAAATTTGATTATCAGACCGTCTGAAATTTCAGCGTGCCCACAAAGGACCTTTGGGTGACAATGGCACTTTAAGCAATATGATTTTGCGAATTTTTGCTAAAATGTAGCAAAATATCTTCAATTATAGTATCGATAGAAAGGAGACACATAAATTTACTTGGTATTAAAGCTCTCTTACCATTTAATACTTTTTCTCGAAAATCTTGACTTCCAAGTTTGTGGCATCTTGATAACGGCACGCACATTCAAATTCATCCCTCGCAAATGTGTTCAGTAATTTTGCTACCAAACGTATGTTAATTGCCATGCTTGAAACAAGTTTTGCCACCATAACTTGACGAAACAGTTTACCGGCAGTGCCATCAACTCTCAGTTTATCGCAAGAAACAGGATTGCCGCAAGTAATAACGGACCTTGCTGCTGCTGAAACATGGCCTAACTTGCGAAACGTGTTTGTATGGTCCAAGGCCAAAATCATTTCCAACACATATCATCTGATGGATTCTTTTGTATTGGAAGCTGTATTTTTCAAAGAAATTGGTTCTGCCTTAGCATTTTGCAAAAGAATCTATAATGAAAATCACGAAGGAATAGGCGAAACGCACGGGAAATTGATAGGCACTTTTTGAAAGAATTTTACAGTTTCCTTTCAAAAGTGTTGCTTTTCTTCAGATTTCATCGGCGTGAAGTTCAGACAAATGCGTTCTCTCCAACGCGAAGAATTTTTGCTATCTGAAACTGACAGTTTTGTCCGTGTTGGTTTTGTTTTGGTTTTGCCTACTACAATAGCTATTGTAGCATTGGCCAACTGAGCTAAATCCCAAAGGACCCTACTTCTCAAAAATTTCTTAAATCCAGTTCACTTTTATTGTTACTGTTTCAACGGGAGAAATATTCTCAGAACCTCTTTTAAGGGACCAGGACGGGGGGGGGGGGCAATCAAGTATTTCCTTGTTTAAAAGGGACAATAGGTCTATTGTTTGAAAAGCTAAGCAATAGGTCTAAAGAAGGAACTAGGGAGGCAATTGCCTACCCAGCTAGTATGTTAAAAAAGGCCCTGGAAATGCTAACACAAAGCACAAATAGGGAAACTGTTTGCGGACATATCAGTTCGGCCTATCTTGATGAAATACTCGTACAAAACAATTTCATGCGTTGCTGCGAGCAATGCATGCTTTTGGGATTTAGATCCACATCATATGGAGGCGAAGTATGCATTTCGAAAGGACTGACGTCATTGTGACTAGGGTCTATGTCACATTTCAAAGCATGTTATAGTTTTGAGGCAGATTCGTGAAGGCATGCAAGCTGAAGGTATTCAGGCAAAAACCTGTTTTAGTTTAAGCTAGTTAACTTGCAAGTGTGAGTAGGGTATAAACTAAACAAACTATACTAAAATTCAGATCTGAGAAACAACGCTTTCTTTCTTCAATCAGAACAATTACGATGCCTTTTACAGACTGGTCATTGGTCAGGGTTCAAACATGCAATCAATCATTTAATCGGTCAATCAATCAATCAATCAATCAATCAACCTAATATCTCACGAACAACACAACAACAAAAAGTTACCGTAAATCCTCGAATAAGCCACCGAGCCACTGAGGGCTTATTTGTCAAACTGTACTTTTGGCTGGAGGCTTATTTAGGGGGGGGGGGCTTATTCGAAGGGGGACTTCTAAGATAGCACGGTGGATTGTGATGAAATATTGCTATTCTAGCAGATAAAAGTTTATGGGGAAACTAAAATATGTCAATATTGATCACAGGAAGTAATGTACAAAAAAACATGTTACACTGAGTTGTACGGATTATAAACATAGTTCCCAGACCAGGAATGTATAAACGTATGTAAAATGCACATTTTTGCGGAATTCAAAGAACCTCATTGGGGCTTATTCAAGGGGGTCTTGTTTGTCAAAATTACTTCTGAGGTGGGTGCTTTTTCGGGGGGGGGGGGTTTACTCGAAAGTCGAGTCTTATTCGAGGACCTCAGGTAAAATTGCAAACATACATACATAGTCGGGTTCATAGGAACTATAAACAAAATAATTGTATGGAAGAAGCAAGTTACTGTTTGATTACAAGTCAAACCATACTTAATTACTCCTAAAAATGTTGTATGTAAACAAAAATAACTTTTGGTCGGACATTTCCACTTTACTGCAAAATATGGCAAACAAAAATCATTGAAATCGATCGATCTGACCAGTTTTTGTATAATGATAGATAAGATACTAGTTTGTGCTCACCCAGTAAACTGTAGTTGTTGATACAGCTTGAACTGTGCAATTATCTACTTAAAGAGCTATTGTTGCCCATGGTGCTTTGCGGGCACATTAAAATCCAGGCTATCTGAAAATAACATTTGGTCCAAGCCGAAACCATGGATCGATAATGCAATAGCTAGTTGAAGTGATATGATAGAGACGTTTTACTTTACTTGAACTGTTCTATCAACAACTGCACTGTGGATATATAGTTCTTCTTTAGGCCAAATTTGTTTAGTCTGAGATTGTAGCGTGCTTGCAAAGGACTCTGGGTGACAATGGCTATTTAAACTGAATTCACACTTGGGCGATTATGTGCGGCGTGCACAGCAAATTTCAATCAATCCAACTTCCCCGCATTGTCGCACTTTATTGTTATCAGAAATGCGGCGAGAACGACGTCACAAGTGTGAATTTAGCTTTATAAATACAACAATTTACAGTTTACCAATATCAATTACTATTCACACTCATCTTTAAAATACGCCAAAGCTGATGATATTGTTTCATACGATGCACGGCGCAGGAAGCATCTCCACAGCTAAGGAATAAAGAGACGAAAAGGAATCAAAACGAGTAAGGGAGCGGTCATTTTTAATCCTGGGTACCAGGGCGGAGGATAATTTCACACAATTAGATAACATTTCATACCCCATCTTGAACATAGAAAAAAGTTTCATACCCCATCATCTTTCAGTGAAATGGTTTGGTATCTCATCCAAACTCTTTGAGGACGTATACAATATGCAGTATATGCACGCATGACAATTTGTCCAGTGATTCACCATTTCCAATTGTCTGAATTTTACTTTCAAATGTTAACTGAAGACTTCATTAAAAATTTCCCTTGGTATTTTCACACCCCCACAAAGTAATTGGAAGCATTTTCATACCCATGTCAAAATCTTCTGCCCTCGTACTCAGGATCAAAAATGCCTGCTCCCTAAGTTGAAATTTACACTCGTGGTATAACGTCGCTAAAGTAGAACTGGCCGATAAGAAACTTGTTTATAAGAAATTTCAGGTTAATCCAGAGGTAGTTATCAAAGAGGTTCAAATTCATTATCTGAAGAGGAATATACTCACAATATTAAACAACTTTATATCCTGTATACACAATGGAAGTAATTTTTTTCGAAAGAAGGGTACACAAGCCAATTTATCGGAAATTTGCTCTTGCGGTGTTATGATTTCACTCCAAATGATAAATGTAGGATTAGAAATTTTCTTTCAATCTTGTTTTTCGGTATTCATAACTTAAAATGACCCTGCAGCATTATGCTAGCTGACAGAGTGTTCAAAACAATGCCAGTATATGAAAGCAAAGCAATGCACAATTGTTACCATATTGCATTGCATGTTGTAATTGAATTCCTAATCGCTAAAGATTATCTTGGCAAAAAGTTTCTTGCCGCCATCTTTAGCTTAATCGTCTATTGAATGACATATCGGGGAAAGACAGAAATTCAGTTGACAAATAGTCACATCTGGTCACAATCATGCCACTTAACGATTTTAATCAAAACAGCTCATAACAAAAATCTTAGCGTGATGCAAACTGCTTTGATACGAATCGACAAAACTCCGCAAACAAGTCGTTTTCACTTAGACTTACGACACTGAGTCATTTCGCCTTGCTTGCTTTGGTTCCTTAATGTCTCTTCTGTCAATAGGGACTCATAACATTACAAAGAAATTTCAGGCTCACTTAGGACCTTGCAGAGTGGATCCCTTCTCCCTATGCACCAATCCAATCGCTAGAATCGGAGGTGATGATCAGAGAGTTGTTATTGTTCCATACAAAATCGGTTGATATCGCCTAGAATTCTCGTAGCTGCGATTGATCTATTCTCTTAGCAAAGAGAAAGATTAGTTTAGGCAAGGAGAACATCATTCTTTGTATCAACAGCTTGTTTTCCAATGTTCAAGCTCTTTAAACCAGAATTTTAAATGATATTGTGGCATGAAATTGGTTTAAGAGAATTCCTGCTAATTTAGGACCCGTTCACACTGCTCCGTTTTTGTACAAAAACGGAGCGAAGAACCTCCGTTTTTGTGAAAGCGTTCACACTGATCCGCACAAAAACGCCACAAAAACGGAGGTTTTCGAAAACGCTATCAAAAATGGATATCCACAAAAACGGAGGTTTTTGAAAACGCACTTGATTAGTGTGAACGCACAAAAACGGAGGTTTTTGAAAACGCTCCAATACAAAATCGGTTGATATTCAACAATGAGTTCACAAAAACGGAGCAGTGTGAACGGACAAAAACGGGTAGCTTTGATGCATCAAAAACGGATACTAACAAAAAACGGAGCAGTGTGAACAGACAAAAACGGGTAGCTTTGATGCATCAAAAACGGATACTAACAAAAACGGAGCAGTGTGAACGGACAAAAACGGGTAGCTTTGATGCATCAAAAACGGATACTAACAAAAACGGAGCAGTGTGAACGAGGCCTAAGTGTGCCTGCAATTTCATAGTAATGTTATGAGTCCCTGTCGATCGAAGTGACATCAACTAATCAACGATCGTAGGAAAACAAGGGACTCAAGGTCATCAGTCTAGTTTTCACTTACCGATAATTCTGCAGTAAAAGTCGCTCCTTTAATGAGAAATTGTCGCTCCTCTCGCAGCAGCCAAAGCCACATAGCCAACAACCATCTGAAAGTTAGAAATGCATAGTCAAGACTAGCCTATTTCGTTGTTGATTTTTCACAAAATTACTTATCATCATGGGAAGCATGGACGAAGGGCTCTCCGTCAGTAACAGTAAATGTCATGTCCAGCCTTCCAGGCAATGCTAAAGGGTGTCCTGAAAAATTGCTCACCGTTCGTGTGGCTGCTGTGGAGGAGCAATAGCTTCAATTGTATTGGTTTCAACGCAGTTACATAGGTCATGCTTCAGCTTAGAGTTTGAGACCTTGTTTGAGTCAACCTGAGAAATGGTTGCTGATTTATGGGAGAGGAAAGGCAAACTAAAAGGTTGCTTCAAAAACAGCACTTCTATTGCTCTCCAGCAATGGCAAAATAAATTAAATTTTCAAAGAAAGGGCTCTAGCATTGCATCTAGATTTCTTCTGCATTAATAAAAGGGTTAACAGTGTTGTTTTCTGCAAGACAACACTGTCAAATGTTTGAAAAATGAAGAGAAAACTTGAATATGACGTAAGAGCCCTTTCTTTAAAAAATTACTGGATTTTCACATTGCTGGAGAACAACAAAAGTGTTCTTTTTGAAGCAACCATTTATTTTGCCTTTCCTCTTCCATAAATCAGCAACTACTTTTCAGATTTACTCAAACTAGGTTTCAACCTCTACGTTAAAGCTTGAACTACGCAACCAACTGTGTAAGCGCTGAGACGAAAAAAGCTACGGCTCCTCCACAGTAGCCACTTAAACGGGGCAAACAATTTTTGGGACACCCTGTATAAGGACTGCTAATCTAGCCAGCAGCAGTGCACTGCTCTATAAGTTATATTTAAGAGAAACTTAAAAAATTGGAGTGGAGACAAATGTCAGTGTAAAATTTGTAGATAATGATTATTAGTAAGTTGCATTACATTGTATTATAGGTTTATTTTCATTGTAAATAGTTGGTATAAATTAGTTCACATTATTGCAATATAGTAATGTAGAACTAGACCTGATGATGAACCAACTTTAAATAAATTGATAAATAAATAAATAAAGTTTGGACCAGAAAGGGGTATCAATTAAGTATTTTACGACTGATCTAGAGCACTATATTTTTCGTGACATGGCCATGGTATCGTAATTGTAGTATAGTTAAATAATTTGCAGGTAGTGTAATCAGTAACATGTTTTTATTACATTTTTAATGGAATAAATAGGAAGAAACAATTCACCCTCTTTTACCGTCAAATGTTCAAAATCTAGAAGTTTTCCTAGCTCGTCCTTGTATGCCTGACAGAAGCATTGGGTACAAAGTTAGTAAGCTTTAGCGTAGAGTTTACGGGTGACTGACCGAGTGGCTTATACAGTTTCCGTCAGGTGACTGAAGTTAAGCTCGGCCGAGTGAGGTCAAACTCCGGATGGGTGACCTCGGAGGCTTGACCTCGCAACTCACATCGAGGTCCTTCGGAAGGGACATTAAACTAGGGGTCCTATGCCTTGATGCGGCATGCATAGAGGGCTTAAATTAGCTTTAAGTAGCTATAAATGCTTCCTGTCCACTCAAAATAAATTAATGAAAACAAAAGTAAACTTACATGTCAACGTCCTCCTCTGATGGCAGACTCCGTGCAACGTGCTTGAACCATCTCTCTGGTGCGTGCAAAATCAGGCAAGCCATTATGGCTGCCTCTGATGCTGATGGTCTTTCATCGGGGTCTCTCTTAAGCAGAAGTTGTATCAATCTTGCCAACAGTGGATTTGAGCTACAAGTAAAAATATACAAGACATTTTCCACATACAGACAAAGTTTCATCATTGATTTTCATTGTTGTTTTCAAATTTCAACAAAATTTTCGTTGTGGTACCTCTCTCAAATGTAAAGAGATATCTATACATTTTACATTTTTGAAGGTAAGCTACTTAATAATAAATTGTAAAGACATTCGGATGCAAAAAAAACGAAGATTTAGCACACTGAGGCCTTTCTGACTTGTGTCGTCATCAGAGTGTGACTTTAAACAGAACTGCATTTTTAACTGCATTGTATTTCTGAATGCATTTGTAAAGCACAATTGATATCTCTCTTCAAAGTCAATAGAATTAACAAAAGTCGGGGAAATTTTTGTGACAGCCAGTACATATCTATTATCTTATGTATCAAAGCAACATAACAATTGTTGAGCTAGGCGTAAACAAAGTCTGGATCAGATTCGATAGAACACAAGAGACATTTCTAGGCCGAAAAGTTATCAAAATTTTGAAGCTGGGTAGCGCCCTTGACTACCAGTTTGAAGGTTCGTTGTTTGAGTCCCTGGTTCGTTGTGTTGTCAAAAGGGCGAGTGAGAAAACTGAGAGTGAGGCAAGACTCTAGCGCTCTGCAAATACAGGCTAAAGGAATTTTTTCATATACACCATCTAAAATGTACAATTTAAAGAAAATATCTTCATAAAGACGACACCATTAGGATCATAATAAGCATGACTACCCTTTGATCTTAACAAAGAACAATATGGAAATACTAAAGGTTTTAATACCAAAGCTTCTGTTGGCCTTTCCTCAGGGAGAGCTGGCTTAAATCCAAAGATAAAGACGCCACTGCTTGGAAAAAAATCACGCGGTCAAAGGAATCACGAGGTATGGTCACATCCCGAGGAAGGACTAGGACACTGCTTGATAAGCTTGGCTTCTCAATGTCCTGATAGTTATATAGGTAGAAACGAAGAAGCAATTTGAAGAGTCCCCTTTCAGTTTCAGTTGCAAAACGAGGTTATGCCCAATTTGGCAGGGCAGAATAACCTTTACTATCTTTGATCTTACATACCTCTGAAGACAAGGAATTTCTTCTTCGGTGTAAAATCTGCTGTCTGCGGTCCCATGCGTGAATGGATTTTGTTGACCAAAAATCTCAAATGCCAATGTGCCACATGCCCAGACTAGAGAACAAACCATTGATAAAATAAATACGGGGACTTTCCTTGCCAAATAGCTGTCTTTGAATGAAACAGAAAGTCACCTTATCAAAGCAATGCAAGCGCAGTATCTGTCTGGACTCACTGCATGGTCTCAGTTGTCACAACAACAGCAACAGCAACAGCAACAGCAACAGCAACAACAACATCAACAACAACAACAATTTTCAAATTATTTATTGAATTTTATTCTTCGCTCAAAGTTTTCATCATGTTACCCGATTTTGTAAAGTCTTAACTTTTATGCTTCCGACAACCGTACAATAAGCACCAATTTGGTCTAGAATAGCGGATCATTCGCTATCCAAAACAGTAGAATTATATTCTACGGTTCGAAAAACTGTTCTGTTTTCTGCCCCGTTTACACTATGCCGCTATTTTATAAACTTGGCATAAAACTGTGCCGTATTTATTATTCATTGAAACAACATCGCCGCTTACACTATGCAATAAAATGAATACGATAGGTCTTGAGCATGCTCAAAGCGAGGATTTGCCACGGCGCATACTCTCTTTGCCAAGCTATCACCTCGATATGGATACAACAATAAATGATGCCGTATTCACCGTTTACACTGTCCCGGTCTAATGACGAAGCCAGTTCGCATGCCGTATTCATTTCATGCCGTATTCAGTGAATATTATGCCCAGTGAAGTAAGATACAAGAAAGTAAGGGAAATCACCTCGCTTTATCAGTTTAAAAGAAAATTAAAAACGCATTTAAAGAGCTCAGTAAACCCTAGCCTGCGCGCAGTCTTTCTGTTGTGGTTGTTGAAAAGTGAGCGACTTTTCAACAACAACAACAGAAAGATTGCGCGCAGGCTAAGTAAACCCTAACTAAAACATGACTCCCAGGAAGATCAGATCTCAGCCTGGATCCAATCCTAGCTAATACCAAATTTTAAATTTTGTTTTTCATTATTCATTTGTAACAAACTTGTAACTTTTGTAGTTCAATTTTGTAATGATGGGATATCGTGTAAAAATATGAATTAATAAAAAAAATAGATTGGAGGTCAATACACGGCACAGTTTCATACCATTTTTGCTTCGTATCTGCATAATGTAAACGGCGTATTAGCAGCAAAATTCTGCACGAGACTGATTGAGTGATTTGTGACTATGATTACAAAAACATAGCAAACAATAGCCCTAATGGAAAATAAATAATCTCAAATGAGAAAAAATACAACTCACGGTCTGCTTTTGTGTAATCAAGGGCATTTCCTGGATACGGCTTTGCAGCGGCTATCTAAGAGAGAAAATATAATAAGACATAACCTTTGAGTAATCTCAAACAAAAGTTCAATCTCGAAGTACGATTTACTACTGTATACAAAGACGAGGACACGAAAAACAGAATCACCAGCTAAGGCCCGGTGATGGATGCCAACATTGCTCGAGAAACACCCATATTTGTCTATGAAACTCTAAAGGTAACTACCTAACCTCTCCTTAGAAATTTTCTCAACGGTCTTAGACGAATTGGAGGACTGAAATCGGAGAAAAGTGGGGCCCCGTGGCTCCCGCACTGGCCCCTAGCCAATTGGGAGAACCATGTTACTGTGCATTGGGCTGATTGGCTTCTGCAGAATTTTCGGGAAATTCACTGCCAACCCTGCATAAATAACAGCCAGAAGAAGAGAATATGATAGAGAGCTACTCTTTCATCGCAACTACCATGCGATCCTGGTTCTATTCAGTCTGGTTTACTGTTAATTTTGAGAGGCTGCAAACAAACTTTCACAGGAAATCTGTGACAGCTGGGAAAACAAAAGTGATTCCACCACATAGACCATAACCTACCCTCGATACGGTCTGCGAAGCAGGCTAACTAGCTCCACGAAAAGCAAAGAAAAATTTGATCCAGATCAAAACATTTACAATTTGTACAACCTTTCATTCATTGCTTTCATATCCATAGTCAAATTTGCTCGTTGAAAAATTCTAGGCTTTTGAATTTCAACGCTAAGAAATCACAGTAAGCCATAATCAATGCTGTACATTATCATAAGGAAAGGATAGACAACTAACTAACCTCTGGAGCCATGAGTGCACTATTTCCACCTCTGTCGACATGGTCACTTTCAAAGGGTAGCTTCAATCTCAATCTTTTGTCACCAAGGCAGCAACCAAAATCGGTAATAACCAGCTTTGGACTTCCCTCTGCAGTGGTATCAATCAATAAGTTGTCACTTTTCAGGTCTCGGTGTGACTCATCGTTATCTACAAGATGTGCCACTCCTTCAAGAAGTTGTGCAAAAAGTAGAGACTTCTCTCGCTCAAATCGAAACCCCTCATCAACGTATCTTCTGAGGGTTGTGCTATATTTCGGCATGACAAGGCACAAGGTCTTATTTCGACCAGCACCATTCATACGTTTCGGCAATGCAATAGGGTAGCTCTTTGTAGCGTCATAGGGGCATGGAGTGTCTTCTACCAATACATCTAAAACTTTTATAACATTAGGATGTTCTGGTAGTTTGTCTTGGACAATGGCATCTACAATCGAGAAAATGGGAAAGATACTCAAAGACAGACAATTGTCAATGAAAACAAAATTAAGAGCATTAGATTGCAATATATTTTTTACCCTCACCTACGGTAGTGTATGTTGGACAATATCAAAGACTATGGAAAAGAGATTACAATCAGGGTTTTATAGAAGAATGCTCCGTATATCTTGGAAGGATCACACGTCAAACGAGGCAGTACTGGCTAGGGCATGAACCAAAAGAAAACTGGTTGAAACAATCAGGAAGAGGCACTTGCAATTGTTAGGCCATGTTTTGAGAAAGGAAGAACTGGAAGACGTTGCAGTGACGGGAGAAATTTAAGGAAAAGAGTTACAGGAAGACATAGGCTCGCATTCATCTCAAGTCTCACCAAATTGATGAAGATCAGTGAGAATGTACTAATAAAAGCAGCAGAGGATAAGAAACTATGGAGAACCATGGCCGCCAACTCATATGAAGTCGAAAAGTGTAGCTCATTAGCACATATACGACGCTTAGTACGATGCAATTGCTCAAAAGTTGAATTGTAAGTTATAGAAGAGTGACTTGCTATTATCCTTATAACTCCATCCTCTTGGAAAATTCCACTGCCTGGAAATCACACTTTATAAGCCGCAGTAATGACACGAAAACCAAATTGATTAATTTATTTCAAAACGTACCAATAGATAGTTTAAAGATAAATGTTCAAAAATATTGTTGGGTCAACTAGGGTATTTAGTGTATCATGAAGCGGAACGAAAATAGCATATGATCAACTTGTATCGATAGTTACAAATAGAAACATCAAATTTCCATTACCATTAAATGGTATGGTGGGTCTACAATGAGGGTAAGTGACGGGAAATACCTACAACGCTACGCTAAATACAGAGTTTCCACTGATCAAATTGTAATATTTTTTCATTCATACAGAAAGCAAAATAGAAGATGAAGGATCATTTTGAATTGCTAACCTTTCGATGGTTCTGACGTATCTGCTGCAAGAACACGGCATTCCTTTGAAAAACCCTGGTTAGAAAAGAAATGACAAAAAATTATCAATATCATAACAGTGAAAAGCAGATTTGATAAATGTAAGCATGATAAATGCAATCTACAAAGACCAAATTCGTCGATTGTCATTTACTTTCCTTTCTAGGGCAGTTTCACAAACGGCATTGAATCGAAGCATGATTTCCAATGATCTAATCTAAAAATGAATTCAATTCACCACGGTGGTGTGGCATAACCAACTTGACATGGTCTGTTCATTCAACTCACTCTCAGGTGCCAAGTAGAGGTCACTCGAAAACAAACCCCGAAGCTTTATTAGGACCCACTCCGCTAATGGATTTCATGGAAAATATGAGTAAATTTTTCCTTAACTTAAGTAAAATGGACAGAAAGCTGCTAGAAATGGCATTTTATTTTTGAAATATCTACACCCACACTGATCAAGACCTTATGAAGTTTTGAAACTTTTTAGCCCATTCCCCTAATTAATCCCCCATTCTATTTGGCACCTGACGGTAAATACCAAACTGGAAACATGGTTCATTTATAGTGCTGCTTGGTTTTCCCGCTTCACATCAAGAAATGTCTCAGTCACACTGTCCCACTTTTCTTGAAGTTTTCATTTTCAACAACTTCTAGATTACAAAACGCCTTAAACAGACAGAAGTTTCTGAATATTTAATTTCTATATTTTGAGTGAAACTAATGCAATTTTAGCACTTTTTGTACACACTGTATGATTGTTTATCAGTTTACAGACTGAGAATGGTCGACAATTCAAATTAACAGAGTTTATACATGCTCAATAAACTTCTTTACCTTCATTAGGGCATTGGCATTTGATGCAATACCATAATTAAACATGATTTTGATTGCAAACTACAAAAAAGCAAAGAACGTATTATACAGTGAAATATTTAACAATGTTACATCAAAACCAACCAAGTGCTAATGATTTCTATTAGCCTTCCATTTGAAGGATTCGCAATAGATTAGGATTCATACAGGAACTTTTTTGTTACTAAATGTGCATCTTTCTATAATAGAAAGATGCACATTTAGTAACAAAGAAGTTGCTGTATGAATCCTAATCAATTAATCAAACCAGAACTTATGCTTTCTTATTGGCTTTTCCAAAATATGCTATATGAGACACAGACGATAGCAAACATGGCACTCCACTCCTCACTGCCATCAAATCGAGTATATTTCTGTTGATGTAATTTATATACCGGGTGTCTCAGAAACCCGTACCCCGTTTCGACTGAAAATAGGAACAAAACGATTATAGATCGTTACTCGCCAAGATCACAACAGTTACAATTGGACCAATGATGTTGATTTAATGTTTTGAAGAGGAACTTTGTCAGAAATTATCATCCAATAATTATATAGATTATAACGATTATAATAATTGTTTATAGGATGGTATGGTAAGAGTGATTGCTACAATGTATTCATTCAGTTAAAAACTATTATGTTGCTTCAAGCAGTAGCTCTCCCAACACATTTAACTTTCTACACTTGCGTTTTACAGTAGAAATCTTTTCATCTGATTTTTTTGCTGCAAAAATCTACGACATTAAATATCTTGAACGACAGCAAATTTCAACTGCAAAAATTTCAGGATATTAGAAATGTTTGAATATATCATTATCCAAATTCTTTATGTTTGATAGATATTGAATACTGCACTCTGTATTACCTCTTGGCCATCATATTCTGCGGCGTAAACAGCAGCACTAGATGATGCCTCACCTAGTCTTTGCTTCAGTGAATATTCTGCTAAAGTCGATGGCATTCTGACTTCATTGCCTGCTTCATTTTGGATCTATCAAAAGCAAATATTTCTTGTTTTTCTTAGCTGTGAAGAAGTACAGTAAAGGTAGTCCAAGATACCATATATTCAACCATGACCAGCAACATCTCTCAGCTACTAGTTCATACACTGACCCTGCATCTTACACCCGGGGGGGGGGGGGTTCATAACATATTTATGGTACGGGTATGTGCCGCCCATATGGGTGGGTTTTTGGGCCCAAAATTCTCTAAACAAGGGTCCTTTTCGGCAGATTTTCCATAAACATGGGTGGGGTTTCGCTGAAATTCGCAAAAAATGGTTAAAATGGGCAGTTTCCGCCAAAATTCATCATAAAAGTGGGTATCAAAAGCAAGTTTCGGTAAATAGAAGAGGGTAGCTTTCTGAAAACCAGGCGGCAGACCCCCATCCATTCTCAAGTCATGTACCCCCCCCCCCCGGGATCTTACAACTATCAATAAGTTCTATGGTATCTATACAATGTGCTGTCACTTCTTCAGTAGTAAAACAAAAAAGTAATAGCATTCTATAGGTGAAGTGAAATTTTTCATTGAAAAGATACAGCAAAGCATACCTCTGACTTCTCTGATGCAAAAAGCTGCATGCAAGATACAATGTCACTGATATTTGCCTTGTTCTCTGAAAACTGAGATGTTGCTAAAAAAGAGCAAGAGAGCTTAATCATCCCATTTCATTCTCACATAAAAAAATGATCTTGGTATTGTAGTATAAACTAAATAATTGGTACTAGGAGAAAAACGGACGCAAAAAACAAAAAATGATATACATGAAATAAATGGAACTGACTGATTTGTTTCATATAGCTTAATTTGAAAGAAATTCATGGTGAACATGTATACTTACTTTGGATAGATATTTGCAGTTAAAAAGTGAATCATTTTTCAGAACTTTATCTATTGAAAAAACTTACCAAAATACGCAAACCCTACGGCTCCAAGCATGAACCTTGAATTTCTGTTTGCACTTTGCAAATACATTCTGGCATTTCCTGAAAGAAACAAAGATGCTATTCCAGCTGGCTGTCATTTTAGTAAACAGAGCAGACCTTGTGCACAATAACATGGTTTTCCTAGACCTAAGAATCTTTAAGAAAGAATCTTTTTAGTTTATGAAGACTTAAAGCTGAACAAATTTACCATCTTTTGTAGACTCAAGAATTGTTATCACCCTGTGAGGTATGGTGCTGGCGGTGGTAATCGGATGCATAAGGAAAACTAACTACTTTCACTAGAAAATTAATCACAGACAAAAACCAAAATACCAGGTGAATGGACAGGTATTTGGACACATTTTTTCCAAAGTATTTTGGTTTTTGACTTTGCCTGCTTTTCTTTGGCAACAATGTTTTTGAGATTGACCTTGGCAGTGATTTTCGGGCAGTGGTGGTGGTTTTTGGACAGTGGATTCAAATGCAGAATGTGGGAAGAAATTAAATTTTCTATCCATACTTGGCAACCAAAATAAGCAGTGGAATGAAGGAGATCTCTATGCACTCTGCAGCACAAATTCACTTTATTAATGGTCCAGACCAATAGGCAATAGAAGGTAGTAGTAGTAGTAGTAGTAGTAATTTATTTTAAGTGGGCTGATAGGGTTTCTAGCTATTTAAAGCTAATTTAGGCCCACTATGCATGCCGCATCCAGGCATGGGACCCCTAGTTTAACGTCCCTGCCGAAGGACGGGACAACTTAACTTACCAAAGTCAAACTAAAACAAACACAAAACAAACTAAAACAAAACTTAACTTACCACTAAATCCTTGAAACTTTGTCGCATTGCCTAGACCAAAGAGCTTCGATATTGTTCTGACGTAGCAATATGCATTCTGTAGTCGTTTACTTTGCGCAACAGTTGTTTTTGCGATGCTCCTGTTGCTGATGCCGATGGGCCTAATTTGAGCTGACGCAACTTCCAGCACACCATAACTGCGATCACCGTTTAAAACAACCTGCTTGCTCTCATTATCTTGAAATACATGCTGTTTGAAGTTCTTTGGGAACCGGATAAGATCCCTAAAGAGCTTTCGGGCTGCCTTGAACGACATTTTCAGTCAGCAGCGTCAATTCGACATCTTTCCTCCATCACCATTTTGTTTTTATTTTCGAAAGTGGATGCAAAACAAAACAAGCATTACGTCATCGTGGAAACGAGGCGCTCGATTTGGATAAGTCTCCTCTTTCGAACAGGGGAGAAAATTGTCATGGATTGTTGACGCATGCGTCTTGGCTTATAAATCTCGTGTCAGAAGCGCGCCTTTTTCACAGCGAAGAAGCGAGCTGCGAGATGAAAATGATGGAACTAAAAATTGGTTTCACCACACCAATTGAAAGTAAAACGGAATTTATCTAGTTTTTATGTCAATAGCTATTTCATTTCACCACGAATCTATAAATCGCTGCTTGAATGCAAGCAAAACGGGAGCAGATGATCGCTATTGACAGTGACATGTATGCTTAGGCCTGGCCAGTATTGGATCAATTTGCAAAGTCGAAGACACAGACGGGATGCAGCTGTCGATGATACAAATAGGAAAGGCAAAAAAGGGTAAGAAAATCCTTTATTTGATTCCAATATATTATGAATGTGTTAATTAGGGCCGTAAGCAGATCTTTTAGATGGGTTGCTTGGGTAGCTCACAAAATGAAAATTGGTTGCATATTTTGGCCTAAAATACCCCTCATTTTGCCATGCCCCCTTTTTAAGAAAAAACTGCACTTTGCCGCGGAAAATTTTTCTCCCACCTAGAAACTACAAAGTTTGGAGAACATTTTAGCACTATGTGCATATTTGGGAAAATATTCATATGCTGACTAAAAAATCATAGTAACCAGGGACTTTTTGCCATAAAATAAATTGGTTGCATATTTTGGCCTAAAATACCCCACATAAACCCCCTTTTTAAGAAAAAACTGCACTTTGCCGCGGAAAATTGTTCTCCCACCTAGAAACTACAAAGTTTGGAGAACATTTTAGCACTATGTGCATATTTGGGAAAATATTCATATGCTGACTAAAAAATCATAGTAACCAGGGACTTTTTGCCATAAATTGGTTGCATATTTTGGCCTAAAATACCCCACATAAACCCCCTTTTTAAGAAAAAACTGCACTTTGCCGCGGAAAATTTTTCTCCCAGCTGGAAACTTCAAAGTTTGGAGAACATTTTAGCACCATGTGCATATTTGGGAAAATATTCATATGCTGACTAAAAAATCATAGTAACCAGGGACTTTTTGCCATAAATTGGTTGCATATTTTGGCCTAAAATACCCCACATAAACCCCCTTTTTAAGAAAAAACTGCACTTTGCCGCGGAAAATTGTTCTCCCACCTAGAAACTACAAAGTTTGGAGAACATTTTAGCACTATGTGCATATTTGGGAAAATATTCATATGCTGACTAAAAAATCATAGTAACCAGGGACTTTTTGCCATAAATTGGTTGCATATTTTGGCCTAAAATACCCCACATAAACCCCCTTTTTAAGAAAAAACTGCACTTTGCCGCGGAAAATTTTTCTCCCACCTAGAAACTACAAAGTTTGGAGAACATTTTAGCACTATGTGCATATTTGGGAAAATATTCATATGCTGACTAAAAAATCATAGTAACCAGGGACTTTTTGCCATAAATTGGTTGCATATTTTGGCCTAAAATACCCCACATAAACCCCCTTTTTAAGAAAAAACTGCACTTTGCCGCGGAAAATTGTTCTCCCACCTAGAAACTACAAAGTTTGGAGAACATTTTAGCACTATGTGCATATTTGGGAAAATATTCATATGCTGACTAAAAAATCATAGTAACCAGGGACTTTTTGCCATAAATTGGTTGCATATTTTGGCCTAAAATACCCCACATAAACCCCCTTTTTAAGAAAAAACTGCACTTTGCCGCGGAAAATTTTTCTCCCACCTAGAAACTACAAAGTTTGGAGAACATTTTAGCACTATGTGCATATTTGGGAAAATATTCATATGCTGACTAAAAAATCATAGTAACCAGGGACTTTTTGCCATAAATTGGTTGCATATTTTGGCCTAAAATACCCCACATAAACCCCCTTTTTAAGGAAAAACTGCACTTTGCCGCGGAAAATTTTTCTCCCACCTAGAAACAACAAAGTTTGGAGAACATTTTAGCACTATGTGCATATTTGGGAAAATATTCATATGCTGACTAAAAAATCATAGTAACCAGGGACTTTTTGCCATAAATTGGTTGCATATTTTGGCCTAAAATACCCCACATAAACCCCCTTTTTAAGAAAAAACTGCACTTTGCTGCGGAAATTTTTTCTCCCACCTAGAAACTACAAAGTTTGGAGAACATTGGCAATGTAACATTTAGAAATAATGATAGATCCACCTTTGAACTACAGTATGCATGTAGTTCCCAGATTTAAAAGGGGGAAATGATATGTAATCTTGGTTGATTGAATTAAAAGTGACTATTTCACTGTAATTTGCCAATTTGCTTGAATTCAAACAGTCCATAAATTTATTCATTTGGAGAGCTTTTTGCTTGTTACTATTTTTAATTTTAGCTTGAAAAATAAAGTCTTTCCATTTTCCATAGCTATTGCAGAACATGAACATGATTTTCAGAAAGATAAAAAGTTTGCAAGATATGGCAACCAGTACATTTCAGTATGGAATGAATGATTACTGCCCATTTCAACATTTCACAAGATTCCAACAGCAATATTGCTGCAAAGTAGCAAAAGGAAACAAAAGAAACAACATTGTAGCATGTAGTGAATTGTATAATGAACAATCACATTGTTATTTCTATCATGAAATAAGTTGATTACCTTTTGCTTAGCAGGAGATGATCATGAACTTGCATGACCAGATACATTTTTTGTATTATTTTATGTGGTAAAGATTAATTATGATTGTTATGAGGTTGTTGTGTGCGATGTTTAAAAGTTTATATTGCAGAAGTAGATTAGATTAGCTGTATACATTTGTTAAAATCAGTCATTTCACTCCATATTTCGGAGGGTAATAACAATGATGAAAAAGATCATGTTCATGTCAATTGATAATTGTATTCAGTGACAAATCCAAATTAGAGTGACAAATCCATTTGATGATAATCACAACAGTCCACATAGATATTTTGATGCAAAGGTTAACATTCCTAGATCTAACTAAACTTTGCAAACACCTCATGTTTCTTCTCACTATTATTTGAACATTATTTCATTGACATAAAGGTTTGTGTTGCTATCAGAAAACCTGAACATTTTGTTGATTTTTTCATTTGTTCAAAACTCTATAAAATATGCAAAGTTAGCTGTAATCAGTTAAGTATCCACGCTTGATCAAAATTTCGACTGTAAATCCTACATGAGTCAAAGGAACCCAACCCAGGACATTGTTTTAAAGTTCTGGAGCCCTGAATTTACACTTTGGTATTGCTTTCTTGTTTTTACCCATTTTTGGATATTTTCTGCTTTCTATGATGTGTCTCTGCCCCCTAAATTTACATGTATTTTTTTTGTAAGAAACTGCCCATAAGAAACTCAACTCTCAGATTGCCAAAAAATTAAGACACTCCAGCACTGGGATAATAGAAGTTAAGAAACTATTTATTTTGATAAAGGAAATCCTTGACATATTTTTACTTTGCTTTAACTTGTTTCCTGTATCATATTACTCGTTAGGTACATGCATTTTTTTTATAAGAAACTCAACTCTCAAATCGCCAAAAAATTAAGACACTCCGGTACTGGGAAAATATAAGTTAAGAAACTATTTATTTTGATAAAGGAAATCCTAGATGTATTTTTACTTTCACTTGTTTCCTGTATCATATTACTCGTAAGGTACTTGAGTAATGTCTAAACATAAAGGCTTAAAAAGCCTTGTTTTGAAATATTCACGAGGGCACAAGTAGTGAACATGAAGATTGTTATGGAACCTCTAAGAAACTCGTAAGAAACTCTGAGTACTCAAAATCTGATAATTTTAAGAATTTTTCAGTACTGGCCCAAACTCTTAGTTTCTTACAAAAAATACGTGCAATCATTTTCGAATGAAAGCAGGGGACGTATGAAGAAGCATCTTGGAGGGGCACGACACTTCAAGGTACTTTTTCATTGAGCTAAAGGGGTACTTCCTGAAAAATGAAAGGGTACTTTGCAAATTGCAAAATCTTGGAGGGTGGCACGTTTCCCCAGTGCCCCCCCCCCCCCGTTCCTACGTCTTTGAATGAAAGCGCCAGATTTTATCAGATGCGATTTTGAGCTGACGCGAGAGAGTTTCCTAAAAATAAACAGATTTTTCCACCAAACATCTGGTCATGCCTAAAAGATGGCTTATTTAAAAGGTTTCTTGTTGATAAATCTTTTCGAGGCAAAGCAGGGATTTTTGAAATTTTTCTGTTTTGTTCGATGTGTTTCAAATTTTCGTTTCAAATTGCCACAGTTATAATCAGATGTAAGTTTGAGCTCACGCGAGAAAAGATTCCTAACAAAGAGCGGATTTTCCCCCAAACATCTTGTAATGCCTAAAAGATAGCTTCTTTAATGTAGATTTCTCGTTGAAAAAATCTTACCGAGGCCATGGGGAATCGTTGGATATTTCATATTTTTATGATGAATGTCTTTCTATTCTACCCTAATATGGTTGTTTTCGAAAAGAACCCACTGCAGTTAATCCGATGTACCGGTCATTTCACAGTTACCTACTTGTGCTGAAAAGATAGCTAAATTGATACTTTTTCGTAGCTAAAAATACAGCGAGGTAAAGGTGGGGATTGTGCTGCGATATCCTGCCTTTTTTCAGAGGTGTTTTTTCCTCACAGTATGTTATGTTGTTTTCGAAGATCTGCCTCTGACCCCTTCTGCTCGCGCGGGTTATTTGCGCATGCGCAGACAATTTTCCCTCCTGCTCCTCTTTCGTATTCTCCGCCACCTGTGCTCGGGCTCTCCTCGGGCTCTCCTCAGGCTCTCGCTCTCCTCGGGCTCTCCTCTGCGCAAATCTTTGGGAGCAAACCCTCTTTTAAGGTACCAGGACTGGGGGGCAGTCCTATTTTAGTGTGGTCTTCTCCACACTTTGTGGTCTTGAAAATGTGAAATGTAGTCTTGAAATTTAGAATGTGTGATCTCAAAACCCTAAAACTTACGTTTAAAATGTCAAGCTTATAACGTCAGGAGCATCGTTATCATCAGAAACCATTAGAAACTACTTGCACGTATCCGAGAACATGGGTGACTTGGAATCATTTGACCAATAACATAACAGGCTGCTCTTGATAGGCTGACGAGTACAAGATATCCAGAGAAAGCAAAACAGCAAGGCTGGTTCATTGGTGTTTTTACAGAAGCAGAGGATTATAGACAGTAGAAAAATGCTAAAATAAGTCAGAAATCAAACCACGTTAAATTCTGACTTGTTCGATAATGAGACCAATAATCACTGCGTAAACGTTATGCTAGTATCGGGTGCGCTAAAATAATCTATGCACTTTTGGCACGCCATGATAAATCGTAAACTGGACCGTTTTTGAAGATTTATGACTGAACCTTTAGCAAAATGCCTGAATTAGATTCTAGGAATTTTGTAATTTTTTTATTTTCAGTTTTAGAGCTAGAAGCGAGTTTCTAAAAATTTTCGTTTTCAAAAACACTGAAAACGATCCAGGCTTGTACCAAAACATCTGGAGAGTAGATTTCTTTAAAAAAATTCGGGAAATCTCAAGCACTTTTTGTCCTGGTTGCGTTTTATGAAGGTAGGTAAAATTTAGAAAAATCTTCACGGGTTTCTTTTGTCTCCTTCGCTTTTTAGCCGTCTGATTGGTCCGTGAAAATGATGCTTTGGCGGTTTCGACCTTTGCGCCATGAGCATTCGGCTATGTACGACGAATGATTCCTATTGTCTGGTATTGTCTTTTTTTTTTGCTCCGTATTTATTAGTGGTTTTTAACCTTATGTTATGGCCGCAGGGTAGACACAGTCTTATCTCCCTCTGGTATCGTTTTAGTGGTATAGTAGAGTAATATTGTAAGTAGTGTAACTAGTAATTATGTTATCGTAGCTTTTGATTGGATTATACCGGGTGAGTCAGAAAAAACGTGGGGTGTTTGGTGGACTGCGACGTTGCGTTTAGCCACCCGACCGTTGTGAACTAAATTATTCCGTGTAGCCATAAATCTGACTTAGATCATAAAATTTTCCCCATCGAGATCGGTCATGTGATTCATTATTTAAAAAAGATTTTTCTTCCGAAAACTTTGTATGGGAGTCTTGCTAACTGAGGAAGCCTTTAACCAAGCCATTTCAACATTTTAGCCTTGCCAAAGCTGCAGGTACACGTGGTATTATCTGGGGGGCATGAAACAGTTCGGAAATAGTGTTTTTGTCCCCTAGGATGCTTTGTCACGTCATAATTTGTCCTGCGAGGAGAATATGTTTGAGAGACAGTAAAAATGCATGCTTCTTTGTGTTGTAAAGAGATTTCTTTCAACAAGATCAACGCGATGTTTCATGACAAAACTGTTTCATTCTCCCCCGATAATACCACGTGTACCTGCAGCTTTGGCAAGGGTATGGGTAAAATGCTGAAGGGGCTCTATAAAAGATTTCACATGTTTGAAAAACTCCCATACAACGTCTTACGAAGAAAATATTCTCTGATTAATACATCAAGTGACCGATTTCGATGGGGAAAGGCTTATGATCTAAGTTAAATCTCTGACTGCAAAAAAAATTTAGTTCGCTACGATCGGGTGGCTGAACGCGACGTCACAATCCACCAAACACCCCACGTTTTTTCTGACTCACCCGGTATATAAAAAAATTAGCATTGAATCAAACTATCAAATTTTGAAATGAAATAAAAGGCAGAAGCAAAAGATAGTAAATTCAAGACTCGCCACAAGAGTCTACACCAGCCAAGTAAAAACAAGGGCTCGAGCGTTGTATGTTGAGCTTTTAGTTCAGGCACTCTTTCTGATTTCACGTTATAGCAAAGCAAGCACCCTCCCCCCCCCCAGGGCCCCATCCAAACAGCTACAGTTCTCCAAAGTGCAACCCTTTTCACAGACAGATGCTTCGGAATTTCGTCTCTAAGGAAACAGAGTTCTTCACTCCAATGGTATAACTGCATGCAGCATACCTCAGAATATACAGAATACGATACGATTGTCTTACTTACACGACAGGTTAAATATCAACTCTAAACTAAACTAGACTAGTTAGCTAAACAACACACATATTAAAGATTAATTCACCAATACATTAGTTTCGTAAATTTTACAAATATACGCAGGTTTAAATACAGGGATATATGGGATATGGGAAGGCAAATGCCAGAAACTACTAAAAAGATGCTCCATGAGTAAGGCCGAAGTTTGTAAAACAAAGGATAAAAGTGTGAAGGTGTGAAGGTGTGAAAGACAAAGCGATTTGGCAGTCTCCTCAAGAATACATTTCACAACTTCTGTCCTGCCAACCATATTGCTCCTCCTTCTCTTTTTATTTTGATTTGACTGAGTGGACTCAGAGGTGGGAAATCTATCCTCCTTGATTCCAATATGCATCCCTGATTACTTGAGAAACATCTTTCAGAGTGATCTTGAAGCTACTGACCGTCAGCTGAGGAGCTCGAAAACAGACGTTAGAACATCAACAGGTCAAAAATATTTTTCCTACGGATGGGCTAAGGTCTGGAGTGACCTAGATAGTGGTGTCAAAGCGTCCTCCTCATCCCTCTCAACAGATTTCGTAGAAAATATAAAGCCAAACTATGACTCGTCTCGTCTCGTTTTGTTTTTCTCTTTTTTTGTAAAAAATTACTGTAAATAGAATCTTTTATTATCAGTGTATCTTTTATTATCAAATTTAATTTTAGCTTGGCTCCCTGTAAAACATTATTTAAATATTGAGTGGACTGCCATGGACAAAAAAGTTAAAATGAAATGAATCGTGTTTAAATGCCCCTAGACGCCATCCATATACTCCGAAATCATTCATTGAACCACTAATGAATAACTTGTTAGATAATTTATGTTGCTATGCTGAGCATATAATTTAAAGCAAATATACTTCTTGCCTTCGACAGTACATAGTAGCTAGATATTAGTTTCTCTCGATGATTGAATAATTCTCTTCAACTCTACTTTATCAGAGAAGTCTATAATGAGATCTTGTCCAATATGACGATAGAGATTCAACTTCTTTCTTGAATCCAAGTCAACAAATAATTCTTTATTTTCATCACCGTCACTTTCCGTTAAATCCATATTCGATTCACTTTTACTTTGGTATAGAATTAGACTGACGTATCCTTTTCCGCCAGAATTCCTAACTTGGCTCGGATTTACGAATCCATTGTAATCGCTTGAGTTGCTCATTACAGCGTAGTTTGGAGGCTTACGGTTTTGACTGTCACTGGTTCTGTCTTCGACAGTATTCCTGGTCCGATTATTAGGGTCAGGATTGTTTGCAGCGTCAGGAATGGGCCCTTGGAACCTAACTGTTTTGAGACTCGGAGAGCTGTTCTTTTCTTCGGGAACTTCAGCAGACAGCCAGTTATTGTTTGCTTGTGTTGGCTTCTCACCTCTGAATGACATTCTTGATACATTTGTTTTTTCTTGACTATCATTACTCGAAGTGAGACCAAAGGCCTTTTTAAAGCCTCGTTTGAAATGAGTGTCAACGCTGCCATATATGAATGGGTTCAGGCAACTATTGAACCAAATCAAAATGTGAAAATACTGGATGCAAATTGATACAGTCAACATATCATACTGTATTTTAGAATATCCAAGAACGAAAAACATTACATTGCTCGGAAGAAAGCAAAGTGCAAAACCAATTACCAGAATTATAGTGAGCTTTAAGAATTTCTTGTGATTGGTCATTTCCCTCTTTGAACCAGTGCAACTTTGAGACTGCAACTCCCAAATGATGCGCATATACGTCAGGAATATAAAGCTCAGGGGGACTGCGTAATTGGCAAGAAACAAGGCAATCGTGTACCAATGATGTATACCTTTTTCTTCACAAATTCCTTCTTTGGTGATCTTATATGCAATAAAACTTGGCAGCGCTATTATGAAAGACCAAATCCATATTGCAATAATCTTCAGCCGGACACTCGTTAATGTTGACCTGGGTTTAAGTGGGTGTACTATTGCGAGAAATCTCTCAAACGTTATTACAGTCAACGTGGATATACTGGCAGACACAACCATGATTTGCATTGTGGGGAACAGTTTGCATGTAAATAGGCCAAACCTCCATTTGCCTGGAAATATATAGTATAGGAATGTTGTTGGAATGCAAACGAGACCAACAAGCAAGTCAGAAATACTCAAATTCATAATGTAATAGCCATAATAGTAATGCTTGATGCTGGTTAGATTACGGTTTTTTCTGACCACATGTATAGTGAGGCTATTACCAAAAACAATCAGAACAAAGATAACCACTGTTAAAAAGTATCGTAAAACGACCGATACTTGAGGCTCGTCTGGTTGCATCGAATCTCCACTACCATTTCCTGCGTTACTGGTTGATGATGATAAGTTTGCGCAGATCGAATTTAAAGAGCTGTTCGAAGTTACATTTTGACATAATGTTCGATTGAAGGCCGTGATGCCAGGAAAGGATGTTCCATTTACAATGAAATTCATCTTGAGCTGAGATTCAAAGATGCCTGGAATGATCTAGAATGAAATGATTTAGAGCTGAATTAACCAAGGTTTAAAATATTTGTAAATTAAAAAAAGATACACTGAACTACCGGGTGAGTCAGAAAGTAGTTAACACGTTTTTCGGGCTGTGGACTATACCCATGCGGCTGATATCTAAAACTAAAATGTTAAAGGCATTGAGACATGGTAGATAGACCGCGTATTCCCAAATTGCAAAAATTGCTGAGTCATGATGCTAGCTTACGCCACTCTGATAGGCTGTTATTCAAACTGCACACCTGATATTGTAACCTCGCAAGGGGTAAGCGTAGCCGACGTAGCCTCGTCACTGTGAAGTTGATGTCTGATCACATGAAAACAGACTGATCACATGTAAGCAGACAAACCCCCAGCGGAGAATCGCTACTTTAAATGACTCAATGCCTTTAATCTTTCATTCAAAGGCTAGCTGACATATGGAAGTTTTAGTCGGTAAAATCTCCCATCATTTAGACCCAGAAATTATGAAAATGCTGGTAGGGAGGTTTGTATGGGGCCGAGAAAATCACATTTTATGCTGGTCCATGATTTACTTGCCATTGAAATTTGAATTCAATACAATTCTCAGCTTCAGAAATTGAATTGACCTAGGGGTAGTCATAGCCTTAGCCTACGCGTAGACCCATTATCCCAAAGGAGGAAAGGGTCTACGAAACAAAGAGCAAAGGCTTGCTACTGAGGTTTCTAGATTTCTGGAAACTTAATTTATGCAGCCTTTGTTTCAACCATAGAAATATTTCTTTTCTATGGTTTCAACGCGTTTCACACATCATTTGAAAAGGGGATTAGAATGATTAATGGGACGGCCGTAGCAAGCCTTTGCTCTTTGTTTCGTAGACCCTTTCCTCCTTTGGGATAATGGGTCTACTCGTAGGCTATCATAGCCTTTGCTCCTCGGGGTATCGCTCCAGTAGTATTGTATAGTTGTATAGTAATTTTGTAAAGTAGTGTAGCTTGTAAATTTACATTGTAATCTTTCAGCAGATTTTTAAGAAAAAAGTATTTCCTGTTAACGTAGATCAGTTACCCGTTATGGTTCGACTCATGTCATGGTCTATTGTATTTTCATTGCTATCTTTCTCAAAGGTTAAGGTGTGCTTAGATCCCCTTTTAAGTTAAAAGCTTTTTCCTTAGAGCAGCATTAAATAAAGTAATTGAAATCCAGGCACTATACGACAAGAGTCTTTGAAACTATTTTACTCAATTGGGACATCCGGTAGAATAGCCTAAAAGACAACATTGATCATGAAGAAAAGATTTTGGATAGATTATCTGGGATGGAAAAGTCTGAGATAGACTAATGCATAGAGCAGGGCGACCTAGCAAAGAACTGTCTATGAAATATTCAAATGATTTTGAAATACAGGAAAGTACTAGGTGACCCAAAGAGACATTTTGAAAAGTTGCAAAAATTTCTTTCTGCCACCGGTCTCTAAAATTTCTCCTCATGCATATTCCTAAGGACCAAATCAGTTTAAGGGATATTGAAAATCTAGTGATAACTATCAATTCAAAGGACTTGTCTTTTTATCTCAACTTACCTTATCTAAACTTTAGTTATAACTTCTTACCTTACCTTTACTTAACTAACCATCCCAACATAACCAAGCATAACCTATCCTAACCTAGCTTAGCCTAACTTAAACTCACCTCACCTCACCTCACCTCACCTCACCTCACCTCACCTCACCTCACCTCACCTCACCTCACCTCACCTCACCTCACCTCACCTCACCTCACCTCACCTCACCTCACCTCACCTCACCTCACCTCACCTCACCTCACCTCACCTCACCTCACCTCACCTCACCTCACCTCACCTCACCTCACCTCACCTCACCTCACCTCACCTCACCTCACCTCACCTCACCTCACCTCACCTCACCTCACCTCACCTCACCTCACCTCACCTCACCTCACCTCACCTCACCTCACCTCGCCTCGCCTCGCCTCGCCTCGCCTCGCCTCGCCTCGCCTCGCCTCGCCTCGCCTCACCTCACCTTCCCTCATCTAACCCAGAATCCTATGTTTTGCAGATTACTCTTTGCTCAGCATAGGATTTCTCATGCCATTGATTGTATTTCTCCCAGAAGATAGATCTTACGACCACCTATTTAATGTATTTGGTCCTTGACGTAAATGGAGGAAAATAAAATTTAATCATCGGTGATCAAAATTATGTGTAAATATTTCCACTCAACGGGTATAGGGAAGCCCTCTCTGTTTATATGATATGCTATTACAAGCCCACGAACATAAACAAAGCAGAAGTTGCGCAGAATGCAACGCAGTCATGGTATAACTCTCTTTCTATTCCACCGAGTGTCCCAAAAAAGTACTCTGTCGGTTGAAAAAACACCAAAATTTGATTATGACACCTATCTATCGTAATTTTTGGGTATGATCCAAGTATATCCCAAGATGCCAGAAGGTTTGCTTTCGTTACTTAAAGGGTATAGTAAAGGGTATAGGTAAAGGATATAGATACATGCTCAAAAACCTGATTCTGAGCAACATTTTTTAATCAAAGTCGTAAATATTGCCTAAGAGATATGATTTTGAGATTTTTCGTTTTCCTCTAAGTCTACAATGATAGTTTTGCGTTATGACATCATCAATTCTTTTTGCAGTGTGCTTCAAACGAAGCAGAAGCAGCCCTGAAAATTTGTGGCTCAGCTCTGTATACATCTGCGAGTTGACTAATATGCAGTAGAAATTTATTTGCATGCAATCACCCTTAGTTCTGGTGTGTCACTCGACAAAACGGATAGTAATATCAAACAACCGCTCTTGTTTTAGAGACAGACATAACCTCGATATGACATTGCTTACTCAAATTCCAAATTGTGTACTTAAATTTCTTGTCAAAGTGTACAGTGATTTAGCACTGGCACATCTCACGGTTTTGGCCCGTTATTTGACCCCAGGGGGGGTACTCATTTACTTTCAATGCATGAGTCCATGCATGAGTCCATACATGAGTCCATTTGGGGTCCGAAATTTTACGTCAAATCAATATTTGCCCCCCTGGGATTTTGACCTTCCAATGGTCAGATATTTGAAAAGCAAGTCACTTCATTGTTTAAATTGAAAACAATGACATCTTATTATTTTAGTAATTTAATTTTAGCAGTGTGCCTAAAACATCATCCACAGTTAAAGACAGCGCATGTATGGTCCCTTGAGATGCTGGAGGGATTCTACACTCTGTCGACTGAATTTGTTGACATCTTCAGATAAGCTGGAAGAGATTTATGATACTTTTTCAAATATTTCTTTCGGTTTTAAGAACTCATACTTCATGCATCGCAGGGTAAGATAGGGAAAATTGGGTCATTTACAAATTCATTTTAGTAAAAGGAAGACTTTTACTTCGGTTAATTTCGACCCTGGAGATCACTAAATTCTCAACTTGCTTATCTTATATTGCATCTCATTACGATTTGTAAATCACGGCGTCTAATTGATCCCCTTGCCAACCAATAAAATTCATTGTCTCCTATCTTCTGCAGATCTCAGAAAAATCTGCTTCGCGAATCATTAGTTATCCCTTATTGTCAGTAATTTGAGGATAGGCAGTTCTTTCGTAATAGTTTATTTTCAACACGTCTAACATCCGCGTTTATAGGTAAGGATCGAGCCCCTGGCTTGTAGGCCCATCTCCCGACAGGCTAGGTCGAGGCCCAGCTCCCTCCATGGCTCACCAGTGACTATTGGGGCCCAGCTTCCCCGACACCACACTCGAGGCCAAAATTCCTCGAGTTTCTATTCTATTAGGTTACTGGCACCTCACCGTCGCGAGGCGTTTCCATTCCCCACACATTTGCACATCATGAGATTTATAATGGAAGTAGAACTGAGATTTATAATGGAAGTAGAACGGAGATTTAGAATGTATTAGCTGAAAATTATGTGATGATCTGACTGGTGAAAGATAAGATTCCTTTTTGGACCTGTCTACCTTGATTTCCTGGAAGGGGAGAAATTAAATGGGTATTACTGTTAATGTGCTTAGTTGAAGATAATCAGCAACTAATTTTCGATGCACAAAGGCAATTTCATACATTGAAGCAACTCTAGTTTTAGAACCAAATAAATCTTTGCCTCAATTCTAGAAGCTGAAAATCAAGTGACCAGTTCCTTGATTACTTTTGCACCACTCCGCCTTACCATACTTACAGGGTGTCCTAGCGAAAAACGTTGTTCGACGTTTGATTGACGTCTTCAAGCATAACGATATAATGAACGGACTCTATGGTAAGGTAATACTTTTGAAAGATCTTGAACCAGTCTTAGACACCAGAATGTTGCCAATCCGCTGAACATTCACGAAGTTACAAGCTTTTTAAGTTCATGCTTGTGCTAAGGCTGAAACCAGAGGCTATTAATAGCGGTTACAGTGAACGTAGCAAATAAAGCACGAGGCCTCGTGTGGGCCTCTATCATTTGCTTTGCTTCTCGTCCATTTTAGACCAAACCAAATAGGATTTGCAATGTTCTGATATCCAAAATCAATCTAAGATGTTAGTAACAGAGTTATCTTATCTTGGAGCATGTTCATTTTCGAATAGCCTCCTTATTCCTCATTATATCATATTATTATCATCATCATTATCATTATCATTATCATTGCGCTCAGTATTACACTGGTAGTTTTGTCCTTTCGATCTGGTTACAACTAGGCTAGTAACCTTAGGTCTAAGAGTTTTCTTCACTGATCGTTATCCTTCTTAAAAATTCAAGAGAAAGTCTACAATTCCAATGTTCTTCGTAATATTCTTGCAGTTCCAAGCAGCGTACTTTTTTGCAATGCCTCTGTTCTGATGTTAACACCAATTTTCTTTATCCATGTTTCTAACTTTTTTGATATCATGCCTAGTGCACCAAAAACGATCAGGATGACTTATTATTATTATTATTATTAAGTTCACTGTTAACTTGGTGCTCGATTTCTAATATTATTGGAGCGAACTATATCTGGAGGCACAGGGTGAAAAAATTGAGTCACTGATTTCTTTCCATTTCACCTTTCGTTTTGGTCTGCTTTTGATAAACCTGGCTTTTAAGCCCAAATCAAGTATCATTCTGTTCATCTTTGATACTCAGTGATAAAGTTAAGTAGCTATTGGATAATGTTGCGTTCTATGAACTATCGATATAAGAGTTCGCTAAACTGTAAAGTTCGATTAATGTGGCGAAACAGATAAAGTAAATAAAAATTATAATCAAGGTTTAGGAAAAGTTTATAATATGTCCTTCCGAATTCATTCATGGTATTATTCAGACCACGAGATTCTCTCGTGTCGAGCCTAGTCATCCAGACATTTTCATAAAACTCCAGAGTGCCATGATCACCTTCTACATTCTGCAAGATATGTACATTAAGGTCTCTGTCAAAAATCACAGTCTGGGCTTTCGAAAAAGTGTCTTCCCTTTTTATCGCTTCTATGCTTGTTAAATCTTTGACTCAAGGTTGTTGATGTGTAGCCTACGTATAACTGTCTGTGTTTTCTGCACTCGGCGGCAACCTTGAGTCAATCAAAGGTTATGGTGTCTAAAATTAATTTAAGATGTCAGGGGATCTTACCATGGAGCTCCTTCATTACATTTTTACTTTTTGATATTTAATCAAAAGTCAAAAATGTTTTGTGCTTGGATAGTAGCTAGCAATGAACCAAATATCTCTCCCACCCCTTCAATGACTCTGGTTTTGTTGACCATTCTCCCAATAGCATAATTGATTAGAGACTTCATGATTAGTTTGAAAGGGGCATGTAAGATGTTTCGTTTCAAGGCTGGTAAATCTTAGTTTTGGAGTCCATTTAAAAGGTTCTCCTATGCAGTTAGAATGATTCCGCAATCTTACAGCTGGACAACAGGTCTCTCACTCTCCGCTTTTTACGTCCTTCATTAGCCTCTGTATAGAGAAGAAATTTGTAGCTTTTACCATCATTTCTTGTGATCATCTCTGGACCATACATCAAATTAATACATTAAATTAGAAAGAAGGAGCTTTTTTTATATTCAAAATAAAAATTTACAATTCAATGATACCTCCTACTATACTCTCTAATTACAACTATACGACACTACAGAGACGATACCAAGAGGAGCGAAGTGGCACGACTACCCGGACTACCCCAAGGCCATAACATGAAACGAAAAACAAGGACAATACCAGAACGGTGTGTAAAGGGGTCAAAGAACAGAACGAACAGCATACAAACATTGGTGTCGATTTGCAAAATTTGATGAATTCTTGCAACTGCAATCACACCTCTTTCATTTTTCATTTTTCATTATTTTTACACGGTAGCCCCATCAATCTAGAGGACTGCTTTACAAGGGGCCGTGTCAAACTTAACAATATTATAAATAACTAAACAGAAATTGACTAAAACTTACTTCTATGTTTACAATATGAGAATGACAAATAAATAGAGTTAGGTTGAGAGAGGAAAATCACTCTTCAGCCTACTTTTAAAAATGCTAAGGGAGGGTGCTTGTTTGACGCCCAAAGGCAATTCACTCCAAGTCTTTACATCCCGGAAAGATATAGCTTTCTGGCCATTGCAAGTTTGATCCTTGGGACAAAACAAGGATATCGGCAGTGGCATTGCGCAAATTCATACTGATTTCAGGCGCACAATTTTTCTTGTAAAGTTTTAAAAGATAGCCTGGTGCAAGAACTGACAAGGCAATGCTTTGTATGTCATAGTAGCTGTCTCGCTTTTTATCATATCCGTAACATGTGGCAAATTTAGTTCATTGATCAAATTTGAGACGGATACTTCATAGCTGCTACTGGTGAAAATTCTTGCAGCGCTCGATTTTGCAGTTTTTGTATGGTTTGCAATCTGGTTTCACTGCAGCCTCCCCAAACAGAACAGAAGTCACGGAACCCTTCTCTCTCAACAACAAACTGTAGCTAATCAGAGTAATTCTATTCTAGAAATAATTCGAAAAGCCATTTTACAGTTTCGACAAAAAATTTCATAAAATTTTATCCCTCAAACACATGATAAGTAGAATACATTTGTACTTACTTGTTGCGTTTCTGTTTAAAGGTAAAATACACCAATTTGAGTTTTTACAGCGTTAAATCTCTCCAATCTTCTCATTCAATTTTAAACTGTCGTCTTCAGTTCAATTATTCCAGAATTTAAATCTTGGAAGGCATTGTAAACTCTATGGTATTCGCAACACTGTCTTCTCTTCTTTGATATCTGCGTAGAAATAAACACTTCCTTTTCAATGAAAACCACAATAAACAGAATCCTAATTCTACCTCCTTTAGTCATGAGCATATATAACTGAAGTGGCGTTTTCTTTTTATTTGCACGATGGAATTCCTCTTGTCTTTAGTTACAGACAGACCTTGTTTCTAGTCTGGTGGTGTTAGATATGGGGTTACATGCCCACGGTAGAGGGCATCTAGGCGTGTAGCACATTTCCTCTTTTCGTGGTTGTGTCATACTTGTCAGTTTTGAAACAAAGACGTGGGCAGGGCAGTGAAAATTGTCTAGATGGATGACAAGTGTAAAATGCGTTCATGACCTTTTACTCCAAATTTGTATGAAGAAAATCGTCTAGTTTAAACAACATAAAATATATGAATTCCAGAAGGATAAATCACTTCTTCATAATTGTGACCAGCAAAAACATAAATAAATGTCGTTCTTCTTTGATAGTGTGATGTCATAAGCGAGTATGAAGTTGAAATGGCTGCTTTCTTTTCAAGTGTTACTCAGAAGCACGTAGCATTTTTCGAATATTACTGAATTTCATATTTCAAATATTTCATATTTATATTTCAAATTCAAAGACTGCAAATCAAGTTGTTCAGAACAAGAGCTTCTATGTATGTCATGTGATATTTGGAAAATGTGATATTCAGAAAATGCGATATTTGAAAAATGCAAAATTTGGACAATGCAATATTTTGGAAGATGCAATGTTTGGAAGATACAATATTAGGGAAATGCCATATTTAGGTAACGCAACTATTAGGAAACTGCGACGGTGAAATCCTCACATGAAATCCTCACATTCGAAACATTTTAATTCCACTTTGTCATTCCAGAAATTACCCTCGATATCCTGTCACTCTAAAAGTTTGATGAACAGTTCTATTTGTAATTTTTTGAAGGAGAGTTAAATGATTATACTTTTCTACTAAGCAGGGCCGCAAATGAGGGCGTTGTGGGGTTCGGCGCTCCCTGTTGTGTGTGTGGGGGGGTGTGACACCCCCAAAAATTTCATAACTCGGTCCCAGTCGCTATTTCATAGTGATAAAGTCGGTCCCGATCCGGCTCTGAATTTGAACCTGAATATTTCAGGAGGTCGATACTCGAAATGCCAAATTTCTGTGCTAGCTGTCTTTTGTTTTCATTATAGAAACTACAGGGTGTCCCAAAAAACATGTGCGCTGTTTGAGTGGCTTCTGCAGAGCAGCCATAAATTCAATTTTTCCATTTTTAAGATTCTTGACAGAAGAGACTTCAAATTAAAGGTTGATACCAAGTTTGAGTAAATCTGATCACTAGTTGCTGACTTACGGAGCAAGGAGAACTGAAACGCCAAAAATTGTTATGATATCTGGTGTAGATTTTTTACGTAGAAATATATGAATAGTTTTGGCGTGTCAGTTCTCCTTTAACGTTTCTACCAGTTCAACCACTGCAGTGTGAAGCCATGGTTTCCGCTTAGACGAAAATTGATATGCAGAAAGTCTGAAATTCCAGTATGCCTACACAGGACCCTGGATGACAAACGGCACTTCAAGTTGCTTGACTCTGTTCGACGGTGACGCTAGACTAACTACCTCAGTCCCAAGGAGCGTAACTACGACATGTAATCAATGTATGGTGACGCTACTTGCCATCAATTAAATCCAACTTCAATGACTTAGCGCACTTGTTGGGGAGACGAGATACGGTTTGTCCGAGGAAACATATGTGTTCCCCCGTGCAGTAGGTTAAAGCTCATGCGCAGTACTATTTTGGGTTGGAGCTCTGCCGGGCGCAGGAGCATTAACCTACTGCACGGGGGGACACATACGCTTCCTTGGACAAACCGTATCTCGTTTCCGTAAAAATTGTTTCAGTAAGAGAACAGTCAATTAATCACTCAACATATAAATCCTCGTTGACCAAGAATGACAATTTGCTTCTAGCCCTAATCCAAGTAAATTATATCTGGATTTCGTTATGATCCAAATGAATAAAAGTGGTTATGGTTACATGAAATCATGGCTGGTTATTGAATTTTGTTTAAGCCATTGTTGTAGTACCGACGCGTTTCACCATGGTTTCACAGTCTATTTCACTGGAATGGGAATCTGCATCCCACCAAGTTAAAAGCTTGTACTTTGATTTGATAGGTACTATTTTTTGACACAGTATCCCTTTCGAAACTAAGTTTTTTCCTTGAAAACATAAAGAACATTTAAAAAAAAGATGACGATATCACATCGCGCAATTTATAAACAAGAAGGAAGGGAATTGCTCAGTATTTGGCCTAGCAAGAAGGTAACACTGTTATGTATTCATAGTCCTTTTATTCAGGGTTCGGGGTATCCATGTCATAAGTGTAGTCTTTCTAATGAAGAGCATTAAAAATGGTCTGTTTCTGCTGCTGAAACCGAGTACCTTTATATGAGGCAAAAACTTGATAATAAAAGTGGTTATTAGAACTTATACACTATGAAGGAGGCGGATGCAAAGAAAGAGATATATTTCTGACTCACTGATGCCTTTCAAACTTACGTTCTCATTTGTGTGTGACTTTATATTTTGATTTTACAAATGTGAAGTCATAATCTGGTGAGAACCTCAAATTTTAAAGGGCTCAGTGTGCCAAAAATCTGTATCTTTCTTTGTGTCTGTTTCCTTCATAGTATATTAATTACATAAGGTATACAGAGTGATATGTGCCAAATAAATTGTGCCACATTTGTGCGGCTTTTGTGGAGGGGCTGCAGGGGCTGTAACTTCAATCGTCCTCCTTTTTTGCAGTTGTACACTCTTTTTTTTATAAGAATATTTTAAATTTTGTCCAGCCTCGATATTCTTAAGAAAGTTTCGTTTTGAGCCTGAACATATTCTTAAAGTCTTTATGTCAGTCATGCGATTCTCTGTTATGAACATCACAAAACAGGCAACTGCTGAACAATGAGACACAAATATGCTAGCTGAGGCTGGCAATATTCTTATAATATTCTTAAAAATTGGATGATTCTGAGCCTGAATATTCTTATAAACATTGTTCTTATAAAAAGAAAAGAGTGTATAGGATAAACTTCAACTTAGAATTTTAAGGCCTTCTTTAAGTCAATCTGACTAGTGGTCGCTGATTTATGGCACCGCAAAGTCAAACGATTGGTTGCTTCAATTAGTTGCTTTGTTGACTTACAAAATTTTTGATTACAGAATTGCATGGTGAGGTTGGTGAAGGTGAAGTTGCGGTTTTTAGCGCCAAGCACTGGGATCATAGAAGAAGCTAACCGCTAATCGAGTCCGCGACCCCTTGTCATGACGCTCAAGTGGCGGGGACCCACCGGGTATCGAACCCTGTTCCCCTGACTGTTCTGGTTGCAAAATCAGAGGATTACACCACTGCACCACAACACCTTCTTGCACGGCATTGAATTTGGCGTTCAAGATCCATCATACTTATGAAACCCATTGCAAGCAAGCTTATCGTGCCCCTAACCCAAGTTTCCATTCGTCCAAAACGAAGATGGGATTGGGTCTTTCATGTTTGTCTTTTGTCACACGAAGAGGCAAAAGAACCTGTCACCGATGAAGCAAAACGGTTTCAAGTCGGAGATAGATGTCATATCATGCTATAAGTTAAAGTGAATTATTACTGTTTTCAACATAAAAAACTAGATTACACAGCTGATCCATAAATCTTCTCTTTGTGCAATTGTCTCCACGAAGAAATTAATTTCAAACTTGCTAATAACAACCTTAGTCTTTTGTGTTAACGATTGCGAAATGAAAACGTGAAAGGGAAGACCTGGCAATTCTGTCATATGCATCAACATTCACATGTGTGGTAGGATCATGCTATAAAGGTGGTTCCTTGTTTTACAGAGTGAGTAAAAAGCTCGGCGTTTGAAAGGCTACTTCTCCCTGACTATCAAAGGAATACAGTAATATTCAAGGGTTGATACCGGGTGCGCCAAAATAAACTATGCACGTTTGACAGGCCACAATAAATCGTACACTGGACCGATTTTGAAGATTTATGACTCAATCTGTAGCAGAAAGCCTGAATTAGATACTGGGATTTTGTGCAATTTTTTACATTTTCAGTTTTTAGAGCTGGAAGCGAGTTTCCTAAAATTTTAGTTTTCGAAAACATTGAAAACGATAAAAAAAGCATCGATCAAGCTCTCTAAAGAATCGATATAAATGGACAAAGAGAGAACTTGTTCGTGGTGATTTGCGATTTAGAAATCGATTAATTGTAATCTGCTGCACGAGAGTTCGTAATAAACCCCCAAATCACCTTTAAAACGTTTTCTCTTTGTTCACTCATGTTGAGTCTTTTGAAATTTGATCGACGTTTTTTGATCGTTTTCAATATTTTCGAGAACTAAGATTTTAAGAAACTCGCTTCTAGCTCTAAAAGCTGAAAACGGAAAAATTTGCAAAAAAAGTCCTAGAATCTAAGTCAGGCTTTGTGCTAAAGATTAAGCCATAAATCTTCAAAATCGGTCCAGTGTACGATTTATTGTGGCCTGCCAAACGTGTGTAGTTTATTTTGGCGCACCCGGTAGTATACACAAGTTTTGGTCAGTTTCGAAAATTTGCAAGTTTTTGAGCACAATAGCATTGCACAGCATTGCACAATAGCACAAAAACCTTTTTCAAAAAACACTTTAAGTTTCAAGTTATTAAAAAAAAAGTTGGTGAGCTGCAGTTTTGGACACCTATCTAGTTGCTCCAAAGCTAGGCAAGAACCATACGCTCAAATGGTATCATTTTAACTTTGATGAAATATGGTTGATAACAGGATCGTATGTTGAATCGAAATCACAACAATACCACTAGATGCATTATTGCATTTCAGTTAAACTTTAATGAAACTAAATAAAATATGAGACAGATCATAAAAAATGAAGTAGATAAATGAATTAAACTTAACAGCATCTTGAGATGTGGGAAAGCATAAAACACTTCAAAAGCTATCGTAAAACAAATTATTCCTCTGTTGATATATGATAATGAAAACATTGGTTTGTCGTGGATTAATGGATCAACGAAATTATTTCTTAAATCTATACGATGAATGACTGAACCATTTAAAATTCATCAAATTCAGTTATTTGTTCACTTTCAAGCAAATCTTAGTTGGAAATCATCCCCTGGCCGTTCTCTGCCGGGTTTAGGCAAGTTATATGATGCAAATCTTATAAGTTGATGCAAAAGGATGCTACAAAAAGTGCTGACATGTCTTTTATCATACCTGTCTTCATTCTTCAATCTACATTGATTATGTCCTGAAGAGATTTCTTTATACTTTCACTGTAAGAAGCTTTTGCGTTTTTCAAGTTGTTGGCCTGAATTTGTGAAAGTTGATTCCGCGAAATCTCCTGAGTTATGAAATTCGCGAAAGTTTATTCCCGCAAAATTTCCTATAATATAAAGTCAAATATTTATGCGATCAAATATCCTCTTCTTGTTATTATGCTGTACGTCTTATGGAAGGAAATTCAATATGATCTTGTTTAACAGCAACCACTTCAAACGATGCTACTAACAAATATATGGAAGATTTGGAAGAGTCATTGAAGAGTTGAGGAACATTTGAAACATTGCAAAATTTGATAAAAAACCTCATTAGAGAAAGGCTATTCCTGCGAAAATGTCTTTCCTTAAAGTAGCTAAAGGTGCCTCATTCGTGGAGAAAGTTTGCATGACTGGTCATTTTGTATGTTAAAAGATGGCCTGACAGTAGTGTATTCCTAGGAAACAGTTTTCAATTAAAAAGAGCATAATTAAATAGCAAAACCCAACCCAGAGATAAGATAAATAAACAGTCTACTTTTCGAAAGACTTACATTCGTCAGGTTCTCTTTGATGGGATTAGACTAACTATAACAAAACAACAACAAAAATAGATCTACAAGGCTTGTGTTTATTGATCTTCAAAGTACAAAGCATTTTTCCGGCCATATGATTCATAGACATGTAGATTTCACTGAAATCCTATCTCATCCATCGGTGTACGGAAAAGATTATTCTTCTCCATACCAGCTCTGGTGGATTCATCTTGTCTCCATGAAAAGCTTTCAAAATCCTAACGCATCCGTCTGACCTTCCTATAGGTCATTTGGGGATTTGAATAAAACATAGTTGCCAACAATGCAACATTGAATCAAAATTGGTTTTGAGATATCTCCCTTTGGGTGTATATTTTAGTGTCAGATGGAAGAAAAAATTCCGAAAAATTGAGAGACATGAAGTCCAACTTAAACCTGTCTCAAATTAGACGTCACGTTAGATTCGCAATAATTTGACTTTGACTGCTTCAAAATCAATATGAATTGTCAAAGGTGGGAACTTTTTCTGGCTCACTCCGTCAATACGCATTTCTTTTTTCCTCCTCTTACGATTGCGAATCATTTAAAAAGGTTTATGTCTTCCTTCTTCCTTCTCTAGTTCTTTTCCAAATTTTCAATTTCCTTCTAATTTTGAGGCTCTGGTACCCAGGGTAAATGGTGTGTTGAAATGGCTTGATTACTCAAAATCGCTTATATATCCAGACGTCAGCGCACATTTTCCACTTTGCTGATATGGTACGTCACGTCATAATACCAAAGCAGTAGCTCCTCTCACTTTGTGTGTGCATCTTGTTTTGTTTTGTTTTGTTTTGTTTTATTGTTTTACATCTTGTTTACCCTTCGCAAAACAATGGGGGGATACTTTCACAAGTCAAATTTCGTTATGCGTTTGTGTACGCGGACCCTTTTGCATACGGGAATTGACCATTCGTTTGCGTACCCTTGGTGAAACAATTGGGGGACACTTTCGCATAGTCAAATTTCGCTATGCGTTTGTGTACCCAAACACTTTTGCATAAGGGTACGCAAACGCATATTACACCGGCTCGAACCTGCAATACTTAAAACACTTCAAAATTCAAGTTGTTAGTGATATCGGCCATGAAAAAAGCCACAAGTATCCAGATGAACGTTTCCTCAATCCAAGACTCAAACGACCTTTCACTGTGAACCAGTAGTCCCTCATTTTGCAGGCCAATTAGCTTCCAAGAGCTTCAGCCCAGCAAAGAGAATTCCGACTGTCGTTGGTTGCCATGACAAAAATCTGTGCCTGGCCGTCTCAATCTTTTATGTGACAGTCCATTAAGTCGCATTTTGAGCAACTCAATTATAAAAGTTTAAAAAAGTTTGTGAAAAACGTTTTGTTGTTGTTGTTGGGATAACTGAGACTGTGACATGAGTCTAGTCTTGTCGTCTCTTGTCCCCTGCACTTTGTGTATTTATCCTAAAAGTTTACTATTAGAGCATTTATTGGCCTAGTACTTGAGATAATTGCCTGAAAGTAAACAGACGTCCAGATAACATGACACTAAGCTAAACTACGATCACTTTATGACATCTTGACAACTTCCACATCCAAAAATAGTGTGGTAGCTCAGATGTGTTTACTCAGGAAGGCTGTTTTATCCTCAAAGCAAAGAGCCTTGTTTCTGTACACATCAAATACGCTTGCTTACTAGTGTAGTGTGATCAGTCTCACCCTAGATGCCAGAAAGGCCACTGCTCCCTGGATATCAAGACACAATGATGTTGGCAAATACATCATTCAATAATGCACATATTCAAATAAATTCTTAAATTCACGCAACTGAAATCGGCCATTCCGTTCTGAAAATATGAGGAATTTTCACAAGAAAGCTCCGTCAAGAAACATTCTAAATACGCCTGAAGTCAAGACAAAATTTTCCGAATGTTTTGCCTTAGAGCAATGGGTTCTCCATGCTTATCTTATGCTACCTATCCCTTTGAGAGGATGAAAATGTGTTTCCTGGGGGCATGAAAACATTATTCCGAGAGATTTCAGCCTCCCAATGGCGTATCACGTGGTAAGACATGTTGAAGTCATTGCTGTAAGGCAGAAAAAGTAGAAAAATTTGGCCGTGAATTTAGGCCTGTTTTGAAGGTTTCTAGAAGGGGTTGTCTCGAGAAATCCCTCATAATTTCTTAACTGAGTAGCTGATTTCAGTAAAGAACATTGTCTGATTGTAGACTGCACTTGGACATGTCCCACACTGAATAACATATCTTACAATATTATCATCTTGATATCCCAGGGAGCAGTGGTCTTTCAACAGGGAATGTGTCTTCTCACCCGGAATGCTTTACGAGAAAGAAGAACCTCGATAAATTTCCAGAAAATCTAGCCACGAACATCTTGGTAAGAGTTTTGAGTAATGTTTTGGGAGAGCGATCATCAAGATATTGTTAGCGGGGATGGCTCAGTGGTAGCAGGCTTGACTACCAATCTGAAGGTTGGTGGCTCGAGTCCTCGCCCTCTCTCTGTAATTCCAGGCTAAAGTAATCACGAGGTGTGGTCACATCGAGAGGAAGGACCAACTCTGCTTCTACCTTCGGATGCTAGGTAGAAATGAATACAATATATGCCTTTGAAAATTTGTCAGCGAGCTAACGAAGAGACGCAAACCACGTTCAATGAAGCACTGCTGCTAGTGTAGTTCGTGGATTTGATTCCAGGAACAGAGATGACAAATAAGCATATTATACACTGTTATTTAGTCTGACTGACTGTTCTGGCTGCAATGTCAGAGGATTACATAACTGCGCCACAAAAACCTTTCTCATAATCAACTCAAGTTCAAACACGACCAATAATGCCTGATGAGATGAGGCCTCCAGAGTCGAGACAAAATTATAAAAATGCGAGTGTAATTATTACCCAGGGGGGGTACTCATTGACTTTAAATACGGGGGGGTCCATGCCAATATTTGGGGTCCGAATTTTATGTTCAATCAATATTTGGGGTCTGTGAATTACAACATGGACAAAAATTCAATATTTGGGGTCCACAAATCCGAAGAAAGGAAGAATCGTGCAATTTGGCCCTGAAGTTGCGAATCATGAAATAAATAATTTTGGTATTATTCAAAAACTGAGAAAGATCAAGAAGTTCAAATTGAAATCATTCAAAAACATTTCAGGGACCCGAGAAATAGATAACAATATTTGGGGTATCCAAAACGTCAGACTCAATATTTGGGGTCCCCAAAACATCAGGTTTAATATTTAGGGGTCAGCAAAGAAATACTGGCATGGACCCCCCCGTATTGAAAGTTAGGGAGTACCCCCCTGGGAATTATTAATTAAATAAATTTTCATATACTGGGTGACATATTCCCCATCTATTAAAGTTAGTTGACGGAGATAAGCAGCCTACTCAAGAGCTGAATATGCATGTCTAAAATTAGCGTATTGGATTTGATGATTTCGTCACGTGCATGCGTATTGTTTAGCTAGAGGAACAATAGCGTGTGTAGACGTTTCTTTGTCCTATATATGGGTTACCTCTACTTGGCTCCGTCAAATAACTTTAACTTTTTGTTGCTGGTAATAAAGATCTCCTATCAGGACGTAAAGATCTCAGTATTTATTGTGCTAGAACTGCAGATCGAGATGGATATAACATCTGACTAAAAATTCGACATTTCAGTATAATGCCAATGCTCAAAATGAGTTCAGGAGTTCAGGTTTTATTTGTCATCTCTTTCCCATGGGTAAAAAATCACCTAAATTCAACCTGGTGTCTCTTGTCCTGGCCACACTCATAGATCAAGGAATGTTTGATGTGAGCAACTTAATCAAATTTCAATGTCTTTTAAAAAAACTTCAAAATTTTTGGTCTTTGGTTATATGAAAAAGAAGGTTAGCTTAGACAGGGTGTTTCAGGGAAAACGCAACCAAAATTTATTTGAAATTTTTCAGGAAAAGATAATATTTGGATCAATTTGACGCATAACATTTGAAAGCTGAAAGCACAATCTATCTCCTTTCCAATAATATCCAGGTTGGGCATATCAATTAAATTGTAAGTATGACCTATTCTATTTTAGTTTCCAAAAAGGGTAGGAAATTTACATAGACGAAAACCCATCGTTGAGAGAGGTTATTTCATCATTCTTGATAAATGCATCTGAGCGGAATAAATTTGCCTTTTTCCTACCTTATGGTATCACCTCAAGGGCTTCTAGGCCGAACATGTTTTGACAACACCTGTTTGGTAATTTTTTAAGGTAAAAAAGCTGTTGATTTCGCTCTTACAGCATGCTGCATTTGAAGTCGGCCATCAGTACTAAGATATCAATTTATGATAAATAATTCCAGTAATGTATACAAACTGCAAATCATTAGAAAGCAAAACGATGGTACCGGGTGTCCCAAAATGATGTATCATTGTTTGATTGCTTATATTTCCTTAACCAATGAACCGATTTTCAAAAAATTTATTTCATCCAATTGCCGAAAGGCTAAATTATATTTGAGGATGTTGGTTGTGGCTTAGGCCGATGTCTTCACGTCGAAAAGAAGATCGACAAACCTGCTGAAATTCAAGAATTAGATGGCACGAAAAAGAAACGGCCTTCTTTCCCAGTGAACATTTTAGATGTGATGCAAAAGGCTGAACTTATATGTCGTTCAGAGAATATATGTCGTTTAGAGAATAACAATTCAGTTAATACTGAGTTCAGAGAATACGAATACGAGTTCAGCTTTTTGTATCACATCTAAAATGTTGACTGGAAAAATAGGCCGTTTCTTTCTCATGCCAACAAGGCTTGAATTTGAGCAGGTTTATCGGTCTCCTTTTCGACATGAAAACGCCATGGTAAGACTGCAACCAACATTTTGAAATACAGGTACTTTCAGACGGTATACATTACAGTTACAAAAATCTTCAGCATCTATTTAAGACTTTCAAGTGCAATGAGACTGTAAGTTTTATGAAACACCGTGTAACTCGAAACTTGACTCACCATTCAAATAAAAGTACCAGTATCCCCTCTTGCAATCTATCCATCAGTCATCAATGGTTTATCTACCAGCAATAATCCTTTGCATCTACATGGAAGAATGCATTTGCTAGCTCCATATACTTTATACCATCAACTTTGATCGGCCATCCTTACGTCACCAGAGGCTGGAACCTTTTCACAACCTGTCGCACCTTCATTTACAAGTGAGCTTCAACTGAGACATGTTATGTCAAATAGTGAAGCAAGATTATTTGAAATTTATTTCCATTTAGTAAACTAGATTTAATCTTGTAGATTTACCGATGTGATAACATTTGATAGACCAAAACACACGCAAGTAAATCCTCGCTTCTCATGATAAGACGGGTCTTAAACCTGTCAGACAATTGGACATTGTTTGTGCGGTACTTTTGCATTGTGTTCAACAAATGTTTCATACTTCTCTTAGCCGTCCTGCTTGATTTACGAACACATCGTAGAAACCTGATCGTCATGCCAATGTGCTAAGCTTTGAATGCTGTTCACATGTTATTAAACTGGAGATTTTGGCAATTCAAATAAATTCTCTTCTTTTCGATTTTGTAGTGTTGTCCCAGTGCTCTGTACTTTCTAACAAAGTTTTCTATCTTCTGTATCAAGCCTCAAAATACTGCTGAAATCCCTCGGTAAGTTGCTAAGAATTAAAAGCTGCTCAAAAGTTGCCCCTTTTTTCTATGTTGGCCTAAAGCTATGCTCATTTATAGTCAATTCTTTATGGTCAGGTCGGTTCCATTCGTCTTTTCTGATTAACGCAATGATGCTTTTTTACTCTTGTTATGTAGCAGGCTATATAGATTTTCAACTAAAGGCAGTCTGTCACGCATCTGATTGTGTGATAAGAATAATACAAAGAATAGGAGATTTGAATGGCTGCTGATCCTGATGACTTTCGACGACTGTATAAGGTAATGACGATCAGCCGTCCTTTATTCCAAATGCACAGATTCACAAAGATATCTGTTGTGTTAAGCTCTCACGTTGTTGTGGCCGATCAGACATACTGCCTTTAATACCCCATTCGTATTGATTTATAGTTAAAGGCACATTGTAGTGGCGCTGATTGGATGAAAAACAAAATACATTTTGCTGCACACTGAAATTCGTGAAGGCGATATCCATCTGACTCCCTTCATTCTCGAAACAAAGTACGATCAAACAGCATAAAGGCTTGGCAATTATTCAGAGGCCAGGTCTTTTGTTAGTGATTTCTACATCATAACTAGCCAATCACAGCCACGACAGTGTGCCTTTAACCAGCTGTATCTGTATCCAAACAATGTGTGAAATCTAATTTAAACTAAATAAACAAACTTCAGTTTTGTTAGATTTTGTTGGATTGACCAACTAGAATGTAACATTTGATAACCTGTTTTAGGTTAAGTTACCAGTGCGAATAGGAAAATCCCATACTGTAGTGTTCAATTGCATTCTAACACACGTTTTTTATGATGTTTGATAATTTCATTGGTTAGAATCCTAATAACCGTAACCAGATAAAGTATTTATTGTTCTGAAAACAGAAATATATGTCATTGAGATAAATGACTTGTATGCATAGTGGTTTTATGTGGCTTCAAAAAGGGCTGATTTTGTAACCATGGAATGGTATCGATTCAGTCACGCGCAATAGGCAATTGCATGGGCAATTGTTTCAATGAATAAATGCTAAAACATGATTTTTCAAAACAGTTTAATGTACCGTAGTATCACTTGAAAATTACCAAAATCAAAATTGCAAGTTGGAGTTCAACTTCCCCTGTCGTTCTTTGGGTTGGCGTAGTTATTGTGTTGTTGTTGTTGCGTAGAACATGCTTGCTGCTGCAAGATGGCCGCCAGTCCTAATTCTGGTCGCAAAACAGGCAGAAAGAATGAGGAAAATAATCATGTTTTAACATTTATTCACTAAAACAATTATCCATGTATCATATTGCGCGTAATTTACTTTATTGGCAAGCGAGTACAAAGGAGCATAGGTTTTTTAAATCTTCGAAAGAGTTAGTGTAATATATGGCCTATTTCTTTGAACTATTAATGGCTTCAAAGAAACTTTATCTACTTTGCTACAATTCTCTGATTGAAAATCTTCAAAAGTTTCAGAATTATTTTGTTTTTCTTCTATTTTAAGAATTCAAGAAAAATGTTCAAAAAAAACTTCAAACTATCGTAATTTCTAAACTGTTTGATGAAGCATGAAATTATCTTCAAGATGGATGTCTACAATATGGCATGAAGCAAAAGTCTGTAACTCGTCTGGTTTACATTTAGAAATTTGATGACATGCTTCACATCCTCAAATGATTAGAAATAAAGAATGCGCTGTGAAAACACAAAGAGAGAGAGAGAGAGAGAGAGAGAGAGAGGGGGGGGGGGGGCTCTCTAATCAAGGTGGCAGGAAGCAGGGGGCACGACGCTTGAAGGGCACTTTGTCGCAAGAAGGGGACTTCGACATGAGTCGGATTTAAACGGTAGAAATGTGATACATAGCTGAAAACTGTGCGAATCCTGATAGATGTCCGATTTCCTTCACAATGAAAAGAAACGAGAGAATCACACAGCAATTCATAACAAATCCATACACCCTTCTGTCGGCGTCAGTGGCACTGAAACAAAAGAAGTCACTTTTTGGTTTATTGCAAAGTTTTGGGAAGCACGTGCGCCAGCGCCATGTCTCTGTCTCTGATTAATAAAGGAGTCTAGAAATGTGCCACCCTTAAGAAGAAGAGTTAAGAAACCTCGATTATTAGATCAAAATCTTATATATCTTATTCTAAGATCCTTATGAGCTCGCAAAATTCCTTTTTTCATCTTGCCAAAAACCTTCTAACTGGACTAATCCTAATTCTTGAACTGTTCAGTCTTTAAGTTTATTTGCGATTAGAGCTCTGTTGAGCGCATGGAAAATTATAGTTTATTTGACTATATCATGACAAATGAAACGCAAAAGTAATTCAGGTTATACTAAATTAAACTGTTTGCAAAGATAAAGCTGACATCAAAGAACTTTTACCGCAAAGAGTAACAATGTTAATCTTTTATCTGCAACACAGTAACGTTTCTACCCTGGTTTCTAACCCCGGGGGGGGGGGGGCACTCCCATACTTGACCTGACGGGATGTGCCGCTCAACAGGGTGTCCTTTTACGGTAAAAATTATGCGACAGGGTGTCCTTTTCTAATGAAAATTATGCGACAGGGTATTATAATAGGTAAAACATTTATGCGACAGGGTATCACAAGCAAAAATTGCGTTCTACACTATATTTGAGATGAAAAATTTTTATGTGACAGGGTATCACAAGCGAAAATTGCGTTGTACACTATATTTGAGATGCAAAATTTTTATGTGACAGGGTATACTTTTGGCCTATTTTTTATGCGACAGGGTGCAGGGTGTGGAGAGGTTTTCCGCACACCCCCGTCACTTCCCTAGTCAAGTACCCCCCCCCCGGGTTTCTAACACAACTTTGCATTGGACAAACAACAAAGACAGATAGCCTGTTGCTTATCTCAGAATATTTCAGTATTCATTACACATCTTTGTTCTAGTTCAATCATTTTCCAAATTTTTCCTGGAGTTTTTTCTCGAGATAATTCCTTCAGGGAACCCTAAAAGCGTGCCAAAATCACGAGCAAAGTTTCCAAATAACTCTACCATACAGCAATGACTTGAACACGCTTTAGCATGTTCCATCCTCTTGGGAGGAGGAAAAAGACCCCCCCCCTTCCCAGTATGAAATACTTATTCAGGGGAATTCTATTCTCATAAGAGGATGAAATAAATGAATGCTTTTAGGTGTCATCACCTGGTTTTCGCAGCATACAGCGCCGAAATTTGAGGCACACAGACCTCTCCTTTCTGCACATAACCGTACAGCCGAATTCTAAACACTAAGAATTGGTTTTACCCTGATATTTCCATCAAAACAAGCTCAAAACAGCAATTCATTCGAACCTCTGGTCTTTCCATATTTGCTATCAACTTTTCACTTTCAAGGTAGATAGGTAGATAGGTAAATATCCTCATCCTCAATGAAAATGAAAAGTTTGAAAGACCCAAATAACAATCTCTTATAGAAATATTTGCATTGCTTGTTTTTAAAGGGGCTCCGTCGTCAAACAGTAAACAAATCCATAAACTCGCACGTGTCAGGGATTATCCATTGTTCATCCATTGTTCTCTGCAGTTTGTTTGGTGGCTTCACCCAAGCCACCAAAAACCAACCGTTAAAAATCCACTTATATCCGAGCAATTGCAGAAGATATGAATGTTTGGTTTGTTCCTTAGTGAAGTACAATGATTAATACCCAAACAGCAACTTTCATTTTGAAAAAAATACGAAAATCCTGTGTGATATCATTTAAAAAACTGCCAAAATCATCTTGCTTACATTTTGACGACGGAGCCCCTTTAATGAAATCAGAAAGCACAAGGAATTAGTCATTAAGATTGGATAATAACAGTTTGTTATTGGTGCTCCGCAGGGATCTGTTCTGGATCCACTTCTCTTTCATATGCTTATATTACCAGTGACGACGATTCAACTTTAACTGCTCGGCAATCGTTAGCCTTAATTAGCAACTTGTAATTTATTCTTTTTATCTTTCTTTCGATTTGTTTGCACGCCAACGTGTTAATAAATTCATTATGATTTTAAGTGCAATATTCTGCAATGAACAGTTTCTAGTTTTGTTATTCTGCACATCAGCAATGCCAGGGTGACGCAGACGCTTACGCTATGAAATTTGCTGATGTGACACAGATTCGTTACAGACTTAATAAAGCTGGCGTGCCTTCGGCGCATCCATTCAAAATATTTAACCTGCTGCCTGTTAGTTAACCTCAAATAAATAGTTAACCTGAACCGTTTGAGAATCTCTGACCAGAAATATGGTAGCCTTCATTTCTTCTTCTTTCAATTCATGAATGGATCTAATAGGATTTGTGCACAACAGCGAGAGGAAAAATATCGTAAATGACTATTATTGGGCTCTAATTCAAAGGAAGGCTTTATTCTTCCGAAGGGTATCGTCCTTGTAGTGCTGCACGGTGGCTCATATGCAGTGTCTTAAGTAACTGTTTTGGGGAAATAACTTAATCTAATATAAAAGACGGTACACAACAAGCTATCAACATCAAAATTGTGCAATGTGTTGCAAATTTCAAAATAAATTTTAGATTTTGATTAAATTCAAAAGTCAGCAAATATCGTATCAATCCAGCCAACTCTGCGTTTCATTCATGCTACAGAACGCTTCTAAACGAGCTATTGCTGCAACCTCTACATTAACATCTCCTTTTGTTTAAAGGACAAGTCCGGGGTTTCTACAATTAATGTCCAAAAGCAACCTTACCAACTGCCAAACATCATTTGTAGCTTTTTTCCGGGTTTTGATGTCTTTTTCCGTTGTAAATTCGTACGACATTTTTCATAAGTTAGGCCCAATGTCGTCGCCATTTTGAAAACGCGATAAAATGGCTAGCCTCGGTTTAGGAAGAAAACAGCCTCGTTCAGGAGGAAGGCGAAATGGGTGAAATTACGTCATGAATAATGACGTCTTTCGCTCATTTCACAAAAATAATTACACAATTTCGCAGAGAAAATACAGAGAAGGTTGGAAAAAGTACTACACACCATTCACAACATTGTGATCTTTAATTTTATGAACAATTATTCCAACCCCGGACTTGTCCTTTAACTGCAACAAGTGTATTTGTTATTGTTGTTTCCGTTTAGATTACCTTTAATTGCAGTTGTATCTAGTTGTAGTCGTAGTGGCCACAAAGTTGATATGTATTACCATGCTTTTTGCATTGGGTGTCGTAATTTTAGTTTCGTCATTTTAGTTATTTTGAGGATATATATGAAAAAATGTTGTACTTACGGGTACTTCAAGTGCTTTCTTATTTCTCTCGCATCCACGTCTAATACTTCAGCTGCTGTCAGTGATTTTGAATGAAACTGGTCTCTTGGTTGTGTGATATGCCAGGAAACTTGTTGACCATTGAGTCCTAACTTTTTCATCCTAAGACAAAATGAGATTAAGTGCTGTCACATTTGATAAATCTTAGGAGAAACACAAAGAGACTGACACTTTTGGATTTTTTTTGTCTTTACTGGCAGGATAATCTGAGCGCATTAATGTAAAGCTTGGTTTACCATGCACATCTTGGCTTATTTAACTTAGCTATTTGAAAAAGATAAAAGAAGATTTCTAGGCTTGCTTATTCCTTTAAAACCGGCGCCCAAAACTGTCTGTTCCCATGATTGGAAACTTGAACAATGTTGCATAAGTTTTGAAAACATAGCGTGTAGGACAAAAAGATACCTTTGTCTTTTAAAGGTAATGTGTCCATGTAAGTACAGCGGAATTGCGGGAGGCATGCCAATTTCACGTGATATTTCATGTGATCAGTTTGGTAAAGAAGCTCACTACGTGGCAAAGAATGATCCAAGCAGACTGATGTGATGACTTACTTGCGGTTGCACTTTCGGAGCTGAAATTTTAGTTTTACATGTGATCAGTTCAATTCTGCCAATCATTGCGCCCTCTTGGAGGCTCTTCGTCAGCATCGTGTCAGCATATTTTGACAAGAGTGTATACGCGGCTGTACTTACTTGTTGGCGTTAATTAGCTTATTAGCTCTATATAAATTTTTTATTTTCCAACGTAAAAGAAATTGTTAATGATAGTAATAATACATGGACACAGGTAGAGTGAACAAAGCAATCCCGGTTTGTGATGCCACTGCTTCCTGGATATTAAGGCAATATCCTTTGCAAGTGTACAATTTAATGCTGTTTATGCTCAAATCCATTTTAAAGTTAATGTGATTGAAATCAGCTACTCTGATCTGAAATTATGAGGGACTTTCTCAAACATACCTCTTATAGAGACCCTGAAAACAGGCTCAAGATCACGACTAAATTTTCTGCCTCACAACGATGACTTTTACATGCTTTAGCACTTGTGATCCATTTGGAAGGATGGAAGTGTCATCCCTCCCACGGGAGCATAGCAACAATATTCCGGGTAATTTCATCCACCCAAGAGAAAAATACATGCTGTAACGCGCTGAAGTAGTCATTGCTGTGTGTAGGGCAGAAATATTTGGGAAAACTTCGTCGTTATTTAGGGTTTTTTGATGGGACTTTCTTGAGGATTTCAGTCAGCTAAATTTTAAAATGGATTTGAACACGTGCACCATTAAATAACATATCTGCCATATTATCGTCTTCATATCTATGGAGTAGTGGCTTTCACAAAGGGATTGTTTACCCGCCCGGTACAGAGCAAAATGTATTGAGGAATTTAATGAGAAATACTCAAGAGACTCTTTGAAAGGTCTCCTAGTTGTCATAGTCAGATTGATTCAACTTTTAATATGTCAGTCCTAATCAACTAGATATCAACACTCTTCCAATGTAAATACTCTGACATAATTTCAGTAAAAGAGTTTTTGCAGTTGACCCGACGTTGAAACAACGGTGCTCTAACATTTGCGTTTCAAAGTTGATGAAGAAGTGATTTTCAACATTCTCAACAACCATTCATTAGAAGCTTGACAACTACTAGACTACGTGTTTTCAACGTTTCATCAAACAGGAGGTTCATGTCAGACCCAAGGCCTTTTTGGCATCTTTCTCATTTTGGGGCTAAATGTTTCTGGTCGGCAGCTATTTGAGCTCTTTATATGGGGGTATTCATGTCATAGGGGCTTTCTGAAAAAAATTTCAATATTCTGGGACTTGTATGGGTCTACGCTAATTTTTTCTAGGTTCACGTCTGTCAAGTATGACTTGTCCACTCCGTCGTGATCAATGTTTTTTTGCCCACTAGGTCATTTTGGTTCCAAGCTATTCCATCAATTTTTGCAAAATTGCATATCAATTCAGTTCTACAAATCAATGTTACTTTTATCTTTTGAAATATCACTGATTACTTTTCTTTCTCATTAATGCCTGCTTACACTGCCACGGAGGCTGTTTGCCGAAACTGGCTCACCAAATTTACTTACACGATATCGAGTTTTTGAATTACAGGGCCATCGTATTCGTTCTCCCATTTTCAAATTTTGCACTGCCCACTCTAGTGAGATTTGCATGAACTTATGAATACAAGTTCACGCTAGTTGCAATTATCGTTGAAGAATGCTGTGATCTGCACACGATCTTAAAGCAAACATCGAATTTGGTATCCAATTGAATTTTCATCGCAATTTACTTTGTTTGGATTGCTGGAGTCTTCAATAAATACTTTCTGGTTTTATGTAAATGGAGTGGAAAATGCAATAAAAATCCGATGAATCAAACTATTTTTAGAAAGATTCGTTATGAATGAATGAACGTTGACTTTTAGGGTGGCGCAAAGTATAAAACCTAAAAGAATTTTCAGGCAATGCTTCATGCTCAAAATTACTTTAACTAGTTTGCAAGTAGACTTTTCTTTGTCCTGTGGAAGCATGGAGGAGTTGCTCACTACAAGAAAAAGCAACTGCTCCGTTCAGACAAATTCGAAACAATATAAAGACTTTCCAATATTGTTAAATTAGTTTTGTCTTTGATACAAACGCATTTGAAAGATTTTTATGATCGGGAATTTTATCAAATTTTGATGATTTTTCTAAAGTGTTTACTTGTTTGGGTCCCCGGTGTATACAGTAAATTTTCTTGGTACCTTTTTGTGTAGTTAAGACCATGTTTACACTGTAACAGTACAACTATGGATCCGTAACAAAAATGTAACAGATCAGCTTCTCGTTTCCAATGCTCTTGCCAATCAGTAACACATTTGTTCCTCCCATCCATGACCCATCCACAGGGTGTCCCAAAAAATTGTGCCCCTTTTGCCTGAAGATTGCGACCAAACAGCAAAATGATGTTGCTCTTCAGATGTTCAATTAAAGTTTGCTACCATTCCCATAAAATCCATTGAAAAATGATGGAGCTATGACCTTCAGGAGACCAAATTTGCTCGATGACTGAAACCAGTGGTCGGCCATTTTGTCTTACAATTTTGCACCGAAAAATAGCTTCATGGATGGAAAATGAAACAGCTGCAAATAATCTCATAGCTCTCGTGAAAGTTCCGATAATCCTTAGAGAGTTCCACTATTTCTGACCTCACAGAAATTATTTCTTACCTCACGTGAAGCTACTTATCACTGCAAAATAATAAAACAAAATGGCCGACCCCTGGTTTCAGTCATCAGGCAAATTTGGTTTTCTGAAGGTCATCGCTCCATCATTTTTCAACGGATGTTTACGGGGATGGCAGCAAACTTTATTTGAACATCTGAAGAGCAACATCATATGAAAGTTTGGCGAGAATCTTTTGCCTCTTTGTTGCAATCTTTAGGCAAACGGGGCACAATTTTTGAGACACCCAGTCTAGAAAAATTTACTCTGGAGAGTGTAAATGTTCTTGAACTGTAATAACTTTGTAACGGACCAAAACTGTATTGGTACGATGTAAGCGGGGTCTTAAGCGGTATTTCTTTTGCGCAACTTAAAGTGCACCTAAACCCAAAATGTTTTATTCTTGATTATGATAGAGGGCGTTGAGCTGAGTGGAAAACCGAAAACCGAATTGAATTCCGATGCGTGGTTCCGGAGTTATGCCCCACTAAAGTCACGTTTTTGGACAATTTTTTGTGGACACTGCCGGGCAATTTTGACCAGTCTGGAGTCTGGGGCGATAGCGGATGTGACGTCGACTAAGGTATACACAGTGTAGCCTAAGTGATTTCGCAGTCAATTTTAATGCCAGTGGTGGCTGCAGAAGGGAGGAAGGCAAGAAACAACGCAAATATGGTAAACAGATACGTAGCTGCTAATTGTGGAAATATTTCAGATTTAAAGAATGGTATAACATTGCATGCTATTCCGTTTCATGGCAAAGAAAATCCAACTGCAAAGGAGAGACTACGCTAATGGATACCATTCGTGAAACAAAAACGTGCCAAATGGGAAGCTTCGACAGCATCTTGCTTGTGCTCAAAACACTTTAAACCCGAGGATTACTTGAGATGATTTAACTGGTCTGAGTTTCTGGTCAGTTTGAAACTCATTTCGGTCTGCTCTCGAAGCCCTTGGAACGCTTACACGACGCAGGCGAAATGAAACTCAGGTTGGCCTGAAACTCTGTTTCTGAGGTCGGTCAGATTTTTTAGGTCGATCTGAATTTTCATGTGAGCAGAACGCATTGTTTGTATTCACAAAAATTTTGACAAGGCAGAAGATAAAATGATAACAAATAGTGAAAACTGATACTAAGAAATAAAAATGATATGAGCAAAAAAAACACCAAGGGAGGGTAATGCTAGTAATGCCAAGATTCCCGTTGCTCAGAGTTCCTCCGAGGCGCAAGGAAGGTCCGAGGCGTATATTTTAGAGTCTTAGTTTAGTTGATGGAATGTGGTTCTTAAAAGCATACTGAAATGACTAGAAACTCATAACTAACCTTACCTAATAACACTCCGAACTCTGTTTAGAAGGAACATAAAAAATGTCAAGTGAAATAATAAGATTCACCAAGGGGCGCCACTAAGAACGGGCCTAATTTTTACTGATCTTGTTTACGATTAAGTACCTGCACAGATGTTATGCTTCCGAATCCTAACCTTCCGCTTCATCCTCCATAAAAACACTTTCTTCAGGCGATAGGACAGCACATAATTTCTATTAAAATCTTTATTGGTATTTTCAAACACTTTTCTCCTTGGGAACACTCTCTAAAAACCCCTTTGAAAGAACTTCCATGATAAAATTGACCTGCTGACACTAAAATCACAATAACTCCACATTTTAGTACGAACACCCTATTAACATTTGACACCATTGGAAAGTGGATTCTTTACGCTTTTCATCGATCATAATTGTTCCATTCAAAAGGTCAATGCTACCCAGGAGAATTACGTCTTCTCTGCTGGACGAAAAATGTCGCTCGCCAATGAGGAAAGGACACCTTGTGCGGTCGAGAGCTGAAGTTGGCGTCATACCAATTCCAACAATCCATGCCGAGAAACCCACAACAGACGACTGTGAGGAGGTCTGACTCAAACAAACTCTTTTTTGGTGCATTTTATTGGAACTTTGACTTCGTCTAAGCTTCGATATGAACGCCTCATAACAACTGGTTTATGACAGCGATCAATTCATTCGATCATTTGTCATCCTGAGTAGTCGTCACTAGTTTCCAGGTCGCAGGTGCCCGGTAGTGTCCACAGTCCAAGCTGGACAAAATGCATTATAAAACGAGTTTGGAAAATGATTTTGGAAAAATTTTTTTGGTAGAATAGCATTTTTTGATGAGTTCTATCGGAAAATGAAATAAAAAGTTTTGGGTTTATGTGCACTTTAATAGTGACTGCTTAAATTTAGATAATCAAAAAAGCTTAAATGACTTGGTGATATCTTGGTTTTTCCTGCTCATGTATTGGATTAAGCATGAACACCTGTTGCGTGAATTAAATCACCGTGGTTTCCAACAACGCAAGTCAAAAATCGCAAATGATGGATGTGGTATCGCAGCAAAATCACTAACTCTTATTCTACGTCAATTATACATCTATTCACTGCTATGGATTTACCATATTTATGGTAAATAAGATAAGAGGGATTTGTGTTCTGTGCAAAGAGAGTTTGACGAAGAAGCAGAGAGTTTGAACGTGCGTAAGAGGTAAGTGCTTTCTTCTGCATCAATTAAACATCTATTTACTGCTATGGATTTACTACATTTGTGATAAATAAGAGTGATTTGTATTGTGCATAGTGTTAGCTTGATGAAGACTCAGAGAGGTAAGTAAGGTCATTAATCATCTATAATTACAGCTATGGATTTATCATTTCTTTTAAAGTACTATAAGTAAGAGGGATTTGTATTGTGCGATTATTTGATTTGTATTATCGATAATTACAGCTATGGATTTTACTATATCTTTCATAAGTATTATAAGTAAGAGGGATTTGTATTGTGCGATTGTGTGATTTGTATCATTGATAATTACAGTTATGGATTTTCCTATATCTGTCATAAGTAAGAGGGATTTGTATTGTGTATAGAGCTGGCGTGATGAAGGCTGAGTGAGGTAAGTATTAAGTCCTATTCTACGTCATTAATAATCAATATTTACAGTTATGGATTTGCTATATTATGATAAATAAGAGGGATTTGAATTGCGTATAGTGTTAGCTTGATGAAGACGCAGAGAGAAGGAAGATGCAAGTGACAAGTATGTCTTCTGCGTCATTTAGACATCTATTTACAGTTACAGTTTTACTTCGATTACGATGAATAAGAGGAGAGGTTGATAAAGATGCAGTGAGTTTGATAAGAAAAGTGATAGGTAAGTAATAAGTCCTTTCTTTTACATTAATGAAACAACTACTTGCAGTTCAAGATTTTACTGTATCTGTGTTCAGTCTGAGAACAAGGGCAGATTTTGTAATAGAATAGCAACAGTTGTGTTTGATTGGCCCCTCAATTCAAAACGATTTGCGACTGCAGGCAAAGGAGATTCTCTCAACCATAAATTCAAAACTAAAAAAACCGAAAAAGTTGTTCAGAGACCCAAGTAGCTAGCGCACTCGTAGTGCATTCCAGAAATTATTCTCAAGAGCAAACATGAGCATAGATCTAAAGAAGAAGGATATATCTACACATCTACCTCGGGCATTTCATATCTTTGGCTTAGAAACCGATTGGGAGGCGATTCAATTCTCTTATTCTTTTGGGTACAATAAAAACACTTACTGCTCAGCTTCTGCACCAAATAAATAAAATGCCCGCGGTAGATGCGTAGATATATCTTTCTTCTTTCGATATATGCTCTTGTTTGTCCTTAAAAACAGTTTCTGGAATGCACAACGAGTGAGCTAGCTACCTGGGTTTCAGAGAAACTTTTGCGGCTTTTCTTCTTTTGAATTACTGGTTGAGAGAATTTCCTTTGTCCGTGATCGCTAATTGCTTTGAATTGCGGTGTCAACCAAAACCGACTCGTGCTAGTGCCTTACCAAATCTGTCCTTGTCCAGTCTGAGGCATTCATATTGTGCATAGAGATTCTTTCTCATTGGAAGTCTACATTGAAAGTGGATCTGCACTTAAGGTTGCTTCCTACTGAAAATTTCTAATTCGTGAGCCAGCAATACAGTGACCAACTATGAAGTACAGATAAGTTCAAAACACACATAAATATAGGTTAAGGTAGCTCGCTACTGACACACACTTTGTGTTCTACGCTTTGCGTCCTATTGCTCATGATAACAAACACACACAAATGTTGAATGAAACAGCAGGTTTGGATTCACCTGGATTCACCATGGCTGAAATGAAGATTCCAGTGAAAAATACAATCTCCCTAAAATTTTCCAGAATTTTTGAAAAAGAAGGTTCAAAAGGCTTCCAAACCTACCAGATCTACAGTTTGAGAATTTCTGGAATTTCGGAGTCAATGGAACATAACTTTTGAGTCTATCATGCTGAACGTTTTCAGAATATACCACTTCAATTTATTGCCTCGTTTGGAAAATATTCAAAATTCTTTGATACGAAATTTTAGAGGCCGAATTGGGATTTAGCACTCAAACTTTAGTCTAACCGCAAGTTTTTATGTTGCTGTCGGTAGTAATTTTGATTCTATGGCGATGCAAAGTTTGAAACCCTGTAAAGGATTTGACGGTGAAAATGACTCAGGGTGTAAAGTTTCACCCTGAACGATTTTTCACGGTCAAATCCCTTATAAGTTTTTAAACGTTATATTGTCATAAAAATCAACATCACAATCGCCAGCAGTTCAAAAACACGAAACTAGACTAAAGTTTGGGTGCTAAATCCGAATCTGGGCTTGAAAGTTTGACATGAACAATAGAAAGAAATTGTGATACATCTCCAGAACGAGGCTGGTATATTGAAATGGTGTATTGGTACCAATCAAACACACCCAGATGATCGAAACTTACCTTTTTCTCGATCAGCTACCCCAAGCTGTGACCAAAACTCTCTTTTCTTTTCCTGAACGTGAATTCCCTCCATATATATATATTTGTAACCAATCTAACAAGCGGAAACAAGATTAAGATAAACCTTGGGCAGTAACGAGATAACAGACAAAAAATTATTGCAAATGAGATAATCGTTGTTATCTATAGGACTGAAGAAAATGTGGACATAATTTAATAATATGACTGAATGAAGTGATTTGTCAGTGTAACCTTGAGAAATATGTAATCCGTAAAAAGATTGAGTTAGCATGGACATAGGAAAGGATTATGGGGTATAACAGTAAGGCGAATCGATCTCAACGAGATCCCAACAAGATTCTTATTTTCTAAGCTTGTAATAAAGATCAAGGTTCATCCTGCAATCTTGTTTAACTTACCAAATTTAGCAGTATCTTTGTATCACGAAGAAAGAAAATTAATTTGCAACAGTTGTTTATGTATCATATGCAAAGTGTAGACCACACGGCAAGTCTTCGATGGTCGTTGCAAAGTTCCAGTGGATTCTGAGTCCCCTATTTTTGTGAAATGGTAAGGTGCGAGTTGCAAGTTACACCTACATTATGAGTTGCACATATTGTGTTTTTTATTTGCGAGTTGTTTTTTATTTGCGAGTTGGAAAACTGCATACTTTTGCCTGTGCTCTCTTTGCATCTCACTGTCACTTGTCCATTGAAGAATGAGGACTTCATTTTGAGCCTGAAAACGAGGAATCATGGCAAGTTAGTCACTTCTAAAAATGTAAAGCGACAAGCTTTTCATTTCCTTGCTTCCATTTAATCTGCCGATTATTGTAAGCGGCTAGCTAACATGGTGCACATGTATAGATTAATGTGACAAATTGAAATAAGTTGACAGACAGGTGTCAAGGTCGGACATAAGAAATTTTGGTCTGTCAGATCAGTAAGAATTACGACCACAACATGAATTCCTTTATAATCTTGCTATGTTTGGGAGACGAGATACGGTTTGTCCGAGGACAAGTATGTGTCCCCCATATTCAATAATGTGAGACAGTTGAGTAAATGAGTAAAGATGAGATTTCATAGGTTTTATCCATCATATTTACCCATATTTATATCATATTTATAGGTTTTACCATGAGTGGTAGGAGACTGCTGTGTTAGCCTAAACACTGCAATCGCCAAGAAACGTATTCAATTAGACTTACTCTTTGGTATTTATTGCGTTCGGCCTAACATTCTGATCTCTTGCGGGTGCCAGCATATTGCATTGATCCTACGCATGCGTATTTAGTGCTCAGATTGAATTGGGGGATTCCCCGTCCTTCCTCGTTTTCGCGTTAGCGTTGGAGAGGTCCCAGTAACTCATTCCGAGGCACGCAATCAACACTTAATACGCATGCGTAGGATCAATGCAATATGCTGGCACCCACAAGAGATCAGAATGTTAGGCCGAACGCAATAAATACGAAAGAGTAAGTATAATTGAATACGTTTCTTGGCGATTGCAGTGTTTAGGCTAACACAGCAGTCTCCTACCACTCATGGTTTTACCCATCATATTTAGTAATTCGACGCGTTCCCAGAGAAATCAAAGCTATGCGAAATAATGGCGTGCTTAGCGCGCTTGGGTTTTTCTTTGTTCCATTCATCTCATAGGTCCACAAAAAGAATCTGGACAGTCCTTGCTAGAGAATGTTTCTACCTCCTGATATTTCCACACAGAATTCACTGATATCTATAAGTGATATATTAACTTGTAAATATTTCTAAATATTGAATTGTAAAGCACTCTAGTTTTTTGTTTCTATTTCATTTTAAGCATTAGTTTATTTATATACTTGTTTATTCATTTTACACTGTCCCCAATTATCAATCATGCTAAATGTACTGATACATTAATAAAGTTTATGATGATGATGTTGATGTTGATGTTGATGTTGATGATGATGTTGATGATGATGATGATGATGATGATGATGATGATGATGATGATGATGATGATGATGATGATGATGATGATGATGATGATGATGATGATGATGATGATGATGATGATGATGATGATGATGATGATGATGATGATGATGATGATGATGATGATGATGATGATGATGATGATGATGATGATGATGATGATGATGATGATGATGATGATGATGATGATGATGATGATGATGATGATGATGATGATGATGATGAAGATGATGATGATGATGATGATGATGATGATGGTGATGATGATGATCCCATCGTACTGAACTTTAGATACGGCAAAGAACAATTGTTTGCACACCTTTGCCCAAAAATGATTCAGACATCAAGCAAATATTCAGACATTCCTGCATATTTGCTTGAATTTACCTCATGATAGTGACAAGAGAATTTATATAACACATACTAAAGCCTAATTAAGCAGAACTATTAGGGTATTTTGACTTTGGGTTTAGGCCATTTTTGAAGGCTTCTTGGGAAGCTTTTCTAGAGAAAACACATAACATAGTGGGAACTTTCAGTCATGTAAATCCCAAAATCTAATTCAACGTGCCCTCTATCAAATAAGATCTCTGCTTATCTCATTGCTTTGATATCGAAGGAACTGTGGCTATTCAAATATGGATTTGTTTTTATGACTCAAAATTGGAATGAAATTTTAATATTCTGGTAGCGAGATAACGAGAGGCGTTGGCATTTCGAAAAGATACGTTGTTGAAAAATGAGGTGCAGATGGAATTGAAAACTTCTAGATTTCTTTCATTCAAATTTTGCAAATCAAATTCTTATATTTCATTCTATCAGTGGTGAAAAATTCATCTAGATTGCGTTATGGTTGAACACAAATATAGATTTAACTTCATGAGCAAATAATTTGTGCAAAGAGGCGCCCAACACATTGAACTGATAAGATAAAAAGCTTGAACAGTCTAATTTTTAGAAAATTAAAGATAAAAATAATTTTTCAAACAGAGCTATCTTTGAAAACATTATTTCGATTGAAAATTCAAAATCAAATGATACGAACGCAAATTTTTTCAAATTTAAGACGCCGAAATCTGATAAAATTTTGCGTAGTTTTTTTGTTTGTTTACATCTAATCTTGCGTTTAAAAAGATGGAAAACACGAGGCTTACTATCTTCACAAAATCAACGCTGTGGCTAAAATTTCTGCTGTAGATTTACTTATTGAATTACAGGAGTTGTCAAAACTGCTTGAACTTTACTGAGGCAGACACCACAGTCTTAGATAGAAGTGCAAACATCAACTTTTGCGATTATCACCAATGCAAACTAAGTAGAAGGTAATAATTCTCGTTGCTTCTTTGAGGATATGTTCATTTATGTGGTGTAACTGGACTTTTAAAGGTTTATCATTAAAAATCGAAAGGTTTATGACGTCATGCATTAAAAGCCAGAAATTTTCGGACGAATAAATCCTTATTAGCAAAATATTTTCAGACAAAACATCTTCGGGCATTTTTACGGATTTCTGGATGCTTTTACACAAAATATTGACGATTAGAAACGATATTTTTACCTAGACTGAATGCACATTCGTAGTTATTGCTATTGATAGACTGATGGACGCCACAATTACTCACTCACTGGAGCAACAACAGCAACATTAATTCACTTCAATAAGATGAGCGTAAGATGACGGTCCTTGTGTAGCGAGGCTAATGTTTACGGTCTATTTTTGCTTATTTCTTATCAAAAATGTCATAGCAGAAAAGAAAGTGATTGAACAATAACAGTTAATAGTAAAACCACAGTGGTGGCTAGGATGAACAGGACAAGGACGCACAAGAAATGCATAGTGTGGAGAACAGTCCTGCAAAAGTCATGCGTTTCCAAACTATTGATCGTAATCTTAAATGGGCTCCGTCGTCAAAATGTATACAAAACTATCATTTCTGCAGTTTTTTGAAAGGTGATATCCACAAGGAATTTCGTATTTTTTTCAAAATGAAAGTTGCTGCTTGGGCATTAATCATTGTACTTCACTAAGGATTAAACCAAACATTCATATCTTCTACGATTGCTCGGATATAAGTGGATTTTTAACGGTCACTTTTTTGTGGCTTGGGAGAAGCCACCAAACACACTGCAGAGAGCAATAGATGAACAATGGATAATCGGCCACACGTGCGAGTTTACGGATTTGTTTTCTGTTTGACGACGGAGCCCCTTTAACCTTGACGATATTCCTGAACGCCATTAGCAAGTACTCTCTGACAGGTGCACCGAAAAGGCAGGCATATCACACACTTGTATTCAAGGCTACCGCGCAGCTAACTAAGTTTTGAAAGGGAAAGACAAGAAAGGAAAAAAAATCGTCAATAGAAAAATGATTATGACAAGGAACGAATGAGAAAATTTCATTTTGAGGAATGTATTTTTGTTGGTAAACTTACGATTTGCTGGACAAAAGAACAAGGACAGATTTTGAAAGACAATAGCATAAACTGCTTTTGATTGACACCGCAATTCAAAGCGATTAGCAATTGCAGACAAAGGAAATTCTCTCAACTCTCAACCAGCAATTCAAATCAAACAAAGCCGTGAAAGTTTCTCTGAAACTTAGGTAGCTAGCTCACTCGTTGTGCATTCCAGAAATTGTTTTTAAGAGAAAACATGAGCATAGATGGAAAGAAGAAGTCCTGCATGGCAGGACGAAATATTGGCAAGAATTAAATTAATCGTATTTGCTGTTGTTTTTTGTCGTGTTGCGGTGTTTCTGCCTTTAAATTTATTCATTTTTTCGTCATCGCAAGCATCTTCGGATCCGGCAATCGACGTTGGTATCGTGGCCTTTACTTTTTCAAATCATTATATCTAAACATCTACCATGGGCATTTAATTTGGTTGGTTCAAAAGCCGTTGGTCAATCGTGGAAACCTTTACTTCTTTGCCATAATCATTATATCTAAACATCTACCATGGGCATTTAATTTGGTTGGTTCAAAAGCCGATTGGGAGCTAATTCAATTCTCTTATTTTTTGGGTGAAATTGAAACGCTTACTGCTCAGCTTCTGAACCAAAGAAATAAAATGCCGGTGGTAGATGTGTAGATATATCCTTCTTCTTTTGACAGAAGCTCGTGTTTGCTTTTGAAAACAATTTCTGGAATGAGCAATGAGTGCACTAGCTACCTGGGTTTCAGAGACATTTTTGCGGCTTCGTTTGTTTTGAATTACTGGTTGAGGGAAATTCCTTGTCTTCGATCGCTAATCGCTTTGAATTCAGGTGTCAACAAAAACAACTTATGTTATTGTGTTACAAAATCTGCCCTTGTTCGTTTCAGATAATGAATACTCTGGTTCAAAATTGTTTGTAATAAACTCTATCATAGCAGAGATTCTGACTCTTGATATTTGCCAAAGAATCTCAATGACTATAGCATACTGTTACAAGAGATAGAAACTAACATTATCAAATGGCGTGTGCAATGGTAGACAGGCTTCTTTGTAAAGGGAACAAAGAAAGCACTCAGACACAGCATTGTTTCTTTGAAATAAATCTCTAGGCAGAACAGTCAAACAGTCAAACAGTTGTTTCAGCTTTTAACCTTACACAAACCCAAAAGGAACACACGCCTTCTCAGGTAGCTCATCTATGTTAGGAAATGGGTGGGTTAGATCTTCAAATTTCCTTTTAAAAGTTAACAAGATAGCTGGTCTATTCGATAAACAACTCTGTCGAAATAAAGTTTTTGACTGTTGAAAGTAAAGAAATGGAAAATTTTAACAATACTGTCCACGCAAAAAGCTGTTAAAATGGCGAGCTTATTGTGGCACAGTCGCTTTCTTTCACTGTGCAATACTTGGATTATTGTGTTGTTTCTATCGTGCTGTGTTGTATTTGAAAACACTAGATTACGAATTGTTAAGCCTATACAAAATTACTCTATATTCAAGACTGGCAAACTATCAGATATAATTTTTGTTGCAAACTAACCGAAGTAAACTAGGTTCAAGACCTTTGATTCTTGTCACAGATTCAACGCAAGTCTGAAGACTGGAGTTGACGGCATCTTATAAGGATTCTTTGCTGGCTGGAAAATAATGAAAAGGACACCACATTGCTATAGCAATGTTTCGATGCACAATTAAATGCTGAGTCCAAAAACGTCGATATTTAGCTTTAATCCAACAGATTTCAATAGATGTGAGAATTTGGTAGAGAATCACTACTACAGAAAACATCTATTCCATTATGGCTGAGAATATTCATAGAGAACCATTGATTGATTTGTTAATAAAGATCCTTTATCGGTATATTTACAAACGATAATTTTCATCCTTCCGTGCTTTCTCAATAATAAACACAAGCTAGGCTTTCCTTCTTAAACTGTTTAAGTTCTAGTTCAACTTGTCTATCATTTCTTAGTAGCGCATTTCGGCAAGCACAGATACAATTTAACTCACTCAATTGATGATGATATTTGCATTTGCGTTTCATGGAGCCGACGCATGGAATAAACTCGACTCGGAATTGAAATGAAATTAGCCCCTTCGATTCAGTCATTCAAAACGAAACTAAAAGCCTCGAATTGAGAATGTTCCAGGAAAGCTTATCTGCATCGATAGTATTATTTTTCTTTTTTCTATAAGAAATTACTGTAATTAGGCTTATATCTTGAAATGTTTAGGTTGATTAGCTTTTTTTCTTTTTTTTTGCTGGAACATTTGGAAAGCAGTTGCCCAGTTTAACTGAATTGTGTCCCATGGTAAATATGTTTAAAATGAAAATGAAATGAAATGGGTTTAAGGCCGCTACATCCTACAATTATGACGAAAAAGTGTTCTTTCTGTTTTAGCAACCGCTTCTATTCAAAAAGGGCCCCTGAAGAGTCGTGCCTCCAAAAGTTAAGATTCTTCCTACTCCTCTGACCCAAAAAGAGAGAAGCAACAAGGAAACTCTACTGTTAAATACAACAAACATTCCTGAACTTCCCAAATTCAACAGTAATGCTGATATCGAATGCAACCGTTATCTCTCCTCCTGTTGACTCAGAGAAATATTCAAAGTGGCTTCCAGGAGAGGATTCAGAATCGATTTCATTGCAAAATACTTGTTCCTGGATAAGTAGCCATGCTTACATGTCAACACTGTGACACCACATAAACCTACCAGACTTTCCTCTTGGCCTCCTTTGTAAAATACTATCTTGTAACAGTATCCTGTTCATAATTTTCATCTTTTTAGCATAGATATTTAATCATATTTGTGGGCATAAACAAGCGTATCATAACTCCGTGTAAATGAAATAACTGAGAAAGAAACTCCGATAACAACTTTAATAATTCTAGGCCGGCGGTCTAATTGCAATTTCATCCAACTGGATGACCACAAGAATGGCAGATTAAGCGACTAAACCATCAATCATTCTTCAATCCTATCCGGACATTGGTGGAAATAGTTTTGAGATTAAATCCAAGTTTCACAAACAGCGCCGCCGAGTGTTATAAGCTCCAGCAAAGACAATCTGCAGGTTTATCTTGTACTTACAACGTTATTGATCACTGCTTAACACTGTGTAACGTTGTGCACGACTCAAAGACTGTTTTTACTTTCTTAGATCAAAATGCAAGACAAAGTGTAATGGCACTGAAGTTCTGTTCTGGACATGGCAGTGCAAAGTTTTTTGTAGCAATTAAGGTAAGTGTATTTGGAGTAATTCATAGTCTCGACCAACAACCTTCTTCTTAGTGAATAAAGTAAGCTATATGGCAGCTGCCTAGAAATAGGGCAAAGAAAAACATAAACACTTGCTTTCTTTGGTTTGGCTTTCTTTTGGCACACATCGGAGTTTCAAATACAATATGCTATTTTGACGAAACCTATGAGATCTCATCTTTTAACTCGGGTTATTCACTTTAAAGTGAATAATCTCAGTTAAAAGATGAGATTTTATTGGTCTGTAAATGATCTATTGCATTTGATAATTCGCAGGGTGGCCAAAGAAAGCAGAACCAAAAGAAACAATGGCAAGTGTTCTAGGCTTCCCCTTTGTCCCGTTCATAAACTGCACCATATAGCAGCTCAGGTAATGGACTTTGAAGTGAACAACCAGAGGAGATTTCATAGGTCTGTGAACGGGGCATGTAAAAGTTCTAGTCTGTAAATGATCTATTGCATTTGATATTCCGAAGGGTGGCCAAAGAAAGCATAACCAAAAGAAACAATTGCATATTTTCTGGGTTTCTTTTGCCCTCTTTGATCTTTTTATAGGCTGCACAATGTAGCACAGTTCAATTATTTTAAGTGAATAACCTGAGTTAAAAGCTGAGATCTTACGGTCTTTAACCAACAAAAATGCAAGAAACAATAGTGTGTGTAAGTTTTCCTTTATAGACTACACCATGAGGTCACTGACAGGCCAAGTTGTGAGCCTCAAGGAATCCTCCAAAAAGCGCTCCAGATCGCATGCGCAGTGACGATATACATCAATGACGTAATAAGCAAATTAGCATGACCGTTGAGAACAAGAGAAGAATCAAAGCAGCGATGCACATGACAACGTGAGCCCCAACGTTGATTCGCTCATGACAAAGCTGAAACACAATAAGTTAGAACAATAGGGTCAGCAGAGTTAAAAGCTTCACATTGGTCTCTATAAGTGATCTATTGTATTTGATGATCCAACGCTTGCACACTTACACCAAAGGAAATATAGCCAAGTAGAAAAATTGGCCTGTGTAGGTTTTTGTTTGTCCTGTTCATAGACTGCACCCAGGAGCAGGCATGTCACACTGGGAACCATGGTCGCACCTTTGTCCGAAAACAGGTAGTTCACAAAAGAATTCTGCACCACTTTTGTTCCAAAAACTGCTTATCCCCTTTAAAGGGGCTCCGTCGTCGTCAAACAGTAAACAAATCCGTAAACTCGCACGTGTCGCCGATTATCCATTGTTCATCCATTGTTCTCAGCAGTTTGTTTGGTGGCTTCACCCAAGCCACCAAAAAGTGACCGTTATAAATCCACTTATATCCGAAGAATCGTAGACGACATGAATGTTTGGTTTGTTCCTAAGTGAAGTACAATGATTAATGCCCAAACAGCAACTTTCATTTTGAAAAAAATACGAAAATCCTGTGTGATATCACCTTTCAAAAAACTGCAAAAATCATCGTTTTGTTAAAATTTTGACGACGGAGCCCCTTTAAAATCGCTCAAACCGCTTATCCCCTTTAACAGCTCTCAGAATTGATTTTGATGAATGTTTTAGGGCTCGTGATCTCAACTCAGACGTTAATTAATGTTAATGTACATTTGATATGTGAAAAGGCCTATCCATTACTATATCACACTAAAGTTTAAGTAAGGGTTGACTTGAAACTTGATATCTGTATAATGAATTACAAATCGTTCAGCTACTAATGGCTTTACTTAACTGTTAATCTCACCTGCAAACCAGATAGTCACATTTACGTCAATGGTTCGGTTTTAAGTTACAGTCATTGTTTGTTGATGACCTGCCAAGCCAACTTTCTAGCTCACTATCTAAGGGTTGTTTATATGAGGCGAGCCAGCCCGCCTGACCGGGCCGGCTCAGGTAGGCGAGATGATTTTAGTTTACGTTTATATGAGTGAAAATTACCCCGGCCAGACGGACTGGACTCGTAACGATGCATCTTGTGATGTATCATGGGATTTTGAAAGGTAATGGCTTGACAAAAACTTTGACAAGTAAACAATGAATTTACGCCTACGCAAATCAATTATCTTCACCTCGGTCAACCGGGCCAGCCCACCTGATACTGTTTATACGATCCAGCCTCGCCGGGATCCCACCTACCCAATTCACAGATTACGGCTGACCAGGCTGGCCCGCTGCTTATACAAACACAACTTTATTGAAAACATAAGATCCTTTTGGATGATTACAAAGTCCGTCCTGTGCTAAGCAAGCATAAAATCTGAATATTGATTTCTTCAGTACCCCAAATGATCGTTGATGCTGTTTTTAGCTACAGTCAGCGAGATGAGTGTTGCTGCTAAAGTCGCCTTGAATAGAAAATCAAGCGCCTTGTATAAGGACAAGAATCGCCTGAAAAGCAATGTTTTGATCTTTATGTTAAACGAGGATGATAAGCAAAAAATCAAAAGTCATTACCCCTAGCTTGGCTTGCTTAGTTCGTGCATGAAACTACAGATGTCATGTGAGATTTACGATAAAGCAAAATTAATTATGCAGAACTCTGCAGAACGTTTCTATTCGCGGGCATCTAATTTGAGACAAGCAGTCACGAAGATAACCTCTGTGCAGAATCATATGCATGAAGATGTTTTGGTTCAGTGTGATCATGTGCCTTCCCCCAGTCAATGGCGCCATTGTTTGCTGGGATTCTGCACCTTTCCTCTGAACTTCACCTGCGACGTTTGCATCTTTGCATCTGTAGCTGTGTAGGAGGGGGTCCTTCTACCTTCAGTGATGCTGCGAATGCTAGCCTCTGTGCAGGCCGCCGGTTACATCATCCTCTAAAGTTGACTTATTTGCATAATGAATACTATCAATAAGTGGCTAATGATGCGTTCGTTCTAGAAAACGATTGTTTTAACATATAATTAAGATGCTAATGAAGTCAAGAACGTGCCAATTCTAGGTAAATTTGTTGTTGTGTCAGGGTAAAAATCATGGCGATTTATCCATCTTATAGTGTCAAATCTGTCTAACATGAAATAAGCCGACGTCAAATGTTGCTATAGGATCGCGGGAAACTTCTGTCTTGTATGCGCTTTCTGTGCGCTTTCTTTATTTCAGTGTTAATTAGCAGAGGTAAAACGTTAATCAATTGCTTTAACGAGCGTGACTGACTTTCTTTCTTTCTGACTGACATCGAAGCCCCTTCTTAGATTACAAAGGACTTTGTAATCAAAAAGGATGTCTTTGTTCACTCAGATCTCACTTAGGCGAGCCAGCCAGCCTCATATAAACAGGCCTAAAGAGCACAATTTAGATATATTTACTTTTCACTGTTTCATTGTGAAGGAAATCGGATAACTATCAGCATTCATACTATTTTCTTCTATGTATCACATTTTTACCATTAAAAATCTGATGTATATTGAAGTGCCCTTCTTACGAAAAAAAGGGCCATTGAAATGCCGTGCGCCCCTCCAAATTTGAGATGCTTCCTAGTGCCCTGAGTGAAAAAACTAAAGGAAAGCCGACAATATCGACAAATTTTTTACTTTATCCTTACAAAAGTTGCCAATATAATAGTGCCACACTTGTTCCTTGATAGTATCATATGGGTTGCTAGGTTCCCTTGTTAAACAGTTATCAATATTGAAGATTTTTCGAACAGTAAGGGCAGTGTGCCAGGTCAAAGAGGTCAAATTTTGAAGATTGCCTTGTAATGAGTTGGTAGCTCCATTAATGTTAGGAGCAGGTAGTAATTAGCCTTAATGAGGAAATGTGCATTGGCAACTACGCCAAATTTGATTGTTAGCCCAAATATCTCAGAATTGTTTTGATTCTATCCATTTACAATGCCTATAAATATAAATATATATGGAGAGGAAAAATTGGGGTGTTAAGGTGTTGTGATTTCTGGTCAAGTCGAAGGCAGCGCGCCAACCTGCGTTTGGACATCACTTAGTCACGCAGGCCAGACATAACAGAGATTACGTCACCACACCAGTATGGATATCTATGATCCGTGCGTACACGTATTCGCATGGTGAGATAGCTCAACTGGTAGAGCGTCTGTCATGAAAGCAGAAGGCCCCGAGTTCAAATCTCGGTCTCACCTCAATTTTTCCATTTTTCTCCATTCGTCGAAAATTTTAGTATCAAATTTAAATATCTCAGATGCTTCGCGGATTGTTTCGATTGTGTGCATAAATAATGCCTATTGTTACAACATTCCTGATTCCTATATAGGTCTATTCCTTCCGGTTGGAGAAAAACCCCTCCATAATGTTTTCATTCTTCAAACATAATTAAAGGCCCCCATTAGCCATGTTTGAAGAATGAGATCATGCACATAGCGTGCCTCAAAGCAATAGAATATCTATTTGTAATTGCAATGCACGATTTAGTTCATATCGAAATGGCTGTAGCCTAATAACGAGCCCACTTGATGAAGCAGACCAGATTTCTTGATATGCATCAAAACTATTACATTAGATGTAGCGAGAGTCCAAAGACGTAGGGAAACGGAGGCACTGGTGGCACGTGCCCCCAAGATTTTGCAACAGACCAAAAGGTGCCCTTCTTGTCTCAGGATGTGCCCCTTTTAAAGACCAATGCGGGCAGAAAGTTGTTTAATTTTGTTATTATATACTTCGTGATTTGGTTATGTTTACTTCTCACTTTATTTCATTGTGAAGGAAATCGGATATCTATCAGCACTCGTACTATTTTCTTCTATATATCACATTTTTCCCGTCAAAAATCTGTTGTATATTACAGTGCCATTCTTGGGCGTGCCCCTCCAAGTTTACAATGCTTCCTACTGCCCAGAGTGAAACTAAAGGATGGCCGCCAATACTGACAAATTGTTTACTTTATCCTGACAAGAGTTGCCACTATAACAGTGCCACATTTGTTTCTTGATAGTATTATATGGGTTTGTTGGTTCCCTTGGCAACAGTTATCCATATAGAAGATTTCAAACAGCAAGGGCAGTGTGCCAGGTCAAAGAGGTCAACTTTTGAAAATTGCCTTGTAATGAGTTGGCAGCTGGATTAATGTTAGGAGCAAGTAGTGATCAGCCTTAATGAGGAAATGTGAATTGGCAACTTCGCCAAAGTTCATTGTTGGCCCAAATATATCAGAATTGTTTTGATTGTATACATTAACAATGCCTAAAAATACCTCAGATGATTCGCTGATTGTTTCGATTGTGTGCAAAAATAATGTCCATTGTTACAACATTCCTGATTCCTATGTACCTATATGTCTATATGTCTATATGTCTATATAGGTGTATTCCTTCCGGTTGGAGCAAAAGCCCCTGCATAATGTTTTCATTCTTCAAACATAAACATAAGATCCTTTTGGATGATTACAAAGTCCGTCCTGAGCTAAGCAAGCATAAGAAAATCTGAATATTGATTTCTTCATAACCCCAAATGATCGTTGATGCTGTTTTTAGCTACAGTCAGAGAGATGAGTGTTGCTGCTAAAGTCGCTTTCTTCAACAGAAAATCAAGCGCCTTGTATAAGGACAAGAATCGCCTGAAAAGCAATATTTTGATCTTTATGTCAAACGAGGATGATACGCAAAAAATCAAAAGTCATTACCCCTAGTTTGCTTAGTCTCTGCATGAAACTATTGGTGCATCTGTGTCATGTCAGATTTACGATAACGCAAAATTACTTATGTTTATGCAGAACCCTGCAAAACGTTTCTGTTCGTGGGCATCTAGTTTGAGACAAGCATTGACGAAAATAACCTATGTGCAGAATCATATGCATGAAGATGTTTTGGTTTCGTGTGATCGCGTCCCTTCCCCCAGTCAATGGCGCCATTGTTTGCTGGGATTCTGCACCTTTCCTCTCAACTTCACCTGCGATGATTGCATCCGTTGCTGTGTAGGAGGGGGATCCTTCTACCTTTAGTGATGCTGCGAATGCTAGCCTCTGTGCAGGCTGCCGGTTACATCATCCCCTAAAGTTGACTCATTTGCATAATGAATACTATCAATAAGTGGCTAATGATGCGTTCGTTCTAGAAAAGGATTGTTTTAACATAATTAAGCTGCTAATGAATTCAAGAACGTGCCAATTCTGCGTAAATTTGTTGTTGTGCCAGGGTAAACATCAAGGTGATTTATCCATCTTATAGTGTCAAATCTGTCTAACATGAAATAAGCCGACGTCAAATGTTACTATCGGATCGCGGGAAACTTCTGTCTTGTATGCGCTTTCTGTGCGCTTTCTTTATTTTCAGGGCCAATTAGCAGAGATAAAACGTTAATCAATTGCTTTAACGAGCGTGACGGACTTTCTTTCTTTCTTTCTTTCTTTCTGACTTTCTGACTTTCTGACTGACCTGGAGCCCCCTCTTAGATTACAAAGTTGGACTTTGTAATCAAAAATGAATCGCTCTGATTGGTTAATTGAAATAAATTGGTCAAACAAATACTCTCGAAAGTTCATTTTCGAAGCTGAGTGCAAATCTATCTGCGAAACTCCTCTTACATCGAAATGGGTTATTCTGATAAATTTGATCCAAAACCTTCAAGTCGACACATCACCTTGTGAACGCCTCGACTGATTCAAGTTAACGGTTTGGTCATTTCTATAAGCGATCATTTTCGCTTAACCCATCTCTAATTACAGCTTGACAGACAGTGACGAAAGAAAAGTAGAGCAACTTCACAGGATTACATCTTCTATCAGGCTTATTTGAATGCCAAAAGCCGCAATGGAACTTCTAAAACCCAGTTAGATTAATCACTGGCTGCGACCTTTGAGCATGGGACGGGTTGCTGAGACGCTTCGTTGGAAAAATGGCCATAGTGATTCAAGCAACTATATTACACCTTCCCAAGAAATTATATCACAATGGCGGCTGCGATTGAAATTTTATTGGTATGTTTTTAGTGTATGTAAATACAACAACTTGATGTGGTTTCTTTCTGTCATTTATGACCAAACCAGAAGCTTTACATCCACGAAGAAATTGATCTGGCAATCATCAGTGCTTTTTTGCAGTATGGTTCAAAACCAAGTAGCCCAAGAAGAGCTAAATTTGATAATTTTAAAACCAATTAAAAGATCAGCTATGTCTTGGCAAATAATTTTGTCCTTGATCTACTTGACAAGAAACTTGATGATTGACCTTGTAATCAATTTTTAGTGATTTTTCAAACAGGAGTACTTTCAAAAGCCTAAGGGCTCGTGAGATTTTTTTTGAGGAACTTTGCCTGGCTTCCCTATTTCAAACGTTCATCAATCATTGCACCAAGATAATTAGTTTCATGAACAAAATCGATATCTTTCCCATTAACTTGGAAGCAAGGGGTGATTTCTGACATTTTGTTTATCTGCCTCAAGGAAAGCTTCTGTTCTGCATTAACAACAAGATACAGATGCAAAATAAAGTCAAGATACAAAATATAGATAAGCCAAAATGCATATAATACATTCCATTGCCAACCAATAGGGGTGGGAGTCTCCGATAGCATTGCTGGCTGTTGCTCGACAGACAAGTAAAAGTAGATTGTCAAGTGCAAGCAAAGTGAAGGCCTTGTGACCGATTAGTTCAGCTGCAAATGTAGATAAGGCAAAATACATAGAATACCCTTACTCACCACCTAGGCCGGACTCTCTAACTATAGCATCGGTTGTTTTAATTGGTAGGGTAGCAATTTCAAACAAAGAGATCCTGTGGCTTATTGGTCACGCTACAAGTGTAAATAAGTAAAAATTCGTAGAGCTGGGGGTGCTCTCGTTCTTAATGAGTTTGCCTACAGGGAAGGCTGTTGAGTAAGATATATGTTCTAGGATTGTTTTAACAATCTATAAAGATTTAAAACCATCCTTTTCATTATCCTGTTTATTTGTCAACAGTTAATTTCAATTGTTACTTTCGTCATCTTTGCCTCTTTGCCCATTTCCGAACCAGCCAATGTAAGACATGGGTCTGCATGGACTCTCCCCAGGGCTATACGCTGCACAAGAACGCTAAATGCCTGACACCAAAAGAGATTCTACTGAATATATTTATATATATTCATATATTTAGACAGTATAACGCAATGTCCATATGTCACCATGCGCAAAAAGAAGCATATAATTTACTCACCAAAATTTGTGTTTTTGTGCAATGTGTTGTCTTGATTGCCTGCTGAATCCCCTGCACATAGTGGTCCGCAGTGCATTGTTTTATCACAGGGGTACTAAGGTAAAACTAAAGAAAGGAATGGGTAAGAAACCAATAAGCGTTTTCAATCAAATTTTCTCCATAACGTCTGAAACCAGGGCCGTAGGAAGAAGCTTCGGATTGGGGGGGCAATTGTTCTTAAAACAATAGAGAACAATACATCTAATTAAGTCATGTGACGTAGCACCATTGTTTTAAAAAGTTATTGGGGGGCTTGAGCCCTCCCTACCCCCCCCCGCTTCCTACGGGCCTGTCTGAAACATTCGACTTTCTTCTAATTTGGAAGAAAATCCCCTTGGCTACCTAACAACCAGGACACTTTCAGAAAGCAAATTAAGGAGGGTCGGAATGAAGAGACCATAGAAGAGACTCTTTTATAAAAAAAAGCACTGCGAGGCAAACTATGGGCAGGCGTAACATATTGCACTAGACATGCACATGTCTTGAGTAAATTGTATGTTTCTTTTTGTGCATTAAATCACATGATTTTCCTGCTACATGTAAATACTTTTCGTCTTGGATAGAATTACAGTTTTGTTGCTAAATGACCTCTCATAACTAAAGTTCTAAATGCTACTGGCCAACATTACTCTCTCGTAAAATCTCGATCATTCAATCTTTCAACACAATAATACAATTTGTAAGCTTACGATCTTAAAAGTATTTAATTTGACTTAGTTTCATATAATCGTTTGAAAACATCTTGTACTGCCGCATACTGCTTAATACTTTCCTTAAATACATTGATTCGAGATAAGCTGGACTGAGCATGAAATTATGTTCAATGACGTTCACATTTCATAACCATGTCTAAGTAGGATTTAGAAATGCGAAAATCTTGAAACCAATTCCTGTGATGCCAATAACCACATTGCTTCTTTGCTATGATCAAAAAAGATCTCCGTAATCTTTTGCTAAATTTTCACTAATTAGAAACGCATACAACATCATGCAGGATGTCGGCAGCCATAGAAAGGTATGGGTGAACTACTTAAGGCTGGTGCGATGAACTACCAAATGTCTCAAAAAATTGTACGCAAGTTTGAAAAATTCTGACCCCAAGAGTTTAAACACAATAACCCAAAGCAAACTTTTATTTGAACCCCCAATGGCTATATTGAATTCTGATATTTTTCTTACCATTATAGGTAAGCTGGTTGTAGAGCTATAAATCAACAAACACAAACTTTTCTGAGAGGCTCAAACCAGAGCCGCCATGTATAGACCCCTGAGGAGGCAAGAAACCTAAAAGCATGTCAAGCCTCAACATTCTCAGCAAAAAATTTGCAGCTGATATTATTTGAATACAACTAAATTAACGACTTTCTTTGGAAAATCAATCACTCTTTTCTTATTGGTTACCTTTACTACGATGAACCAGATAGTGCTACGATAACAATTTTGTTGTAAAATGAAAATATAGTCAATATAGATATCTCTTGATTAGTGATAACGTAATATGATTGTCCCTTGAAGGACAAGTCTGGGGTTTATCAAATTAATGTCAAAAAGCAACCTTACCAACTGCCGAAGAATAATTGTAACTTTTTTCTACATTCTGGTATCCGTAACAGCTGTAAACTTGTAAAAAAAAATTCATAAGTTAGGCGAAATTTCGTCACCATTTCGTAAGGGTACGCGGTAAGGAGGCTTGCCTCGGTTCAGCGGTTAGGTTCAACATGACGTATGACATCGAAGGCTACGAGGCTATGACCTTGTGCGTTTATTACCTCGCATCGCTATAGGGCAGATTTTGTAATACAATAGCATGAGTTTCTTTTGTTGACACCTCAATTCAACGCGATTAACGATCACAGACAAAGGAAATTCTCTCAACCAGTAATTCAAAACAAACAAAGCCGCAGAAATGTCTTGGAAACCCAGGTAGCTAGCACGCTCGTTGTGCATTCCAGAAATTATTTTTAAGGGCAAACATGAGCATAGATCGAAAGAAGAAGGATATATCTACACATCTGCCGCGGGCAGTTTATTTCTTTGGTCCAGAAGCTGAGCAGTAAATGTTTTGATAACACCCAAAAAATAAGAGAATTGAATCGCCTCCTAAATTGCTTGTGAACCAAACAAATAAAATGCCCGCGGCAGATGTGTAGATGCATCCTTCTTCTTTCGATCTATGCTCATGTTTGCCCTTAAAACCAATTTCTGGAATGCACAATGAGCGAGCTAGCTACCTGGGTTTCAAAGAAACATTTGCGGCTTTGTTTGTTTTGAATTACTGGTTGAGAGAATTTCCTTTGTCTGCAATCCCTAATCGCTTTGAATTGAGTTGTCAACAAAAGCAACTCATGCTATTGTATTACAAAATCTGCCCTTGTTCGCATCGCTCATTTCGCAGATTGAAATTCGTAATTTCACAAAGAACAGAGAGAGAGAAAAGATGGAAATAAGTACTACACACAATGCACAACAGTCTAATCTTTTATTCTAGCAACAATCATACCAACCTAGAGCGTCTTTCTCTCGGTTTATGCAACTTGGTTTATGACAACAAGAACTTTATTACAAGATATATCCGCTTTGGATATCGAAGGGAGACTGACTATAGCCTGCATCACAGACCTTTGACGCAGGCTATACTTACCTCTACCCTTCCTAGAGCCTTCCCTTGACTTTTGCCTTGATCATTTTTGTCAACTTCTGACGTTTAAGTTAAGGGCAGAACCCTGTTTTCAAGTATTTGATAATACCTATGGTTTCGACTATTTTGGAAACAAGGTTACACTGACATCGCTGTCATTTTTAACTAGGGGTGCTTTTAGATAAATTTCTAGCTTTTATATTTATATTATGTTGTACACTTGTAACTTTTTTCTCTGAAATATTAAAATTAATTTTCTAAATTCTATATGGCAAAAGTATACATACATTCATACATTCGCTTCATTGGCAGCGCAAGCAGCTTAAAGTAATTCTTTCCTTTGGAATCGATGATTTCAGAAATTATATATCTTCAGGTTTAACCGATATAATGTAAATTTGCTTTCTTGAAATCGCAATTAGTCTGAGATATGATACTACAGTTTGTTTACAGTTGGCTAGAAAAATTTTCCAATAGGGAAAAAGGCCAACTCTGCCCTATTTACAACGTAGTAACCGGCCCCCATCCCTAAGATTTTGCAAGAACAGCAAAAGTACAAGTGCCTCGTTAGCATTATGAAAAGAGTGCCCTTGAAGTGACGCTCCTACGGCCTTGCAATCAATATAAAAACAAAATTCTACCTCCATAAACGCTTTCATCTCAATCCGTCACAAAAAATTTTGGTTCCAAAAGGGTAAGGATTTCGTGACGGTGACCTGTCAACCTGCTCACGGTCAAGATCCATTTCGGAAATCAAAATATGTCATGTTTATTTATCTTGCGGAGGTTTGATTTTCAGACGGCGAAAACCTTCATAGAAGATAGAGTACCGCTAATTTTCTCAGAGAACAAGCCCCTTTGATGCATAAACAACGTATTTCAGCCTGCTTTGTGAATATACTTTACATCAAAACTGACAGTTCACAAGAAGCGACTCTGATAGAATTATTAGAATCCCTTCATTGGATCAATGTTTTGAAATTGATATAAATCATATCAAAATTAGAAGCCAAAATAAAGTTTCTTTTCATGAGTAGATCACTGGACTTGTAGAAGATAATCAAAGGTGAAGTTAGCTCGGTTCTATTTGAGGAATCAAGCAATCCAGTTCAGGCCTATCCTTTTAGTATCAGAATGATTTAGGACTTAGGAGACTAAGAAAAGGATTTGGGAAGAGGTGCGAGAATTTATCTGTATAAGCTAGGAAAGATTTGATTTGTTCTGCTGAAACTATTGAACAGTTGAAAGATAACTATGTACTGGGTGATGTAAGTAATGATATCTTACTTTCGATAGATGCATTATTGCAGGCGAGAATTTTGAATTTTGAATTTTGCCAGCCCAGCAAGCACCAATCAAGCAAACTAATCAATGACCCATTTCTCGCTAGAAGACAAACAAAGTCATCATCTGGAAGGACAACTCATCTTAGGCCATCTTACAGTTGTTCTTCTAGTGTAAATTGAATGGGCAGTGTTGATGAATTTTCCGTGAAGAAAGACGAAAAATCATCAAAATTTGTCGGGATTGACAGGGATTAACGAACAACTACCGGGTGTCCCAAAAAGATGTATACAGCAGAGGCGTACGCAGCACCTTAGAAGTGAGGGGGTCTGGGGCGTAGATCCAGAAAAATTTTTGTGACCACGCCCTTCAGACGCTCGGAAAATGAGGGAAACGCCCTTTTTACTTATATTTTGCATCGTAAACATGACTGCAATGAACACAAAATAGGCAGGATGTTTTGTTGAATTTGCATTGACAATTTATACCCAGCATATCAAGTACGAATTACAAAATCGCTTTTCTTCTTTACTGTAAAATTGATTTGGCGCTAGTTGTTGTTATGATATTCAGGAAATGCCTCTTGTCGCCACTTCATCGTTGTTTAGTCAGTAAATGGCATCTTTTGCAAGAATCTTTTGAACACAGGAAATTTTGAAAACAGACATTCTACATTGGCTTAGAATGCCTCTCCCAACATCGTTCAAGCATTTCTTAGAAACGCAAAACATTGCTCCACCAAACCTTAGACAAAACCATTCTCTCCTTGCTGTTTAAGAATCTCGAAGACCACCGCCTGAAAGATCTGCCTGACCCCCCCCCTTGAGGTACAAATTTATTGCATTTTTGTACAAATCTCGAGGACCACCTTTTTGAAAAGTGGGGGGGTCCGGACCCCCCCCTTGGGTACGCCACTGGTATACAGATTTGGTTGATTCTAGCGAGGTGAATTTAGTTTTAATCAATGGCTCATCACTCTCAAAATGTTTCTCGATAGTTAACTTGAACATAGATACCTCGTTTTTTGGTATTGGTGGTTTGAGAGCAGAGATATCAATCTTGAAAGCTCAAATTTGCGTCCACTTGCAAACCAGAGCTTTGGCCTTTTGGCCCAAGCAAATTCCTGAAGCACATCGAAAGTAAGAACTGAAATTGATGAAAAAAGTAAGACACTTTCCAATGGATGACTTGGGGGTGACTTCTGGAAAAGAGAAAAACACAAGATCTAATATTTTTCAAATTTTATCAAGGCTATCGTTGCTTTATACGATGTGCGTTAAGAAATTGGTTAGGCCAATAGGCTAAAACTCTGGTTTGCAGGAAGAGGCAAATTTGAGCTTTCAAGATTAATATGTCTGCTCTCAAAGTACCAAAATCAACAAACGCGAGGTATCTATGTTCACGTTAACTATTGAGGAACATTTTAGAGTGATTAGACATTGATTGAAGCTAAGTTCATAACGCTGGAGTGAACCAAATCCGTATACATTTTTTTGGGACACCCGGTAGGAGAACAAATTCATATTTGCACAAGCATGGGAAAATAAAATCTAGGGTGGCTGCCTAATAAAAAGTTCATTGTTAACCAGCATTTTTGCAGACGAGGGAAAATTTTTGCCCGACAGCTCATTTTTTTGCCGAAAAAAGGTTTCATTGTGAAACTTTTCCCAATGTTAGGAGGGGGGAGCTGCTGTCCCCTAGCCTCACTGGCTCGTACGCTTCTGATCATATCACTTGTACGTGGAAGATTCGATCCTCTTTCCCTCTGACTGACCTCTTTCCTTTCTTCTCTCTCCTCCCCTGTAACCAAAGTCTGCACTTAGGCTAAGTAACGAGCAAACTTCAATCTTCAAACCTTGCTTAACTAAATTTTGCAAAATTCTGATAATCATATGCTGTCAATTTTTACACTTGATCAATAAGAAAGATTTGACATGATTTGTAACTTCCTAAATTTGAGCATATGAAAAGTTTTCTATCTAAAATCTGTAAATTAGGCAACAAAACACATTGGTTGCAAAACTACAATGTAGGAAAGCTAATGCGATTAAATTATTACTCTACAAAAAGCTCGCAGACTAACAACATTTCGTTTTCGTAATCTCTGAGTTTCTATAGTTGCAGCTTTCAGCAATCTTTCGCCGGGTCAGTCGCATTAAATTTTGTGGTTTTTGATGCCTCTGTCTAAAATTAACTTTATTATCTGACGTACATGAAGATTGAACATTGAAGAAACTGTTGCCTATGCCTGAACACGTATGCAAGAGTTGAGATTTGTAAGTTTTCAGGTGTTTTTATCGATAATCATTTATTTAATCTTGTTTGTCGTGCATTGAAAAGCATCGAAAGTAGCAAGTAGTGGTATGCTGCCAGATCCAACCATTCTTGAGCATCAACATACGCAAAAGGCTTGAACTGATGGATTTTTTAATTCTAACTGACTGATCTAATAATTTTGTTATTGTTGATTCACACTATTGCTTTTTAGAAATTGATACAGTTTGCTTGTGTTAAAATTTGGTAAGTTCTCATACCCCTGTCAATTTTCCCTACTCCTTTGAAAAATTAGAAGAGAATTTTATGCCCCACCACTGGCTGTATCAAAATATTTTCAGATTGCCGCATCATGAAACAGTTCTGTTAATGTGAAAGAGATACAAGATAGGAGGGCAAAGCTACTTCAAACTAATGGCCAATGGATGGCCAATGAGCTGCAATTTTATACAAATTACACTGGACAATTTGAAGGCTATCATTAAGAAACTAGCTAACAACGCGGATATGCGAAGATATGGTATCATTATTTGTCTAATTGAAATAATGTTCTAAAGAGTACACCTTGAAAAATTTTGTACCCCTCAAACATTTCCAAAAATTTTTCATACCCCCAATTTTCCTTCGAATAGTTTTCATACCCCCACCAATTCTAAACCGCCCTGGTACCCAGAATTGCATATGACTGACTCTTAATACCATTATCTTTGGAAATACCGTTGGAATTAATTAGCTGATTACTTTTAGCTATATTTGAAAGGCAATTCATCCCTGGATATCACAACAGTTATATCAGCCAATGTATTATCCAGTCGTGGACGTGCTCAAATCTATTTCAGTCAGAATCATCTGATTGAAATCAGCCACTACGTTCTGAAATTATGAGGGATGTACTCAAGAAAGCCCCTTCAAGAATCCTTCAAGAACACTCAATGAAATCACTATCAAATTTACCTAAAATTTCTGCCAGCAATGACTTCGATACGTTTTACCATGTGCCATCCTCTTGGGAGGATAAATCGCCTGAAATAATTTCGTTATGCTCCTAGGGATGACACTGTTATCCTTCCAAAGGGATAACAGATACTAAAGCATGTAAAGATCTCAGAATCTGATAATTGTATTTGGAAATGATCATCATTGCAATGCATCTTGTCCTCATCAAGTTTCTAATCAGACTACGATTTCAACCTGTACCGGGTGAGCCAGAAAAAGCTTCCCACTTACGAAAATTCATAACACCACAAGTACTTCATGGATCGGAATGATTCAAATTCTAGTTAAAAGCCAAAAGATCGAAATATTTTTGTGATTTTTCTCGTCTTCTTACGTTACGAGCACTGCAAATAAAGGTAGATTCAATTTTACAGAAATCTCATGTTTTCGAAATGACTGAAAAATGGCCTGAAACACTTGATCAAATCGTTACGACTCTCCACGGGGGGGGGGGGGGGGGGGGGGGGGGGGGGGGGGGGGGGTGGGGGGGGGGGGGGGGGGGGGGGGGGGGGGTTCTTGGCCAAATTTTGGGTAGGGGTCTGCCGCGAGCATCTTCAAAAGGGTACCATTGGCTAGACTAATTTTTACGAAAATGGTACCCTTGGCTAGACCAATTTGACCATTGTTTTAACCAATTTTTACGAAATGGTACCCATGGCTAGACCAATTTTGACCATTGTCTCGACCAATATTGTCAAATTTGTGCCAAATATGATGTCATGACCGTTCGCTAGACCAATATTGTCAAAATGATACCCTTGGCTAGACCGTTGCTGGCCACAATTGCAACAAAGGGTACCCTTGGCTAGACTAGAAGTCCGAAAAAGTATACCCTTGCTCGCGCCACATCCCCAGGTACCTTTACTATGGAAGAACCCCCCCCCCCCCCCCCCCCCCCCCCCCCCCCGTGCGACTCTCCTCACACAGAACAATACACACGGGCGTTTCACCTCTCTCAAGAGTAATAAGACATATATTCTCAAACAGATACTAAAGATTTTCAATCACATATCAATAAATCTGTAGATGATATCTCTCACCCATGAGAAATTGCTCTTCTCTGTTGTTCTGAGCGAGAAGTCTTTTATGATTCGATCATGTATTTAGGCCTTTTTCAATCATTTTGCAACCACAAAGTTTTCCTAAATTTGAATTTACCATTCTTTCCAATACTTGCAACAAGGCGAGAAAAATCACAAAAATACTTCGATCTTTTGGCTGTCAAGCAAATATTGATTCATTCCAATCCATCCAGTACTCTTGATGCTATGAATTCTCAAATGTGGAAACTTCTTTCTGGTTCATCCGGTAGTTGCATAGTCGTTTGTTGCTCGGGAAGGTGGAAATATTTCCCTATGTATTTGCTTATCAAATATCTATTTTCATATTATGCATCTATCTTTTTCTCCTAGGAGTCTTGGGATGATTTACAAGTATGGAACACCCTTCAACTTTGATGTACACTGCTTCAGATCCTAACAATGAATCAGCATAATATGACAATTTTCTCGACATCAAAACCTTATTATCAATCAATCAACTCATCAACTATCATCAATCCTACTTCAGTTACTAACAAATCAAACGGGACATCATTGAATCCAAACATGGCAACTTCACATACAGGTCTCGATATATTTCGCCTGACACTATCAGGGATCATTTTTCTTGCAACCCTGTTTGGAAACTTCGCTGCAATCTTCTATATCGGTAAGCACAAGCAATTACGAAGCATCAAGAACTATTATTATGGTTATTACCTGATAAATCTGAATATCGCAGACTTGATGGTCGCTATATTTTGCATACCATTTACAGTGGTATATTACGAAAGCAAGAAATGGACATTTGGCTCATTATTTTGCAAGGTGATGCCTACAATGCAAGTGATGGCAGTTTCTGCTAGCATCTGCACGCTTGCTGTAATCACATGGGAGCGGTATCGTGCGATCATACACCCGTTAATGCCACGATCCACGATGTTTGGGCTACGAATTAAGCTTCTGCTTATTTGGATATGGGCATTGATAGTTGCTGCTCCGTCATTCTATGCTTACAGATACGACAAAACATTGACGATTCATCAATGCCAGGAAATATGGCCTACAGTTCTTCACAGAAAGGGATATACAGTGTTCATATTCCTTGCAAATTACGCCCTGCCACTGGGGTTCATCTTCGTATGTTATGTTCTAATCGTGTTTAAACTCAAGTTTGGGCTAACACCTTATGGCGAAAGAGCCTCGAAATTACTGCAGAATCAGTTTATAAAACTAATGACAATGCTCATCACTAGTTTTGCAATTTGCTATCTCCCAGGATATGTGTGCTTTTTCATCCTAGATTTTGGAGTCGTTGCGAACAACTCGATCTTAACGATAGTCCTAAATTTCTCGCACGTTTTGGCTTGGATCAACAGTTGCCTGAATCCATTTTTCTACTGCGCGTTGAACGGATATTTGCGAAATTGCAAGAGCAGTACAGATATACCTCTTGAAACAAATCCACACACGCCGGTCAGCAGTCAGAGGGAATCGTTTCAGAAGCTTGTCAGTCGAGAAGATGAAAATGAGAATGTCACAAACCCAAAGGAATCAAACACAAAAAAAGCGAAACACTCCATCTCATCCGGACAAAGCTTAGAGAGTTACATGTAGGGCTCTGTAGCATGATTCCATTTAGTCTAATAAATGCACCTTTAACTTTTGAAACCAGGAGCAATCATATGGTGCTGGCTGTTAGATCTAGAGTTAAGAATTATGTAATATGAATATATATATACATGGCCGTTGTGTATTGGCAATAAAGAAACCATAAAACGGACAATGATAGTGCGGATGAGAACAAACGAATGAGAAATAGACAAAAATAATATTGTTTAGGACATTATTTAATTCAGGACACTAAGGCCTTTCAAGATGATACTATCATCAAAGTGTGACTGACAATCTGAATCGAGCTTTCTCTAGTACGGAGATTGGTATCCATTACATAAGTGTGGTATAAATGATTAGGTATCTGTGTTATATACCATTAATAAATGTAAAATGTAAGGAGATACGTATCTCCTTATAAAAGGCATATCCTAGACTGATGATATTCGTCTAAGTTTTGCTCCATTGAATTGAATTATTATTTACTGTTATAGTCATTCAATGGGTATTGTGCGGGGTATCATTGGGGGGAATGGAGCGAAAACTAGGACTCATGAAACAAGTCTAGATATATCCTAGCTATTACTTTCTCTCAACCTTTGTAGATTCAGCTAACAGAAGCATTGCCAGCCTCATCAAAATGGGGGCAGACAAAATGAAAACTTAAAGTGCTGTAAAGCATAACCAATTAATGTTTACACCATTTCTGCTGATGACTAAGTACCGTTCTGAGATACTGGAGTAGACATGTCCATCCCCGTACACCCGTAGCATTTCGTTGCATTTGCTTCTGTGAGGTGCTGGCTAAAAATTGGTCATCCTTTTCCCTGCTTCATTATGAGTCCCTGTTGAGCACAACAACCACCGGCGACGCTATTGTCAATCAAAAGACAGAGAGACCACTCCATTTTAAATCGTTTTCTTTGATTTTAGACGTTTTCTTTGATGTGTAAAGTAATGCATATTCGAAAGGTGTGTCCAACGGTGTATCACAGTGGAAGCCTATACCCGGTGAACCAGAAAAAAGTTCCCACTTTTGAAAATTCATGGAATCAACAGTACTGAATGGGTTAGAATGAATCAATATTTGCTTGACAGCCAAAAGATTTTTCTTGTCTTCTTATGATCACTGGAAAAGTGCGTAGATTCAAGTTTACAAAAACTTTGTGGTTGCAAAATAACTAAAAAAGGCCTAAAATACTTGATCAAATCACAAAGGACTCCTCGCTCAGAACAACAGAGAAAAATGCAATTTCTCATGGGTGAGAGATATCGTCTGCACATTTATTGCCATGGGATTGACAATCTTTAGTATCTTTTTGAGAATCTGTCTTATAACTCTAGAGAGAGGTGAAACGCATGTGCGTATTGTTCTGTGTGAGGAGAGTCCTAAAGATTTGAGCAAGTGTTTTAGGCCCTTTTCAGTCATTTTGCAACCATGAAATTTTCGTAAATTTGAATTTACCTATACTTGCAGTGCTCGTAAGAAGACGAGAAAAATCTTAAAAATACTTTGATCTTTTGGCTTTTAACTATGAATTGAAATCATTCAAATCCATGAAGGACTTGTGGTGCTACTAATTTTAGAAAGTGGGAACTTTTTTCTGGCTCACCCGGTATATCACTGCCTATTTGTCTCACAAGCTAGAAAAAGCTGCAGAGCTTACAATGTTTTACAACAAAAAGCTGACTGAGAATTCTGCAACTTACAGCTAGATTACAAGGCTACCAAGTCATTCATTTTCCTCGCCTTTATCGCATCGGTTGGAGCTAGCATCCTTCGAACAGAAACACATTAATCAGGCCATTCGGTATATTGAATAGATTAGATTAGGAGTATATTGAAAATGCACCAGATTAGCATGTAATCGTTACGTAGCTTCAATAAAATTGTATTATGCGGTTATTAAACGATTACGAGGTCCATGCTGGAAAATATTTGGACCGCAGTTCGACGTACGGACCGAACGCAGTGAGGTCCGTACAATGAACTAAGGTCCAAATATTTTCCAGCATGGATCGAGTAATCGTTTAATAAAGGCTTTATTATATGGCAGAACCTTTTGAGAACGTTGTTTATAGTATCGTACTTTTCTGTTGTGTCTTCGATCCTGTGCATCACTGTAGTTGCTCGTTGCAACGTTAACTACATTGGCATTTTCTTCGTGTATAATTGCAAGTTTGTCTTCAAAGTTTACAGAAAAGAAATCTTCGATGAATAAGCTAAACTTTGGCTGACACTTCTTACGGCCTAAGCCTACACAAGAAGCTCCTCCCTTGTTGTTGATTTTTAAGGCAACGCCCGGTCCAATACGGCTTCGAACGAAAAATACGGCTTTTACGGACCGATCAAGAACCAATCGAATTGCTCCGTTGCCGGTCCGAGGAGCCGTATTTTCGAACGCCATATAATAATCCTTAGTATTGTATGTAAGCTTGATTCTCGCTAGAGAAACACGCGCCTGAAACGCACATGTGACGTAGACTCATTACATAAGTCCTCAGTAACGCTAATACGAGAGAAACTAGAAAAATCCATCAACAAATATTGTTCGAATACAAGGTATCACATCATAAGTTTAAATGCGACAGGTTTTCTGACAGAAAACAAGTTTAAACACATTATTGCTTCAATTTGAGACTTTGTTGGCGACTTTGAAGATGGCCTGCGTTTCAAATGAATTTAGAAAATGCGTTTTGGTAGGGTAGACCAAGATTTAGGGAATAATGTATGTACTGCATATAATATATGTGACGTCGCCAATAAAAATCTCTATCATTGAACTGTTCTTTGAACTGGAGTTCTAACAACAGTCAAAATTGTGATATTTCACCAGGCCTGTAGTCTATTTAAATGCTTCTGTCACACAAGTGTTAGCACAAGGCTTGACGATGAAAGACTAGAGAGGGAGCTTATGTTGACTGGGGGTGGGAGGGGTTCTTGGCTTAAATTCGGGTAGAAGTATGCAGCCCACATTTTCAAAATGGTACCCTTGCCAAGACTATTTTCTGGATCAAAAGTGCCAAGATACAAAATCGCCAAATTTCACGTCCTCAGACCAAAATCGCACATTTGCAGCTTCCAATCAGAAACGACCAAACAAAATTTAGCCTTTGCCAGACCAAAATTGCTAAAAAATATATCCTTGGCTGAACTAGAAATTCGTGCTTTGAAAATAGAAATTGATTTCTGGTTATCAAGTCTCTTGTCGACGTTTTCAAAGATTCAAAGAATGAATCACAACTCATCATATGCTGATTGCCCCCTGGTGAAACGAGCAAATAGGACTTGCTTAGCATTTCAGCTTTCCTTACCTTCACACCAAGAACATAAATCAAAAATACAACTAAATATACAATTACAAAAAGCTGCAAATAAATGATTTTTACGGATTTCTATGAGTCTAACATCGAATGTGTATTGTAGAGTTAACTCTAGTACATTTCTGTTGAGGTCATTTGGGAGGTCTTCTTTATCACTATATGATTAGAGTTGCGTCAAAAACTCATTTGAAAGATCGATATATGTCCAAATGGTCGCAGCAATGCAAATTCTGTGGCTTGACCATTCTGTGGCTTGATAAATAGTTTGGCGAGTGACAAGCAAAAGATACTGCAGAAATTTTCGAAACAGCATACCCAAAACATTCCACTTAATTCTGCATCTCAAGCAATCAAGCAATGTTTAGCGACGAGACAAAATGGGGATCACTGTTTATCAAGCAAACTGCTGGAAGTTGTTGGCGAACAACGTTTGCTTGTTTAGCCAGGACTTTGCAGTCTAAAGAAATCATGCAAGAACCAAGCACTACATTTTCAGATACTGTATACCTTGCAACGTCATATCAGCAGACTTTATGTCTGCGACCATTTCATTCTCGATCGTTAAATTCGATCCTTTACGGTACAATCGGGTACAATGAAGAAATGAAGTAAAAACTGGGTTACCTGCTATTGTTGCTGCCAACCAGCATATGAGTCAAATCTTTCAATAGGGCACAGGGAAACCCCCAAATCTTCCAATTTCACGCTTATAAGCCAATGATATCGTCGTATTCCGATCACATGACTGAATATAAGGCTTTCGAGATAAATTTTCGAGTACCTTCACGAAAATAAAAATGGATATTCGAGTAATAAAGATACAGAGCTGGTTTTACCACGAATCGATTCGAGAGGCCTCACTCCACATTTGTTTTTCTGCATTTGGTTAAAATCTCGTCAGGGATCGGCGTTACATCGAATTTCATTCCTTCGAAAATTGGCCTATGTTCAAGAATTCTTCAGGAACGCTACAAATAAGATATAGCTTTCATAATTTCACTTGTTACGTGAATTATGTCCAGGAATAACATGAAAATATTTGTTTGTGAGATTTTCGAAAATCCTAGACGAATTAAAGCTATTTGCTGCGAAGAAAGCTAATGGGCCTACCTTCACCCGTAGCAAAATCCCAGTAATCGGCATTAAATCACTCTTTTTCGCAATAATAACCAGCGGATACATTAACGAATAACTTCACCACAAATCCAATTTCTTTCCACCATTTTATCATCGATAATTTCGATAAAATGTGACAAAACTTTACAGCCGCTGCAGCAAACCGTCCAACTTCCGTCGATTCAAAGTTTTCTTGTTGCAAACACGTTGGAAGTCTGGCAAGACTATCATAAAACAAAAGGTTTTGCAAGACTTAGGTCTCCCATATGACAAAGCAAAATGACACCCTTGAGAATAGATTGCACACTCCTGGAGTCAATCTATCTTGCAAAATAAAGAGAAATTAAAACATTTCTCGAAGATTGCAAATTTCTTTGTCACATCGGAAAAGTACATAATTTGTGTAAAGAAATTTCCCCTGCAATTTATTCTCAAAGGTGTGCAATCTATTATCAAAGGTAACAATTTGCTGTGTCATATGGGAGACCTGAGCCTTGCAAAACCTTTTGTTTTATGCAAGCTTTCCTGGTGTTTGCAACAAGAAAACTTTGAATTGACGGAAGTTCTTGGACGGTTTGCTGCAGAGGCTGTAAAGTCTTGTCACATTTTATCGAAATTATCGATGATAAAATGGTGGAAAGAAATCGGATTTGTGGTGAAGTTATTCGTTAATGTATCCGCTGGTTATTATTGCGAAAAAGAGTGATTTAATGCCGATTACTGGGATTTTGCTGCGGGTGAAGGTAGGCCCATTAGCTATCTTTGCAGCAAATAGCTTTAATTCGTCTAGGATTTTCGAAAATCACACAAACAAATATTTTCTTGTTATTTCTGGACATAATTCACGTAACATGTGAAATTTTGAAAGCTATATCTTATTTGTAGCGTTCCTGAAGATTTCTTGAACATAGGCCAATTTTCGAAGGAATGAAATTCGATGTAACGCCGATCCCTGACGAGATTTTAACCGAATGCAGAAAAACAAATGTGGAGTGAGGCCTCTCGAATCGATTCGTGGTAAAACCAGCTCTGTATCTTTATTACTCGAATATCCATTTTTATTTTCGTGAAGGTACTCGAAAATCTATCTCGAAAGCCTTATATTCAGTCATGTGATCGGAATACGACGATATCATTGGCTTAGAAGCATGAAATTGGAAGATTTGCGGGTTTCCCTGCGCCCTATTGAAAGATTTGACTCATATGCTCTGCCAACCGATCACTGTCCCGGGACTTTGGTTGAATGTTTGCTTCTCGCTGTAAAGTCTGTCCATTCAACTGTCTGGACAAATCTCCTTTCACCTTTTGATTAGCAGCAAAGGGTCAATTTTGTAACACGAATGATACAGTTCTGGATAAGGTAACTCTGCTTTCCGCTCTAGTGCACAGCGAGATGCCGTTTCGCAAAACCACTCTCCTCAGAAAACAGTTAATTACTCCAATATTATTCGGCCTATCGAAAAGCGGTAAGAATGATGTTGTTCTGTATAATCTGGGCAATGGAAAGATGTATAAATCGCAATGTTTCCGTCAACCCTGATTTCGCAAATCCTAGTTCAAATCTTTTTGCTAATTTCAGAAAAGTGGATTTATCTCCAAAACTACTCGAAAAATGTTCGATTTTTTTTCGTTCCATCTTTAGCTAGAATGTTGATCTACAACTCTGCCAAGTCTGATTGAAAAAGCTAGGCTAGATTTCCTGCAATCGAATTTCATATTTCAGTTTACTTTTCGACAGCGAAATGGAGAAACCTTGGTCAACAGATTGCCATGCTATGAAGCGTGCTTGCAAAAGCTCAGGCTTGAAATAACTTACAGAAATTTTTCCATTGGCAAACAAATGAACGTCATCTTTTGGGAGTACCATACTCAAGTCTCAAAAGACATCCTTAGTGCGCTTGTAAAAGTATCATTTCCATCTATTGATTAGGAGTTACTGATTTTACCAGCAACTTCACGAAACCATGCTTTGGGTGTCTTTCGAGACTTTCATAAGCATTCACAAATTATCAATTTCTTTTAGAGTCCACAATGAGCATAGATCTTAGATCAAGAACTAATTTTTTTGCGAAAACATACTACGGGCGTTCAAATCGTTCTGCATGGGCTAAACTGTTGACCAATGCTTTTCCCCTTCGATGTCGAAAAGTAAACAGAAATGTAAAATTCGATTGCAGGAAATCTAGCCTAGCTTTTTCAATCAGACTTGGCAAAGTTGTAGATCAACTACTTAGCTAAAGATGGAGCGAAAAAAATCTAAACTTTTTGGAGTAGTTTTGGAGATAAATCCACTTTTCTGAAATCAGCAAAAAAGATTTGAGCAAGGATTTGCGATGCCAGGGTTGACGGAAACATTGTGATTTATACATCTTTCGGTTGCCCAGATTATACAGAACAACATCCTTTTTACCGCTTTTCGATAGGCCGAATAATATTGGAGAAATTAACTGTTTTCTGAGGAGCGTGGTTTTGCAAAACGGCATCTCGCTGTGCACTAGAGCGGAACGCAGAGTTACCTTAAGACAAAGCGATTCGTTAGCCCCAAGAATAGATTTCACACCTTCAACGCAACTGACCATAATGTTTTGCTTTTTCTGTTTCTTTTGATTTGATTGAGTGCATTCATAGGTGTGAAATAATTATTCTAAAAGGCAAAACGGTTTGTCTTAGGTATTGCTGGTCAATTTCCCAGGGTCCTAAAACAAACTCTCTTCTAAAAATAACCTCTAAATTTTACTCAAGAATGTTATCTACCTGCAGTTACAAAACTCAACCGTTCGATTAGACATACATAACATATAAAGAGGGGGATTGGAGTGACAGAGCGAAAGGACGAGAGAGACAGAAATCGGTTTGTCCTTTCGGAATCCTGAATGTTTTGTTTACACAAAATTTTCCTTTGCTATGCTGGTCTGATTGAATATTAATTATCATTTCGGGTGCAAAAAAGGTGCTACTATTTCCCTTATTCGCTCAAACTTGGATAAAAGAATTGTTTGGAAAGCTCCATCTGCACAATGCTCTTTTGTGATTAAGACAATTTAAAAAAAGGGACTACAAGAACGACGTTCACTGGGACCCCTCCGACATGAATCACGAGAAAAGTATAATTACCGTAAGTCCTCGAAAAAGCCCCCGGGGGCTTATTTCGCAAAAAATATGACGTTGAAAAAATACGAAGAAAGTCAGTTAAAGAGATAAGCAATGATAATTTTGATAATTGAGAATAATAGCGATATAAAGCCTCTTTGTTAAAATCGATTAACCCCCATAGGGGTTTATTTCGCAAAAATATTTTTAGGTGGGGGCCTATTCGACGGGGGGGGGGGGAGGCTTATTCGAGGGTGCGTGCGGGCTCATTTGAGGACTTACTGTACTGCTGTGGTCAATGAACCAAATTTCCAAATTTGTCCATGAGTTGAGTGAACAGACTGTCATTTGAATGAATGCTAAATCGATGTTCATTTTTAGGCGCATTTTTGATCTCACATTTTATGAAAAAATTTTTATCCAAATCTAGGTTACGATACCACACGCTACAGCAACAGCAACATCAACATCAATAGCAACAGCAACAGCAACAGCAACAGCAACAGCAACAGCAACGTAATTTTGCTTCTGTTTCAGAACAGCAGCTTCTCCAATTTATTTCCCTCCAGAGACTATCAAGTTATCCTTTTCAATAGATCTTCCAATAATTGTTTTTAGGCCGAGGCATAACACTACGAGCGGAGCCCCAAAGGAAATAGAATGTTACAAACAAAAGAGCTATTGAAAATTCGTTGAGTGTTGGAAAAATTCGTACATTCGTAATATAATGTGTGCAAGAGTGAACACTTTTCATTTTTAAATTCCAATTTCTCTCGTACGGCACTTCAGATCTAAAGTACGCCAAAAAACCAGATGGACCACAGGGGGTCCAATAATGTCAGTGAAGACTACTGTAGTTTTGGTCTCTTGATTCCGTGGTTCTTGGTTCCTTCGTTCCTTGGTTCGTCATGAAAATAACAGCTGTGTAATTTGATACCGATTACATAATCCTTGTGTGCAGTCGGCCTGCTGTTGTTTCATTTGTCATGTGAGAGCTCTTCTCTCATTGGCTGCCGTTTGAAATCGCGGGCTTTTCAAATCCTGCGCCTCGTATACTATATTCTACTGTAACAATAGCAGGCCGACCGCACACAAGGATGATGTAATCGGTATCAAATTACACAGCTGTTATTTTCATGACGAACCAAGGAACGAAGGAACCAAGAACCACGGAGCCAGGAGACCAAAACTACAGTAGTCTTCGCTGACATTACTGGACCCCCTGTGAATGGAAATAAACGTAAAGGAACTAAATCAATAAGACTGACCTAAATTCTTATATTCTGCACTTTAATTCTGCTTTATTACAATCAACTACAAGGACACAACATAGCTGCTTTAGCTCTCCTCTATTCAATTCAGTCTTCTACCTAACATCACTCCCATTTCTTTTGGACAGTTTCAATTAAAATGGCTTTCTTCTACAGGTGGTGCTTAATTACAGAAAGTGCTTCTTCCCAAACAAATCGTTTACCACGCTCCTATATACAATCTGCGACGAGTGTCAAGTTAATGATGCTCCCTTAAACGAGCATATTGTTAGAACAAGCAGAAAAGCGCATATGAAAATCCAAAAACATAGCTTGTCTAAGGCTTTCGATACAACATGCCATTCAGATTGTCTGTATGCCTTTTCTTCATCCTTTTCCATACTGTCAATTATAGATGTAAGATGGTTTGATATACGCATCAATGATTTCTTGTCACCTTTACCGAGCTTAAGTTCCTTTCCATTTTTACGATGTCGCTCTTTTGTGTTCCACAGCCCCCCTCCTCGCTGTTTCATACCGTTGCTAGCTGCCCACAATCTCCCAGGGTGACAGCATTCCAGCTCTTCATTCAGCGTTGTTGTCAGGTAAGCAGCCTCTTCATCATTCAGCCTCAGTTTCACGTCATTTGTAGGCCTTTTGAGTTTAATTCCAAAGAAAGGGGCAAGCTTATTCAGCACGTATTTTCGTAGCCAGATAGGCATTACTGCAACGTTGGCGTTAGCATGATAAATACTGAGACTGTAACACACAGTGATGGTTAGCAGGAACATAGCCAAAAGAACAAGACCAAGGAAATAGCTGAACAACGGAATCACTTCAGAGCTGTCTGGCATCAAATCCATTGATGATGTTAAGAATAAAGCCATAGCTAGGACAAGGTTCACGACGAAGGAAGATCTTTCACCTGGAAAAAGAATAAAAAACTTAGAGATTCTGTTGTGGTTATGGCATCATTAAATTTCTAAATGTTAACCAGAGAAGCGACAGATTTCTCGCAGTCATACATAGCCTTGTGTATTACAGAACTTTCCTAATCTCTTCTTTTATCTAAGTCTGAATGAAAAAGGCACTCGGTAGCACCTTTTTGCACGCTAACTGATGATGGTTGACTGATGATGAACATGATTAACAGACTGTCCAATTATACTACAGTGAGTTCAGTGAACAGACTACCACTACCGGGTATCCAAGAAAAAGATATACAGAACATAGCTTTAATGAATGATTAATCAATTCCAAAATGTTCCTCGTAAATTAACTTGAACATACCGGGTGAGTCAGAAAAAAGTTCCCACTTTTGAACATTCATAGCATCAAGAGTACTGGATGGATTGGAATGAATCATTATTTGCTTGACAGCCAAAGGAAAGGATCGAAGTATTTTTGTGATTTTTCTCGCCTTCTTATAGACTAGGCACTGGAAAAATTGGTAAATTCAAGTTTACAAAAACATTGTGGTTGCAAAATGACTGAAAAAGGCTTAAAATACTGGATCAAATCATATACTATTCATATAATCATATACTTGATATACTCCTCATTCTAACACTTCAATCCTCTAATGCCTAACATTTCAATCCTCTTTATTCGCGGGTATTTTCATGTGACATATAATCGGAGATAGGCTATACTCACTTGTTTCTGCTGGAATAAGGTAAACGACAACTGTCAAAAATGAGAAGATCATATTTGGCGCGATCAAGTTCACGAGCAGAAACAAAGGCTTCCTCTTGATTATCAATTTGAAAATGACCTCATCAAAACTAGTGTCACAACATGTGCTCTTTATTTGTTGTTTACTTGTATCCATGGAGATCAGCTCCCATTCAACGTTTTCTGCAGGGAAGAAGTAGAATCATTACGTAAGTCTCAACAAATACAATGAATCATGCCGTAAATCTAAGGAAGAAGTAGTATTAGCATAGGTTCAAAATCTTTAAAAGGTCGTTTTGAAATTAGTAGTTAGATTTATTAGTTAGAGTTAGATTTACCTGAATAAACAGAGAGATCAGCAGTTTTCCCCTGAGCAACGAGATTCAACCGTCTACTGTCGTATGTGAAGCTGCCAAACTTGAAATCACACTCTTGAGTATCAAATGGGAACATTGCTACATTGATAGCACAGCCAATTCTAAACATTATTGGTGATAGCCATTTTGCTTTTCCATTACTGTATAATGTCACTCTTGTTTTCAGTGTATCAAGGAATCCATTGTAATTTTTGTCTGCTTCAACACTAGATGGAAAAGAAACAGTTGCAGTAGTCTAGTGCATCTGATACGGCCAGTTTGTGACTCTCCATTGATTTAGGTCAATTTTTCATGTAGATTCTGAAAATTGATTTTATTTTGTGAAATTATGCGCCATGGGCTGACCATGAAATCACCGTGGATAATAACATCATGGTTGAACGATGATAATTTCGCAGGGGAATCGCCAAATCCTGGTCCGAAAATCATTGGTAAAGTGATTCGAAACAATCGACGAACGACAATGTCACAAAATTTCCTACTTTAAAGTTTAAATAACGAAGAAGTAAACAAAGGGAAGGGAAGTTATGAAAAAGGTTCACAAAGATTCTCCATCTTTTGGGATTAATATAAAGGAAATACTTACTTTGAGAAAAGATAAATATCTGGAGTCCAAATTTGCGTTGGCACGACATTAATTTGTGAAACGTTTCCATATTCTAGAGGATTCCAACTTAACGTAGGGTTATACCAAATCTGAAAGATATAAGTAATCAAAGTTTAAACATATTTCAACTGGTTGACAAGAAAAAAGTATGGAGAATCACTACAACCGAAAGACATCTATTCCACAGAGGTGAGGATTTTGTAGAGAATCATTACAACCAAACCAAAAAACATCTATTCCATAAATGTCAGACTTTGATGGAGAATCACTGCAACTGAAAAACATGTATTTTATAGATATGATCATTTTTATAGGTATTTGCAGAATCTCCAGATAGTCTTGTCTCCAAAGATGCACCAAAAATCAACACCTTTAAAAGCATATCATCGCATAAAATAATTTACGAAGGTGTAATGCTGGATCTAGAAACCGTCCATGGATGGTTGAATGAATGTTAAATAGACTATTTCTCAACTCATGTTAACAACGATACCGTGTCACATTTTGTCAAGTCTCTTCGACCATTGTTTTTAGCAAAAAATGTTCCAGTTTGTCCCGATTAATTGTGTGGAAAAATGTCTCATTCTATTAAATGCACATGATGTTCGAGCCATACGGCCTAGAAACCATTCTTTTCCTCCCTAGCTCGGGTATTTTTTCACTACTCGAGGGTACGAGATTTTTGTGAATCCCAAAAAATTTTTTCTTATTCACAACCAGGCCAACTTTGCTGTCATCAAGATACAAAATAATTGAAATAAATTAGGTTCTATTCACAGGTAAATTGTAAATTATTCTCAAGCACGAGAGCATAATCATGATCGGATTTTAAGTGACTTTTTATGCAGATCGTAGAAAGGCTTAACTTTATATCTCCATATGAATAAATGATGAAGTAACAGAGGTGTTATAGCAACGGCGAAAGGGCAGAGCAAAACAAACATTGCGTGATAAATGTGATAACACACCTGTCGAATGAATACGTTGATGACCACATGTTCGTTCGTTTCTTCCTAAAATGAAGATAATTTCTGCATATTTTTACACTGGTGAAAATCAACCTTAATGTCGACACAAATTTGAAATATTCCTTTCACAATTATTTCATAGTGCACTCTTGGTCGAGAACTTCATTCAAGAGGTCGGGTTAAAGACTCTTTTTCACCAAGTATTTTCTGTTTGTTCCCCTGTTCCCTTTTAGAAAAATTACCAAATTCGTCAATTTTTTCCAAAAAATATGATTTTTCACAAGTTTTTTTAGTTGTTCCCAGATAATTTCTCTTCTGTCAAGAACCTTAAAAACAGAAAAATTGGATTTATGGCTGCTCCGCAGAAGCCACTCAAACAGCGCACATGTTATTTTGGACACCCTGTACAAGAAACAAAACAAATAAATGCAACTCACAACATCAACGACTTGATTCAAAGTCAAACCAATAGTCACTTTCACTTTTCGTTCTTCCCCATCTGCAACTGGCATCGGTGTTTTCTTGTCTTTCTTACTAAAAAGATCATTGTGCAACCTCATTTCATCTGTGATGAGGATACTTGTTGCCAAATATAGTTGCGAAATTATCAGCCCTGAAGTTAACCAGTGAACATTCCCCATTTTGTCTGTATTCACTTATCTTCACTATTCTGATTTTGTGGCGATGTTGAAGTTGATGTTTTGTTACAGGGCTTTGCAACTGTTGAACTTGCTGGTATTTTCAATAATATTTAAGGTACAGTCTGTGTTTATCTGGAACAAGCACTCGAGAGTACGTGTGTTTGGTATTTTTGGTAATCTTAGCCTGATGCTTCCAACTTAGTCTTGAGTGATCATCACAATCAATGCAAGTTCTTCTCCTCACTCTGGAAAAATAACGTTCAGATATAAACACCACAAATGCCAAAAATGTTAAAGCATACAGGTTGTACGAAAATTTAGAAAGGGTAAGCTTGGTATGTGAAATAGAAATAGCTGAATAATCAATTGAGTCTTGGTATTCGAATTTGCACAATAGTGATAGAAGCTCTTAACTCCACTCTATCGAGCCTCTCGTATAAAAATAACGCAACTAAAAGGTCTATTGAGTCTTGGTATTCTCAACCATCCAAAAATCATAAGAAAAAATAAAAGCAAAATACTATTTTATACTTAATACAGCATAGGTTTCAAATCTTGAACTCGGCGTAAAAAGGTGGGTGTAAAACTCTATGACTTATTTCTCCTGATTGAATGGCTGGAAAAGAAACTTTAGCTATTTATCTATGATTCTACCGTTGGACTTTACAAAAATCTTTAACATTTTTTGCAATTACAGCGTACCTCACAGTTCAACTCATTTGAAGATGTGACGTCATTAAATTTCTGAATCATAAACCAGTTGAGTGACAGAATTTTGCTTGATATCATATTGTAGGCATTCATAAACTATGGTTTTTCTTCGAAATTATTTCATGTTGTGTCAAACAGTTTAAAAATTAAGATGGTTACAAGTTTTTTTTTGAAAATTTTCTTGAATTCTTGAAAGAGAAGAAAAACACTCTAACTCTGAAAATATTGAAGATTTCAGAAATTCCAACGGTAGAATTATAGAGAAATAGCAAAAGTTTCTTTGAAGTCATTCAGCTCAAAGAAATAGGTCACTGAATTTTACACTAGCCTTTTTGAATATTTGGGACATATGCTACTAAATACCACACTATGTATTACTGTTTAGTTTCTTTGAGTGGCTTATTTCATATCACCATGTATCACTAGATATATTGTGTCTATATGAAAAAAGAGTCCATGACCTCGTGCTAAAATGCCGATGTGGTAAAGTGGAGCAAAAACCACCGTATCCTTAACTGTTCTGGATGCAGACCGTTTCAGAAATAGATTTCCACATAGATCACTTAAAAGAAAGCAGCCGATTGCCTTTTTTTGAGAATGGTGCGTTCTCTCTTCTTGAATGCATTACCAAGACCAAAGCATGCAGGTTTTATTAACATTCAGCAAAGTTCCAATATCTCCTTGGTCAATGATAACACTTTCTTTGGAATTTGCAGCCTGTTGCATCTGACGAAGGTGTTGTGGCGCAGTGGTGTAATCCTGTGACTTTGCAGCCAGAACAGTCAGGCGGAGTGGGTTCGATACCAGGTAGGACCTCACTACTTGAGCGTCATGACACATGACAAGGGGTCGCGGACTCTATTAGGTCTGCTCTGCTTCTGCGATCCCAGCGCTTGGCGCTGAAAAACGCAACTTCACCTTCACCTTCACCTTCGTCTGACCAAAAACTATATGACAAGATTCATTGCATTTTACTTCTGTACAAAATGAAACTATATACAAACACAAATTAGTTGCTTGGATTTTTGGGTTTGATTTTGTTGGCGGGTGACACATATCCCTTTTGAGTCGCCTAGTAGATTTTGCTTTCCACTGTAGTTGCTACCGTAACCTTAAGAGAACCTTTGCTGAGAAGGAACGTTTCCAGTTTTTCACGTTTTCGGCCGAAATTCGCGAAAGCAAATTCCGCGAAATTTCCTAGAATGTGAAAGTCACGAAAGTTTATTCTCACAAAATTTCTCAATTTGGTCGATCCGCAAAAGTTGATTCCAAAAATTTCGCGTTTTTCCAACTGGTCAAAGTTTTGTCCCGCGAATATCATCATCTTTTTGCTCACCGTGGTGTTGTCCTTGTAATTTTGCTGAAGTAATTTGTAGGCAGCGTAATTAGCAGTATGTTTTGTAGCATCTTCAAAAGCCAATGATATGAAACAAAAAGTTAAAAGAATCATTCATACTCACATATAAATTGACAGCACTCTCTGAAGACAAAGCGACGCCTACAACATTTGCAGGATGCATTCACAAGTTTCACAACACCAGCAGCTAATATGCCTTCGAACAGCATCAGGATATATGCAAGACACACTTGTTTTTGTTTCAACTCATCTGCAAATCATTAATGTATATTTGTAGGAACAGGTAGTTGACACAATTGCATAATGATATCTCTTTTCATTCACCTAAAATGTTAGAACAGTCATCTTATTCATAGGTGCTACGGGTAAAAGAGAGAATTACAGCGCAAATTACATGACCCAGTTTCTGGTTGAATCTCTTTATCAATCCCTTTGTATGTAGATGACACAATTGCGCAATGGTATAGCTTTTTATTAACCTAAAATGTTAAAATATCCATGATAATTGTCATCTTCCTCGATGTAGCTGCTACAGGTAAAAGAGTAATCGCAACGTAAGATAATACATGACCCAGTCTCTGGCTAAATCTCTTTTTAAAATCCCTTTGTACGAAGAGGTAGATGACCAAATTTGATAATGATGTATCCTTTAATTCACATAAAATGCTACAAAGTCATGATAATATTGTTATTTTATTAATCTTAGCTGCTACAGGTAAAAAAGGAATTGGAACTCAAAATATTACACGACCCAGCCTCCTGCTAAATCCCTTAATCAATCCCTTGTATGTAGATGACACAATTGCATAGCTAATGATATATCTTTTCATTCACCTAAAATGTCAAAATACTCATGATTTTTGTTATCTTATTCATTGTAGCTGCTACAGGTAAAAAAAATAAGAATTGCAACTCAAAATATTACATGACCCAGTCTCCTTCTAAATCCCTTAATCTATTCCTTGTATGTAGATGACACAATTGCATAGCTAATGATACATCCTTTCATTCACCTAAAATGTCAAAATACTCATGATTTTTGTAATCTAATTCATTGTAGCTGCTACAGGTAAAAAGTGGAATTGTAACACAAAATATTACATGAGCCAGTCTCCGGCTAGATCCCCTTATCAATCCCTTGTATGTAGATGACACAATTGCATACCGGTATCCCTTTTCGTTAATATTAAAGCACTCAATGTAGTATTGTTATCTAATTCATTGTAGCTGTTATAGGTAAAAAGTGGAATTGTAACACAAAATATTACATGAGCCAGTCTCCGGCTAGATCCCCTTATCAATCCCTTGTATGTAGATGACACAATTGCATAACGGCATCCCATTTCATTAATATTAAAGCACTGAAGGTAGTATTGTTATCTTATTCATTGTAGCTGCTACAGGTAAAAAGTGGAATTGTAACACAAAATATTACATGAGCCAGTCTCCGGCTAGATCCCCTTATCAATCCCTTGTATGTAGATGACACAATTGCATAACGGCATCCCATTTCATTAATATTAAAGCACTGAAGGTAGTATTGTTATCTTATTCATTGTAGCTGCTACAGGTAAAAAGTGGAATTGTAACACAAAATATTACATGAGCCAGTCTCCGGCTAGATCCCCTTATCAATCCCTTGTGTGTAGATGACACAATTGCATAACGGCATCCCTTTTCATTAATATTAAAGCACTCAACGTAGTATTGCTATCTTATTCATTGTAGCTGTTATAGGTAAAAAGTGGAATTGCAACACAAAATATTACATGAGCCAGTCTCTGGCTAGATCCCCTTATCAATCCCTTGTGTGTAGATGACACAATTGCATAACGGCATCCCTTTTCATTAATATTAAAGCACTCAACGTAGTATTGTTATCTTATTCATTGTAGCTGCTACAGGTAAAAAGTGGAATTGCAACACAAAATATTACATGAGCCAGTCTCTGGCTAGATCCCCTTATCAATCCCTTGTATGTAGATGACACAATTACACAACTTCCCAATTTCTGTTCGCTCAACGAAAATGTTAAAACACTAAAGGTACTATTGTCATCTCATTCGTTGTAGCGGCTACGGGCAAGGAAAGGAGAATTGCAAAGCAAGATATTATGTAACCCAGCCTCTGGCAAAAACTCTTAATCAACTCTTTTGTTAGTCATATTGTCATCTTATTAATGTAATTTTAGCTACTGCAGGTAGAAAGAAATGCGATTCAATGCAAAATATAATATGACCTAGGGTTAACCCTAATCCACATAGGGGGTGGATTCCACCCCCTCGAGGTTTTATTTGCTGCGTTTTTAAATGACGTTTGCTATGTCCCCCAGCCTCCTTGACTTTTACTAATTATCTATTAGCCACATTTTGGTTGAAAAATGTTTGAACAATAGGACTCACAGGTCACGTGATATGCCCATATTTGGAAGGAGGTAGCAGCAAAATCATTGTTTTCAATGATTTCAATGGAATCATTTGATTGAATTATGAAGTATTTTACAGCAAATGTATCAGCAAACAAAGGGCTTCAATTAGATACCGGAATTTCTGGAATTTGATGATGTCTGCATTTTTTATAATGACGTCATTTTGGCCGCCATTTTGGACTAATTAGCAATTTTTTCAAGTTTTTTCGAGCTTTTTCAATGAAAAACACCCTAAGGATACATTCATTATAGATAATCACCAATTTTCAGGTTCTTTTGGTCTCTTTTTACATAGAATAAATTAATCGCACAAATGACGTCATAAGAATCGGCTAATTTCTGCCAAAATATCACTCCAAAATCGCTATTTTCAATGAAATGATATTTTATCACCAAATATATTGACAAACTGAACCAAAAACTGCATAAAGTTCATGCAAAATCTTCATTAAACTTGAACTCAACTTGGAAGCCTGATTTTCACAGATTTTCAGCTTCATGACGTCATTGTGACGTCACAAGGTGTGGCAGCAACACCCAAATTACGCTACGAGCTGCAAATTACCTGTTCTATAACTGTGCCAAGTTGTATTGAATTCGGATGAGTCTAAGGCAGTTTTCAGAGGGGGGGGGGGGGGGGAAGCACCCCCCCCATAAATAGTAGCTCGAAAAAAGCCCATATGGATTAGGGTTAATGTATGCAAAATGCAATATAACAATAAATGAAACATGATCGTGCTATCTCATGCTTTTGGATAAGTTCTGTCCGTGGTAAGGTATTAAATACCGCAAGGTGAAATACCACATGACATACTCTGTTACACCTCAATATCAATAGGCGATTACGCTAAAGATGGCGGCAAGCAACTTTTTACCAAGATGCACCGCGTTCTTTAATCGAATTCCTAAAGAATCGTTAGAGATTCGTAATTCGAACGCAATGCATCTTGGTGAAAAGTTCCTTGCCGCCATCTTTAGCGTAATCGTCTATTGACCCTTGCAAAACATTTTGTATTTTAGTATTATTAAGAGAATATGCTTTGCATATTCTAAACTGCCCCTCTCTGCGGATTAAGTATAGCTACTGGAAATAAACCAAATAATAATTCCCAGTTGCTAAGGTTCCATGTGAGTGTTTATGATATGGAGAGCTCTGCAAGAATCTAGTTTCCATTGCAAGGACCTGCTTATTTCGCTCAAATATCCACCTCCGTGAATTACGTATAAGTATATCTTGGAAAAGCTAAGGTAGTTAGTTATCCGGGTGAGGCGTTGTTAGATATATACCCTGGGTACCAGAGCCAAAAAATAATGACATTTCTTCCTCCTTTCTTCCTTCTCTCTTCCTTTTCCAAATTTTCAATTTCCTTCTTATTTTGAGGCTCTGGTACCCAGGGTATTAGATATACTGCGTTGTCATTGTCTAATGCAAATATGTATGATACTGGATAACATTATATAATTATTGGCTTCCATATATTCATAACAATCGTGCAGTTTACCTGAATCGAGAAAAAAGAAAACTGGTACGGCTTTTTTCTTATTATGAACAAATGCTAAAGGTTTTGTTTGTTTTTTTCTTACGTCTTAAGGTAGCTTTTAAGAACACTAAAAAACTTGGTTCTCTCCTTGAATGCGAGCCTAGCACAACAGAGAGTTGGTGACTCATCTCATTCTCTCTCTAGTTAAAATGTCTGGGCAGACTATCAATTCAAATCACCAACCTTGAGATTCTGGCATGCAAAAATGCTACCACAGTGCTTTGCATGTACCTTTAAGATTGTTTACTTTATCGTTGGTAAACAGAGAACCTGCTGTTTACAAGAAACCACTCTTTGACTTTCTTGTGTCATAAGTCATCAAACGTTTGTTAGATTAACTCAGACAACTTTCAAAAATGCTACCACAGTGCTATGCATGTACCTTTAGGATTGTTTACTTTATCGTTGGTAAACAGAGAATCTGCTGTTTACAAGAAACCACTATTTGACTTTCATATGTCATAAGTCATCAAACATTTGTTAGATTAACTCAGACAACTTTCAAAAATGCTACCACAGTGCTATGCATGTACCTTTTAATATTCTTTACTTTATCGTTGGTAAACAGAGAACCTACTGTTTACAAGAAACCACTCTTTGACTTTCTTGTGTCATAAGTCATCAAACATTTGTTAGATTAACTCAGACAACTTTCAAAAATGCTACCACAGTGCTATGCATGTACCTTTTAATATTGTTTACTTTATCGTTGGTAAACAGAGAACCTACTGTTTACAAGAAACCACTCTTTGACTTTCTTGTGTCATAAGTCATCAAACATTTGTTAGATTAACTCAGACAACTTTCAAAAATGCTACCACAGTGCTATGCATGTACCTTTAAGATTGTTTACTTTATCGTTGGTAAACAGAGAACCTGCTGTTTACAAGAAACCACTCTTTGACTTTCTTGTGTCATAAGTCATCAAACGTTTGTTAGATTAACTCAGACAACTTTCAAAAATGCTACCACAGTGCTATGCATGTACCTTTAGGATTGTTTACTTTATCGTTGGTAAACAGATAATCTGCTGTTTACAAGAAACCACTATTTGACTTTCATATGTCATAAGTCATCAAACATTTGTTAGATTAACTCAGACAACTTTCAAACTCGAAGTTTAAACAAATTCTACTAACTGTGTAAAAGAAGAGACAATTGAAGTTACAGTTCCTCCAAAGCGTTCACACAAAAAACAATGCTTTGGAACATCCTGCAGCGTTTTTTTAAATTGTTGACTATCCTTAGTTCTTGTTTCTTATAAACGAGTTTCTTAAAAACGCACTTGCGTTGTTCGCTCAAAATGGTTGATACTTAGCGATTGTACATTCCAGCAAAACTGAAACATATGGGACTCACCATTTAAATCAAACCCATCTGCACCGAATGCATCGTTTAAACTTCCGTAGCTTACCAAAATATTGAAAAAGTCTTGCTTTTTACGCCGTCAAATTCCGATCAAATTCAGAATCTCCAAACAAAGTTGAGTTCGAATTCCAAATCAAGGGATTGTGTTGTTGTAAATGACAGCAGGGTAATTCCACCACCACTTTGATCTCGTGTCTCTTCTTTCCACGATAACAAAGATTGTCGAGCTTCCATACGGTAAACAATTCTAGCCACTCAAAAGGACGCAAGTTCCCAATCAAAAACAAAATTCATAACTCCAATAAAGAAGAGCACATTTCATAAAAATGTCGTTAAAATCCACCTACAAGTTAGACAATTTAATTCAAATTAGCTTTCTTGTTTTCTGTAGCGTATGACGAAAGTTGATTAAATATGAATTAAAAACATAGTAGAAAACCATCGAGTTTATATTTCCATTTCACGAAAACATCTGTTCGCGTGTTATAATGCCTTTGTGTATTTTCAGCTAGGGAGTAATTAAACTGTTTTCTTTCACCAGCGTTTATCGCTAGCGATCGTATTTGATCCCGTGTGTTGTACGCTAAGTTATACTTTGGTAATTTCATACCTTCATTTTAAAACCATTATTCTAAACACACTTACACGTTTCATGTTTTGTTCTCAAAATTTTCACCGCCCCTCGGCGGCCTCTTCAGTGAGAATGTTCAAATCTCGCGAACCTTGTGTTCTTGCACTGTTCGTATAATTTACGTTCGAAAAATTGATCAGTTCGAATCCGTTGCGTCGTTGTCTTAATTTGTTCGAGTTTCCCCATTCTTCTTTCGTATTGAGCATTGGGTTGAATTCATTGATAAAAACCGCTTCCGTAACTTGCCTGAGCATTGCGTCACCCGAGCACGCAGCCAGTATATCCACCGTAACCTCTTGCGGAACTGCATCATGCCGCTCTAACATGTGCTTGTAAAACACGGAAGTCTTTTCACTGTTTTCGTATTTGGTGAGGTGCTCACTTGCTCTTTCTCCGATGCTTCTTGCTGTTTCTCCAATGTAGGTACCTTCTCTTCCATTGCTTTCTGCACAGCCAAGACATTTCACTCTATAAACGACATCTCTTGTTTTACAGTTAACTATTGGGTTCACCCTGCAAACTTTGCAGGTATCTTTTCCACAAGAATTGTTTTGAAATGGATCAGATTTACTTAAGATGTTCCTCAATGATTTTCCTGATCTTTCAACAACTCGTATTTTTAACTGTGAGTCTTTCAGTGCTTTCTTGCATTCTGCCGCTAGCTCTCCATTCGGTGTTACATCAACAAACATAACCGTCTCGTATCCTCCTTGCTCATACCATGTGTTCTTTTTCTCTATCTTTTGCATTTCCCTTCTTTCACGGTGCCAAAATTTCCCCCGATACATTGGACATTCTCCTGTCTTGTCACGCTCTACAATCTTTTCAAACTTTCTTTTGGCCTTTTTGTAGACCTTGATCTTATCTTCTTGCGAATAACCAGAGAACTGCATTCGGTGGAGGAAGTGTTGTACATGCTGTGTTCTTTCATTCTTTTCGCACTGCCGCGACACATTCCTCATTATTCTTACTAGGTCTGCAACTAGGATGTTAGTCTTGGCATCTTGAGAAATTGCAGAATCTTTATTGATGACACTTTTACTTGCAATTTTCTTCATGTAATGTGAATGAAGAATTTGATTTCGTGTTACATTATCTACTTTCACTTGCCCAATCCATTGTTCTAGATCTAACACGGGCATCCTTCCATTGTCATGATTTGATGGATAATCTACGGTGACTCTTATGCTCTTGTGGATGCCATTGGCAATTCTTTGAATGCGTTTCATCATTGCTTCGTCAGACTCTTTTCTTCCTGGTTCCGGTGATGTCATTTTGCATACGATATTGATGTCGTCGACATAGCGTGAATACATTTGAACACTTATTCCATCGTTTTCCAATTCAGTAATTAAACTCGTTATTCGATTGCTTCTTACAAAGAATCTTATTGTAGTTACTTGCCTTCACCTGCGCCTTATATGAGTTTTCAAGTCCAACCGGAGGGCTTTGATTTCATATTCTATTAACAAACTTACCAGGTGATTCAGAAGTGTTGGGCATCTGGCAGATTATAAACTTTTGAGCTATTTGCTAATTTGTAAGCTTCGAGTATGCGTAGTCTTACATGATTGATGAATCATATACTCAATATCTGCAGTTCTTTAGCGAAAGTTTAACACCACCAGATAATTATTTGATTACACGTATTTGTTTATAAGAAACTAAGAATTTGGGCCAGTACTGAAAGTTTCTTAAAATCATCAGATTTTGAGTACTCAGAGTTTCTCGCGAGTATCTTAGAGGTTCCATAACAATCCTCGTCTTCACTACTTGTGCTCTCGTGAACATTTCAAAACAATGTTTTGTAAGCCTTTCCCATATTTAGACATTACTCAAGTACCTTACGAGTAATATGATACAGGAAACAAGTGAAAGTAAAGTAAGAATATGTCAAGGATTTCCTTTAACAAAGTAAATGGTTTCTTAACTTATATTCTCCTAGTACTGGAGTTTCTTAATTTTTCGGCGATCTGAGAGTTTAGTTTCTTATGAGCAGTTTCTTATAAGAAAAAAGATACGTGTAGAGCACAATTAACCTGAACTGCAAAAATTAGTCATAATATATCAAAAATTTATTTTCTTTTGGAAAACCTACATCATCCAAGGGTGATAGGACACGGATATTTTAATTACGTATTTATTTACCTTGTTTTGATCTTCGTCTTGTTTTCTTGTCTTGTTTTCTTCTCTGTTCTGTTTCCTCTTGCTGATGTAAATGCCTCGTGGACACAGGAATACAAGGAAGATATATTCAAATAACACGAGGCATTTACATCAGCAAGAGGAAACAGAACAGAGAAGAAAACAAGACGAAGATCAAAACAAGGTAAATAAATACGTAATTAAAATATCCGTGTCCTAACACCCTTGCATCATCAAAGGGAGTCGACATAATTAATGATTGTATTTGGTAACTTTGACACGTGCCACTTCATTGTGTAGCTAAAGAAACAATGAATTTGTGGGCGTTTCTTTAGCCATTTGGTAGCGGCTAGTAGATACAGCTGTTTCGATTGCCTTCAGAGGTACTCCGTCTCCAAATTTTAGTCGAAACAGTGTGTTTGCAGTTTTTTAAAAAGGCAATATCACAAACTTTTCTATTTTTTTTCAAAACAAAAGCATTACCGGGGGTAGATTTAGAAAATTAAGAAATATTTCAAACAACCGTGTGGATTTAGGACCTTTTGATGCGAAGACCTACTGCCTAGTTCCCTACAGGCACATACTACAGTAGCTAGCACGTACCACTTCAAAAAAATGGTAAAAAACTGAGTCTTTGAATTGATAAAAATGATGCTGATGTTGTGCAATCAATGACTGCTCGTGCGACATAATCTACTCCAATTCCCTAGTCATGCCTGGGAACTTTTCCTTTGTTCTGTCAAGTTTAGTTTTAAGAAAATTTGATAACTGTCTTTCGATCTTTTTGGGCAGTCCGGAGGCAAAAAAAGTCAAGAAATCGAAAATATATCAATAAGTAGGCATCCAAAAATCAACAAAAAAAACCAAAAATAATATAGGATATTTACAAAAGATTGAATCAAAAATACTTGAAATTCGTCCAGTGTATGACTTTTTCGTGGCCTGTCGAAAGTGGGGACTTTTTTCTGGCTTACCCGGTCTTATAAAGACAATTATTTGCACTTAAAGGGACACTGTCGTGGCTGTAATTGGCTGGTTGTGTTGTTCAAATCCCTAACAAAAGACTTGACCTCTGGATCATTATAAAGCCTTTATGCTCTTGGATCATACTTTGTTTCGAAAATAATTGGAGTCTGATCGTTATCATCTTCGTGAATTTCAGTGTACAGCGAAATTACCGAAGCCTGCCTAATTCTATTCTTTCACATTGTCATATCCATCCAATCAGTGCCACGACAGTGTGCCTTCAACAGAGCAACAAACCAAGCATTTATGTGCTTAGATAATCCATGATGAGTATTTTTCATTTCTATTCTACCCTTTTTGCAAAGGTAAATATCAAAGATTCGCATTTGTTTACAGCAACGCGATTATGTCGATTCATGTCTATATCAGCATCTATTCTTTTTATAACTTAATAAACTTAACTTCTATTCTACTTTCTTATTTGTTGAATTCAGGATACATGTCAAATTATCGCTAAGGTGTGGCTTATACCATACTGTCATATTTAATTCAGGATGATCCTTTTGGTTCTACATTCATGTCGAGTGCAATCTTGTTTAGAACTATAGAATCGAGACAGGACGATCTAATATAGCGAGAATGGAAGGAAGAGCCTTCAGGGATCCGTGACTAAGACTACGTTCACACGATGTCGGCACATTTTGAAAACGGCAGAAATTGTGACGGCAATAAACTCTTTGCAAGCTCCACGAGAACGAGGCTTGATTTTCGCGCCAAACCCAATCAGCCTCGTTTCGAAAGCGTCGAAAATGTTCCGTTTTCGTCATTTTCTAGTGTTCACACGATGCCGTTTTCAAAACGTGCCATTTAGAGCTCCGTTTTCAAATCTGCCGTTTTCAAAATGTGCCGTTTTCGTGTGAACGGTAGGCATATCCGTCATATTTTTAACCGGTTTCAAAATGTGCCGGCATCGTGTGAACGCAGTCTAAGTTGCCAATACAACTATCTTGGTAAACAATCTGTTTGCGCATAATTTTCGAGACCAAAATTCATCTAATCACATTCGAGTTTTGTTTTGACATGTTGGGCTTGCGTGCGCTAGCTCATTGGCAGCAAGCAGTAAATTAAGAGGCAACATACCGGGTGTTCCAAAATGATGTATTATCGTTTGATTCCTTATATGTCCATAACCAATGGACAGATTTTCAAAAACTTTATTTTATCCAATTGCTGAAAGGCTAAATTGTATTTGAGGATGTTGGTTGTGGTTTAGGCCAATGTCTTCATGTCGAAAAGAAGATCGATAAACCTGCTCAAGCCTTAGATGGCATGAAAAAGAAACAGCTTTCTTTCCCAGTCAACATTTTAGATGTGATGCAAAATGCTGGACTTATATGTCGTTCAGAGAATACGAATTCAGTTAATAATGAGTTCAGAGAATACCAGTACGAGTTCAGCCTTTTGTATCACATCTAAAATGTTGACTGGAAGAATAGGCCTTTTCTTTCTCATGCCATTTAAGGATTGAATTTGAGCAGGTTTATCGATCTCCTTTTCGACATGAAAACGCCGTTGTAAGACAACAACCAACATCTTATAATATAATTCAGTCTTCAGACAATCAAATAAAACAGAGTTTTTGAAAATCGGTTCATTGGTTTTGGACAAGTAAGCAATCAAACAGTAATACATCACTTTGGGACGCCCGGTATGTAGATGCAAAAACACATGGAATACAGTGTATGCTACTTCCACTGGGTGAAAATGCGAGACCAGTGCTGCAAACATACGCAACGCCGCGAATAAATCTTGCACGAGGGTTCAATTTGGTAGAGAAATGGAAATTTGTGCCACTAGTAAAACCAACGAATTTTTCTTGGAAAGAAATTATTGGCACAGTTGATCAATTTTTGCAGTGAAAACGAGTTTTGTTTACAAAAGGTGCTACAAAAACAGTTTTAGCTGAAAAAGATTTGTTTTGTTTACTGCTAGACTTCTGACATCGTTGCAGTGTTGTTGTTTTTGCAGAGTTGATTACCCTTGCAACTACAAAGCTACAACCAACAGCAAGGGAGAGTTCTCACCACCTAATGTTGTGACTAAAAAAACAATTGATGCAGTTCTTTTTTTATCGTCGGCCGACAAAATCTTCCAACGTATGAATTTAGGCAATGAATTTTGGCTTATTTCCCGAAACTTGAAAGTTTGCAAATGTAGTCCAAGTTCGCAAGAAAAATGAAAGATAAGAGTAGAACTTGGAACAGAGTAGAAAGTTCCCGAAGGCGCAGTAGACGCCTGACTTTGTTCTATAAGATCATGAATAATCTCACCCCCTTGTATGCAAAGGAGCCAATCCTACCACTTCATGTGTCGAATTACTCCCTTCGCAATCAGGATGTTATTGGACGAATAAAGGCAAGAACAGAAAAATTTCAATCTAGCTTCTATCCAAACTGCATCTCCGAATGGAATAAACTTGATCCTGAAGTCAGGCTTGCACCGTCTGTTGCTGTTTTTAAGACAAAGCTTCTACCAATAATTCGGCTCCCTAAAAAAACCTGTATTTGGTATTCCCCGATAGGCCTATCACATCTTTCCCAAATAAGGTTCGGTCTCAGCAAACTAAGCTTCCACAAATTCAAGCACAATTTTAGGGACACCGTAAACCCAATGTGCCCAACGCATGACGGCATTGAGGATACGGAGCACTTTTTGTTCCTTTTCCTTTCATTTGACATTCAGCGTTCTTCTCGCTGGAGTTTCGGATTTATTACGACCAGTTGTTGAAATCACCAATCTTTCAAACGATTTTCTAATGCACCTCTTAGTATATGGTGACCAAGATCTTTCTGATGACCTAAATAGAAATATACTCGAACTGACTATGCGAATCATCCACAATACTGGTCGGTTTGATCATATCAAACTTCAGTCACATGCCATGCAATCACCAAGTGCCTTGAATGAATTTCCTTTTTTGTAAATTCTGTCTCACACTACCGGGTGAGTCAGAAAAAAGCATCCCCGTTTGAAAGGTCACGACTCCCTGGATATCAGGACAATAGTATCGGCAAATATATAGTTTAATGGTAGAAATGTTCAAATCTACTATAAAAGTCACCTGACTGAAATCGGCCACTCCATTCTGAAATTATGAGGGCTTTTCTCGAGAAAGCCTCTTCAAAAAAACCTTCAAAACGTGCCCAAAATCATGAACAAATTTCCATAACATTTCTGCCTTACAAGGGCCTTACAGCAATGACTTGTGGACGCTCTAAAACGTGCTATCCTCTTGGAGGATGAACAAGCCCCCCCCCCCTTGGTATCGATGGCCTATTGAGGGATTTCCCCTTCTCCCAAGAGGACAAACACATGAATTTATGTGAGTTGTGAGTGTCATCAATTTTAGGAAGGAAAATTTGCTCATTGTTTTCATTCGTTATTGCAGGTTTTTGGAATGGTTTTCTGCAGAAAATCACCCATATCAATGGGAAGGAATGGCCGATTAAGGCCGGGTGAATTACTGAACCTAATTGAACATATTGGCAATAAAACAAGACAGTTTTTAATATTATTGCTTTGATATTCATGGAGCAGTGGCCTTCCAAGCGGGAACTCTCTACTCTTACTCACTCGATAGATGTCAGGTATGTTATCCAAATAAAATGAATAAAACTGTTTTGCTCGTGACATTTTGTGGGTTATTACAGCCCCAACCTGACATATAATGTTAGACAGACTCCAGTACAGTACTTATAATTTTTCTTTTTTAATCGCATGTAGCATTTATGTAAAATTGTATGCAGTTTAGCTTTTTCTCAACAATGTCATGAGGTAGTCATAGTCTTTTGCTCCTCATGGTATCGTCCTTGTAGTTCTGTAAAGTAGTTTGTAGGTAGAGTAATCCGCAACATGTATTGTAAATTTCTAATTGAATATAAAAAAAAGAATTTTGGCTGAGTACAGCTACAACTATCATCGATACAACAAGCTTGCTGCTAATCACGTTCTTCCAGATCCCCCAATTACTAGCCTGCGTGCACACTCTGTCAGAAAAATTGAAAAGAAGGAAATAAGTAGAGTCTGCGCAACTGAGCCACTTTTCTTGTTCAATGACATCAGCATTTTTTCAACTACTGTCCCCTTCGATGAATGAAAATAAAATCGATAAAGATCTTTATTGTATATTCCAGAAGTTTGTGCTAATTTGCTTTATCCAAAGAAATCAGGGTCATAGAGACTCAGTGATGCATGAATTTAGCTCCCAGCGTAAATAAGGCAAATAAAGCAGTAACTAAGACAACTAAGATCAGAACAATAGGGGACAGACTGCTTTTAATCTCGTCTGTAGAATCATTGCACTCATAACTTCAGTGCTTTGTCAAACGTTTCCTGATTCCAGATATAGAAAATTGTTTGCTTTGAAAATATCACTTTAGAAACTAGCAAAGACGGTTGAATTTCCCAAACCAATGAAATTTGGTTCCTTGATTCGTGGGAACCTGTGAACAAGAAAAGTGGCTCAGTTGCGCAGACTCTACTTATTTCCTTCTTTTCAATTTTTCTGTCAGAGTCTGCACGCAGGCTACCAATTACTAGCCTGCGTGCACACTCTCAATTACCGCTCTCTTACCGTTGCTTCAAGTGATTTTATTGCTTTGACCCTATTGCTATTGTTATGTTATGGTGTAGAAAGCCATCTTCAAAGCCCACAGAGCGGCAAGTTAGTTAAATAACATGAACTTTTCATCCGATGGTCATCCTTCCACTAGCAATAACAAACAATTTCTTCTCAAGTTAGCTAAATAACATCAATAAACCTTTTCATCCGATGGTCATCCTTCCACTAGCAATAACAAATAACTTCTTCTCAAGTTAGTTAAATAACATCAACAAACCTTTTCATCCGATGGTCATCCTTACACCAGCAATAACAAACAATTTCTTCTCAATGTTACTGATCCTATATGGAATTAAAAAGATTTTAAAGAATCAAAAAGCTTTGGAGAGAATTTTACGCTCTGATTATTTGCTATGGAGATAAAGCTTAGAACATTTGACAACAACATCTCTTGAGCTTACAAACAAAGAGCTCTGTCCTTACATTCCAAATCTCCGCATGAGCTCTCTTTGAAGTGAATGTCGATAGTTGAGATTTTTAAACTTTCGATTTAGTAAGAGCAAAGGTAGATCTTTTATCATTCACTGTTTTGAAGTTATGTCCATGACATTGATACTTCTAAGCTTATATTAGCATGATATTAGCTACTAAGGGAGTAGTTATTCATTGTGTGGCGAAGGGTTGTTGTCTTTTTATGAAGTGAAGCACTGCATGTCATACCTAATCATAGACTATTACCTAATGAAAGAACCGAGAGACAAGTTAGTAAGGTAGCTCTACCTTCAGCTCACTCTCCTCCTTCGGCGCGGCAATTCCTCCTCCCCTCCCAAAAGCCCCCCCCTAAGCCTCTGTGGAGGAGAGTGCCTTCAGCTTACCCTGGACACCAGAGCTTCATTCTTATTTTTGTTGGCTCTGGTACCCAGGTTACCTTCAGCTATGTGAACACAGAAAGCCGGTTTTAACTTCCCATTCAAAAACTTATCAATAACTCTGGAACCAATCAGTTTATCGATATGGTTTCAGGAGAACTTAGTTTTCAACTCCGCTAATCAAAATATTTTGATCACAATTGGTTACCACTGACACCTAGACACATGCCAAATTTGCAGACAAGGGCTGTTGGCTAGATTGGCTAGATTTTCCGCAATAAAATGTCGAAGTTTGGTAGCCTACACGACAACGAACACTGAAAAAAACCAGTCAGTCGATTATCAATAGGCAAATGCGAAGAACTTGGTTAAAGGCAGTCTGTCACGCATCTGATTAGGTGATAAGAACAATAGAACGAAAAGGAGAACTGAATGACTGATGATCCTACTGACTTTCTACGGCCGTAGAAAATGATAACACCAAGGTCTTCTTTGTTTCCAGTGCACATATTCACAAAGACATCTGTTGTGTTGAGCTGTGACCTTGGCACTTTATTGCAGCAAATCAAATGGGTGACAGACCGCCTTTAAGTTTTTGCAAGCATGTGTGAGACAATTACGCATTCTTTCGAGATTGAGAAAAGATTGCAAAATTTTCTTGCAAATTGCTATTTGAATTTTGATTTGATCCTGAATCTCAGAGAGTTGAAATTCATGACTGCAAGTAAAGTTGTGCTGCTGTAACTTGTACGACCAGCAGTCAAAGCCGGTCAAAGCTGCAGAAATGTGAATTTTCAATACTTATCAACGCGTTTCTCTACGTTGCCAAAACTATTGCTTGAATTCTTTCTAGCATGAACGCTTTGTTTTTATAACATGTTTCATATATTTTGTCTATTAACCTAAGCTATTTATAATTATGTTTTGAATTGTTTTTGCTAATGGTTTTACAGCTGATATGCACTACTCTTTTCCTGCCATTTTCCAGTTGTAATCTTTGTTTGTAATAGTAAACTTTAAATCCTACAAATAACAAATATTGAATAGTGTGAATTAGAAAAACGTATCTACTCTTTCAAAAATCGCAATCAAAAAATATAACACTGATTTGAAAAATTACGATTCCGTTGCTTGACTGAAGGTTTAACTTAATTTTGAGAATTTATTCAGATTTTCAGATTTTCATTTTTCCACCAATAGCCTAGTACAAGAGAACTTGCATACCTAAGAAGCTACTGAGGAACTAACTAAAACTAAATGACAACAATAACGAATGAACAGTAACCTTGGTCTAAAAGAAGATGACTACCAACTACAAATAAGGCGAAACAAATCATAAAGGTTGTACATTTGGGGCTGTGTTTTGTAAGCGAATGTTTCAGATCGTATGAAGCTGTTACACAATTCACGATAAAGTTTTGTATCAGTGGACATAGATTATGGTCATCATTCTGCATTAAATAAATGAAACGATCTTTCATATTCATATGTCTAAAGGAAGAATGCTGAGGCTGACGCTCTATTTGTCCAAATAGTTGTTCCCGGATTTCCCTATTTATATTGCATGCCATTAGGCAGTGAATTTTATCTTCTAAAATGTTGCATGTAGGGCATATTCTCTCTTCTGGATTCTATTTTGGTCTGTTATATCTACCGACCTCTACCTCTGAACGATGATCAGATAACCTGAATTTGCTTAGTAAAAATCTCTTTTCAAAACTCTTCACACTTGAAATGTATTTTTCAATCTTAAATGCAGTAAGTAATCATTTTCGGTTGATTTGTCAACATCGAGAGAGTATTTGATCGGAACAATCTATTAGCCGTTGGTTTATCTGATGTGTGGCACCAATGGATCTGAAAGTTTTAATTCGGTTCTACCATAACTCTCCGAATCCATGGCTGAAGAAAATTTATTCATAATTTACAATGCATCATCTTAATCTGAAATGAAAACTAGCTTCCCTGAACTTTCCCACACTATAAGTGATTGGCTCAATTTGATCTACCAGGTGTCCCAAAAAAACGCAACGGATTAAAAAAACTCAGATGCAAGCTGTGTCAATTTGATAATCAAATGATTATTCTAATCCAAATCTGCAATGATTAGATTAAATTTTGATATATTTTTCAGAATTTTTAGTATCAACGAACTTCAAGTTTCCTGTCTGGGCGAAACCAGAGCTACCAGCATTAGTGCAGAGCATACTGTAAAATTAAAAGCATGGCAATATTTTCAACTTCACATGGTTACAAACAAGCACACAACTTGATTAAGAGACTGTACCAAAGAGATCCCTTGCTGATTCATGAGTTATCTAGTCTCGAGGGAGCTCTCAGTGTTCATTTATAAGTGAAAGTATAAGTCTAATGGCCTAGTCATTTAACAGAAAAGTTGGACAGAAATCTTTATGAAAGTGTCTGTTTAATGTTCAATTAACTTGTGTGTCTGTGTGTTTGTCAGCAATGCTTTGTAATTGCAGGGATTGTCATGTTTTATAATTTGACATCAAGATTCACCATTTGTTAATGCAGCAGCTCTGGTTTTGACATGGGGGCAATTTGGAAGTTTGCTGACTTTTAACTTTACAACCAAGTCACCAAAAATACTGGAAAATATATCAAAATTAAATGTACTTATTGCAGATTTGAAAGAAAATAATTGTTGGATAATGAGTATGAAACAGTTTGCATTTGAATTTTTCAAATCTGTTACATTTTTTTGGGAAACCTGGTAGGTTTTTCTCATCATTGCTGAGCATCAAATAGTTGAGATCTACATGATAGTGAACTGGCCATTTTTAGCTGTTTTTTAAGTTGAAGAAAATAAGACTTTTGGCTCATTCCTAATTTCGGAAGGACTATTGCACATAGAATTATGAGAGAGTCTTGAAAATTAAGTTGAAGCCTTGATCAAATGATGGAATCAAAAATCTATGAATTGGTTGCATTGCATTTTCCGTATAATTTTCTCAGACAGTTACAGTGGATACATTTTTCTGACTCACCTTAGTACTTGCAGGTGTTTTCATGTCTGAGGAATTTTTGTGTGGATAAAGTAGCTCCAAATCATAGAACTTTGTTTTTTAACAGTTATCTGATATTGAATCATAAATTACAGTTGCAAAGAGACAGTTATTTCCAGTGTCCGACTTCTGCAATTTGACTGCTCATTTTCTTGACAAGCTTCTGTCAATAGCTCTTGGACTTTCATAAAAAATCTCTAAATATAGGATTTAGGCTGGAGGTTTCTTGGAAAAATCCCTCACAATTTCAGAATGGAGTGATTGATTTCAATCAGGTAAATTGTAAAGTGCATTTGAATTTGTATTTGTTTTATTGTGAGTCTGGAATCTCATTGGTATTTTTTATACTGGTCTGCTTTGTTGTAAGCGCCCCAGACTTGATAAGCTTTGCTTCTTCTGGGGCGTATGAAGCCATATGTAGTTAGTTTGAACTGAAATGTTTTCATGAATCATTATCATCAATGTGTCCACCATTGATAAGACATTGGTGCTGCCTTAATATTCAGGGAGCGTGGCCTTTCAAAAGGTTGATTATTCTTTGACTCACCAGGTATGAATCTGCAATTCTTCATTCCATCAATTCTTTGGCTACCCAACCATGTAGGGCTGAAGACTAGTGCTTGACTGGCATTTAATTGTTGAATAAGGTACTGAAAAAATCTGGGAACAGATCATCTCTCCTGTCAACCTGCCAGCCATTTGATATTTGAAAACCTTTTCATCATAGACCAGGAGTTTCGATCCTGTTGGAAAAAACATTAAGGTGCAGTAGGCTGTAGATGTATAATAAACATACAGTACATACTGGGGTTACCAAAAACAACTTCAACTGTTTAAAAAATTTCTCAAAAAGAGCAAACTTGAGATAAGTTTAGTTGATAGCCAAAAGGCAGAAATATCTTAAAGATCTTTGTTCTATTTTTCGGAGTACTGGAAACATAAGCTAACTTTAGCTTACAAAAGGCACATCACTTTCCTTGAAACCCTTGAACAAAATTATAAACAATCTCATCATTCAAATAAATTTTGTTCCTATCAACATTTAAGGATCAAATCTTTATAAAAGCAACAGAGGCCACGTTGATGGTACCCATATTGTGCCACCAATATGGTTGGGTTTTTGGGGCCAAAATTCTCTTGACAAGGGTCCCTTTTTGGCAGATTTTCCTTATACATGGGTGAATGTCGCAAAATAGCTAAGAATTGGCAGTTTTCCATCAAAATTCATCATAAAAGTGGGTATGAATGCAAGTTTTGGTAATTACAAGAGGGTAGCTTTCTGAAGATAACCCTCATCCATCCACAAGTCATGTACCCCCTGTATGGAAAGTGTGGCACTTGCACACCCAAGAAAAACAATAGGGTATTCAAAACAAACAATAGATAAACACTAGAGGACCCTTCTTGCGCACCAGAGGTCTTGGCCAAAATTGCCCTACTTTCCATACCCCCCCCCTGGGTAGAGTGTTTGATATCTTAAAATTTCCGCGCTCATACTAGACTAGACAGTGATGTACATTGAGCAGTTACTTCCTTCTTTCATCCTTCATATTTATTGACTTCACGAATTGTTCTTGCTTTGCCTTTGGCAATATAATCTTTGGCTTTTCTTTGCTTTGCTTGCAGCTAGGCCAAACCAGAATGATGGTGGAGCCCGCTGCAAAAAGCGCGCGAAAGTTTTAGTACCCAGACCTCTTCTATATCCTGATTTCCCAGTTTCCCCCTCTTGTCTTGTTGCTCAATTTTCGGAGAGGATAGATACAATACAGTACTGAAAATTTGGTATTCTCAACAAAAACATATTACAGGAATTTATATTGGATAGGATTATTGCTAGACTATTCCAAATCGGAATATGTTTTTGGCTGACTCACGCAGGAGCTGGCAACTACGTAGTTAGCAACTACGCTGACTCATGATGATCCATTGATTTGGACGGACCACTTTCCACTCAAAGGAGGCTGCATGTTGGTTTTTCTTTCTTCTTTGCACCGCCCACTCTCGTCTTGCAGTCGACAGATACAGAACTGGTTTGAAGCGCAAAGATAGGGTAAGACATTGTTTCTTTGAGAAATACAAAATTTATACATGATCTTCAGAAAATGTAAAGTAGATAGCCTGACCAGGCCAACGAGCCACACACAGAGAAGAGGGCAACTGTGTGTGATGTCTATATTAGGCCCTATCGGACCCCTATCTTCTATTATTTTGAGTATAGAAGAAGGCCTACCAGACGAATTTTGTTTAGCCTACCCCAGAGAGGCCTACATATAGGCCTATTATGTATTCTATTGCCCGCTTTTCGCTTGCAAGGAGGTGAGCTCATTTCGCAGTTTTGTTCCTGGGCCTCCAAAACCTCTTGGCAGCGCTGCATTCATTCTCATTACTACTGGGAGTAAAACAAAAAACAGTGAGCAAAAATCTCTATAAATCCCCAAGATGGCTCCGCACTGCTCTCTTTTTGCACCTTTGGTGACGGTGATGGTGATGATGTTTGTTCATGGTCATACAGATTGGAAAGTTTGCAGAATGCGCACAGGATCTCTTCTTCATTCTTAGTGTTATCAATAAAACCTATCATTTCCTTTTGTTGTTTCACAAAAATTTCTCGGTTAGAACTGTGGCTGAAATTTAAGATGCGCATCAGAGAAATCTTTCTTTTGTATGATTAGTTTTCCCCCTATTGTATCAGCTCTACCCTTTGTAGCTATGATAGCATGGAATTTGTCCAGATTTGCAATCATTTGGTTCCTTTCAAGCCAATCTATGGTAAACTTTGATTCTTGTTTCAAGATTCTAACCAGGTTTGGGAATGAGTTTGATAAAGCCGTCAGAGTATTATCGTCTGCATAATTGTGTAAAGTAGCTTTCTTTATATAAAGATAAAGATTGTTTATGTATGAGTTAAACAAGATTGGACCAAGAACAGATCCTTGAGGTACACCAGAAAGTACGGGCTGGAAAGAACTATATGCGTTGTTAATGCGCACTGACTGTTGTCTACGTTTCAGGTATGAATAGATATAAACGAGAGCATCTTCATGAAAACCATACACGGATAATTTTGCAATCAATAGATCATGTGGGATAGAGTCAAATGCTTTTGAAAGGTCCATCAAAATCAATAGATCATGTGGGATAGAGTCAAATGCTTTCAAAAGGTCCAGGTCTTGTCTCCATTCTTTGATCATTCTTACCAGGGCATGATGTGTGTTATATTGTTGTCTATATATGTTGCAATAAACTTTGAAAGACAATGGTCGAGATGAGGAATGAGCATAGGCGTAGGAGACAGGGGGGGGGGCTGCAGCCCCCCAACGTCAGAAAATTTGCAAAAATCAGCCATAATCGGGCAGAAAATCCGCCATAAGTCGGACAAAATTTCCTTAAACAATGGACTTTTTATCGGGCAGCCCCCCCAAATTTTATCTCCCCCTACGCCGATGGGAATGAGTTGACCTTTGATTACTTTTTCATAGATTTTTAGAAAGTGTCCAACATGCTGACAGGATGAAAGTTTTTCTACATTGTACAAAATAGCTCACCCTTATCTAATGCAGTTACGGCTGCTCGCTGTCCTTTGTCTGGAAACTTGCATTTCTCAAAACTATTATTTATTGCATTTGTTAGGGGTATAGTCAGTTCTTCCGAAGCTATAAGAAAACGTTTGGGAGTTTAATGATTCTATACTTTTGAAATTACAGAACATACAAAGATGATGAAGGCAATTGTTTTTGATGCACCTGGTGGTCCAGAAGTTTTGCAGGTCAGAGAAGTACAAAAGCCTGAAGTTGCCAAAAATGAGGTGAATTGATGCTTTAAATGACATCTTTGAAGATCTATTAAAGACCCTGTGCTAACCATGGGTCATGGGTCTTTGTGGTCGTCAACTATCCCACAGACAATGCATTTTCAGAGACCCTAAAAATTACACTGATCTTTGCAAAAAATCCTCAGTCCTCCAAGCGAATAGAAAAGTTGTCACCTTGTGAGTTACGGTAATTGTTTAGGGTGAACCCCCTTTTGTAAATCACAATGGAAAAGACACTAACTCTGACTGGCTTGCTGATCAATGGAATGGGTGAAGAGCTTTGGGGTGTGAGCAAATTCACAAAGGAAAAATGAAGGACGTTGACCCTGCAATCGCTAGTGTCCAGATTCTAAAGCTCTTAGACGGGGGTCTAGCTATTCTGGAGAAAACTTGTAAGACTTTCACTGATAGTATCCTGAACACGTAATTTAAGAATGCCAAGACCACATATCGAACACTTTTCATGTTTAGATGATAACATGCTTTTCTTTCTGATAACAAAACAAGTCACTGCATCAAGTTTCTAACTGAATACTCGTATTTTTTATAAGAAACTAAGAATTTGGGCCAGTACTGAAAGTTTCTTAAAATTATCAGATTTTGAGTACTCAGAGTTTCTTACGAGTTTCTTAGAGGTTCCATAACAATATTCATGTTCATTGTCTGTGCCATTGTGGAAATTTCAAAATATTGTTTTTAGAAGCCTTTCCAATGTTTAGACATTACTCAAGGACCTTACGAGTAAAATGATACAGAAAACAAGTGCAAATAGAGTAAAAATATGTCAAGGATTTCCTTTATCCACTAGAACCACTTTTTATACGTTATATTCCTGCGTAATTTTGGTCGGAAAAATATTTCCTTGTCGGAAAATTCTGATCTTCAGCCCCCCAAAAATTATGTTCCCATGACGCCATTGGTTGTAGCTTTTCACCCCAATAGTAGTTTTTGTGGCAAGTCAAATTCTTTATGAATTTCCAAACTGTTTATCATCATGAAAGAGTCAGAGCCCATAGCAGCGTGAAAGTGAGGTTTGGTTGCTAAATCTAAAAATGGAGTCAAAATTTTATACCAAGAAATTTGGAATATTTCATGGATTAATTGTATTTACATTCTTTGCATTTAGTTGATAGAAAATCCCCCTTTTCTGTCTCAGGTTCTTGTTAAGGTCCATGCAATTGGAATCAACCCAGTAGAGACATACATCAGGGCTGGTGCTTTTCCCGGACCAACTGCAAAACCTCATATTCTTGGAAGTGATGCAGCTGGAGAAATTGAAAGTGTTGGTGAGGATGTCAAGAAATTCAAGGTTTGGATTCTGTGGCTTCTACGCAGATTTTGTTTACCATACATAGTTCACTAGTAATTGCAATGTATTCATACCATTTGGGTCAATTTTGAAGGGAAAACTGTTGCCTGGATATCGCAATAAATTCTTTGCAATGGCCATGTTTAATGGCCGATATTCACTTATACTAAAGCACTATCACTGTAAGGTAGCCATTCAATAGACTATGTATGTATGCATGTATGTATCATTTGCCACAATAGATATTTACAAGTTTTATGTATAAAAATCGATATGATACAATATCTAATGTTAAAAACGTAAAGATAAACTCCCCTAATTACAGTGGCAGGGATAGCATTAAAATGTGAAGCTGACCTTATTTCCATAATGGTCCTCTTATGCGGTTACCCCATAGTGGTGCTGCATAACGGAAATACACAAGGAAAAAAGGAAAACACAGAGCTGCATGTATGTTTTTAATATCAAAACGGTCCTTAGAAGAAGATATATATGTCATCTTCCTCTTTCTGTATATTTTGGAAAAGGCTCTTTTTGATCTTATGTTTGAACGTATTGATAATGACTCACTAGCAAAGTCTCACTATCACTCGTTGAAGTGGATATGGTTATCATCTATGAGAGAAAATAATGAATCAGATAAAAATATTGAACAAATCATGTTGTTACGAATCATGTTATATGTCTAACAATGGAAAAGAAGTTCAATTGTAATTTTTACATCATTATATATGGCCCCCAAAGGGCCCCCAAAGTACTTCCCTTATAGCTTTGAAAGTAACGAGCAATTTAAGACAGACATTCTCAGAATGAGATTGCAATGACAAATGACAGCTCTTAAACTGATATATGAAGTGAGTTCTATGAAATGTATTGAGTATCATTTGATAAATATTTTGTTATGTGATGAGAAGAAACAAAAACGAAAATCTGATGTTCATGTTTAAAGGTGACCTGAAGCGAATTTTTTTATCGATCCAAATGAACAGCACTGTCGAATGATAAAGAATCCTGTTTAGATTTCTTTGAGATCTCATTTTCTCGTTTTCAAGTTATCCACTGATTCTAAGTGCCAGCTGATGACGTCATTTTGTTTGCAAATTACTACCATAATATTTGGAAATATAACTGTATCTGATCTTTGAAAGGTTACAGTTGTAGGAGACATTTAAGGTCAGCTGAATAAATGCAATGATAATTGTCTCATGGATGGATATGTTGTTTAGAAAGGCATTTCAGCTGAAGAAAAGTTCTTTGAGTCGATTTCCATTTGGAAAAATAGTCAAGCTTGTATACTTTCTTTACTTTTTGCAAACAAAATGATGTCATCAGCCAATCATACCAAATAGTGGATAACTCGAAAATGAAACAAGGCATCAAAAAATTTTAAACGGCATCCTTTATCATTCAACAGTCATGTTCATTTGCATCAATACGAATTTTCGCTTCAGATCACCTTAAAAAGCTTTTTAATGCTTTACATATTATCTTATTCTAGAAAGGTGACAGAGTATGGACATTTCATTTTTGGACCAATGGTAAAGGAACATACGCAGAATATGTAGCTGTCCATGAGGATTTTGCATTTCTTTTGCCAGCAAAAACTTCTTTCAAGCATGGTGCTGCAATTGGTGTGCCATTCCTAACCGCTGCAGAGGCATTGTTTCAAGTGTGAGTATTTTCACATGATTTTTATTGCGCCCGACGAAGGAGCAAGCTTACTAAAGTGATCCACCAAAGTTTCTGTGATGTCCACGCATATGTTTATTGTATTCATTTGTAACTTTTCATGATCTATTACCGCTTGTTAGTTTAAAGGGAAAAGAACGACCAGCAGCCTTTGCCATCGTTTGTCTTTGTTTTTGTGAATTTCGTACAGTCAGTTATTCTGGAAGCTGTGCAGAACAAGTCGCTGACTTCGCGCAAAGCATGCTGGTCTTTGCACTCCCTTTAAATACAAATGATTGTTGACCACATTTCCTTTGTCACTGAAGTCTGATTGTGTTTGTGATTGTCTTCTTGGTCAATGATCAATAATTATGATTTCTGCCATACAATACCTCGTGTGCAAAGATGTCGTAATGGCGGACGGGCCTAAGCCAGAGTAGTGACGACTTGCTCTGCGATTCATGAGACAGGCAGTAAGCTCGTGCAGCTTTATACTTCGTTCAGTTATTTCCATTAGTACATTTTACTACTTCATTTGGCCATCATAAGGGCAAGAGACCATACATGGGGCGTAAATAGCTGTGAAACCGATTTGTTCAATTTCTCCTCCCAACGAAGCTTCAAGTACTTGGTATATGACCCAACGCAATGCCCCAAGAAATTTTGACTTTATTACAGTTCACCATTACTTTAGAGTGCGCGCAGTTGATAACTTTCAGTTACTTCTAGTATACTTGACATTTATGGCGGTCATGACATGTGCGATTATGAATAAATAAAGCCCTGAAAGCCTCTTGGATAATAGTTTCAGCAAAACGCCTCGCAGTCAAACTATACAAGAAGCCACTAAACATGCAAACAAGAGTTATTACTATTCTGCTATGAAAGCTTGGAACGGTATTCCAGTTGATATTAGAGAACTCCTGACTATTAGTCGCATTGAAAAGAACTGAAGGAGTGCTTAAAGAGCTGGCTAAAAATATCAATTTAAAAACATCACTCCGTTGAAGAACAGCATCATAGATTAATGTAATTTATAACGAATTCGATCTTTACTTTATATTGTTTGCCCTATGTGTTTATTTTATTTATATTGTAGCTTGTATAGGGTTGTATCCTGTATAACAGTATATCATATCATTTTCCTTATATGCCATCTACTGTAAAATGTAAATTTTACTCAAAAATGGTCTTCTGATTGTCGAAACATGTTGCTCCTGAATACTTGCAAAATCAGCTGGAATGTCGGATCAGTTTTCTACAGCTTTTATGCCTCCATAGCAATCACAAGAGCATGTGTTACCTTCTTTGGAGAAAAGAGCATCTTTGTGGGATCTTATGCTCTGCATGATTACACTGCTACGGATACCTTTATCTTAGTTATCACACACACACCACCAATAGACTATTCCAGAAAAGATGGCGTCGGGGTGCATCTTGGTCAAATGCCCCCCGACGCCATCTTTTCTGGAATCGTCAATTGGAATGAACCCTCCCTTTTAAAATGCCTTTCCATATAATCATCCTTTTGTGCAACAAATGCATTTCGTTGATAATGAAAGCAGATCAAAACGTTTGGCTTGTTTATTATCTTTTGTATCCTTTCTTTTTGTAAAGATGTTAAAATAGTAAAATATTTAGATCAATTTCAGAACGAACTCGAGACCTGCAGAGACAGTTTTGATTCATGGCGCAAGTGGAGGAGTGAGTCGTCTTTCCCTTTTCTAATTTTCTTCACAGTTATCAAGGAATCAAATGCTACAAAAACATTGCATGATTAGTTGGTACATTGTTCGTTTGATTTAATGGCTAACCCTATCTGACCTGTGGGAAGAGGTGGATTCCGCCCCGTAGTGTATTTTCGTTTATGTATTCAGAAGAAGGCCTTTGAGGTGTAGCAGGTTTATCATCGAGCAATAAGATTGTAGCAATTTGGACCAACCTCTTCCCCAGGGCCTTCTTTCATGTGATGACCAAGACGAGGTTGAGTTTGGAAACTCTATTTTTAGCCTTGTTTCCATTCGATTTTCATTTGCAATTTACCGAAATCCTAAAAGTGCCATATTTGTGAAGCAACATATGTTCAATAGCCAATGGTCAACCCTAGGATTGGCGGGATTTGCAATCTTTTATTGAATGTGGTTCACTCACATTGTACATATGGGAAGTTTGTTAAAATATGTACATTTGTTGTATTTCATTTCTGATTTTTTCATCAAATTGATAAGACTTCAGAGTTTAATCAAATAGAATTAACAGCAACTAATCTAAATTGCCACTGTATCCTATGTACTCACAGTGCCCCAACGTCTTTAGGTGGCAACTTCAAGCTTTGTTTAATCGAATTAACGACTTTTCAAGGTTGGCCTGCCTGCAGTCATGTTTGCAAGGAACCATGGCATGACAGTCATTGGTACAGCTTCAACTGACGAAGGACTTCAACTTGTAAGAGAGGCAGGAGCTCATCATGTATTCAATCACAGAAGTGAAGACTATCAACAGAAAATCATGGTTTGTTCTTTTTAACATTGCACAATTTAATATGGAATTGAGATTCTATGACATGTAAGATTGTGGTAGGCAGAGATCGAGAAACTGTTTCATGTCAAAATTGGGAGAATTCCACACAAATTCGTCCAAAATAGATTTGCTTGAGTACATCATTCTCTGCTCAAAGCACGGGCGGCGTGAAGATCAAATGTTGGCCTACCTTAATTTTTGTCCATTGTTATGGCCTATTGCCCAATAAGCAACAACCTTCGCAACATACCTCCAGTCTTTTGTTGACTAAAGCATGCTTAGCATCAATTAAATGTTGAAAGCACCATTTTTGTTCTTCTTTTGTGTTCATCTGCTCTCGTATTATCGAAACTGTCAATGCACACTCCAAGCGAAGCAGCTACCCTCCATCACTGCTTGGGCATAATTTTGAAATTTAAAATTAGGATCTTCACGTCGCCCGTGCTCAAAGAGACCAACCAGGTTAAAGGGGCTCCGTCGTCAAAATGTAAACAAAGCGATGATTTTTGCAGGTTTTTGAAAAGTGATGTCACACAGCATTTTCGTATTTTTTTCAAAATGAAAGTTGCTGTTTGGGCATTAATCATTGTACTTCACTGAGGAACAAACCAAACATTCATATCTTCTACGATTGCTCGGATTTTTAACGGTCGCTTTTTGGTGGCTTGGGTGAAGCCACCAAGCAAACTGCAGAGAACAATGGATGAACAATGGATAATCCCCGACACGTGCGAGTTTACGGATTTGTTTACTGTTTGACGACGGAGCCCCTTTAAATTCCTCCCAATACGATCAGAACCCAACATTTGAAAATGGTTTAGTTTAGGCTCGTTCAGGTGTGAACGGGGTATAAGTGTCATTTATTTGTCTTTAGTTGTTTTGTTCATTGTTATCATTGTCTATTTGTACTTTGCTGTATTGTTATTGTCTTTTGTTGTAATTTTGTTGATTTCAAATACCATTGCTGAATTGTAAGTACTATGCACAATCGGGGCAGGATGACCCTGAAATCTCTCGTTGCTTATGGTACATAGTAATGTAGATATGTTTTTGGTCAAATGTTTTTTATGGTGATGAATTGGAAAAAAAGAAGCCAAAAAGAGTATCTACATTTTGTGTTTGTCAAGGAAAATCCCTGAGAAGATTGTTTGTAATGTGCATCGTCCCCTCTCCAAATTATGTAAATTTCGTCCGTTTATAATCGATAATCCATTTCTAGGAGGTGACTGGTAAGGAAGGCCCAAATGTCATCATTGAGATGCTTGCAAATGCCAACTTAGCAAAGGATCTGGAAATGGTCGCAAGAAATGGAAGAATCGCGGTAGGATATTCTCAACAATAATACAGCCAATAACGCGTATACATAAGAATCTACAGTGGCTGATTAAGAACCTATCGGTGGAAATTGCCAAATTAAACCACAGTATTATTAGATCCAGGTCATTGTCTTCATTGAACAAAGAACATCGACCCAGACTGATTGCATAACTGCAGGTTCTTATAAGCGGGTGTTTACTGACCATTGAGAGACAGTTTACCAAATATTGAGGGGCAAAATTTGATATATTTGGAACAGATTAGTTTGTTCCATTGCCTTCAAACACAATTTAATTATTTCCTTCCAAAATGTCCACCTCCGCCTTTTAACTAGATAGTAGTACACTGCAAGTGACAATAACTTTTGATTTCAGGAAGGTTGAGTGTGATTTTTTCCAATTGATATAGAGACCAGCGAAGAAGAGAACATGGGCCAGCTTGCGGAAGTTTGTTAACTTGAAGTAAACCTGCGTGCAAGAACCTTGTGGATGAAAAACCTAAAGTCTGAAATTGTCCAATTAGACTATCATTTTATAAGAACCAATCCATTTTATTCATTGTTTAGGAATCCAGGCTGACTTGCACAATTATAGGTTCTTGTATGCTGGTTTTTACTGCAGCTGCTGTTTTCCATCCATTTAATTTCCTAGCATTCTGCAGGAATTTGATCTTGAGCAACCCTAAAACGAAATAAAATGTCGCTCCAGAACGGGATCGATCCCTCGGGATCGATCCCAAAATCTTGCAGGTGTTTACACGGGATATGTCCTAAATTATGTTGCGTTTACGGGGTCGATCCAGGCACCTTATCACTGATTCCCAGACTCCTTAGAAAGACTTAGGCATGCGTAAAGACTTCGTGCCATTTGTTGTCATGGTGACAAAAAGGTGTCATTGTGAAAACGCCTCGATTTCCTTTTTCGGCTTGCCTCGTTATGCATCTGGGCCACTTTGGGATCGATCCAGCCGTTTGCACGAGGCTCTAACGGGATCGATATTCGATCCCAAAGTGGATTGCTCTGGCAATCGATGCCAAACTAGCACGGATAGCGGATCGATCCCGAGCGATCCCGTGTAAACGCAAGGCCAATCCGTACTAGTTTGGGATCGATCTCCTTCTGGATCGATCCAGTTTTCTAAGAGCGGGGTCTAAGAGTGTCAAATGTCTGTGCTATTGAACCCCTCTTAAACCTACATTAGGTCAACGATTCGAAGCGTTCTCTACGACAGAATATCTTCATTGATGCATAACATGAAGTGTTTTAATAGGATATTGGTCATTTCATCTCTTTTCTCATATCAATCTAGCTTCTCTCTTTTTATGCGTGATGGTCTTCGCTTTCTTTATAGGTGATTGGCAGCAGAGGCAATTGTGAAATCAACCCTGGTTTGATATTAATGAAAACAGCCAGCGTAAAAGGCGTTGCTCTTCTATATGCTCCAAAGGTAAGCTTTATTTTTTTTGCCATGATCGTCATTATCCATTCATTTATTTATAGTGTGCTACAAAAAGAACAGCTAATTGTCAGCTAATTGAGGCCTACTATTCGCAATTTGCAAAATTTACAGCCGAATTAAATAAGCTATCAAAAACTAGGATTCTCAGTTATTTAATGATGTTTTCAAATTTGCAGTGTTAGAAGAATTTCCAAATCCATCTAGCCTTTGCTCTACTAAACACTAAGCATTTCTGTTGATCACTAATATTTATAGAGTTGTTGCTAGATTGAATTTGTTTCTCCTTTCTTTGGATTTGTTTTTGAATATGGTTAGGAATGATTGACGGATGAAATATATAATGATAATCGATGCGATTGTTCTTCGATTTTTGACGAAACTATGCCTACCTGCCAACTCTTCAACTTAGGGCCTGATTATATGAGACGAGCTGGCTCGCTAAGCGGGCTGGCTCGGCATACGAGCCAGCTCACTTCCATGGTCTATTCCACATAAAATGTCAGTTGCTATTACATGAAAGTGAGCCAGCCCGGTAAGCGAGCTGGCCCTCTTTGATGCAAGCGGGCTGGCTCGCTAAACGGGCTGGCTCGTCTCCATGTAATCGGATCAAACCGAGCCAGCCCGGGAAGCGGGCTGAAAATGCACAATAGAGCATGCGCAGTTTCCCTTCATCGACGTGTCACAGCTTTTCCCCCATGTAATACCAACCTAAAATCCACCTCGGTAAGCGAGCCAGCCCGTCGAGCCCGTCTATCGGGGCAGCCCGCTTCCATATAATCACGCCCTACATTCCATCTCAGTAAACGAGCCAGCCCGTCTGCCGGGCTAGCCCGTTTCCATATAATCAGGCCCTTATACTTTTTTATTACTAATGTACAGGAGGAGATTATCGAGAATGCTGCTCGTGTTACAACTGGACTTGAACAGGGCTGGCTGAGAGCTGCCGTTGGTAAGGAATATACAATGGAACAGGCCCCTGAAGCCCACAAAGAGCTGATTGAAGGGAAAGCCAAAGGCAAAATGATTATCAATGTCTGCTGATCAATAAACGCTGTTACTAACTTTTATGACAAACGAAGAAATGGATAAAATACGAAATTAAATTGTTTGTTATGTGCTCAAAGCACTGCTGAAAAGCATAGGAATCATTCGTCGTACATAGCCGATTGCTCGTGGCCCATGGTCGAAACCGCCAAAGCCTCATTTTCACGGACCAAACAAACCCGTGAAGATTTTTCGAAATTTTACCTACCTTCATAAAACGCAACCAGGACAAAAAACTGCTTGAGATTTCCCGAATTTTTTGAAGCAATCTACTCTCCAGATGTTTGGGAGTACAAGTTTGGATGCCGGTTAAAATATCTCCAGGATTGGCGGAGTTATGGCCACAAACAAACTGATAAGGCACTGAACCTTGAACAATAGAAATTCTGGCAGGGAGACAATAGTAATAACAGTAGTGATTGTTGTAAAAAAGACCCGAAAGCGCCACAATCTGCGTTTTCAATTGTTCTTGCTATTGTCTTTCGCTAAATTTTCTTTTATTCAAGATTCAATGCCCCTACGGTTTCTATGTGAATTGAAAAAGGCTTGTTCGCGCATTTCAAGTCATGTGGCAATACTCTAGGGAAGTTTTTGTATTGTACTACTTTTTGCATTCATGGCACAAGTTTGCGCGTTGCGAAATAACTTATAAAATTCAAAAGAGGTTTTATCAAGAGGCTTTATCTTCTGACTTGAAGTGGCGTAAACAGGTCTCGACAAGCCTTCGCCGATTTTGTCTGTTGGAGAGGCAGTAACTTCGCCAATCCTGAAGATATTTTATCCGGCATCCAAACTTGTACTTCCAAACATCTGGAGAGTAGATTGCTGTGAAAAAATTCCGGAAATCTCAAGCAGTTTTTTGTCCTGGTTGCGTTTTATGAAGGTAGGTAATATTTAGGAAAATCTTCACGGGTTTCTTTTGTCTCCTTCGCTTTCTAGCCGTCTGATTGGTCCTTGAAAATGAGGCTTTGGCGGTTTCGACCATGGGCCACGAGCAGTCGGCTATGTACGACAAAAGATTCCTATGCTCTGCTGAAATATATAGGAAAAGCACTGGTGAGATATATAGTTATACATACTTTTAGAGACTATACTACGTTCTCCATCAATATACTCTGAAGCTATGGCTATGTAGGTTGAAAGACTTGGGATCTTGGTTATCCCAACTCTGATACTGGTGATTGTTGATGTCAAGGAATTACTGCTATTTTGCATACACTGCTGATAGATTATGATAGCAAATGAAACCGAAAACAACCGACGCGACGCTTATTTTCAAACATCTGAGTTGAAAAGGATCTAACCAAAAGAATGTCTGACTTTCTCACTGATGTTTGTTACTTGGAAATGACCGAAATTACTTTCGGAAAACAAGACATGGCTATGTAAAGGGTATCTAAGCATATAAAGGCCTTTGATAAAAATGGCCGTGCAAACGTAACATAATAGGCCGTAACACGTGCCACACCATATTTATGGTAACTTATCGTCGAAGTCAACAGGGTCGAAGTCTACAAGGAACATCGATATGTGATTGGCCAGAGTTTGACCACCAGTGGCTTGAGCCACTTTTATATGCTTACATTCCCTTTAAGGTAAAGTCCTTGTAAAATTTGCTATTTGAAATAAAGCGTTGAAATCCTACTTCAACTCCTGCCTTCCTACAAATATTTTGAATTTGTACCGGTACTGGGTGTATCCCAGAAAAAAGTATACTGGTTTGGTTGGAGCGAGTGATGTGAATTTATTTTTGATCAATGACTGATCCCCTGATTACTCCTGTTACTCTCAAAGTGTTCCTCGATAGTCAACTTGATACCTTGTTTGTTGATATTGCTGCTTTGAGAGTAGGGATATTAATCTTGAAAGCTCGAATTTGTATCAACCTCCAAACCAGAGCTTTGGCCTTTTGGTCTAAGCAAATTCTTGAAGCACATCAAAATTAAAACTCAGAAAAGTTAAAAAACTGGACAATAAGTGATACTATCAAAAAGCAAAATATGATCTAATTTTTTTCAAATTGTATCAAGGCGATCGTTGATTTATTCACTATGCCTCAATATTTTGTTCAGGCCAAAATACCAAAGCACTGGTTTGGAGATTGACACAAATTTGAGCTACGAGATTGATATTTCCGCTCTCAAAGCATCAATGCCAACAGATGAGCTACTTGTGTTCAAGTTAAGTATAGAGGAACATTTTTAAAGAGATTAGCCGTTGATTAAAGCTAAATTCACACCACTGGATCAAACCAAGTCTTTTTGTTGAGACACCCGGCAGATTTAGGTAGTGCAGTGTAACCATACAACTGGTGACATTGTTGGTGTCTATCAACGACAGAATGTAAATACCTTTTTTCTGTACGTACTTATCGGGCTTAAATGATGTGTTGAAATGGAATCACGTTTAGTTCCCAAGCATTGGGTAGTTCTGCCCTAAAAACACCGTTCAGCGCCTTGAGATACAAACAATAATGTCCGTGGATGTCAAAATTGCCCTCAAATTGCCCCAAAGCACCACAGCATTCGCATCAACAGTGCCATTTACAAAATGGATAGAAGAGTCTTTTCATCAAGATGATGCTGTTACTGGCTACCCCGTCCGAGAAGGATTTTACAAGTTGATGAATTGACAAATGCCAGTAAAAATTAGCAAATATACCTATCCATGCATCATCTTAGGTCTTAGTTTAGTGCTAGGAGAGCTACCTAGGAAAGGAAACGTCTGCTAATCAGTTTCATAAAATCAGAGTCAACTGTGATTGGATGATTGCAATCGGATTGTATCAACCTAAAGCCTTGTTTGTAGTGATGTAGTGAAGCAATCAATTTATGCGGTATTCTTCGTTGGAGGATCCTAGTCGTACACTCAGTTTTTTTCATAAGAAACTAAGGTCCGGGGCTGGTAGGCAGTTTCTTAAATTTTTGGGCCATTCTGCTTCCAAAGGTTTCATACGGGTTTCTTTTATTTTTGATGCCAGAAGTGTAAAGTTAATCTTGTTTTGTCTTAAGAGCTCCCAAAATTACTTAGTAAGATCTCAAAACAAGTCAATAACATAAATGGCACTCAAAATAATGTTCAAACCAGTGCCGGATTTAGGGGAGGGGCATGTAGGGGCAACTGCACCCCCTTAACGATGAAAACTCAGCTTGGCGCCCCTTTTTGTGAGAAGAAAAGCGCCCCTGCTTTTGACTGTAGCACACAATTTTTTAACTGTTTCTTATAGGCGGTTTCTTATGAATAAAAATGAGTGTAGTTGATACAGTAGATTGTACCAATTTTTATTCACACAATGCATTACTTACTGCTTTTTGTACCGATATGTACACCATACTTAAAAAGCTTCCTCCCATCTGTTTGCTAAATGGAAAGTTTGCAGTATTTTGGAAAATAAGGGTAGTTGATGCCAAAAACAGCTTTAGGGGAGCGTGGGGCTAGTGGTCACAGCGGTAAGTGGTTATAGTCTCTTTTTCAGTCAATTCTTCATGAGGGGTACTTCGGGGGGGGTCCCAATACCGCAATACCGCACGAAAAAGACACAAAATACCGCAATACCGCACCAAAAGACAGCAAAATACCGCAAACGCTAGAAAACTAAAAACAATGCAGTTAATACAGTATACCAGTCTGTAGCAGTTTGATTCCGACCTTAAATCCACCTTCCTTCATCAAAATTTGTAGTTTGGTCTATTAGATCGTAGCTAGATGTTTTGCAGACAAAAGTGTGACTTGAGAACGACGGGAAAAGATTCATTGATGTGCCGTCAGTAAAATTGCATTGACGGCAGAAATTATGAATATATATACTGGGTGCGCCAAAATACACTATGCACGTTTGGCAGGCCACAATAAATCGTACACTAGACCGATTTTGAAAATTTATGACTTAATCTTTAGCAGAAAGCCTGAATTGGATTCTAGGACTTTTTGCAAATTTTTCCGTTCTCAGTTTTCAGAGCTAGAAGCGAGTTTCTTAAAATGTTCATTTTCGAAAACACTGAGAACGATAAAAAACGTCGATCAAATCTTAAAAGACTCAACGCGAATGAACGAAGAGAAAAGTTTTTCAGGGTGATTTGAAGATTTAGTACGAACTCTCGTACAGCAGATTACAACTGATCGATTTCTAAATCCCAAATCACCACGAACAAGTTCTCTCTTTGTCCATTTATGTCAATTCTTTAGAAAACGTGATAGATATTTTTTGATCGTTTTCAGTGTTTTCGAAAGCTGAAATTTTAAGAAACTCGCTTCTAGCTCTAAAAGCTGAAAATGAAAAAAATTTGCAAAAAATCCCAGTATCTAATTTAGGCTTTTTGCTACTAAAGATTAAGTCACAAATCTTCAAAATCGGTCCAGTGTACGATTTCTCGTGGCCTGCCAAAAAAGTGCATAGTTTATTTGGGCGCACCCGGTAGAATATATCATTGTTTTGAATATCGATTCTGCTACACAAGGGCTGACTTTTTCGCGAATACGAGAAAATAAGTTTACTCTGGCTTACGCTTTTTTGTACACATTTCCAAATGTCGATGTTGGTTCTGATTGTTATCCAAATCTACACCAAGGTACTTGTATGATTTTGTCTCATGAATAGTTTGATTGTAGATGTTGATGTCCACGTTTGGCTGTTTGGACAACTTTTGATGTGATCCATATGGCACAAATTCAGTTTTACCTTCTTTCAAGTTGAGCAAGTTATTTTCATCAAGCCAGTCTGCAACTTTTTGCAGTTCATTGTTAAGTAAATGCTCTATTTCATTTGAGTTCTTTCTTGCACAATATACAGTCAGGCGCGCAACTAGGAATTCTACAGGGCAGGGGTCCAAACCAGAAAAAGGGCACACTCCGGATCATTTCAAAAAGTGATGTCGCATGGGATATCAATTTTTCAAGCTCCAAAAGCGAAGGCAGAATTCAAGGATATTTTTCTAATGCTCACCGCTCTAAAGCAGATCAATAAACAAACATGTCAACGCACAGGAGAAGCAGTTGGAAAACGGTAAAGGAAATGCGAGCGAAGAGAGCTGGGAGGGGATTCGGGGGCTTGCCTCCCGAAAATTTTTAAAATCACGCTCTCTAGATCGTCGGAGAATGCCTATCTTAAAAAGAGATTAAAACTAAAAGAGAATGAAAGGCATCCGCCTAGGAGAGACAAGTAACACTGAAAAGGCTGCTCGTGCACGCTTTTTATAAGAAACTGTGCTCTGAAGTTTGTTGTTTGGTTTCTCAACTTTGGGCCAATTCTTTTACATGGTTACACAAAATGCAATCCCTATTTGAAGGGCCACTGCTCCTTAGATAAGAGAACGAAAATAGTGGCAAATATATGATTCAATGGTGGACATATTCAAATCTTCTTAAGAATTTAACTGAATGAAGTCGGCCACTCCACTCTAAAATTGTGAGGGATTTTCTTGAAGAAGCCCTTTCAAGAAACCTTAAAAACCGGCCTAAAATGACGACCAAATTTTCTAAATATTCCTGCTTCACAGTGATTACTCACCCAGTCATAAAAGTGTCTTGCAACGGCTTCTTTTAACAAAGTCAGTCTTGTCTTTGAGCATCTAATTCGTAAGTACTTTTCACATGTGCCATTTAAGACAAAGGAGTTGCAGAAATCTGTTGAAATTTTCAGCCGTATTTGCAAGCTTTTGAGCCTCAATGTTGAGAAAATTGCTGATGATTTCGGAACGATAGATCCAATTCAAGCCTAGAGTGGCGTCGCCCATTATGCCCATGTCGTCGCGAAGTTCCGAGTTAGATCCAAAAAGAGCAATTAATGAAAAAACCAAATAGCCAGATTATATCACCAACTAATGGAGAAAAAGATCACAGAGTATTGAGTTTTTACGTAAACTCTTTATACTGATTTTAGAAGATTTTAAAGAAGGGGGTAAAAACGTCGTTTTCTTCTAGCGTCGCCCATTATGGCCGCAGGAGAAACAATGAACACTACTCTACGGTAAAAAGTTTTAATAAGAAAAACAGCTTTAATTACTGTTCTTTGTTTATCATTTGGTACTTTAAACCCAAGAATATCAATAAGAATGAACTTAAACTTCGAGTTTTGGCACTTGAAGTACATGCTTCGAGTTATTCTAAATCCTGCCTTATCTCTTGTGCATGGATGGATGAGTTTTGGCATAGTTTCTGAAATGAAAATAGACTTAATATAATGCTGCGTTTTTTGGGTTTCGATGATTTTCCAAGTCAGTAAGTAAGATTTTAACCCAAATTGGTGTTTTTTTTCAATAAATGTTGCATTTTAATATTTTGAAGCGATTGGAAACTTCTCTGGTACACTGATGGGCATAATGGGCGACGAAAATAGCAATTAGCAGCACTCAGACTTCATAACCTTAAATCTGAATCAGAAGTCACTTTGCTTTGGTTTCATTGTAGATTTCCTCTCAAGAGACAGGACTTCTGAAAAATCAAAGCATATTTGAAAAATTTCAAACCGCAAGGTGCCGAGCGAACGAAAAAGAAAGAAGGAATGTAAATAGAATCATGAAATTTGCAATACTTGAAAGAATCTATTGGAGATATGAACAAAGCATCTCGTCATGTTTCATTGCAAATGAACTGAAACTTCAGTGAAGGTCAAATCATGATAAAACAGATGCCAGCGAAGATTTTCCGCGCAATTGCAATTTTATTACTAGTCGTCAGTCCCCTGAAATTTAATTTCTCTTGCTAGCCGGCCATAATGGGCGACCGGCCATAATGGGCGACGCAACTCTAGTGAATTCTCAAACTTTGTTCAACGTCTTAGCAATTCAAGAAAGCATTCAACAAATATTGATACTTCATTGCAAGAACCTGTAAAAATAACGGTCAGTAATACGTCAAATTAGCATAATTTTCTCCCTAAAAGGGCACTTTTTTGGCTATTCCTCGATGTATCACAGAATGAAATTTACAATGTTAACTATTTATAGTCTATTTAAATTCCAATTAAAGTTTATATATTCTATTTTCATTTCAATCTGTTACCATTGTATAGTAACTACGTTCTCGGGTTCTTGGGTTGACAGTATAAAGTGCCTATCCAATGATTATGGACTGTTATAGTACCTACGCTACTTAGTTCAATGGAAAGAAATAAAAATGTAGAAATAGTGAAGATGCTTGGGTTCACGGGCTCTTGGGTTGACAACATAAAATGCCTATACAATGATTATTGACTGTTATAGTACCTACGCTACTTAGTTCAATGGAAAGAAATAAAATGCAGAAATTGTGAAGATGCTTGGGTTCTCGGGTTCTCGGGTTGACAGTATAAAATGCCTATACAATGATTATGGACTGTTATAGTACCTACGCTACTTAGTTCAATGGAAAGAAATAAAATGCAGAAATTGTGAAGATGCTTGGGTTCTCGGGTTCTTGGGTTGACAACATAAAATGCTTATACAATGATTATGGACTGTTATAGTACCTACGCTACTTAGTTCAATGGAAAGAAATAAAAATGTAGAAATTGTGAACATGCTTAGGTTCTCGGGTTCTTGAGTTGACAGTATAAAATGCCTATACAATGATTATGGACTGTTATAGTACCTACGCTACTTAGTTCAATGGAAAGAAATAAAAATGTAGAAATTGTGAACATGCTTGGGTTCTCGGGTTCTTGGGTTGACAACATAAAATGCCTATAGAATGATTATGGACTGTTATAGTACCTACGCTACTTAGTTCAATGGAAAGAAATAAAAATTTAGAAATTGTGAAGATGCTTGGGTTCTCGGGTTCTTGGGTTGACAGTATAAAATGCCTATACAATGATTATGGACTGTTATAGTACCTACGCTACTTAGTTCAATGGAAAGAAATAAAAATGCAGAAATTGTGAAGATGCTTGGGTTCTCGGGTTCTCGGGTTGACAGTATAAAATGCCTATACAATGATTATTGACTGTTATAGTACCTACGCTACTTAGTTCAATGGAAAGAAATAAAAATGTAGAAATTTTGAAGATGCTTGGGTTCTCGGGTTCTTGGGTTGACAATATAAAATGCCTATAAAATGATTATGAACTGTTATAGTAACTACGCTACTTAGCTCAATGAAAAGAACTAAAAATGCAGAAATTGTGAAGATGCTTGGGTTCTCGGGTTCTTGGGTTGACAACATAAGATGCCTATACAGTGATTATGGACTGTTATAGTACCTACGCTACTTAGTTCAATGGAAAGAAATGAAAATGTAGAAATTGTGAAGATGCTTGGGTTCTCGGGTTCTTGGGTTGACAGTATAAAATGCCTATACAATGATTATGGACTGTTATAGTACCTACGCTACTTACTTCAATGGAAAGAAATAAAAATGCAGAAATTGTGAAGATGCTTGGGTTCTCGGGTTCTTGGGTTGACAGTATAAAATGCCTATACAATGATTATGGACTGTTATAGTACCTACGCTACTTACTTCAATGGAAAGAAATAAAAATGCAGAAATTGTGAAGATGCTTGGGTTCTCGGGTTCTTGGGTTGACAGTATAAAATGCCTATACAATGATTATGGACTGTTATAGTACCTACGCTACTTACTTCAATGGAAAGAAATAAAAATGCAGAAATTGTGAAGATGCTTGGGTTCTCGGGTTCTTGGGTTGACAGTATAAAATGCCTATACAATGATTATGGACTGTTATAGTACCTACGCTAACAATGGAAAGAAATAAAAATGTAGAAATTGTGAAGATGCTTGGGTTCTCGGGTTCTTGGGTTGACAACATAAAATGCCTCTGACTGCTTGACAACAACAACCACAATATCATGATGTTTTAAAGACCGTGAACGGCCGAAAAAAATTGAATTTATATAGGCCTAGGCCTAAATATTTAGGTGTTGACTTGTTGGTCAACACGTTGCTCATCTTATCAGTATGCCTGCCGCTGTTGTATCCAGTTATTGATTAGCTTGCTGACATGAGTTTCCTTTTCTTTGGATAGTAGGTTATGAAATAACTTTAACCAAGCCAAGAATCGTGGTCAAATTATTTGCGAGGAGATAGATGCCACACAATTGTTGCCCTTTTGCTATTATTAGATTTGGTTGGTAATATTTATATGACTAGATATGTTAGTACGTATATCAATGTGTAGTGTTTTGCACTTCCAGGATTCCATGTCAGTTTAGTAATTTACAAAATGAAGAAGTAAAGATCTAGATATCCACCCCAAATATTGAGTCTAGATGTTTTTGAGACTCCAAATATTGTTATCTATTTCTGGGGCCCCCAAAAATTTTTTGAATGATTTAAATTTGAGCTTCTTGATCTTTCTCAGTTCTTGAATAATACCAAAACATTTATTTCATGATTGGCAACTTCAAGGGCCAAATCGCAGGATTCTTCCTTTCTTCGGATTTTTGGACCCCAAATATTCAATTTTTGTCCATGCTGTAATTCACAGACCCCAAATATTTATTTAACGTCTAAATCAGATATGTGTTAGAAAGGAGACAGTTTTGGGAATAAGATGAATTCTCATAACACACAAAACAATTATCTAAACCTAAAATACAATAAGATACAGTAAACAGTCCTTAAACATATTATTTAATTATTATTACAGTATAGTAATAATCTGCCAAATCCAAAGGATATTGTTGTAGGTGGAATGTTATTGTTGTGGTATATGTTGTGAAAGAAGAGTGGTAGCTTTGATTCTGATATCAAGGGGGACAATGAGGTACAACAGGACTGCATTGGACTTCCAGTCACCCAAAATCTTGATAATCTCAAGGGGTAAGCCAGCTTGGAAGGCCAATGAAGTCCCCCCACGCCGAAAAGAATGCGATCTAAAGTCCATTCCGTGGAGGCCACAGTTTTTAAGGCATGTGCGCAGCTTTTTCATGAAGAACCCATAGGTGAAAGGCCGAATACTTAAGGAGGAATGTACCCACTGGAAAGCCTGGGAGTCATTGGATATGTTAGGGGTGAAGGAAAAAGCTCGAGAGATAGCAGAGACTGGACAGAAAAGGGAACCCGGGGCTGCAATCAGGGGTATCTGAACATTCCCTAAACTGGATAGTTTTGCTCCAGCGCACCCGGACCATGGCACCCCCAGGAAAGAAGGAGAAATCGGCTTTTGTGAGCTGCTTACCAGGATCAAAGCTTCCCACCTTACTTATGAGTAAATGTGATTTGCGGAACATACCAAAAAAGGCAACCAGGCATATTGCCCAGAAGGCAGCATCAACACTATAGGTGAGATTAAGCTGCGAGTGAATACCCCGCAGAATACCGAAATTGATTGGGAGCTTCTATTTGGGGGCATTGCCATGAACTCGTTTTACCCCTGTGAGAAGGGAAGAGAGTTGCCAATTACCAGGGAGCGGGTTGTTTAGGCCAAATTCTTTGTGCATTAGGCCAATGATGCCAAGGTACTGCTTGGTGCTGGAAACTTTTAATGTACGAGCCAAATATGCTGCATATAAACAAATCCCATGTGTCGAAGCAGGTACTGAAGGAAGGTTCATGGAATGGCAAAACCGAAGGTAGGTATCACGATGTGTGCTATAAGTTCGCTTGGTGCTTGGGGCAAATGTCTGGTTGCGCAAGGATGCAATCTCCTCAATGAGCTCCTTGTAAACCTGTGCAGAACCTAGAACAAAGAAACATAGCACTATTCGGAGACATGTGGTTGACAAGGAGCTCACTGGAGACACTGTGTGAAGGTGTGTATCTACAAAATTCTGAGTACAACTGTAATAATGCAACGCCGTTATGCATACGAGAAATACGGTCTGCACGAATATTGTCTATGCCTGGAACATAAACAGCGGTAAGACGAAAGTTATGAATAGCTGATAGCCAAAACAGATGTCGAAGCCATGACATGATGATGGGGTTGGCAGTAGTGCCCTTATTAATCATGGCTACTGCGGCTTGATTATCACAGTGGATAATCACATGATGGTTAGCCCATTGGGAACCCCACCTCCTAACAGCGAGATAGATTGCAAATGCCTCTTTAACATTTATATGGAGAGGGGCTACAAGGGGGGCATCTGCAGGCAGGAAAGAATAAGCCCAATCCCCCCGAAAATAGGAGCCGACAGCGTCCTGAGAGGCATCTGTTTCAACATCAGCTATTGGAACTTTGTTGTGAAGTAAACGTTTGCCGTTGAAAACAGCTAAGAAACTCTGCCACCAGAATAAATCCTTACGGAACTCCGGAGTGAAGTGAAATTTGGCAGAAGCGGAACGAAGCGAATTCAAACTGTTTAAAATACGACGTAAAAAAGTGCGTCCCCCGTGCACCACACGACAAGCCCAATTGAGCTTGCCAGCAAGTTGCTGGAGCTGGCGCTTGGAGGCGCGTTTCCGTGCAAGAAAAGTGTTGATAAGCAACCTAGTTTCATCTAATTTGCTTTGAGGTAAGGAGAGCTCCATGGCACACGTGTCAAAAACAATCCCCAGAAAGGTGAGTTGCTGGCAAGGGGGAACCTCCTTAGAAGGACTAATTTGAAACCCAAGGTCTAGCAGCAACTCTCGAAGAGTAGTGAACGCAAGCTCACACTCTGCTTGGGAGGGAGAAACAATGAGGAAATCATCTAAATAAACAACGATCCCCTGAAACCCTCTGCGTTGCATCATGCGCTTAACGCTTTGTGTCAAGCGATGGAATATGCCAGGAGATCTCCTACCCCCAAAGCAAAGGCGCGTGTCATACAAGTAAGTAGGACTGTTGTCTCCTGAAAATGTCCACTTTAGGCCAGTTGCAGGGTAGTTGGACGGGTGGATGGGCACTGACCTATAAGCGTGGCGTAAGTCGATCTTAGCAAGATAATAATCTTTATCAACAAGCTTGACAGCATCATCAATTGTTTGAAAGTGGAACTTATCCAGGGAGGGGACATAAGAATTAACCCCCTTACCTGCAGGCATGCTACAATCGTGAATAAGCCGTAATTCCTGACTGCCAGCCTTTGGAATAGCGCTAATAGCACTGACTATAGTAGGTTTAGTAGGGGTAATAGTGTAATTACCCTCGGCTATTTCTTCCCGGAGAGTTTGTTCCACTTTATCTCTTGCTTCCGGCTTTGTTGATGAACTATCATTGTCCATCTCGGCAGGAGATAAAGGTGAAGCAGCTGGGATAAGTTCAAACCCATTGATGATGCCATCAAGCAAAAAATCCTTGTCTTCATCTAATTGTAACTCAGCCATCCACCTACCCTTTATTAAGGGGGAGGGCACCCCCACCCCCTTTGGGAGTCACCCAGAGGTAGGCCCTGGAGAACCATGCTGAGTTGCTGGGTGGGAGTTGCTACAGGCCTTGCCCTTAACCTTCCCACTACAAACATGGGCAAAGTAGCACGGGTTGTTGGAACAGCCTGTCGAATTAAATTCCTACAAATGACTTTATTGTCAGCAGAATATACAGCTGTGTTAGGCCCGACAAAAGACTGATTAGAGGAGGAGGGCTGGGTGGAAGTATTCTGCTTGAGCTTGGGTTTGGCTTTAGGCACGAGAGTGATCTGATGCAAATGGGTAGAGCCATGACTCCATGGGAAACTATAAGTGGCCTGAAGCTGACAAAATTCATCATCGAACTTCAGGACACTTGTCCATTCATACTTTCCTGCAAGCTCCATTATCTTGACAGTGTAGGCAAGATAATCACGCACGTCTCGAGAAGTTGGGAGCTTGCAGGAAAATAGAAGGCTGTGGAAAATTCGAGTGTTGGCTACCACCCACTGCGAAAGGGAGACACTTTCGAGCCTAGGCCGTTGCTGCCCATAGGAAATTAGCAACCGAGAGCCCCCCCATGTCAGATAATGTCTGCTCAGTCTCTTTGGGAACCAAGCTAGAAATAAAATCAACAATTCGAAGCACTTTCTCAAGCAGTTTTTTGTTTTGGGTGCGTTTTATGAAGGTAGGTAAAATTTAGAAAAATCTTCACGGGTTTCTTTTGTCTCCTTCACTTTTCTGCCGTTTGATTGGTCCGTGAAAATGAGGCTTTGGCGGTTTCGACCATGGGCCACAAGCAATTGGCTATGTATGACGAATGATTCCTATGTTTGTCTAGTTGAAGTCATGTTTCTTTCTTTCTTTGTTTTTTCTTTTTGCAGAATAATTAGGCATTTGGCAGTTGTCTTTGCCAACTTTAAATAAATTGTGCATGATTTATTATTATTAAATAGGAGTCCAGGTGCCGGGCACTGTGGTCACATCGAGAAGAAGGACCAGGAGGTTCCTTCGATAAGTTCAAGCTGCTCAGCCCCCTAATGAAAACTACCTACCCAGGGGTGGCAACAATGCAGGTTTCCTAAGTCATTTTGCCAAACTTCCTCCAACAAAGCTCCGACGGGGGGGGGGGGGGGCTAGATGTTTCCGACAGGGGGCTGTAGTCCCCTCTCTCTAGCCCTCTCCTGCCACTACCAATGTACCTACCCTCGGATGCTAGGTAGAAATGTATTGAAAATAAGACAACCATTTTCTACGTGTGTGGCCAGCTTCGAGTTTTCTAGATACGCCTCTAGCTAGGCCTTCTGGTGTTTTTCAAATCCTAAATCCAAATACAGGAATCTAGGATAAGAGTGCCAAACTGACACTAGTATATATTGTGCCTGAAATATTGATATCAATCATCAGATTATTAAGTTTACATGGTATGTTAACTTACCATCAACTTTTAACATCGCTTGCCCGCCCAATCTCTGCTGGCCTAGGTACTTGTCAGGCAACAATCCATAATCATAATAAGGCATTAAGCTGTCAACCCGAGAACCCTGGCTGGAACACAAGCAACTTCACAATTTCTGCATTTTTATTTCTTTCCATTGAAGTAAGTAGCATAGGTACTATAACAGTCCATAATCATTGTATAGGCATTTTATGTTGTCAACCCAAGAACCCGAGAACCCAAGCATCTTCACAATTTCTACATTTTTATTTCGTTCCATTGAACTAAGTAGCGTAGGTACTATAACAGTCCATAATCATTGTATAGGCATTTTATGTTGTCAACCCAAGAACCCGAGAACCCAAGCATCTTCACAATTTCTGCATTTTTATTTCTTTCCATTGAACTAAGTAGCGTAGGTACTATAACAGTCCATAATCATTGTATAGGCATTTTATGTTGTCAACCCAAGAACCCGAGAACCCAAGCATCTTCACAATTTCTACATTTTTATTTCGTTCCATTGAACTAAGTAGCGTAGGTACTATAACAGTCCATAATCATTGTATAGGCATTTTATACTGTCAACCCAAGAACCCGAGAACCCAAGCATCTTCACAATTTCTACATTTTTATTTCGTTCCATTGAACTAAGTAGCGTAGGTACTATAACAGTCCATAATCATTGTATAGGCATTTTCTGTTGTCAACCCAAGAACCCGAGAACCCAAGCATCTTCACAATTTCTACATTTTTATTTCTTTCCATTGAACTAAGTAGCGTAGGTACTATAACAGTCCATAATCATTGTATAGGCATTTTATACTGTCAACCCAAGAACCCGAGAACCCAAGCATCTTCAAAATTTCTACATTTTTATTTCTTTCCATTGAACTAAGTAGCGTAGGTACTATAACAGTCCATAATCATTGTATAGGCATTTTATGTTGTCAACCCAAGAACCCGAGAACCCAAGCATCTTCACAATTTCTACATTTTTATTTCTTTCCATTGAACTAAGTAGCGTAGGTACTATAACAGTCAATAATCATTGTATAGGCATTTTATACTGTCAACCCGAGAACCCGAGAACCCAAGCATCTTCACAATTTCTGCATTTTTATTTATTTCCATTGAACTAAGTAGCGTAGGTACTATAACAGTCCATAATCATTGTATAGGCATTTTATGTTGTCAACCCAAGAACCCGAGAACCCAAGCATCTTCACAATTTCTACATTTTTATTTCGTTCCATTGAACTAAGTAGCGTAGGTACTATAACAGTCCATAATCATTTTATAGGCATTTTATGTTGTCAACCCAAGAACCCGAGAACCCAAGCATCTTCACAATTTCTACATTTTTATTTCGTTCCATTGAACTAAGTAGCGTAGGTACTATAACAGTCCATAATCATTGTATAGGCATTTTATGTTGTCAACCCAAGAACCCGAGAACCCAAGCATCTTCACAATTTCTGCATTTTTATTTCTTTTCATTGAACTAAGTAGCGTAGGTACTAAAGTATAGGCATTTTATACTGTCAACCCGAGAACCCGAGAACCCAAGCATCTTCACAAATTCTGCATTTTTATTTCTTTCCATTGAACTAAGTAGCGTAGGTACTATAACAGTCAATAATCATTGTATAGGCATTTTATGTTGTCAACCCAAGAACCCGAGAACCCAAGCATCTTCACAATTTCTGCACTTTTATTTCTTTCCATTGAACTAAGTAGCGTAGGTACTATAACAGTCCATAATCATTGTATAGGCATTTTATACTGTCAACCCAAGAACCCGAGAACCCAAGCATCTTCACAATTTCTGCACTTTTATTTCTTTCCATTGAACTAAGTAGCGTAGGTACTATAACAGTCCATAATCATTGTATAGGCATTTTATGTTGTCAACCCAAGAACCCGAGAACCCAAGCATCTTCACAACTTCTACATTTTGATTTCTTTCCATCGAACTAAGTAGCGTAGGTACTATAACAGTCCATAATCATTGTATAGGCATTTTATACTGTCAACCCAAGAACCCGAGAACCCAAGCATCTTCACAATTTCTACATTTTTATTTCTTTCCATTGAACTAAGTAGCGTAGGTACTATAACAGTCCATAATCATTTTATAGGCATTTTATGTTGTCAACCCAAGAACCCGAGAACCCAAGCATCTTCACAATTTCTGCATTTTATTTCTTTTCATTGAACTAAGTAGCGTAGGTACTATAACAGTCCATAATCATTTTATAGGCATTTTATGTTGTCAACCCAAGAACCCGAGAACCCAAGCATCTTCACAATTTCTGCATTTTTATTTCTTTCCTTTATTTGTTATTGTTATTCTCTATGTTATCAATCCTATGTTAAATGTTATTTACTTTTATTATCTATTCTTTGTACTTGGTATCCAAGTAGTTATTTCTTTATTCTGGAAGGAAATTTCATTCTGGAATGAAATTCTATTACCAGTGTAGAGTCACTGTTTAAATTTCATTCTGTGATACATCGAGGCACTACCACTTTTTTGCCCTTGTCAAAAAAGGGCAGGGGTCTGGACCCCCAGGACCCCCACCGTAGTTGCACCCCTGACAGTATTGTCGGCATTTAATATAATGCCAGCATCAGTAAACGGAAAATCGATGTCGTTGATTATCAGCCCAAAGAGAAGGGACCCCAGGATGGATCCTTGTGGAACATCACATGGAACCTTTTCTTCGCATGAGCTGGTGTTATCAAAGATTTCTTATTGTTTCCTATTAAAGAAATAATCACATATGACCTATCCATTGTAATTCTACATTATCTATACCATAACTTGGCAATTTTTCCAGCAAAATTGCATGACGTACTGTGTCGAAGGCTTTACGGAGGTCAATATAGACAGCACCACGACGTAGCCCTTTTTCAACGTTCTGTCTAAGCTTTTGTGATAGTACGGTAACTGCATATGGCGTAGATCTCCCTTTTCTAAACCCAAACTGATGTGGGTACAACAGGCCATTCGATGCAAGGTACTGGGACAGTTGATTACTTTTGATAGAGCAGGAATTACCGTGCAGTTACCGTGATAGGCGTAATTTTCTTTAGATAAAAATGTTGCGTGCTCCCCTCCACAGGTACCTTTTCAAGGTTGAGCAGGTGGAGCAGGCACAAGGAGAGAGAGATAAGGGACCTCCCTCTCCCTCTCCTTCTTTTTTCTTTCCTCTATCAATTCGTCTCGAAGATGCTTGTTCTTCAACAGGAAAATGGCATTACATGAAGTTTGGATGTTAATTTTCGTACAATACCGGCTACCGCATACCGCGCTGCGAAAGCACGATACCGCAATACCGCAAGTTTTTCCCGTCATTACCGCAATACCGCACAAAATTTACCCCCGATACCGCAATACCGCTAACCCCGAAGTACCCCTCCTTCATCGTTTTGATTTTTGCGATATATCAATTTTAAAAAAGTGCATCCGAGGCACTTTTTTGAAATGATATATCAGCTAAATCAAATACTAATGAAAACAATTGCTTGAAAGAGATAATCTTCTGTGACAAGATAATGTTACAACTTACCCTTGTGACAACTAATCCCGATCTCTCTCTCTCCTATTCTGCATGGTTTTTATCTGAGTTTAAACTTGGCATATCATTTCTAGTTCAGAGTCCTTCCTGTTTTGTATCTGACTGAAAATGAAAGCAGAAGTTGGTGATGAGCAAAAATCTTCCTACCATCGATGAGTCATTCGTGGTTTTTGGCCGTACCGTACTTTAGTGTTGCTGAGGTTAAAACTTAAACTTAGCTTATCATTTCTAGTCCAGAGCCCTTCCTGCTTTGTGTCTGAAAATAAGTTGGCGATTGAATTATGTTTTTATGCGCGCGCAGATATCCCTAGAAATCAGAATTATTACAAACGCTCCTTTCCTCAATTCTAGAACTGACCCAGAGCCCTTCTAGCCTGTGTTCCAGACCATTACGAAAAAGTAAGTTTATTTTTTCTGGAGTCTGGAGCACAGGCTAAGCCCTTCCTGCTTTGTGTCTGAAAATAAGTTGGCGATGAGCAAAAACCCTCATATCATCGATGAGTCATTATAGCTGTGGAGGAGCACAGGCCTGGGCCGAGGAACCAGAAGGAGGAGGAAGCCACAATTCACAGTGGAGGAAATATCAAACTTTGGTCGACCGAGGAATATTTGGTGGAGAGAAATCGTTTGTGAAGAGTGCATTCCCTTGAAAGTACTCCAAAAGACTTTGAAGATACTGTGCACAATTTATAGCTGCCTAAAATGAGTTGGGGTCTAGAGCTGTGGGTGAGTATGCAAGGATGTTAACGCCTTGTCATCTTTATGGCGTTGCTTAGGCCCTTCTTTCGAAACGAATCAATGTCATTTAAATGGCTTACATATAGCTTAAAATATGAAATTATATCAGCGTTATTCACTAGAACATCATTTGGTTGTCGTTCAACTCATTTTATGCACAAAATGTGTCATAAATAAACGGAGATATGGTTCTGGTACTACTTTACTACTCTACTAGAAAATGCATTTGCACTGGTGATCGATGATTGACGAGACATAATACCGAACAACAGCCAAATGCCGCTGCAATGTTATTTTGGCTTTAGTTGGTGGGGCATTATTTCATCAGACCCTTCTTATTTTGTTTGGGTCAATTGCTTGCTCAAGATTAGAAAGCTTGTAAGACAGTGCGTGCTGATGCGAGGAGACAGTTCAGGCTTTGTCATACATATTTCCTTTTAGAAAAACAAATGCCTTTAGTAGAAAAGGGAAACAGTTAAAGCAATGTGAGCAATAAATAAGTAGTAACTGTAACACTATAAAAATCTGTTGGGATCTGGTTGGATAATGCCAATGGATAAATGGTTGAACAACTTTGCAGTCTGCATACTGTAGTTCAAATGCACATGTTTCAGGTCCCATGCAAAGCACATCAGCATCATCCAGGGTAGACATTTTGTTTTTGCTATGCCAAAGTTTTACGCGGCACCAATATTTTAAAGATTTTAAAGACAACATACCTCTTGTTTTATCATTGTTCTCAAAGTTGTTCCATGCCATAGACATTTGGCACAACGGTCTTGTTTTCCAGCATGGATTGTCTTAACAAGGAGGGGTCATGGGCTTGATTAGCATTCAGTTTACTTCTGTAATCAGCATGCTTTCTTTGCTAAAAGACCTGCAAATCATTTTCACAAATGAATAGAACATCTATGTCCATAGACAAAGCATCATTCTTTCTTTAGCTGCATGCTTTTGATTAACAACAGGATTATCAACTGGAAAAGTGAGATATTTTTAGACCTGTCTGATCACAACTTGTTTATTTCCTCCCAAATCTGCTTGCTTGACGAGGTAATAAAGTTTCCCTTGTTCAGAGTCAAACTGCTCTGACTTGCAAAAAGCTACTGTGTTCAAAGGGTCCCATTCAGAACTGTTGTGATTTTCTAGACTTTTATCAGCAAAAACTAGAGTTTTTACCTTTGATATGCAGGATTTCAAGAGCCCTGACACTGAGTAAAGGATGAAGAAAGATTCCTTATTATTGCCTGGAAGACAATAGTTGTGCAATGTCAATGTTTCTTTTTATCTTGGTCAAATGATAAAATTGACATAAACATGCAAACATAACACAGAATCAACACATCTGTCAATTCGGAAAGAAGGACACAAAATGAAAACAAGTTGTCCTATTATTTCCTGCTGCTCTGGTCTTTTTCCTGAGGTTATGAAATGATTGCTCCATACTAAGTATTGTCTCTAAGCTGGCATACTATTTGGCCATTATACTAACAGTTAGCTATATTGGGTGCACAAGAACAAAGTTCTCACTTTCAAAAATAATAAGATCTCTCCTGCTTATTTTCACTCTTTCTTTGATTTAGTTGAATCTGTTCATCAATATGGTACTCGGCAAGTTACCAAGAATGATATTTTCCCAACTCGGAAAAATACTAATCAATATGGAATTAGGTCAGTACGTTACTGTGGTGCAAAGAAGTGGAATGCCATTCCAATAGAAATAAAGAAATCCCCATCTGTCATTAGTTTTCGTAAAAACTTGAAATCATACTTATTTGACAAAAATTACATCAACTGATCGTAGCTGTAAACAGCCATGAAAGAATGAAACAAACTGATCTTTACTCATTATTGCTAAAAGGGGGTGCTCTCTCCTCGATTAGGTTACCTACTGAGAGAACTCCTCCTTAAGAAATTCCCCTGCATACAATTCCTGTTCTGTTTAGTTTTTCTTGTATCTTTGTTATATTTGGTAGTTTAGTTTCTGTAATTTTCCTTCTGTGTGTATAACGTAGTTTTAATTTAAATTGTATTGTACTTTCATAGCACCAAGATTACTTGGCAGATTTGAATGATTCAAATTCTAGCTAACTGCCAATTGTTTATGTGATTCTTCTTGCCTTTTTGTAAGCAATGAAAATATGGGTAAATTTGACTCCAAGGTAATTTCTTTGTTGTGAAATTGCCCAAAGACAGTGTAAAAAACTTGATCTAATTGTAAGGAATTTATAGTTACATATTCAAATCTCTACTATTCTTGCTGATACAACAAAATGTATGCTGAAGGAAATTGATGCATTTATGACCGTGGTTTGGCATCTAACCATCCTTTTTGTTTTGGATATGGTGACGTATTGTACAAAATATACATTAGGTACCTACAGTACATACCCTGACCCTAACCCTTACCTATTTTGATTATTATAGCTCAATTTGTCAAGGGGATGATATTCTGAATATGCAGGGTGCCCTGAACATTTCCACGCTACTGTGAAAGCCAGACTCCACTTCTCCCGTTGTTGAGATTTGTGAACAGAAAAAACTTCAACTGAGATTTTAACACCAAATTTGAATAAAACTGACATGTACGTACTGTTGTATGGAGAAAGAGAATCAAAATGACTTGTTGTTTCAAAATCAGCCAATTTTATCTTATCTTGACCTTATTACTTGAATTTTACCATAAATTTGTCTTGAACTTTACACTTTTACCAGGAAACATGCAGTGTTTGGGAGTAAATGACCATACAACTCAAGAATGTTTACAAGGAAGCTCATGTATTGTTGGTTGAAAAGGCTTATCATAACTTTCAGGGAAGCAAATTACCTGATGGGTGCATGTGTTTAACATCACTATTTCTAGCACCCTCCTTGATCTGTTATTTTCTTGGTTGTCAGAAAACCAAATCAAACCAAACTTTGTGTTTCACTTGGGAAAGTAGAAAACTGGGCTAGGTACGGCTTTCCTCTCATTTTCTTTGATTCTGACATTTTTAGAGAATATTGAAATCAAAATACCTGGCTATAAGGCAAACAGTGATATGGATTTTCTTGCTCCATAAATCAGCCATTACTTTTCAGATTTACTCAAACAAGATCTCACTCTCCAACTTCACATATCTCCTATTGAAAAATCTTAGGAGCAGGAAATTGTATTTATGGCTGCTCCACAGTAGCCATGGAAATGGAAAACAGATTTTTGGGACTCCCTGTAGTAATGGCAGATTGCCTGAGATTTAATTTGTTCTGACAATTTCATGTCTTGGTTGCAGTGAACGTTATTGTAGCACAATGGTACAATGCTTTGACTTTGCAGCAAAAATAGTCTCGTAAATAGTGCTCAAAAGCTTTTACTAGTCTAATCCCGGGGCGCATCCAGGAAATATCCTGACTACTGCTAAGGCGAGGTTATTCAAAATAATAGGGTGTGGCCTTTTGAAAATAGGCGTGGACGTTAATAACTAGATACAAGGATCTGAAAATCTGACTACTGCTTCAGCAGTAGTCGCAGTAGTCTGGATCCACCCCTGTAATAGACACATTTGAAATTCATGACAAGTGTTCATGGACTTGATGAGGTCTTTTGTGATCTTAGCACTAGGTGCTAACTAAAACCAAAACTTCACCTTCTAACACAGGTATCAACAACATTAAAATTCAGAATGACTACTACATGCGTAACATCATTCCATTCTTTATTCTCAGGACCAGAGGGACCATGTTGAAAAGCATACCCAACAAGGAATTGATTTCCTAGACAAGTGTGCTAACTTTGTAAAGGCAAGATCAAAAATTGAACAAGATTATGCCAAAGAACTGAGGTAATTATGAAATATGAAATTAGCACCTTTATTGCATATTGACAGGAATGATACTGTATTTGTCCAGTTTTGTCAATGAACCATTGAGTTAAAGGTTTACTGTATAAATGAAAGAAAGGAAAAAGTGTTGTGATGTAATAGAGGAAAATAGCTTGGTAGAAACTTGAGAAAGCAAAATTGTGTTATCGTTGTATTCCTTTGTAGACGTTACTCGTGACCTCACTTGTCTGCAAGTTACCAAACCAGGAAAAGTGTGTCATTCTTAGAACTTCTAGTCAATTTTTACCTCATGGTTTTAACATAAAGGCAGGAAACTAAATTAAACCTGATTATACAATCAAATACAATTACTGATGGCTATACATAAACAATGTTTACTATGATAAATCCTAGAGTCGGTCTCACATTGGATGTCAGGCAACCATAGACGATAATGCTGAACAACAGGACCCCAGCCGAGAGAACAGCAATGACAACAGCTGTCAATTTATTTGCCTGACAACATTATGCAATTGTTTTTTGTCATTACACAGGAAACTTTTTGGCTTGTGGTTCAGGAAGTAGTTTCTAGGGATCAAGGAAAATTTTGAAGTAGCTGTACTGGTACAGTAGCTTCACATACACCAGACCTTTTCGTAAAGACATTTCCACAAGGGTGTCGTATCGCCCTTGTAGTTAAGTTTGGGAGGGTGATAACATGTTTTTACTGAAAGGGGCTGATAGGTAATTAAAGCTTTCAAGGTCTTGTTCTTGCAACTTGGACTGCTTCCTTTATCTTCATTAAAGAGCGAAGAGAGTCCACTCGAACATGCTATAAGTTTTTTTTCGATGCAAAGTTATGAGAAGATTTTATTCCATTCGTTTGCAATGTTCTCCCCTGTTGCTCCATTATTTTTGCTAAGTTAGCAAAAGGTCAAAGCAGTCAAGCCAACCACTTTCCTGTTGTCCCGTTTGATTGTGAAGCTCCATTCAAGATAAATAAAGATTCCACAAATGTCATTAACAGATTAGATAAGGGAGGATTTGAGTAGCGGATGTAAGTACATAGGCGTAGGAAACAGAGGGCCGGGGGGGGGGGGTTTGTGCAGCCCCCCGACGTTGGAAAATTTTGCAAAAATCAGCCATAATCAGGCAGAAGTTCGCCTTAAGTCGGGTAAAATTTTCTTAGGCAATGGACTTTTATCGGGCAGCCCCCCAAATTTTATCTCCCCCTACGCCCATGTGTAAGCAAGCCCCTGAAACGAAACAACACAAATCTCTATCCAAATTTTGTCAGAAAACTCTACTCAAACTTGTAGCATGAGCGATAGGACACCAAGTGAGTATCAGTGGGAAATTGTTATCAATAGCGAGCGACCTTAACCTGTTGTTTTTTGTGTTTTAAACTTTTTTTACTTGGTAGTTAGGGGGAGGGGGGCAATAGTGAGCTACCTTGTCACTTTTTGGTAATTTTGAGATTTTCAGTCGTGAGCCACCTTAAATAACAGAGCCACCTTGAGCGCAAACCTCTGGCTCACTACTGAAAAGTTTCAAAATCACGAAACAGCTATAAGGTGGGTCACTACCAAGTAAAAATAAGCTAAAAGAACAAAAGGTTAAGGTTGCTTGCTACTGATAAAGATACACACTTGGTGTCCTATCGCTCATGCTCGTAGCAGGCCTGCTCTACGGAGCAGAGAAGGGCTGCAGAATTTTAAACTGGAGAATGATTTCGAAACAAAGTTAACTGTGAATACTATCCAATTTAATGTCACACTCTGATCTTAAAAACGATTTAGCTGAAGGCAGTCTGCCACGCATCTGATTGGGTGATAATGACAATGCAAAGACTAGGAGAATTGAATGGCTGCTGATCCCAGTGGCGAACACTTTGCCAAATATGGAGGGGGGGGCGAAGCTATTGTTTCAGTTAAAAAGCATTGTTTATTTCTATTGTTTTCGAACAAAACATCTTTGTTGTAGCCAACATTGGGGGGACGATCGCACCCCCTGCCCCCCAAGCATCCGCCATTGGCTGCTCCTACTGACTTTCTACGACCGTAGAAATACACAGATTCACAAAGACATCCGTTGTGTTGAGCTCTGTCTTTATTACAACCATTCAGATGCGTGACAGACTGCCTTTAAACTGGGAACATCAATCAAGAAGAAGGTCGGTGTGGGTCGGTACCTATATCACAGAATACAGCCAAGAAGTTCTTAAAGGGAATCTAAGCATGTATAAGCCCTCGATAGAAATAGCTGTGCAAAGACAAAAGGCTATGACACGTGCGACACTATATTTGGGTAACTGATCTATGTCAAAAGGAAATACTGATATCTGATAGGCTAGAATTTGACTGCAAGTAGCTTGCACCACTTTTAGATGCTTATATTTTCTTTAAGAACCACTTTTTCCTCTGCATTTTGCAGTTCTTTGAAGTTTCTTGTTAAAATCATTGTGCTAAAGACAAATCGAAAAGCATTCAGAGTTTCGTTTGGGTTCTCTACCTCTTAGTTGCTTCGCCAGTGGTGGGCCTTCATAACGGCGGTTTCTTTCGTTGGGAAGTCGAAGAGCTATTCAGTAAAACCGTATGAACACCGAGTGATGACCGAGAAGGAACTGGTTTAAATCAAACGGGCTGCGCTTCGAGAGTCTTTTTTTTAAGAAATCCTGTTAAAACTTCGGGCGAAATACGTTTTTGCGAGGGCATTCAATAGCCCAACGTAAAGGATTTTACGAGGGCACTGGCGAGGGTGATCGCCTGCGTGAAACGAAAAGGCGATCACCATTCGAATAGCAGTGAAGCGAGGCGATTATTCGCTGCCAACCGAATAGTACGAATAGAGCGATTATTCGGATTGAATGACCAGTCGAATAGATCGATTATTCGGATAGTATGACTGGTCGACTGATTGGAATGCAAAATGATCAGTCAAAGGAACCGAATAGGTTGACATAGCGAATAATTCGAATAGAATGACAAGTGAATATTGCGAATACTATGACTCGAGCTATGACTGATTCAATTGATCAAACTGTCTTGTCTACACAGTAGGCGGATAGCGAGACAAGGGGCAATGGCAAAGACATTGTTGTGTAAGACAACGAGGTATTGTTAGCTTGTTGTGTTCTTCTGCTTTACTCCATTGTATTGCTATTTTATTGGTGAATAAATGAAGCAAAATAATGTGATGTAGCAAGCTCTGTTTAGCCTGCGTGCATGCAGGTAAGCTTCATTTGGTTATCCCCCAGCAGGCTGTAGCACTGTAGTAGCTGGACCCTGCGTACACTATGAATGTAACATTCTGATGGCTTGTAAACTTGGCGCATACAGTATAAAACACAATTACAATACAGTAAATCCCCGCATGTAAGAACCTAGAAAATTAAGAATCTAGAGGCTGTTTTTCCTAACTTATGCACCTTGTAAGTAAGAACCTGTTTCAGCTTGATGAAAATTATGTTCTTGTTGCTGGGGTAGCAAAGTTGACTTTGGATTCTCGTTATTAAGTTCATTTTTTTGTCCCAGTTGGCTGTTAAAGTTTAAATCTCCTTCCATGCTGTTTGTAAGCTTAACATTGGTTATTAGGTACATAATAACTTTGCCAAAACAAATAATAAGGCTCATCATCTTTGGTGAAGATTCTAAAAAGCCTACGCAAAGCATTCTTCAAATAAGAACCTTTATACCTTGAAATTAGTCCTAGTGCCTTCAAAAGAAGAACCTATTTCAGTCTCAAATCAAAAAGTAGGTTCTTATTCGTGAGGATTTACTGTACTTAACATATCTATAATGATCTATTTGTATGCTGGACATCGAGTCTGATCTCCATTTTTTAATCTTATGTTTCAGAAAATTAGTAAAATCATATTCATTCAGGAAAAAAGAAGAAGACAATTTACCGTAAGTGATCTGAATTTAGAAGCCGCAATATTAAAATTTCCAGTTTCAATTACTTTATTACATTTTCTGCCATTCATTTTGGTGCCATTATTTGGGAACTATGCAGATATACTATAAACTACCTTTCCCTGTGGTGCAAAATGTTTTAACTTTGTCCTTGGCTGTAACTGTTCTACGGCAGTTAGTGAGCATCATCGCAAAGGAGTGAATCTGCATTGAAGATCTGGCCCAAGCATGCAGTTTGCTGAACTTAGCAGTATTGTGGTCATACATTAGCTACATTGCTTCTAAGGTAGAAATAATTTAAGAATGCAGCAACAGTACATGATTCTTTGTTTTGCTACCTGAATCTCGTACCACTTAAGTTCTGTTTATTGTACTGCTAAAGTACTGAAAATCGGAGCAAATAATTAGCAGAGTGTGGTAAAAGTTACTGTTTTTGTCAGGTCATCCTACTGTTGAAGAGCTGCTAAAAAATTGACAATTATGCCAATACTACTGCTAAATTATTGCCTGACTGTTGTGTACAGGATGTAAGCTACAGTAGGAAAGACAGTTGGACTTGGGACAGTTTTTCTATTTCTTAAGATGTACCATGTGTTCCACTGTATACCGCACCGGGTGAAACAGAAAAAAGTTCCCACTTTTCGAAATTCAAAGCATGAAGAGTACTGGATGGATTGGAATGCTTGACAGCCAAGAGATTGAAGTATTCTCTGTGATTTTTCTCGCCTTGTTACAAGCATTGGAAAAATTGGTAAATTCAAATTTAGAAAAACTTTGTTGCTGCAAAATGATTCAAAAAGGCCCAAAATACATGATCAAATCATATAGGACTCCTCGCTCAGAACAATAGAGAAAAAGCAATTACTCATGGGTGAGACATATCGTCTGCAGATTTATTGCGATGGGATTGAAAATCTTTAGTATCTGTTTGAGAACATATGTTTTATTACTCTCGAGAGAGGTAAAACGCCCGTGTGTATTGTTCTGTGTGAGGAGAGTCCTAAAGATTTGATTAAATGATTTAGGCCATTTTTCAGTCATTTCGAAAACATGGAATGTTTGTAATTTTGAATTTACCTATATTTGCAGTGCTTGTAAGAAGGCGAGAAAAGTCACAAAAATACCTTGATCTTTTGGCTTTTAACTAGAATTTGAATCATTCAAATCTATGAAGGTGCTACGAATTTTCGAAAGTGGAAACTTTTGTCTGGCTCACCCGGTATAGTAATTGAAGACTTTTTTAATGGGATTCGTTTTGCATTACATTTTTAGGTATTCATACCAATTAGCATTCAAAAAATTGTTGTCTGAAGTAGATGATTATGCTGGACAACATGAAAGGATCTGTGAAACATTGCAAGAAACTGTCTTCAAAGAAATGCATCAACTTTCTGCAGAGTCAAAAGTGGAGAGAAAAAAGGTAGATGTCAACTTGACTCATTACAAGAGTCCCTCTGTTTTGTTTCACTTGCTTGGGACATATGATAGCATTCAACTTTCATTTGGGACTCATATGGCATAGCAGCTAAAACCTTTGAGCGAAACGATTCATTTGATAAATAATTTTAAGGGGGAGCTATACCTAAAATCACTCATTTTTGGCTAAATTTTCAAACCTCTGTGCAGCCAATGTCCTAAGACATATGCATTTGACCTGTATCTCATTTGACAGGTGTAACTGTTAGGTTTCAGATGGGCAAAAAAAAATTCAAAAGTTCCCCCCTAAAATGGGGGAAAACCTTGGTTGAAGTTAGGTACTTTGCGGATTAAATTTTAAGGTTGATAGTTGCCCCACCAGCTTTTTTCAAGCAGTGGCTGCCACAGAGCCATGAAAGTTGGCAGAAATACTGATTACAGGTTGAAGAATGCCCCTATGTGGCATTTTCTAAAATTTTAATTTGGTTGCTATGGAAACGACCAATGACGGCGGCTCTTTCAATTTGTATGAATTTTAGCAAAACCTGAGCACATTTTAAAAGAAATGGCTCATAGGGGCATTCCTTGATGTGTCAGAGGTATTTGTACCAAGTTTCATGCAAATACCTTCTAAGGATATGAAAATAATGATATGGGGCAATCACCTGGTACCGAAAATTGCCGTTTTGAGAAAACTGCGATTAAAGTTTATCAATTGTTCTGACAACATTATTAGTGATATAGGCTTAGTATGTTTTCAATCTATGTCTCCTCTCTGTGTTTATTTGTTCAGTCCTCCTCTGTTTTGAAAGAGATAATCCTTGATCCTCCTCATAAAATGTCTCTGCCTTATTTATCATCTCTTCTAATCTCTTCAGCCGTTCTTCTTGTTGAAGCTTTGTTGACAGATTATTTGCGTGGCTCATCTAAACTTTTGCTTCAGTCCTGCTCATGGACATGACTGTGCAGTTATTTTTTCAGCTACCTTCATATCTGCGTGATGAGTACCACTTGGGATACTGAAATTGTCCATTATAACACACTTTACAGTTGCACCAGCATTGCATTGCAATGCAGAGTCTGCTGCTATTTCAAGTTAGGGAGTAGGCCTAGGCCTAGGCCTATATTCCAATTTGGGAGTTGAAAGGCAAAGGCTCATCATTTGCCTGAGAAACCTGGCAAGCATCTTCTGAGCAACTTGGCACTGCTTAATCGATCAAAAAGAGTAATTCAGATATCTCACTATCATCAGTATCTAAATTTATCGAGTTTCTGCCATGTTTATATCGTCCGCATTCCGCAATATGAATATTTGGTGCTGGTCCACAACAAGGCTTAGGCCTATCATTTTCCACTTCTTGCGTGTTCTTTTCCTTCAAATTTTTGCCCTTGACAATCTTTCTTGGTACCGTAATTTCCTCTTAACTCGATATTTCTTTCCTTGCCTGTCTCCTCTGGATATTTTCTTCTTTCCTTTGATTCCAAGTTGCACAAAATTGACTCAGAACTTTCAGCAATGCAGCAGAAATCTTCACTCCATTTTGCTTCGCTTCAAAATGCAAGTTTCCTGGAAAGTTCCCGTATCAGTCACAGGGAAACAAGGTTTAAAGCACAAGGAAGCAAGGGAATATCCTTTGAAGCCAGTTTTGGTCGCTGGGGGAGGGGAAATGGTGCACTTTCTAAATATTTTTAATAAGGTTGCCATGGCAACAAATAGTCATTCTTGCGACCACTCTCATAAAAAGTATCTTTTTACAGGGTTTTACAAGAAATATAGCTTTGGGGACTGTTTAGATACAAAGTCAAGGCTTTAATCTATCAAAAAATTCTAAAAACAAAAATTGGCAAAAAAAATCAAAAATTGACAAATGCCAAGGTATAGCTCCCCCTTAAAGTTCTTAGGACCAATAATTGTTTAATTTGCGAATCAAACAAACTAAAAGTCAAACATGCATATTTTCACCATCATTGTTCAGAATTCTTTTGAAGTTGTGCTCAGTGATTGCATGCTTACTGATTTCCAAAGCAACATATCCAATGTTCCTCCATGGGTTCGAGGAAACAATATGTTTGTTTTCTCGAACAAAATGTGTTATTAAATCATACCTCTCGAACCCATGGGCCCTCTATAACTGGTGCTCGAGATTTCATTTCTCTCCAGGAATTTCAGATCTACCGTTTACCTTACATTTCATGTTCATTGGTTAGGCAGTAGATGGTTGCTCTATTTTTCTGAATATGCAATGAAAACTATCCCGGATCGTTTATTCATCAGCCATGTCAAACCGTATCGGCCTGTAACCACAGACAGTCTCGCCAGATGTATTTGAAGTGTACTTAAAAGACATATGTCACGTTAGCAATTGGTTAATACAACAAACAAGTTTGGCGTGGAATTCCATTGTTTCGTGCGTTTACTTTCTGCTTCGTGAATTTTTATTGCAATGAAAATCCAGCCTCGATTCTGTGCTTTGTAATAGACAATAGAGACAATTGTATTGCATGAACCAATCAGGTTCATGACATATGGCCTTTAAACAGGCTTGATTTTTGAATAGCTTATAATGGTGAAACAACACTTCAATACGTAACTGATTTATGACTAATGTGACGACGAACAGTTTCATTTTGCATATTAATCACTTTTCTCAAGATGACATGATGAAAGAAACAAACTCGAAAGAGTATGAAGCTGATGTTTCAATTCATGAGCAAAACAACGTTCTTTTTGTTAAAGATTAACTTTGAAGGGCTATGTGTTGTCTAACTCTCCTGAGTTTTTTGCACTACCAGGTAGTTCCACTTCCTTTTTTTAGTGCTTATTTTTTTTAGAGGTTAGTGTTCTAGAGAATCTGATTTTCTATTTCAGCATCTTCATGAGCTGAGTGAAGTAAAAGCAAACTTAGACTCTACGAACAGGCAAATGCAAAATGTAAGTTTAATTTTCGTCCACTGTATGTCCTTGATTCAGCTGTTTCTTCAAGCAGTTTTGAAATGCAAGTATCAAGGTTTTTCTTCCTCGGTCCTTATCATAATCTTCTTAATCTTCTTTAAGAAGTGGTCAACTACCATACCGTAAAAGCTCTATTAAGCCCCCGAGGGCTTATTTAATTCCAGACACTGCAGAGGGAGTTTAATAGAGAGGGGGGCTTATTAGAGAAGGGGGCTTGTTCACAAAATCAAATGACAAGGATATATATGATAGCTTTTTATTCTTTTACATCATATTTTGCGGATTCAGCATACAATCTTAGGAGGCAAATACAAAATTTCGACAGAGTTTTATCTCAAATCAAATCAAAATTAACATGCAAACTTATTTTTGCTCAATAAAGGAGGGGCGTATTTAAAATCTTGGCTTAGAGGGGAGGGGCTTATTAGGGAAGGGGCTTGATAGAGACGGGGCTTAATAGAGCTTGTACGGTAATTGCGTAGAGGTAGAAGAAATAGACATGTATTCTGTGCCTGCGAGCAAATGAGTGGGGATGTATGCCTTCAGTTAAAGAACCATTGGTATTATGAATGTGCCTGTAATTAATCTTTGTACTTTGTGAAAATATTTTATGCTTGCTAACCGCGATCAGCATTACTGAGCCCACACAGTGATACCACCTTAACACTAAAGAAATGCAGTCAGTAAGAGGAATAGAATTACACGGTGGTGCTGGGAAGATTGGATGCTTTCAAAGCTTCATAGACCATAATATGGCTCAAGAGGAATCAATTTATAGTATGCAAGTTAAAATATAATCGTAATATAACTGAACAGATATATTCGTCCTAACTCACAATAGCCAAAAGCTGTTTTTGTCCACATTTTTTTACATGTATAATAATACAAAAGCTATGCTATTTAAGGGAAGACTGAAAATTAAAATTAAGTTAAACTTTTTGAAGTTTTACTTTTTAACTTTTCAGTTTTGATTGAAATGGTGAATTCCTGAAAAATTTTGTGTCCAATGGTTTCAAACCTTTCAAAATGTTTTAAAGCAATTTCATGAATTGAACAGATACACTGAAGTTTGAACATTAATTATGCAGTTTTAAATCCTCCCAAGTGTGAAAATTTAGTTGATAACATTCCAAAATGTGTGAAGGTCCTTTTCAGAAAGTTATGCATTAAGCTAAACCGTTATTTAGGAATAAGATCTAAAACAAAATAGACAAGCTTCCTTACCTTATCTTCTAGACTGGTTTACCAACTAAAAAGCCCTTATTTTTTCATTGTCAACATCTGTTTCAACTAATTCAGTGGAACAAATTTGTTGCAACAATTTACAGGACTCTCTGTGCATTAGGCATACTACAGTACAGCACAGGCCATGCAAATGATCATATCATGAAAAAAATTCCCAAGAATTCTTGAGAATTCTCAAGAATTCTTCACATTTTCATAAGAAATCTGGAGAGGTATGAAAGATTGCCTAATAACATTCTTGAAAAAGAATTCTTAAGGAACTAAGTTTCCTCAAGAATTCTTAAGAATTCTCAGCCAAGAAAACAGGGTGCTACTGGCTTTACTGTACCTATTGCAGCACATCTTTAAAACCATGATTCATTATTGTCATCCACTGATTAATTTGCTGATTTTCTTGTCTAATGCTTTGTTGTTGTTAATTCTTTCTTTCCAGAATTTTAGTATATTACAATGGACATTCTTACATTCTATCTTTCTCTTTCTGGGAGCCAAAATTAACAGAAGGAATATCACAGAGATGCAGACTTTCATCTTCCCATAACGTTTCTTTCACACTTGGAGTATAATTTATGAAATACACGAGAGAAAAACTTCTCAAATGCTTGGCATAGATGCTCCTAACTGCTGCCTCGTAGTGAGATCGCATCAGTTTACGGTGCCTATGTTTGCAAAAATACTGGTATCTTATTAGAGACCAACAATAACAGAAGTGACATTGAATTGTTTTTAAATCGAGGAATTATATGTTTACTCTTATTCAGGCCAGGAAAGATTACGAAAAGGCGAACAGAGAATCCGAAGTTGCAACAAAAGAGTATGAAACTGCATCAAAAGCAATGGATTTAACAAAAGCACAAATACTTAAGGTGGGAATTTAAGATGAATAATTGTCTCGTTATCCCAGCGAAGAAACTTGCTTTGTAGGTTAAAGGCATCCTTTGCGGCCTTCGATTGCTGTTCCCCACAGCTTCGACCTGTTCCTCAGAGTTTCTGACATCCAGAAATTATCACATTTGTAATCCATCTTAATCTGCAACTGAAATCGCGTAAATGGTCAACAACTTATATCAATAGTCTCTCTGGTTCATAAACAATGTATTTAAGCATGTAGTTTCGTACTGCATAATCGGAGTTGTGGGAATTAGACGAAAGAATGTTGGGTCACAATGACTGAGAGAATGTTCAGGAAGTGGAGAGAAAATTATCTTATTTACGGGAAAGATTGCATCTGAGATCAAATATATTCATATCGTTTCTTATGATCAAGCAATAAACTCATAAAATAAATGCATTCGAAATGCAAGGATTAAAACAGAGAAATGTAATGAACTGTACAGTACCCCATTGGATTGGACTCCTTCTTGTTCGAGCAACAACGGGAAAATATGCCAGAATGAGAACAGGTAGGTGAGAGTTTATCGATTCAATTTGGTCTTCTTCCTCTTAGGAAACATATCTGCAGTTATTTTTCCAATATCCACTTAGCCTTGTGCCGAGATCTGGAAGTAATCCTTCATCAGTACTGACTTGCCGCCATAATTTGTGTGCGATCGAATGAACACTAGATTTGTTACATCATCGTATCCATCACTATTGACAAAATGGCGGCAGTCTCGTTATGACGAACGATAGCTTGGACTCGTTGTAATCAGTCTATATGTAGCCACCTTAACTTTTGTAAACAATAATAAAGGCGTGCAAAGGGTGCCGGTCAGTAAAGGGTCTTTAAAGGGGCTCCATCGCCAAACAATAAACAAATCCGTAAACTCGCACGTGTCACCAATTATCCATTGTTCATCCATTGTTCTCTGCAGTTTGTTTGATGGCTTCATCCAAGCCACCAAAAAGTGAACGTTAAAAATCCACTTATATCCGAGCAATCGTAGAGGATATGAATGTTGGGTTTGTTCCTTCGTGGAGTACAATGATTTATGTCCAAACAGCATCTTTCATTTTGAAAAAAATAAGAAAATCCTGTGTGATATCACCTTTAAAAAAACTGCAAAAATCATCGCTTTGTTTACGTTTTGGTGACGGAGCCCCTTTAAGGAGTCTAGGTCCAACACGCTAATGTTAAACTTGATAAAACGAAAGAGCAGCAATTTGACCTTATAGGCCCTCATACAATATCATCGTGGAAGAAATAAACATACCTGAGGAGTCAGAAAAAGTTATTAACTGTTTGAAAAATACGACAGGAAAATCTTTGCGACCTGTTTTCCAATTTGTTATTCCCATCATCTTACCGATGCTTCAACTTAATATTCGATATTTCTCTCATAATTTTAGGTACGCTATTTCCTTCTGAAATCAAGATTTTGCAGAAGTTCCATTTCTCAGTGTGCCTAAAACAGCCAAAAAAGGTTGTTAATTATCATATAGACTTTGGCTGTTTGATGCCCAGCATTGATGGGAAAGCACAATTACATTTCAACAGTTTCTACGTCATTAGTAGAAACGCGCTAGCCAATGAAAATGACACGCGTGAAGAATGAATTGAATTGAGCCACTTACTAGTCTACTTACAGTTTTAGCTAAAGCCTATGAAAGCCAGTTTTCGGGAATTCTTCATTTGAGTGAGATTAACATTCTGCATTGTAAATTAAGAGAAATATGCCATAAAGTGTTTACATATCCACCTTGTTACACAAATTAAAGATTTGAAACCTATGCTGTATTTTCATGCATCGTTATTTAATCAGAAAGCTTTGATTAATCATAAATCATTCTTTAATCATAAATCATTGTTGTTTAATCATAAATCATCGTTTCATTTTGTGTTCTTTATGCAGTTTCAAAATGTATCAAAAGACAAAGGTCATACAGCTGAACGGTTGAGAAATGAATATCTTACAGCACTTGAAAATTTTAACAAAACACAAACACTTTTCTACGAAGCAGATTTGCCGAAAATTATCGACGTAAGTATTTTACTTTTACCTTCATACCTTCCCCCTCTGGGGGCTCTAGACAGCCTATTGATGGGCGATCTGAGATGACCTCTTCGCAGTAGGGGACTAGATCTATTCCTCTCGCTAGCCAGACCCTCCAAATACCATAAGTGATCATGCATACACAGAAACATGACTGCATTCATACAGCCGTTTTGATGGTATGGCAGATGGCTTAAGTAAGAACCCCTTGTAAAAAGACAGCGCAAATTGTTGCTTCATTGCTGGAAAAGAGGGAGAAATCTGAGAGTTGAAGGGTTAATTATTCTTAAGACCATATTGTGGCAACATTCATTGCTATTTGTTTAAGTGCTGTGCTGTGATTGTTGTGACATTTTTCCCAGGAAACACATGTAGGAATAATGACTAACCAAATAGTTCCAGAATATTTACCAAGATGGTATTAAAGAGTAATATTGTTGGCTTAGACTGCGTTCACACAATGCCGGCAAATGTTGAGAACGGTGAAAAATGTGACTGTAGCAAAATTGGAGCTAGCGTTTGCACGATACCATTTTAAAAGATTTCTGTTTTCAAGATGCGCCGGCAAAACAGGTGCCGTTTTCGTGTGAACGCTAGGCCTATCCGTCACATTTTTCACCGTTTTCAATATGTGCCGGCATCGTGTAAACGCAGTCTTAAATTCAAATGGATTTCATGACTTTAAAGAAGCAAAATAACTGATGGACACATTCCATGGCTTGAGGAAGTTTTGCTGCACATAACAGTTTCTAGCCACCCTAGATACTTTTTCTTCTTAGTTATCACAAAACTTACTTATTTCACTCAATTTCTTTTGATTTTGACGTTGAGTAAGAATATTAAATCCTCTGATTTTGAGGCGACCAGTGATTTTGAGCTGCAATCCTTGCCAAAACTCTTGAAGAAAATCACATATTAGTAACGTGACGTCAGAGTAACGTGAAGTTTCCTGCAATGTATTTTGGATGGTTGGTGGTCAGACAAGAAAGCGGAGAAATAAAATCTTTTTCAAGTTGTTATGGCAAGGTATGTTAGGTCTCAACTCCAAGTTGAAATCCTTTTTATTGAACAATTTGAAAGGCTAGAAAATCGGATCATTGTTGCAACGAAGCAGCCATCCAAACGGTGCACAATTTTTTTGGGAAACCCTGCAGAGCATAGATTTACATGCGAAATTTAAAACTTAGTGGGCTGATCCAAGTTTGTTATAAAATTTGTACTTCTTTAATGTTCAAGTGTAAATACAACTAACATCACATCCACTTGCTATGACAGGACAAAATGCAAAATGCTGAAGAGAATCGTGTTACAAAGTTACGAGGGTACTTCAAAGCATTTACTGAATCACAGCGAGACATAATTCCAATCATTCATCGATGTTTAGAGGGTATGGACGCTGCTGCAGATACGTGTGACCCTAAAAAGGTGAGTTCCAAGATGAAATTCTTAATTTGCTAACAAATTTGGGGTCATCGACAAAATGATTTCGTCCCAGTAAAATGATTTTGTCCGTAAAGATTTGAACCCTCTCCCCTTGCTTAACGGATACATTTTTTGCCTCTGGTCAAAGTTGCCTAGGCCCTAATAGGCCTGCAAATACCTACGTTATTTCAATTTATATTCTTGTTGCCGGCCCAGCTACCTTCTGGTTTTTTCGATAAAGGTGAGTATGTGATGTAAATTGTCAAAGTCGTAAGTACAAATACGATGAAAGCAGCTTATTAATACTTACCAGGAATAGACCTAATCAGGAAGTGGGCAAAAATGCGTCAGCCCTTAACTGCCTGAACAATGCATACCTTTATGGACGGTGATTGGAACAGGGAAAATACAATTTCCGGCTAACACACCTGTCCCACGGTGGAGGAAACCGCGAGAAAAGGGAAAAGAAAGCAAAGGAAGTTAGAGAGAAGAGGGAGGGTAAAGGGTGGGGAAAACGATGCAATCCATCCCAAAATGAATTCTAGAACATGTCATAGAAATCAAATTTATAACGGGGAGTAACTTGATCTGCTGCCCACAAGGTAAATGGCCTGACCTGCGCAGAGGCCAAGCCCCCGCTCGAAACTGCGCAAATGGAAACCTATTTTCTCTGGTTGTATTAACTGCGGTTAAACCATTGTCTAACCGGTATTTAATACTTACCAGGAATAGACCTAATCAGGAAGTGGGCAAAAATGCGTCAGCCCTTAACTGCCTGAACAATGCATACCTTTATGGACGGTGATTGGAACAGGGAAAATACAATTTCCGGCCAGAGGACACGAATGTGTACCCACCAAGCGCCGACAACCGATACAAAAGGGCCTTGAACTTACATACCCCTCCCAATTCCTGACGGAGGTGCAAGAGCAGAAAAGCGGAAAATAGACAGAGAAGTTATAAGGACCACAAAGGACAGTGGTGAGAAAAGCAGAGGCAAACTGAGGATACTATGTGCCAGCATGAAGGCAACATCTGCAAACAACTATATGTAAGTCATGGCCAGAAACTTGGCAAAGGCTATCAAACCCATCACCCATCACGACAAGAACTATGGCAAAAGGCTACCACACATTGCATTAACTCCATGCGTTAATAACTGCACCATAGCCAGCACCTGTGACACCAGGCCAGAACACCGCAGCCCCATGGCGGACAAGTATTGTACCAAGTCCAAAAACCATGGTGGCTGATGAACATAGCACCATGGCCAAAATACTTCAACACCATGACCGACAAACAAGCATGGCACCATGGCCAAGACACTATGGCACCATGGCCAAACTACTGCGGCACCATGGCCGACTAATATGGGACCAAAGCTGACAAAAGCAACTGCAGCCTCGTGACCGATAAAGATGGCCCAATATCCAAAAATACTGCGGCACCATGGCCAACAAATATGGGACCAAAGCCGACCAAAATCACAGCACCTATGGCCGCTAAAGATGGCACCCGGGCCCAACCCCTACTGCCCCATGTATGAAGACCCTGGCACAATGGCCCAAATCTTGCGAAACCATGGTGACAAACATGGCGCAATGGCGTCCATACTGTGGCTCCATGGCTGACAGACATGGCACCAACGCTGAGAAAAATTGCAGCCCTATGGCTGGGCACTATTTCCCAAACACTACTGCACCATGGACGAAATGCATGGCCCAATGGCCAAAATGTTGCAAAACCATGGCAACAAACATGTCACTAAAGGCCAAAAACCGCTGCACCATGGCTGATAAACATGGCACTGTGGTTGCAAACTGTTGCACCATGGCTGAGAAACATGGCACCCTGGCCAAAACACTACAGCACCATGGCCGAAAACATGGCACCATGGCCAAAACACTACGGCACCATGGCCGAAAACATGACCACATGGCCAACATACTACTACACCGTGGCTGAAGCATGGCACCATGGCCAAAACACTACGGCACCATGGCCGAAAAACATGGCACCATGGCCAACTACTACGGCACCATGGCCGAAAACATGGCACCATGGCCAAAACACTACGGCACCATGGCCGAAAAACATGGCACCATGGCCAAACACTACGGCACCATGGCCGAAAACATGGCACCATGGCCAAAACACTACGGCACCATGGCCGAAAACATGACCACATGGCCAAAATACTACTACACCGTGGCTGAAGCATGGCACCATGGCCAAAACACTACTACACCGTGGCTGAAGCATGGCACCATGGCCAAAACACTATGGCACCATGGCCGAAAAACATGGCACCATGGCCAACTACTACGGCACCATGGCCGAAAACATGGCACCATGGCCAACATACGACGGCACCATGGCCGAAAAACATGGCACCATGGCCAAACACTACGGCACCATGGCCGAAAACATGGCACCATGGCCAAAACACTACGGCACCATGGCCGAAAACATGACCACATGGCCAAAATACTACTACACCGTGGCTGAAGCATGGCACCATGGCCAAAACACTATGGCACCATGGCCGAAAAACATGGCACCATGGCCAACTACTACGGCACCATGGCCGAAAAACATGGCACCATGGCCAACATACGACGGCACCATGGCCGAAAACATGGCACCATGGCCAAAACACTACGGCACCATGGCCGAAAACATGGCACCATGGCCAACATACTACGGCACCATGGCCGAAAAACATGGCACCATGGCCAAAACACTACGGCACCATGGCCGGAAAAACAAAAACAAAAACCAAAACCAAACAAAACAAAAACAAGAAACAAAATGGCACCATGGCCAAAAAACTACGGCACCATGGCCGAAAAACATGGCACCATGGCCAAAACACTACGGCACCATGGCCGGAAAAACAAAAACAAAAACCAAACAAAACAAAAACAAGAAACAAAATGGCACCATGGCCAAAAAACTACGGTACCATGGCCGAAAACCTGGCACCATGGCCAAGATACTGCGGCACCATGGCCGAAAATATGGCACCAACGCCACCCACCGTACTACCATGGCTAATAAATGATGGCACTTTTGGCCAAACTACTGCGGAACCATGCTAAACAAAGCATGGCTGATAAATGGGGCACCCAGCAGAGAAATGCTTGTAAATCTGGTTTCTGCCTTGTCCAGGACAAGGAAAACAAAATACTGCATCTAAAATTTTCGTAAGAGAACCATGCTCCCTGAGCATCCCTCCCCAAACTGATCAGTTTTCAAACCTGCAAGGTGTACGATTACCACACTTGGGACTTGTGCCCTGTCAGCGCAAACATGTGAAACTGACCAAGGCACATTACTGGATAAAACCTGAACTTGGGACTGTAAATTCTGCAGCCCTCTAATTTAAAACAAAAGATTCATATTGTGAGCTTTGCAGGACCTTTCTTTATACTCCTTGAACAACAAAAACCCTCAATAACACAGGGTATCAGTGGAAGATTTAAGAAAGGGTCAGGAAACCCTCCTGACACCTGCAAGGTACGAATTGCTGCTAGATTCACCTTCAGCGTTGATGTTTGGCAAGTTTTGCTCAGTTTTCAAATAAAATGCCGCAATGTTGATCTCAAGGCTGGACATAGAGACCCCTTTTTCATGCGCAAAATCGATCTGTTCACCAAAAGTAACGAATTAATTCCTGGGCAGAGGAATCTGTTCATTCGGTATTGGTAGATAGGGCATTGCTTAGTAATCCTTGCCAGCAACTGTGCACTGCGGAAAAGTTAGCTGATGCAGCAACCACTCTTGTATCGTTAATGAGACTGTCTGCACATCAGGGCCAGCTATGTAGAATGTACCGGATCAAGTAAGCGCCTAAGGAAGGGTTTTCCCAAGACAATAGCCCGACCACAGTGCTGTAGTAAAGCAATCAGTGATAGCAACTCATTTTCCATACCATATATTTCCTTATCCCAGGTAGAAAGAGCTGCGCAAACTTTTAGTAGCTTCTCATCAGGGAGCCGCAGTCCTAGATCCAAGGTGTCAATCCCATTAATGTTATATCGGTGCTAGGGGTTCAGTCCCAAAGGGAAGGCCTGGCAAGAAGAGGGCACTGTACTATAGAAAAGGGTCACCATCTGTAAGGCCTCTTGAAGTCAAACTTGGCCAGCATAGCGCCCTGACATATTTCCTTATCATGGTCAAGCTTCTGGTACAGCTTCATGCAAAACCTCTGTGTCCGAGTCATCAACTAAACATTACCCGTGTTTCCACGAGGAAAGGAGAAATCAGTTCTCAATCTGAACTTCCCAGATACTTAGGAATTATCCTAAAACAATTGACCTGTAAATCCGATGAAGGAGGAACATCCGAAGGTCTGGCTACTTATCAAATTTCCTCCTGAAGATAATTATCAATTACATCTGGCAGGTCCAAAGAAAATAAACAGTATATTCCCACGCAGGCCCACTGATTTGAGTCCATTCAAAAGCAATCTGTCCCCTATTGTTCCGACCTTGGTTACTGCCCCCTTCACCTTATTTACGCTGCAGCTCAATTCATGCATCACTGAGTCCCCATGACCCTAACTCCTTTGGATAAAGCGAGGTAACACCAACTTCTGGAATATACAATAGAGATCTTTATCGGTTTTATTTTCATTCATCGAAGGGGACAGACCACCTTTAAATTAAATAGCTTGCTCATCAACGAGAGCCTGTGGAAGAAAAATAAACAATATATCACCACTGGGCTCATAAACACGAGTCCCGTTGAATTAAGTAACTTCTGCATCAACATGAGCATGCAGAAATAATAAACAATATATCCACACTGGGCCCATCGATTTAAGGCCCATTAAATCAAATAGCTGGCAATTGACTGGAGCATGCAGAAATAATAAACAATATAATCACACTGGGCTCATGAACTGGAGTCCCATTCAAAATTAAATCAACTAACTTGCTCATCAACTTGAACCTGCAGAAAAAGCAAACAAATTATTCACAATGACCTCATAGACTATAGTCCCTTGCATTAAATAATAACCCGTCACAGCAAACAATACATTCTCCTATTGGGCTCATTGATTTGAGTCCCCTTAAATCAAATAACTTACTCATCCATTTGAGCATAAAACACACGGAAACATAAACAATACAGTCATACGTAACTGGGCTTATAGACTTGAGTCTCAAGTCCCATCAATTTGCTCATCGACTTGAGAACGCAGAAAAACAAGCACTATATTCACATTCCTAGGCTCCTTCGTTGGATTGACCATAAAAATAAACGACTTGCTCATCGACTTGTGCGTGGAGATAAAACCCGACTATGTCAATGAAAATATTCACATTGATTGGGCTCATTCATTAACTACCTTGAGTCCTACCGCAATTAAATTAAACAACTTGCTTGTCGACTTGAGTGCGGAATTAAATTATTCCGCTAGCCTGTAAAACCAGCTCTTGATGATAAAAGCAACTGCTGGCTGAAGGAAGGGGCAGTGACACTCCCCCCCCCCTCCGTTGCTGCTGTCTTATCGGTCCGGAAGAAGATCAAAGACCTCCCTGCAGAACCTTCATTGACATTGTTGTCTCCCCCCATCCATCTATATAATAATCGATCACCAAACTTTCAACTTTGTTTAGGCTTTTCAAAACAGACGAGTATATTGGCAGAAATAATTCTAGCACAGGAAGAATTTATTTGGAACAGTCTCACCAAAACAGCGACTTGAACAGCTCACACCACAGCGATAACACCTCAAAAAGTCTCATCTTTGTTTATACATGGCTTACACGGCCTAACCTTCCTGTTGTGTCCCGATCCGATGCCACAAAGCTCGATGATTGGCATAAAAACACAAGGACAGCACTCTGGAACACCAGACTTCAGCTCACCAGGACTATAAAATTGACATGCATATAAATTCTTGCGCATAAAGAATCACTAAACTTGAAGAAAACGATGCAATCCATCCCAAAATGAATTCTAGAACATGTCATAGAAATCAAATTTATAACGGGGAGTAACTTGATCTGCTGCCCACAAGGTAAATGGCCTGACCTGCGCAGAGGCCAAGCCCCCGCTCGAAACTGCGCAAATGGAAACCTATTTTCTCTGGTTGTATTAACTGCGGTTAAACCATTGTCTAACCGGTATTTTATGATCTTAAACTCTTAAACCCCAAAACAACCATTTTAACGGATTCAGGTGAGGCCCCCCTCCCCCCTAACGGATAAAATCCGTTCATGGAGACGAACATCCTTTGTCGATGACCCTTTGCTTGGTAAGCCAGGAAGGAAAGCTGCCTCTCTAACTTGTTTATCGAGCTCGAAGAGACCATTCCTTTACCATTTCATTGCAAATTATTTCCAACTAGGGACCATTCATAGAGGTTAGAAGTCTGCACGTTATTTTTTGCAGGGGGCATGAAAGTTAAGTGTGACTTTGTGATCTTATCTAATTATGACTTTTTTGTTTCGCGATAAATTTAGTAAATTTATTCGATTCTATTGCAGGACTCTCTCACCCTCATTGACATTCACAAAACCGGTCATCAACGACCTGGTGATATACTTTTTGAAGACAATGGAAGAGTACAGACTCAGTCGATTGGTCAACGCTCTCCAAAAGCAAGTAGGAAAGTAGGAAAAAGTACTGGATTGTTTAGCAGGAGTAAAGAAAAGGTAAATCTTGCCTGTTCATTTGTCACCGTTAAGAATTTTCTTTAACTCTATTCGTTTCTGCATTATATTTACAGAGGTTGTGCTCTCGATACTGTGTTTGCAAAAACAAATTGAGATGTTTGCAAGCCTGTAGTTTACTAATTGCTCCTTAGATTCCTTAATACTGATTATCGTTGTGTTGGTAACATATCAACTGAGATAAGGAAATTTAGTTGGTTAAAATCAATCAAATCGTTCTCAATTTATGAGGTGTCTTATGTCAGAATTCTTCAGAATAGGCCAAAGCAACTCAACTTGCCAACTTTCCAACAATTTTGTTGTAGTTAGCCATCACGAATGGGAAATATTTTGGTGCACCAAGTCTCGTCGTTGAAATGAACCTAAAGGAGCTCTGTCACGCAGGTGGTTGGCTTCGAGAACAAAGCTAAGACAAAGGAAAGGAGCTAGAGCCCAGACTCTTTGAATTTTTCGCATGATAAAAACTCAGTTCAATTCGAAGCGATCTCTTTTCCAATTCTTTTCTGTTAATCCTGCCATTCAGATCTTTAATCCCCTTATACAATCTTCAGCCAATTATGAATGAGACAGATTGCCTTTAAATCAAATCTACCTTTTTCATAATTGGCTTAAGATAGACCTAATCGGCTTTGTTTGTTTTGCCCATTTCCAGTCATGTGACCATAGCCTTGGGAAGTTTTAGTATTATGCTATATTTTACATTCATGGCACATTTTTGCATGGCACAAAATATATCAGAGAAATCAAAATATGTTTGATCAAGAGATTTATCACATGACTTGAAACGGGTGTAAACAAACCTTAGCCGATTTTGCCTAATTGTATAATTAAATTAAATTTTTTTTGGCAGGATTAACAGAACAGAATTGGAAAGAGATAGTTGCGAATTGAACTGAATTTCTATCATGTGAAAAATGCAAAGGGCCTAGCCTCTAGCCCCTTTTCTTTGTCTAAGCTTTGTTCTCTAAACCAATCACTTGCCTGGCAGAGCTCAGGGGCTGGGTCACGTAAAATAAACAAACTTCCTAAGAAACGAGGATTTTGCAGTTTTTTGATAGCCCATATCACGCAGATTTTCCATTATTTTTCTCAAAATGGAAGTGCTGTTTTGAAGATGAACTCTTGAACTTCAGAGAGAAACAAACGACACAACCATATGTTGTAAGACTGCAAAGATATTGATGGATTTTTAGAAGTAACTTTATTGTGGATTCACCCCATCCACTAAAATCTTTGCAGAGCACAATGGGCGCGTGCCGGCGCTTGTGGGTAACAATACAGATATTTAAGATAACAGATTTGTTTATGGTTACGTGGCCCAGCCCCTTTAAAGGGAGTACAAAGACCAGCATGCTTTTCGCGAAGTCAGTGACTTGCTCTGCACAGCTTCCAGAATAACTGACTGTACGAAATTCACAAAAAAAAGATTAGCGATGGCAAAGGCTGCTGGTCTTTGTACTCCCTTTAACATGTATACTTAAGCCTTTAGGGCATAAACCAAAATTTGATTTATTCTCATACCTCAAGTGTTATCATATTCTCATATTTGTGTTCATATTTAGTTATTTTAATTCTTCGCATACAAATTTTCAAAGATGTGAAGTTATTTTTAGTCCACCCTGTGGTATATCTGCCGTCAGAAGACCGCTTTTGTTATTCGTTGCTGTTTCTATAAGATTGTTAACGTTAATGTTGAAATTTATAGGCGAAGGCTGTGAATCAAGATGATATTGCCGATGATTTCAGTAATTTGCCACCTGAACAACGACGAAAGAAGTTCCACAAGAAGATTAGAGAATATGAAGATCAAGTTGCTCAACTTACGAAAGCTAGGTGAGCCTTGTAACCCTGTAACCTTGTAACACGGAGCAAAAATACAGGATTGCGATCGAGTTGCATTTACACTAGACTTGCCCCAAGTCTATCTCTTCCATCCGTCTACTGTTCCCTTTACGGTAGATCCTGGATCCGCCATTCCAACATTCCATCCAGAGAGCTCTTTGGATGGAATGTTGGAATGGCGGATCCAGGAAATGGCGGATCCAGGAAATGGCGGATTCAGGAACTACCGTAAAGGGAATTATTATTATTATTATTATTATTATTATTATTATTATTATTGTTATTATTATTATTATTATTATTATTATTATTGTTTTTATTAAATTGAACTAAACCACCATCAAAAATTAACAGAAATAAAATGAATAAAAACACAGCTGTTAAAATCTTGGAACGTTTCGATTAAAAATCTTCGTCAGCAATAAAGTAAAATTATATTTTTACTACAAAGAACCCTATTCCCAGGAAACATGACTACCCCCGAAATTAAAACCAAGTGGGAATGAAAATCACGTTTTGTTCCAAACTGTTTTTTAGCGTAAACAAGAAAATGAAATGGTTGGTACATTAGCAAATGTTCACCCTGGAGGATCAAAATAGTCACAGACCAAACCTCCAAGGGATCCAGCCGGCAACCCCACGACCCTCCTATCTAACCTTTTTTCAATGATTCGCAAATTGCTGAATCCTGAATGGCTTGATAGGGGATTCCACCCTAACGCCACATGCAAAAAAACATGAAGCCAAATAGGAAGACCATAGAGCACCGCCAGCAAAACCTCCCAGAGACATCAGATACAATGGCAGGAATTAGGCCACGCCACACGCAAACATATCGAGTTCTACATCTGCAGCCCGTTCATTCAAACTCTTGGGTCTCTCCAATCCATTTTTTTTATAGAACGGTAGACGGATGGAAGAGATAGACTTGCGGCAAGTCTACGTTTACACGGGCGTCAAACAAAAACAGACCAGGAGCACAATCTATTCGCACATGCGTATTGCGCATAGTTATGGAGCCTAGAAACACTACAAAAACAATAAACAAAATGGCGGTTTTATCTACGGCACATGCTTAAAGGATTTTAATCAGTATTGCGACTCTGAGAAGTGTTTATGCGGCACATTTTTTAGGATCGGGATTGCGATCTACTGACGTGGGATCGAATTGTAGGGGATCACAATCGCGATCAAGTGTTTACACAGCAGATTTTTTCAGGCTCGGCCCGCACTTTTTGCTCCAAGTAACGGGATATTACACTGTTGATTGGATACTGGCACAATTTGAAAACGCTGAAAATGTGACGGATAGGCCTCCTGTTCACATGAAAACGGCAATATTTTAGCTATTCTAAAAAGAATCTGAATCGAAAGATAGTTTGATACGTTTTGTAGAATTTTTGAATGTGCACAAAAGGAATAGAAGCCCTGACGCCCCTCAATTGAGCCTTTCGTATAGAAATGTGCGAATATAGCGCTCCATCCAGACTCTTTCGTTGAATAGCTAAAAGATCTATTTTTTGCCGGCAAATTCTAAAAACGGTATATTTTTAAAACGGAGCTCAAAATGGCACATTTTAAAAACGGTATTGTGTTAACATTAGAAAAAGCCAAAAGATGAAACGGAACATCGTTTGGCGCTTTCAAAAAGAAATTGATCGATTCTTAAAGGGAATAGACATAGCCGTATCGACAAGCTGCTATAAATAGGCCGAAGAAACGCCCACAAACCCATTATTGTTTCTTTTGCCACACGTTTTCAATGCCCAAACGCCGCCCTCACCTCACCCTCACTGACTCACTGTTTTCCTAGTTTATATATCTTTTCAATGCAGAGATGGCATGGTGAAGATGTCAGAAACTTGCGAGCAATTTGGCGGTGATATTCAAACGATTAGATCTCAACTTGATGCTAATGCAAAAGAAATCGACAAAGTCGGTTCATTACTACATCAGTACAAGGTATGACCATGAGCACTCTGCAGGTACTAAATTTTTGTGCCGCATTTTGGCATATTTACTTAAAGAGCCATTGTCACCCAGGCTCCTTTGCGGGCATGTTGTAATTTCAGATTATCTGAAAATCAAATTTGGCCTAAGCGGAAAATATGGATCTGCAGTAGAAGTCATTGGTTCCACATGTCTGAACATGAATAATCGCTAAAGCTGATATGATAAAGGATTCATTCACTGGATTTGTTTTGATCAAAGCGTGGGCGTCTGCCTTCACAAGTGCAACACAATGGAGAAGACAAAGAGGAACCAAACACTGTTGTCTGCATAAACACGAGCTGGCTCCGAAGCTTGATGCAGATACTCCACATAAGAATTTCAACGAAACGTTTGATGTAAAATCTAGATATCTGCCTTCGTTTTCAATTCCCTTTGCAATAATCCATACAAGTTTGTCGCCATCGCATCTCGTCCTTCTCTCTTTCTGCAAGCAAGCAAGCTGTGTTTGTGTTATGTTTTCCTCCCCACGGTGCGCAAAGGTTCCTGGGTGACAATGGCTCTTTAACTTGTTATTATTTAGCTTTGGCGTACGTAGCTAGTTACGTAAAGTAGGTGTGATGTAGTTATTTTTCTGAACCTGAACCTTTATCTTTGTGCAGATGTGTCTGCGACCAATTACTTTTGATTGTTGCATCATGTGTACTTTTAAAAGACAATTTTTTCAGCAATGCATTTACAAATCGTCCTATGTAAGCCGAAAACTAAACTGTGCAATTTAGTAACACAGTAAGTACAATCCTTACCTGACAACAAAGCATTCAAAGACATGTGTAATTCAGGAGGTGATCTGGGACCAGGATGAATTTGAAAATGATCTCTTGATCGTAATTTAATTGAATTTAAAAATATCAATTTTTTCTTTGATGTATTATAAATGAATTAATGATTGATGATCTTTTGAAGAAATTTCAACTCTTTGATGATCCGATATCTCACATTGAAAGTATCTTTTCAGGGAGCTTTTGTTAAGTCACAGTATGTCAAATCTGTTTTCGACACTCCTGCAACACTCAACCACTCATTGCTTTGTTTAACTTATTATTATTAGTATTATTACAGAGCTTATCTTGCTTGCGGTGCATGCACTTTTCAACTTATGCAATGCTACAATTCATTTTAAAGAGTGTACTTTAAAGTCATTACTTCATGTTAAGTAGACTGCATGTACCCAAACTTCAACAATCTGCTAACTCTTGGTTCTCGGTGGCGCATTTGATTGGTTAACGTTCGTGTGAAATGAAACTGATCACGTGAGACCCATTGTGTGGCAGCAGGCTCTTTACGTTTGCTAGGAGTGATAATTGATCTTCATCACATGGGCCACATGATACATGGCAAAACAGGTCTATTTATCATGACTCAATGCCTTAAAGGACAAGTCTGGGGTTGGTATGATAGATGATAAAATACAAGATAATACTGCCATGAATGATGTATGATACTTTTTTCCACTATTTTTCGCCTTCTCCTTGTGAAATTACATATTCAAATAAACAATTTGAGCAAAGTGACGTCATATTGCGCAAAGAAAACGAGGCTGTGCGATTGTTTTTTCGCCTCTTAATCGCTGCTAGCCTCTTTATCGTGTTCTTGTGCCATTTTCAATGCATGAGTACAAGATAAAGAGGATTGCACGATTAAGATTTGAAAAAAACAATTGTACAGCCTCGTTTTCGTTTGCGCGATATGATGTCACTTCGCGCAAATTGCTTATTTGAATACGTAATTTCACAAGGAGAAGGCGAAAAATAGTGGAAAAAAGTATCATACATCATTCATAGCAGTATTATCTTGTATTTTATCATCAATCATACTAACCCCGGACTTTTCCTTTAACAACTCTTTATTAATTCTGAATTTTCCCTTTTGCAGTGCTATCTTGCAGTAATGGAAAACCTATCACCTCCACCTGCTCCTGCTTCAATGAGCAATTCAAGCTCAATGCAGAGCATTGGAGATACCAATTCGAATGATTCTGCACCTCCCCCTGCACCTCCACCACCTCAAAATGACATCGCGGTTCCAGTGCCTCCACCGCCAAGTGCAGTATCAGGACCTCCAGTGCCTCCTCCACCTCCTGTTGATGAATTTGATGAGCCAAAGTGTACTGTATTGTATGATTTCCAAGGTATGTTACCGTTGCACAAAATTCACTCATGTTAGGTGCTGTAACCTTTTCGGAATCCCGATAATAAATTGCACAATATATTATTTCTGCTTGCGAAATGATCATATAGTTGATCGCCGATGAGTCGCTCAAATAATGGCCATCACTGGGAAGAAGGTAGATTGTGCTTTCAGATGGTAGCTATGCATTAAATCCATTCAAATCTTATCATTTTTTTCTTGTTGTCAATTCTAGTTGCATAGCATAGGGCTCAAATCTTCCGAATCTTTAAAAAGGTGGGTGTAAAATTATGTGACATTTTTCCTTGGATTAAATGGCTTGAAAAGAGCTTATGGTACTTTGCTGTAAATCTGCCGTGGAAAATTTTTGATGACTTGATTTTTTTCAAAATGGCAGCAATTTAATTATTTTTGCAAAATTTATGGAAAATTTTGAAAAAATTTAAATCATGGTAAATCCTAAACCAATATAGGAAAAATGGTTTAACCTTCGAGAAAAGCATAGTTTATGAAGGGCTACAATATGGCGGCAAGCAAAAATCTGTAGCTTTTCTGGTGTAGGATTTAGAAATTTGATGACGTCATAGCCTCAAATTTGATAAATGCAGCCATTTTGAAACTAATCCAGATATCAATAAATTTCCACGGCAAATTTACTGCAAAAAACGCGAAGTTCCTTCCAAGCCATTTAATTGAAAGAAAACTGCAATAGAATTTTACACCAACCTTTTTAAAGATTTGAGCCCTATGTTTAGATGCATTGCTTCTTCTGACACACCCAGTTGAATAGACGATAACGCTAATGATGGTGGCGAGGAACTTTTTACCAAGATGCACTGCGTTTTTTAATTGAATTCCTATAGAATCGTCAAAGATTCGTAATTTGAACGGAATGCATCTTGTTAAAAATTTCCTCGCCGCCATCTTTAGTGCAATCGACTATTAAGATTCAACCCACTAAAACGTTGTCTCATCTACTCCCTCTCACAGGTAATTCAGAAGGTGAGCTGACCGTATCCGCTGGGGAGGAACTAGTTATCGTAGAAGATGACGGTGGCGGCTGGACACTCGTGGCAAGAGGAGCGGAGGAGGGCTACGTGCCTACATCATATGTCGAAAATTTATAAAGAAGTGTAACTCTGGATGGATAAGTTATAGTGTTGGACGGTATGTTTAGAAGCAATGTCCTGCTATATTCAATTATAAATGTTCTACGTGTGTTGTGCTGGCCGTATTTTTTCGATAGATGCTTCATAAATAGATGCCACCGCCCTTGGCAAAGTTTAAACCGTATGTTGGGTGACCCCAAAGAACCTTTTCTTTGTACATTCCAGTACAAATTTACAGGCCAAATTTACTAGTTTAATTGCCCATAAGTTACTTGACCACACTTGACCACACTAAGACAATACCACAGGGAGCAAAAGACTGTGACAACCCCGTGAATGTTGCACACAAGAACTAAAACAATCTACATGTAAACAATCGACAGAAAAGAACTTAGCAAAAACCAGAGAAGGAATACTATGTTCAATCTAAAATTAGATACCCTTTTTAGATCTTATAGAAACTTTTTTGAATAACCACTTGACTTTTTCTTTATTTGTGGTGATGCATTCCATGAATTGTAGAGACCAAATTAATTGAGAGATGATTGGTTTTTTCGTATGGGAAATATATTATGAAATTGTTGCTTAGAAGACCTCAGCCCACAGGCAGTAGTTTATGAAAATCATAATTTAATGGTACCGACTCCTGAGAAAGAAAATACTGTAAAAGCTCTATTAAGCCCCCCTCTCCATTAAGCCCCCTCTCTATTAAGCCCCTCTCTAATAAGCCCCTTCTGGGCCAAATTTTTAATATGCATATGCTCCTCTCTCTATTAAGCCCTCACTTATATCAAATTCCAGAGGCTAGCAAAGGTTTTCCTTTCATTTAGCTAAACAAGTTTGCATGTTACTTGTGGTATGGTAAGGAATAAACTGTGTCGAATTTATGTATTCGACTCGTAAAATTGTATGTTGAATCCGCAAAATATGGGGTAAGAGAACTGAAAAGCTATCATGTATATCTTTTTCATTTGATTTTATGAATTAGCCCCCCCTCTCTAATGAGCCCCCTCTCTTTTAAGCCCCTCTCTAGAGTGTCCAAAATTAGAAAAGCCCGCGGCTCCCCCCCCCTCGTGGGCTTAATAGAGCCTCTACGGTACTTACTTTCAAGTACTGAATGAATGGGGGGTGAGAATAATCGTGGGTGGTGGGGGGTTAAATGATTTGATATGATAATAATCGGGGGGTTGGAACAATCTGGGGGAGGATCGAAAAATAGAGAAATAGTCCTTTTCTTTGTTTAGCACGTATCACTGTATAGTTATTTAAAACAATGTTCACTCTCATTTCAATTTTTCATGAATAAATGAAAGGGGGGTGGGAATAAAAATGGGTTGAAAAATTTTTCAAAAACTAATAAGCGGTGGGGGGAGAACGATTATTCGGTACTCGAGAGTACAAAATGAACATTGCAAGGTCATGAACATCATCAAATTGTTAATGTTACCAGGAAGGTAACGGTTTCATAGTAGCGGTAGCGGTGACGGTACCAGTGACGGTGATGGTCACGGTGACGGTGACGGTAATGTAAGGTAACAGAAGGTAACAGAGGGTAACAGAGGGTACCGGAACGTAATGGTTGGCCACGATCTTTGAGTCATCACTCTTTGCTAAAAAAATATCCCTACTAGCAATCTCCTCAATCTCCACTAGATGGCATCAATCGAAAAAATACGGTTTTGATGAAAATGAAAACTATAAATGATCTTTAAATTAATCAATGTAGACGTCCTCATACTTAGTAACAGTAAATAAATAAGTTCTTTTGCTTTCAAATCCTAATTTGTAACAATTACGAGAGCTTTGTATAGTTCCGCAAGTATGTGTTTTGGTTCATTTTCAGGTATAGCAGCCGTAAGTTGATAATTTGCAAGTAAAACGCAATACTATTCGGTTCTTAGACTTGCCCCAAGTCTATCCCTTTAGTCCGTCTAGCCGCTCCCTTTTCGGTAGCTCCTGGATCCTCCATTCCAGCATTCCGGAAGAGGGCTAATCTCTCACGCACCCTTGACAGAATGTTGGAATGGCGGATCCAAGGGAATGGTCAGACCGACTGAAGAGATAGACTTGGGGCAAGTCTATTCGGTTCTCAAAGCCTTTTCACCAACATATAGCTGCACAACTCAGTACGATTAACAAGCCAGCAGTTAATTTGAAGGTTAAGGCACCTTTAATTGAAGTCATTGAAATATTTTCACAAGTACCCCCACCGGCCCGTTTACATTGGTGGGTGGATGGACCATGAGTCTAACATACCCATCAAACTGAATGATTGAAGAAACTGAGATTTTATTGAAGATAAACGTATTCCCTTTTGCAGTAACTATTTACTTATACATTTGAACCTTCATCCAAGCTCTTTGCTCATGCCACATCTTAAATAGGCGTTCTTTCACTAAGAAGCCGTACACGTATCGATATTTTCCCCAATCGACGTCGTTGAGTTTCAGTGCAACTTTTGCTTTTTGTTTGTTTTGAATTGCTGGTTGGGAGAATTGTCCTTTGCCTACAATCAATCAACAAGGACAGGTAATGTTACAATAGGATCCGCTACTTTGGTGGACACCTTAGAACAAAGAGATTAGCGATAGCAGACAAAAGGAATTATATGCCTGGTCGGTCAAGGCATAAACAAAAACAAAGCAAGCCGCAAAAGTTGCCCTGAAACCCAGGTAGCTAGCTCGCTCGTTGTGCATTCCAGAAATGGTTTGAGGGTTTTGAAGAGCCAATATGAGCATAAATCAAAAGGAGAACGATACATTGTCTAAACTGCTGTCTCGGGCATTTAATTGTTTTGATTCAGAAGCGGATTGACAGGTGATTCAATTCTCCTATTTTTTGGGTGTGTTTAAACACTTACTGTTCAGCTTCTGAACCAAACAAATAAAATGCCCGAGACAGAAGTTTAGATATATCGTTCTTCTTTGGATTTATGCTCATATTGGCTCTTCAAAACCATTTCTGGAATGCACAACAAGCGAGCTAGCTACCTGGGTTTCGGAGCAACATTGCGGCTTGTTTTGTTTATGCCTTGACCGACGAGGCATAGAATTCCCTTTGTCTGCAATTGCTAATCGCTTTGTACTAAGGTGTCAGCCAAAACTAGCGGATCCTATTGTAACATTATCTGTCCTTGTTCAATCAATCGCTAATCTCTTCGAATTGCAGTGTCAATCAAAAGCAACTAATGCTATTATCTTGCCAAATCTGTCCTCGTTGCTCACATGAATACAATTATTTTGATAGAGAGCAGAAAGACATGTAATTACGAACGAAGACATCTTGCAGAATTCACAGGTTGTAATTTTCCTTTATCAATTCTTTCCCTTCAATGTAAAAATTCAATTTGAAGATATCTTGTGCAAACCCTCCCCACAAAACATTCAAATGATGTTGTTGGGGATAAATCGAAATTTTTTGTGACCCCTAATTACTCTGCGATGTGATAGCTGTGTCTGTTTAGCTTGTATTTGTTAATACTGTGTGATATTTTATAATTTCGTGGCGTTATATTTCTAATTCAAATCAATTACTTAAAACTCCTTTTCGTAGTTTTCACTGAAACATCTTTTGCTTTTATTACTTTTTAGAAATTAGTTCTTTGCGATTTTTAGATTTTTTTTAGCTTGGATAATAATAGTAAAATGCGTCTCAAAATAGGTATCATTTTCGAAGAGTCGCTTATCAGAGGAACTAACAACTTTGCACTAGCAGTTTTGCGGTATCGCAAAGGTCACAGGACATCTGTTTTAGATTCACTTTAATTTGACTTAGTATTTCTTTTATGACACATTTTGATAGAAATTTTCAGTTCAAGAATTCTGGCACACTGTATTGTACGATCGATATTTTATCAATTACGTGTGTAATTTATTTTCGTACTAATTAAGAACAAAGTTAGCTATCTGTAGAAAACCCAATCATTATTCCCATTCTATTTCTGGCGTTTTATCTCGTCGTCCCGTCAATACTTCGTATGAACACTTATTAATATAAGAAACTAAAGTTTCTGCCTAATACGGAAAGTTTCTCATAAGTTTCTTGGAAGTTTCATAATTTTACAACCTGTGCCCTTGTCAATTCACAACGAGGGCTGGGGTTAGTGGCCGAATGCCTTAGACAAATTCTATCAGATGACTGAAGTTAAGCGAGGTAGAGCAATGTCAAACTACGGATGGGTGACCCCTTGGAGGCCTGACCTTGCAACTCACTTCACCATCCTTCCGAAGGGACGTTAAATTAGGAGTCCCATGCTTGGATGCGGCACGCATACTGAGCCTGAATCCGCTTGAACTAGCTAGAAATCCTGCCAGCCCACTAAAAAAAGTAACTGAAAAAGGCTTATGAAATACTGCCACTGCCTTGACATCACTCTATCAAATGCATTTTGAGTAATTAGATACAATAATTAAGTGAAAATACAATGAAAAATACGCTGTAAATCTCCTTAACTAAAGTAATTTTGAAAATTCCTGAAAAATTTGCCCAGCGCTCAAGTAGCTAAAAGTCTGTCTTAAATTAAATGTCACGTGAAAATACCTACGAATAAGAATAACTGATGAGTTTTGCATACGTAATTTTGCGTTATCGCAAATCTCAAGAAACATCTCTTTCAGACAAACTTTATTTTGGTGATGCTCAGAGAGCTGAGTATCTTATGAAGAGTTTATTTTAGGAAAATTGCGTGTTCCTCTAGTCCTTGACAAGAGAAAGTTGGGAAAGTATTTGGCCGATACACGTATTTTTTTTTATAAGAAACTAAGAATTTGGGCCAGTACTGGAAGTTTCTTAAAATTCTCAGATTTTGAGTACTCAGAGTTTCTTACGAGTTTCTTAGAGGTTCCATAACAATCTTCACGTTCACTACCTGTACCCTCGTGAACATTTCAAAACAAGGTTTTTTAAGCCTTTCCAATGTTTAGACGTTACTCAAGTGCCTTACGAGTATTATGATACAGGAAACAAGTGAAAATAAATCAAAATCTGTTAAGGATTTCCTTTATCAAAATAAATGGTTTCTTAACTTATATTTTCCCAGTACTGGATTTTCTTAATTTTTTGTGAGAGTTGAGTTTCTTATGGGTAGTTTCTGATAAAAATGAATACGTGTATGTCACTAATATGGCATATCTTTTTTGAAACGTTCTCTTACGCCAACACAGTAGTTTCTTATCTTGGGTGTCAGTAAAATATGATATTTTCATAATTAAGCAATATATTCTAGTCGCGTAGAGATAGATATCCCTGTAACAATTTGGTTCGTCTTTTTCGCAGTTCCTGTCATTTAAACTTGGTTTCCATTCCATTAGCCGTATTGTTGACGATGGCAAAACAGCAGCAACACTCGTATTTCTTTACCAGAACCTAGAAACTGATCCATTGTCAAAAGTTTTTCAAACTTATCAAATTCCTAACATTGGAATTTTCTTAGAGGGTTCCTCAAATTTTCGTTGTATTTATCCATGGGGGATCCCTCTAGTCCCCTGAACATTTAATGGCCAGTTTTATAAAACCCTTCCCCAGTTTGCGCAAGCAGTGCCGAGTAATAGACAACAAAAACGTTGAAGTATGCTTTGGGCGAAATAGAAAAGCTTCAGAAGAAAAATTTCTCGAGTAATGTATTGTTCCAGTAGTCAAGTTTCCTAATTTTTTGGTGATCTGAGAGCTGAATTTCTTGTCAGAGTTTCGTATGAAAGGATACGCGTATGGGTTTAATTCATATCTCTATCTTTTAGCTAGTGTTTCTAATTTGCAGTCAGAAGAGACGTATGGCAGTGCAAAACCTCATTGAAATTAGAAACAGCGTTTGATTACAGATAACAAAATAACGATATGTTGAACAGGCTCCTGGTTAGGTAACTCTGTTTCTGAGATCTTAGATTAATTTCTGACTAAGAATTTTTTGAAGTACTATTATATAGTACTGCGTTAGCTACTTCACATTTCACATTTAACTTTCGTATGCGAACAATTACGCAGTACAGTAGTGAACAAAGGAAACACCATACAGCCGTAGAGAAGTGCAACAAATAAGACACAAAGGTATTACAATTGACTTTAGTCTATTTTGAAGTTTTAAACTTGTTATCGTCGGGGTTATCGTCCAATCAACCGTCTAAGAAAGAGTGTTCGCCAACAAACATGCAATGGAAACCAAATTTTTGACTTCTTTAGCGAACAAATGATATATTTTAAGCTTTAATGTTTGCCCGTGATAATGATTTTGATTCGTTCAGATTTCTGCATAACTGATAGCACCTATTAAATATTATATTTTCGTGTAATGCATTCAATGATTTACCACATGTTATGAACAACTTATGTAGTCGTCTTTGAATTTTTGTTTACGGGGTGGTAAAAAGAAACAATCCTCCTTTAAAAGGCCACTCCTCCCCGGATATTGAGACAATGATATTGGCAAATATATTATTCAACGGTGGACATGTTCAAATCCTTTTTAGAATTTACCTGGCTGAAATCGGCCACTCTTTTCTGAAATTATAAGGGATCTTCTCGAGAGAGAGCCCCTTCCAGATATCTTCAAAACAGGCCTAAAATCGCGACCAAATTGTCCTAAAATATCTGCCTTACAGCAATGACTTCAACACCTTTTATCACTTGTCACTCTCTTTGGAGAATGAAATCGCCTGGAATATTGTTCTCATGCTCCCAAAGGGACGATGCATTCATTCCGCAAAAGGGATAACACGTGCGTAAAAGTCATTGAAATTTGGTCGTGATTTTGGATTGTTTTAACGGTTTCTTGAAAGAGTTTGTTGGGAAAATCCCTCTTGATTTTAGAACAGAGTGGCGGATTTCGGTCCGGTAAATTTCAAAATACATTTGAGCATGAGCATGTTCACTATTAAATGATTTACTTTATTCTTGTATCTGGAGTGAATAATTGTTTGACTTTTGTTATTTAGGCTATGTGATGTTGAGTCTGCAGGGTGATTACGTTTTCAAACAATGGGAATGTTTTGGTGTGATTTTCTATGCTGCAAAACATTTCTGACTCTGAATAATTCGGACAACAAAAGCTTTCTGACATTAAATTCTTATGGCGTACGAAAATACTAACGTCCAAAATGGTTGGTGTTTGATGTGTCCTTCTTTCTTGCATATGAGCATGGCCATGATTGATTTTAGGTTGCTTCGGAGGTAAAAAATCTAGCTGAGGAACAAGGAAGCAATCTGCCATCAACAGGAAGGATTATGTTTGTTCAATATTTACTAGCGATCCATGAATTGCATTTTTATTTCTTTTGAAATTAAGCAAACATAATTCTTGGCGGTTAGTTCAAATTTATAGGCATGAATTGCATTTTTATTTCTTTTAGAATTAAGCAAACATAATTCTTGGCGGTTAGTTCAAACTTCTAGCCATGAATTGCATTTTTATTTATTTTAGAATTAAGCAAACATAATTCTTGGCGGTTAGTTCAAACTTATAGGTATTTTTGAAGTATCTTTACTGGCATTTATGGGCTTGAATAAGTCTTTTGAATATCCGAAGGGAGTCTGAATTTTTCAGTTCTGGTGGTAGTGTCTCCCATACTCTCCCCCCATAAATCTGACCGTATCTATTCGAAGGCAAGTTGTTTTCGCCTTCGGTGGTTGAAGTTCATTAGAAAACTTTAGATTGGAAGGCATTTCTTTCTCTTCAAAAATTTGCTTCATGAAGCTGGGATTAAAATTAGATTTGTTTTGTAGATCTCTACCATGAGCAACTGCAGGTTCCTCTGATGAACGGTTACCGAATTATCCATTTCTAATAAGTTTTCAAAGCAAGAAACATTGTCTTTGGATGCAACTCTGAGGCCCTTTCGTGCATTCTATTTAACTTATTATTCAGATTTCTGTCTACCCTGGGTACCAGCCTCTCTAACATAAAAAGAGAGTCTGGTACCCAGGGTAATTTCTGTCGTGAAACATCCAAATCAGAGAGCAATATCTAAATTGGGACATAACGAATGTTTTCATCACCATTTTTAGTTTCTCAGGCTCTATGAAAACTGAAATACGAGTAAGCGCATGAAGTTTCTGACTAGATTTTTTACATAACGTTTGGACATGTTCTTTAAAACTTAGTTTCTTATCAAGACCAGTAACATCTCTTCGTCACTTTCTTCTATCTGGGCTTCTCCAATGTGTATAAAAATTCTTTCTTGGTTAGCCCCAAACAGAATGAAGGGACATTTATCTTCATTTAATTTCATATAGTATTCTGGAAACCATGCTGTTTTGGTTTGCATCTTGCTCTAGTTTTCTTATAACATTTTTTTACCTCATATTCGCATGAGTATATAGTAGTATCGTCTGCGTAGTTGCATAGTTCTGCTCCATTTATCAGAAGAAATGTATCATTAATATAGATGTTAAATAAAAGGGGCCCTAACACCGAACCTTGTGGCACACCTAAGTTAGTCTCTTTCCATGTGCTAAAGGAACCATCAATTTTGACTCTTTGTCTTCTGTTCGAAAGATAGCTGTGAATAAGCGCGAGGGTACTCGTGCTGAAACTATAAGCGTAAGCCATCTTGCGGAAATGCTCGATTGCATAAAATGCACTTTCGATTACACTAAGTGATTCCTTCGGCTGGAGCAGCTTTGTCAGAAATAATGCAACGTGAATTGGCTTTGCAGGAAACTTTGATATCTCCGGAAATTTTTCAGACCAATTTAACCATTTGTTAAAGCCAGATTTATATCTATCTTGAGTGTTCTTAGATGATATTGACAAAAAAGTAGGAATGTCCATTGCTAACTGTTTCAGTTGTTCGCCTTAAACTTGATCTTTGATTGATGTTTCAATGGATGGTAGAGGTGAAGAAGGACAATTGAATCTTAATTACGGTGAAAAGTTTGTGTGGTTACTGCTGCCCATACAAGGGGCAAACTTCTCTCCTGCGTATTACGAAAAGAAACAATTAGCCAATAGCCATGTGTATCTTGCTGCACTCTAAGGCGCAGCAGAGGTGTTCTGGCCTCTAAAGACCCGTTCACACTTCTCCTTATTCATATGAACACGGAGAAAAAAGTATCCGTTTTCGCCTTGCGTTCACACTGCTCCACCATGAAAACGGAGACTTTTGAAAACGCACTTTGAAAACGGAGACTTTTGAAAACGGAGTCGTTTGAAAACACAAATACGCAGTGTAAACACCGAAAACGCAAAAACAGATACTTTTGAAAACGCTAACAGCAACAACAACTCAACAACATGCTAAGTTCGCGCCAATTTGAACAACTTCTCTCAACATGAATGACTCACTAGAAGTTAATGAAATGTTTTGACGCCAAAACTTCCAATTTTATAGAGAGGCGGTGGTCTCGTTTTCATAGCGTTTTCATTTTTATCCGGAGCGGAGCAATGTGAACGCTTCATCGTTTTCGTAGCGTTTTCATACTAACCCAGAGCAGTGTGAACAGGTAAAACGAATCAATATGAAAGCGGATAAAAACGAATACGGAGCAGTGTGAACATAGCCTGCACTAGTTATTTCAAACTTGACGAATAGTTAAGCGTATTACTACTAGTCTCCAAGTCAAATTACTCGCCTCCAAGGCACTTAGATTTACCGTATATAGCTATCAGTATGAGCGTGGCGATGATTGATTTTAGGTTGCTTGGTCAAGATCAAGCACTAGGATAAGGTCAGAAATAAAAAATAGAAGAGGAACAAGGAAGCAATCTGCCATCAACACATCAACAGGAAGGATTATGTTTGTTTAATATTTACCAGCGATCCATGAATTGCATGTTTATTTTTTTCAGAATTAAGCAAACAGAATTCTTGGCGGTTAGTCCAAACTTCTCAAACTTCTTCGTCAAACTTCTAAAAAGCCCTTAATTTTCATAAAAGGGTGTTTTCTGACGTTGTAGAGGGCGTAGTTTGAATCATTTTAGGGGGAAACCCCCGGAACCGCATTCCATTCGGTGTGGAACTTTTTAAATGAGCTATTGCCCACCAGAGAAACATTGGTATCCAAAGACGCTCGTAACTTGAATCTTCGAATTTCTATGAATTTCTAGTTACCATTATTAAGTCGGCAATCAATTGTTTCCTTGATTTAAAGGAACAATAGGCCTATTGTTTCAAAAAGTAAAACAATGGATCTAAAGAAGGGACTAAGGGGCAATTGCCCACCCAGTTAGTATGTTAGAAAAGGCCTTGCCACTTTTTGGAGTTTTTTAACGCCACATTTCATAAATTTAAACGCAGTTTCATACCAAAATATCTCACAGGTGTCTTGAATTGATCTTTGCTGAAGCTGCTCCAAGGGTTAGTGGAAGATTGGCATACATTTTTTGTAAAGAGCAAAACTATCTAAAATTATCAAGCATAGGTTCCAAATCTTTAACTCGGCGTAAAAAGGTGGGTGTAAAATTCAATGACCTATTTCATCTGATTGAATGGCTTGAAAGAAACTTTAGATACTTATCTATAATTCTACCGTTGGACTTTTCAGAAATTTTGAATATTTTTGGAAATTACGGTGTGTCTTGAATTTCAACTCATTTGAGGATGTGACGTCATCAAATTTTTAAATCATAAACCAGATGAGTGACAGACTTTTGCTTGATACCATATTGTAGGCATTCATAAACTATGGTTTTCTTCGAAATTATTTCATGTTACGTCAAACAGTTTAGAAATTACGATGGTTTTAAGTTTTTTTGAAAATTTTTCTTGAATTCTTGAAAAAGAAGAAAAACATTCTAATTCTGAAAATATCGAAGATTTCAGAAAATTCCAACGGTAGAATTATAGAGAATTAGCTAAAGTTTCTTTGAAGTCATTCAGTTCAAAGAAATAGGTCACTCAATTTTACACCAGCCTTTTTAAAGATTTGGAACCTATGCTAAATTATCCCATTTCAATTCGATGTCGCTCACCCTTGCACAGTGAAAAATGGACAGCAAAAGAAAGAATGCTGTGTCCGAGTGTCCCTTCTGTTTTATTTATTGAGAAACCTATTTACCATTGCACACTCATTAATTCGCAACAATTATTTACACGATTCGCACCAGTGAATCTATTTGTATTTCCGAACTCACAAAAGATTGTTGTGAAAAAAGATGATGCCAAGGAATATTTGACCAAGATACATTGCGTTTAATGATCAAACTTCTAAAGAATCACAGTTGATTCGGGAATTCCGTTGCTGAGCGCAATGCTCCTTTGTCAACCCTCCCCCTAAACATCGCAATAACACATATGCAAGAGAGAAATTGCAAAATTGCAAAACTGTTTCTTCACTATATTCAGTGAGGTAAGCTTATTCGCTTTTAAGAATTGGACTGGATGTTCATATTAGCGGTTTCTTGAATACTATATCAATACAATTTTTCTACAGTAACTCAACTGACTATCTATTTGCTTGACTTGAAGTAAAAGCTACAGTATCAACACAAGTTCTTATGGCATATGTCGACATATCTATAAGTATATGTATGTCTGCATAAATCCTGTGCTCTTAGTTTTCCAAGTACTCAAAAATCATTGCGGCTATGTGTTAGGAATTTTCTTGTGTAGCGAAAGAGGAGTGAAGAGTTAAACCTTTCATTATGCTTTAAAGGTTGTGAACTATGTCCAATTCTCTAAACAAGGGTCCAATTTCAGCAGATTTTCCTTAAACATGGTTGGGTTTGGAAGAAATTGGCAACAAGTAGTTAAAGATGGGTAGCTTTCCGTCGAAATTTATCATAAAAGGGGTATCAAGGCAAATTTTGGTAATTAAAAGAGGATAGCTTTCTCAAAACCGGGAGGCAGACCCCCGTCCATCCACAAGTCATGTACCCCCCCCCCCCCCCCCCCCCGAGACAGGCTAAGTCTACTGTGTTGTAAATAGTAGCCGACGGTATAACATGGAAGCTTGGAAATGTCAATCAAAATTGTGATTTGATTCGCTGTTGGTGGTTTAAATCTAACCAATCGCAAATCGAGTCTGCAAGGGTAAACCAATCGGCGCTTGTTATTTGACAGGGGTTCATTAATGTATTTTGGTGATTGCTTTGCCTCTATAAAAATCAGATTTGCCAAAAAGTAGCCTCATAACGAACTGCTTGAGCACATCTAGCATCTCGTCAGAGACAAGAAGTATTTGGGCACATTTTAGAGGGAAAGAAAAGAACGAAAGTTTTGAAGTAGACATTTCTGCGAAAAAGAAGATTTGCTCATTACAGTAAAGAGAAAAGCAGAGTCTTTCTTCTGGCAAGATGTCACTTGCAATATTTCTGTTGCTGTCAACTTTTGGAGTCCTTGAAGCCTCGCATTTTCGTGGAACCTACATCACTTGGATCGTGAATACCACGGACACAGGCTACTATCCGGCAAATCCAAGGGCTGCAAGCTACAAGGTTTGAAAACTAATTGTTTTCCACTTTCCCCGCTCTGATTGCAATTCAGTTTTTTGGACATTAGTTTGAGTAAGCGCCAAAAGGATTCCAAAACTTGGAAAGTAAAAGAAAGATTGGAACGAAGAGAGAGAGATGAGTTTGCTAATAAAAAGGGAAAGATCGTGCATCAGGGAAGTTTGATCAATTTCAATGGAAGGAAATGCTGTATGAAAGTACCGATTTATATTTCCATATGTTATCCTAGCCATTTGCAAACAAAATGACGTCATCAGATGAAACATAAAATCAGTGGTTAACTTGAAAACGAAATGAGATATCAAAGATATTTAAACAGGATTTCTTATCAATCGACAGTGCTGTTCATTTGCACCACTAAAATTTTTCGCTTCATGTCACCTTTAAAGGGAACGTGCAAACAAAGGGCAAATGATGAATAGGCTTGTCTATGAATGTATCAAAGAAAAATAAAAAACAGAGAGAACAGAAAGCAGTGTTGCTTTTGGTCATCTATTTACGATGCATGTGCATCGTCGATTTAAATGGATTCTTTTCAGATTGCTTTGCTCTTTGCAAAAGCAAGCTTTTATCCTTGCACAAACCCTGTAAGAGACAAATTCAAATGAAATGAGTTTGTAATTTTTAGATTTGTTTCTGACATCGCTGGAGATCAGGTCCCTCTTCCCTCTAAAAGCAAAACTTCTTTGGGGAAGACCTGAGAAAAATGTTTTAGTGATAATTGTATTTGGAACGAGTCAAATGTCCTTGCTCTGCTCTGGTTCCTCCTTGTTACTAAATGATAACCATATACGTGAGGGCTCTGTTTCATCGAAGCTTTAAAAAGATGACAATTTGAAGCTTTACCCCTCTGCGTGCCACAGGATTTGCAAGTCCCTCCAAATGCTCCAAGACAATCCTCGATTCAGATTGTTCTGGTTGCATGAAGTAACTATGGCTCGTGTATTTTTACATAGAGTAACACATAGCATTTTCGTTCGAAAACTTTACCTGGCTAGCATATGGCTCAAAACTTTCAAATTTTTAAAAAGGTCGGTGTAAAATTCTATTGCAATTTTCTTTGAATTGGATGGCTTGAAAGGAACTTATGGTACTTTGCTGTAAATCTGCCGTGGAAATTTTTCGATAACTTGATTTTCTTCAAAATGGCGGCAATTTAATTATTTTTGAAAAAATTCATGGAAAATTTTGAAAACATTTAAATCATCGTAAATCCTAAACTATTAGAGGAAATATTATAAAACCTTTGAGAAAACCATAATTTATGAAGGTTTACAAGATGGTGGCAAGCAGAAATCTGTAGCTTTTCTAGTTTTGGATATAGAAATTTGATGACGTCATAGCCTCAAATTTAATAAATGCCACCATATTGAAACTAATCAAGATATCGATAAATTGCCACGGCAGATTTACAGCAAAAATCCCCAAGTTCCTTCCAAGGCATTTATTTCAAAGAAAACTGCAATGGAATTTTACACCGACCTTTTAAAAGATTTGAGCCCTATGCTGACCTGGCTCTGGCTTCCTGGTAGGTAGAGACATGGGCATGCTGCATGGCGACAGTTTCCGAGCTTTTCAAACAGCCAGTTGGCCATTTTTGATCGGGACAAAAATTTTGCTTGATGCCTTCTGGCAATCAATTCCATCCCTTGTCCTTCCTATTTTCTCAGGGCTCGTGCTACCCCAGGCTTTTGTTGTCTCTGGTGCGTCTGGTTCATTGCCATCTTCAATATTCTACTCAGAAATTCCACGTATATGGTTTTCATTGTCATAAACTTTATTTCAGGTCCATGTCAAATATGGCACATCATGGAGAAGAAGTCATGGAGCACCATGCACTCTTTCAGCAATTTCATCGTGTCAGCAGTATAACCATGGAACCTGGAGCGTTTCTAGAGGAACTTCCGAAAATTCCCTTTCAAGTTCATACTCATCCTTTTCAATGTCATATTACTGCGAACGATACAGCGTGTCATCAGATTTCAACATTGGTTCAAAAGTATATGTTATTTCATTGCCGAGAAGCTACATTTATAAATTCCAGTAAGTTATGATTATCAAAAATATCTTCTGCGCAACACCGCTCACTTTTGTTAGTGCGTGCTTCAGCCATGTGTACTTGATGAAAAATACCCGACAAGACACAGAAGGAAAACAAGTCGATATATCACGAATGGAATGGTATATTAGGATAGGATAACTTGATGTATCACCCGTAAAGCTTTTTCTAAATTCAATGTTTCCTTCCTCCCGTGCTATATCCCTGAGAAGAATATAGGAATTTAGATTTTGATAGGAACCTTTATTTTTCTTTTATCATTTAATGACTTGAATATTCAACGTTGGATCGATATCCATACTGTTATATTTAGGACAGCATCTTGTTGTTGGACAAACGATTTGGCAACATTGGCTAGCTCATCCTGGAACGTTGAAGCCATTCTAGCATTCAAGATTAATCCTTCGACTGGAAATATCAACCGACCCCCTCAAGTTAACCATCTCCCCCTCATTGATCACAATTACTACAGCAGAGCTACTTACAGATTTCCAGTTGTAGACCTTGATGGGGACTCTGTTCGCTGCAGATGGGCTGCAAATAACTCTGAAGGAGGTGGTGTATGGAACAACCGATTTGGGACGCTAGATACGGTAAGTCTAGACTGATTACCTGAGTTTCTCGCAAGGGTGATTTTCGTAATACGTGAGATGCAGCTGTCCACCATCACGAAGTGATTTGCCAGTCTGAAGAAATGACTTTTCGCCTCTAAGTGCACTCAATGAATCAGAATTTAAGCAGAAAGAGCAAAACTTTATGATTATCAGCGCTGAAGTGACTTGTTGATGCACATCATTGATGGGAAGGCATGATTAAATTTCAACGGTCTTCGTATAACTGCAAACGTTATTTATCATTCTAATCATTGAAAAATAGATCAAAATTGAGTCAATCACTTATAGTTTCATGCAAGGCCAACAAAAGCTAGTTTGTAGTTTTCGGGAATTGGTCATTATTTGACATTAAAGTTAGTTGACGGAGATAAATAGCTAACTCGGGAACTGCACATGCATGCCTAAAATTAGCCTATTGTATTTTATTGTTTCCACACGTGAGTGAACATTGTTTAGCGAGAGGAACAATAGCATGCGTAGCTTTCTTTGTCCTATTTATAGATTGCTTCTACTTAGCTCCGTCAACTAACTTTAAGGTGATGCATTGTAAATCATGAGTGAATTCTCAAAATTATGTTAAAGGGTTTGTGCAAGGCTAAGTTGGCCTATCTAAAAATAACTTTCGATCTAGGCATGCGCAATACGCAGCGCTGAAAGTGATCACATGATGGGCTGCCGGGTTGTGTTGGTTGTGTTGTTTTGAAAAATAGATAGGCCCACACTGTGCCGCTCGGCGCCCTACCCTGTTATTATTTGTTGCTATTTGTTGCTCTCCTCCTCGCATTTTTTGCTCTATTTCTGTCCCCTCAATTATTGGATAGAAATAGCAAATGATTCCTTGTGCAGAGGTAAAGCATGGAGATCTTTATCATTTGTCATAGCCGTGAAAATAAAATTGTATTTCTTCTCATTGAATTTTCACAATACTATTTATGAAAGTCTGCAGCTTTAATAGTAGTCTCCATGGCTGGGGACACACTCTGCCTAAAATTACAATAGGAATGTAAGAACTTTGATTTCAAACAAATTAATTCTTTGGATGGGGCTTTTATAATCCTTTTATAATCCCAGGTCTCTTGGCACATTTCAAAATCTTTCGCGGCGGTGAGCTGAGATTCTCATTGTCCACCATATTCGTTTCTTCCTTTCCTCGAACTGATCACATGCAAAGTTTCTCGTGACCTGAATACTATGCTGCCATTGGATGATTCGCTTGATCTATTTTTAGATTTTTTTGCTTGTGTAAATGCAGGCTTTAACCTTGCACAAACCCTTTAAACCTCAAGATTGACCCTCTGTCAGGGAACAGGAAATTTTCAAATTGGCATTGTCGTTTTGAAATTGCGACTTTTCAAACAGTGAACACTATTTTCTAACTCACCCTGTTTAGTTCGGAATTTTGTTCAATTAGGACTGTTCATTATTTAGCCACGGGTTGTCACCGAAGAAAAATTAGTTGGTTGAAACGATTTTCCGCTCCAAAAGGATTGGGGAGAAATTCTTTGCAAATGTTGGGTGAAATTTAGATGCATACTTTTTTCTTGAGCTCTAAACCATTTTTAATGCTGCAAAGATGCGGAATTAAGTAATGCTGATGATAATCATTGATTTCACTGAATGCTTGAAGGTATTTTTCCTTGATATGATTGGTTTTGGTTGGGTAAACAAACGTACACCTGCTCGTAGCTGGAGAAAAGAAATGTCCACTTTCAAATTGGTTTCTCTTTCGTCCTGTTCCCTGGCTAAATAATGAACAGTCCTTTAATGTAATTCATTTGTTTAGAATCGATGCACCCTCACTCTTCATGCTCATATGTATACACGTGGCTGGCATCCTTTGTCGATTATGGTTGAAGATTATGCATGGAAACCAGGCCAAGGATTGATTCGTTTGAGCAAAATTCCAGTGCAATTTACCATCAGAATTCACAGTAAGTTGTACGATCGATATTCATTCAAAATTTCGAATCCAAAAGATATCCTGGTGACTACAGATATACTGGGAGAGTCAGCAAAATGCTAAAGGCTAATATCAGCCCAATATCAGCGCAATTATATTTTGCAATACTGTATTGAATAGTCAACATCTATATTATTATTCGTTGCAATCGGATGTGGTGTCATTCCCTTTCTCCCTCGCCTCGAAGGTTCTTCCTTGTTAGGCCTCTTTAGATAGTTTGATGGCTAGAACCGCAACCTCACGGATGTCGAACCTCGCACGGAAACATCGTCCAACGCTCCGTAGGGGAGACCGGGGACAATTGTAACACGGGGCAATTGTAACAGTGACTCTCATGCCTTGCAGAAAAGTGCAAACATGTAATTTTTTCACAGAACCTGCTCATTATAACCCTCTTCATATGACTTGAGATACAGGAATGTTCAGCCAAGTTTACAACATTTTCAGGGGGAAAACATGTCTGTGAGTACGAAAGTAAATACGTGCTTTCATTGTAAATTTGTGTCTCAAAGATTTTGCTCTTGAGTAAAAAATTTCGTTTTCACATCACAAACATGGCATCTTACTGATTTCAATCTTTTGTGTGACTACCAAAGCTATCCGTGATTTTTGAATTTAATGAATAAGTCTTCTCTCTCTGTAATGAAACTGGAGGCTCAAGAATCAAAGTGGCACAGGAAATAATTTGAATCAAACAGAAATTTTATAATCACGCCATCACGTGAAGCATTTGGATGTTTACCAAAACGATGCTAAAATGAAAACAAAGTAGCGTTTCGTGCAATTTTCTTGGCAGCAGATCATTATGATACAAACATGAAATCATTCATACATTACATCTTATATTGTGAAATTGCCATATTCGATCTTTTCTTTATAGCTGGCTCACCTGTCTCCATTTTTGGTAAAAACAACACAAATTGTGGACTTCCATATCCTACTAAGTGCCTTTTCTGTTCCACTCCATCTGTGACAACTTCGTCCGTTACAACAAGGCCAACAACACCTGGAGCATTTCTGATTGATGGCTGCACGAAGTACCAAATTTTGGCAAATCCAGACCGTGTCTCAACTTACAGTGACTGGAGCTCTTACAGATGTGACAAAGAATTGTATGGGTGGTATCGCTTCCAAGGTGTTGCCGGTAACAGAATGCTCAATTATTGTCCAAATGCCAAAGGGAATGCGTACAATTGCGGATCGTACCATCAAGGCTGGATCTTGTCTGGAGCAATGCCGACAGTAGCACAAGGTAAGTTCAGCTATATGTTCTGCTACTACCAATATACAAGGCGTTGCTGGGCCTAAAAACCTGTCAGGCAAAGAAGGGGATCACCACCTCCCAAGTTCTCATCTTGTCCCTTCCTTTCTTTACAGGGCAGATATGATAAAAAGAGTCTATATTGCACCAGATACAGGGTGAAAACACAGATATTTGGGAAGTTTCAGAAGGATTGGTTCAGCAGCGCTTGAGCTTCACGTCGCAGAAAATTTAGCTTCAGAAAATGATAATAATTAGCTGTCATTCCGTTGCTCACTCAGTCACTCTGACAGCTTTCATTTGACAGCAACAGCAATTATCTCGCTTATTTTCTAGGGACGGTGATGAGAAATGTTTGCTTTTCACAATATGGAACATGTTCTTGTACCTACACTAGATCGATCTATGTCAGAAACTGCACTTCTTTTCATGTTTATTGGATCAATAGAGTTCCAGCATGCAATTCAAGATATTGTGGAGTAAAGGGTAAACAATTCTATTTTCTTTTAAATCAAGACTGTTTCCACAACTTCATGTATGAAAATTGCCTACGCAAACCGTTCATTATATAGCCAGGGGTTGGTACCGAAGAGAAATTTATTAGGGCAAAAATAATTTCCTGCACTGGAACGATTTGGATCACGAAGATTCTTTGCAAAAATTCTTGGGTAAAATATGACTGCCAACTTTTTTCTTGGGCTCTAAACCATTTTTTGGTACCACAAAGATGCAAAGCTATTCTGCCTGATCCCAATTAATGCCGATGATGATTTTCATAGTTGATTTTGCTAGAATGCAACATTTGATCCATGCTCAATAGAAATTTCAGATGCTTCAGGCTATTCATTCATTCATTCATTCATTCATTCATTTTTATTTATTTAGGCACGGTAGCCCCGTCAGTCCATAAGAACTGCTTTTCAGGGGGCCGTGGCAAAACATTTACTAATTAAAAGATTACTACACAATAACTAACAAAATAGGAATTCTTGCCATGGCTAGTTTTTGATTCTTCTCTTAAAGGTGGCAAGGGAGGGTGCCTGTTTAGCATCAGGTTCAAGTTGATTCGAAAGCTTAGGTCCACGAAAAGATACAGCCCTCTGCCCATTGTTAGTTTTTCGTAATGGTAACGAGAGATCAGTTTCGGTGTTTCTCAGTTTTCTGCGATTTGTACATAGTACATTGTGCGATTTGTACATTGTGGTAGCTGTTTCGCTTCTAATAATATCATTTACAGTTGGCCAATTTAAACTGCGAATTAATGCCACAGCAAGCGTATCAAATCTACTTTTAGTTACAATTCTAGCTGCTGGATTTTGCAACTTTTGCAAGGTTTACAGTTTAGTCACCCCACAGCACCCCCACACCGAACAACAGAACCGAAAATGGGGCTCGACGAAACCCCTATGCATTTCACTCAACATGTTTTGAGGTAAAAATTTCCTGGAATATTTCAAAAATCCAGTTGCACGAGAAACCTTGGTACGGAGATTGTTAACGTGTTCTTCCCAATTCAAGTTCCTATCGATTATGACACCCAGATACTTTGTTCGGTTGCTACAGCCGCAGTTCGGGCAACGTATTTCTCGTGGTAGCATAGGGCTCAAATCTTTCAAATCTTTAAAAAGGTGGGTGTAAAATTTTATGACATTTTTCTTTGAATTGAATGGCTTGAAAGAAACTTATGGTACATTATTTTGGAACTTGAAAGGAACTTATTTTGCAAATATCTTTTGCAGGGTAGTTGTGTTTGATGAAATCTATCATAATCCTTATGTTCGGACGGAAATTGTGCTCCAAAATATACTTTTTCGCATTTAGCCTGATTTGGGCCGATTTTGCAACTTTTCTTGACCACGCAAAGGTAAATGCTGCCTAACTTAAGGTTATTTCTATATTCTCATAAAGTACGAGCCTGGGGCTATTAGTACACCAAAGTTGGTTGCTCTTTCTATTAGCAGTCAGTGGTTATGTGGGGGGGGGGGGGGCCCAACCAAAATAGGACATGTTGGATAGCCCAACTACTATAGGGTTGATTTAGAAAGGACTGAATAGGCATTGGTCTGCTGAGTTTTTCTGTGTGCTTCATTTGATGAACTGCTGGCTAGAAACAATGAAAAATCCGTTCATGTTCAGAAACTGCAGAAACTTATGATTGAAGTTTATAAATCACTCAATCATGAAAACCTTTCTTTCTTCTGGGATTTATTCACAAGGAAAGAAATTAATTACAACCTGAGAATCAAAGATATTCTCACACTTCCAAAGGCATCAACTGCGTCTTTCGGTACAAATTCGATAGCGTTCAGGGGTAGCATACTTTGGAACGGTACACCTGATGTGATTAACCCTATCTGTACTGGGCGATTTTTTAGGCATTTTATACTGGGGGGGGGCGTTTTTCGCCCCCCCCTCTTTTTCTCCAAAACTACAAAAGATATAACAATGAGACTTACCCCTATTGTTCTTTAGATAGTTGGCTATTCAAATATAACAATGGCAATTAATAAGTCACGTGATTCGTTGCTAGGCAACCGAAAAACTGACGAAAATTGGCAAATTTATACCTTCTTAACCAGAAAAATTCTATTTAATCTTCCACTCAACCGATTTTCTCCAAAATTGTTTCAAATAATAGGAAACATGTCATAGTTCAAAAATACATACTTTGCAAAAATTTTTAGTTTCTATTTTTAGCACAATTAGCCTTAAATTAGCCTTTTGTTGCATGCATTTTCTTTCATCACAGGTTTTTGCCAGTCCTGCCCTTTTATCTGGTAACTATAGACTCAACATGAATCAAATTAATAAGATGAAGCAAATTAGACTAAAAAAATTTATATTTGACACTTCTTTATCAGGTAAATGACGTCATAAATGTGAATGACGTCATAGATATTAAATTTTGCTGACATCAGCAAATATGAAAAATTTATATATCAAATGAAAGTACTCATCAAATGCAATCGAATGGTGCATGTTTGAGATCGATCAAGCAAACGACACGAAAACTATGAACATTTTAAGCTTTTTTTTGTTGACTACTCTCCAAATATGGTAATACTGTGGTCACATGATCAGAGGTAGAACAATGAAATGTTAAGAATTTAATTGCCTATGAAATTTGAGTAAAAGTCACCAAAACTGGTGGTTGTATCTCTTGTCGTTTTAGCGTAATGCAGCAAAAACTGGTAGGGGGGGCGAAAAACGCCCCCCCCCCAGTACGAATAGGGTTAAGAGCAGCAATACAGTCTCTGTTTTTGGCAAAAACATAAAAAATTGGGCTGGGGAGGGTTGCAATTGTAAAATTTGTAAATAGTATTGCTGTAAATTAGTTAGGGTAGTTGGTATTTATTAGATTTTGCCTTCTGGCACAAACTACGTTTTGAGTTTATCCAACTGTAAATAAAGTGATTATTATTATTATTATTATTATTTGTAAGAATTAGTTTCTCGTAACCTTGCAGATAAGACATCAGAGGTGCTATGCAGCCAGAGTAACATGCAAATCATCATGGGCAGAGCATTCTACGATGTTTCATTATATTCAAGCATCACATTGAGGGATCATACATGCCAAGCATCAATTTCCTCAAACGAGATCACATTGGGAGGTACCCCTGGAATATGTGGGGCAATTAGACGTTCAACTGCAAGCCATTTCATATACGAAAATGAAGTAATCTTCAAAGCAAGAGATTACAATGGTGTAGTAAAAGACAATGATTTGCATGTGAAGTTTTCTTGCCAATACAACAAAAATACCACTCTCAGTCTACTTGGATATAAACCAATGTACAAGATTAATGGCAGTGAAGGTAAGGTGTAGTCAGAAACACGGAGGCTGAGTGAGGACGCAACAGGCACCGTGTGCCTCCAAACGTTAGACAATGTTCTATTTAAGATTCGAATGTTCTCTTTCCTTCAGTTTGCAGGCAGCTGTGCCATTCCCAAGTAAGAATGTATCCTACGTTTCTGCATGGGACAAAAATCTACTTCTTGCTTAATTTATACTTGCATACATCGTCTCAAAAGAAAATTAGTGTATGACTTTTTCTGAAAAGCTTACAACTCAATAACCGGATACTTTTCGTCTGAAAGGGAGCTTCCGGATTTCAGTGATATAAATGTCTGCATCTAATTTCGGCTCTCTGTTACAAAATTATTGGTAAATCAAATTGCTACATACACTCTTTTTTTATAAGAATATTGTTTATAAGAATATCCAGGCTCAGAATCATCCAAATTTTAAGAATATTATAAGAATATTGCTCAGCTTCAGCTCGCATATTTGTATCTCATTGTTCAGCATTTGCCTGTTTTGCGATGTTTATAACAGAGAGTCGCATGACTGACGTATCTCATTTTTTCAAAAAGTATGTTTGAAACTTTATGATTGTTAAGAACATTCTTATTGTTATAATTGCTTAAATTTGTCTTTCATTTGACCGTAATGACATGACATCTCTTTCAGATATGTTTCTCAGAAACTATATCAGATTTGAGAAAATTAAGAATACTTTAAGAATATGTTCAGGCCCAAAACGAAAATTTCTTAAGAATATTGATGCTGGACAAAATTTATAGTAGTCTTATAAGAAAAAGAGTGTAATTCATGAAAGTGCATTTAACAAATGCCGATGCATCTTTTTGGGACACATATGGCACTTCTTATGAACTTATCTTTTATTTCAAAACAAGCTCCGCTGTAATCTTGACACTTTAAGAATATATACCTACTAAGATTGATGAAGAAAGTGAATTCTGAAAGAAACAAATGTGAACGAACAGTAACTTTCAAGGAAGCCTTTCTGGATATCAGAACACTTTCTTAACTCGTTTAAAGATCGAGTTTTTGCTCATGTTAAAGGACAAGTCCGGGATTGGTGTGGTTGATGATAAAATACAAGATAATACTGCAATGAATGATGTATGATACTTTTTTCCACTATTTTTCGCCTTCTCCTTATGAACTTACGTATTCAAATGAGCAATTTGAGCGAAGTGACGTCATATCGCGCAAACGAAATCGAGGCTGTGTGATTGTTTTTCGCCTCTTAATCGCTGCTAGCCTCTTTATCGTGTATTCATGCATTGAAATGGCACAAGAATGCGATAAAGAGGCTTGCAACGATAAAGAGGCGAAAAAATAATAGCACAGCCTCGTTTTCGTTTGCGCAATATGACGTCTCTTCACTCAAATTGCTCATTTGAATACGTAAATTCACAAGGAGAAGACGAAAAATAGTGGAAAAAAGTATTATACATCATTCATAGCAACATTATCTTGTATTTTATCATCAATCATACCAACCCTGGACTTGTCCTTTAAAGATTGCTTTTTGGTCTTGCTTTGAATGATCATGAAATAATTCCAGATTTAAAAAGGTACCTCACATTGAGCCCAGGAATAATTAGCCAAGTTAAGAAATGATTTGTCTTAAATAAGAGCTGCGTAGGAAACTGCGAAGGACTTTCGAAGCCTTGAAATAAGAGTTGCATTGGAAACTGTGAAGAATTTGCAGTGCCAAGAGGTTCTTTGCAGTTCCTTTGCGGCCTTTGGCGCTGCGAATCATTCGCAGCTTTTTACTCAGCTCTTATTTCAAGTTTGATAATTATTCCTGGGCTCGCTGTGGGTAGCTACTTTATCAAATTTCTAACATGCAGTTTATTCCTTGCAGCTGGCTATGGCAATTTTTCATTCAGTTTTGACATGTATACTGATGTCACATATACAAGAATGCATTCAAGCTACCCTGTTAATGCTCAGTTAAGAGACTGGCTATGGTTGCAACTTTCAGTCGATGTCAAGGATAAAGAAGTTTTTCTTCTCGTTGATAAATGCTACTCGACACCCAAGATGGATCCTAGACATCCCTTGAGACATTACTTTCTTCGTGATAGGTACGTATCATTTTCTGAAATGACCAAAGGTTCCGCCAATTTACGTATAGGAGGCTTAGAGGCTAGGACACTCTTGCTGTGCAGAAGGTCGTGGCTTCGAGAAAAATCTATATATATAAGCGATGAAGCACATTCCTCTGTATGTCCATCTATTGTTTCGATATCTGAAATTCAAAGCAATTTTCCTGCTTTTGTCTTTAAACATACAAATATTTTGTTTTAACATTTGAAATTCATACAATTTCTCATGCTTTGTCTATAAATACACGAATCACTGCTATTAACGACTGTAAGCCCTCCTTTATAACAAAAAATTTGACCTCCTCTCTCTCTCGCTCTATCTTCATAGATGCCCAGTCAACAATTCTGTCAGCTTTCAAAACTCAGCAAACAACGTGAAGAGATTAAGTATGCAGGCCATTCGATTTTTGCAGAACAGCACTGCCGTCTTCTTTCACTGCCGCGTGTTTCTTTGCCACTCCACATCTACTGATCCACGATGCACCACTGGTTGCTCTGGAAACAGAATTATAACAGGAGGCAACAGGGGAAAGAGGGATATTCATCTCAAGAAGAAACCTCCAAGTAATCCATCGCAATATTATTTGGTGGAAATGCAAGTTAAATTGAAAGGAGAAGAAAAATTCCCAGGTGAGTTCATAGCATTATGCAGCAAGTATTTGCAGAAGATTGTACAAACGGTTAATGCATCTATAACTTGATTTAAAGGGTCTGTTTCAACCATCATGCCTTGCACATGCCATCTAGTGGTTGACCTTGGTTGACGCTGTTTTTCATAGCCCATGAAAATGGTGACAACAAAGGCCAATCAAGTGATGGTAAGCCTGTTAACCAGACCCAATTTCAAAGGAAACAGTGGTATGTTCAATACCGCCATAAAGCTTGTTCAAACCTCGTTTGAGATTTCCTCAGAATAATTTGCTGATTATTTGTAAAGAAACCATTTACCCAGGAAGCTCTTTGAAATTTTTCTGAAAAAGAATACTGCAATCTGAATGCGCCTTGATTGCTTTTTGTTCCACCTTGCATAGAAATTTAATCTCTGACCAAAGGGTCTAATCATGCAATTGATTAAGCTTTCTCCCTTGCTGCACTAAACTAGTGCGCCCTTTGTTTTTATGATGATATTTTGAGCTGCAAGATAATTATTAGCCTGCGTGCAGACTCTACTGATTCCCTGAAGAAAAGTGAGGTTCCTCCTCCAGTAGAGTCTGCGCATCAGCGACGGAAAGCCTGTCTACGGTCACGTGAGGTTCCCAGGGTCGAGGAACCAAATCTCATTGGTAGAGAGCGATTCTATTGTTATCTCGCAATTCAAGATGGCGCAACAGGAACAACAACATGGCAGGAGCAGTGGGATGAAGAACGTTTCGAGGAAGCATGGAAGCTTGCATGCTGTATTTTGAATGTTGACAGATATAACAACGAACAAAAGAATGCACTGTAATTTTATTTCAAAGATTTTAAAGACTTATGTTTCAGCTGTGGCAATATTCCGTGGACAGGAGCACTGTACAACCCTTCTTGGATGTCTTTTTTAAGAACAGACTCTTCCTTCTCACACTTGAATCGATGTTGTCTTCCCAACAAAATGGAGAAACTATTTAGGCCTACTGATAATTACTTTGCTGATAACTGTTTCTGAGTTACTGTTTATGAAGCCCATTGCATAACACTATGGTAAGTTTTTCATGGTGCAAAAAAGTAAATTCTTGTTGGGGGAACATCATGGAATACTGGTGTCTAGAGGGGGGGACATGCCTCTAAGCAAAATGGACCATCTTCAACATCAGTTTTGATACAGACAGTAGGTTTAGGTTAGGGTTTTGCCAAAATGATATAGAAATTTAATGCTACAGATTTAATAATGGTAGCCAAATCTATGCATTCATTTTTATGAAATTAACTTTTAAAATGGGTTGTTTGTGGTTGGGGGGTGGCAACCCCCTACTCAAAAGAATCCTTGTAGTGCCCCCTTCATTAGACAAAACAGGGTGGATGCAGATTCTTGCAATATTATTATTATTTTATTTAATAGTAATTATTATTTGCAGATTCTTGCATTGTTTAGCCCCTTGAGTACCATATTTTCAAAGCCCTGGAAAATCAATACAATGTTTGATGTCAAATGGAATGGCCCATTCTAAAACTTGAATTTGGGAAATAAAGATTTTCTATTAATTCGTGTAAGACAATGTATGATAAGAAATGCTCATAATAGTTCATTTATTTAGTAAAATTAGAGATGAGTCTGACTCCCTGTGAAAATTTGTTAGATTTCTAAATAAATGTTTTATTCTCAAACTGGATTTAAATTAAGTGCAAACATCTTTCAAAGTACAGTAGTTCTTGAGGTAACAAAATATTCTTTTGCAGGGGGTCATCAAGGTCTAACATGGACCACTCCAAGATTTGGTATGGATCAATTGGGGAGTTAAGATCTTTGCTACCAAGAGATACACAGTTTTCAGGGTTCACAGCAACTGCTACAAAAGTTAAAAACGGAAAATCTTTGAGGCCTTGTGTTTGAAGAAACACACACATATTGGAGTTTTCACCTGGGAAGGAGAATTTTAAATTTTGCATTGACTTATGTCCATAATGATATATTATTCAAAAAATTTTCTGCCTATTTATAACTGAGTTGCAAGTCAAAAATAAGGACAGTAAGGACATTGCTATTTGCAAAACCCGAAACCCAGCAGCTGTCATATGGAGGACATTTGAAGAAAGCCTTGGTCCAGATTTTTATGCATTGAAACTCAAGATCCCACAGAAAAGGTCAGTAGACATGTTTCATGCAGGATCACCGAACAGAGCAAAAGTGCATATTTTAAATGATCTTTCAGAATTACTGTAGATGGCACAATAAGAATTTTGAAATGTACTGTGGCTTTTGGAATGGGTATGAATTGCAAAGGTTTCAGTAGAATATTGCATTTAGGGCCATCAAAATCCATTGAATCCTACATACAAGAATGTGGTAGGACGCGAAGAGATGGTTCTAAAAGCCGCTGCTTCCTGCTGTACAATGGATTTTTGCAATCAAATTGTGCAGGGGACATAAGAGAATATGTGACGTCAAGCAAATGCCGCAGAGAGATGATTTAAAACAATCTTTCTAAAAACAATGATGCAATGGGTGTAATACGAGGCTGCAAGTGCTATGACATTTGTGCTGAAAATTTTAATAATGACTGTAAAGCAGATCCATGCACTGTATCCTATTATCCTTTTATTCAGGAAAATTCTGAAGGGTGTGAACATATAGTAAAAACACAAGCGATATCAAATGAACAAATGAAACTACTTTCCAAAGATTTACAGGAATACAAAGCTATGAGCACATTATCTATTTTGTCCAATGTGAATATCAACTATGGAGATTTTCATATCAACCAAGTGTTGAAGCATGCTGACAAAATATTTAACTATGAAACTCTGAGAAAGCATGTGGAGATCTGGAAATTTAACCATGGAATAAAAATTTTGGAGATCTTGAGTTCAATCTTTCCAGACATAGAAATTCCAGTGTCTCCTTGTTCAGATTTGGATCATTAATTTTTGGTGGAAGAAAATGAAGACAATGCATGACAAGACATTTTTGATGATTCTGAGTTGGATGCTCTTAATTACGCAAGTCAACATCAAAATATGGACACAGCATTTAGTGCAACTCTTTGTTCAGAAAAACTCATCTTCTTTTTTCATTAGAGGATCAAATGAATATATCTGAACACCAACAGTGTTGGAACGTTCAAACTGAGACATTGAAATGGAATGAATGATTGATACAGTAATTTCTTATTACTATAAGATCTGTTCATACTGTATTATGACAAGAGTCCTCATTTACCGTTAAAGCTATATATTAAGCCCACAAAAGCTTTTTGGAACCTTTTATTTCGTATTGCCCAAAATGAACACACAGTCATACTCGCATAATTCAGATTTTGTCAGACCGAGAGAAATAATCTGATTTAATCCAAGCAAATCTGACTAACGTGTCATATTTTAACTCAGTTATATTTTGTCCAATTTAGGGATTTTAGTTCAGTCCAATCTGGGACTGATACTTTTTCCTTGAGCTTCTGAAAATGCAAGACTGATTTATCCGAGTTTGACTGTTAACATTTTGAAAGTAAAACAAACAAATGCAAGTTGGTGTTGAGCCCAAAACATATGAAAATTATTCTGTTAATTGTTTTAGTTCTCTGAGAGAAAATTTTCAAAAGCATTTTGTGTTTTAAATACATGGAAGGGGCCTTACAATGAGAGGGGGTCTCAATTAGGTTTGGGCATAGATGTGAGGGGCTTATTAGAGAGGGGCCTTGATAAATAGTAATGGCCACATGCACAAATTTTCTCCTGTAAGAAGAACCTTGACTCTCAGATCGCCAAAAAATTAAGAAACTCCAGTACTGGGAAAAGATAACTTTAGAAACTATTTATCTTGACAATGGACATTGTTAAAATATTTTTACTTTTATCTTCATTTGTTTAATGTCTAAACATTGGAAGCCTTCAAAACACATTGTTTTGAAAAGTTTGCAAGGGCACAGGTAGTGAACATGAAGTTTGTTATGAAACTTTTCAGAAATCGTAAGAAAGTGAGAATACTCAAAATCTGATCATTAAGAAACTTTCAGTACTGGCCCAAATTCTTGATTTCTTATAAAAAAAATGCACTCAGAGTTTTACACTGTAGTGGACATGTGGGATGAGACCATAGAGCTGCAACCACTGGTTGATGCTTTTTAACGGTTTACCGTAAATGATGAATCTGAATTTTTTCTTGTCTGTTTCAACCCACAACACGCATAGAAGTCAAGTCATGAACATCAAAGTTGTCTAAGATGGCTGGATTTTGCCTTGTGTGTGCTTTGTATTGTCTACCTTTGTATCAGTACATAAATGTTTCTTTACTTGTATTTAAACAATTTTCTTGAGGTCATTTTTGATTGATGCTTTATTAGTGTTTTCCTGATCTTCTTAATTCTGCACTCTGCAGGCCTTCTTCTGAGAGTGGCTAAGAACAGTTTCGTAATGTTGTTGAAATGTTCTAGCACCAAATCAAGGGATCTATTTCCTCCAGAGCTTTCTTTCGATTTGTGGAACCTGTCGACCTGTTCCATATATATTACGACATATTAGGCTATGCGTGCATCACACGGGCGGGGTGATAAAATTGATTGGGCCTGGTCAAAAACTCGGATTTCATTCGTGACTCCAAGAGAATATTTGACTTCATTCGTAACTCCAAAGTTTCTTCAGTAATTTTCAATGCCATCGCTTCAGTTGCGTCAAACATTGTTTGGTTTGCAAATGTATTTCATTTTAGGCCTCGCCAACAACGCCAACCTCTCGATTTTTATCGACTCATAAACACTATTAATGCTTTCCTCATAATCATTTTTCCTGGAATTAAGTTAAAGTCGTGCTTTGTTACTATTTCGATTCTGCAAATTCTGCACAATGTTCTCTCCAACTCCATTTTGCATACAATCTTTTAACCACCGTCAAGCGACTCGTGCAGTGTGGCGGCCATATTGAATATACAACAGACGGCAACATCCGGGAACATCAGAACGTAAAATGCTGATGTTAGCAGACAGGCTTTCCGTCGCTGATGCGCAGACTCTACTGGAGGAGGAACCTCACTTTTCTTCAGGGAATCAGTAGAGTCTGCACGCAGGCTAGATAATTATGCGCATACATTTTCCACAAAACTTGGAAAACAGCCCTCTTGAAATAGAGGCTTTGAACAAGCTTTATGGCGGTATTGAACAGACCACTATTTCCTTTGAAATTGGGTCTGGTTAACATGCTAGTGATGGTACGCGCAAGGCCTTCTGGTTGAAACATTCCCTTTAAGCTTAAACCTGGTTTCCATACGATCGCAAGGATCGCAAGTGACGCAAGAATCGCTGAAAATTCTGACATGCGATCCTTGCCATCATCAAGTCTTGAAGGCAGGGGGGGTTGGCAAAGCCCCCCGCGAAGTTTTTGAGCGCCGTTCTTCGAAACTTCGCAAATGGCAGAAAATTTTTCGTTCACTTCTGCACTGGGATTGAAAATTGGCATTGTATAGACAGAACAGTCAATCTAGGTAGGTGAATTGTTTCGAATTATGACTAATGGGCATTTACACATAATTTTATTATGAATTGCAGTTATTGTCAGTTATCGATGAGCTTTAATCGGCCGTTTTTGTGGGAAGTTACTGTGGGCCTAAGTACCGCAGTTCGACCAATATTTACCAAATTTGTTGTTCGTTTTCTGACAGACGGGGAAGGGACTTAGCAATGTTTTGCTTTGATTTATACTTCGAAAGGCTTTGGCTGCCAGAAAAACATCTAAGTCCCGCTAAGTCCCAACATCTAATGCTCTATTTCACCTGAAAACAAGATGCGGTTTTCGTCCAATTTGTCCAAAGAAACTATACGTGCCCCACAACAACGCTGAACAATATTCTCGTCTGGTTTCACTGCTATATCTTCTCCTGGTAGTTGGTCAATGCTATAAAGCTTTTGTGTGGATTTATTTTGTTTCAAAATCGGCGAATTGACATCTCGTAAAGCTTCCATTATTTTAGGCCAGCTTCACAGCTTTGTCCTTTCGCGCTCGTACAAAACCTCCGACTGATCGAATTTCAATGCGCAATTCCAATAATATGAATGGTACGCAAAGCATTGTGGGATACTATTCCGTCCCCCCCTGTCTTGAAGGGGCTCAGTCGTCAAACAGTAAACAAATCCGTAAACTCGCACGTGTCGGGGATTGTCCATTGTTCATCCATTGTTCTCTGCAGTTTGTTTGGTGGCTTCACCCAAGCCACCAAAAAGTGACCGTTAAAAATCCACTTATATCCGAGCAATCGTAGCAGATATGAATGTTTGGTTTGTTCCTTAGTGAAGTACAAGGATTAATGCCCAAACAGCAACTTTCATTTTGAAAAAAATACGAAAATCCTGTGTAATATCATCTTTAAAAGAACTGCAAAAATCCTCGTTTTGTTTACATTTTGACGACGGAGCCCCTTTTATGGAAACTACTTTTAAATATCCGTTGCGATCGTTGCAATACTGGCGATCCTTGCGATTGAGCTAGAACAATTTCAATCTCTGCGATTCTTTCGATCATTGCCTCAAGAGATTTTCTAATGGAAACCGAGTGAGCATCAATTATAGCAATCACGGCCTCTCTTTCACGAACTATGCCAGAGGTGGAAAACTATTTTACTTTCTGGGAACCTAGGTTTATAGCTGAAAAATTTCTGCAAATTTTGCAGGTGGTAAAAGGATCAACTCTTTGTCTGTACCTCAATATTATTTACTATTGCATTAAACGTTTAAAAGAAAAAGGAATCAGAATAGCCTGTTGCATTGTGGCCTCAATTTCAATGGAGAAAAATTGCGCCAAAATTCTCGTTTTCGGTTTAAAATGGTGGTCATTAATTTTTTGAATAAAATCAAATATTTTTTAGAAGACATACATTTGACGCTGCACGTTGAACGCTCGTTGCACGTTGCACGTTGCACGTTGAACGTTCTTTGCCACAAAGAATGTAAGAAGAACTTTCTTTGCTCTTTGATCCAATGAACTTAGGTAGTATGTCTTACAGTTAAGCCCGAAATTATTCATACCTATGCCAAATTTGAAGTATTTTCAATCGTTGTATTTGCTAACCTATTCATAGACTGATTACAATTCGTCGTAAATTTCGCTCGTTTTTTATATTTTGAATTCAATTAGTAATTCAACTCAATAGCAAGCGAAAACTAGGGACGAACTGTAATAAGTCTAACCTATTCACAAGATATTTCATTCCTTGAAATGTCTCTTGTAGTGTAGCACTTGTTTCAGCCTTTTATCACATTCTTACGAAACTTCAGTCACAGTAAAATTGGTCCTCAAATAGAACGATGCAAAATGCTCAGAATTTGGCATAGGTATGAATAATTTCGGGCAAGATCAAAACAAGCACTGCTCTGATTGATGTGATGGTAATCTAACAAACAGTCACTAGGCCTTAGGCCCAAGTCAACATGCATGAAGCAATTTTAAAGCGCAGCATCGTCATCATCAAGTTTATACAATTCAAAAACTTGGAGCTTGAGGCTTGATTTGGATTAAGTTTCATTAAACTTCATGAAGTGCTGGTCTGATTTTATACTTTCACAGCTTATACAAAATGTTGCTTTATGTTATGAAACTGAGCAGAGCAACTCAACTTATATTGCAGTTTGAGCTGCATCATCATATGGCACACAGGCATGCCATGCCCTGGCACTTCTTTGATACAATAGTTAAAAAGACATAGCCTCTGTTTTTTGGAGCAGACAAACTTCAATTGGAAATTTGTTCCTAGGCAGAAAACAACTTTTAAGTAGCCCTGAATTTGAGATATCCCAAAAAATGTTTCTAGAAAAGAAAACTAATTCAGCCACAGAGTAATGCTGATAAACTCTCTATGCAGAATATGTCTATTCTCCTGCACATGCAAAAGACAATGCAGTCATTATTCAACAAACTTGTACCAAAATGAAGGCACGAGTTAGGGCAACTATGCATTTTGAAGAAAGGATGAGCAAAAGTATTGATATATTTTGAATTGGTAGAAAAGTAATAAAATCAGGATCTGATGCAAATAGAAATACAAGATAAAGTGCTATTTTAGGCTCCGTCTTTGTGGCTAGAAATCTTTGGAATGTAATTTCCAGCACCACAAAAATGTGGCACAGGCCTTGTGCACATTAACATGACAAAAAGTCTTAAGAATTTTGAATAATTCAGCACATTGGGGTAAAAATTCTGATGCAATTCCCAGATTATAAAATCTTTAGCATACAATTGTTAAGACATTTAAGACATTCTTAAGGATTCTTAGGCAGGAAAGCCATGTTCATCTGTTCATCTGTTCATCTGTATAGTATATCCTCTGTTCAAATCAACTTTAACCCACTGTTGATAAACTTTTTTCTGAGGACTTTTCTAACAATAGTAGCCTGGCACATACTTGATATAAAAACAAATTTGTCCAATGAAATGAAATTTTCTTGGCACATCATAAAAGCCATTTATCAAAGTCAACTTACAGAACTTTTACATTTGAGCTGAAGTAGAACTGGGAAGCTGGAGGAATTTTCTTTGTGAAACTAATTTGTGTTCTATTTCATTCCCAGGATTGAAAGTATGACTTCAAATTTTAGAGATTTTCTTGCAAGCCTCAATATTTTCTTGAAAACTTTCTGTGAAAAGTTAAATCCAAAAAATGTTCTGGGAACTACGTTCCCAGGTTCCGATACTTTTCCACCTCTGAACTATGCTTTTGTTGTCTGTTCCCGCTTGTTTGAGAATTTGATTTTGCCGCCAAAGTTGTAAAAAAAGCGATTGTTGCGATAAATGGAAACCAGATGGTACGCGAGGATCGCAGAGAATTGCTTGTGACAGGTTTGTGCGATTCATTCGTCGCCAGCGATCCTTGCGACCATATGAAAACCAGGCCTTTAATGCTTTGAAAGGAACTTCAGGCAGTTTATTATAAGGTTATTTTGGCAATTTTGATATCTTGATTATTTTAGAAGGACAGTGGTCTTCTATGGTTCAAACAGTTTTGAGGTTGTGACGCTATAAAACTGCTAACTTCGTGAAGGTAACGGTGACGGTGAAGTTGAAAAAAACGTTAAATAATTGAACAGTAATACAATATATAAATGATTTAAGTACCAAAAATAGCTTAGATGTTTAAAACACGACGTTTCGAGCATATGCTCGTTATCAAGTCAAATGCTCGAAACGTCGTGTTTTAAACATCTAAGCTATTTTTGGTACTTAAATCATTTATATATTATATTACTGTTCAATTACACAGTGCCACACGCAATGAACATATTTTTGTTAAATAATTGAGTATTTGTTTTCATTTTAGGTGGAAAGAAAAGCGATGGCACAAAGGTTGAAGGGGCTGGAACATTTACAACTGTTGGAATGGTTGTGGGCTTTCTTGCTTGTGCTTGTATTATGGTTGGTTTGGCCATTAAAGTTCGTGCTCAGAAAAAGGGTGCCTCTGTTGCCCCGCAAGTTGATCAAGATAACAGAGAAAAGCAGTATGCAGAAATGGATAAAAACCAACCCCCTGCACAAGTGCCAAAGGAAAGGGTTCTAATTGAGAATCCTGAGGTAATTGGTGATGACTTGATCATGACCAAAGCCAAGCAAGCTGAGATAATTGCTTGAAGAACAATGAACGAACTGTAAACTTGAGGTACGAGCTTTTTTAAGAGTTGGGAGTGACTGACACTGCGTGAATTTTCAGCGTAAGATTGCTCCTGTCGGAAGCGATGCCACCTTGGTAGACCTATTAGAAAAACTCACTGAATTTGACTTCTCTAGCCCAAAGAGATTCTCTCTTTTCAAATTTTGCTCAAAGCATAGATGCTCAAAGTCACCCATTAGACTCACGAAATAGTCCCTTATCGCAACAACAACAGCAACAGCAATGACAACAACAACAACAATGTATATTTTTGCTCATAGCGTCCATCAGCCTATCAATAGCAATAACTACGAACTTGCAATCAGTCTAGTCACCCATCTCTTTAATACTGTTTAGAAGCGCCGCCGTCCTTGGGTGTGGTGTTGGCCCTAGTCCTCTCACTTTTGGTTCCGGAAAGTTGATCACGTTTCCCGTAGTGACGTTCTGTGCACATCCGCTCGTTATGAACTTTTGTTATTCAGATTTGGGCGTAACGATAGACAGCAAGGTAAGTTAGTTCAGTCAGAGTCAACACGCAGATCAGAAATGGAAGGCATTGCTTAAACTTTGTAAATAGTTGCTTGATTTATTGCTGAATATAGATGGTAGAAAGTAAAAACGACTACTCTATGCTTTATTTCTTGGTAAACCTCGACCCTACTTCACAAAAAACACTTCAATGTGTGTAGTAAGCAGTGGCGGCTGGTGCTATAGGGCACTTGGGGCAGTGCCCCACCAGCAAATCTCAAAGAAAAGTAAAAAATCATCACAAAATCAACAAATAATTTTGTGTTTGATTCGAATAAAACATCGGCACTCTATTGGAACTTATTGTGTGAGCCCTATCAAAGGTGTGGGCGTGCCGTCGTTGTTTCTATTGATAAGTGACGTCTAATGTCTATCGATATTGATAGAATCGGCTTCTCTTTGAGGCTATCAGAGACGCTGCGATTTCATTGACCTACTTTCTCTTTGTTTCCGTGTTTCTGGGCAAAGTTTTTTCTGCCCCTCTCAGATCCTTATTGTCATGCGCACTACAGTGTTTTCGTGGTTTTCGTCATTCCATGAAGTTAGCTGATTGGTCAATTTTCGCAAAATATGGGCAGAAATCAATTTGCCCTCCCCACTCAACAACAGCAACATCCATCGGTGCTTCAAACATTTCGTAGTTTCGTAGGCCTGTTGTTGTGAAAGAACGATCGAAATGTGATAGACAAAGAGTAGACAAAGTCACGAAGAGAAATTAGAAGTAAAACGTTTGGGCCAGCAGATTGCCCAGAATTTCAGTTGAAGTAATCATCGCGTGGATTTACAAGGAGCTCGTATTCAAGGTAAGACAAAGACTGGTTTACAGGTTGCAGCGAGTTTTTGGAGGGCCTCCTACTGTTTCCTATCCTTGCCTCTTTGCTTGTTGGCGAGTCTCAACCAGAAAAAACTTAGACAAAGTACGGTGCTTGCGACTGATGTACTGGTGTCTATTTTGTTGCGATTTAAAATGTTTGTTGCATTCTTCAGAGAGAAATAGCACTTTTTACAAAATTTGAGATCAAAACAAAGGAAGGCAAGGAAATATCTTTGAGGTATTCTGCCGTAAGTAAGCAAGCACTGAATTGCAGAATGAAAACTAGGTATGCCAAGTTTGTACAGAAAGTTTCTAGAAAATGTATCGAAAAGGGCGTTGCCAGCATTTTCCGAGCGTTTGAAGGGCGTGGTCACTAAAAGATTTTCTGGGGGCTACGCCCCCAGACCCCCGCTTCTTCCCAATTTTGCCCCACCAAGTATTTTCCTCACCAGCCGCCACTGCCTAGTAAGTTGTTTTATCATATTTATGTGGAGTGTGTTTTGGTAATGCTTTTTAGTTCGAGATAGGCCTTGCCAGTAATGAAAGCTGCAGCTATTTATTCCAGTTTGCAGTTGCGATGGTATTGCAGTTTTAGTATCATATTAGTCTTTTGATTAAATTTATCTGTGAGCAGGTTGTTTTGCTGGGGTTTTGATTATTTCTTATACTCAGCTTACTATCTCTTACAAAACAGTTTAATCTCGACTATCCTGAGAAAGATTTTTTTCAGAATTATGGAGACTGATGGTTTTACTGCTATTTGTAAGGTCATAAGTATTTCGTCTGGTTATTCACTTTGAATTTTGGACTCGTTCACAAGGAAAAATGTCCTTCCCGTTAGTACAAAAGAAACCCGTGAAGAGTTCCGTCCCGTCTCGTCCCGTCCCGTTCCTTTCCGTTCATTGAACTCGGAATGATATTTACCGAGGGCATTTCACTCGTGCGAAGAAGCTTACGAGATCTTTTTAGAACAAAAGGATTTTTACTGATATTTGATTGATTTTTTCTTGAAAAGAAAAGGAAATTTTGCCAAAACCGTACGAGATATTTGGTTTTTGGTTTTTCCTTTATTTTTCTTTTGACTAAATTCGAGACCTTTCTTTTATTTTCATTGTTAGATTAACTATAGGTTAGGTTTTCAATTTGTAATAGTTTTGCCCGGCCACCTGCAAAGCAGTTTCTGCAGGCTGACGGGGCTGCCGTGGTTAAACAATAGAAAATGAAAAACAATAAAAAAGAATGAACAAAATTGAAGTGAAGTGTAAGATGTATTCCGAACTGTATATAAATATATAACTGTATATAACTGTATATTAACTGTATTCCGAATGTATATTTCATGCTAGGTACATTAGAAGCTTTTTGCGTGTACTTTCCTCTTGCCCATGCAATAATGGCTTTTTGCGGCTTTTTGTATCTACATTTAAAAGTGGAAGGGGGTGAGTGAGAGATCATACAATCCATCTGTTGTCAAGAGGTTCAAAAATTTTGTAAGAGATTGTACGTGCATTAGCTGTGTCCCAGACTCCAATTCCCAGACCCAAGTTCCTTTTTGGAGGGTCTGGGACACAGGCTAGCATTAAGGTCTTCATACATCCTAATTGCAATGGTACTTTTTAGTTTTAGATTAAATCAAAGAGTGATTATCACTCAGGGTCCCTTCCGGGCACGCAACAATAATCTGAAAATCAAATTAGGCCTGAACGGAAACTATAGATGCAGTGCAGTATTTGAACTCGCAGCTACTGCTGTGTGGATCTATAGGTTGCGTTTAGGCAAAATTGGATTTCAGATTGTTGCGTGCCTGCAGCCTGGGGAGGGGGGGGTACATAACATGTCTAGGGTACGGGTATGTGCCGCCCATATGGGTGGGTTTTTGGGCCCAAAATTTTCTGAACAAGGGTTCTTCTTCGACAGATTTTTAATAAACATGGGGGGGGGGGTTTCGCTGAAATTCGCAAAAATAGTTACAAGGCAGGCAGTTTTCCGCAAAAATTCGTCATAAAAGTGAGTACCAAGGCAAGTTTTGGTAATTAAAACAGGGTAGCTTTCTGAAAACCGGGGGCGGCAGATCCATCCACAAGTCATGTACCCCCCCCCTGGGGCCTGCAGAGGAACCTGGGTGACAATGGGTTACAAATCCTATTCTTTTCCAGAAGTGTCGTACGCTTATTTGAGGGAAAGTGATTTGCCCCTCGGTTTTAACTATTCATTACGTGTAGCACGTGATTGCAATTTGGTTATCACGAACACTTACACTATAGGCCATAGAAGGATATTTTTGAGCCAACATATTGTTCATTTCTTCTTTATTGCTTTAGAAAAATGATTTGTGAGCTGATTTGCAGCTGATGCAAGATTTTTGTAGCAATAGTGATTTTTTATTGGCATTTTAGCTATTTTAGCACGAAGTCTACTTTTAAGATTTACGATTTTATGATTTACGATTTAATTTAGCACTAAAAATGTATCGTTTCAAGCGTCTTTGCTCTTTGCATGCCTCGTTTCGCGTGACTCAAAAAGATGGCCCTTATTTGAAGAATAACTGAAGCTGACCTGGTCCCCAGGACCTTTCGTCACATTTCAATCCCAGGGGGGGGGGCACTCTGGTATATTCAGGATAGGGATGCTCAGGTAACTTTTTTGGGTCTAAAATTGGACAAGGATTATTTTTTTGGGTCAATCAATCATTTGTACAGTTATTTTTTTGGGTTCCTGAAATTCTGGGCACAGGTGGCGGAGAATGGTTCAGTATTTTTAACATGGAATTGTTCAGTTTTAAAATTAGTAAAAACAAACCCTTCTTGCCAGTTAAATGTGTCTGATTTCTCTGTGAATCTGCTCCAGTTCTGATCCACTGCTATTTACTTTAAGTTAGGCCAATATGCGAATGACTGTTTAGTGTTGTTGCGGTTGTCAGTATTTCTGAGACAACCGCAACAACACTAAACAGTCATTCGCATATTGGCCTAACTTAAAGTAAATAGCAGTGGATCAGATTCACAGAGAAATCAGACACATTTAACTGGCAAGAAAGGTTTGTTTTTACTAATTTTAAAACTGAACAATTCCATTTTAAAAATACTGAACCATTCTCCGCCACCTGTGTTCTGGCTTACTTTTTTGGGTCTCAAATATGAGAAAAAGTAAAAAAATTGGGGAAAAATATATTTTACAGAAAAAATTAGAATAAATTAACAATACTAAAATCAAATCTAATCAGTTAGGGCACTTTTCTGCAGATTTAAGATACTGACTTCATAACTTTTGGGTATGTGAGGTCGGACAAATTATTTTTTTGGGTCTATTTTCATGGTAGAAATTACTTTTTTGGGTTGATGCGTTGTACCTCAGCCTGAGCACCCCTATCCAAAACATACCTGAGTACCCCCCCCCCCCCCCTGGGATTTCAATATGTGATAAAGACTGGCAAAACAATCTCTGTATGCTCCTTACAACTGATTAGCTTTTTAGAAACAAAAAAGTAGAGAAGTAATAAGATAAACTTTTTGTTAAATAAATGATATGATGGATATGATAAGTTTTTTTATTGTCAAAAAGAACCTAATGAAATAAGCTGTTTTTGAGAGAAGTTTTGGGACGGGAATAGTTTTGTCACAAAAACACACAAGTTTGACAATGCTTCGATATTTGTTGTCAAACATGACAACTCAAAGCATTAGAAGAGGTAGATTGCAGATAGAAAAATTTAGTATCGTTGTTTACGCCCACTTCAGATCATGTGCGTGATTATCCTCTTGAGGAAACTTGCTTTTCACACAAGTAAGAACTTTCGTGCCATAAAGATCGTGATGCGAGTTACTGTATGAGATGAAACAGCGTTAGTTACGTTTGTTTTTTGCGTGCAGATTTGTCCACAGGGCATTTTCCTTCTAAGAAGTCGTTCTTTATCCCTAAATCTTTTATTGTTCTTAGCTATTTGGTTTTCATTGTCAACAACTTTACAATTGTCGAAAGGTCATTACAGAAGTTGACGCATGATCAGACAGCTCTTTCATGCTAATAAGCAGTAATAAGGGAGTAAGAGCAGACTCTTTTTTCGGAAATCACAGACGCAAGATTGAAATCAATAGAAGATGTGGTGCTCAACTTGGGCAGCGTTTTTCGTCGTCCTCGCAAGTTTTGGAAGCCTCGAGTGCTCTCATTTCCGCGGGTCATACATTACATGGATTGTCAATCAGACGGACTATGGATATTATCCTGCTAATCCATATTCGAACATGGCAAAGGTAAAATTGTTTATATTTTCAACTTCGTGCTGCTGCCCCCAAAAAGACCTGTCTTTATTATAGTCAACACCAATTTGAAATATCTTGTTTTGAAATATTTCGCAAACAGTGCTGCCCTTTTGCCAAAAGAATGAAGAGAATATCATTCTCTTGGACCACGATTTGTTAATTTGTTCATCGTCTCATTTTTTCCGCAAGAGAGACTCGTAGCAAGTCCATTAATCTGTTGGATGGTGAAGTTTCTGGCTTCATGAAAGCGTCGACGCCATTGCAACTCTATTGCAAAACATGCTCTCTCAAGTTTAAAACGCTCTCCTTCAAAATTTTCCTTCTATGAGCTGCAACTTCGGAAAACGTGGTTTTAATGATTGATTTTGTTTTAGCAACGATAAATTCGACTCTAAAAATCATGGAATTTGAAGTTTTAATTTTGCAGGTTTCACCGTCTTTGCCGGAGTAAGCCATGCTCACTTTTCCCGACACAGCGCAGCTGCACTTGAACAATCATATCTGTTAAATCGAAGCTACGTACTCAATTAATATTTTCCAATAATGAAGGAGGAGGCATAATCCTAGAGGAAGAACGTCAAGACAAATGAGAATTTGGTATTTCTCATCAAATTTGGGAAATGAATCACCCACAATTAAGATAAAAATATATCTTCCCCTTTCACCCCTTCCCCGTGCAATCAAGGAAAAATTAAGTCTGTGTTTGTGAAAGCATTGATTACACGTTTTTGTTTCTCTCAGCAGCTTTGCGTTGCGTTTGATCATAGAGCGAGGGCGAATAGTCTTAGTTACATTACAGTTTTTAGAGCCAAGCAATGGGATTGCAGAAGAACCGAATCGATTCCACTAATACTCAGCGACCCCTCGTCATGACGTTCAAATGGTAGGGCCGTGCACCCGGGGGGGGGGGGGGGTACTTGACTTAAATTTGTACGGGGGTGTGCCCACGAAAAATTTTTTTTTTACCCTTCTCCAGAATTTTTCACTCAAAAATGATAACCTGCTCTAGAAAAAATTGGTGAAAAGCATACTCAAAAACATGAAATTTGACCGAAAAACGACCTGATCTAGCAGAATATTCCCCTTTGACATGTTTTGACAACCTGCTCTAGAAAAGGTGCCTCATTTTGATACCCTGTGCTAGAAAAAATTGATGAGAACGATACCCTTAAAAACGGCACATCCCCGTCGGACAAATATACTAAGTTACATTAAATACATGAAACATTAAATATACTTACTGCTAAAGCTAACCGTGCCTTGTTAGCCCTTAACAGCCGCCATAAAATAAAATTTCTTCCCATAAAAGCAGCATTGAAACTGTTTGATTCTACCATAGCCCCTATTCTACTCTATGGTTCCGAGGTCTGGGGTCCTTACCTAAACCGAAACCAAAATTTTTGGGATAGTTGTAAAATTGAACGAATACACACACAATTTTTAAAACGCTTACTGGGAGTAAATAGATCAACCACAAATGCATTAGTACGCGGTGAACTGGGTCGCTACCCCCTCAGCATCCCTTTAAACTGCAGGACTAACAACTTCATAAAACATATAATTAATGAATCTGAACCACTCTCTTTGGTATCTCAGGCCCTTAAATACGAAAACTCAATAAACCATCGTCAAACAATAACCTCTTACATGAATAACTTGACTGATAACCCTACAGAGGATGGCCTAAATACTGAATCTATTACATTACTCTCAAAACATGCGACAAAAGAAACCCTTATACAAGAGCATCAGATACAGTGGAAAAATCACTTGAGTGACTGCCCAAAAGCCTTATCATATAAAACATACAAATCTCAAATTACATATGAAAATTATCTCTCCCTAATTACCAACAGATCAAATAGACGAATACTATCAAAATTGCGCCTTAGCGACCACTGCCTTGCAATAGAAAAAGGAAGGCATCTCAAGCCTCCCTTAGAAAGAGAAAGACGATTTTGCAGATCCTGCCAAAACAAAATTGAAAACGAGACCCACTTCATTCTCTCGTGCCAAACATTTATCTCTGAACGGACAGTGTTCCTAGATAAAACACAAAATCTCTGCCCTAATTTCAAATATATACCAACAGATGAACAGAAACTTATATACTTAATGTCCAACGAAGATGAACTCCTCCTACAGACATTTTCTGAATTTCTTCATGATATATACTCCAAACGCCTCAATTCAGAAAACGGAAATAAATAAAAAGTAAAATCAAACCCAACCTAGAAATTCTTAGGTATTTAGTTGAAACCTCTATTTCGTACTGTTTATTTTGTATTTAAATCATCTTTTGTTATCTGTAGCCGTAGTTGACCATGTATCAAATGATATAGCGTCTTGATATATAAAAAAAAAAAAAAAAAAGTTACCCCTCCCGGTGCCGTGCATCGGATCAAACCCTGTCCGCCTGACTACTCTGGCGGCAAACATCACAGGATTACACCACTGCGCCACAGCACCTTCTAGGCCTAGACTCTAGATGATAAAGTTTGAACATGAACACTTAAACGAAACGGGGAGCGCCGTAAGTCAAACACGAGACAATTATCATTGTAAAAACCACAGTTCTGCATCGGGCACCACAGACAGAAAATGGAACAAGTAAAACCCAGATATAATGCAATTATTGTACTGCCTGCGGGAGAACTATAATGACAAATCGTAGGTGAAAGGGCGTTTTCGGCAGCTATAGTAATTGGATAGAAAGATTTCACAGATTCCCGTACAAATTCAACGATCAATTTCATAGCAACAGAGGCTTTCTCCACCCGGCCCGGGGGGGGGGGGGGGGTACTTCATTGTGAACAGGATTCGACCTGAATCTGGACTTTGAGAAAAGGACCCATTCGTGTGACGAAATATTCAAAAAAAATTTCCAGCCCATTTGCATGAATATCAGGAAATTTTTGACCGATGTGTTTCAAACATCCTTAAACATCCTTAAAACTCATGCAATGATAGTTGGATCCCGTCCAAAGCTGAAAAAGATTTGTGATGAAGTCGTCGACCAGCCTTCCTTTTCTATAAATGGCACACAGATAGAGACTGTGGAGAGGACTAAATACCTTGGTGTCCAGTTGGACAGTCATCTTGTCTGGGATGAGCATATAAAGTGTATGAGAACTAAAGTATCTCGAGCCTTAGGTTTTCTTAAGTATGCAAAGAAATTTCTCCCCGAGGAAACGCTCAGTAAGATGTACAGAGGAATTGTTGAACCCCACTTCAGGTATTGTTGCTCAGTTTGGGGATGCTGTGGTAAAACCCAAATTGACACTCTACAAAAATTACAAAATCGAGCTGCCAGAATTGTTACAAATAGCAGCTATGATGTTTCAGCAGCTGGTCTGATCAAAAGGCTGAAATGGCCAACTATCTTAGACATTATTCAAAGTGAAACAGCGACTATAATGTACAAGTCAACACATAGTATTGTGCCCGAATATCTGTGTGAGTTATTTGTAAAAAATTCAGCTCTCAACACAATGAGACTAAGAAATACCGAAGCTGACTTGCGTGTTCCTTTCTTCAAAACGTCAAATGGGCAGCAGTCCATTTCATTTCGAGGGCCTAAGGTTTGGAACCAATTAAGTTCAGATGTCAAACATGCACCCTCCCTTTCAACTTTCAAAAAGAGGCTAAAAAAGAAATTGTAGAGGGTTTTTGGTTTTTCTTTTTACTTTTCTTTTGATAAATTTAGGAACATTTTATTTGTATTTATCATTTATTTGTATTATATAAATTGTAAATAAGGCTTAACCGGAAATAAGATTTTAAATTTGTTTTAATAGTACTTTGCACGGCCCCCTGTAAAGCAGTCTCTGCAGACTGACGGGGCTACCGTGGTTAAAAAAGTAAAAATGAAATGTGTATGAATTTGTCGATTGAAACAAAGGAACCAGCACGTCCAGTACAACTTAACCCTATTTTGGTTGGGGGGAAATTTGCCCCCCCCCCCCCCTAGTAGACTTTTTGTTATAACTCTGCGAGGAGAACAATAGACCTTTTAGCTATTCTAAAAGGAGCCTGGATCGAACGTTATTTTTATACATTTTTATACGTTACGTTCGATCGAGTGGCGTTAGAGCTTCTATCACTATTGTGCACATTCGAAAATTCTACAAAGTGTAGCAAAAGTTTGTTCGATTCTGATTCTTTCCTGAATAGCTAAAAGGTCTATTACGGCCTGGAAACTTTCTGACTTTTTGCTGCTACGTATTATGCAACGACTCAAGAAGTTTCATGAAAGTATTTTGACAAATGAGAGCGAGGGAGACAATTTTCCGGACCTGACTCTGTCAATATCGCCAATTCTCAAATATTGATTTTCGCGAAAAAGTTGCAAAATTGCAAAATTTTTGCAAAGATGTTTTGCAGGGTAGTGCCCTTTGATGTAATCTATCACAATTTTTATGTTTGGATAGAAATTTTGCTCCAAATTAAATTTTATCGCATTTTTCCTGATTTTGACCGATTTTGCCACTTTTCTTGACCACACAAAGAAAAATGCTTACGCAAGCAGTAATGGCGGCTAATTTTAGGTATTCGCCCTGTTGACCATGCTATACGTAGAGAACATAGAGTGAAAGTTGTCAACTTTCAGTTCCAGGCTAATGGAGTGATGCAGTGTGAGTTTGATCACACCGAGAGGAAGGGCCCTTGCACTGCTTCAATGAGAAATGTAGCAGAAAAGAAATTTCGACCAAACCACCTAATCTAATTTGTTTCCAACAAAACAAGAGCATCACTTCAAAGTTTTCGTTTCGAAAACCAAGAAAACAAATTTCGGATGCTGGCAAACTTTTTGAGCTGGGTCAGGGGCTGGCTGAGTTGGAGACTAAAGTGTTTATTTTGTTACCAAGCCAACTGGAAATGGAATATTATCTTTGACTGAAGTTGTCTGCAATAGACCTTTTAGCTATTCTCCAAAAGAGCCTGGATCGAGCGTTATTTTTATACGCGAGGCTCGATAAAGTGGTGTTAAGAGCTTCTATCACTATTGTGCAAATTCGAAATTCTACAAAGTGCACTTTGCAGAATTTTCGAATATGCACAATATTGATAGAATCTCAAACGCCACTCTATCGAACCTCGCTTATAAAAATAACGCTCAATCCAGGCTCTTTTGTAGAATAGCTAAAAGGTCTATTGGGCCATTGTATTTCATAATTTTGACATGCGTGCATATCTTTCCACTAGGGAGCCATTGCATGCGTAGGCATTTCTTTGTCCTATTGATGGATTGCCTCTTTCTTTTCATTCAAACAAATGAAAATGAAATTCGTAGCTCTGTCAACAAACCTTGGTAAAAAAATGTTTATAAAAGCAGAAGATAAAATGATATATAGAGTAGCGTCTCCCATTACAGCCAGTCGTCCATTCCCGGGGGGGGGGGGGTACTTGATTTACGAAAATACGGGGACGTGTCGCTGGAAAACCTGAAAAGGCACCCTGTCCCGGAGTAAAATTCCCGAAAATGATACCCTGTCCCGGAGTAAAACTGTAAAAATGATACCCTGTTCTTGGGTTTCTTCGTAAAAAATGTAGGCTGCCCTAGGAATTTGATAGAAATGATAGAAATCTATCAGAAAATGCGGAAATGTTGCCATCCAAACGATTTAAATCATATTCGCGGAGTGCAAATAGTTTACAGCGACGATACTGTAATACTGCTAATTTTGGCATAAGGATTTTCCCTCGTAAGAATCTCTGCTTTAGATTTAGGCCCTTTTTGGAAGAATTCACTTAGGCCCTGTTGCGTCATTTTGTGTAATCCTTGGGTGTCGTCTATTACGTGTCACTATCTGTATTGAAATAGACATCCCCACTTACGTCAGAAAGGCATTAGATGCAATACGTGGAATCCCCCGCCTCTGTTTCTTTTGTTTAGAAGGATTAGTGATTTGCCTTGCCCAAGCTATTTTTTTGTAAGGTCATAATCATTAGTTACCCTATTTGGAAGTATTGCAAGTTCTCGCGTAATACTATTGTCTGTGGTGCAACATTTAGAGAATTCTAGAAGATTCCTTTGTTTTAATAATGAGATACTTTTCTGTATAAATAGTGCCTGTATTGTTAGATTCGTAGAACAGCAATGGATTAGAAAGGCTACTGTCGGACGAATTAGTTCTGGGCGCAAGAGGCTTGTGAAAGCTCTTGTTGCCCAAATTTTGTTAGGTGTCATGAGGTTGGCATGCTAAGGCTTCGGAGAAGCCACCAGAATCACTATAGCCTTGGGATTTAGTGTAATATGAGAGTTGAATTTAAAGATCAAGAAACGAGCGCCAAGAATATGTGTATTTTCTGAAGAGTGCCTGTAGCTGCTTCTGCTTCTTTCGTCGTAAACATGAAACAGTTTACATTTGGTGTCAGATGTGTGGGATTGTTGTGAGATTGTTGTTGGATTCAAGACCGTCGATCTACAACTGTTAGAGGTGCTGGAAACAGACCCCGAATCTTAGCCCGCAAGATGAAAGAAGCAGCGAATTTGGTAAGAGCAACGAAAGAAGATAGAACGAGGTAACACGATATTTTTTTGACACGGAAAAGTCAACAGTTTTAAGCTCGGACATTGACGTTTAAAAGAGACATTCTTGCTAAAGGCGACGTATGCTCTGGTATAACCTGAAGAGAAACGAACACCCTTAACACGCATTATGTTTCCTAGAACCTGTGAGAGAGCGTGGATTTCGAACGAGGAAGGCGACGAACACTTGTCTGTAAGATTAAAGAGCTCGAACACCCTGAACACTCTACTGAAATTCATTTGTTTATTGATGTATCGTGTACGAAGAAGACCATTCGTAAAGTTTAATGTGTAGATGTAGATATGTAAATTTATCAGTTGATTTTGTCTTAGGTTATATTTATTTCATAGTCCACACAGATAGAATCGAGGACGATTCCTTTTCTTTGATGGGGAGGTATGTAATACTGCTAATTTTGGCATAAGGATTTTCCCTCGTAAGAATCTCTAGCTTTAGATTTAGGCCCATTTTGGAAGAATTCACTTAGGCCCTGTTGCGTCATTTCGCGTAATCCTCGGGTGTCGTCTATTACGTGTCATTATCTGTATTGAAATAGACATCCCCACTTACGTCAGAAAGGCATTAGATGCAATACGTGGAATCCCCCGCCTCTGTTTCTTTTGTTTAGAAGGATTAGTAATTTGCCTTGCCCAAGCTATTTTATTGTCAGGTCATAATCATTAGTTACCCTATTTGGAAGTATTGCAAGTTCTCGCGTAATACTATTGTCTGTGGTGCAACATTTAGAGAATTCTAGAAGATTCCTTTGTTTTAATAATGAGATACTTTTCTGTATAAATAGTGCCTGTATTGTTAGATTCGTAGAACAGCAATGGATTAGAAAGGCTACTGTCGGACGAATTAGTTCTGGGCGCAAGAGGCTTGTGAAAGCTCTTGTTGCCCAAATTTTGTTAGGTGTCATGAGGTTGGCATGCTAAGGCTTCGGAGAAGCCACCAGAATCACTATAGCCTTGGGATTTAGTGTAATATGAGAGTTGAATTTAAAGATCAAGAAACGAGCGCCAAGAATATGTGTATTTTCTGAAGAGTGCCTGTAGCTGCTTCTGCTTCTTTGTCGTCGTAAACTTAGCCAGTTTACAATATTTTATTGGAATGTACTTATTAATCCCCAATCTCCCAGTTCAGACCCTGACAACCTCTTTTAAAGAACAACCCCTGTCGCCTGTGGCTTAACCTAAACCTACAACAAAAGCCCACAAAATCAAACTCAAAACACAGCGAAACCCTCTCAACTAAACCTAACCTACAAATACAGCCAACAGCCCAGCTAAACCAAAATAATCAGCAAAATATGAAACCAAATCTTAAAGGAAACTATCGCACTATAAATTTGTCTATCGCTATCGCGTTCGCTTTCTTACCATCTTTTCAGTCGTCGAATCTTTCCGAATCTTTCCCTCGCTTTCCTATCAAGTTTCTATCTGCCTATCCTAAATTGTTTACGTCTTTCTACACGCTATCGTACGATCGAATTAACATAACAAAGGTCCATTATATTTCCCTAACAATGGGTTAGTCCAGCGTCACTAATCAAATAATCAATAAATCAATAAATCAATAAACGTTCTAAATGTTCCAGAACACACTCCCCTCTTAGATCAGTCCATCTGATCTAACACACGGCGTCGCCAGTCTGCATCAATTGCTGCAGTTCTTCTTCCAGGTCTCTCAGGTAAAGTAATAGAATTCCCTCTTACCTGTTCATCTCGATAATTGTAATTCACCTCCAGTGGATATAACTTCTGCACTGGTCTCTCCAGTTGAGTCAATCTTCCTTTACCAGTAACTACATCAATAACTGCTCCACGTATGTGATCATCTTTTCCAACAATCAATTTAGTTACATGACCAAGTTTCCATTTCCCTCGAGGTAACGATTCGTCGAAAACGATAACAACATCTCCATCTTTAATCAACTGTGAACCATTCTTCTTCTGAATCTTCTTGTGATGCTCTCTCAGATCAAGTAAATATTCTCGATGCCACCTTCGCCAATAGTGTCTCCTTTTGTTTGCGATGTATCGAAGTCTTCGATGCAAATCTTTCTCATCTTCTTCATCTTTTACTTCATCCGGTATATTGTCAAATCGATATCCATAAATCAAATGTGCTGGTGTAATCATATCTTCTCCAAATTCAGAATAGTCATATGTCAATGGTCGATTGTTAACAGTTCCTTCTATTTCTGACATAACTGTTTGTAGCTCGACAAGCGATAGACGTGAGTTTCCTAAGATTTTCTTAAGACAGCGCTTGACACACCCTATCATTCTTTCAAAGAATCCGCCCCACCACGGCGCGCGCGACAAATTAAACTTCCAAACGATACTATTATCCTCCAAATACGTCATAATATCATCATCTTTCATCAACTTCCTCAGAAACTTAGCAGCTGCCTTAAATGTTTTTGCATTATCACTCACTATCAACGACGGCATTCCCCTCCTTCCACTAAATCTTCTCAAACATAGTAAAAACTCAACCATCGATAAATCCTCAACAATCTCCAAATGCACTGCCCTCGTAACTGCACAAGTAAACAAACACAAATAAACCTTCTTTGATGCACCTTTACCTTGTTTAACAAACATTGGACCAGCAAAATCAACTCCCACATGACTAAATGGTCTTGACTGCTTTACCCTAAACTCTGGTAGTTCTGCGGTGACTGGTACATGGTAAGATTGTCCCTCGTATCTTCGACAAATGCAACATTTCTTTCTGATCTTCCTGACTTGCTGTCTTGCCTGTGGTATCCAAAATTGGCTGCGTAGCTCTGCTAATGTATCTCTGACTCCTCCATGTCTTGTTCTTGTATGTGCTCTTAGAATGTAAAGCTCTGACAATGGGTGGTACTTTGGCAATAGAATTGGTTGTTTTGCTTCCTCTGAAATCTCTGTATTTCCCAATCTTCCGTAACACTTCAACAATCCATCAGTATCTTCTTTCACACCTAATTCTCTTGCAACTTTCTTGTAACCTTTATCTCTTTTCATCTCTTCTTGAGCTTCTTTAATCAGTATGTTCTCTGCTTCCTTTAGCTCTGCAACTGTTAATCTACCTTTAGTTCTTGCTCTCTTCTCCAATCCTGCTTTGACATTAGTCTGGAACCTCAGGATGTATGCAATAACTCTTATTGCCTTTCTCACTGAACTGTATCTGGTTACGTCTACTAACGGCTTTCTTTCTTGACTATTTGTTTCATTCAACAATAGAATCTGTTCTTTCTCTTTGTTTTCTTCTGCTTTACAATCCTCGGCTTTTTGTATCTCTGTCCTCTCTGGCCATTGATCTTTATATGGTAGCCATTCTGGCCCATGCCACCATAATTCATTGGCTTTCAATTCTGCTGCTTTCACTCCTCTGGACCCTAAATCCGCTGGGTTGTCTTTTCCAGGAATGTGATTCCATGTGCTCTTCTCTGTTTTGCTCAAAATCTCTTTCACTCTATTTGCAACATAGATCTTCCACTCTCCTCTGTTCATTATCCAATACAGCGTGGTCATGCTGTCTGTCCACAAATGTGTTTCGTGTATCTCTATTGTTTTCTCAAGTGCTTTCTTCACAGTCTCCATGAGTTTTGCTAAGATTCTTGCTGCAGTGAGCTCCAGACGTGGTATGGACATTTCCTTTATGGGTGTAACTCTGGTCTTGGAAGTCAACAAATGAACTTGACATCTTGATTCTGTGTAGACAGCAAGATAAATAGCTGCACAATATGCCTTTTGGCTTGCATCACTGAACCCATGAATAGCTATCTTCGTTATTTCCCCTGTCAATTCTTTCAAAACTGATCTTTCAACTTCTATACTCTTTGCTATTTTCAAACTTTCAATCCACTTTGACCATAAAACCTTGACATGATCTGGCAGATCTTCATCCCAATCGATTTTCAATTTGCACAACTCTTGTAGTAATATCTTTGCATCAATTAGTACTGGACTGATGATTCCTAAAGGATCAAACAGTTTTGCAATCACACTGAGGACTAATCTTTTTGTCACCTTCTCTGGCTCTTTCTCTGTTACCTCTTCTACGAATTTCTCTGTATCTATCTTGATCTTGTCTCTTGATTTGTCCCACTTCACTCCAAGTACTTTATCACTGTTGCTAACTACTTTCTCTAACTTTCCTTGTGGTTCTTTGGCTTGCTCTACTTTTATATCAGTTGCTTTGTCATTCTGAATGTTCTCACTTTCTAGATCTGTTTCTATCAATTCTTCCAGCTGACATTTATCACTCTTCCATTTTCTCATCACAAATCCCCCTTCAGCCATTCTGCTCTGTGCTTTCTTGTATAAATCAAATGCTTCTTCAATATTTCTGGCTCCCGTTACAAGGTCGTCTACAAAGAAACTTCTTTTCATTTTCTCAGTAAACTTTGGGTCTTCACTCTCATATTTCTCAACATGATGTCTGATTGTGGCATTTAACAAGAAAGGTGAGGGGCCTGCTCCAAATATAACCCTCTTTGACCTGTAAATGACTGGTCTTATCGTGTCTGTTCTGATGTCATCTACCCAAATGAATCTCAACGAATCTCTGTCTTCTTCATCCACCTCAATACTCAGAAAAGCTTTTTGAATATCTCCAATCAATGCAACATCATAACATCTCATTCTCAATAGCACATCATACATCTGTGGTGTAAGTGGTGGTCCTATATGAAGACTATCATTCAATGACAAACTTCTTTTGCTTTCTTTTGCTGAGGCATCGTATACGATTCTAACCTTTGTGGTCTCAACATTTTGACGAATCACAGCTTGGTGTGGCAAGTAGTGAACTTTACTTCCTTCTTTCTTTATTTCTCCTTCTGGAACTTTTTCAACAATGCCTTCTCTTTCTTGATCTCTTATGATCTTGTCATATTCTTCCATGATTTTGGGGTCTCTCTTCAATCTTTTGAACTGTCCTTTCAATCTTTCCATTGCTAGATTATGATTTGATGGTAATTTTGCATCTTTCTCCTTCCATGGTAGTTTGACTTTATACCTCTCTCCATTGAAGCTTATTTCATCAATCAGTGTTTCATGTATTGGATCTTCTTCTTTTATCCCAATGGTTTCAAGATCCCACAGCTTTTGTACTTTCTCCTCAAGACTTTCATTTGTCAAACATAATTGTATGCTTATTGGTTCTCTCTGAACACATTTCATTGGGCCTGATAATACATAACCTAACTTGGTTTCTATAGCGACTGGTTCTCCCAGCTCCCCTCGTATAATACTTCCTGTCTGAAATTCCCATAAATGGTCTGCCCCAACTAAAATGTCAATCTCTAAGTGTTCTTTCTCACTGACATCAGAAAACCAAAGACCTTCTAGGTGCTTGTACTCACACTGTACTTTCTCTACATGTTTGTTTCTTAGGCCTTTTGATATAACTGGCACTTCTGTTACTTTCATCTTGACAACATTGTTCCCTTGCACTGATTTCACTTGAATTTCATGAATATTGCAGCATCTTTGCTTTGGTTCTTCCTCTCCAAATCCACTTAATGTTAACCATTCTTTCTGCTTAGGTTTCCCTCCCAGCATTTCAACTATGGTGGATCTAATGAATGACCTCTGACTTCCAGAATCAAAGAGAATTCTGCACCTCACTCTGGATTTTCCTCCTTCTGTGTGAATGACAGCCTGTGCTGTCTGCATTGCAATGCTGCCCCCATCTTTCACATGCAATCCTGGGCTAACAATTTCAGATTCCTTTCCATTCTCACATATGCTGACATGATGTCCTTGAGAACATTTGGTGCATTTTATAGAACTTCTGCACTCATTTGCCCTATGATTCCTTTTGAGACATTTGTAGCATCTACCATATTTCCTGATAACTTCTTTTCTTGCTTTTGTGCTAACAACTTTTTCGCATTCTTCACTTTTATGTCCATCTTTATAACAAAAAATGCAAAGTTTCTTTTCTCCTTCTACTAACAATGCACTTGCTGTTGCTGTCCATCTTTTCTGACTTTCATTTTCCTTTCTTGCATATGTAGGTTTGCTTATCTCTCTGATATTTATCTCTGTTGACAAAACTTCCAGAAGTTGGTCCATATTCCAAGAACCTTTCTTTTGACTTAAAACTGACACTCTGATATTTTCAGGTAGCTTAGTTTCAATCATTGGAACAAAAACATCAGAGTACTGATCTTGTGATTTCCCTAAGGCCTGTAATGCTCTATGATGGAATTCAACTTCATCATAAAGTTTTCTCACTCTTCCTATGTCTTTATCACTGAAAACTGGCTGCAATTTTTGCATTTCTTCATAGTGTGCTCTGCTTATCTCATCTGGCCTTCCAAATCTGTCTTTCAACATTGTAATAGCTTGCTTGTAATTTGCTTCTGTCATTTTAAATCCTGCAACAGTTATCTTAGCTTGGCCTGCAAGAGAATCTTTCAAATATTCAAATTTATCTCTATCTGAAATATCAGGATTTTTGTCTATTGTGCCCTCAAAAGAATCCCAAAACTCCATCCACCCCTTTGGGTCGCCATCAAATTTTCTTAAAGTTAGCTTTCTTAATTTTGGCCTAACTACCCTTTCTGTACTGGCATTACTAGTTGCTGCATCGTGTATATTTTGTCTCAGTTCATCATCTAAAATCAATAAGGCTCTGTGAAACTCTCCATTTATGTTCTTTGTTTCCTCAATTTCTTTCAGAACATCACCATCTTTCTCATCACAAACAGCATTTTCTATTATTTCATCAAATTTTCTGATAGCTGTCAAAGTTTCAAATAACTGAATTCTCACCATTTCCAATTTCTTAGGAGGTAGTGACGCTTTGTTTGCTATTAGGCCTGGTACTTCCGCTGCCAAGTTGTTTGCAATCTTTCTGTGTGCTATTCTCAGGGTTGCTGCTTTTTTAGCATCCATTTTGCCAGAATCCCCGTTCACGGCACCACATTTATTGGAATGTACTTATTAATCCCCAATCTCCCAGTTCAGACCCTGACAACCTCTTTTAAAGAACAACCCCTGTCGCCTGTGGCTTAACCTAAACCTACAACAAAAGCCCACAAAATCAAACTCAAAACACAGCGAAACCCTCTCAACTAAACCTAACCTACAAATACAGCCAACAGCCCAGCTAAACCAAAATAATCAGCAAAATATGAAACCAAATCTTAAAGGAAACTATCGCACTATAAATTTGTCTATCGCTATCGCGTTCGCTTTCTTACCATCTTTTCAGTCGTCGAATCTTTCCGAATCTTTCCCTCGCTTTCCTATCAAGTTTCTATCTGCCTATCCTAAATTGTTTACGTCTTTCTACACGCTATCGTACGATCGAATTAACATAACAAAGGTCCATTATATTTCCCTAACAATGGGTTAGTCCAGCGTCACTAATCAAATAATCAATAAATCAATAAATCAATAAACGTTCTAAATGTTCCAGAACAGAATGAATAATTGTAATTAAAGCGGTTTTTTTTAGTTTAACTCTTCCCTGCAGTGGCGTAATTTGTTTGAACTGGGTTTCAACTGCGGCCATAATGGGCGACGCCTAGGGAAAAGGTCGTTTCTACCCCAATCTTAAAAACCTTCAAAAATCCCTATGTAGAGTTGATTGACTTGATTTAAACTTTCGCACATTTTTCTCAATCAGTTGGTGATATGACCAGTTCATTCGGTTTTTTCATAAATCCGAATATTAGCGACAACATGGGCATGATGTGTTTTTCGCCCCCCCCCCCCCCCAATTGTTTTTAAAAGCTCCCAAACTATGCTAGCTATAACGTTGAAACTCCCTGACTTTTACTAGAATTTGATTGGCAATCAGGAAATAAAAACTTCAATACCTATCGTTTGACCACGTGACCAAAACATGCCCATACTTGGAGAGTGGTCACAAAGAAATTCTTTAAAATGGCTCTAATTCATTTCTCTGTTACTGAATCTAAACAATATATGTACCATTCGATTCGTCTCGAAGAGTTCTTCCGTTTAATATGTAATCTATATATTTGCTTACATTAATAATTTATTAAATCTTTGACATCAGCAATCTTTATGACGTCATATTTCTAATTTATTAGTATTTTTTGCATGCAAAACTCATCGAATGACTTAAAATATTGATGAAGTTACTTGATCTCACCAAATATATGTGAAGTTAATGGTCTTTAATCATCCTTATTGAGCAAAAAATTTTGCATTGAATCAAATTGTCATTATTCAATTATTTAATTAATTAGAGACCAAAAATATCCCTATAACGCTATATGAAAAACAAATTAATTCTATCAAGCAGGTATTTGGATACTTGGTTTTTTGCCAATTTTATCCAATCCATTTATTTGGTAAAAGTAGGCCCTTTTTTGCAAATAGCTCTATTTTGTAAACATTTGCACTGTATTTGGTTGCCCAGCAAGCAATCATGTGATTATTAATTGACTGATACTATTTTTGGATTCTCCTTTGTTTAATTATGTCACAGCGCAAGTTTCATTGGTATGGCTGTTATACTTGCGGAGATAAGATGATTCTATAGCAATTCGATAAGTAAGGGGTTCAATACATCTTCTTGGTGTCGCTTAGTGAAAAGCTGTCGATATGAATATCCATCCAAGTCCAAAATTAATGATCCCTGTTTTTGTTCTCGTTCATGAATTGCAGAAAATTCAAATTTTCTCTGGGTCAAAGTGCTCAAAATGCGTTGGTGGTGACTCGACCCTTCCGTATGCAGTACACTTGCAAAGATCGTGTGGGGAGAAGAGAGTCTGACCTTGGATTCTCAAATTTTGGTTAGTTTTCAAACGCCAAATCCTGCGAAATCTTTGCTTATTTACCACTTATTTTGAGCATTTTGACGCAGTGCAAATTTAAACTTTTTGCAATTGAATAGTTTGCAATTTTTGTCCGCACTCTTCATCAAAGTTTCATAGAATTCACAGGAAGGATCGTTTAGATAGTTGTTTTTATACAATCGTCATAGAGTCTTTCCTTGGATTTTGAATTCTGAAATGTTTTCTTTTTAAAAGAAGGGGCTCCAGGTCAGTCAGAAAGAAAGTAAGAAAGAAAGAAAGAAAGAAAGAAAGTCCGTCATGCTCGTTAAAGCAATTGATTAACGTTTTATCTCTGCTAATTGGCACTGAAATAAAGAAAGCGCACATAAAGCGCATACACAGGGGCGAAAATTGAGGGGGGGTATGGAGGGGTGTGACACCCCCCCAATCTCAAATATTGCGGATTTCGCAGGGCAACGGAAGATTTTGCAGGGCGCCAAGAAGAATTTTATAACAGCGCAGCAACCGCGTAACAAGTCTTGCAGTCATGCTAAGCTGTCTTGAAATTTGCAATCGGTTGTCAATTTTGGAACTGTTTCAAACGCAAATGTTACCTGGCAAAACGCAAAACCCACCAATATTAAGGGCACATAACTGCCGGTTAGTCGTAGTGACTGACATCTCCAGCTTGGTAGAGAAGGTCTTTCAAAAATGCTGTGTGCAGGACTCATTTAACTATATTAACCAATCCTTTTTATTTGGCAAGAACCCTTTCGAGGCAATCGCTGTCTTTTGTGGCAACTTTGCTCAGTTGATCAATCTAATGTCCAGGCATTGTCCTACTTTGAAGGAATGGTTCGAACACAAACGTTTGAAGCCTTAGAGCACTAAATACACCAGCGCAGGATCTCAAAACGAGTTGATGCATTTGCTTGCTGAGGATGTCAGAAGGCAGAAGCAGGATAAAAACTGAAATCGCTGCGCCAGGAATCCACTCTGTGTCTGCCAATCAGGAATCAGGAACGTAGGAAGCATCTCAAACTGGGTGGGGGGCACGACACGTCAAGGGTACTTTTTTCATTAAGCCAAAGGGGCACTTGCTGAAAACAGAAAGGGCACTAAGATAAATTGATTGTAGCCTCAAGGTTCGTTGCCAATGACGGAGCTTCACGCGAGAGAGTTGCTGAAATGAAAGAATGCATTGATAAGCATGGAAAAGACACAACCAAAGATGTTCTTGCTTCACTTGAGGACAATGGCATTGGTATTGGTGGTTAATCTCTCCAAACCTATGATTTTGCTGCGTCGATGTCTGGATGGATCAAGGGTACTCAGCGTTGTTTACAGGACATGTTAGACAGATCAGTACCTTACATTCCCTGCCAGGGGCCTCGATCCAATACCATTAACGAGTACTGCTGCCAGCGGAGCGCCGTTGTGACCCAGGACTGGAAGATATTTGCGTATTTTTAAGTGGAAGCTGTAAACGATACAAAGTTTTTGGAAATACCATGAAAAAGGTAGAGAATTCCCTGAAACTGAGAATTTTTTCAAAAAAGTTTCTCTTGCGCACAATCAATTGATTCAGTCTGGCGAAGCTATGAATGCATCTCAAGAGCGATTGATGAAGTAGTGAATGCAGATGTAGTAGACTTGAAAATTAAAGTAAAAGTTAAAGCTCATTGATGCAACTGTAGAGAATCTGGAGGAAATATGAAATGATGAAACGGCAATGAATTTGCAGCTGGCTTCTATGGTTGCCTTTGCTGAAAAGCAAGAAATCAACCCGATATCAGAATACTAACGTCACTACAGAGTGAGAAGTCCACCCAGACTAATTGACGAAAATCTAGCAACAACGGCTGTGTTGTCGTGCCAAGAATTTTACCAGAAGGAAATGTGCTTGGTCTTTGATTCTCTTATTGCTGAGTATTCTGAAAATATGAAAGCTTGCCTCTGCCACCAATGAAAAAGCCAAGCAAATAAACAGTTGAAGACATTTTTGCAAGTTATTTTCCTTCTGCCCATCACTGGCGGATTTAGGGGGGGGAGCAAATGGGGGCAACTGCCCTTCCCTTCACGATGAAAACTCAGCTTGGCACCTCTTTTTTGGCGAAAAAAGCGCCCCTCATCCCCTTCACCCCTCACCGCCTCTCATATATGACGCGAGATGTAAACTTTATTACAAAGCCAAATCAAAACTGACATCAAATAATTCATGTCCAGTATTGACAAATAGATATTGCACAGCAGTTAAGTTTCAAATATTTTTCTGTTGCTATTGCTTAGAGACTCATCCTTAAATGACAAATTTACATTGGTAAAGCCTTTACTAGCAACATATACAGTAGACGAACGTTTGCCTTGAGGTCTGCAGGGCACCACTCACTTTTGCAGGGCAAAAACCTTTTTCACCCCTCCGAAATTATTGGTCTAGTTACGCCCCTGCATACAAGACAGAAGTTTCCCGCGATCCTATAGGAACATTTGACGTCGGCTTATTTCATGTTAGACAGATTTGACACCTTAAGATGGATAAATCACCAAGATGTTTACCCTGACGCGCTGAGGCAACAACAAATTTACCAAGAATTGGCACATTCTTGACTTCATTAGCAGCTCAATTATGTCAAAACAATCGTTTTCTAGAACATACGAATCATTAGCCTTATTGATAGTACTCATTATGCAAATAAGTCAACTTTAGAGGATGATGTAACCGGCGGCCTGCACAGAGGCTAGCATTCGCAGCATCACCGAAGGTAGAAGGATCCCCCTCCTACACAGCTACAGAAAGTTGCAGAATCCTAGCAAACAATGGCGCCATTGACAGGGGGAAGGCACGAGATCACACTGAACCAAAACATCTTCATGCATATCATTCTGCACAGAGGTTATCTTCGTGACTGCTTGTCTCAAATTAGATGCCCGCGAATAGCAACAATTGAAACGTTCTGTTGGGTTCTGCATAAGTAATTTTGCGTTATCGTAAATCTTACATGACATCTCATTTGACACAGATGCACCAATAGTTTCGTGCACGAACTAAGCAAAAAAAGGGGTCATGACTTTTGATTTTTGCGTATCATTCTCGTTTGACATAAAGACCAAAATATTGCCTTTGAGGCGATTCTTGTCCTTATACAAGGCGCTTGATTCTCCATTTTGAAGGCCACTTTAGCAGCAACACTCATCTCTCTAACAGCATCCACGATCATTTGGGGTTATGAAGAAATCAATATTCAGATATTCTTATCCTGCGAAATCTTCTGCAAATTTGAACCTTTTTGCAATTCAGCAGTTTGCAAAGTATGTCCGCATTCTTCGGCAAAGTTTTCATAGAATTCACAGATGGGTGGTTTTTAGATAATCGTTGAAGCATTCGGCCCTGCATGACCCTAAACTAAACGTGCTGTCGTGCAACTTATTTTTACTGAATATTGATCCGAGAACAAAAGATAAACTGATGTATTGTTCCACTTTATAATAACAGGGAACTTGCTGTCAATCAACCTTGTTTTCTAAGAAATAGTAATTAAAGCTTCAGCTGTTGATGATTGACTACCGGATTAATTGTATTTATTTTCATCATATTAATATGTAAACAAATGAAACAAATGCGGCACATGCGATCCTTTTACCGCAGGAACTGTCAATCAAATACTGGTAGGGTAGGATGGGGGTAATGTAGGCCTAAATTGAACAAAATCTCAACATGCATAGCTGGTAAAATTACGACAATAAAGTACAAACACTTTCAAAATGTATACAGAAATTAATGGAAGCTGTGAGGAAGAGGATTCGAGAGCCGCAAAGGATGCTGTTCAGTCATGGGTCTTTAATTGACATTCGGTGCTTCTTGGTTCCTGCCAAAAAACATAACTTTGTGTAACTGATAAAAATTTTAACCCAGTTTTCCTGACGAGTGGGAAAAGTGGGTCTACTCTCAAAACTTGTATAATATCGGGATGGGAAAGGGTAAATGAATAAACAATTTAATGGAATTATATTTCCCAACTATTTCCTTTTCGATACAGTAAGAACCCGCAAAATAGAAACCACTTTATAAGAAACCTCAGGCTGACTTTTTTGAGAAATGGTACCCTCATATAGGAAACTTCTCAGCCTGATTTTAGAAAGGTTTCTTATAGAAGGACCCCAAATAAATTCATATTTGAAAATCTTCGTCAAACTCAGTAAACCATGCGAAATCAGCTGATGAAAATCAGCATTATCAATATCAACCTTTGTTTCCTTGTTCATGTTTGTTGGCCTAAATGCTGCCTGTAGACATCTAGCTTGTTCTCAAGCATAATGGGCACTGCAGTTATCTTCTATGTTACGCTTTGCACATAATTTTTTCCATTTCTTCTCCCTTTTGAAGCAAATTTCCCTTGATCACGTCGTTTTGGCTTGTCAACTGTAGAAGTGAGCAGTACTGGCTTTTTACGAGGCGTGTGCAGCAAATTTACAAGAAATCATCAAATCCACACATATTATAGCCTGATTATCTGCTGCAAAAATAAGTAGCCATCTTAACTACAAAGGGACAACTTGACTTTACATTTTGACCATGTCTTGACTTTTAACGAATAGAAGCATCTTAAGATTTACCGGGAGCATACCGACAAAAAGGGCTCCAAAGAAATTTTTGTGGAAGGTGGTTTGTGAACATAAAGCTGCAAAAAAGGTTTGCTTCATAATTTATGAATGTTACGTTACGTTACGTTACGTTACGTTACGTTACGTTACGTTACGTTACGTTACGTTACGTTACGTTTTGTTACGTTACGTTACGTTACGTTGCGCAGTGAACGTTGCGTCTAAAATGCGAAAATGGCTTAACTGTTACTTAGCGAAATTTCACAACGCTTGAAAGATTCATGTTCCGCTCTCAAATTTATCTTAAATGATACCTAGCACGCAGTGTACACAGGTTTCGGTTATACTCGTTCTTCAGAGAAGTAATCTTCCTTTTATCATTGTAGGTACATGTGAGATATGGAACAGCTTGGCGCAGGAGTGATGGATCATCCATGTGTACGAATTCATCAATTGCTAATTGTCAGTTCTTCAACCATGGTTCATGGTCTGTTTACTATGGTTATTCTGAAGCCACACAGCCTTATTACCATTCTTCATTTTCTGCTGGCTTCTTTTGTGAAAAATTCAGTGCGGCAAAAGACTTGACCATTGGTTCTAACAAACTTACGATCTATCTGCCAAAGACGTACACTTACAAAGCTCGGTAGGTATAAATCAGTTGAATAAAGCATATAGTTTCAACCAGGCCAAATTGTCTGGAAAAAGTCAAGGAGAAATTTTCAAAGCAAATTGAACTACCCATAACCCATGTACCATGAGCGATAGGACACCAAGTGTGTGAAAGTTCTATTGGTAGCGAGCCACCTTAACCAATTGTTTTTTTTTGTGTCGCTGTTTTTGAAGAGTTGTTTTTGTTTATGTCGCGTGGCTATGTGCTGACGTCAGCAACTGTTGCTAATTTGGGTGTAAAACCACATGGAATTTATTGCATTGTATCTCAACATTGATAAAACATAAGTTTGAAAGGCCTCCGTGTGCCAATTATTTAGAATTGTTTCGTTCGTTGCATTTGCCATCTTAATACCACATTTTTTCGATAAAACATACTGATGTACGATTTGAAACATAGAAGGATTATATTATTGGGGAGACGCGATACGCCTTGTCTGAGGGAACGTATGTATTCCTCCGCGCAGTAGGTTGATGCTCATGCGCCCGTCAGAACTCGACTCCAAAACGCTACTGCGCATGAGCTATAAGCTACTGCACGGGGGGCACATACGTTTCCTCGGACAAAGCGCATATCGCTCGTCTCCCCAACAGTATAGCATTGTGATGCTTATTTTGAAATTCATCCTTCGTTACACTAACATTTTTTGCTGATGTCAGCATTTATCTATTTTTATGCAAAGAGCAATGTTTCACAAAAATTGATTACAAATTACTTCCAAAAAATAACCAAAAACGCTTCTAGATATACACAAAAAGACCTACTGCATCATATCATGTTGCTCATTTTTCGAAAAAAAGCTTGTTATAGTTTTTCGTCAGTAAACATGCGTTGTAAAAAGTCTATGACCAATTTTTTTTTAATTGAATGGCTTGGAAAAGAAACTTTCTTTATCTATCTAGAATTTTACCACTTGACTTTTCAGAAATAGGCTTATTTTACCACTTGACTTTTCAGATATTCTCCAAATTGCAGCGTATTTTATAAGTCCACTCATTTGTGGATGTGACGTCATTAAATTTCTAAATCGTAAGCCAGATGAGTGACAGACTCTTGCTTGATACCATATTTCCGACATCCAGAATATTTGTTTCCTGAAAATGATTTCATACTTCATCAAAAAGCTTAGAAATTACGATGGTGTTCAGTTTTTATGAAAAATTGTCTTGAAGTCTTGGAATACCGTGTGAACCAGAAAAAAGTTCCCACTTTTGAAAATCCAAAGCATCAAGCGTACTGGATGTATTGGAATGAATCAATATTTGCTTCACAGCCAAAAGATCCAAGTAATTTTTGTGATTTTTCCCCGGGGGGGGGGGGGGGGGGTACTTAGTATATTTGTCCGACGGGGATGTGCCGTTTTTAAGGGTATCGTTTTCACCAATTTTTTCTAGCACAGGGTATCAAAATGAGGCAATTTTTCTGGAGCAGGTTGTCAAAACATGTCAAAGGGGACTAGTCTGCTAGATCGGGTCGTTTTTCGGTCAAATTTCATGTTTTTGAGTATACTTTTCATCCATTTTTTCTAGAACAGGTTATCATTTTGAGCGAAAAATTCTGGAGCAGGGTAAAAAAAAATTTTTCGTGGGCACACCCCCGTACAAATTTAAGTCAAGTACCCCCCCCCCGGGGATTTTTCTCGCCTCCTTACGAGCACTTGAAAATCGGTAAATTCAAGTTTACAAAAACTTTGTGGTTGCAAATGACTAAAAAAGGCCTAAAATATTTGATCAAATCATAAAAAACTCCTCACTCAGAACAACAGAGAAAATGCAATTTGTCATGGGTGAGAGATATAGTCTGTACATTTATTGCCATGGGATTGAAAAGCTTTAGTATTTGTTTGAGAAGCTATCTCGTATAACTCTTGTGAGAGGTCAAACGCCTGTGCGTATTATTCTGTGTGAGGAGAGTCCTAACAATTTGATCAAGTGTTTTAGGCCCTTTTTCAGTCATTCTGCAACATGAAATTTTTGTGAAGTTGAATTTACCTATATTTGCAGTGATTGTAAGAAGACGAGAAAAATTACAAAAATACTTCGATCTTTTGGCTTTTAACTAGAATTAGAATCATTCAAATCCATGCAGTACTTGTGGTGCTACGAATTTTTGAAAGTGGGAACTTTTTTCTGGCTCACCCGGTAGAAGAAAGTGAAACTATTCAAAATTTTAGAGAAAATTCAACGGTAGGATTATTGCAAAATGGCTGAAGTTCTTTTGAAGTGGTTCAGTTCAATGAAATAAGTCAAGTAATTCCACACCAAGCTTTTTAAAGATTAGGAGGCTATGCTGTTGATACTATACAGGGTGTCCCAAAAAGCTGTGCCCTGTTTGTCTGAAGATTGTGACAAAACTACAAAAGATTCTCACCAAACTTTTGCATGGTGGTGCTCTTCAGATGTTCAATTAAATTTTGCTACCATCCCCATAAAAATGCGTTGAAAACTGATGGAGCTATGACCTTCAGGAGACCAAATTTGTCTGATGACTGAAACCAGCGGTCGGCCATTTGTCTTATCATTTTGCAGCGATAAATAGCTTCATGGATTGAAAATGAAACAGCAGCCTCCAATGTCATAGCTCTGGTGAAAATTCCGATAATTGTCAGAGAGTTCCACTATTTCTGACCTCACAGAAATTATTTCTTACCTCACGTGAGGATACTTATCACTGCAAAATATTAAGAAAAAATGGCCGACCGCTGGTTTCAGTTATCAGGCAAAGTTGGTCTTCCGAAGGTTATAGCTCCATCATTTTTCAGCGGACTTCCACGGGGATGGCAGCAAACTTTCTTTGAACATCTGAAGAGCAACATAATATAAGAGTTTGGCGAAAATCTTTTGCCCTTTTGTTGAAATCTTTAGGCAAACAGGGCTAAATTATTTTTGGGACACCCTGTATATGCAATTTATTCTGCAGAACATCATCTTGTTGCTGGATTGGCGGAATGGCTGTATACTCGAGTTCATCATGGAACGTCGAAGCAGTCATCTCACTGAAGAAGCGTAGTCCTTACCTGGCAAACAGTGCAAATAAAATTAACACACCACCTCAAATTGACCACGTTCCTCTGATACAACATGATTATTATAATACGCGAAGCTATGCCTTGCCAGTGTCGGACCCTGATGGTGACCAGGTGCGATGCAGGTGGGCTGCCAATTTTACGGAGGGTGGCGGAGTTTGGAACTATCAAGTTGGAACATTGAGCCAGGTCAGTTTGGTAATCCTTGAGATGAATAATGATAGCAATGCTTTCGTATTCACCCTGCCTGATGCCTAAGCAGACAGCCGGCAGCTCATTAACGAAAACTTCTAAGGAGTAGTCTTGATTCTATAGCTCCACTTGTTCCAAGCAGTAACAGTGACAATAAAGTATCAGTGACAGTAACGGTAACAATAACGGTAACAGTAACGGTAACAGTAACAGTAACGGTAACAGGAAAGTAAGGCCTCGATGCAAAAATCTCCTATGTCTCTATTTGATGTTTTACGCAGTGAAACCTAAGGATAAAGTACCATACCATAATATACAGGCTTTGATGCAAAAATCGAAATCGCATCATCGAATCAAATTATGGCTACTGTTCTCATTGCTATGACAAATAAATGTATAAAATGCAACTTTTGTTGACTACTCACTAACGCATTGGTTGCCACAATGGAATCCTCCCCATGGTAATGAGATAGGGTTTTGATTTTAATCAACAGTATTGACAATTTTGAATTTCTTCCTGTGAATTTGTGATGCATTTTTTTCTTTTCTGTATTCTGTATATTGCGAAAAATTAGCACTTTTATCAATTTCAACGTTATGTTCTCTTTAGAACTGCGTATTGACACTGTATTCTGCATACTTTGGTTGGTACCCTGTTACAATCATGGTTGAAGATTACGCATACAGTTGGTCAACTTACAGATGGGAGCGACAGAGCAGTGTGCCAGTTCAATTTACCGTCTTGGTGATGGCATATTATTATAATCATCCTAGTAGTAAGTTATCCAATTCGTACCCTTTTCTTTTCAATTGTTTTAACTGTGGTTGGCACAAACAGAGGGGCAAATCATTTTCTGGAAAACTCGTACAGTTTGATGGAAATCGTTTGATGGATTCCTCCAACTCTTTTAAATTCCCTTAACAAAATCATCATTCTCTTTGTTTACTTTCCGAAACTTGGTTCTTAAAGAATATTCCTTTCTGCATCAGCAATGAGTATTTTTGGGTCATTGACAGAGTTTCCATATTTACAGAAGTGTTCTTCGACCCCGTATTTGTCGGTTTTTCTGTCACCGATTTTTCTATAGTATTTGTCGAGTCATCAAGTGACTCAACTGCAGAGACATAGAAGCCAGGGGGCACGGGGCACGTCCCGCCAACATATTTCAATGAAGAAATAATTGCCCTTTTTATTTTCAGGAAGTGCCTCTTTACCTTACTGAAAAAAATGCCTGTGAAGTGTCTTGCCCACCCCCCCCCCCCAAGTTTGAGATGCTTCCTACGTCCCAGCTCAAATGTAATCACATCACCCCATTAATAGCACATGATCATTAAGAAAGCTATGGTCAACACTGGCACAACATCTTGTAAAAGCACTCTTTCCTAACGATGTTCGTAGGGTCGAAACAGATCGAGAATAGAAGAAGAGAATAAAGGAAGGTAATGAAAGAAGATGTTAACCCTAATCCTGTAACAGGACTGCACATTTCATCAGTCTCCTTATCTAATCACGCTATAATCATATGATCATTTAGTAATATCACGTGCTAACCTTGATGCTTATCGTTACTAATATCACATGTTAACCTTGATGCTAATCGTTACTAATATCACATGTTAACCTTGATGCTAATCGTTACTAATTAGTATTATCAATCAGTATTTTTACGGGGACTTAGTATTTTTACTTTCAAGCATGCGCATTTAATTTCTGTCAATCTTTATTATTTCCTGTATAGATTTTGCCACACCTTAATTTGTAGGAGAGATTTTTAGACAAGTAATGAAAATGTGATCACCAAAATATGTAGTACTCTCTGCGAAAAATAAAAGCCTCAAAGCCAAGCGAAGTGCTCCTATCACAATCCGAGCTGGGGGGGGGGGGGTGTTTTCCACCCTCCTGTTGGTTCTTTGCAGAGCATTCTTTAACGGCAATAGCTATAAGCCTCAAAGTCTCTGACAATTATCAACGATCTATTAGCTACATTTTGACCATAAAATTGTTCAAAAATGGGTATTGAAAAAATTAATGTTTTTGATATTTTTACTCCCAGAATTAGTTCTAAATGTTGACTATTGTACTTTATAAGAATAAGCAAAGAATAGCTTTCGATTGTTATCAATAACAATGGAATATGCTGACGTCCGCACTCTTCAATGATGACATCACTCAGGCTACCATTTTTGGTCATTTTTGGCAAATGTTGAAGCTTCTTCCAACAGATGTTGTTAAAAATTGCGTCATGCAATACTTTCAAAGCATTTTGATAAACGTTATTCCGCGTATTCGTTCAAGATCTTTAATCTGATTTTTTGTTTTTGATACCATCCAATTCAATGAGCGATCCTGAGACGTACGACGTACGATTATAGCATTTTGAGCCAATTATTACCAATTTTTGGCGGAGAAACACAGTTCGTAGTCATCAATTTTTGTCATTTTCTACCAAAATAACTGTCTGAAAACACCTCTATGCATCATGTTTTAATTTTGGAAAGGAAGAATACGCCGAATAAGAAGGGAAAAAGTGATTCACCTTTATTCCGTTTTTAGGACAAATCAGCCGGAAAACCATATATTTTAACATTTTCCAGCATTATGATGTCATAGTGATGTCACCTGATGAGGTGGCCATGCCCTAAACTACCAGTCGGCTAAGAATAGTTGGTAGTACGCCCTTGCCAAGTTTCAATGATTTCCCATTAGTCTACGGCTATTTATAGAGAGGGCATCCCTCCCCCCGGCTATGTTAATTGAAAAAAGCCCGGTAGGATTGGTGTTAAAGAACTTCCAAGTCGTCTTTTTCTTGTGTACATTTTCATTGTAATGATAAATATTCTAATTCTAGGTCTCCCCCCGTTTGTCGTTCACGGTGGTAACCAGACGCAATGTGACAAGAACATAAGCCTTACTATCAAGTCTGTAGTAGTGCCGCCTTCACCAAGTTCTGCATACCCAGCTGCATCATCATATCAACCAGTGCCGCCTGTCCTCATGACCCAAAGCGTAAACATGTCCAAAGTTCAATCATTAGACGGTTGCAGGTACTACCAAGTTCTGTCAGAAGCTGATCGTGGTGCGACGTACAATGACTGGAGCCAATACAGGTGTGATAAGGAGCTTTATGGTTGGTATCGGTTTATGGGACAAGCTGGAAACAGGATGAGCAACTCCTGCCCGAATTCGGGGAGTTATTCATATAAATGTGGATCCTACTACCAAGGCTGGATTCCATCAGGGGCTTTGCCGACGGTCTACCAAGGTTCGTTGTAGCTGTTGATTTAATTTATTCTTCAACTCGTTTTTATATAAATCTAAATATTTTACAATAATAGAATAAGACGATACGACAGGGAGTAAGAGAATACATTGCAACACTGTGACGTGTGGCTTACATATTTACATGGAAATGATGAAATAAACAGAATATAAACTAGCCCACAAGCTACGAAAAGAAATAACATGATACGAAGGTGGAAGAAGGAGAGGAAATTTCTCTGAAATGATGTTAGGAAATCACTTTAATGGTTAGATTGAACCCTTGTGTTGCTTTCGACGATTAAGTACGATATTATTGAAGCAAATTTCGCAATGGAAAGGTTCTACAAACCATATGAAAGCAAAGTTATTTGTACGCGACTCCTTTTGTGTCTGTGTCTGTGTTGAGCTACCTTCAAAATAGAATCTTTGCGATATTGTTTATGATATGCTCCAGGGAATGAATTTCACAATATGATGTGATTTTTACCTTATTTTGAAAGTTTTGAAGGCAATGCCTCAACTTCAAAAAATTTCGCTATCAAGGGCATCGACATGGTTGAAGCTGGCCCTAGCCAAGGGGTGAGAATTACCAATTGTATTTTATGCCCTTGACACGTGCCGTTTCATTGTATAGCAAAAGTAACAATAATACCACTGACCACTGATGAAGAGTTAATCCCGAAACGTTTAACACATTAAGCTCTAGGCTTTTTATTCATTTAAAGATGTTTTGCGTATTTATATCTACTTACTATAACAAGGACAGATAATGTTACAATAGAACTTGCTACTTTTTATTGACACCTAGATACAAAGCAATTTGTGATTGCAGACAAGGGAATTCCATGCTCGGTTGGTCAAGACATAAACAAAAACAAAGCAAGCCGCAAAAATTGCCCTGAAACCCAGGTCGCTAGCTCGCTCGTTGTGCATTCCAGAAATGGTTTTTAAGAGCAAATAGTAGCACATATCCAAAGAAGAAGGATATATCTAAACTTCTGCCTCGGGCATTTCATTTTTTTCGTGCAGAAGCTGAGCAGTTAAGTGTTTTAATTACACCTAAAAAGTACGAGAATTGAATCCCCTCCCAATTGGTTCTGCACAAAATAAATAAAATGCCCGAGTCCGAAGTTTAGATATATCCTTCTTCTTTCGATGTGTGCTAATATTTGCTCTTAAAAACCATTTCTGGAATGCACAACGAGCGAGCTAGTGACCTGGGTTCCAGGGCAATTTTTGCGGCTTGCTTTGTTTTTGTTTGTCTTGACCAACCGAGCATGGAATTCCCTTTGTCTGCAATCACAAATTGCTTTGTATCTAGGTGTCAATAAAAAGTAACGAGTCCTATTGTAACATTATCTGTCCTTGTTACTTACTATCAAATACTATCAAAGCTACCCCTATATGGAATCAGTCGTGAAAAGCTGCAATGGTTTGAAAACTATTTATGTGACAGAAAACAGTTTGTTCAATTTGATGGAGTGAAGTCTGAAACTCAATCTGTGTCCTGTGAAACCTTTCAAGATCGAGCAATACGCATCATCAATGGGAATCGAAAAAGTGGTGTTAAGCTCCCCCCAACTAACCAGATTCGAAACAGACTATGTGCCCTAGAGGTTTTTAAATACTTGAGCAGTATAGCACCAAAAGCGTTTGAAAATTATTTTACAAGGAACAGCCACAAAAAGAATACCCGCAAACAACAAAAGCGTCGTCATTCCAAAAGTAAAAGTTAGGACAGAAACTGGACGTAAAACCTTCGCGTTTCAAGGAGCAAAAATATTTAACAATCTACCTAATAACTTACAAACTGAAACGTCATTGTTGAAATTTAAAGCATCCAGCAAGGACACAAACCTAGACTTTTAGCCATTTTTCAGTTGTAATTTTAATCTTGTAATATAGAACTTTTATTCTTGTAAATTTTTAACTTTATTCTTGTAGATATCAACTTTTATTTTGTAAAATACCGGTCTTTGATTGATAACAGTAATCTTATTTACTGAACAAATTAACCTGTATAAATATGACAGATTATTATATTATTATTATTGTAGCCGCACGTACAAACAAGCATCTTATAAAGCAAAGGGCTCTTAGTCTAATTGAGACCCCGTTTACAAGTTGCTGGTTGAATTTGAAAATGGCAGAAAAAAGTGCCGCTTTGGCCTCTCGTCTACACCATGACGGTCGAATTATAAGCAAATTCCTTCAACAATAGCAACAGACTTCAATCTTCGATAAAGATACCGGGTGAGTCAATAAAAGAATCCCTGTTTGAATGATCACGGCGCATTGGAGATTGGATATCAAGACGTAGACTTATGACGATGAGTCTCTTGTTTCCCTGTGCTCTTTGACTTCTTGATGGCGCTTCAGTCAACAGAGACTCATAATATTACTCTGAAAAAGTTGACCCTATTTAGGCCTAATATGCTGGGATTCCTAGCATACCAATCAGATTGCGAGATTTGGCAAAGAACAATCAGTTTCGAACCTTCAATTCGATTGACGCAGTTGACTAAATTTGAAGGAAGTTGCTGCAGCAGGTACTTGAAGATTTCTCTGGTATGTTTTGGTCTTAAAAACATGGAAGCTGCAGCATTAAAAGACTTATTTTGCACTCACCAGGTAAAGTGAACTTTCTTCTTCAGATGAATACCAAGTTTTGTTGATTAAGTGTCTGCTTACCGTTTTTAACTGTTTCATTATGAGTCCCTGTGAGCAAGGTACCGCAGGGATACAAGGGACTCATCGTCATAAGTCTAATCAAGACGATGATATCGGCAATATATAGTTTAATGGTATGTGGGGGTATGTTCAAATCTACTTTACAATTTACATGACTGAAATCAGCCACTCTGTTCTAAAATTATGAGGGATTTTCTTGAGAAAGTCTCTTCAAAAAGCCTTCAAAACATGCCCAAAATCACGAAAATATTTCCCTGACATTTCTCCCTTGCAATTGCCTTATAGCAATTACTTCTGTATGCTTTAGCACGTGCTTTTCTTGGGGGGGGGGGGATGAACCAGTCTTCACCCTAGAGCTTCTACACGAGGTCAGTAGGACAGTAAAACGGGGGAGTTACAAGCTTTGTCGTTTTGCAACCCGACATGCAAATTTGATACTCTCATGCCATCGTGTAGTCAGGAGGCCGAAACGCCAATTTTTATGCCGTTTTGAAAAATTCTACCAGCATCGTGTAAATGGGGTCCGAGTCCTTGATTGTCCTTAAGGCTAATTTCAAGTCATCGGAATTTTCCGAGCTGGCGGAATTTTAGACAATAAAAGGTCAATCCTTCCGTAACTTTCTATTCAATGCCAGAGCGACACTTCTCTCGAATACAATAGAAATTCCGCCCGCTCGGAAAATTCCACTGACTGGAAATCAGCCTTTAGTAGCCTAAGTGCCGACTCAACTATCTTGAGTCTGCACGCAGGCTGGCCTTTAGGAGCTTTTATCGACATTGTATTGCGCACTACTTGATTAAGCACCAAATTATCCACCAATGATTTTCGATGACAAGAGTAGGAGAACGTTTCGTGAATTTTTCTTTGTATTTTTTAGGAATTGTGTCTCGATCTGTCTGCTTCTCAAGGTACGGATATTGCTCATGCTCATACTACAAGTCTATAATGATAAAGAATTGTGGAACTTTCCATGTTTATTGGTTGGATGGTGTTCCTGCTTGCAACTCACGATATTGCAGTGTGAAAGGTATGCTATAACGCTTTATTACATGACTGAAATTTAAAAAACGAGGCAATACAATAATCCCGCCACCTCAAATTGTTAATCGCACTTTTCCCGCGATTTTCCCGCAGCCTAGCCTGATAACCAGACCCAATTTCAAAAGAAATTTGAAATTGGGTCTGGTTATCAGGCTACCCGCAGGCCGCAGCCATGTAGGATACGATAAAAAGACGCGTTTTTGTCTTGTCGCCACCGCGTCTGCTTTGGGCTTGCTAGATTTTCGATAAACTTCAGCAACATAACAGTCACAAAATGCGTTTGACTGAATGATATGAGTAAAATTTAGATTATATCAAGTAATCAAAACTCACTAACCTGATGTATTGTTGTACAGGAAAATATATAGCATCGGTCATTTTTCAAGATTTTATATGCTGGTCTTTGAAAACAAGGCATACGTTCCTGTTGTGCTTTTCACATCCAAAATCATGTGTCGTGTTACAGCAGAAACAATTCTGCAGACAGAGTCAATCTCATTACTTTGCTTTACTTGATTTGACAGTTGTTGTGTGATTTGAATTGATGGCCTAAATAAAACTTGGACGGAAGGAACACTTAGACCTCAACACTTCGTGCGTTTACTTTCCTCTAAATTCCTGTCCATCTGATCATTTGTTCATCCTTCGTAATATTCCATTCCTTTAAAGCTGTCCCAGTTTGATTATTTTGAAATACCATCATCAATCTCGCAGGATGGTCGAAAAACAGTTTCGTCAATGTTTGGTGCAAACAAGACAAGGTTGTTGCTTCATGTAATAGGCACAAAACTGCCTCTCTTTCGGAATCAACGTAGTTAAATGCTGGCTCGGGCCAAGTTAGAAATATAATCTATCGTATTTGACAACTTTGAGACCTGCTGTGTGATTGTGTGGCTGAAGAAACAATCTGTTTGTGGGTGTTTCTTCAATCTTCAGACTATCAGTGGCGGCTGGTGAGGAAAATGCTTGGTGGGGCAAAATCGGGAAGAAGTGGGGGTCTGGGGGCGTAGCCCCCAGAAAATTTTTTAGTGACCACGCCCTTCAAACGCTCGGAAAATGCTGGCAACGCCCTTTTCGATACATTTTCTAGAAACTTTCTGTAGAAACTTGGCATACCTAGTTTTCATTCTGCAATTCAGTGCTTGCCTACTTACGGCAGAATACCTCAAAGATATTTCCTTGCCTTCCTTTGTTTTGATCTCAAATTTTGTAAAAAGTGCTATTTCTCTCTGAAGAATGCAACAAACATTTTAAATCGCAACAAAATAGACACCAGTACATCAGTCGCAAGCACCGTACTTTGTCTAAGTTTTTTCTGGTTGAGACTCGCCAACAAGCAAAGAGGCAAGGATAGGAAACAGTAGGAGGCCCTCCAAAAACTCGCTGCAACCTGTAAACCAGTCTTAGTCTTACCTTGAATACGAGCTCCTTGTAAATTCACGCGATGATTACTTCAACTGAAATTCTGGGCAATCTGCTGGCCCAAACGTTTTACTTCTAATTTCTTTTCGTGACCTTGTCTACTCTTTGTCTATCACATTTCGATCGATCTTTCACAACAACAGGCCTACGAAACTACGAAATGTTTGAAGCACCGATGGATGTTGCTGTTGTTGAGTGGGGAGGGCAAATTGATTTCTGCCCATATTTTGCGAAAATTGACCAATCAGCTAACTTCATGGAATGACGAAAACCACGAAAACACTGTAGTGCGCATGACAATAAGGATCAAGGGGCAGAAAAAACTTTGCCCAGAAACATGGAGACAAAGAGAAAGTAAGGTCAAAGAAATCGCAGCGTCTCTGATAGCCTCAAAGAGAAGCCGATTCTATCAATATCGATAGACATTAGACGTCACTTATCAATAGAAACAACGACGCCACGCCCACACCTTTGATAGGGCTCACACAACAAGTACCAATACAGTGCCGATGCTTTATTCGAATCAAACACAAAATTATTTGTTGATTTTGTGATGATTTTTTACTTTTCTTTGAGATTTGCTGGTGGGGCACTGCCCCAAGTGCCCTATAGCACCAGCCGCCACTGCAGACTATTTATAGCAGCGTGTCAATATAGCTATGTCTATTCCCTTTAATCGGTCTGCATTTTTAAGAACTTAGACTTTATTTTTCAAGAACAGCACAGAGCCAGTTAGTATGCGCATGATTTCATTCGATATTTCGATGCTGTTTAACTTTTAAAAATGATATGGATTATGTTATACCGGATGCGGCCAAACAACTATCAATTTTTGACAGGCCATGATAAATGAAGACCAATTTTGAAGATCTAGGCCTTTATTATGAGCAAAAATCCAGAATTAGATTAAAACTGGTTCTTTTATATGAGTCCTTCTGCATTATATATATATATATGACCAGACATGAAAATGAGATGGCAATCTTTGTTTTAGATAAAAGTTCAACTGTATCATGCAGCACAAACTACATGAGAATCGACCTCGATCGAAGTTACTATGATGCATCACTGTATTCAAGCATTACACTACGCAATCCATCATGTTCTGCTACTACTACATCGCTGTATATCACACTGGGAAGTGTACCAGGAGTTTGTGGCTCAATTCGAAAAGAGACGTCCACTCACATCGTGTTCGAAAATGAGGTTGTTTTCACAGCGAAGACATCAAATGGCATCATCTCACGTGATTTGGATCAGAAGGTCACGTTCCAATGTCTTTATAATAAGAATGGTCAAGTGAGCTCAGGGGGATATCGACCAATGTCATCTGTCAACGCCACTGAAAGTATGTATTGCTTTTGCATATTAATAAAAAAATTCATTTCTACCTACATAAAGTACGAGGAAGGAACAGCGCTCGCATCGCTCGAGTATTCTTAGCTGCTGCAGAGAGTTTATCAAACGGAACTAGCTTTTCAAAATATTTATGTTGGTTTTGCATCATACCATGTCCCAAGACAGCAAAATTGCACCATTCTCTTTCCAACACAGTGTTGCGTTATGACGGAAATTTTGTGTTAGTGGGAGTTCTTTTATTGGAAAACAGAAGCAGTGAAAAAATCATTGGAAAAATAGAACAATTAATATCTCACTTGCAATCAATTAAACGATGGCAGGTAAATAATCGACAAGAATGAAACATTTAATTCTTGTACCCCCGGGGGGGGGGTATTTAGTATATTTGTCCGACGGGGATGTGCCGTTTTTAAGGGTATCGTTTTTACCAATTTTTTCTAGCACAGGGTATCAAAATGAGGCAATTTTTCTAGAGCAGGTTGTCAAAACATGTCAAAGGGAAATATTCTGCTAGATCGGGTCGTTTTTTGGTCAAATTTCATGTTTTTGAGTATACTTTTCACCAATTTTTTTCTAGAACAGGTTATCATTTTGAGCGAAAAATTCTAGAGCAGGGTAAAGAAAAATTTTCGTTGGCACACCGTACAAATTTAAGTCAAGTACCCCCCCCCCCCCGGGCTCGTACCCATACAAACCCCTTACCAGTAAAATTCTTTTTTTGAATACCGGCCAAGTACTTTTCAGTCCACAGCCCACCAAATGTCCTAATCTTTTACTCACCCAGTACATGCAAAAGATATAAAGAAATTTTCATTGTTCTAGACGTTTCGATTTGTGATCTTTGATCAATGAACTCTAGAGATAAACAGTTAACATTATCAAATTCCATTTTAGCTGGATATGGAAACTTTTCCTTCAATTTCGTCATGTACAAAGACAGATCTTTCTCTCAAATGCATTCCTACTACCCTGTCAGTGTTACACTACGAGACTGGATGTACTTTGAAATCTATGGAAGCATCTCAAGCAATATAGTCCTGCTGATTGACCAATGCTACTCTACCCCTACGATGGATCGCAACCATTATTTGAAATATGTCTTCATTAACAACAGGTAAGTAACCATATCGTGGAAATGAATTCAGAATATTGAAGTAGTAATTCCTCGATTAAGCCACCACCTCCCATTCAATAACCCCCCCTCCCCTCCATCCATAATAAGAAGGGATAATGTCTACCAGACATCTGTTCATTTCACTCTTTAATGTGATGATACAATTATCTCAACGATGGTCTGCCCTAACGTCTTTCTCCGGATAAGAATATCTCTTGAAGATTAATCATTTCTTTTCATTTCATCAAAATTCGATTTTTTTATTTACCGCAGCTGCTGTAAAAACTAAAATATTCAATGTATGATACAATATAAAAGCTATTGAGCTGAAATTCTACGTTTATAGCTTAGAATGCCTAAAAAGAATTCTGAGGAGCTTTCTAGCCAGGTAACGCTTCTCTGTAACATACGGTTATGAATCAATTATTACGAACCTCTTCCTTTCATGCAACACAAAGACTAATAATAAAAAAGAAGGGAGAAGTAAGGGAGAGAAAAAAGAAAAACATTTTGAAGGAGAACAAATATGCACAACATCATTAAGATTTGATGGTGCTTTAACCCTATTCTACATGGGGGGGGCAATGAGGCCCCCCCCCCCCCCCCGACCAAACTAAGCGTGATAGAAGACTGGAACTTGTGTGACTTTTAATAAAATTTAATATTGCATCAAATTAACAATAGCTCATTGTCGTATAAATGGTTACATGACTATCACATGCCCATATTTGGTAACAGATCTCTCAGAAAGTCACTAAAACATACATAACTTTTCCCGTACACATCTGATTTCAACGCAATTGGTACCAGTCAGATTGTCTTTAAGTCTGCTTTCATTTGATATATAATGTTTTGTGTTTCGCTGATATCAGCCAAATTTAAGATCTGAGACGTCATACATTGATAAGAAAACATACGAAATAATTAGTGTATTATGATCAAAATTGACTAATTAACGTTTCAAGATCAATTTCATATTGTTTCTATTTCTGATAACTGATTTAGAATGCCAAAAAGGCATCAGCAAATTTGTTTGGATATCAAGCATGGCTTTGATTGACAGTTCTTATAACAATAGAATTCCAAAAATAGAATTATTGACAGTTTTCATAAAGAATAATCAATATGCATCATATCTATAGCTTTAAAGTTCTCGATTCACCTTTTGTTGCTGAAAATGTTTAGAAGAAGAGCAAAAATCAGCAAATTTCCATTGTTTTTACGTTGCCTAGCAACAGATCATGTGACTAATTAGCATATGATGCTACTTTTAGAATCATAATTGCTTAATAATCATGTGTACCAATTTGCGTTGCCATAGGCATTACGGTTGCTGAGAAAATCTGGGGGGCCTTTTTTGCCCCCCCCCCCCAATGAGAAATTGGTGCTCGATTTACCCATCTAGAATCGGGTTAACAAAATGTATAGCATGTGTCCTTGATTTTACGTTTTAACTTAATAATCATGTGTACCAATTTGCGTTGCAATAGGCATTACGGTTGCTGAGAAAATCTGGGGGGCCTTTTTTGCCCCCCCCCCCCGAATGAGAAATTGGTGCTCGATTTAACCATCTAGAATCGGGTTAACAAAATGTATAGCATGTGTCCTTGATTTTACGTTTTAACTTTTGACCAGTGGTGGAAACTTGGGGGAGGGGAGCAGGGATGCGATCGCCCCCATGTTGGCTAGAACAAAGATCTTTTGTTCGAAAACAATAAAAATAAACAATGCTTTTTGATTGAAACAATAGCTTTGCCCCCCCCCCAATATTTGGTTAAGTGTCCGCCATTGCTTTTGACGAATCTTTTTAATGACAAAATGTAGTTTTCTTCAGATTTGACGGCAAAGCCGTCAAATACAGTTAATAACTTCATGAAGCGTCAAAAACTCGTCCTTGGTAACACATTATTCCTATAGACCTCTTAAAAAACACAGAAAAATAAAAAAATCGTTCAAATTATTACAAAATGTTTGCCCGCTGCTCGTGGGGGATTGTTAACTGGGACCAGTGCGAATCACTGGTGCACTTCGTGACTTACGTGTCAAACCGCCAATCACCAATATGCGATCCCTCACAGTAGTTGGAGTAGGTAGGATTTCTATGGTTTAGATCACTGGGACCGGTGCGAATCACTGGTGCACGTCGTGACTTACGTGTCAAACCGCCAATCACCAATATGCGATCCCCCACAGTAGTTGGAGTAGGTAGGATTTCTATGGTTTAGATCACTGGGACCGGTGCGAATCACTGGTGCACGTCGTGACTTACGTGTCAAACCGCCAATCACCAGTATGCGATCCCCCACAGTAGTTGGAGTAGGTAGGATTTATATGGTTTAGATCACTGGGACCGGTGCAAATCACTGGTGCACGTCGTGACTTACGTTTTATCAGTGATCTAAACTCCCCGATAAAAACTTTACTTGTACTATAACTCTCACTGGGTATTAACCTTCTGTCCACGCAGGGGGTAGATCGATAGAAGGGGCGTACACAGTCATAGCTCTTTTCCGCGGAGGAGCTGTTTTTCAAAATACAAAGAGGACTTTTGCGCCACAAGATGCATCTCCATACCCCATTTATCGTTGCTTCTTATTTGTAGATCGTAGTTTGTAGTTTGTTTTGATTAATAGACCCATCGAAGGAAAATGATTGCACCTTGGCTAAGCATGGTTTTATTCTCTAGAGTTGAATCTTGACAAGAAATCACCAAATTTCGTATGCTATTCCTGAAAATAGAGAGACTTCTCTCCTCAGTGTAGCTGCAATGCTAAGATCACCGTCGTTTCTTGCAGATATTTAGATGTTTGATCTATAATCAGTTCAATTAGATGAAAATGCTTGAAGACTTCATAATATTAGAAACAGTCCAACCTCGTTCCCAAGGGCATCTGTTGTTCTCAATAGGAGGCTAGACCTCAACAGATACCCTGGGACTAGACTGATTGCAAGTTCGTAGTTATTGCTATTGATAGGCTGATGGACTAGGCTGATGGACTCTATAACTACAACTCATGGACTTTCACATTGAAAATTGGGACGAAATTGTTTCCCTCAACTTCACGTCCGATATGGAAACCATAGCAACGCTGTACGAAAAGGCGAGTAATGGCGGTGGGCCTAAAATGTCAGCTCAATCGTCAGATAATAAAACGCCTCAAAATTCAAGTTTTGAGTGACGTTAACAATGAACAAAAGCCACAAGTATTTGCATGAATGTTTCTTTAATCTAAGAATTAACAAATCTTTCAGTTTCAACAAGAATTTCCTCATTTTGAAGGCAATCTTCATCTAGCAATAGTGCACGCCAACACGCCACAGCTCCTGAAATTCTCCCAACTACCGAAAAGAGGCCATTAACCCCGTTTCAAAGGGAATAGAAAAATCTGTGCGCCCATTGTTTGTTTTCGTCCCACTTTTTTATGTGAAAGTCCATAAGTCCCAGTTTCAGCAAAAATATATATTGTTGTTGTTGTTGTCATTGCTGTTGCTGTTGTTGTTGCGATAACTGGGACTATTTCGTGAGTCTACCCTGGGACCCGGGACCGGTTGCCAAATTTTTGGCAGATTTTGAATTCGAAATGTATATTCCATGGTTCGAGCACCACTCATTGTAACCAAAGCCATTCGAATGTTCTTCATTTCGGCTGAACGCCAGGTTTTGCCAGGTTTTGAAGGTGAGACACTTCTTTTGTTTTGAAAAGATCCAATCAAATAGACCTTTTAGCTATTCTGGATAGAATCAGAATCGAACTGTATTTTGCTACATTTTGTAGAATTTTCGAATGTGCACAATGGTTAGAACTTCTGGCGCCACTCGATCAAACCTTGCCTTTAAAAATGTATAAAAATAACGCTTGATCCAGGCTCTTTGTAGAATAGCTGAAAGGTCTATTGCAGAATAGAGGCTTGCTCCAGGGACAATGCAGGCGTTGCAGTTTACGGAAAACCTTCATTGTCACTGGGTACGAGGTTGAGAAACAATCCAATGGACAGTACCAAAGGCCATAGCTAAACTATCACAGGGGTCAGGCCCCTCCGTCAGAGCTTTTCTGATACCACCCCTAAACAACCGATTATTTTTTCTCTGCAGATGCCCAACTGACAACACAGTATCATTCCACAGCACTGTAAGCAGCCGCCAGAGATTTAGCATCCAAGCATTCAGGTTCTTGAACAGCAGCACAGCTGTTTACATTCACTGCCTCGTTTTCCTTTGTCACACGTCATCATCAGACTACCGATGTAGGTCTGGTTGTCAGGGCAACAACATCTACAGAGGAAAGAGGGAAGTGAAGACATCTGAAGATGAACCTTCAAAATACTACCTCTTAGATATGGAAGTGCGCAGGAGTAATGATGGGGGTAAGTTTTTAAATGTGGGTATGAAGTGAGATTTCTAATTCTTTAGTTTGCTATAACTTTTTATTTTCATTCTTATGGTGCAGTTGGTATGTCGGTCAGCCGGTCGGTCAAACGCCTTATGATACTGGCAATTTAATTGGGAAGTTCCGTCAAAATTCAAGACCTTCTATTCACCTCTATTTAACATCTACAGAGGAAAGTGAAGACATCTTTAGATGAACCTTCACAATACTACCTCTTAGAGATGGAAGTGCGCAAGGGTGAAGTTGTGGGTAAGTTTATCAAAGTGGATATGAAACGAAATTTGTTATTCTCTATTGTAAAGAGAATTTTAAATCTTATTCCTTTTAATTTGTCTTATGATGCTGGTCGTTCATATATATATATATATTCAAAAATGAATCTAGCATTTGCTATGATACTGCAAACAAGCCATTTCAAAACTATGACCATGGAAGCCATGATATTTAGAGACGGTAAGCTACTTCTTTCACTGCTTAGTTTTTTCTATTGCTAAAATATTTTTGCTCTGTTTTAAACCCCAACCGACCCCCACTGATAAGCCTAGCTTTACAGGGGAGTATATAGCAACGATTGTATCACTAAGCAAATACAGCTTGTTGTTTCTACCGACTTCGGATCAAGTATGCACACACTTGGGAAATGATCCCTTTTACTTTTTATACAGTTACCCAGATCACGGTTTTCATCAATCTACCACCAAGAACCTTCTATTGAGCCAAGGGGGGCTTATTTAATTTTGGAGACACTGGAGGGGAGCTTAAAAAAGAGGGGCACTTATTATAGAGGGGGCTTCTTCTCAAAGTCAAATGACAATGATACCGGGTATCCCAAGAATAAAGATAGGTAGCTTTTTAGTTCTTTCATTCCAAATTTTTCGAAATCAGTATACAATTTTACGAATCAAATACGCAAATTCGACAAAGTTTTTATCCGAAATTATATCAAAATTAACATGCAGCTTGTTTAGCTAAATAGATGGAAAATCTTTGATAACTACTGGCACTTATACCAGAAATAGCTCTCGCTAGGTTTGCCCGCAAGATATGTAGGTAGGATCCTTACAGATGGTGTTAAGGTGAGGAAGATTTTCCTGAATAAAGCCCCGTTGCTTTAGTGAAAGCAGAAGAAAAGTAAGTTATGTCATGATAACAATCACCATAACAGTATCTGATGTATTTGACTAACTTTAATCGAAGTTGGTCATCAGCTTTAATTTTCCATCAATAAGCTTGCCTTGGGCTTTTCCAATGATTTCCCCAGTGCTATCTACCCATGTATGAATTTTTCTCTCGACGTCTGTGCTGTATTGTAGAGGCTGTTCAGTAAGGCAGCGATTGCCCAGTGCGATACAGGGATCACATGATGTCATTGGAGGGATCACATGCAGTAAATTTGAGGCTATTCAGTTATTCACAGGGATAACATACAGTAAATTTTCAAATCCATAATATTGCGAACTATGAACCTCGAACCGACAGCACCTGCGCAATGTTATTGAGCGGTGGAGACCCTGGAGGGGGAACAGTAGTGGCGGCAGTTGTTGTCGGTGGTGTTTTCTCGGTTGGGGTTCCTGCTGTTCAGCATTATCGCCTGTGCTAGCCATGACCTCCAGTGTGAAACAGATCCTAGTATGTATCCGTATTTAATAGTTTATGTGTAGCTCTTTGTAAATGTATATTTGATAGTATTTAGTTGTATGATGTTTTTTTTATGGAATGACCAGGGAGTTGTCATGGTCTTTTGCTCTCCCTGGAATCGTCCTCGTAGTGGTGTACAGTAGGTCATATCTTATGTCTTAGGTACCTTCTGTATGTAAACGTTTTAACTGATTATATAAAAAAAACATACAGTAAATGAGAGGGGAACATAGTGTCATTGGAGGGATTGCCTCAGTATATTTGAGGTTATTCAGTAAATTATAGGGCTTACATAATGTCGTTTGAGGGATCACATCAGGATACTGAATAACCGCTACTTTACTGATGTCATCCCTGCAACGACATGATGTTATCCCTGTACGGCACTGCTTGTTATCCCTGTAAGTAACTGAATAGCCTCACCCTTACTGATGTGATCCCTCAAACGACATCATGTAAGCCCTATCATTTACTGAATAACCTCAAATTTACTGAGGCAATCCCTCCAATGACACTATGTTCCCCTTTCATTTATGTATGCTATCCCTGTAAATAACTGAATAGCCTCAAATTTACTGCATGTGATCCCTCCAATGACATCATTTGATCCCTGTATCGCACTGGGCAACCGCTACCTTACTGAACAGCCTTTACACTACTGCACAGATGGTTCTCCAGGGTGAGAATACAGCCTGACCCTGAATGTTTATTTTCCTGTTTGATTAGGCCTAACAGCGTTTAAAAAAAGACAATCCAAAAAAGAATTCGGAATAAAGATATGATTTGAATGATATGCTCCTGTTCTAAAGGTTCTCGTTTTGCCTTAATCAATTGGAATGTTGCTTTGTTTTCCTTATCCACGTATTGCAAGATGCTTTCACGTATTCTTCACGCCTTCGTTAGGAACACAAACAAAATCGTAGCCCTCGTATTTCATTTTACATCCCTGAACATTCCAAGCCTCGTATTAGGTGCCATCGTTTTCATAGTGGCTAAAAATCTGCTGACACATTGCTCTCACACCTTCGCCAGATGAGATTTGTTCTGGTTATGAGAATCATGTACCCACGCACGTCCAGGGCAGACTATAGGTTGTTTTAGCAACAAGGCGCGGACGTCTTCGAAGACGGGGACGCTCAGAGGTTTTTGGTGCATTCCATTTTTCCATCCTTTTTATCTAAAAAAGCTGCTCATAAAGAGGAATACTCCTTCAAAATAGTTTGTGTTCTCGTGTCTCCATTGGTTATGGATATGCTGACATAGTTTTTACTTTCCATGTCCACGTTCTGTTTTTGGTGAGTGGCCTAGCGGCCATCAAAAGTACACTGTTCAGGTTGTCGATTTCATAACAGAACTTACACAAAGCCCCTGGAGATTCACAAAAGTTTTGAAGTTGATTTAGCTTTGTATATTACATCCTCGAACAAAAAATTTCTGCTGGCGTCTTCTTGGCTCACGTCTTCTTGCTAAAATAGCCTTATAAGCCCTTCAGGAGCGCGCTATCGGGCAATTAGTGGGTGCTTAATAAAGAGGGGGACCCAGTACACAGAGTAATTGTTGTCCTGTGACCCAGTCCTGTCAATCTGTATAAGGATTTTCAAATTCTAGCGTCTGTTTGGGTTGACCAATCAAAAATCACGCTGTCTCGGTCCCTGTGGCCAACTCGTATAACAGTTGATCTTCTATTACATCAACACCGGAATTTTAAAAAACCTTGACAGGACCGACTCTGTGTACTGGGTCACGGTACAGTACTGGGATTCTCTGTGTACTGGGTCACAGGACAACAATTATTCTACAGTACTGGGAATAAATACAGTTCCTACAAGGTAGGCGCCTTTGATTAGAGAGGGGGCTTATTAGAGAGAGGGGTTTAAATAGAGCTGTGACGGTGATGGAGACGGTGACGGTGACGGTGATTGATATTTAGCTAATGAGGAGGACAACAAAGATGCATCATAACAATTGTTCATAACGATTCTATCTGCTAGATTTTGCAATATTGTTGCCTTTTTTAGGACAGTGATGAACTAATCAGATTCAAACAAACAGTATATAATTGAGTATTTGTTTGCATTTTAGATGGAGGAAAAAGCGATACTGCAAAGGGAGCTGGAACATTTTCAACTGTTGGAATGGTAGTGGGTTTTGTTGCTTGTGCTTGTATCATGGTTGGTTTGGCCATTAAAGTTCGTGCTCTGAAGAAGAGTGCCTCTGTTACCCCACAAGTTGATCAAGAAAAGAGAGGAAAGCAGTATACGGAAATGGATGAAAACCAACCCCCTGCACAAGTGCCAAAGGAATGGGTTCCAATTCAGAATCCTGAGGTGATTGGTGATGACTTGATCATGAGCAAAGCCAAGCAAGCTGATATATTTGCTTGAAGAACAATGCACGAACTGTAAACTTGAGGGACTAGCATTTTTAAGAGCCGGGGGTAACTGACACTGCCTGAATTTTCAGCGTATGATAGCTCCTTTGAGAAGTGATGCCACCTTGGTAGACTCAGTAGAAAAACTGATTTAATTTGGATCTCTGGGCCGGAGAGGCTCATGCAGGTTTGTAAGCTGGCCCCACCCCTGGCTCTTATTTATGATCTTGAAAGTATGCTTTTAGTTTTACAACGAACAGCTTTTATTTTGTGTTCGTAAGGACGAACAGGTGAATTTCTGAAAGAAAGGTTTGAAAGATTTTAAGTCTGACACTATCATTGATAGACCTGGGAGTGCATTTGATATTATTTTGTCCGTAGACGTGCCACCCAAGCTTCAAAGCATACACCTTCCTTAAACCAATTTGCCGAAAAGTTTACCCTAATCCCCGGGGGGGGGGTACTTGACTTAAATTTGTACGGGGGTGTGCCCACGAAAAAAATTTTTTTTTACCCTGCTCCAGAATTTTTCGCTTAAAATGATAACCTGTTCTAGAAAAAATTGGCGAAAAGTATACTCAAAAACATGAAATTTGACCGAAAAATGACCCGATCTAGCAGAATATTCCCCTTTAACATGTTTTGACAACCTGCTCTATAAAAATTGCCTCATTTTGATACCCTGTGCTAGAAAAAATTGGTGAAAACGATACCCTTAAAAACGGCACATCCCCGTCGGACAAATATACTAAGTACCCCCCCCGGGCCCTAATCTTTAAACCAAAAATCTCGAGAATCGATACCATTTTTAATACTAAAAGAGTGAATATTAATACGCTTCTCAATGGCGCGTACCGCTACCCATAATATATGTACTGCACCTCCCTGGTTAACAGGATCTCTTTTTGGAATAGAAAGCCGCTGTTGATAACTGAAGTCCAAAAACAGAGGCCTCGTTACCGCCCTACCATAAAGTTTCTCTCATAGTGGCTTAACGTTGAGTTAAAATGCTAATATTTTGATTTGAATGAATTGGTAGTTTTATGCTTTGCAGGATATACTTGACTTCTCTAGCCCAAAGAGATCCTCTCTTTTCCAAATTTTGCTCAAAGTCACCCATCCCTTTAACACTTTAATGTGGGTAGTAAGTTGTTTTATCATATTTATGTGGAGTGTGTTTGGTAGTGCTTTTTAGTTCGAGATAGGTCTTGCCATTAATGAAATCTGCAGCTATTTGTTCCAGTTTGCGGTTGCAATGGTATTGCAGTTTTAGTATCATCTTAGTGTTTTGATTAATTTTATCTTTCAGCAGGTTATTTTGCTTTAGTTTTAATAATTTTCTATACTTAGCTTACATCTCTTACAAACACAGTTTAATCTCGGCTGCCCTGAGAAAGACTCCTTTCAGAACTATGGAGACTGAGGATTTTGCTCAGGTCATAAGTATTGTGTCTGGTTATTCACTTTAAATTTAGGCCCCGCTCACAAGGGAAAGTAACTGCCCCATTCCATATCGAATGACACCGTTTCGTTCCAAAAAATGGAACGACAAAAAAATGATATGAATAGTGGAACGCATCCGTTCCGTTCTGCTCCTTTCCGTTCCGTTCCGTTCCGTTCCGTTCCGTTCCGTTCCGTTCCGCTCCGCTCCGTTCCGCTCCGTCCCGTTCATTGAATTTGGAATTGTATTTACTTACAACTTTTACCGAGGGCATTTCAACTTTTACCTTCGAAAAAGCGTATGAGATCTTTTCAGAACAAAATGATTTCTACGGATGTTTTGATTGCTTTTTCTTGAAAGCAATAAGGAAATTTTGCCAAAGAGATGTTTTGGGAGTGAACTGCCCCTCCATGTTTACTTGCAGTATTTACTTTGCTTTGGCATAGTGCTGTCTTTAAAGTAATCATTTGTTCGACTGTCTTTTGCCATAAAATCGCAACCACTTGTCAGGTTAGCTATAATAAGGTCTCAAACACAACGTAGAAGCCTATCCCATACAGCTGCATAAAAACGGGACAAACGGACAGCTCCTCCACAGCATCCACATGAGAGGCAAAATATGTTGGGACACTCTGCACTATTTTATCATCTTCTGTTCTCTTTGAAGTGAAATTCATTCCAAACTTCTAATGTTATTTCATGCTACATTAGAAACTTTTTGCATGTACTCTCCTTTTGCCCAAGATAGCTTGGACTTGCAATTCACGGTCAACCACACCACATTGAAGACGATGTCCAATGTTAATCTACTTTTATCTACATTTAAAAGGTGGAAGGGCGTGAGTGAGCGATCATACAATCCACTTGTTGTCAAGGGGTTCAATTTTTTTGTAAGAGATTGTAGGTGCATTAGCTGTGTCCCAGACCCCAGTTCCTTTTTAGAGGGTCTGCAACACAGGCTAGCATTAGTGCATTCATGTATTGTAATTGCAATGGTACTTTTTAGTTTAAGATTAGATTAAAGAGCGATTGTCAATCAGGGTCCCTTCCAGGCACGCAACAATCTGAATATCAAATTTGGCCTAAACGGAAACTACAGATTCACAGTGCAGTATTTGAACTGACGTAACGGTCCCAGTAAGGTAAAACTTTTCTATCAATTCAACTTCTGCACAGTGGATCAATAGTTTTCATCGAGGTCATATTTGATTTTCAGATTGTTGCGTGCCTGCCATTGTACCTTGGTGACAATGACTCTTTAAAGGTTTTGATGAACTTGATTTTATGTCACCTAACCGTTTAATTTTTGCCAGAAAGTGATTTGACCGAGGGGCATATCACTCCATAAAAATCGCGTAGGCCCGCTTATGCGTTAGGCTTTATATCCCTTCATTTTTGGGAAAAAGTCCCAGCAAATCCTATAGTTTTTTCAGAAATCTCGTACCCTTTTTCGGGAGAGAGAGATTTGCCCCTCGGTTTTAACTATTCTCTGTGTAGCATGTGATAGCACTTTGGTTTTCATAAACACTTATACTGTGGGCGATAGAAAGACATTTTGAGCCAACATGGTGATTGAAGATTTTTGTAGCAATAGTGATGTTTTATTGGCATTTTAGCCATTTTAGCACGAAGTTAGCTTTTACGATTGAACACTTCATGATAGCACATAAAATACTTTGGTGATGTCAGCAACTTAGCACTAAAAAATTGATCATTTTAAGCCTCTTTGTTCTTTGCGTGCTTCGTTTTCACGTGACTCAAAAAGATTGCCCTTGTTTGAAGAATAACTGAAGCCTACCTGGTCCCCAGGACCTTTCGTCACATTGGGACCAGTATGTATGGAATTAGACTGATGACGATGAGGACGATGAGTCCCTTTTATCCCTGCGGTAAACCTTGCTCAAAAGGGACTCGTAATAGACTCATTCCAAAAAAGTCTCTTGTTTCGCTCCCCGTGCAGGCTTGCCGCTACAACAGAAGCGACAACAACAACTGAAGCAATAAAAACTGAACTGACTGAAGCAATAACTGAACTGACACTATAACAGCAACAACAACAGTGTCCTTGTCCAACAGTAGCTAATTTTCCTTAGAAGACCCATGGCAAGCACCGCACAACTTTCTTTGCCCACAGCATTCAAGTTATTAAAGGGTATTGGTGTAAAGAGCTAAACATTTTCAAAAAAGTATCATTGCTCAATTGTCTAGAAATGGTCACAAAATGGCAAAATATTCAAACATATGCTTAACATTGCCTTGAAGCACACATTTTGGGGATCAGGATGAGACTAAAATGAAAAAGATCGGTGAAGTCCAGGGTGAAGTCTGAGCCTAGAAACAAGGCATTGTAAGCTGCCATCAAAACAGCACCAGGCCACCAGGCCCAACTTTAAAAATCAATATCTCCGCTTTCTGTTGGCTGATCTTGAAAAAGTTTGCAACACATTCATCCCTAGGTTATGCTCCATGACACCAGTCCAAAATCTAGCTGCAATTCGGAACTATGTTTTTTTGGCACTATTAGATAAGAAGGGCCTAATAGATTATTGTGTCATGGCGTTGAGCGACAATCTTTCTTGGATAAGAAAAAGACTGACATTTCCCAAGAGTCTGGTGATTGGTGAAATGACTTATGGGTCCACAAGCTAACTCCAAAGGGAATTATGAGAAAAGAGTTGCTACCCAATTGGGAGCAACAGTTGCATTTGCAAGTGAAAAGTCAAACAAACAAATCGTAATGAAGTAAGCATGTGCTAAATTGGGTGAGAATGATACCCTCGAGAATTTTGTCATTGGTGAATACAAAAAACCGGTAAATGAGATAAACTTTGTAGTTGTTGTTTGTATTTGAGAGAAGTATTCGCAATGGGAATATTTTGTTATAAGAGCGCGAGCTTGGATTTGTTGACAAAGCATCCCTCTGATAGTTACTTGCAAATTTGTTACCTACCGCATCGTAGTTCAAAGAAAAAGGTCCATTACAGTAGCTGACGTATGACAAGACGGTTCGTGACAAGGCACGCTTCGTGACAAGGACAAGATGTGGTTCTCAACTTGGACAGCCGTTTTCGTCATCCTCACAAGGTTTGGAAGCCTTGAGTGCGTCCTTTCAGGCCCGAATTTTCGTGGATCATACTTTACCTGGATTATCAATCAGACAGACTATGGATTTTACCCGGCTAATCCTTCTTCACAAATGGCAAAGGTAAAATCGTTTGAATTTTTTCAACCAAAGGCCAGGGGCGTATCTCTCTAAAAGTCTCGTACACCTTTGGCAAACAATTTTTGTTTCCTAGAAAAATCTGTTAAAAAATCCCTGAAAACCCTTTAGAAAATTTTTAATTTCCTGCGGACGAAGATTATCTTTTTAAACGTTTCCTGCCAGTTTTGTATCACATAGGTCATTCAAAACGAAATTCATATAGGGGGGCCTGAAATATTGGGGCGAGCGGAGCTAGCAAAAGGGTAAAAGGCTACCCATCAAGAACAACTGGAGGCTATTCTTGGAAGTTTGAAAACAGAGAAAAACATTCTTCGTGGGGCTCCCGGGGGGGGGGGGGGGCACGTGACCAGGTTTTTGTCAGGGACGTGCCATCGAAGCTTCAAAAACATACCCGTTCCTTATACCAATTTTCCGAAAAAGTACACCCAACCTGATACCAACCTGATACCAATTTTCCGAAAATGTATATCCGAACTTATACTTATATCAAAATCGCGAAAATCGATACCCTTCCCGATGGCACGTCCCCGTACCCAAAATATGTGAAGTACCCCCCCCCCCCCCCGCGGTGGGGCTTCGATATTTTGCAAACAAATCACAGAAATGAATTGTGCATAGACTGATGTAAAATCCAGCTGAGTAGCACAGTTTTTTGCTCATACCCCTTGTCGGCGCGGCAGAAACACTATAATTTCATAAAATTGCGGAAGATTTCATTGTCGCGTCATAGCAAAATGACCCAGAAATTCATAAACAGCATCAAAATTGGGAATCTAAAAGAAGAGCTGTTATTTTCTAATTTATTTCATTCAACCGAAAATAACTACATTTATTTAGTATCTATCTAAAAGTAAAAGCCAACGAAAAAGATGCTTACTCAAAAATTTTCCTGGGGATACTGATCTTTGAAAGTAGTGTAATTAGAAACGTTCAAGGTTCTGTCTTAGCGCCAGCAAATATGAGATCCCCAGAAGTGTTCTAAGCCAAAGTAGAGGGTGTTTCCTCAAAAATTTCCTGGGGACTTCGTCCCCAGACCCCTTAATTTTAACCCCCCCCCTCCTCAATTCATTTACACTGGCCATGCCGAAAAGCAAAGAAAAACAAAATTTGGTTGTGTTCTACGTTCTATTAATTATAATATAATATAATATAATATAATGATCTCAATCGCACCCATAAGAGAGCGCTTCGAATTCTCTTCAACGATTTTATATCTTCTTTTGATGAGTTGTTACAGAGAGGAAAGGAGTGCACTATTCATCAATATTTTTCTCAATGACTTCATCTACATCGTCGAACATTCGGAGGTGTGCAATTTTGCTGATGATAACACCATTTTTTCTTGTGATGACACTTTTGAAAGTGTGGCTTCAAACCTAGAAGAAGATATGTCTCAAGCGATCTCTTGGTTCAAAACTAATCAAATGGTAGCCAATCCATCAAAATTCCAAGTTATGCTACTCGGTTTGAAGACAAATGATAATATTGTTCTCGATATTGAAAATGTATCTGTTGATATTGTCAGTAGTGTTAAATTATTGGGGATTACCATAGACTCGAGACTAAAATTCGACCAACATGTGGCAAAATTATGTCAAAAAGCAAACAACAAGATCAGTGCCTTCTCTAGAGTCTCAAATTATTTAGATGAGAAACAATCTCTTTTACTGTACAACTCATTCATAATGTCTCAGTTTAATTATTGTCCGTTGATATGGATGTTTTGCGGAAAGGTTGCGAATAATGATCTCAATCGCACCCATAAGAGAGCGCTTCGAATTCTCTTCAACGATTTTATATCTTCTTTTGATGAGTTGTTACAGAGAGGAAAGGAGTGCACTATTCATCAAAAGAACTTGCAAAAGTTAATGCTCGAGGTTTATAGCAGTTTAACACAACAAAACCCTTCTTTTTTGTGGGATATGTTCCATGAAAAAAAGGACAATAATTACAATCTACGATCAAAGAATCTGTTGATGTTGCCTCAAACTAAAACAACTACTTATGGCAACGATAGTTTATCTTTTCGTGGTAGCATATTATGGAATTCCCTGCCCAATGATACAAAAATTGCCACCTCCGTCTGTTCTTTTAAGTCATGCATAAAAAAATGGATTGGAGAGACTTGCCGTTGCAAAATTTGTAAATAGGGTATTTTAGGGTATTTTCGTTTCTTATCATGAACTGTAATTTATTTTGTTTTTGTAAATAGTTGGTCTTTATTAGTTCTTGAAGTAGAGCTATTTTTAATAACCAACTTTAAAGAATGTTATAATAATAATAATAATTCTACATAATTCTAGATGTTGTAAATCCAAACTTTTCCGGGGGATCATGCCCCCGGATCCCCCTAGATTGGTGCGCCTCCGGCGCACGCAGGCGCACGTCAGTGGCTGGGCCACCCGGTGTACACCAATTGGTGCACACCGATAATTGACAATGTTGTTGTCCGGTGCACGGAAAACTTACATTCCATACTGGAGTATCTAATTACAGTTCTTGTAAGAGTCTTTCATGACAGTTGTACTAGTCAGTTTAGCAAGTTTGTGAAAAGACGAGTGCATGACAAACAAGTAATACGATAATTAAGCAAAGCAAGAAATTCTACAAGTTGCGTTACCTAGCATATTCTCAAATTTTACACTATATTGCTGTGCCTATCCTGGTTTAATCAATATAGTAGCCTGTCAGGACTTATCATTATGGACTGGTAAATCGAGTGTCTAAAATCTATCAAAACAGAATCAACATCCACAACTTGATATTGCCACTGCTCTAAAATCTTATGGGAGGGGTGGGATGGGGAGGGGTTTCTGATCAGCAAACGAGCTATCGACGTGTGACCTTTAGATTCCTGTACAGACTATTTATACTGTCACTATTTCACGTGCCAGAACACAACTTAACCCTATTTTAACCGGGTAAAAAAAAAGAGATTTTCTACCGGGGGGGGCGTTCTTCGCCCCCCCTGTTTTTCTCCGCAAGTATAAGAGCTATGACAATGAAACTTGCACTGTGTCATAATTGAACAATGGAGAATCTAAAAATAGCATCAATCAATCAATGGTCACGTGATTGGTTGCTAGGCAACCAAAAACAATGCAAATTTTGAGAAAATCGAGCTATTTGCAGAAAAGGGCCCATTATTAGCAAATAGCTAGATAAAATTGGCAAAAAACCATCCAAATACCTGCTTAATATCATTAATTTGTAGTTTCATATGGTTTCGTACGGATATTTATGGTTTCTAATAAATTAACTAATTAAATAATGAAAATTTGATTCAATGCAAAATTGTTAGCTCAATAATTATGATTTAAAACCATTAATTTCGCATATTATTGGTGAAATCAAGTACCTTCATCGTTATTTGAGGTAATTCCATCAGTTTTGTATGAAAAATTACTCATTCATTTGGAATATGACGTCATAAAGATTGATGACGTCATAGAAATAATAAACTGCTGATGTCAGCAAATATGAATAAATTATATATCAAATGAAAGTACTCATCGAGATGAATCGAATGGTATATATATTGTTGAGATTTAGTAACAAAGGAAGAAATTAGAGCCGTTTTAAAGAATTTCTTTGTGACCACTCTCCAAATATGGGCATGTGATGGTCACGTGGTCAAACAATAGGTATTGAAATTTCTATTTTCTGATTGCCAACTAAATTTTAGGAAAAGTCAAGAAGTTTCAGCATTGTAGGTTGCATCGTTTGGGAGCTATTAAAAAAAATCCGATAGGGGGGGCGAAAAACGCCCCCCCCCCCCCGGTTAAAATAGGGTTAAAATCACTGGCACGCTTGTATACACGACTCTATTGTAACCTATACTTAAAGGTGGTGTGAAGCGAAAATTTTTATTGATGCAAATGAATAGCGCAGTTGAATGATAAAGAATGTCGTTTAAATTTTTTTGATACCTCATTTCGTTTTCAAGTTATCCACTGATATTAAGTTGCAGCTGATGACGTCATTTTGTTTGCAAATTACTAGGATAACATGTGGAAATATAACTGTATCTGATTTTTGAAAGGTTACAGTGGTAAGAAATATTTCAGCTGAGCTGAATAGATGTTATATAAATTGCCTCATGACTTAATATGATGTTTAGAAAGGCATGTTGATTGTACAAAGTTTTTTAATTAGATTTCTCTTTGGAAACATGGCCAACCTTGTATACTTTCTTTACATTTTGCAAACAAAATGACGTCATCAGCAAAACGTACAAAACAGTGGATAACTCTAAAATGAAACAAGGTATCAAAAAAATTTATACGACATTCTTTATCATTCAACTGCGCTATTCATTTGCATCAATAAAAATTTTCGCTTCACACCACCTTTAAGACATAAGGCAGATAAGGCAGAGCGGTAGGATTCCATCTCGTTACGCCAAGAAACGTCGTTGACAAAAATGTAATGCACAGTCGTGGCCAATAATGTGTAATACACAGTTGTCGTGTCGTACATAATGTAAACAGTTTCTTATAGAATATAAATGTACAAAAAAAACGTGGATTCTTCTCTGAACGATTGCAGGTGCATGTGAGATATGGAGCAGCTTGGCGCAGGAGTGATGGATCATCCATGTGTACAAATTCATCAATTGCTAATTGTCAGTTCTTCAACCATGGTTCATGGTCTGTTTACTATGGTTATTCTGAAGCCACACAGCCTTATTACCATTCTTCATTTCCTGCTGGCTTCTTTTGTGAAAAATTCAGTGTGGAACAAGACTTGACCATTGGTTCTAACAAACTGACGATCTATCTGCCAAAGGATTACACTTACAGAATTCGGTGAGTAACAGCAAAATTTCACGTGCAGTTTCTTGGTAGAGAATGATCAAAAGGTTAAAAAATAACTAAAATGTATGTATGTATGTCTGTATGTATTGATTTGCCACAATAAATATTTACAAGTTTTCCAATAAAGATAGATACCGTACAACATAAAATGTAAAAAAAGTAAGGATAAACACCCCTAATTACAGTGGCAGGGGTAGCACTAAAAGGTCAAGCTGACCTTATTTCCATACTGTTCCCCTTAGAGGTGCTGTATAACGGAAATACATAGAAAAAAGGAAATACATAGCTGCATGTGTGTTTTAGGTTTTAGATATGGTCCTTAAAGGGGCTGGGTCACGTAAAGTAAACAAATTTCTTTCGAAACGACGATTTTGCAGTTTTTTTGACAGGCCATATCAGACATATTTTCCACTATTTTTCTCAAAAGTGCTATTTTGAAGATGAACTCTTGAACTTCAGAGAGAAACAAACGAAACAACCATATGTTGTAAGACTGCAAAGATATTGATGGATTTTTAGAAGTAACTTTATTGTGGATTCACCCCATCCACTAAAATCTTTGCAGAACACAATGGGCGCGTGCCGGCGCGTGCGGGCAACAATATTGATAATAAACATAACAGATTTGTTTACGGTTACGTGACCCAGCCCCTTTAATAGAAGACATAAATGTCATCTTCCTCTTTCTGTACATTTTGGAAAAAGTTTTCTTTAATCTTATGTTTGAATGCATTAATATTGTTTGTTGATTTGATCTCAGACGAAAGACTATTCCGTGTTTTTGTTTTGGCCTTAGATCAGATAGGCACTTTTGTCCAGCATTGTTTTTTCGAAATAGAATATCCAATTTGAACTTGGACCTTCGTGTTGTTTGGCCCTGGTTTACTGGACAGAATATTTCAGTATGCTGGGGTAGCTCCTTTGAAAAATTTCATAATGTTGACAATGTTTTTGCCGAAGAGTTCGTTTTGTTGTTGGAAAATATCCCTTTATCCGATTTGAGGCAGAAAAAAACCTATGGACATTCCGGTTCTTAGGTTTGGGCTCCTTAGGTTTAATTGCTACCAAGTTGAGAATTTGAATTCATTTCGGTACTTTCTTGCCCAGGGGGGGGGTACATAACATATTTAGGGTACGGGTATGTGCCGCCCATATGGGTGGGTTTTTGGGCCCAAAATTCTCTAAACAAGGGTCCTTTTTCGGCAGATTTTCCATAAACAAGGGTGGGGGGTTAAAATGGGCAGTTTTCCGCCAAAATTCATCATAACAGTGGGTATTAAAAGCAAGTTTGGGTAATTAGAAGAGGGTAGGTTTCTGAAAACCGGGCGGCAGACCCCCGTCCATCCTCAAGTCATGTACCCCCCCCCGGGACTTTCTTGATTGAGTTAATGCATGTACCACGTGCTTACTTTTTCCAGAAGGAAAATGACCAAAAACGACACTTTTCTAGTTGAACAACAAACACGATAGTTTGAAAGATCCAGCGTAGCTTTATTTTTCCCGGGCTGAATAACGTTCAACAAAGAAAACTTCTTGTACGAGTAGTAGGCCTGCAAAGGGGTATTTGAATTCTACATACAAGAGGGAAATTAAACCATTAAATAGAAATGTATGGGACACAGTTGGCTGTCACAATGCTGTCACAGGAGACTATGTATGCAGAATCCGGAACCTTTCATGAATTTTAGATGGAAAATCTTGTGTCTGACAATTCTCAAATCATTTCATTGAGATAACCGATTTTTTAAAAGTAATCCTAGACAAATCTCGGACAAAAATTGCACATTATGGACATTTGAACATGCAACTTGAGGCAGGTGATGCGAAAACTGGTTTAATGTTTGTAACATTATGGACACATGCAGAAACGATTTTGCAAAAACTTGGTAGATTAAAAAGGCTGTCTTATGAGACAAAGGTGGAAAAAATATCGAAGGAGAAATGATTGCTCGATATAAATGTGGGCTAAACAAGAGCTAAACTCGTGTAGATTTAGTAACGTTTTTTTTACTGCAAACGTATATGTCCTCAAACCAGTCTATTTTGGACAGTAGATCGCACTGCATAGGTCAAATCATTACAGAAAATTGAAAAATTACGAGAACATGCTCTAAGAAACAAGGACAGATAATGTTACAATAGGACTCGCTACTTTTTATTGACACCTAGATACAAAGCAATTTGTGATTGCCGACAAACGGAACTCCATGCTCGGTTGGTCAAGACATAAACAAAAACAAAGCAAGCCGCAAAAATTGCCCTGAAACTCGGGTCGCCAGCTCGGTCGTTGTGCATTCCAGAAATGGTTTTAAAGAGCAAATATTAGCACATTTCGAAAGAAGAAGGATATATCTAAACTTCTGCCTCGGGCATTTTATTTGTTTCATACAGAAGCTGAGCAGCAAGTGTTTTAATTACACCTAAAAAGCACGAGAATTGAATCCCCTCCCAATTGGCTTCTGCACAAAACAAAATAAATGCCCGAGGCAGAATGCTCTAAGATTTCTCCAAAACGATCATACAAGATCACATAAAAATTTGCTTTCAAAATTGACAATATGCACAAAGTGCACGTTGCTCGCCAAAGACTCCTTGGCATTAAAATTTTCAAAACGCTGAGTAATTTGAACCCATCATTTATGCAGATCATTTTTTAATTACGTTGTTGAAATTGTTCGTTGAGAAATCCAAACAATATTCGGGTGCAGGAGTCCATTCGGCCACAGATTTGGAATGGCTTAACAAACGGAAGAAAGTCAGCAGAAAATTTGAAAAGTTTTAAAGTTTTAACGTAGCAAAGGGAAAGTCCCAGCTGCAAATGTAGTGCCTGTAAGTGCTTACCAACTTAGTAATTTAGAAAATATATATTTTGTTTATTATCATTAGTTATGTAAGTTCAATTTTGATAAGTTAACTTGTATACTGTATATTTGAATAATACAGATATTGTTAGCTACTTTGTAAATAATCGAATTAAAATAAGATTACACACACGCACATATTTTTTGTGCTCATGGACATACTTAGGACCATAAAAATAATAGTAATACCCACACTTTCATTGATCAGCATGTTTATTGTCATTAAATGAACAAGGGCAGATTTTGTAATACAATAGCACGAGTTGCTTTTGTTGACACCTCAATTCAAAGCGATTAGCGATCACAGACAAAGGAAATTCTATCAACCAGTAATTCAAAACAAACAAAGCCGCAAAATTTTCTCTGGAACCCAGGTAGCTAGCTCGCTCGCTGTGCATTCCAGAAAATATTTTTATGGGCAAACATGAGCATAGATCAAAAGAAGAAGGATATATCTACACATCTGCCGCTGGCATTTTATTTCTTTGGTCCAGAAGCTGAGCAGTAAATGTTTTGATAACACCCAAAAAAATAAGAGAATTAAATCGCCTCCTAAACGCCTTTTGAACCAAACAAATAAAATGCCCGCGGCAGATGTGTAGATGCATCATTCTTCTTTCGATCTACGCTCATGTTTGCCCTTAAAAACAGTTTCTGGAATGCACAACGAGCGAGCTAGCTACCTGGGTTTTAAAGAAAGAAACTTTTGCGGCTTTGTTTGTTTTGAATTGCTGGTTGAGACAATTTCCTTTGTCTGCAATCGCTAATCGCTTTGAATTGAGGTGTCAACAAAAGCAACTCATGCTATTGTATTACAAAATCTGCCCTTGTTCATTAAATGTCAATTCTCTTGAATTCAAATTTCTTCCACAGTACGTCGTCTTGTTGTTGGATTGATGGGATGGCTTCACACTCAAATTCAACATGGAATGTCGAAGCGGTTATCTCGCTAAAGAAACGCAGTCCGAGCTTGACAGACTTTCCAAACAGAGTTAACACACCACCTCAAATTGTCTCTGTTCCTCTGATACACCATAATACTAATCAAAGAAAATCCTATACTTTGTTCTCAGTAGCATGGAGCAGCGGCATGGACACAATGCGATGCAGATGGGCCGCCAATTTCACGGAGGGCGGCGGAATTTGGAATAATCGTGTTGGAATATTGTACAAGGTCAGTTTGTATTTTTATAATTATAATTATTTTCATTATCATTCTTAATGTTCTTAGATAGGAAAATGCAACTCTACCATCATTGATCTTAAGGAAAAGTACGAGAAAGCAACATTTGTCAATCTGAGCATGAGCGCCCTAGCATTGATATGCAGGGATGACGATGGATATGGCATACTGCAAACATTAAAGAGCATCGGACTTTCGGAAGTTCCATCAAAAACATTGTTAGGAAGATGATAAGCATCTGCATAAGGACAACGCATGACATATTTTGTAGGAAAGACAAGGACTGGACCAATCCAGAACTTTTAACATTTTAAAGATGGAAGATTGTTGAGGGCAGTAAGGCTTGACCCACTTTATTGCAAATCATGCCGTTCTGAAAGGCAGCTCATCATGTTGTGCTGTAGTAATTGTTTTGTATCAAGTTTGGCCCCCTCACTTTTCTGATCTCGTCGGGGGCCTTGCTAGCATGCCCTCTTATGGAGAGTGGTAGTCACGAATAGATTCTTTATTCTGTAAGTTTGATATTTTAAATCTTTATTTTGTTGTAACATTCTATCTATGAGAATGAAAGTTTCCATCATCCATTTCTTTATCGTTGGATTGCAATAAATGATAGCTAAACGTTTTGTTTGGCTCGAAACGTTCCAAAACATGTTTCAATCAAATTAAAAAAATTTTTAACCGTTTGTGTCAACTATCTATACCGTTTAGATTTCCTTGAATTGTCAGCTGTATTTATAACAACATGGAATGTCGATAACATGATATGATGTTTACAATAACTTTGGTCGCTTGCCTCTTTCTCCGCTTAATCATCAAACTGCGGCCTTCCAACTAGTAGTAATCAGTCTAGTCAAGGGCGCCTTCCTTGTACGAGGTGTGTTCATTCCCAGTACTGTAGAGTAATTGGTGTCCTGTGATCCAGTACAGAGAATGTTCCAGAATTGTACCGACCAAGCAGTACACAGAGTCAGACTTCTCAAGGTCAAGATGACGTTACGTGTGAATAACTTTGGTTTCAAATTCCGCTGTTGATGTAATAAGAGATCAACTGTTATACGAGTTGGCCATAGGCAATCAGACAGCGTGGTTTTTGATTGGTCAACACTAAGAGACGTTAGAATTTGAAAATCGTTGTAACTAAAGATTTCTTATGATATACACAGATTAACAGGACTGGTTCACAGGACACCAATTACTACTGCGGGTACACACACTTCCTACAAGGTAGGCGCCCTTGGTCTTAGTTATGGACTTCAAAGGTGTGTTCTCTTTTAGACATGTGTATTGTTATTGTCATCTGAGAACTATGGATGGTACCCAGTTGCTATTATGGTAGAAAATTATGCACAAAATGGGGCAACTGGCAGATTGGAACGACAGAGCAGTGTGCCGATGCAATTTACCATCTTTGTCAGTGGATCTCATCATAATCATTCTGATAGTAAGTTTTTCAGTTTGTATTTCTCTTTTCAATTGTTTCAACCGTGGATGACACAAAACCAGCGTGTATCAAAAAAGGCTACCGGCAGAAAAAATTGAATTTATCTGGAACGAACAGTCTGACACAAATAAGATAGTGATTTTCTGGAAGCTGGACTATTGTGCTTTCATTTGATATAAAGTTTTTGAAAAATGGGTAGCTCGGGAATTGCTGGCAACAAGGCGAAGAAGTCGGAACTGGCTGGCTTGGTAAAATCAGACAGTGATTTTTATATCGCAAACACGAGCGACGATATTATTTCAGACAAGGCTTTAGCAGGAATACTAGCATCTTCGTGTCTGCCAGGTAAGCGTGAATTAGATGAATGTTCGATCAGGGAGACTTGAATTGAACCTCAGCCTCCTGATTTCTCAAAATATTTATTGCTTGGTTAGTGTGACAGAAATTCTAGTAGTGTACTGTGAATAGAGCAATTTGAATGGGATGTTAGTGACTGAATATAAGTTGATTTAAATGCTAGCGTTAGTTTTGTAGCATCAATTAATATGTTTAGTTCATCAGAATAGGCCTTTCTGTGAATCGTGGTGTAGCTACAGTCATTGCGCAGAGTTTTTGTTTTCGAAAGGTTTTTATCAATAACTGTGTTAGTTTTCTCGATAGATAAACCATTCATTTTATTTCTCAAGCATTTCAATACTATTTCTTTTATCGCACAACCTTTTTTCTTTTCTTTGCGTAACCCAAATCGAGTCGCCAGGATAGCCACAAACACCCCATGATAAGTTTAGCTTTGCCTTTGATTAAGAATCTCGGGTGGCTTTCCATCAGAGAACTGATCAACTGATCGTAAGGAATGGTGTGATGTAACATTTTAGGATTCCTATTTCCATTCTCATTCTTAGGCCTGTCTACATGAGCGATGTAGCTTCTTAAGGGATCAATAAAAAACTTGAGTTTCGTTTAAATAGAGAAGCGAGCCACCCCAGTAATCGAAATCTCAATTAAAATTGCCGACATCTCGGCAGGAGGATTGAAAACTATGCCATGCAAACCATCCAGCCCGGCTACGGAGACGAAAATGGAGAGAAGCATGTGTTAGTCTTTGGTCTGTAGTCAATTGCTGTCTCGATAAGCGGACTGGGACTTCTCCTCATAAACATAAGTAAAATAAGCTCGCTTACCGAGCCGACCCCTTTTGCTGGGCTCATATAAACAGGCCTTTTATCATTATTTCACGTGGTATCTCATTGAAATTATGAATATTCAAATTTTAGCTCGTGCCTCGCTTGACCTTTATGGTAATGGCATGACGAAATGTGATAAGAACATAAACATCACCATCTCATCTCGTATGATACAAAGTGACGGTTGCAAGGACTACCAAGTTCTATCAGAAGCTGATCGAAGTGTGACGTACAATGGCGGAAGATCAGATAGATGCGACAACGAGCTTTATGGTTGGTATCGCTTTATGGGACAAGCTGGAAACAGGCTGAGCAACGTCTGCCCAAATTCAGGAAGTTCTTCATTCAAGTGTGGCACTTTTCACCAAGGCTGGATTCCATCAGGGGCTTTGCCGACGGTCTACCAAGGTTCGTTGCAGCTGTTGATTCACAGTTTAGTTGAAAGGCTTTCTTTTGAGATCATGCATGGTCATTTTAAGCTATGAATACCATCCGGATACAAAAGTAAACGAAAATTTCGAATCCTACTGGATGTCTCAGAAGCGGTATACAGATTTGGTTTGATGCATCGATGTGAATTTAGCTTTAATCAATGGCTAGATCTCTTCCAAGTATTCGAAGTTTCTTGTAAAATAGGAAACAGAGGACTGTCTTGAATGGTGAAGCTTCCACCTGGGGACATATTTCTGTTGCCGTTCCGCAAGGCTCGATTTTGGGCTCCTTGTTTTTTTCTTAATACATATAAACGATATGACACAGAATTTGAAATGCAATTTGAAACGTTTTTGCAGATGAACATATCACTGTTTACGATTGCACAGCATCCTAACATAGCTGCTAGCGACATAAACAATGACCTGCATCGTATTACATTGTGGGCACATGACTGGAGAATGTCCGTTATCCGGATCCCCGAAAGCAAGCTGTTGAAGTACTCTTTTCAAGGAAGAATATGAATATTGATCATTCTGTGATGCTCTTAAATGATGCAACCGTATTGACAGTGCATCAGATCGATTCTAATTTTTTCAAAATTTCCCTTGAATTTTTTCAAAATGATTAAATTGCCACCATTTTGAATAAAATGAAGATATCAAACAATTTCCATGGTAGATTTACAGGAAAGTACCATATGCTCCTTTTAAGTCATTCATTGCAAAGAAATATGCCATATAATTTTACACCAACCTCTTTAAAGATTTGAAAGATTTGAGCCCAATGCTCGTATAACCAATTTCAAAGGCAGTATGCTGTAACGGCAAAATCAACACCTTTTTAACCGTAAAGATTGCAAAGCAGATTTTGTCAAAACATTCCAGGCCTAGAAGCACTTGAGGTGGTACCTTAGCAGGGCTCCGTCTCCAAATTTCGTTCGAAATGGCGATTTTGAAGTTTTTGATGGCAATATCACATAGACATTAACCTATTTTTTGAAAATGGAAGCATAATTTTGAAGATGCTAGATCTTTGTACTTCACGGAGGAAAAATCCAAACATTCATATCTCTTGCGATTGCTTGGATATAGATGGATTTTTTTTAACGAGGATTTTTTAGTGGCTTGGGTGAAGCCACCAATCAAACTGCAGAAAAGAATGGAGAACAATGGCCACGTGTGGTGTTATCAGATTTGTTTATGCTTTGGCGGCAGAGCCCTTTCAAGGTGGGAAAATGACAAACTTATCTCCTGGAGATGCATGTACCAAGAGTGATATTTAATCGCGATGTGAATTTAGCTTCAATCAATGATTAATCATTCCCAAAATGTTCCTCGATAGTTAAAGGGAATGTCAGCATATAAAAGTGGCTGAAGCCACTTGCGATCAAAATCTAGCCTATCAGATATCAGTATTTCCTGTTGACGTAGATCAGTTACCCAAATACGATGCGGCACGTGCGATAGCCTACTGTCTTCGCGTAGCTATTTTTATCAAGGGCTTATATGTGCTTAGACTCCCTTTAACTTGAATATAGATACCTCATTTGTTGGTATCGGTGCTTTGAGATCAGAAATATCAATCTTGAAAGCTCAAATTTGCGTCCACGTGCAAACCAGGCCTTTTGCTTTTTGGTCTGTGCAAATTCCTGAAGCACATCGAAATTAAGACCAGAAATCAATGAAAAATTAAGAAACTGCCGAATGAGTGACTAAATGGTGACTTTTGGACAACAAAATAACTCAAGATCTAATATTGTTCAAATGTTATCAAGGATATCGTTAATTTATTTGCTGTGCCTTAAGAATTTGCTTAGACCAAAAGGCTAAAGCTCTGGTTTGCAGGAAGAGGCAAATTTGAGCTTTTCAAGATTAACAAGTCTGCTTTCAAAGCTCAAATACAAACAAACGAGGTACCTATGTTCAAGTTAAAGGGAATAGACATAGCTATATCGATAAGCTGCTATAAATAGTCTGAAGAAACGCCCACAAACCCATTGTTTCTTCCGCCACACAATGACACAGCAGGTGTAAAAGTTGTCAAATACAAAAGATTCTATTTTGAACTTGGCCCGGGCCAGCTTTTAACTATGTCGATTCCCTTTAACTATCGAGGAACATTTTTAGAGTGATTAGACATTGATTGAAGCTACATTCACATCGCTGGAGTCAAACAAATCCGTATACATTTTTTGGGACACCCGGTAAATTTGGCCATATTTACTGAAATGTCAGTCATGTGATAAATAACCCAAGTAATAAGCCTAACCTTGAAGATGATAGATTGTATTCTCAGATGGTATGCATCAAGTTGATTTAAAATAATTATTTCCTGAAGGATCTCGAATAAAATTGGGTTGCGTTTTTTCTTAAACATCCTGTATAATTTACAAGAATGTTTATTTTGTTCATCAGTACGGTATCTTCAGTTTTGATTACTTGACGTATGTTTGTTTGATGTATGCTGAAAGAACCAGAAAAATGTCCCACTTTGAAAATTCATAGCATCAAGAGTACTGGATGGATTGGAATAAATCAATATTCGCTTGACAGCCAAAGGATCGAAATAGTTCTGTGATTTTTCTCGCCTTCAAACGAGCACTGGAAAAATTGGTAAATTCAAGTTTATAAAAATTTGGTGGTTGCAAAACGACTGAAAAAGGCCTGACATATTTTATCAAATCATAAAAGACTCCTAGCTCAGAACAATAAAGAAAATGCTATTTCACATGGATGAGAGCTATCGTTTGCACATTTATTGCCATGGGATTGAAATTCTTTAGTATAGAGGAGTGACACGCCCGTGTGTATTGTTCTGTGTGAGGAGAGCCCGAACGATTTGATTAAGTGTTTTAGGCCCTTTTCCAGTCCGTTTGCAACCATGAATTTTTTGTAAAATTGAATTTACCTACATTTGCAGTGCTAAGAAGACGAGAAAAATCACAAAATTCACTTTTATCCTTCGCTTTTAACTATAATTTGAATCATTCAAATCCATGAAGTACTCGTGGTACTATGAATTTTCGAAAGTGGGAACTTTTTTCTGGCTCAACCGGTATATCGTTAGCTATTTTGTAGATATTCGAATTCAAATAAAATTACAACAGCAACAGCAACTCACATGCACGTGCTTGAGCATCAAATTATTTATCCGATTTATCGAGTTTATTTCGACGAGGAGAGCAAACGAAAAGTGTTCGAATTTTTCTTTTGTGTTTTTCAGGTGTTGTGAATAGAACTGTGTGCTTCTCAAAGTACGGATTTTGCTCATGCTCACACAACAAATCTGTAATGATAAGGAATTGTGGAACTTTCCATGTTTATTGGCTGGATAGCGTTCCTATTTGCAGCGCACGTTATTGTGGCATCCAGGGTAAGATATAATGTTGTCGTAGTGTTCTTTTCAATTTTCGTTTACTTGTTGTTGTTGTATACACTCATTTTTTTTATAAGAAACTGCTTATAAGAAACGGTAAGCACACAGTATCAACCTTTGGAAGGCCATGATAGACGAAGACCAATTTTGAAGTTCCAGACCTTAAACTTGAGCAAGAATTCAGAACTAGATCAATAAAATTGGTTCCTTGATATGAGTACTTCTTTGCATTATATGACCAGACCCATGAAAATGAGATGGCAATCTTTATTTCAGAGAAAAGTTCAACTGTATCATGCAGCACAAACTACATGAGAATCGACCTCGATCGAGGTTACTATGATTCATCATTGTATTCAAGCATTACACTGCGTAATCCATCATGTTCTGCTACTACTACATCACGGTATATCACATTGGGAAGTGTACCAGGAGTTTGTGGCTCAATTCGAAAAGAGACGTCCTCTCATATCGTGTTCGAAAATGAAGTTGTTCTCACAGCAAAGACATCTAACAGCATCATCTCACGTGATTTGGATCAGAAGGTCACGTTCCAATGTCTTTTTAATAGGAATTATCAAGTGAGCTCAGGGGGATATCAACCAATGTCATCTGTCAATTCCACTGAAAGTATGTATTGATTTTGAATATTAATAAAAAACACTCATTTCTAGCTACAGAAAGTACCGGGTGTCCCAAAAAAAGGACTCCTGTTTAAAAAATCACCAAAAATTGATCATCAAACCTTTCATAAAATTTTCTTTTTGAATTGCTTTGTCAAAAACCCAAAAATATTCACAGATGATGAAATGTCGTTCTTTTGTGTAGCAAGGTAGAAAAAATACACGTTTGAAAAACCTTATTTTGAGCCATAGTTTTTAAGCAAAATACTCAATCTTGCCTAAGAGTCAAATTTTTCAGATTTTTTATCGTCATTGAAGTCTCCAGTGATAGCGTACATTTATTTCTGTCATTTATTATCAAACAAAAATTTTACATGCACAAAGAAATTTATCTGGCAATCACCAGTGCTTTTTTGCAGTATGATTCAAAACAAGGTAGCCCTAAAAGAGCTAAATTTGTTATTTTCTTAACTAATTACAAGATCAGTTGTTTATTGGAAAATAAGTTGGTCCTTGATCTACTAACAAAAGAAGAAAATTGAAGATCGGCCATATAATCAAATTTTGGTGAATTTTGAAACGGGAGTACTTTTTGGGACACCCAGTGCAAAGAAGAAACAGCGCTCGCTTCACTCGAGTATTCTTAGCTTCTGCAAAGAGTTTATTAAACGGAACCACCTTTGACAATTTTATTTTGGTTTTGCTTCAGACGATAGTTCCAAGACAGCAAATTGCACCATTCACTTTCAAACACAGTGTTGCCCGCTGACAGAAATTTTGTGTCAGTGGGGGTTCTCTCATTGGAAAGCAGAAGCAGTTAAAATTCATTGGGAAAAATAAACAAATAATGTCTCACTTGCAATCAATTTAATCGATGGCAAGTAAATCGTGGACAAGAATGAAACGTGGAATTCTCGTTACCATACAAACCTCTCCAGCTTTTTCCTTGCTTCTTGGTCTAAAGGGAGAGTGATTTTTACCAAAAACAAATTCAAGTTCTAAGTTAACCCTTGACTGACAGATTAACATTCTAATTTTGAGTATTGGCCAAGTACTGGGTGTCCCAAAATGATGTATTATCGTTTGATTGCTTATATGTCGATAACAAATCAACCGATTTTCAAAAACTTTATTTCATCCGATTGCCGAAACGCTGAATAGTAGTCAAGGATGTTGTTTGTGCTTTTACGCCGATGTTTTCATGTCAGAAAGAAGATTGATAACATTGCTCAAATTCAAGCTGTATATGGCATGAGAAAGAAACTGTGTACTTTTCCAGTCAAAAATATTAGATTGGATACAAAAGGCAGACGTCGTATTCATCAACTGAATTCATATTCTCTGAACGACATGTAAGTTCAGGCTATTGTATCACATCTTGAAGGTGTTGTGGCGCAGTGGTGTAATTCACTGACCTTGCAGCCAGAGCAGTCAGGCTGACAGTGTAGATTCCTATCATTTGAGCGTCATAACAAGGAGTCGCGGAATCGAATAGGCCTATTCTCCTTCTGTGATCCCAGCGTAGACTCACGAAATAGTCCCAGTTACTGCAACAACAACAGCAACAGCAATGACAACAACAACAACAATATATATTTTGCTCAAGCTGGGACTTATGGACTTTCCCATCAAAGACTGGGACGAAAATAAACAATGGGCGCACAGATTTTTCTGTTCCCTTTGAAACGAGGTCAATGGCCTCTTTTCGGTAGTTGGAAAATTTCAGGAGCTGTGGCGTGTTGCGTGCACTATTGCTAGATGAAGATTGCCTTCAAAATGAGGAAATTCTTGTTGAAACTGAAAGGTCTGTTAATTCTTAGATTAAAGAAACATTCATGCGAATACTTGTTGCTTTTTTTGTCGCCCATCAGCCTATCAATAGCAATAACTACGAACTTGTAATCAGTCTAATCCCAGCGCTTGGCGCTGATAACCGCCACTTCACCTTGACTGGAAAAGTAGGCCATTTCTTTTTCATCTTACATCTTTCTATTCTACAGCCCACCAAATTTCGTAACTATTTGATTCACCTGGTACATACAAAAGATAGTAAAACACCATTATACATTTCTCCGATTTGTCATCTTTGATCAATGAACTATTCTAATAAAAGTAGACATAAACATTCAACATTATCAAATTCCATTTCAGCTGGATATGGAAACTTCTCCTTCAATTTCGTCATGTACAAAGACAGATCTTTCTCTCAAACTCAAATGCATTCCCACTACCCTGTTAGTGTTACACTGCGAGACTGGATGTACTTTGAAATTTATGGAAGCATCTCAAGCAATATAGTCCTGCTGATTGACCAATGCTACTCTACCCCTACGATGGATCGCAACCATTATTTGAAATATTTCTTCATCAATAACAGGTAAGTGACCATATTGTAAAGAACAAAATTGAAAATATTGATGCAGTTATGTCTTCGATTAATTGATAGAAGTGTTTCATTGATACCTTCTTGTCTATTAAAATGGAATCGGGTAAGAACCATATTTCAACATATTGTAATTTACATTTCAATTTTTCGTAAACGTTATCCAAACTCGCGTACCTTTCAGATGCCAAGCCTCATTAAAAAATGTATAGCTTTTGTCCTTGATTTTGCATTTTACCTTCGGACGGATCAACAAATGTAAGTTTTTTTTCCCATAAATGATTGTAACTACCCGGTGAGTCAGAAAAAAGGATCCCCGCTTGGAAGGCCTCTGTTCCATGAATATCAAAGCAATGATATTGAAAACTGTCTTGTTTTATTGCCAATATGTCCAATTAGGTTCAGTAATTTACTCGGCCATGATCGGCCATTCCTTCCCATCGATATGGGTGATTTTCTGCAGAAAGCCCCTTCCAAAAACTGCAAAAACGAGGGAAAACAATGAGCAATTTTTCCTTCCTATAATTGATGACACTCAGATAGATTTATGTATTTTGTCCTCTTGTGAGAATGGAATCCCCTTGAATAGGTCATCGATACCAGGGGGAGGACTTGTTTATCCTCCCAGGAGGATAGCACGTGCTAAAACGTCCACAAGTCATTGCTGTAAGCCTATTGTAAAGCAGAATGGTTAGGGAAATTTGTTCATGATTTTGGGCACGTTTCGAAGTTTTTTGTGGAGGCTTTCTCGAGAAAATCCCTCATAAATTCAGAATGGAATGGCCGATTTCCGGCAGGTAAATTTTATAGTAGATTTGAACATTTCTACCACTAAATTTTATATTTGCCAATATCATTATCTTGATATCCAGGGAGCCGTAACCTTTCAAACGGGGATTCTTTTTTCTGAATCACCCGGTAAAATGCCACAATCACAATGGTTTCTGTCAGATATGTAGATGCTTGATCTTTGATCAGTTTAAATAGATGAAAAATGGTTGAAGAATTCACGATACTAAAAAAAATTCAATGGACTGTAGCAAAAGCCTTAGCTAAACTGTGGCAGGGCTAGCCCCTCCGTCAGAGCCTTTCTGATACCAACCCTAAACAACAGATTATATTTTCTCTCTGCAGATTGTTCAGATTGTTCTGCAGATTGGGCCGGGTTGTTCAAACCACGATTAGCGCTAATCTTGGATTAAAAGCATAATTCTGTAGTCATTTACATAACCATAATCCAGTATTAGCCTAACACCAATTTTGAACAACCGGGCCCAGAAGAACTAGACCCCTGTTTAGTGCTTTGGAATTTGCGCACTAGCGTTTGCAGGGTCATTATCCTTCATTTTTCCGTTGTGAATTGGCGCATGCCCCAAAAGCGCTTCACCCATTCCATTGATCAGCGAACCAATCAGAGCTATCGTCTTTTCCATTGTGATTTACAAAAGGGGGAGTTCGCAGTATCCCGAACAATATTATTATCTCTATTATTATCCCTATTATCATTGACAAACGATCATTATCTTTCTGCAGATGCCCAACTGACAACACAGTATCATTCCACAGCACTGTTCGCAGCCGCAAGAGATTTAGCATCCAAGCATTCAGGTTCTTGAACAGCAGCACTGCTGTTTACTTCCACTGCCTCGTTTTCCTTTGTCACACGTCATCATCAGACTACCGATGTAGGTCTGGTTGTCAAGGCAATAACATATACAGAGGAAAGAGGGCAGTGACGACATATGTAGATGAACCTTCAAAATACTACCTCTTAGAGATGGAAGTGCGCAGGAGTGAACTTGAGGGTAAGTTTGTCAAAGTCGATATGAAAGGGATGTTTGTAAAGAGAATTTCAATCTTATTCCATTGGTACTTTCGGTCTTTTAATTTGTATGATAATGGTCGTTTATGTAACAAGGGCCGATTTTGTAATACAATAGCAACAGTTGCGTTTGATTGACACCTGAATTTCAAAGCGATTAGCGACTGCAGACAAAGGAAATTCTCTCAACCAATAATTCAAAACAAACCAAGCCGCCCCCGAAACTAGTACGGCAAAGTCTCGCCTTGTGCAAGCGAAGGGTGGTTTTTAAGAGAAGTTATTATGTGCTTATAACGAAAGTAGAAGGGCTCTAGAGTTCTGTCTGGCGGATTTTTTTATTTGATTCAGGAGCTGAGTAGAGCGCATCGTTAATTCTGGCGTATTCAGGGCTTAAATGAAACGATCACAAAACAGCTCCTGAATCAAGTAAAAAAAATCCGCCAGACAGAACTTTAGATTTATCCTTCTTCTTCCGTTATAAGCGCGTAACTTCTCATAAAAACTACCATTCGCTTGCACAAGGCGAGAGTTTGCCCTACTAGTTTCGGGGAAACATTTGCGGCTTGGTTTGTTTTGAACTACTGCTTGAGAGAATTTCCTTTGTCTACAATCGCTAATCGCTTTGAATTGAGGTGTCAATCAAACACACATGTTGCTATTGTATTACAAAATCTGCCCTTGTTCGTTTATGTATATTCAAAAATGAATCTAGCATTTGCTATAATACTGCAAACGAGCCATTTCGAAACAATGGCCACCAATGGCATGATATTTAGGGATGGCAAGCTACTTCTTTAGCTGGTTAATTTTGTCCATTGTTAAAATATGTCTGTCTTGTTACGAATACCTATCGATAAGCCTTGCGTTACTGGGGATTACGTAGCAGCGATTGTATCGCTAGGCAAATACGGCTCGTTGTTCTACCAACTTCAGTTCAAGGTAACTCTGCTTTCCTCTCCAGTGAACAGCAAGATGCCGTTTCGCAAACCACTCTCCCCAGAAAACGGTTGCTTTCTCCAATATCATTCGACCTATTGAAAAGCAGTAGAAAAGATGTTGTTCAGCATAGTCTGGGCAATCAAAAAATGTATAAATTGCAATGTTTTGGCCAACGTTGGCTTCACAAATTCTAGTTCAAATCTTTTTTATTTCAGAAGAGTGGTTTTAAAAAAAAGTTACGATATTTTTTCGTTTCACCTTTGGCTAAATAGTTAGGCGCTGTCGAAAAGTGAACAGAAACGTAAAATTGGTAGGTAGTCAGTTGCTTTTGCTGTCGAAAAGTAAACAGAAACAACGAAAATCAACTACAGGAATTCACTAGCTGAGCTTTTTTAATCAGACTTGGCAAAGTTGTAAATCAACTACCTAGCTAAAGATAGAGGGGACAAAGATCAAAAGTTTTTCGAGTAGTTTTGGAGACAGATCGATTTTTCTAAAAGTAACGAAAGTATTTGCACTAAGATTGGCAAAGCCATTGTTGTAAAATATTTGCGATTTATACATCTTACAGAGCAGTCTATACAGAACAATATCCTTTTTACCGCTTTTCGATAGGCCGAATATTATTCGAGAAATCAACTGTTTTCTCCGAGGAGAGTGGTTTTGCGAAACGGCATCTTGCTGTGCACTAGAGCAAAAAAGCAGAGTTACCTGAAGAACGCACTTGTGAAATTATCTCTTTACTTCACGGTTCTCATCAACCTCGTTCCCAAAAGAGCTCTATTGAGTCCACGGGAGCTTATTTTATTTTGTAGACTCTGGAGGGGGAGCTCAAAAATAGATGAACTTATTAGGGTGGGTATTGGATCTCCTTCCCCGACAGTGGGGGCTTATTCACAAAATCAATTGACAAGGATTCAAATATTGTTTTTCAGTTCTTCCATTTCATATTTTGCAGAATCAGCATGCAATTTTAGGAGCCAAATGCACAAATTCAAAAAAGTTTTTATTTCAAACGATATATAAATTAACGTGCAAGATTGTTTAGCTAAATATATGGAAAATTTTTGATAACCTCTAGCACTTATACGTATAAGTTGAAGCTTAATATAGAGTGAGGCTTATTTTGGGTTTCGTCCTGGAAGGAAAGGGCTTATTAGAGAAGGGCTGTATTAGAGAGGAGGGGGGCCTAAATAGAGCTATTACGGTGACGGTGAAGGTGAGGGTGAGGGTGAGGGTGAGGGTGAGGGTGAGGGTGAGGGTGAGGGTGAGGTGACGGTGAAGGTGACGGTACTGGTGACAGTGACTGTGACGGTAACGTGACGGTGGGGTTGACGTTGAAGTTCAAGGTGATTAGTAGTTAGCTAATGAGAAGGGCAAAAAAGATTCAATATTCGTTGTGATCCTATGTGGCAACATTCGTTGTGATGCTAACATTTTAGATTATGAAATATTTCGCCTTTTTAGGAGAGCGAAGTAACATTGAAAACTGTAAATGAACTAATCAAGTTAAAACAAACGGTAATTAATTGAGTATTTCTTTCATTTTAGCTGGAAAGAAAAATGTTGCCACAAAGAGGGATATGCTTGGAACAGTTGGAATGGTAGTGGGTTTTGTTACTCTTGCTTGTATCATGGTTGGTTTGGCCATTAAAGTTCATGCTCTGAAGAAGGGTGCCTCTTTTGGCCCACAAATTGATCAAGATAAGAGAGGAAAGCAGTATGCGGAAATGGATAAAAACCAACCTTCTGCTCCAGTGCCAAAAGAAAGGTTTCTAATTGAGAATCCTGAGGTAATTGGTGATGACTTGATCATGAGCAAAGCCAAGCAAGCTGATATATTTGCTTGAAGAACAATATACATACTGTAAACTTGAGGTAATAGCTTCTTTAAGAGTTGGGGGTGACTGACACTGCATTAATTTTCAGCGTAAGATAGCTCCTGTCAGAAGCAATACCACCTTGGTCGACCCAGAAGAAAAACTGATTGAATTTCGACCTTTATGGCGGACCTATTCATGCATGTTTGTGAGCTGGCCCCGCCCGTCATTTTATCATATTTATGTGCAGTGTGTTTGAGAGTGCTTTTAATTCGAGATAGGCTTTGCCATTATTGAAAGCTGTAGCTATTTATTCCAGTTTGTGGTTGCGATGGTATTGCAGTTTTGTATCATATTAGTATTTTGGTTAATTCATCTTTCATTAAAGGCTGTTTCTGCAGGGTATTTAGTTATTTTCTTACTTATTTTGCTTTGGTATTAATAATTTTTTATACTTACTATCTCCTACAAAAACAGTTTAATCTCGGCTGTCCTGAGAAAGATTTCTTTCAGAATTATGGAGACTGCAAATTTTACTGCTATTTCTCAGGTCATAAGTATTTCGTCTGGTAATTCACTTTCAATTTAGGCCTCTTTCACAAGGGAAAGTAACCTTTCCGTTCCATTTCGATTCTTTCCATAAGGCTTGCACTCCGACCGGATTGCACTCCGACCGGAATGTATAATACCGTTCCGTTCCAAAAAGCTGAATGGCAAAAAAAATAAGAAACATGGAGAGATAACCCAATTGTTCCATTCCGTCTGGTTCGTTTTGTTCGATATCAAAAGATGGCGTTATGCCGAGGTTATTATCTTAGCCTTGGGTAGTCTTTCAAAAACAAAACTAGCTGCTCTCCAACGCCTTCAAGACCGGGCGCATTCAATAATTTCAAACGCAAGAATACAAATTGGCCGTTTGAGCATCCTGGTTAAGCGTAGAGAATCTTTTCCGTTACGATCAGAATGTCATGGCTTACAAGATTCTGAACAAACTATGCCCTGAAAGCCTATGGGATAAATACTTTTCACTCGACCTACAATACGAGGCACTGTAAAGATATCCAGATCCATAGGCATAGGACTGAATTTGCAAAAAAAAAAGATTTCATTATGCAGCTCTCAAATCATGGAATGATACACCTGCCGAAATTCGTGAGCTACCGACATTCGATCGTTTTAAAAAGCAACTTAAAACTCCCTGACAGAACACCAATGATTAAGATCTATAGGGCCGTAGGTTTTTATTCATTAGGCTTATATCCTAGTTCACTTTACCCCGTACCGGGGTAAAGTGAACTACTTAGCAATTGTTCGATAAAACCCAAATAATGCTGGTAATACCCGAAAATATGATTTATTTTGCAACTCTAAGGAGTTCTTCGCATGCCAAAACGAAACAAACCCAAAAATTTCACAAGAGTGATAATTAAAAAAATTAAATTGTGACCTATGTTGAGAACGATCCTTGCAGATCAAATATTAACCAAAAACTATTGTCTAAGTCATGTCAGATTGCAAGACCTGAATACAAGTCGATGAACAATAATGGGAATATTCTTCGAAAATACTATATTGCATATAAATACCAAATTACCACAAAGAGAAACAATAATTTCAAAGTAGCTCACTTTGCCCTGAAACCTCCGCCCAGAAATAAAACCAAAAATAGTTATAAATCTATAACAGTTATCTATATTCTAATTTCACAGTGATGGCCATTTATCCTTTTCATGTCGATAGGTATGCTTGCTTCATCAAATCCCAACAAAATTCTTGGATCAGTAACCGCATTTTTGAATGAAGGTCAAACTTCGGCTGTCAAATGTTTGGAGGTTTTTCAGGGAGCTGGTATCAGAATATATTTCTGTGTCATCAGAGCGAAAATTATCCTGCAAATTATGATTTTCTGAAGGCAGACTTATGAACCAAATGAGATTGAAAAGGTCTTCTTCATCTGACTTCATGTTCACACGAGAAAATGAAAAATCATGGGTAGTTCACTTTACCCCGGTCGAAGCAAAATATCGACTGGACGGTAGATCTTTTAAAATATTATGTAAGCTTACAAAAAAGTCTTTCTTGGCCCTTTCCTTTTGGAAAATGTAAACACATGGTATGTGCTTCAAATTGATCAAAACAATTATAGAAATGAATTTCGTCTTGGGGTCAAAAATTAAGACCAAAGATAGGAGCCCAAACCTAACAACCATGATTTCCCGAGGTTGTTTTTACTGCCTCGGGTAAAGGGATTTTTTGCAACAACAAGAAGAACTATTTTGCAATAATGATTTCATTTCCTGTGAGCACATGTAACAAAGCATTTGGCATAAACCATGTTTTATCGTTGCATGTTTGCTTTTGGAGAGAAGCGCGAATGTTCTGAGTAGTTCACTTTACCCCGTAGTTCACTTTACCTCGTCTTACCCTATGGAAATTACGTTTTATTTGTCTTTGCGTTTTCGGTCCTAAATAAATTATGATTAACGGTAAAATTAATTCTATGAATACTAAGAAACTAAACAAGGAGTCTTGTTCGCGAAGAATTAGGCCCAAAGTTAAGAAATCGAAATACAAAGTTCAGAGCCCAGGGGGTGGGGTACCCGTAAAAAATTCGTGACGAAGTAAAAAAATTGCCAAAACTATTTGAGAGCTTAGTCTACTTAACCCTTTTGCAAAAGTGTTCACAATAGATTAAATTTGATTCTGCAATAGGGTTTACAAGAAGTCTGAAACATAGATTTTTGTTTTTAATGTTGAAAAAGCGTTTCATGATTCAGTTTTTTAATTTTTTTTTTAACGTTTTGTAACCATTATGAATTCGCAAAATTTGCAAATCTCAAAATAAAATTTTCAATCGACTTTTTCACTACATATTCTGCAAGGTTCAATCTTTCAAACAAAACAAAGATCATGAAAATCGAGTGAGTGCAAGCTAAGAAATTTGAATTTGAAATTTAGTGCTATTTTGTTCCCTTACTGTGCAAAGAAAGAGGCCTAAAGTACACTTTGTATGCCTAACTTGAAATGATACCTCAGGCTACGTTTAATAGTAGAAAAGTTTGTTTTGTACAATTCTGATATTTTCATTTTTTGGCATTAATTACACTAAAATGGAAATCTGGATCACAGTGCACAGGTGTTCTGAATGCGATAAGCCCGCTATTGTTACCGACGTGACGCTGCAGGGACTCATTATGACTATGATTATGACGCCTTCTAGAACAATGACAATTACGCCGTTTGCACAAAAATGGGCATAAACTATGTTTATGTACATAAACTATGTTTATGTGCACATAAACACAGTTTATGTACATAAACATAGTTTATGTGCACATAAACATACTTTATGTAACATAAACTATGTTTATGTCAATTTTGTGCAAACGGCGTTCCATAGGAGCTGGCAAAAAAATACAAAAAGGGGCAAGGCTCCGGCCTGTGGCTCCGGCCCAGCTCCGGCCAAGCTCCGGCCATTGGCCGGAGCCTCGGCACCCTCCTAAGAATCATTGAAGCCTATCTGGGGGCCTTTCACCACATTGGGAGCAATATGTAATATGGACTAGACTCATGTATTTCTTCATGGCGAGTGTTTGCGGGATTTTTGCTTATGATTTGACTTGTTTCTTGTAATTTTCTGGGCTCAAAAGATATATTAGCCGTCTTCCTAAATCAATTATGAAAAATTGTAAAATGCAACTTTATTGCAAACTAAAAAGCTTTGCAAAGAACTTTTACAGCGAGGCTGTTTATCTTTATCAAGAAACTTTCATCTGCTCGGCTACCTTTTGTTTGCACCCAATTCAAAAAAAGTTTAGACTCATCCAAATGTTTTCACTCCATTCTATTTTTACAGTACGATCACTGCCAGCGACAAATTTTCCTTGAGCAGAAATATTCTGACATTTCCCAAGAGTGTGGTGAAATGACTTATGGGTCCACAAGCTAACTCCGAAGGGAATTATGAGAAAAGAGTTGCTACCCAATTGGGAGCAACAGTTGCATTTGCAAGTGAAAAGTCAAAACAAACAAATCGTAATGAAGTAAGCATGTGCTAAATTGGGTGAGAAGGATACCCTCGTGAATTTTGTCATTGGTGAATACAAAAAACCGGTAAATGAGATAAACTTTGTAGTTGTTGTTTGCATTTGAGAGAAGTATTCGCGATGGGAATATTTTGTTATAATCGCGCGAGCCTGGATTTGTTGACAAAGCATCCCTCTGATAGTTACTTGCAAATTTGTTACCTACCGCATCGTAGTTCAAAGAAAAAGGTCCATTACAGTAGCTGACGTATGACAAGACGGTTCGTGACAAGGCACGCTTCGTGACAAGGACAAGATGTGGTTCTCAACTTGGACAGCCGTTTTCGTCATCCTCACAAGGTTTGGAAGCCTTGAGTGCGTCCTTTCAGGCCCGAATTTTCGTGGATCATACTTTACCTGGATTGTCAATCAGACAGACTATGGATTTTACCCGGCTAATCCTTCTTCACAAATGGCAAAGGTAAAATCGTTTGAATTCTTTCAACCAAAGGCCAGGGGCGTATCACTCTCTGAAAATCTCGTACATCTTAAAGAAAAATCTGTTGTTGGCAAGAAAAAGGGTAAAAAGTCCCTGAAAATCCCGAGGGCCTAAAATAGCGTACAAAATTTTGGGATTTTAAAGTCTCTTGAATTTTTGAGGAATTTGTGGGATTTTCAAGATTTTTGAGATTTTTGAAAGATTTCTAAAGATTTTGAAAGATTTTAGAGATTTCTGGGGATTTTGAAAGATTTTTTGGGATTTTGCAAGATTTTTGAGATTTTTTAGGATTTCTCAAGGATTTTGTAAAACCAGTAACTTCAAAAATTTGAAGATTTTTATACCGTACATTTGCTAGCTTTTTAAAATTATACCGAAAAGAGTGCGATCAATCTCAGCGACCCTTCCTTTCCTCAATGTCCTTCATAAGTCTTTGGAAACACGGCTGAAGAGTTGTATTTTCCATTGCGGAGTAACAGTGGGCGACCTTCAACCCTAATTTTATATTCACTTACAAAGCGACATTTTCAGTTGTAAACAAAAGAATTTCCGCCCGCTCAGAAAATTCCACTGACTGGAAACTGATTTTTATGCAAGTTTGAGTTACTTGAGTTACTCGAGTCAGATGTATATTTTTGGATTTTTGGTGATAGAATTACCATCGCATTGCAAAATACTGCGTGCTAAGTATCGTTTGAAAGGAATCGCAGAGCGGAACTTAAATCTCTTGGAAGACATCCCCGGGGGGGGGGGGGGGGGGGGGTACTTGACTTAAATTTGTACGGGGGTGTGCCCACGAAAAAATTTTTTTTTACCCTGCTCCAGAATTTTTCGCTCAAAATGATGACCTGTTCTAGAAAAAAGTGGTGAAAAGTATACTCAAAAACATGAAATTTGACCGAAAAACGACCCGATCTAGCAGAATATTCCCCTTTGACATGTTTTGACAACCTGCTCTTGAAAAATTGCCTCATTTTGATACCCTGTGCTAGAAAAAATTGGTGAAAACGATATCCCTAAAAACGGCACATCCCTGTCGGACAAATATACTAAGTACCCCCCCCGGGAAGACATCTAAAAACCTTTTATACCGCTGAGTAATCTCCCTTTTATCATTGCAGGTGCATGTGAGATATGGAACAGCTTGGCGCAGGAGTGATGGATCATCCATGTGTACGAATTCATCAATTGCTAATTGTCAATTCTTCAACCATGGTTCTTGGTCTGTTTACTATGGCTATTCTGAAGCCTCGCAGCCTCATTACCATTCTTCGTTTTCTGCTGGCTTCTTTTGTGAAAAATTCCATGTGGCAAAAGACTTGACCATTGGTTCTAACCAACTGACGATCTACCTGCCAAAGAATTACACTTACAAAGCTCGGTAGGTATAAATCATTTGAATAAAGCATATAGTTTCAACGAGACCAAATTTTCTGGAAAAATTCAAGGTTCTTTCACCATATTTCCTTGAATGTAAATTTCATATCAAATTCTTAGGTGGGTTGACGCAAGGGACGGCCTGTTGCACAATGCGAAAGATGGTCCTAACTTTGTCCAAAAACCGGTTCTTTACGAAAAATTTGGACCACCTTTGTCCCAATAACAGTTCGTCTTTGATGACAGATTTCCGCCTTTATTTTTCTTCAGTTTGGCAGACAATTTTAACATGATTTGTCACTGACGATTTTTGTCCCCGAAACTGGTAGTTTCGAGCAAATACCGTTTTTCGAAAGCAAGTGGTAATTGTAGCCATGAAAAACAAGTGTCCCAAAACTGGTTTTCTTGCCAACCAAAGTTTCCTATATAATGTACGGCAAATCCAGAATTCCTGGTCTTTTTTCGTAAATTTGGTCATGATTTGGTGCACAAAGGTGAGCATAGGTTCTAAATCTTTAAAAAGGTTGTTCCAAAATTCAATTATTCATTTCTTTGAACTGAATGATTTCAAAGAAACTTCAGCAATTGCTCTATAATTCCATCTATGATAATTCTATCGTCAGATTTTTTTGAAATTTTCAATGTTTTCGGAATTAGAGGCTTTTCTAGTTTTTCAAGAATTCAAGAAAAATTCCATCGTAATTTCTAAACTGTTTGAAGCAACATGAAATAATTTGGAAGAAAACCATAGTTTATGGATGTCTACAACATGGTATCAAGCAAAAGTCTTACACTTTTCTGGTTTATGATTTAGAAATTTGATGATGTCACACCCTTAAGGTTACTGTAACTGTTCAGACGACAAATTTTCGAGTTTTCGTTTTTGTCATAATCTGATTGTTTAAGTATTTGAGGACTGTTCAAACCAACTCACTTCAAGAAATAGCCACGACAATTACTTGGAAATTTGAGCATTTTAAAAGGAGCAATCCTGTTTCTCAAAAATTGCGGGAATATACATTAGGGGATTAAAGTAAACTCACTTGACCTTGCAGTTATGTTCATGACATTCCGTGCTGCTGTGTTATTGACATAATGCTTTATCAATACCGCGCTTAAGCCTTATTGCTTGACCTCTCGTGCAGGATCGTATTTCCCGCAATTTGTCCTTTATTTTGATAAAAGCCTGATTTCTCGAAACAGGATTCCTGAGTACTGGTGGGTAATAAAAAATCTTTGTGTACCCAACAGGCCAATCGAATTGCTTAAAACTTGGCACACAGAGTCACAATGCATATAACTACGAAACCGTGTCAGCGATTTATGATAGACCCACTGGTTTGATTTTTACAAGGGCCTGAAAGTTAAAAAATACATTTAAGACATTTACATTTATTTAAAATGATATCATTTCAAGACAATACCTTTTATCAAAAATTTGTGACACGGTTTTGCAGTCCAGGGCCTTAAGTCTTTGGTAAATAGACAGTCGTGGTCCAACGATTATCATTGGGGTACAAAAAGATTTTTTCGCAAGGGTGGTCGATTTTGCCTAAAATCTAGAATAAATCATTCGTGACTTTATTGAATCAACTGAATATATTTTTATGATATTCTACGTTTTTTTTTTTTTTTACATTCCATTAAAAGCTTACAAAACGAATTACTAACTACACTACTTACAATATAATATACCCTACTACTAAAACAATACCATTAGGAGCGAAAAACAATGACTACCTTATGGCAACATAAAACAGAAAAAACGAACATAGCACACTACGTAACAACTAGAGAAAGAGGAAAGAGAAAAAAATAGCGCTTACTAAAAGAGGGATGGTGGTTGTATGATTTAGGGACTTGCTAATCAAATCAGCCAGTTTTATGGATAAAACGCAGAGTTAAAAGAAGTATGTTTTTATTAACATCATCTGGAAGATCGTTATCACCATACATTAAAATCTTTAGTAGAACATCATTTGAAGGATTGGTGAATCCATGTGGTCGTAATAAAGAGGAAACTCCAGCGAGAAGGTCTCTTCGTAATACTTCAAAGGAAGGGCAGAGCAACAAAAAGTGTTCCGTGTCCTCAATGCCATCATTAGTTGGGCACATTGGGTTTATGGTATCTCTGAAATTATGCTTGAATTTGTGAAAGTTCAATTTACTGAGACCAACCCGAAGTTGTGTAAGATAAGATAGACCTGTTGGGTCGTGTATCCTGAAGACAGATTTTGGCAGGGGGCGAATTTTTGATAGCAGCTTTGTCTTGAATGCAGCAATGGAAGGCGCAAGTCTAATTTCTGAATCCAGCTTGTTCCACTCTGAAAGGCAGTGAGGATAGAAGCTAGATTGGAATTGTTCTGTCCTTGCCCTTATTCGCCCAATGACATCCTGCTTGCGAAGAGAGTATCGTGACTGCCGTTGTGGTGGGATTGGGTCTGTAGTATAGTCAGGAGCTAGATTATTTATAAACTTGTAGGACAGGGTAAGGCGTCTGCTCCACCGTCGGAGACTTAGCGATTCCCAGCCAAGCTCTGCATACAGCTTCTCTCTCGACGTACTCTTCCATGTTCCTGAAACAGCAAGAGCAGCAGAATATTGAATGGACTCTAGCTTCTCTATGACATTTGGCAAAATTGTATTTCCACTAAATTCACATACTTTTGCAGGAATATGATAAATGACATCCCCGTAGTCTAGATGTGGTCGCACGTACAGCTTGTATATTTCATTAAGTGTATGTCTGGGGAGATATTTGGAAAGATATTTCAGCAAACCGATACCCCTACGTGTTTTAGTGATAGCTGCCTTGATGTGGGCAGCAAATGAAAGCTTTGAGTCAAGAAAAAGTCCTAAATGCTTATGTTCATCTTCTTTCTTCACAGGTGTATTGTTAAAACGGATCATTGGATGATCAATTTTATTTCCTTTCCTTGAAAAAATTACTTCTACAGCTTGCTTTTGCGGATCAGGATTGAATGACATCCTCCAGTCATGAGCCCACTGTCTTATCAACTCTAAGTCATGGTTCATATCATTGGCAGCTGTGTTTTTATCATGTACAACGGTAAATAGTGATGTATCGTCGGCGAAAAGTTTGACATTGCACTTCAGATTTTCAGTAAGATCATTTATGTAAACAAGGAAAAACAAGGGCCCCAAAATAGAGCCCTGAGGTACTCCGGCTGAGATATCTCCCCAAACAGAGCATTTTCCATTCAAAACAGTTCGCTGCTTTCGATCTCTAAGAAAACTCTGGATAAGAGAAAGGAGCTGTCCTGAAACACCACATAATTTAGGTTTGTAGACAAGACCATCATGCCACACCCTGTCAAAGGCTTTGGAGATATCAAGATAAACAGAACGAACATCAAGCGGCGGATTGCAGTCGAAAGCTTTAAAGATGGTGTGAGTTATGGAGATTAGCTGGTTTATCGTTGAGTCACCTGGACGAAAACCTGACTGGTTTGGATTAAGTAGCTCACATGAGACAAGGTGTGAATATAAAGAATCATATATTAACTTTTCAAGTATTTTGCCAAAAATAGGAAGAAGGAAGATTGGACGGTAGTTACCTTTGACATTTTTCTCATTCTTTTTGTGCACAGGCACAGCATTTGCACATTTCCATATTTGGGGGAAAATACCACAACTCAAACAGTTCGCGAATATTATCTTCAGCGGGACAACTAATGCAGCATCACTTAATTTTATCATTCTCACAGATATTTCATCCCAGCCATGAGCCTTTTGAGAATTAAGTGATCTGATAATATTCAGTATCTTTTCATCGGAAATACCAAAGTCGTTTATCAGAGTAGTAGCTACTGGAACATAATGCAGGATTTCACTCCCGGTGTCAATTGTCGTACACTGAAGTATAAAATAGTCGTTGAAAATTTGTGCCTTTTCAGAGAAATCAGTTATGAATAACCCGTTCTCTAAAAGAGGTGGTATTATGGGGATCTTTGCCTTGTTTAGAACAGTGTTAATTAGAGACCAATAGGTCCTACTGGAGGTCGCGGGGTTTACTAAGGTGTTTCCAACTTTAAGAAAATAATTACGCTTCGTATCTTCAATCAATTTCGAACCTTCAGTTATCATTTTTGGTGTTCCTTCGAGCCTGTCGTCTGGTTAACCTCTCCTCACAAAGTTTTTATAAGCACGGTTCTTTTTCCTCAGAAAATTTTTAACAGTTTGTGTTATCCAGGGTGCTTGGCAAGGCCGGATCGTTTTCATCTTATTAGGTATAAAATTTGAATAGATATTCAAAAGAGCTTCATTAAGAAATTTGACCTGTTCGTTAGGGCTCTACGTTTAATTCTGCGTCGAATGATGCATAAGTTTGTTTGGTATATTTTGACGAACGGCCGTAGTAAACGGAGTTTCTTAATCACAGCCTGAACGGTTACAGTAACCTTAAGTGGGTTTATATGTAACATACGCTGAAATTTCGAATTCTGAAAAGTCAAACGGTAGAATTAAAGATAAGTAACTAAAGTTTGTTTCAAGCTACTCAGTCAGAAGAAATGGATCACAGAATTTTACACCCACACTTTTACGCAGAGTTAAAGATTTAGAAGTATGCTACAAAGGTGAAGCCGCTTGTGTGAAAATTTGAGATTTGGTCTTTTTTGCTCAAATTTGGCGGACAAAGGTAGAACTAGCCTACAGTTAAACTTCATAATTTTGATTAGGTAGGAGGTTAAAAAACTTCAACTGTTGTGGAAAATCGATGGAAAAGAAAGATTGGTTTGAAATTTCACCCTTGTCCCAGAAACTCATTGTTTTGGGCAAAAAGTTTTACTATGCGATAAACAAACCGGCTATTTTTTCCAATCCATTTTTTCCAACTAATTTCCGGTGTCCCAGAAAATGGTACAAATGTTTGATCAGTTTCTGTGAAGAAGCCTTGGTTTCAAAAATTTGATTTTCACTTTATGGTTCGTTTACAGTACAAATTAGATCTTAACTTAGATTGTGCGACCTAGCATGTCCAAATCAGATTTGTAGTCGAAGAATAATTCACTTAAATAGGGAAAAATTCCGACGAGGCAACATGAGACATATGGTTACTGAATTTTGCTGCAACCATATTGAATTATAATTTGAAAGAGTCAGATCAACCATCAAAATTTCTATTCTTTAAAGATTCTCAATCAATCAAACAATCACATCAACTAGAGATAATTCATTATCATATACGGGGTGCCCAAAAAAAATCGTTCGACGTTTGATTAACTATAAAAAAAATAACGAAATACTGAGCGGGCTCCATGGTAAAATAACCATATTGCTGAGATTTTAAATTAATTTTAGACACCAGAGAAGCTAGTCAAGCTAGCAAATCGGTTAAATATTTACGGAATTACGAGCTTTCGAAGTTCAAGTTTGTGCAAAAGCTGAAACCAGACGCCCCTAAATTGCATATTTAGTGAAATAGAATCTCGTTTAATCAATGCAAATCAAATTGAATTTGAAAAGCACTTTCGATAACTAGCTTTCTATAACATTAAATCAAGGTTATGGATGCGTGTGGAGGTATCCTGTTCAGCACAATTTAGAATTGCCCCATCTCTCATTGATTAAGTATTCATTCTGTGATTTAGATACTTGCAGCTCTGATATCGACGAGAGGTAAACATTGGACGGCCTTCTTTTACCTCCATTTTAGGATGTCTTTTTAGAAAACAAGTCAGTTAGGGGCGTCTGGTTTCAGCTTACGGACAAACTTGAACTTCAAAAGCTTGTAACTCCGTGAGTACTTAGTGGATTCACAAAATTCTGGCGTCTAGAATAGTTAAAATTTTAGGAACAGGCTCCGGCGTTTCTGGGAACAGGGATATCTAGCCAGGAGCCTGTACCTTTTATCGTTATTTTTCGACATTTAATCAAACGTCGAACAATTTTCTGAGACACCCTGTAGATAAGATGAAAACTTTGATAAATATTATTATTATCAAGTAATTGATACAGGGTGTCCCCAAAAAAGTGTCTGACTTTTAAATTTGAATATGTCCGAGACTGTTTGATGTATAAGAACCATTTGGACATTTTTTGAAAGCTGAAACATATAATTTTCTGTTGAGTCTATCGCTGCTTAAATTTGGGAATTTTTAGGAAACCAGGGGGTTCCTTAAAATTGACGTTAATTTTTAATTTATTTACTCTTTACTTTACCATTCTCCAATGTTATTCTAATTTCTAAATAGACTTTTCCAGACAGCCCAGAAAACACAAAACACAAACTACTTTTAGAAACCTGAGAATGTAATTCATAAACTTGAACAATTTCCAAAGCTTAGATGTTGCAAGACGGGAGGACGTCTAAAACTTAGTTATGAAGAACACAGTCGTTCTAGCCCATTGGTAGTGAACATGTCAACTTTGTCAAGTTTGCGTTCGTTATGCAAGTTTTCCGCTTTGAAATTGAATGCATCTCGGACAGTTAGGCAGTCCCTTTGATGGCATTTTGAAACTTGTTCAATCATTCTTACGAAACCAAGCAATAATCTTTGTTTCTCCAACTCTGTACATTTCAATTTCAATCTTGACATAATGCATCGCTGCGTTATCTGGGGTAACACACCCCTCACCACTGGTAGCAGTTAGATTTCTGGTAATTCGAGTAACTCACGTTCAAAGAATGAAACTTGAAGCTTTTTTCTACCGGGTGTCCCAAAAAAAAGGTAACAGATTTGATTGGGGCTAGCGATAAGAATTTAAGTTGATTCGACCCCTGATAAGTTTTGAAGTACTCTTAGATAGTTAACTTGAAGATTAATTCCTCGTTTGTTGATATTGGTGCAACAAGAGTTGGAATATTAATCTTGAAAGTCCAAATTTGCCTCCTACTCCAAACCAGAGCTTTTGGGGGTTTGGCCTAAGCTGTTAACTCGCTGTGCTGTGGAATCTCCTCAATCATAGCTAAGTACAAACGAAAAACCTCGTGCTTAGGAACACATTCTAGTGGAAATCTGACTCTGAACTTCACAATCAGATTCAAGAATTTAGCCCCGAAGAGACCCCATTCTTGATTCTACAAGAAACATTAAATTACACCTGTCTGAGAAAAGTTATTCATCAGCGAAATAAGTCCCGTAGGCTTTAACACATAGACTATCTTGCAATCTTCATTGCTTGAATGAAATGTTTTTTGCATCATCTCTCACGAAATTATTACGAAACAAGCAATCGTATATGTCCAAGGGAACATAAAAAATGCTCGTTCGTGCTTGGCTTGGTTTACTTTTGTAAATGCATTTTGACCGGAGAAAAGTATTCCTTGGTGACTATATTCATTAATTTTTTTGTTAGTTTTCAGTTTTTTACGCTTTTTTCAAACGAGTACCCAAAGGACCGATCCTTGTCCAAAAATGTCTTTGACTGAGGAGATTCCCCTAACCAGCCGTTAGCAGTTTAGGCCAAAACGCAAAAGCTCTGGTTTGTAGAGGGACGCAAATTTTGACTTTCGAGATTAATATTTCAACTCTCGATGCGCAAATATCAACAAACGAGGTATTGATCTTCAAGTTAACTATCGAAGAGTACTTCAAAACTTATTTGGGATCGATTCGACTTATACTCTCATCGCTAGTCCCCATCAAATCTGTTTCCTTTTTTTTGGGACACCCGGTACTAACAAAAGGGCTACTTTCGTTTTCCAACAGTAAATATCATTACAAAATTAAACAACAGTAGAGCAAATGTGAAGAAAGCATGCAAAAATTGGTCATAACTTTGAGAACCCCCTGGTTTCTTAGTATTTGTCAAATGTGAACTGCAATGAACTAAAAATGAAATTGCATGTCTCTGTTCTCGAATGATACCAGAATGGTTAATATATATCAAATATTTCTCCATTTATTCAAATTTAAAAGTCGGACACTTTTTTGGGACACCCTGTATAATATCTGAGCAACATGGCTATCTTACCTGGAGCTCGTTCATTTCATCTCTATTTCTACACATCTAATCAAAAGTCCAACGGTATGATTATTGCAAAATGGACGAAGTTTCTTTGAAGTCGTTCAGTTAAAAAAAATAAGTCAAGTAATTCTGCACCAACCATTTTAAAGATTAGGAAGCTATACTGTTGATACTATATATGCAATTTATTCGGCAGGATATCATCTTGTTGCTGGATTCGCGGAATGTTTTATGCAAAAAGAAATCCATCATGGAATGTCGAAGCAGTTATCTCACTGAAGAAACGTAGCCCTAACCTGGCAAACAGTCCAAATAAAATCAACACACCACCTCAAATTGACCACGTTCCTCTGATTCGACATAATTCTAAATATACGCGAAGCTATGTCTTGCCAGCGTCGGATCCTGATGGTGACCAGGTGCGATGCAGGTGGGCTGCCAATTTGACGGAGGGTGGCGGAGTTTGGGACAATCGTCCTCCTGTAACATTGAGCCAGGTCAGTTTGGTCATCTTTGATATGAATAATGATAGCAATGCTTTCGTATTCAACCTGCCTGGTGCCCAAGCTGGCAGCACAGTTGACACAAACTTGTAAGGAGCACTCTTGATTTATATATCAACTGGTTGCAAATTGTAACACCTCGATGCAAAAAGCTTATTTCCCTTCTGAGGTCTTACACAGTGCACCTAAGGGTCAGTACTATAGCAGTAAGACTTTGATTCAAGTGAATAACCTGAGTTAAAAGATGAGATCTCATAGATTTATAAATAGCCTATTGTATTTGATAATCCAGCTCGTGGCGAATGAAAGCAATGCTGAAGAAAACAATAGAAGGATTTGGTGTCTCTTTGTCCTATTTATAGACAAGTGCTATATATCTCAGGTCACTCACTTTAAAACAACCAAAATCAAGTGATCAAGATATTGAAGTGCAATTGTTTTAACTATTCAGCAAAACATTGGTTTTGTCATAATGGAATCCAGCCTCCCCCTGGTAATGAAATAGGGTTATGGTTGCTTTAATCAACAGTATTCAAAAGTTCGAATCTCTTCCTGTGTATCTATGATGCATTCTCAAACATTTTTCTATATTCTGTATAATGCGGAAAATTGGTTTTATGATTTATCTATTTCAAGATTTCAACGTTAATGTTCTCTTTTAGAACTGCGTATTGACATTGCATAGAAATATTTGGCTTGGAATGCATCCGCTAGCAATCATGGTTGAAGATTACGCATATAGTGGGTCAACTAACAGATGGGAGCTACAGAGCAGTGTACCAGTGCAATTCACCATCTTTGCGTATTTACCTCGTCGACGTAAGTTTTCCAGTTCGTACCATGGGTAGTTAGACACTACTGGTGTGCTTCTATGGAGAAGAGCTGGATAATATGTATCTGCGGGGGAAATTTTTTATAGTACTGCGGAGGAGATATCTGCGGGGGAAATTTTTATAGTATTGCGAAGGAGATCGTTCTTTCGATATCTCCTCCGCAGTACTACAAACAATTTCCCCCGCAGATACATATTATCCAGCGCTCCGCCATAGAAGCATTCCAGCAGTGTCTAACTACCCATGCTCGTACGTGTCTTTTCAGCTGTTTCGACCGTGGATGATACAAACTGAGTGGCAAATGAATCTCTGGAAAACTCGTATATTTGGACGGAAATCGTTTGATGGAAATTCTCTAATTTTAAAATACTCTTTCTTCCATCATTTATTTTATTATTTCTTCTTTATTTTCCAAAACTTGGCTCTTAAGGAATTGTGTTTTGGAATTGGCAGTGGCAGTATTTTTGGGTCAAGACCTTCCAGATTTACGGAACTGAGAAGTGTTCCAAAGTGCTCTGTTACCCTGAATTGGTCTGTTTTTCTGCCAATGATGTGTCTACGGTGTTTTTGAATCGTCAAGTGACTCAAATATATTCACATGACCCGATTAAAGAGAATCAACGGATTTTAAAAGTCCTGCGCGGATGGGTCTGAGTAATCTCTAGATAAATAGCCAATCAGATAGCGCGTAGGCAGACTGACACTCTGCGTCAGTCATACAATCATGTGATCACTTCATGTGATCACTTTCTGGATGTAGAGGGAGCGCATGCGTCATTGAATTGGATTGCAAGTTATTTTTTAAATCGGCTGCCCTTGTATCCGTTGATTCCTCTAATAACACAGGATCAGCAGATGTGCAAAATGAGTTTTATGCATGGGCACATGTCCATCGAAACCGAGACATGGTTAGTTACAAACGCTCCTTGTCTCAGTTCTTGAAGAAATCTGTTTCTCTGCACCTCGAGTAACAGCAACAACCACTCGCAAGGTAAAGGATGAATGTAAAGAGCCTATTTTTAAATTCGGCAAACAAATCAAAACGAAGCAAGACGGCCACACAGAAATCTGCCGATGAGTGAAGGATTTTCAAGACGGAGTTTAACCCAGCTTCTTAATCTCAAAGCAGTGTTTTGAAAGAGTCAAACTATTTCCTCATGTCCAATAGTGATGTCGTACTAGACTTTCTGTTTTCAACTAACCCAACGGCATGGATGTCCTAAACTCCCCATGCAATTTGCCTGCAAGTCACATCGGGGTTATTAAATGGAAGTTTTTGCTGAATCAATTTTATCAAAGGGTGGGAGAATGCTCCCTAAAAGTGGGAACTTTTTTCTGGCTAACTTGGTATATACCGGGTGTCTCAAAAAAGGTATCCCATTTTGACCAAAGAGGGGAACAAAACATACAATTTTTTGGACTTTTTTAGCTCATAGCTAAATTATTCAACCTTCAACTTAAATGCTCATACCTTGCATTTCAAAATCGTCCACGAAACACCAGAGAAATGGTTTCAGGTGCACTATCAATTTCGACCTTGTGAACTCATTTCTCTGGTGTTTCGTGGAAGATTTTGAAATGCAAGGTATAAGCATTTAAGTTGAAGATTGAAAAATGTAGCTATGAGCTTTAATGGCTTTGTTCCCTTGTTCGGTCAAAAGGGGGTACCTTTTTTGAGACACCCGTTATATATCTAAAATACGGAATAATTAAGTATAAATACCAATAAAAAATATTTTTACAATGTTTTTACAGTGTTTCCAGTTTTTGCAATGTTTCCCTTTTTGGTATTTACAATGAATACATTTATCCTCTCAAGAATCTAACCTGTGCCACGAGAAATTCTGTAAAATCTCTACTTCCTGACGATGATCGTAAGGTCAAAACATGTCGATAATAGATGAGATTGAAGGAAGACAATGAAAGAAGATGTTAAAGAACTTCAAATGGTATTCTTTTTGTGTACATCTTCATTGAAATGATGAATATTCTAATTTTAGGTATCTTCAATTTCTTCCCTTACGGTGGTAACCAGACGCACTGTTACAAGAAAATAAGCGTTGTGACGCCTGCAACAAGTCCTGCATACCCAGTTACATCATCATATCCACAAATGTCTATTCACATGACGCAAAGTGTACACACATCCAAAGTTCAGTCGTTAGACGGTTGCAGGAACTACCAAGTTCTATCAGAAGCTGATCGTGGTACTACGTACAGTAACGGGAGCTCATACCAGTGTGATCAGGAGCTTTATGGTTGGTATCGCTTCATGGGAGAAGCTGGAAACAGGATGAGCAACTACTGCCCGCATTCGGGGAATAATTCATATACATGTGGCTCCTACTACCAAGGCTGGATTCCAACAGGGGCTTTGCCGATGGTCCCCCAAGGTTTGTTATCAGCTGTTGATTTAATTTTTTTTAATTTCCTTTTTTATATCAATCTAGAACTTTACAAGAACAGAATAAAATGATACCACAGGTAGAATGAGAACACAATGCAACTCCGTGATTTTAAAGGACAAGTACGGGGTTGGTAAGATTCATGATAAAATGCAAGATAATAATACTGCTATGAATGATGTATAATACTTTTTTCCATTACTTGTCGCCTTCTCCTTGTGAAATTACGTATTCAAATAAGCAATTTAAGTGAAGTGATGTCATATCACACGAACGAGAACGTCATAGCTGTTTGATTGGTCCGTGAAAATGAGGCTTTGGCGGTTTCGGCCATGGGCCCCGAGCAATCGGCTATGTACGACGAATGATTCCTATGCTTCAACAGTGTCAAAAGCCTTCTTTAAGTCTATGAAGGTGACAGATATATACAATACTGTCCCTTATCGAGGTCCAGGTACCAATCATAAATATATCCTAATAAGCAGGTTAGTATGGAATGAAGCTTCTGAAATCCTGATTGTTCTGAAAAGAAACGACGGTGCTAGAATATAATTGACCATGAATTAGTTTCTCAAAGAGGCGCGATACTACTGGTAGTATCGAGATAGGTCAATAGTTTGAATCCACGTCCATCGGGCCATCCTTGTAAATTGGTGCAACCCTGGCAATTTTCCAGAAGGTGTTGCGGCGCAGTGGTATAATCCTCTGACTTTGCAGCCAGAACAGTCAGGCAGACAGGGTTCGATACCCGGTAGAGCCCCGCCACTTAAGCGTCATGACCAGGGGTCGCGGACTCGATTGTGTAAATGGGGTTTGAGTCCTTGATTGTTCCTAGGAGCTTTTATCGACACTTTTATTGTGCACTTCTTGATTAAGCACGAAATTATTAACAAAGACTTTTTGATGACAAATGTAGGAGAACGTTACGTGAATTTCTCTCTGTATGATTTAGGAGTTGTGTCTCGATCCGTGTGTTTCTCAAGGTACGGAAATTGCTCATGCACATACTACAAGTCTATAATGATAAAGAATTGTGAAACTTTCCATGTTTATTGGTTGGATGGTGTGCCTACTTGCAACTCACGATATTGCGGTATTAAAGGTATGAAATAACGTTTTATTACCTGACTGCTGACATTTAATTTAAACAACGAGGCAATACGAGAATCCCGCCACCTCAAATTGTTAATCACACTTTTCCCGCAATTTCCCCGCAGCATTGTAGGGCACGATAAAAAGACGCATTTTTTTCGCCACCATATCTGCCGTAGTCCTGCTAGATTTTCGAAAAACTTCAGCAAAACAACAGCCACAAAATGCGTTTGACTGAATCATATGTGTAAACTTTAGATTATATGAAGTAAGCAAAACTCATAATAACCTGATTTTGTTGTTGTACATGAAAATATAACGCCTCGATGTTAATGTACAGACCTGGCAAGCTCGGTCTGTATTTTTAAGAACTTGGATTTGATATTTTCAAGAACAGCATAGCACCAGTTAGTAAGCACATAGTTTCATTTGATATTTCCAAGTTATCTAGCTTTTAAAATGATACCGGTTGTGCTGAAAAGAATGCATGACATTTAGCAACTAAGGACCTGATTCAATGAGGCGGGCTGGCCCGTTAGCGAGCTGGCTCGCCTCCAAGTTAGCTCGATTTTATATGAGAGTTTCCATAGTGAGCCAGCAGCCCAGAGCCAGCCCGGCCTCTCGGTGCCACGTGCAGTGACCCATGATTATGATCATAAGATCGATTTTGAATTTGCAAAGGTCCATAGTTCCATACAAAATTTTTAGGAAAGCTCTTCAGATATATTTTTGAGGATTGTGAGAACCTACCACTTACTTTAGGCTATTGGCTTTTTAGTTGGTACTTGTATTCGAGTATTTTATATTGGCAACCTTTGTTTCAGATAAAAGTTCAAAAGTATCATGCAGCAATAACTACATGAAAATCGACCTATATCGAAGTTACTATGATGCATCATTGTATTCAAGCATTACACTGCGCAATCCATCATGTTCTGCCATATCGAATACATCGCTGTATATCACACTGGGAAGTGTACTAGGAGCTTGTGGCTCAGTTTCAAAAGAGACATCCGATCACATAGTGTTCGAAAATGAAGTTATTTTCACAGCAAAGGCATCCAATGGTACCCGCATCATTTCACGTGATTTGGATCAAAAAGTCAAGTTCCAATGTCTTTATAGAAAAAATGGTCAAGCCAGCTCAGGTGGACATCAACCAATGTCATCTGTCAATGCCAGTGAAAGTATGTATTGCTTTTTAATATTAATTTAGAAACCCTCATTTCTAGCTACATAGCGTACGAGGAGGGAACAGCGCTCGCTTCGCTCGAGTATTTTTAGCTTCTGCAGAGAGTTCATCAAACGGAGCCAGCTTTGAAAATATATACTTTGGTTTTGCTTCATACCATATTCCGAGACAGCAAAATTGCACCATTCTCTTTCAAACACAGTGTTGCGTTATGACGAAGCATTTAATAAAATCATTGGAAAAATAAAACAAATAATGTTTCACTTGCAATCAAATTAATCGATGGCAAGTAAATCATGGACAAGAATTGAATGTGGAATTCTCGTTACCATACGAACCTGTTACCAGCATTTTCCAAACTGCTGGGTCTAAGAAATGAGTGATTTTACCAACCATTGACTGACATTTTCTTCAACAGCCCAACAAATGTCCTAACTTTTTGATTCACCCAGTTCACTCGAAAGATACTGTGTGAGCCAGAAGAAGTTCTCACTTTCGAAACTCTGTAGTACCACAAGTGCTTCATGGATTTTAATGATTCAAATTGTAGTTAAAAGCGAAAAGAACGAAGTGCTTCTGTGATTTTTCTTGTCTTCTCTCAGGCACTGCAAATATAGGTAAATTCAACTTTACAAAACTTTCATGTTTTCAAAATATTTGAAAATGAGCCTAAAACACTTGATCAAGTTGTTAGGAATTTCCTCACACAGAACAATACACATAGGCGTTTCACCTCTCTCATGTGTAATAAGACATATAGATTCTCAAACAAAGACCAAAGATTTTCAATCCCATGGCAATAAATGTGCAGACGATATCTCTCACTCATGAGAAATTGTTTTTTCTCTGTTGTTCTGAGCAAAGAGTCCTTTATGATTTGGTCATGTATTTTAGGTATTTCTCAGTTACTTGCAACCACAAAGTTTTTCTAAATTTCAAGTTACAAACTTTTCCAATGCTTGTAACAAGGGGAAAAACTCACAAAAATACTTCGATCTTTTGGCAGTCAAAAATATTGATTCATTCCAACCTATCCAATACTGTTGATGCTATGAGTTTTCAAAAGTGGAAATTTCTTTCTGGCTCACCCGGTAGCAAAACAAAAATTTCACTTTTCTAAACATTTCGATTTGTGATCTTTGATCAATGAACTCTAGAGATAAGCAATTAACATTATCAAATTCCATTTTAGCTGGATATGGAAACTTCTCCTTCAATTTCGTCATGTACAAAGGCAGATCTTTCTCTCAAATGCATTCCTACTACCCTGTCAGTGTTACACTGCGAGACTGGATGTACTTTGAAATCTATGGAAGCATCGCAAGCAATGTAGTCCTGCTGATTGACCAATGCTACTCTACCCCTACGATGGATCGCAACCATTATTTGAAATATGTCTTCATTAACAACAGGTAACTATTACATTGTAATACGAAACGAGAAGGGTTTGCGCTAAAAAGGAAACTTTTCTTATGATTCTGTGATTAAAGGCAAGGTAATTGATGCTCTGTGCATAATTAGTAGATTGTGTAACTCTATCCACGCTGGGAGAATATTTTCCAAGCCCTTGATACAAATTGGTCGTTCGAGGTGAATTTGCTAAATTCGCAATTTTTTTACGAATCAGCTGTTGAGATCAGATTTCCGATCTATCTTTTACGTGTGCAGGCATATTTCTTATGTATTTCCTGTCGAAGAATACTTTCAGGGAAAAAACTTTCGCAGGAAGAAACTTGCGAACTTTTTGGAATTAAGCTTCGCAAATATCAGAAAAAGCTGAGATACGTTCTTGAGCTGACTGATTCACCTACCAATGAATCGGACGTCAGTTTGACTTTGTTTGTAGCTTAAACTAAATATGCGTCTCACCTATTTTTCGAGCGTCTGAAGGGCGTAATCACAGAAAATTTTCTTGGGTGACACCCCAGACTCCCTAACTCCCGGAGTGCTAGTTACGCCACTGGAGCTGCAACATTTATGTTGAAAGTCAAAATTTGCCTCCACTTTTCCAACAATTTCGTTCTGGCTGCTTTCGAATTATAGTGTATTAGGTGTAAACCATCATGTATAAGCCTCGATATCAGGTAGAGGTATAATTAATTAGATCAGGATCGGAGTGGAAACATGGCGTCTTATCTCGTGTGCTCTTTAGGTCTAGCGTTAGGTCGCAGCGGATCTTAGGCATCGCGCGCGCATACACAACATAATATGGCGACGAGTAATCTCAAGAACCCAAAGAAGGAATAGAAGGAAGTAATTTCAACAAGAGAATAAGAATTATACCAGACAACGAGAATCAAATAGGCCAAGCTCAACCGCCTCAACCAGTAGCGATTCATTTGCCTCCAGTTAAGGAATTTGATCCAAAAGGAGACCCATCTACGGTAAGCCAACGATGGCAGAAATGGAAGAAATCGTTTGCATATTTTCTGAATGCAACAGGTATTCAAAATGATAGCCAAAAGAGGGCTGCACTTTTGCATCTTGTAGGAGATGAAGTGCAAGATATATTTGAAACATTAGGTGAGGTAGGCACAACATATGACCAAGCAATAGAGAAGTTAGATAGTCATTTTGATATCAAGAAGAATATTCCATTTGAAAGATGTGTATTTCATGAGCCAGGTCAAGAATCAGGAGAAAACATAGATTCATATGTCACTAGGTTGAAAAAGTTAACTATTCATTGTGAATATGGAGATGCAAGACAAAATGAGATCAGAGATCAAGTAATAGCAAAATGCCAATCAAGTAAGCTTAGAAAAAGATTGCTACAAGAAGCAGATCTCACATTAGATAAAGTTCTAACAATAGGAAAGCTCATGGAACAATCAGACCATCAGACAAAGAAGATAGAACAACAAAACAATGCAGGATCATCAGCTGACACAATCAAAGAATCTTTTTCAGACCTGAATAAAATAAGGCCAAATAAATACCAACACAAAGGTAGACAAGCAATGAACACAGGAGATCAAAGATATTCTCAACAAAGACAACAATGTGGAAGATGTGGAATGAAAAATCACAAAAGCAAAGACTGTAGAGTGACAAAAGGGAAAAAGTGCATGAAATGTGGAATTATGGGACACTTTGCAAAATTCTGTAAGACTAAAACTCCAAAGAAATCAGAAAGTCATCAAGTCAGAGCAAATGAAATCACAACAGAAAGTTCAAGTGATGATGAAGCATTTGTATTCAAAATTGGAAGCAAAGAAAGACCAGTATACCCAGTCAATGTAGATGGCACACCAATCAATATGCTCATTGACAGTGGATCAACACTGGACATCATTGATGAAACATCACTTCAGAAATTGAAAGAAGAACCACAACTTGCAAACAGCAAGGCAAAGATATTCACTTATCTAGGAAAAGAACCACTGAAACTAAAAGGAACATTCATAGCACAAGTTGAAGCATTTGGAAAAGAAACCCAAGCAAAATTCTATGTCACAGAAGGTTCAGGAGGAGCATTGCTAGGACAAAAGACAGCAGAAAAACTAGATCTTTTAAGAGTAGGCCCAGCTCTAGGTTTAGAAGCAGATCCAGCAAGTTCACTTCATAAAGCAGTAAATGAAATCAGTCAAGATAAATCAACTGAACACAGGATAGATCCAAAGATTCAGAAAGTTCTAGATAACAATAAAGAAGTATTTGAAGGCATGGGTAAATTCAAAGATTACAAGTTAAAGTTACACATTGATGAGAATATCACTCCAGTTCAACAGCCAATCAGAAGATTACCATATCATACAAGAAAGAAAGTTTCTGCAGAATTAGAAAGATTGATAAAAAATGATTGCATAGAGAAAGTTAAAGGTCCAAGCACCTGGATAAATCCAATAGTAGTAGTACCAAAACCAAATGGGACTATAAGATTATGCTTAGACATGAGAAGAGCCAATGAAGCCATAGTAAGAGAAAGACACCAGATTCCAAAAGTTGAAGAAATCCTCCCAAAGCTACATAATGCAAAATATTTCTCAAAGATTGATTTGAAAGAAGGGTATCACCAGCTTAGCAGAGGAATCAAGACACATAACAACATTCCTAACACACAAAGGTTGTTTTCAATCAAAACGTCTTGTGTATGGAGTCAGTTCAGCCTTTGAGCAGTTTCAGAAGGTAATTGAGCAAAGCATTGCAGGTTGCCCAGGCACAAGATCAATATCTGATGACATTCTCATATGGTCATCAAGCATAGATGAAATGGCAGAGCGTCTGGACACGCTATTCCATGCATTGCATGCCAGAAATCTAAAGATCAACCCAAAGAAATGTGTATTTGGAACAACAAAGCTCACATTCGCAGGATATTGTCTAACAGACAAAGGAATTCATCCAGATCAATCCAAAGTAGATGCAGTCAACAATGCCAAAACCCCAACAAACGCAACAGAAGTAAGAAGTTTCCTAGGTCTAGTCAACTTTTGTTCACACTTCATCAAAGACTACGCCACACTTACAGAGCCACTGAGGAAACTAACCAGGAAAGAAACTACATTTGCATGGAACAAAGAACAGCAAGCAAGTTTCACAAAGCTAAAGGAAAGCCTAACAAATGCAAGCACAATGGCTTATTACCAGCCACACGCAGACACAAAAGTCATCGTAGACGCATCACCAGTAGGACTAGGAGCAATCCTAACTCAAAAGCAAGAAGATGGACAATTCAAGCCAGTAGTTTATGCATCACACGCATTAAGCCCAACAGAACAAAGATATTCTCAGACAGAAAGAGAAGGTTTAGCAGCATTTTGGTCAACACAGAAGTTTCATTACTATTTGTATGACAGAGAATTCACAATAGTAACTGACCACAAACCACTTGAAAAGCTCTTATCAGCAAGAGGAAGCCCTTCACCAAGATTGCAAAGATGGTTACTTAAAATGCAACCATACAAGTACACAGTCCAGTATGAGCCAGGACACACAAATGCATCTGACGTCTTATCCCGTTCACCTTTACCAGCCACAGGAGAACAGTTAAGTGATGATACAGAACATTTCATCAACTCAATTGTATATGATGCTATTCCTAAGTCAGTCACAATAGAAGAAATTCAAGAAATATCAAGAAATGATGAAATCTTGAAGAATGTCAAAGAACAGATCAAAACAGAGAAATGGTCAAAAAGTCCAGAGTACAAACCATTTTTTCTGAGCCGGAAAGAACTCTGGATCAAAGATGATATTATTTTAAAAGGAACAAAGCTAACAATCCCCACAGATCTAAGACAAAGAATACTAGCCTCAGCACACCAACATCACTTAGGTATTGTGAAAACCAAAGGATTATTGAGAGAAAAAGTATGGTGGCCAGGAATAGATCAAGAAGTGGAAAAGATGATAAAACATTGCCATGCATGTCAAGTAACAGGATCAAGTAAAATCAATTATGAACCACTTGAAGCAACAAAGATACCTTCAATAAATTGGCACACAGTAGCTTTAGACATCCAAGGACCATATCCAACAAAGGATTATCTGATAGCACTCATAGATTACAGATCAAGATATCCAGTAGTTGTGCAAGTCAAAACTATCAACACAAAAACTGTAATCAAAGCATTAGACAAGATATTTTCTATGTTTGGTTATGTACAGAAATTAGTTGCTGACAATGGAAAACAGCTCATTTCAGATGAATTCAAACAGTACCTCAAACAACATGGAGTAAAGCTAAGGAATGTCACACCGTATTCACCTTGGGTCAATGGTGAAGTTGAACGATTCAACAGATCACTCAAAAAGGCAAATCAATGCGCACATGCAGAAGGAAAAGATTGGAGAGAAAAGCTTAACAAGTTTCTATTGCTCTACAGAACAACGCCGCACGCAACAACAGGACAGTGCCCAGCTACAGTATTTTTTGGACGTGGTATCAAGAATGACATACCAGAATATACAAAGGTTCAATCACAAGACACAGAATTGGATAGGAAAGACAGAGAAAAGAAAGAGAAAATGAAAGAATATGCAGATATCAAAAGGAATGCAAAAGACAGTGAAATCCAGGAACAAGACACAGTGCTAGTAAAGAATCTCTGGAAAAATGACAAATTATCTCCAAATTGGTTAAATGAGAAATTCAAAGTCATCAAAATTTACAGGAAAAGTGCTTTGATAGAAAATGAAAGAGGAAAATATTACAGGAATAAAGCTCATCTTAAGAAATACAATGAGAGTGAGACAAACAGACAAGCAGTGATTCAAAAGGAGAACACACACAGCACAGATGAAGAGGAAGACATCTCAGCAGAGGAACTACCAATTGACAATGCGCAAAATGTCGCAAGGCCAACGCGTTCCGAGCGCAGACCGAATAGAGCGATCACTAATGCCAATGACGCAAATAACATTATTTCTAATGAAAATAATAACCCTAGGTTGCATGAAAATGATAATGCTAACATGCAACAAGACAATGAGAATAGCTTGAATGAAGAAATTGTTGACCACCATTTGAATGAAGAAAACAATGAAGACTTACAAGAAAATGTTGGTAATGGAACACCAATTTTTGTACCAGATACTGTTCCAACAGCTATTCAACCACATGTACCAGTGAAGAAATTGCCGGTAAAAAGGAGACGTAAGAAGAAGAACTGAGTTGAAAGGACAGACAGGAGTTTATATATATATTGATTGAACAATGCATTGGAATCTTACTCGTTATGTTCATTATAATCAAGAAGCTGAAACTTTGGAAGATTATTCGTTTTGTTGATGATTGAACATCTTATACACATTTACCATTTACGCTTTACGCTGATGGACTAAAGTTGATGAACATTGATTATGCTGATTGTTTTGTTTCAGAGACGTAGGAACCGGGGGGGCACTGGGCACACGTGCCCCCCCAAGATTTTGGAATAAACAAAGAAGTGCCCTTTTTATTTTCAGGAAGTGCCTCTTTAGCTTAATGAAATAAGTGCCCTTGAAGTGTCGTGCCCCTCCAAGTTTGAGATGCTTCCTACGTCCCTGTTTTGTTTGGTTACATTTACAAAGAACTATATTGGAAACTCAAGAGGACGATTTCAAGAAAAGGGAGAATATAGTGTATTAGGTGTAAACCATCATGTATAAGCCTCGATATCAGGTAGAGGTATAATTAATTAGATCAGGATCGGAGTGGAAACATGGCGTCTTATCTCGTGTGCTCTTTAGGTCTAGCGTTAGGTCGCAGCGGATCTTAGGCATCGCGCGCGCATACACAACACGAATATTTTACGAAAAGTTTTGCTTCTGTATTTTAGCGGACCAGCTTTAATATCGGCACGTTAAGATAGCAGTCATATTCAATTTATGGGTTTCAGGGCGGAGGATAATTTCACACAATCATACAACATTCCATACCGCATCTTGAACAAATAAAAACGCTTTAAACCCAATCACCTTTCAGCGAAATGGTTTGGTACCCCCATCCAGAACTCTTTGAGGACGTATAAAACATATATGCACTGCCAATTTGTCCCAGGCGATCTTCATACAGGTCCAGTGATTCATCATTTCCAGTTATCTGTTGATTTTACTTTTAAATGTTAACTGGTGACTTAATAGAAAAAATGTTCAAGCAAAATAGTTTCGCACCTCATCAAATGTTGTGTGTGTGTGTGTGTGTGTGTGTGTGTGTGTGTGTGTGTGTGTGTGTGTGTGTGTGTGTGTGTGTGTGCGTGTGTGTGTGTGTGTGTGTGTGTAATTTCATTTGAATTCAATTATCTACATTAATAGCTAACAATGTAATATAATGTATATAGTTAACAATATATACATTAGATATATACACGTCAACTAATCAAAATCGAATATACAGTATTAATTAAATAAAGAAAATATATTTTTCAAATTATATAGTTAGGTTGCATGCATTACATGTGCAATTGGGCCGTCCCATTGTTTTATTAAAATCTTAAAACTTCTCAAATTTTCTGCTGATTTTAGTTCGTTTGGTAGGCCATTCCAGATCTGCGGTCCTACGGACTTGAGACTCCTGGATCCAAACGTTGCTTGATTGGGCCTAACATGGGCTAAGTTATTTGGATTTCTTAACGAATAATTTGAAGAACGTAATTCGAAAAGGCTCCGCATGAATGGTAGATTCAGATGATTCAATGTTTTGAATATTTCGATGCAAAGGATTCTTTGGCGAGCAACCTGCATGGTGCATTAGTTTGATTTCAAAAGCAGATCGTCATATGAACTTGTATGATCGTTGTAGAGAAACCTTAGAGCGCGTTCTGGTAATTTTTCTATTTTCTGTAATGACTTGGAAGATGAGAGATACCACACCAAGGGGCAATAATCGAAAGTTGAATATACGAAACTCTGAACAAGGACCTTTTTCTCCTCAAAGCCAATAAACGTCTTTAATCTTTTAAGAACATTTAACTGTGTAGCAGCCTTTTTGCAAAAATTCGAAATATGTGGGTCGAAATCAAGTTTATAATCCAAAGTGACTCCTAAGAGTTTGACAGTCTCCTCAGATTTTATTACACTACTGTTAATGTTAATTTGTTCACCACTAGTATTTGCTTGGTTTTTTCTGAGCAATAAAGCATGGAATTTTTCAGGGTTGGCAATCATTTCATTTTGCTTTAGCCAGGATAAAGCAATTCCAGTTTCTTTTTCTAAAATATTAACAAGATCGGGCATGCTTTTTGAAAAATAAGTGAGTGTATTGTCGTCAGCATAATTGTAGAGAGTTGCCTGTTTTATGAAAAGAAATAAATCATTTATGTAGAAATTAAACAGAATTGGGCCAAGCACCGATCCTTGGGGTACACCAGATATCAACTCTTGAAAAGAACTGTACGTATTATTTATCCGAACGCTTTGTTTCCGTCGTTTGAGATAAGAATAGGTAAGGACAAGTGCGTCTTCTTCGAATCCATATGCATGTAATTTTGCAATTAGCAGATCATGTGGGATGCAGTCAAAGGCTTTTGAAAGATCCATTAGGATAGCACCTACAAGATAGTCGTTGTCGAGGTTAGACCTTCAATCTTCGATCAGACGTATCAAGACATGCTGGGTGCCATATGCTCGTCTATAAGCCGCAATAAAAACGGAAAGTGTGTTGTCTAAATGTTGGATCAGCTGTTGCTTCAGGACTTTTTCATATATCTTAGAAAAGGTGTTTAAAACACTAACTGGGCGGAAATTTTTTTCTATTGTGCGATTTGGCTCTCCCTTATTTAAAGGACAGACCACCACCTTTTTTGCATCATCCTTGATACTTTCATACCACAGAAAGTAATTGGAAACATTTTCATACCCCTGTCAAAAATCCTCCACCCTGATACCCAGGATAAAAAATGACTGCTCCCTTAGAGTTTGGAAAAGGGGTTTTTGGTGCAAGTTCAAGGTCTAGTTAGGGTATGGTTGGGTTATTAGTGCTATTATTATCCCTATTTTGTTCGGGATACTATCAGTGAAAGTCTTACCGATTTTCTCCAGAAGAACTAGACCCCAGTTTAAGCGCTTTGGAATATGCGCACTAGCATTTGAAGGGTCATTATCCTTCATTTTTCCTTTGTGAATTGGGTGCATGCCCCAAAGACGCTTCACCCATTCCATTGCTCAGCGAATCAATCAGAGCTATAGTCTTTTCCATTGTGATTTACAAAAGGGGGAGTTCGCAGTATCCCGAACAATATATTATTATCTCTATCATTATCCCTATTATCATTGACAAACGATCATTATCTTTCTGCAGATGCCCATCTGACAACACAGTATCATTCCACAGCACTGTAAGCAGCCGCCAGAGATTTAGCATCCAAGCATTCAGGTTCTTGAACAGCAGCACTGCTGTTTACTTCCACTGCCTCGTTTTCCTTTGTCACACGTCATCATCAGACTACCGATGTAGGTCTGGTTGTCAAGGCAATAACGTATACAGAGGAAAGAGGGCAGTGACGACATCTGAAGATGAACCTTCAAAATACTACCTCTTAGAGATTGAAGTGCGCAGGAGTAAGGATGGGGGTAAGTTTTTCAATGTGGGTATGAAGTGAAATTTATAATTCTCTAGTTTGCTATAACTTTTTATTTTCATTCTTATGGTGCAGTTGGTATGTCGGTCAGCCGGTCAGCCGGTCGGTCAAACGCCTTATGATACTGGCAATTTAAATGGGAAGTTCCGTCAAAATTCAAGATCTCCTATTTACCTTTAATTTGGGGTTAGAATAATGTTCTAAAAGGGAAACAAACATTTACTTGAGATATTATGCTGTTATTCCGTCATTTTTCATCTCAAAATCTTGTCTCTTGGCCGCTGCCATTTGCGCAACAAGGAGACTGGAGCGAATGTTGTTGTTTGACGTCATCACGTCCAGAAAGCCATTGGAACCACACTGTATTGTATGGGTTCCAAGCCCGAAAATCGTGCAAAATTAGATACTGGCATGAGAATTGATGGAATTTGGTAGTTTGATATACAAAAGAGTTACAGTAAGAACCCGCAAAATAGAAACCTGTTTTTTCAAAACAGCCTGTTTAGTTTCTTTTTAAAAGGTCATTAATTTGGAAACAGGCTGAAAGGTTTCTTATTACATGGTTAAGAAACCTTCAGTGATTTCAAGGTCAATGTTCAAAAACAAACCCAGAGCAAACACTATCAAACGGTATGTTCTTGTTACATCTAAAATTACTCAGCAATATCATAAATACCAAGTATCAAGTATAAAGAAAGAGATGCTTTTGGATAAAATATGTAAAAAATGTTTGGCACCTGATTTTAACAAAGATCATTAGATACGAATTCATTTGGGTTCCTCCTGTAAGAAACCTTCCTAAAATCAGGCTGAAAAGTTTCTTATATGAAGGCACCATTTCCCAAAAAAGTCCGCCTGAGGTTTCTTATAAAATGGTTTCTATTTTGCGGGCTCTTACTGTAGTATGCAGACCACCACCCAAAAATGCCCTACGATGCTATTTTTAGACCGTGGAGTTATGTAAGTGCCAGACCTTAAGCTCAGCCTTATATTGGTTGTTACAATAGTTTTGTCACAAATTGTGGTACCAAGATGAAACTTTGTTTCCTACGGAATGTTGATACGCTGAAAAGAGGGATGTGGATTTAGGTTGCTTAATGCCCCTTGTGCTATTTCTAGACAGGGGTTCTTGGTCGCAGGCCTGTAAAAAGGATACTGTAATAACTTCATTGCAGATTGTGGTACTTACATGAAACTTTGTGGTCTGTCAGCCTTTTTACAAGAAAATTGCTCTGAATTTGAATAGAAAGTTGTGGCTGAGAAACTCTGCCAGCTCAGCAAATTATTCAGACTGGAAGTCAGCCTTAACGAGGGAAAATGTCGCTCCAAATGAAAGCACCTTTGTAAACAGAATCATCATAGAAGCAACTATTTCTTTCATCAAAACTTCTGGACGGTTTAATTAAACTTTCTGGAAAAACAGCAGCCTAACCCTTTTTTTTTTCTTTTAGACTGAAGTGCTCCCGGAATTTGCGTGGGCTGTCTCTGCTCATCGCACTGCTGCCTCGGGTGCATCGGTTGGGGGGAGTCTATGGTAAATTGGAAAGTCTTTTTCCCCTCGGGGTTGAATCCCTGAAACTTTGTTTCATTCTCCCTGCCGGTGCGCTCGTGGTTGTGGTTTGGTGGGTGGTGGGCTGTTTGTGCGGGTTTTGGGGGTACTTCAGTTTTACCTTGGCTTTTACTTTGTCCTGATTTAGTGTGCATATGTATCTTATTTTTTTGTTTTTTGTGTTCTATTATTAGTTTATTGTTGATAGTACTTAGAAAATTGTAAGTGGCATTTGTAGTGAGGACCCGGTGACCATGCGTCTTTCCTCGCTGCAAATGCCACAGTAATTTGCATTAACTTGTTGTTTTTAAGTTTTAGATTGATAAAAAAAAAAAAAAAAAAAAAAAAAAAAATGTCGCTCTGAATTTCAATTGAAATGTACGGCTGAACAGTGATCTTTGTATCAGTTTCTTCAAATTCGAAAAATTTCACTTACTAGCCATCAGTCTTTAGGCTGCTAACGGACGGTAAATGACGGAGTATTTGTCTTAATTTCAGCCGAAAGAAATAATGATACTACAAAAGGGGGAGTTGCTGGAAAAGTTGGAATAGCAGTGCTTTTGGTAGTTTGTGCTTGTATCATAGTTGGTTTGGTCATTAAAGTTTTTGCTCTGGCTAAAGCTGCCTCTGCTGCTCCACAAGTTGATCAAGCAAAGAGAGCAGCGCAGTATGGGGAAATGGATGAAAATGAAAATCAACCCTCTGCTTCAGTTCCAAAGGAAATGGTTGTGATTGAGAATCCCAAGGCGATTGGTGATGATTTGAGCAAATGCTGACTCTCCTCCGCTCATAAATCAAGCCTCTGCGGAGGAGAGTGGCAAGTGCAAGCAAGCTGATATCTTTACTTGAAGAACACTGCACGGAATGCTCAGGCCCGACCAACAAGACCGCGCGATACGAGTGTTTGAGATGTTTGGGTGATTGACACCACGGGGGGGGGGGGTTCTTGGCCAAATTTTGGGTAGGGGTCTGCCGCAAGCCCTGGTACCGTAGGCTAGACTAATTTTACGAAAATGGTACCCTTGGCTAGACCAATTTTGACCATTCCTGGACCAATATTGTCAAATTTGTACCAAATGTGATATCATGACCGAACGCCAGACCAATATTGTCAAAATGATACCCTTGGCTAGACCGTTGTAGGCCAAAATTGCAAAAGAGTATAGGGGTGGGGTATTATGCTTGATCTGGTGGATACGCCATACAGGGGCAAGGGTATTATGCTTGATGTGTTGGGCGTAATACCCTGCCATGGTATGGCATATCCACTACAGTAGTGCGTATAGGTTTACTAGCGTGGGGTAGAGTAAATTTTTTGGGAGTGCTTTTTAGTTCAAGATAGGCCTTGCCATTTGAACAATTCATTTCATTTTAGTTGCATATAGCGTTTAATTGATTTTAACCTTTTAGAGGAAACTTGCTTTTGCTGTGGCTTTAACTGTCTGTTGTGAGTAGCTTACTTACAAAAAGTCTTGAGTCTTCACATTACTAGGGCCTGTTCGTACGAGGAAACCACTTCACCTGTCAGGCCATAAAAAACCGAAGTGAAATACCATAAAAGTTTTTAGGAATTCTATAGACTCATTATATAATTCCTCCTAACTTATGGAATGTATCCTGGCAGATCTCGTACGCTTTTTCGAATAATTGAAATACTTCGAGTTGAAACTGTGCAACGGTTAGAGCAGGGGCAGAAAAACAAAACTCGACCAAAGTAGTGGAGATATTCTAATATTGGCTGGAATGCAAGTCCTGCTTTAACCCTATTGCTCCTGGGGGCAAATAATGCCCCCACCCAAACTTTTGATCATAAACAGAGAGGAAACAGGGAAAAGAGCTGAAACATGCATGACTTCTCCTTATTTTTTTAATTGGCAATTACATTTTAGACTTTCAACTGTCATAATTTAAGTCACTTCACCAGCAGATACCCATATTTGGAAAATAGGGGAAAGTAGTCACAAAAAAATCACAATAGCAATCATGATTTCTTTGTCTTAACCTTGATTGAGCTGTACTTGGTACCAGACAATTTCCCTTGTAAAGTGCTGCACTCTATATTTGAGCTCTTATGGTTGCAGGTCCTCATAGGTACTTGGGACAGGGGGACTCCATGCAATGAAGTCCCTGAAAATATTTGTTTTGAATTGAATGAGATTGACGTAACCCACAGGTATTACAGTCATATTCAGGGTCCTACAATGACTGACATCAGCTAATTAGAGAACACTTTTGAATTGTTCTTATTTCATAAACCAATTCAAATTTAGCAGAAAGACAAGTTTCAGAGAAATATTCTGAAACTGTCTGAGATTAAGAACTTATCTGTAGTCACCATTGTTTCATTTGCACGTGATAATGAACTTCCACATTAATTCAAATTATATAAATTTTCTCTTCCAACTTTGCGAAAAGGGCCCGTAATTTTTTTTAACTTTGCACGTCAGAGGGCCCGGGGGGCGATCGCCACTTTGCCACCCGGGCCAGACCGCGCCTGATGGTGAAGCCGATTTCAGTCAGGTAAATCTCATATTAAAGCAATGAACTCTTACAAGCCGCTCGGCCTCTCACCCCACAAACTTCAGCCACAAACGCTGAAAGCGCGATAGTGTCTGTCTTGAACTCATGGAGTTTGTTGCGTGTGGCATTTGCCGTGATTGCGCAGGACAGGATTTAGTCTTTGCAATTGAAATGAAAGCATTTTCAAGAATGCATTGCAAGATAGAAAATAACAAAAGGACGCGTTAATTTCACAACAATACGAACAAGGAACTAACCCTCACCATGCATGAATTATTGACCGTAAGCGTTTTTGAGTGGTAGAAGAATTGATGATATCTGGCCGAGAATTCAGTTGATAGCAACCGATGATACCAACATGTTGCACACAACATTGCTCCTTATGACGGTTGCATATCTTGCTGGTGTCATCAGATGTTCAAACTTTCGTGGTATATACATAACATGGGTTGTTGATACGACTGATGCTCGCTATTATCCAGCAAATTCAAGTGTTTCTACTGTAAAGGTAAGCACAGTATACTAGTACTTTCCCTATGACTATTACTTTCCCTATGTCTGTTTCCCTGCATTACCAGCAAAGATAGATATAGATGCATTTGTTTTTCCTGTCAGTTTTGCATGCTTTTATCTTCGGTAACGGGGCTTGAAGTCCTTGACAGGAGGTGCTAAGCCTGGTGTGTTCGGCTGAATTAAGAACAACACTAACAACGAATGCATCATTAATTTAATAAAGATAAAGAAATTACTTTTAAAAGCAAGGCAAAGTGTGTGCGTACTTACACTTTTCATGCAATGCTGTGTCAGCAAAAACTGTTCACTTGTATCTTTGTAAAAAGTCTCTTTTGCAACAGTCAACACTCATCGTATATGTTCTAGTATCATGCTTCAAATGCTCAGATGATGTGCCAATTTGGACTGTTCTGCCGGGCTTCCATCAAATCAGGACGAAAACGGTAAAACATGTATGGCCAAGTAACACCAGGATATTGATAAGCGCGCAAGAAACGCTCTCAAATTGTCAACTTTACGGAAGACAAGTATACCAAGGCATTTTTACAATTGAATTTTTCATTTGTAAGCCAAGCCCTCTGGCCTCTCTGGGAAAGGAAAGAGGAGAAACTCCCTAGCGTCACCGCCATCTTGTCAAGATCACAGATCGTCTGCTCGCTTTTGGATTCTTTTCTGGTGGCGTCTTTTTTAGAAGCTCACCAATAAAAAAACCTGCGTTCTTGTTGACTTGTGTTGCTGCCATCTTGTCAGGTCTGAGCGGAAACTTACCACAAAAAGATGGCCTACTCAATGCTACCACGCAAGAGCCAGGCTACTAAAAGTAAAGCCAGCAAGAGGTTATCTTAAATTGTCAACTAGGAGAAGAAAACTGTATCGAAACATTGTTAGAGTAGAATTTTTCGTTTGAAAGGCAATCCCTCTCTGGGAAAGAGAAGAGGACATTGCTAGTTGTTTAGCGAACCTTCCTGTGTTGCCGCCATCTTTTCAATATAGAACGGAAACAGAAACATGCTGCAGAAAGATATAACCACACAAGACTGCTAAAAGCCAGCAAGAAATAATAAGAAATAAGTATATCGAGGCATGTTATTTACAATGAAATTTCTAGTTTGTAGCACAAGTCGTATTTGGGAAAGAGAAGGAGACTTCACTCCTTCCTAGCCGCCTAGCCGCCTAGCCGCAGTTCTTCGCGTGTTGCTGCTATCTTGTCAAGACAGTAGAGTTCTGCTTGCTTTTGGTGGTAGAATCCTCTTTAGCACTGCAGCTCACGTATTAACTATTGTCACTTTTTGAACTTTTAATTAATTGAAAAGAATTTTGAATATTCATCAAGGATAAATTTCTTAACACCTAACTTCGAAAATACAACCAAGGCAAGACTGAAGACTTGGCAAGACTTCCGTTGTTTCAAATTATGCTAACGTCGGTTTTTTCTGTTTTCTGCTCTTTGCTTTAAATCTCTTCTGCCTTTTAAGCCAGTTTAGTTACAACAGTTTCTTAAAAACTCAACATTGGTAAGCCATGAGAAGTTTGACTCGTCAAAATAGTTGTAATTGCACCGGGTGAAAAAGATGGTGGAACGTTTCAAGCTCTTTAGTCAGCTACTTACCTGTTCATCAGATCCTTGAACCCATGAAACTAGCTATGGTTGTGCACTGGTAATATGTCAAATTAGATATCAAAATTTAGTTGGTTTAAATCAGTTTTATCATTCCCTAATTCTGAGCGATTGTATAGAAGTGTTCATAATCACAGAATCCATCAAAAAGGGCCAAAATCCTTGATCAAATTTGCTAATCATTCAGCATGGTGACACTGGAAACTAACAGCTACCAGCAGAAACTCCAAAGAGAAAAGAAAGTTGAGCTAGCCCTGTATCTACGCAACTGATTTTACCTGGGCAATAAGATATCAACATACCTGGGATATGGGAGCAGTTTTGGGCAGGATTAATTGTCGAGTTGAATTAAAACTTTAGACAACGACGATGAGGTGTGGCTCAAATAACACTGGCATCTCTTTCATCAAAGCAACCCAAGTTTATGCTTTACGCCGACCCCTGGAATCATATAATTCTAGTTCTGGAAGTCTTGATAAACATTTCACCCGATACTGCAGTAGTCACACTACTGCTTAAACCATTTTCAATTCTCAACTTAAACTTGCCGAAGCTAAAACATATTCTTTGTCAAGCAACCTTTCTGTCCTTTCCCGAGATGGGTGAGAGCTTTTTAAAGTCAGACACGCTTACATAAAAATTCTTCGATAGTTACTGTTCCTAGAGCAATCAGCCAACATCCAAGAATCTTGAGGGCACAGGATTTTATCAAACTCAAGCAATTTACTTAACTGCAGTTTAATCGTACCTTGCCTTGTTGATGCAATCAGGTAACGGTAATGGTGAAGTTGCGGTTTTTAGCGGCAAGCTCTGGAATCTCAGGAGTAGAGAAGATCTAGTCGTTTCCTCGAGGCTTATTGTAATTTGGGAAATTGCCGCAATTTCGCAATTTTGCAAATTAAAACAAACCTTGGGCTTATTGTAATTTTTGCGAAATCGACTTTATTCTCAATATTGTCAGTAGATTTTATTTGATTTCAAGCGATAGGACACAAGGCAGCATATTTTAAACTCGAGTTCGCTTGCAGATTGTAGTTGAAAAATGTTATGGAAATATTTACCATCTGCTAGCAAACTTTGGCTTAAATTTGGCGCTTGAAATTGAAGAAATTCTGCTGAAAATACTGAGAATAAAGTTGCTTTCGCAAATTACGATAGACTCGGGGTTTTTGATTGCGAGATTTCGCAATTTCACAATTTCGCAAATTACGATAAGGCTATCTGCGACCCCTTTGGCTGCAAAGTGAGGATTATTCCAGTACGCCACAACACCTTTTACAAGAGTGCTTGGACACCATGGACACAGAGCAACGATATTTTTTTATTTCTACAGATTCTCAGATAGTGGTAACTCCTTCTTTGATGAGCTGGTTTAGAGAATTAGGCTGATTAACTATGTTCTTGATCAAATATCTTTGCAATAAACTCCACTGATCTGAACCATCAGTATCTTTCCAATTATTAGAATTTTGGCCATGAAATTTAATTTTCGATCAGTTCTATGGGAAATGCTTGGGGTTAGTATTTATACATAACGAATATTGAAGAATGAACGCTCAGGCTACGTTTGCACTGCAGTGGTACAACGATGGATTTGTAGCAAAAATGTAGCAGATCAACATTCCGTTACACTCTTCTGGCTAATAATCCCACTGCAAAAATCTTTTAATTTCCTGTGGTATTGGAAGAAGAAATTCAGCAGAAACTAACAATTTTTCAAAGAAACTAAGAGGAAAGGGAGTTTCGTTTTGTACGTCGAAAATCATTGGAAATTGTCCCTTTCCTCATCGATTCCAAGTAGAAAATTGTCATGAAATTTTAATATCAGGTTGATTGAGGTGGCTCTGCGTAACATTTTTGCCCCTTTGCATCTTTGGAACAAATTTTTTCTAAAGCAAACTGTACAAGTACAGTGTAAAGATGGTCTCAGTTGCAAATTTTGAAATAATTTTAGATTGATCGAAGCCATGTCATCCCCAAGAAGGAAACACCGCATAGGTTAAACGTTTTACGTATTCACCCAAGCGGTATCCTTCCCCTTACCATCCCTTATCTTTTCTTGAAAAACAAACTGAGTTTGGCTATAAATTACAAACTTTGAAATTTAAGAAATTTCTTGAAATTTTTCCCCTCAGGATCCTTGAAATAATGTCCTAACTACTTGAAACGTTGTTAAATTACAGCGAAAACATTCTTATGATTACAATCTTTCGATGGCAAGCGATCATCGCCATAATAAGAAAGTATCAGGCTTTCTGAGAAGCTCATCTGATTTTGCAAAACCTATAAATTTGCGGGAGTTTCACCGGAAAAATCAAGTCTTCAGAAAAACGAAGTACAATACAATGGTTTTCTCAGAAAAATTAGTTTTCCATGAAAACAATAATGATTCTCAGAAAATTTGCTTTTTCTATGTCAAAGCTGGCTTTCCTGGATTAAATTAACAAATCGTTTTAAACAACTTAGTTAGCAGATTAACATAATCATAGATACACAGTCTCAAAACATGATTGCCTAATAGAACAGATCTGGCATTACTGGCTAAAATTGTCCCAGTAAAGTTATGCCATAAAACTTTGTGAGAATGGGAGAATATTCTAATTTTCCTAAGAAATCCTAGGGTTTTCTGAGAAGAAAGTTGGCCTGTTTTGAAGAATTTCCATTGCAAGAAAATTTTAATCGAAACTCTTGTAGCTTTAGATTTGAACTTGAACTACCCTTTTCGACCGCCAGGACCGTCGAGAGGGGGGGTAGCCAGGGTAGTTACCAGGGGGCCCGGGGCCTTTGGGAGCCCGCACGAAATAAGGTATTTGTTGTAGTTTTCTTTCGGGAACGATTTCAGGCCCGTTAGCCCACTGAGATTCTAAATAAAATCTAAAAGCAGCGTTTTAACAGTGTACAGGAGGACGTGGCCCAAGGATAAAAGGGCGTGGTCCGAAAAGTTTTCCGGCCTCCCCTAGCCCTGGGGTCCGGCCCATCTCTCGACCGCCCTGTCGACCGCCTAGATTTCTGTTTAGATTTGCCACTTTGAATGACGCTCGTGCCTTGTTACGCTTGTTACCTATCAACATTTCATAAATCAACAACACTGTCCTAAATATGTTTGCCTGAATTTGTTTGCAAACCCGATGCATGGTTGCTATGAGACGTTCGACAATTATGTTTCAGCGTCTTGTTCGAAAGCAAGACAAGCAGTAGCAACGGCTTATTTGCTTATGTTGCAGTAATTTCTTTTGCCGAATCAAATTTAAATTGGCCCCAACGCAAGCAGTAGCAATTGATTGTTTGCTCATGTGCCAGCATCCAGTCCCGTTTGTTCTAGCCAAACCGAAAAGCTTTCTTGTATGATGAGAAAGGTCAACAATATTCATCGCCGTGTTATTAAAGAGCGCCGGTCAACCAGCATCCTTTACGCGCGTCGCACTTTGCCTTACGACTGCGGCAGCTATTTTCATATGACATTTTCATATGCCATTTTCTTAGCAGTGCTCAGCGAAGCGCTCCCGCAAAGGATGCTGGTTGACCGGCGTTCTTTAAGCAAGGCAAGTAGGGAGAAAGGCTTATTTTGCTTATGCTGCAGTAATTTCTAGCCAGGGGGAATCAGATCAGATTCAAAGCGCGATTCTTAAACAGCATTGCCAACTGAGATAGCACTAATCTGTAAGCACTAGCATTAGCACTAGCGAATTTTGAATTTGAAATTATCCATGAAGCCTCATAACCAGGATATTTTGATAAATTCTTTCTAAACTACATATAGCTTGAAAAATGCCTCTGTGTTTCCTTCACTCTTCCAGAAATTCTTGCAAGCAGGCCGTTATTAGGAATACGATGATCATGCCCTTGCTTGTGTTTTATTTGCTTGTAACCCAGGAGATGGGCGTATCTTGAGCATAGGGTAAAGAGAATCGAAAAAACAAATCACATTGCAGGTGATTACATACATTAAAATTGAAAGATTATAGGGAGCGTCATAATCAGTTGTTCCATAGCTACAAGGGCCAAGGGGAGACTTGCCCCAAGTCTATCTCTTTAGGCTTTAGTCTGTCTCGTCTCTTAATGAAATGCTGGAATGGCGGATCCAAGGGAATGGCATGACGGACTATAGAGATAGGCTTGGGGGGGGGGGCAAGTCTACTACAAGAGGGGCCACCTGAGACCCTCTCAAAGGCAACAGAGAAGACGCAAACAAGGAACCAAGCGATACTCCCATTGTGGCCTGACAGGGCCACAGCAAAAATTTTGAGAAATATTCTCGAATGGTAGTATCTTTACAAAAACCCCCAAATGGTAGTTCGTGGACCTAAAATTGGGTCAATTTGGTAGCATATAGTAGAAAAACTTTTCTGCAGTTTTTCAAAATTTTCTATTGTAAAAACTGATTGAACAGAGCAAGAAAACGTCAAAATTCATTGATAATCATTGCTGCAACGACCATATTGCCATGCGGAGGAGCCTGCTGAGTTGAAATCTTATAACTTGCCAGGAACCTTGGAATACCCTCAATTGGTAATAGTTGTTGACTAATAGGGCCTTTTGGTAGACATTTCCTAAGACCCTCAATCCGACTGGACCCCCCTTCTAGGCCATAATGGGAGTACCCGGGGGGGGGGGCAAATCACTCTTGAAAATGGTGTACGAGATTAATAATCACTAGTGATTTTAATTTATGTGTGATTGATTTGATTTTAGTGATCAATTTGGGATTATTCTAAAATTAATTATGTTCTCAAATGAATTCCTATACTATAAAAATCTTATAAATAGGTCAAGATAGAGCAAGATGCATGCATAAACAAAGTGATGAAACAGATAAAACACGACGGTAGCTATTTCATAAATCAAAACATAGACTATCATGCAAATTTGGCTGAGTTTTCTGTAAAACGTCACTGTATGCGTGGAAAACGCAAAATTTGGAATTTCCTCCTAATTGGCCGCAAGCTTTGCAAACAATACCAAACAGGAACTTGCATATCTATTCTCGCATGAATAATTCAAGGCAGCATCAACTACAAAAGAATTGTTTGCTGACAAAACACCTCTTCGAGCATAATCTAAACGGATGACAGAGATCAACAGAATGCAGCTTGAAATATTTGCAGCAATTTTCTACTTTACAAGTGTACAATGTTCATCTTTTCGTGGCGCATACATTACTTGGGTTGTCAATCAAACTGATCTCCGGTACTATCCTGGATATTCACTTATTTCTACCGTGAAGGTTCGTTCTTTGTAGGCATAAAATGCATTTGCTTTGAAGATTTTAAAGTACCTGCTTCTGGTTCCATTTTTCAAAGCCATAGCTTTATTCTGGTAGTGATGTTAACAGATTAAGTGTCACGCAAATTCTGGCACGAATGTAAACATCTTCCTTCGATGGAAATGATGCTCTTGTAATGTAGCAACCTTTTAAAATGAAATGAAATGAAATGAAATGAAATGAAATGGTGCGAAATGAAGTAAAGTGAAATGAAATGACATGACATGACATGAAACTGAAAAAGTGTCTGCAGGTGTAAGATGGGTTGTATGTGGTACTGGTTTAACACTGGTAAAATAGGTAGTGTTGATCGGTGTTACTGCTGGAAAACGGTAGACCGTGAACTGATAAATCAACATTCACCATGTCGAGAAGAATAATTCAAGCGGTTCTGGCTGGAGGAAAACTGTGATCAAAGATTTTCGCAAAACGTGTTCAAATTTCTTGCCCTACCCACTTTCCCCCGAACTTACCCATTTTACACCAGTAGTAGACCCTACCAATCGTAACCGTGGAAAGAAAGGTTGGATGCGGGTTACATTGCTTGGTGAATCTGACTTGTGTCAGTGCAATCTCCAATGTTAATATACACAACTTTAATCTACGCTAATTTCCATACAGGTTCATGTCAGGCATGGTGTGTCTTGGAGAAGAAGTGACGGCCCTGCTTTGTGCACAAACTCATCAATTGCAAACTGTACTTTGTTTTCCCATTCATCATGGTACACGTACTACGGCTTCTCGGAGTATTCCCAGCCTTATACAAATGGCCCCTTAGACAGCCGCTACTTCTGTGAAAAGTTCAGCATACAGAACGATTTCAACATTGGTTCTAAGGAAACGGTCATGTTGTTTTACCAGAAGCAGTACACCTACAAATTTAAGTAAGTGTTTTTATAGTTTTGGAAACATTTGTAAACATTGAGTCAAACAGTGCCAACATTTCATTGCAAGAATAGGTTCCAAAACCTTAAAAAGTTTACATGTACAGGGCGTCCCAAAAAAAGTTGGAGATGGGTCTGTAACGCAACGTATACAGGCGTAACATACACGGGCGTGACATATACGGGTCTTTCATAGAAACTGCAGGTCTGTAACGCAACGTGACATATAAGGGTGCAGGGACGTAGGAAGCATCTCAAACTTAAGGGGGCACGACACTTCAAGGGCACTTTTTTCACTAAGCTAAAGGGGCACTGCCTGAAAATAAGAAGGGCACGTCTTTGTTTATTGCAAAATCTTGGGGGGGCACGTGCCCCCAGAGCCCCCGGTTCCTACATCTCTGTAAGGGCGTGACATATACGGGCCTTTTTAGTAAACTACAGGTCTGCAACGTTACGTGACATATACGGGCCTTGCATATTTTTTTATATACACAATCTAAAAATGTACAATAATACATATAGGGGCCCTTACCTATAGGGGCCCTTACATATACCGTTGGACTTTTCAGAAATTTTGAAAATTTTTGGAAATTACAGCGTATCTTACGTTACAACTCATTTGAGGATGTGACGTCATCAAATTTCTAAATCATAAACCAGATGAGTGACAGACTTTTGCTTGGGGCCCTTACATATAGTTTTTTTGAAAGTGTTTCTTGAATTCTTGAAAAAGAAGTAAAACACTCTAATTCTGAAAATATTGAAGATTTCAGACAACGGTAGGGGCCTAGATAGCAAACTGTAATGTTACGTGACATATACAGGCCTCGCCAGGTCTAGCACGCTCATTTTTAGTAATTATCAATTTTTGCAACTGAATATTACTGTTGCCTTGATAATTATTGCAGAGTTATGTAGCATGTATGTATGTGATTATACCTGTACTAAAATGAAACTACAAGCATTAAGAAACTTTTAAAAATTGAAATTAAGAAAATTACGAAACTATTCATTTTAGTCAAGGAAATTTTTAGCATATTTTGATCTTAATTTTGCTCGTTTTTCTGGTATCATATTACGTCATTTAGTAGGTAGTAGGTACTTGAGACATTTCTAAACTTTTGAGAGGCTTAAAAAGTTCGTTTTGAAATGTTTCGAGCATGAAGATTGTTATGACCTCTAAGAAAATCATAAGGAGTTCTGGTTATCAAAATCTGACAATTTTCAGAAATTTTAAATGCTATGACGAGATACGCCCATCAAGCTAGGAGACATTCATTCATGGAGAGAATTCAGCACAACGAAGAACGTATAATTCAGCACAACGGAGAACGTCAAAACTCAGCACAACGGACAACGTATCATGCAAGAAAGATATTGTATATCATTGTAAATAATCAAGACTAGACTTTATTCAACGTATCGGATTACTCATCGAACTTCAAATCGTCGCAGAGTAAGACATTTATAACGCTTGCTCGTATCTTGTCATAGTCATACTCAGAGGATATAAACTGGACAAACACCTTTTTTGTTTAGTACAAGAAGGAATACGTTTAAAAGAGTTAACAAAGATATACGAACATGGCAATGACTACTGTTTGCTTTTTTAATCAGCCGCAGTGATATCGTAACCTCTCCACTGTTGATACATGTTTCTCGATCTGCAGTAGCTACATCCTCTGCTACGGCTCATGTATGTCACCAATCACGTATAACGATACAGACCTGCAGTTTTATCTGGAGTACCGAATAATCGCCCCATCCCCATATCCATTTGTGAAAAATGTTGCAGCCATCCACCTTTATTGTAGCCACCCTCCCCCTTATTGATTCTTGAAAAATTGAAACGATAGTGAAAGTGAACATAATTTCTGACTAGATATAAAGAAGATAGTTGTTTACTTAAGAAAACTACAATTTTCAAGTATAATTTCATAATGGAGTGGCCGATTTCAGTCAGTTAAATTTTATAATAGATTTAAACATTTCTACCATTAAACTATATATTTGCCGATATCATTGTCTTGATCTCCAGGGAGCCGTGGCCTTTCAAACGGGGATTCTTTTTCTGACTCACCCGGTAGAATACAATTAGGGACAACAAAGGCTAACTAAGAGATGGCTCATGCAAGGCAAACTGGTTGCAACAGACTCTTTAAGCATTCGTGAATTCTCTTCATTAGAAACTCGTTTTAAATCTCCTTGCAGATCATCGGGTTGTTGTTGGCTTAATTACCTTGCTGCATATCCTAGTGCGTCTTACAATGCCGAAGCAGTAATGTCATTTAAAGTACGGCCAAATTATGTTCCAAATTATGGTAAGATCAACACACCACCTCAAATTGAGTACATTCCTCTGATCCAGCATGACTACTACGGAGGACAAAGGAATTACAGGTTTCCCGTCTCAGACCCTGATGGGGATACTGTTAAGTGTAGATGGGCAGCGAATTCCACGGAGGGCGGTGGAATGTGGGCACATCGAGTTGGAACTTTATATGAGGTGAGAGTTTGTATTTTCTACTAAGTATCTCGAAAAGGTCCCCATCCCATGCTCGATTTGTGCTATTGACACATCAATAGAGATATACATTGACTTATTCATTCTGTGGGGGGGGGGAGTGGTTTCTTCCATGGTAAAGGTGCCTTGTGGGGATTTCAATCGATTTCAATCTCTTTGCTGATGGTGCATGATTTGCATCCATACCTTACTGTTGTCCATATGCTACAGCCAAGTACTCTCAGGTGAATGTTCATATATATACTGGGTAAGTCAAAGAAGAATTTACATGTTTGGCGGGCTGTGGAATAAAACATATGTGACCAAGATTCAAAACTAAGATGTTACAAGGCTTCAAATTTGCCACCCCCCCCCCTTCTAGACTCTTTGTTATAACTCTGCCAGGAGAACAATTACGGCCCTGAAACTTTCTGACTTTTGGCTGCTACATATTATGCAACGATTCAAGAAGTTTTATAAAAATATTTTGACAAATGAGGGGGAGAGAGACAATTTTCCAGACCTGGCTCTGTCAAAATCGCCAATTCTCAAATATTAATTTTCGCGAAAAAAGTAACAAAATCGCAATATTTTGCCAAGACTTTGTGCAGGGTAGTGCTCTTTGATGTAATCCATTGTAATTGTCATGTTTGGATGGAAATTATGCTCCAAATTAAATTTTATCGCATTTTTCCTGATCTTGACCAATTTTGCCACTTTTTTGACCACCCAAAGAAAAATGCTGACGCAAGCAATAATGGCCCCTAATTTTAGGTTAATATCTATATTTTCATAAAGTACATACATGCCTGGGGCTATTAGTGCACCAAATTTTGTTGCTTTATCTATTTCCAGTCAAGAGTTAGGTGGGGGGGGGGCTTTTTGCCCCACCCGATCAAAATAGGACGTGTCAGATAGCCCAACCACTATAGGGTTAACTATTTTGAATTTTCAAACTTATTATCGCAATCAACCGCCTGGGCTTCCTGTGCTGTAAGTGAACGATTTTTCAAATGTCTGAACTTGTTATTGGCGCACCTGGTAGCATTATTCTTTTCTTTTCTATTGTAGAATTGTTCATTGACGATAGTGCAAGGTGTTGGTGGATGGCATGGGTTAGCTATCATAGTTGAAGATCATGCTTATGACAATACGTATTACAAATGGCATCATTTGAGCTCAATACCCTTGCAATTCTCAGTTAATGTCCACTACTCATCAGGTATATAACGAATTCCTCATGTAAAGGTCCATAGTCAACCATGATCCTTTGTCTGTCGAATGAAAAGAAAACTACATAGAGTAGCGTCGCCCATTATGGCCGGTCGCCCATTATGGCCGGCTAGCAAGAGAAATTAAATTTCAGGAGACTGACGACTGGTAATAAAATTGAGATTGCGCGGAAAATCTTCACTGACATCTATTTTATCATGATTTGACCTTCGCTGAAGTTTCAGTTTCTTTTGCATTGAAACCCGACGAAAAAGTTTGCGCATATCTCTGATTGATTCTTTCAAGTATTGCAAATTTCATGATTCTATTTACATTCCTTCCTTCTTTTTCGTTCGCTCGGCACCTTGCGGTTTGAAATTTTTCAAATATGCTTTGATTTTTCAGAAGTCCTGTCTCTTGAGAGGAAATCTACAATGAAACCAAAGCAAAGTGACTTCTGATTCAGATTTAAGGTTATGAAGTCTCAGTGCTGCTAATTGCTATTTTCGTCGCCCATTATGCCCATCAGTTTACCAGAGAAGTTTCCAATCGCTTCAAAGTATCAAAATGCAACATTTATTTAAAAAAAACACCAATTTGGGTTAAAATCTTACTTACTGACTTGGAAAATCATCGAAACCCAAAAAAACGCAGCATTATATCAAGTCTATTTTCATTTTAGAAACTATGCCAAAACTCATCCATCCATGCACAAGAGATAAGGCAGGATTTAGAACAACTCGAAGCATGTATTTCCATTGCCAAAACTCGAAGTTTAGGTTAATTCTTATTGATATTTTTGGGTTTAAAGTAACAAATGATAAACAAAGAACAGTAATGAAAACTGTTTTTCTTATTAAAACTTTTTACCGGAGAGTAGTGTTCATTGTTTCTCCTGCGGCCATAATGGGCGACGCTAGATGAAGATGACGTTTTTACCCCCTTCTTTAAAATCTTCTAAAATTAGTATAAAGAGTTCACATAAAAAATCAATACTCTGTGATCTTTTTCTCCATTAGTTGGTGATATAATTTGGCTATTTGGTTTTTTCATTAATTGCTCTTTTTGGATCTAACTCAGAACTTCGCGACGACATGGGCATAATGGGCGACACCACTCTAGTAGAGCCTGGATTGAGGGGAGGGGAAATTCCTGTAGGGGGTTTGGTATGTACCTGCTATTGTCATGGGTTATGGGATATTTCCCCGTGTTATGCAAGGGCGCCTACAGTGTTTATTCCGAGTACTGTTTTCGTGACATAGTACACAGAGTAATTGCTGTCCTGTCGAGATGACGTTTATGAATAATTTTGTGGCTTCAAATTCCGGTGTTGATGTAATACGAGATTAGCTGTAAAGCGAGATGACCACAGGGAACCAGACAGCGTGATTTTTTATTGGTCAACACTAACAGACGTTAGAATTTGAAAATCACTGTAACTAAAGAAACTTAAGTTTTCTTATGTTACACACAGATTAACAGGACAGCAATTACTCTATGTACTATGTCACGAAAACAGTGATTGGAATAAACGCAGTTCATAAAACAGCTGCAAGGTAGGTGTCCTTTGCCCTTGGGTTATGGGTGCTGATTTGTTTATTTCTGCCCGGGTTGTTGGTCTGCTTTACAAGGATTTGCCGTAGTTATGGGTAAATGTAAGCAATCATTGCTGCCATTAGTGCGTGAAAAGAGTTTTAACTCTACTAATGGCACGTTGCGTATTTTTGTGAAATTTTAGATGAATGCACCAGGGAAATATTTCGCTTGTCATTCAATTTATTTTCTATTGCTTTTGTATATATATATATCATGTTTGTAAACAGTTGGTTTGAATTATCATTTTTCGTAATACTACTGCAAATACCAACTTCGATATTGATTGATGTGTTGATCAGTCGACTTTAGGCCTAAAGCCTGGTTCTCATTAAATCATAATTCCTTGCCAATCATTGTCTTACAGTATCAGCAATCATCCCGATCATAGCTTACATTTAATATCTTCATTAAAGCCCTTGTTATGAAGGGCATGTACCCGTCAGTGAATGTTAGAGATTAGTTCCAAAACATATTTCATATTCGATTTATTTTAAAACCTTCAACTCAACTAATTTTACAGCATCTGCAGTTTATGGCAAAGGCAATACAAACTGCACCAATGCCAACGCACAACCAACAACAGAGTCGCTATCCGCCGTTACAACATCAATGGCAGCCCTAACAGCCCCAGTAACCGTTTACAATCAATCTCCAACTACGGATATCTTGCAAACACTAAATGGATGCAATTACTACAAAGTTTTGTCAGAGCCAGACCGTGCAGCTACATACAGTGACGGGAGCTATCATAGGTGTGACCAACAACTCTATGGGTGGTACCGGTTTATGGGCCAGGCAGGAAACCGGATGATCAACTACTGTCCAAACACCGGTGGATACACTTATCGATGTGGTACACAATATCAGGGCTGGATTAGCTACAATTCTCATCCTCATCCATATTCTGGTAAATTTGACTTCATTATTCTGAGTATGGGCTATAGGACACCAAGTGTGTGAAAGTTTTTGGTAGTGAGCCACCTTAAGTGCAGATCCACCTTAACCGTAAAATTCCTATGGAGGTTTTACGGTTAAGGTGGATCTGCACTTAAGGTGGCTCACTACCAAAATTTCAAAAAGACGAAACAGCGATAAGGTGGCTCACTACCAAGTGAAAATAGGTCAAAACACACAAAAAACAATTGGTTGAGGTGGCTACCAATGAAACGTTAGGGTGGCTCGCTACCAAAAACTTTCACACACTTGGTGTCCTATCGCCCATGTTCTAAATGTCCCAGAATGATGTATCGTTATTTGCCAAACCGTACGATTATGAGTATTTGATATTTTGATATTTATGTATTTTAAGGAGAGTTGCCCTTCAGCCTACACTAGTTTTCAAGGTGCCCTCCAATAAAAACATGACTTGCAATATACAATGATAAAAGTTAATCAGAGAGCTATTAATCAAATCAAACTATAAAACCATTTTTTCGATGTTTAAGGCTTATGTACAATAATTTCAAAATTCACAATTAAAAGAAAACATTGAATCATTTCAAAATATCAAATAATTTCTTTAACCTGTTTAGAACAATTTCTTTATCCTTTCATAGCAGCTGCGAGACACAGCTAAATCTATTCCCTTTGTTTGCTTGAACTTGTTTGGATATCCATCCGTCTATCTATTCTATTCTATCTAGTGTCCGTGCTTTTCTTTTCAATTGTCCATATTCTTCGGTGTTTGTCCACTTTTTAATGTCATCAGTCTATCCAAGAAGGGCGGGCATGTCACACTTGGAACGATGGTCCTACCTTTGTCCGAAAACCGGTTGTTCACGAAACAATTTTGCACCACCTTTGTCCTAAAAACTGGTCGTTTTTGATGAAAGATTTTCGCAGTTATTTTCTTCAATTTGGCGCACAATTTTAACATGATGTATCACTGACGATGTTTGTCCCAAAAACAGGTAGTTTCAACCAAATACTGTTTGGAAAGTAAGTAGTAATTGTAGTTATGAAAGTACAAGTGTCCCAAAACCTGTTGCCAGACACAGGTAGAAGCACTTTGGTGAAAATTTGAAATCCTGGTCTCTCTTTCGGAAATTTACCGGACAAAGGTAAAACCACTATAGTGAAAAGTTAAAATTTCTGGTCTTTTTTTCTGTAGATTTGGCGGACAAAAGTAGAACCGCTTATGTGAAGATCTAAGATACTGGTCTTTCGCGCTTAAATTTGGCGGACAAAGGAAGAACCAGCTTTCAGGTAAACTGTAGGATTTTGATTAGATGGGAGGTTAGAAAACTTAAGTTTTTTTTACAAATTTGTGGAATAGAAAGCCTGCTTTTAAAATTTCACCTTTGTCCCCAAAACTAGTTGTTTTGGACAGGAAAGTCGTATTGTGTGATAAAATAACCGGTTATTTTTTCAAATTTCTTTGGACAAACATGGGGTCAAATATTTTACAGTACTTGCCCGCCCCTGGTCTATCAGTAGTGATAAATACGACTATGTAATTACTCTAACGTCTGTTATCTTCTTTCTAGGAGCTGTTTCGGGCACAGTTTGCTTTTCCTCCTATGGATCTTGCTCATGCTCCTATTCAAAGTCCATCAAAGTCAGAAATTGCGGCACATTTACTGTTTATTGGCTTGAGAATGTGCCAATATGCAATGCAAGGTACTGTGGCATCAAAGGTAATGCTTTGTTTTCCTATTTATGTTTTCCATTTTGTGCAGCCCTGTGCTTTACAGGGGGGGGGGGTAAAGACTTCCAGGAGATAGTCCAAAAGCAAAGAAGTTTCCAGTTACCAAATTACAAATGTTCAAATATTTCTTTTTGTCTGTTAGCAAACTTTTGTTTGCAGCACTTGCCCTTGAAGGCCTAAGCATAGTAGATAAAAGCATTTGAAAAACCAGGATGAAAACTCACACAAAGAAGTAAATATTGAAAATTTCAGATTGTGGGTTCCTCTTCGAAGAAGATTTTATACGCCAGTTCTTACTGTGATATTTTTCCTTTGTAGACAAAAGTGCAGTTGTCTCTTGCAGTCAGAATTACATGAGAATTGATCTCGACAGACTTTACTTCAACACATCACTCTACTCCAACATTACATTGCGAAACCCAGCCTGTACTGCTACATACACAGCATCCCATATTACCCTTGGAAGTGTACCAGGAGTTTGTGGCTCAGTGCGACGAGACACAGTTAATCATATCGTGTATGAAAATGACGTCATCTTCACAGGGAATCCAACTGGAATTATTCAACGTAATATGAATCAGAAACTCACATTTTCCTGTCTCTACAGCAAGACTGGACAGTCTAGCTCAGTTGTCACTGTTGGTTATCAGCCTATCTCGTCGATCAATGCAACTGAAGGTAAGACCATTTTTTAAGGGCAATTATGACCCAAAAACCTTGCGTTCCATTGGCAATCAAATCCAGAAGTGTACTAGCCAGAGGGCTGAAAATGCGCCTCCCCCGACCGTCATCAGGAAATGTGCAAAGACTGCCTTTTTAGGCAAGAATCAACTCTATGAAGGGCAAACAGTTGACTTTTTATCAGCAGCCCTCCTCCCCCCCACCCTCCTCAGATTCTGTCTTCCCGTGTACTTATAATCAAAAGTGGTTATTGTATTGTTTGAGATTTAAATATTGTTTTGGTTCAAAACATTGTAGACTAATATTGTTTTTGGCCATAGAACTGCCATTTCATTGCAAAGCATTGCAATCACTGGATGAGGTAAAAAATATTCCCACCTTTGAAAACTCATAGCACCAGGAGTACTTCTTGGGTTGGAGATGAATCTAAGTCTGCTTGATAGTAACCTATTCTCACTGCCTTTACCGCCCCGCTATTCAAATTAGGTTCAGATTTGGAGAGTGCGAGAGAATCGCGGATTTGAATAGCGGTTTGGTGTTTTCGTCCAATCATCGCTGAGGGAGGAGGGTGGGTCGAAAAACCTGGATAAGCGTCTTGTTGCTTGAAAGGGCAGAAATGAAGCGAATTTGAGCTTAAATATGCCACTTAGTCCCCAGGGACCTACCAGGGTATGCGAAGAGGTAAGCTAGGCCATTTTGGACCCCAGAGAATATCCAGATCGAGGTCAAATTTGAAAACGAGGGCGTTCGAGCCAGTAAGAATAGCCGAGAGATTAAAGTATTTTCATGATTTTTTTTCGTCCTTTTGAACACCGGAAATATAATTTCATGGTTTTCAAATGCCTGAAAAAGTCCTGAAACACTTTATCAAATATAAAGAAATTGCTCACACATAACAGTGAAGAAAGTATACAATTAATGTCATTGGATTGAAAATCCTCAGTTGTTTGAAATCTTATTTCTATAACTCGCGAGAGAGGTGAAATTCCCTTGCGTATACGTTTTGGTCCAGGGTTTTAACCCTTTTAGGGGCATTTCGCAACGAAAAAGTTTTTGTAAAGTACCGGGTGACCGGGTGAGTCAAAAAGAATCCCCATTTGAAAGACCACTGCTCCCTGAATATTGAAGCAATTATGTTAAACATTGTCTTGTTTCATTGCCAATATGTTCAATTAGGTTCAGTACTTACCCGGCTTTAATCGGTCATTCCTTCCCGTAGATATATGGGAGATTTTCTGCAGAAATCACCTTCCAAAAACCTGCAAAAACGAATAAAAACAATGAGCACAATTTGGCACGCAGAAATCATTGCTGTAAGGCCCATGTAAGGCAGAGATGTTAGGAAAATTTGTTCGTGATTTTGGGCACGTTTTGAAGGTTCCTTGAAGGTGCTTTCTAGAGAAAATTGTTATATAATTTCAGAAGGGAGCGGCCGATTTCAGTCAGGTAAATTTGAAGCAGATTTGGACATGTCTGCCATTAAATTATAGATTTTCCGATATCATCGTCTTGATATCCAGGGAGTCAGGGATTCTTTTTATAGACTCGCCAAGTAGAATTTGCCTACATTTTCGGTTCTTATAAAAAAGCAAGAAAAATCACAAAAAAGTTTCGTCCTTTAGCTTTTAACTAAAATTTGAATCATTCAAAAAATCCGTGATGTACTCTTTGGTGCTATGAATTATCGAAAGCAAGAACTTTTTCTTGGTCACTTGGTATATCCCCTTAGAATCTCAACTACTCTATTCTCATAATTCCTAACTATCTCAGTTTCAAAAGAGCCATGATTACCAACAAGTTTTAGCCTCTCGAGGGACATTTGTTAGTATTCCAGAGATGTCATCTGGGCATAAGCTTCTCACCGATTAAAACTCATACGTTGGCCCCAATAAGCCTAGTTTGTATTCTTGAGCTAAATGATTCACTTACCAATCGCTCAAGCATCAATTTGACTTCATTTTCCATTTAACATCACAAATTTTCTTCACAAACATCCAGTCTTGAGCAACTTCTGCAAATTCGTTTCGCTCAGATGACATTTCTGGACGAAATCGCTGAAAATCACCTGCGATTTTGAGATGTAATTGAAGGGAAAGTGCTCGGGTTATTGCTAAGGACAATATCCATAATTGCTGAGATTTGTATCCTTATATCGTATCTGTAGCGACTTTTATCAATGTTTGAACGAAGATATTCGTCGACCGGAAAATGAATATAATTTCGGCTCCAAAAGAGCTGGGCACGCTACAAACTGCAGAGGGGAATCCGTTCTACCGATTTTTCAAAAAATTTCCCGCATTTATTGTAACTTAGTAGCCATTTCAATTTTCGTGAGGGTACTCAAGGATTCCCTTCATACGACCAATTTGATATCACAGGGTTAGAAAGAGGCGATTTGATTGGCTGAATACCGTGAAATCGGATGATTTCCGCGTGCTTCAGCAACCAGTGCAATAAGGATTTAAACGGTATGCTTCTCCAGGGCAGCATTACATTAACACAATTAAGGGGAGATATGTAGTAAAAAACCAGATTGCAAGATAATGAATTTAGACCACTGTCTCATACATCAAATGAAAGGGTAGATAGATGCAATTGGAAAAAATTCGATTTTTGCTCCAAAAATACTTGGTTGCCATGGTAACTACGATTTTCATGACGCGATTGGTCAATTGCTTAACAAAGCTATCAGCTGAACCATTTGCCCTATGAAAACAAGTGATAGCTCATTTGAAAGAGCTTCGAAACAGCTATGTTTATACAGAAGCTTTCATATGAAAATCAATCATGTAGGGTGTTGTTAGGAAAACAATTATTCTCGTAACTTGAAATTTTTTGGACACGCCCATCACAAGAATTTTGACTTTATCATAAAATGCTTCTGTACAAACATGAATTAGATATTCAACTAACTGGGTGCCAAATTTCAACTCACTATCTTGTTCAGTTTTTTCAGAATCCTTGCTAAGAGATTTGAAACTCATGAAAACCTCATTTTGAGAAAAACTGCTTTAAAGATTGCGGTTCAATCATTTTGAGCTAAAATCCACAATATTCATATTAAATGCTTTAGATTCCCTGTCTCTGTCCTCTTCCTCCAGTCTTTTCTTCCTTTTTGCTTATCTGATCTTTCTTTGCTTTGCTGAAGACTTCTATTCACATTTATAAACTCTGATTCTGTTCATTCTTTCAAACTCTTTGAAGGTGTTTGTCCGCATTTCATCCCTAATTTCTCAAACGTCCTAGCCAGCTTCACATAACGATTGTTGTAAAGGATGGCTGCAAGTGATGTACAAACTCTCAAAGGTACTGAGCCACAAAGTTTGATTTTGGACACATATTCCACAGCACATTGTTGAAACTTTCAGCTGCATTTTGATTAAATCCTTCTTCCAGCACCGTTTTAGAAGCTTTTCGTCTTTGAGTTTGTCAAAAACAGGCTTGATGCTGCTTGATGTGAACAGCTATGCAGCATTTGGAAGTAGATTGCTATTATGCTTGTAATTTTCTGGATTTTGCACTTATTGACACCAAGTATCTAGACCAGTTGGGCATGAACCGCAGCTTGGTATTTGATCAGTTGATAAGCGATTATCAACATTTATTCCAAAATATGTTCCCCTTGTTTAGGGCCTTCTTTAGAGTCAGCACTGCATCTCTTTTAAGTATACGAGGTTTCTTTACATTTGCTGTCAATATTATCACATTCTAAATCTATTCTTAGGGCTAAATAACGTTTCCAATTTTTTTCAATGCAATACAAGACCTCCTCTGACCTCCCTTCATTCCTGCATTGCTTGCAAACAAAACCCAAATAGTTGCTGATTGCCTTCTTCAAGAATTGAATTGTTCAATGCTGCAGGCAGTAGTTTCATAGCACTTGAAGACTGCATCGGCATTAGTTTATTTTGAGAATCATCCTTGGAAGTAGGCTGCTCCACCAGACAGAGAAGTGAGGTTTAGGCCCATCATCATATCAACTCCTTTCTTCTTCGATTTCCACCAACTGTTGATATGGTCTGTTCAGGGTACTTCAGCATCGTTTTGCAAGCTGTGCAGCTCTAGCTTTACTTAGTTGATTTATCCTTTCAGATGTTCTCTCTCTCATCGATCTGGCCTTCTTTTTCTCAAAAGCTACTTGCTCTTCAAGTGTAACCCCAGCTTCGTGTTCATTTTTTCAGCCATGTTCAATCTGGGCTGTGCTGATCACAAGGTATCAAGGGGTTGTGTAATGCTTCCACAGGGGACCAAGGGAAAGAATAACTGTCTATTTGAGAGGGCTTGGTAGGAGGGGTAAGAACCTTGGCCAAATCCTGCACCCCATGAATTTTTGTCCAATTCTTTTTAAATTTTCAGAGCACCTGGTCATGAATTTAGCAACTTATCGCAAAACTGAGAGGTTGGACGATCAAAGGAACATCAAAAATGAAAATTTCAATAAATTTTGCACCAGATAGAATAATTTCCAAAAATTCAATAAAAATCTCACAAAAAATTATTTTTTTACTACATATCTCCCCTTAACTGCTAGTAAATAAGAAATGAATCATTTCCGGGTACGGCAGATCCATTTATCGCTCTCATTTTCCAAAAACAAGCATTGGTGGTCTAGTGGTATGACTCTCGCCTTCCGAGCGGGTAACCGGGGTTCGATTCCCCGCCAATGCAATCTTCTCTTTTTAGCTTTTAATTCCTATCAGAGGCCAAAATCCAAAAGTCAAAGTAACAAGCCAGAAACTGAAAGATTAAATCTAAAAGTCACAATACAGAAGGTGGAAGGAGGTCACGACTGCAGCAATGGCAGGATCACATATGAATTAAGAAAAGAGTATCCCAAAACAAAAAGAGAACCAACGAATCCCATCCTTGTGTTGAGATTCCAGAATTTTGTTTCAAAATTTCTTTGGGCCCCATATACCCTGAGTACAGAGCCTAAAAAATTCAGGTCCCATAGAAACTTGATATCATATTTTCTGAGAAAAATAACAAGCAGGCGGGAATGTTTTCTCTTATATTTTTGACACAGTCTAACTTGAACATAAAATTAAATACAGTATTTGAGCGTAAAACCGTACTACATACACTATTATCATCTGTTCTGAGCACTAAATTGGCGCTGGTTGGTAATCATTCAGATGGTATTCATCCCTTAATCATCTCAAAAATTTTTGGACTCCTAACTTGAAAGATGCTGGGTCAGCCAAAAAATGTCTCACCTTTGAAAATTCATAGCACCAAGAGTACTTGATGGGTTAGTCGAGAGAATAAAACATTTTGTGATTTTTCTTGAATTTTTATGAACGCTGAAATTATACATATATTCCACTTCACGAAATTAAATGGTTGCTTCTCCCCGCAAGAAATAATGAAGAAGGTACACTTTTTACAGATGAGATGAGAGATACCATATCGTCTGCAAATTCTATCGCCATGGGATTGGAAATCTTCAGCTTTTGTTTGAAAACATCTATTTTTCATAACTCCTGAGGGAGGTGAAATACCCTTGCAGATTGTTCTGTGTGTTTTGATCAAGTGTTTTGGACCCTATTTTTGTTAAGATGAGTTTACCTGTGAATTCAGTGCTCATAAAAACGCAAGAGAAATCGCAAAAGGGATTTGATCTTTTCACTTTTAATTAGAATTATTATGATCCGTCAAATACTTTCTGTGCTATTAATTTTAGAAAGTGGCAACTTTTTCTTGCTCATCTAATATATTGTCGTGGAATCTCAACTGCTCCATTTGCACAAGAATCAACCATTTGAATTTAAAAAATGCATCATGATTTAGCCCCAGGGGGTACTAATTGACTTTCAATACTGGTCGGTGCTAATATTTGGGGTCCAAAATTTTACTTCAAATCAATATTTGTGGTCTGTAAATTACAGCATGGACAAAAATTGAATATTTGGGGTCCACAAATCTGAAAACAGGAATAATCCTGCAATTTTACCCTGAAGTTGCGAACCTAAAATAAATGTTTTGGTATTATTCAAAAACTGGGAAAGATCAAGAAGCTCATGAAATCATTCAAAAAACATTTTAGGGGCCCAGAAATACATAGCAATATTTGGGGTCTCCAAAACATTAGTCTCGATATTTAGGGTCCCCAAAACATTGGGCTTAATATTTAGGGGTCAGCAAAGAAATAATGCCATGGGCTCCCCGTATTGAAAGTTAGGGAGTACCCCCTGGGAATTTAGCAACCTTCTTTAGCACCTAAAGGGACATTTGTTGGTATTTATTTCAAATTATACTATGTAAAGATATGTAGGGCAGCATTACATTAACGAAATTAACTGCTAGGAAATGAGAAATGAATCATTTCCGGGTATTGCAGACCCATTTATCGTTTTCACTTTCCAAAAAAGAAGCATTGGTGGTCTAGTGGTAAGACTCTCGCTTGCCGAGCGGGTGACCGGGGTTCGATTCCCCGCCATTGCAGTCTCCTTTTTTTGCCTGGCTTTCTATTTCTGTCAATGCCACAAGCCAAAACATAAAGGTCAAAAGTACAGGCCAAAGTTTCTGGCCAGAAGAAGAAAGACAAAATCTGAAATTCACAAAACAGAGGTCAAAGCAAAAGAAGGTTGGTTGCACAACAAAATAAACTAGTATTTGAAACAAAGAGAAAAACAACATTTCTCTGAGATTTGAGATTTTTCCTTTCCAAAGTTCTCTGATTAGGCCCTATAGAAATTAGCTATCATATGCTCTGAAGAAGATGAAATGCAGGCAAATGTTTTTATCAAATATGTTTTATAGGGTCTGCAGGTGTGAAGTGGGTAGACTGGGTGTAAAATGGGTATTTATTGTTGATTGCTGGAAAACAGTAGACCCCGCACTGGTAAATCAAATGTTCACTATTTCAAGGATGGTAGTTCAAGCAGTTGTATCTAGAGGAAATCTGTCAACAAAGATTTTAGAAAAAGTTATCCAAATTTTCTGCCCTACTCATTTTCCTCAACCTTCTTTAGCACCCAAAGGGACATTTGTTAGTATTTATTTCAAAAATTATACTATATAAAGATATGTGGGGCAGCATTACATTAACGAAATTAACTGCTAGTGAACGAGAAATGAGTCATTTCCGGGTATTGCAGACCCATTTATCGTTTTCACTTTCCAAAAAAGAAGCATTGGTGGTCTAGTGGTAAGACTCTCGCTTGCCGAGCGGGTGACCGGGGTTCGATTCCCCGCCATTGCAGTCTGCTTCTTTTTGCCTGGCTTTCTATTTCTGTCAATGCCACAAGCCAAAACATAAAGGTCAAAAGTACAGGCCAAAGTTCCTGGCCAGAAGAAGAAAGGCAAAATCTGAAATTCACAAAACAGAGGTCAAAGCAAAAGAAGGTTGGTTGCACAACAAAATAAACTAGTATTTGAAACAAAGAGAAAAACCACCTTTTTTCACTGAGATTTGAGATTTTTCCTTTCCAAAGTTCTCTGATTAGGCGAACTGACAAAGCCACTGACTGAAAGAGACCCTCAGTGTAGCGACTTGTAAAGAGGGCTCCGACTGAGCTAGTTAATCTCAGTAGTGCGCATTCCACAGATCATGCACTAGTTACTCTAAGTGAAAGCATTAAATCCACACTTGATAATAACAGACTTGGTTGTGGAATCTTCATTGATCTTTAAAGGCCTTTGATACAGTTAATCATGAAGTTTTGCTTAAAAAACTGGAACACTATGGCATTAGAGGTACTGAACTCATGTGGTTTGAATCTTACCTAAGCAATCGTAAACAAATGGTTTCTATTAATGGTCATTCTTCCTCATTGTGTGACATAACATGTGGTGTTCCACAGGGATCAGTTCTTGGACCACTTCTCTTCCTCATCTACATCAACGACTTACCAAATGCCTCTAATGTGTTGTCATTCTTCTCTTCCTATTTGCTGATGACACCAATATTTATTATGAAGCTGATGATCTCAAAGGTCTTACCAAAACTATTGATAAAGAACTCAGTTAGGTGAAATTATGGCTTGATTGTAATAAATTGGCACTTAATATTGACAAGACCAGCTTTGTCTTATTTCATTCTTCTAGAAAGAAATTACCTGACCTTATCAACATTAAATTTGGCAAGGAAAACGTTTCAAGGGCTAAATATGTGAAATTTTTAGGAATTCTGTTGGATGAACATCTCACTTGGAAATACCATATCAATGAACTTCACAAGAAACTATCTAGAACTTCCGGAATATTTTTCAAAATAAGACACTACATTCCCTTGCCATCTCTGATCAGCCTCTATAACTCCCTCTTTTCCTCATTCCTTTGTTATGGTATAACTGCCTGGGTTTTAACATATACTACATATCTAAACCCACTTTTCCTGCTCCAGAAGAAAATTTTGAGGTGTATAAGTTTCCAACAATTCTCTGCTCCATCTGCACCAATTTTCCATTCATTAAAAATACTTAAACTGGAAGACATAATACATTCAAATATTCTGACGTTTGTGCACAAAGCTCTAAATAAATTATCTCCTAGCTGCTTTCACAACTACTTCACTCCTAACTCATCTGTTCATAGAATTGACACTCGTCAGGCCACCAGGGGCGACCTTTTCAAATCCTTCAAAAACACAACCCTCTATGGTCTTCAAACAATCAAGTTCTTTGGCTCAAAGCTCTGGAACACTCTTCCTCTGTTCATTCGTGTTTCTAGCTCCGTTTCAGTATTTTGGTCTAAATTGAAAACCTATTTCATAGACTCGTATTTATGTTAAGGAATTCTTGAAAATTAACAAGAAGTCCTCTACTGTATGATTAGGTACATCTGGTTGTTTGCTGTTTTTATATAAAATGCTTTTGGTTTCTTTGTTTTTATTGGGGGGACTCTCTCTCGATTAGTTTATCTATTTAGAGAGTTCCTCCTTAGTCAATTAATCTATTCCACCTGGGGGGGGGGCCATTATGGCCCCCCCAACCAAACATTGCTACACAGCTCTTTAACTGTATGAGACAGAGTGCTGGTACCAACTGACTTTTCCTAAAATTTAATGCTCTACAAGATTCCACAAATTTTGTTTCAATTTTACGAGTCATGTGACCGCTGAATGCCCTTATTTGGAGAGATGTCACAAAGGAAAACACTAAATTGCTTCTAGTTTGGCGAATTCTTGTTCAATTTTGTTTTAATTGGTGTCATTGAATTGCTCTCATTGCCCCCCCCAGGTGAGGAGTGAATGAAAAGAGCCCAGGTGGAATAGGGTTAAATACAATCTTGTAAAGTTTTCTTAATGTAATCACTGTAATCACTGTTTGTTATGTAATTAGTTGTATTGTAGTAATGTAGAATTGTATTTAAGGTTAATTGATAAATCAATGAAACTGTTAAATTGCCTGGTCATAGTAAAATTTGCGTTTTCATGAAAAATAGAGAACAGTATATCTACCGTAATTCAAACTTGTAACATTGCACCATCTTTTTCAAAATCATATGGGGCTCAAGCCCTCCCTTCCTACATGTCTGTTTACATCATTTCATTTTATATTTTTAGTTGGTTATGGTAACTTCTCATTCAACTTCGCGATGTACACAGACAGAACATTCACAAGAATGCATTCGTTCTATCCTGTGAGTGTGAAATTGAGAGACTGGATGTATTTTGAAGTTCAATCAAGCACATCAGATGCAAATACCGTTGTTTTGATTGACCAATGCTTCTCCACGCCAACTATGGATAGAAATCATTTCTTGAAGTACATTTTCATCAACAACAGGTAGGTGAAACTGTTCACATCTTCTTTTAGACTTGTCCCAAGTCAATTTCCTAAGTCTGTCTGACTTATCCAAGGGATATCGGATCGGTCAGACAGACTCGTGAAATAGACTTGGGGCAAATCAAATCTTCTTAGGGTCATTCCGTTTATCGTGTGGTATGCTTACGTTTCTCCTCCTAGTTATCGCTACTACCACCTTAACTATCACTTTTCTTTGTACCGGGTGAGTAAAAAAAATTTAAGACGTTTGGCGGGCTGTGGAATAAAATGTGCGTGGCCTATACATTCAAAAATTAAGTGTTAATCTGTTAGTCAAAGGCTAACTTAGATATGACAATTTGTTTGGCGAAGTCACTCGTCTTTTAGACCCAGAAGTTAGGAAAATGTTGGTAGGGGGTTTTATGAGAACGAGAATTAAACTTTCCATTCTGGTCCACTTGCCAGACAATTGTACTGAATATAAATTTCAATGGCAACTAAATCATGGACCAGAATGAAAAGTGGAATTCTCGTTCCCATACAAACCCCTTGCCAGCTTTTTGGGAATTTCTGGGTCCATAAAATGAATGATTTTACAAAGTAAAATTTTCACATCCAAGTTAGCCGCTGATTGATAGATTAGCATTTTCAGTTTCGAATATCCACCATGTACTTTATATAGCCAGCCCCCTAAACGTCTCATTTTTTACCCATCCGGTACAAAAATTAGGCTAATTGCCGGAGCTGTTTGATCTCATGCTTTGATCTCATGTTTTCTAAAAGACTAAGAAATGCAGCTGGTATTACGAGTTCTTAAATTAAGCAGATTTTGAGTACTCAAAGTTTCTTTACGAGTTTCTTGGGGGTGTGCTTTACCTTCGGTGTTCGATCCGCAAATGATGCCTCGAAGCTAGTATGGGTATTAATAATTCAGGGCTTAACTGCAATTACATACATCTGTCGTGCTCACACTAGAAAACACAAAACAAACTATTTGGAAAGAAAGAGTGCCCCCTTTCGCTGGATTTTTGCTTTTTCATTCTATTGCTTTACTTCATCATGATAATACTCTCATTATAACACAGATGCAGAACTGACAAGACTGTTCAATTCCACAACGCAGTCAGCAATCGCCAAAGATTCAGCATACAAGCATTCCAGTTTCTTTCCAACAGTACAGCTGTCTACATTCATTGCCTCATCTTCCTGTGTCTCCGAAGTTCTTCGGACTATCGATGTACTTCTGGCTGTCCTGGTAATAATATCTACAGAGGTAGGAGGGATGTTAGTGGTGATGAAAAGGCCCTTGAAATCAAGTACTACTTGCTCGAGAGAGAAGTTCGCCTGGCACAAGTCAAACGTAAGTGTGCGATCATGAACAATGATCAGATTTATTACATGAGTCCTTGCTCTCACTCCGTTCCCTCCCCCTACAATACTACCACAATACCTATTACAGTTCAATTCAATGGACAAAGCTGAGACGCATGTCATCAGTCTAGACAATAATGTGCCTTAGTTTAGATCATGCTAAAAATTAGACCTTAGCTTTCAATGGCTTTAATCATAATGTATCCATTTAACATGGTACCATCTTGATATTGTACACATTATGTCTTGATATAAACAAAACTTTATGGATGACGGTGTTATCGATGAAAGCGTCACCATGCATGATATCAGATAACTTGATGCATGTACGATATCCCACTTTTGAAAATTCATAGCGCCAAGAGTACTTGATGGATTGGAAAACGAGTTGAACTTTGCTTGATAGCCGAGAGACTGAAGTATTACTTGATTTTTTATGCATTTCTATGAGCACTGTGAATATATCGGGTGAATAAAAAAAAGGTCCTGCGTTTGAAAGGCTACTGCTACCTGAGTATATAAGCAATGATATTTAGCAATATCTGATTGAATTATAAAGGTGTTCAATTATTTCTAGAATTTTTCCTTGCTGAAATCGGTCACTCCGTTCAGATTCTACAAAGGATTTTCTAAAAACAGCCCCTTCGAGAAGCCTTAAAAAACGTAATATGTTTCTGCATTATGTTTACCTTACAGCAATGACTTCAGCACGCTCTTGGGGGAATAAAAAAGTCTTCCCCTTGTATGAATAACTTATTCAGGGGGATTCCATTTTCCCAAGAGGAAAAAATACATGAATGCATCAAAGTGTCATTTATTGCTAGGAAGCAAGAAAAAGGGAAGTGTTGCTCATCGTTTCTAGTCGTTTTTGCAGGTTTTCGAAAGGGGTTTTCTGCACCTAATTGGACAAGACGTTTTCAATAATATTGCTTTGACATTCAGGGAGCAGAATTTTTCCAAACACCGGGCCTTTTTATTGACTCACCCGGTACGTGAATATGACTTTACGAAAATTTCATCGTTGTGAAAATCTTGAAAAAAGGCCTAACCACCGGAAACAATCAAGGAGCAATTTTCTGATATCATCGGCACATTAATTGACATTTGGCTTGCAAAATTCCAATATTTTTTTGAAAACCTATTTCTTACAACTCCTGCGAGAGATGAAATGTCCTTGCGCAGTGTTCAAAAAGGCCTAACCACTGGATCATTTCATAAAGGAACTCCTCCCACAGAACAATCAAGGACGTACAATTTTCATTCATAAGAGATATCATCGGCACATTAATTGACATTTGGCTTGCAAAATTCCAATATTTTTTGAAAACCTATTTCTTACAACTCCTGCGAGAGATGAAATGTCCTTGCGCAGTGTTCTTTGTGAGGAGACTCCCGTTGATTTCGACAGGAGCTTTAGACCTCTTTTTCAGGCATCTCGCAGCCATGAAATTGTCGTAAAGTGACCTAGTATATTTTCAGTGCTCATAAAAACACGAGAGAAATCACGCACAAAGTTTGGTCTTTCGGTTCCATCTAGAATTTGAATCATTCAAATTCGTAAATAGTCTCGGTGCTATCAATTTTCAAAAGTGGAAACTTTTTTCTGGCTTACTCAATAAGTATGTTGTGTGGAAAACAATTCGCCGGTTCTACGCCGGTTCAGGAAAACTTTTCCCTTGTTTCCATCAGGCAGTCCTCTAACGATTTAATCTTGTCACATGTAAAAAGAAGGTAAAGTGTGATGTACTACGTTCAACAATATTGATGATTCTTCTTTATTTGACAGCAAACAATGACAAACAAAATACAAAAACAGAGGGTAGCAAGGCCGGTGTTATTGGCGCAAGTGTTGGTTGCTTCGCTTTGATGTGTGTCATCATTGGCCTCGTCATCAAGATGAGAATGCAAAACAAACGAGCACAAGTTGGTGCGGGAGGACCCACTAGAGGAGAGATGTATGTTGACATGACTGAAAAGCAAACGAAGAATGACTGTGAAAAGACAGCCAACGAGAAAGAAGAAAATCCTACCTACCTGCAGAATATTGGCGTGATGAACAAAGGAATGGAGCAGGAGGTCTATAAAGTATCACATGCATAAACACTCGACTGCGAGGGGCAAATCTTTTCATAAATGTTGTACACTTTGATAAGAAATCTCAAAAAAATCTTCAGAGGTTCCCAAGAATCTCGAACAATTTTAAGAATTCAAAACTTTCAAGACCTTAGAAATCCCAGAGAAAATCCAAACATTTGTTGAAAATCTAGAAATAATTCCAGAAATCTCACCGAATAAATGGTAACAATTCTCAGGTAATCTTTCAAAAATCCTTTGAAAATCTCAAAAATCGGATCTTGCAAAATCTCAAAAATCTTTGAAAATCTCAATCTCCAAAATATAAAATCTCAGAAATATAAAAGTCTTTAAAGGTCTAAAAAAACTTTGAACATCTCAGAGAAAATCTCATCTTTAAAAAGTCTGAGAGATTTTGATATCCCAAAATCTCGTATGCTAATTTTGGAGTGATTTGCCCTTGATTGACTGCACATTGTATCGGTTTCTGTTATAGAAATGCCGGTTTTCTTGAGCTATTTCTAGTACAAATTCACAGGCTCATTCTTGAGGCATTTGAACAGATTTTAGTCAGGGATGTACCGCACAAGCTTAAAGAATATACCAGGTGTCCCAAAAATGTACTCCCGTTTGAAAAATCACCAAAAAATTTGATTACAAGACCGATCTTCAATTTTCTTTCTTTCTGCAAGTAGATCAAGGACCAAATCATTTTCCCAGACATGGCTAATCTAGTAATTCGTTTAGAAATTAGCAAACATAGCTCTTTTTAATTCTACCTGAATTTGAATCATACTGTAAATTAGCACTGATGATTGCCAGATCAATTTCTTTGTGCATGTAAAGCTTCTAGTTTGATCATAAACGACAGAAAGAAATGCGCACTTTCATTGGAGACTTCAATGTCAGGGACCGCGGAGCATAATTTCGATTGGGGGGGCTAAAAAGGAGGGAGAAACTTGAGGGGGTCCGGGGGCGAAGCCCCCAGAAAAATTTTCCTGACCACGCCCTCTACTTTGGCTATAAATGCGACCAACACCCTTTTCATGCCAAGAAACGCCCGGGAAAAGATATTCATTTGTAGCATAATTAACCACCAAATCCTACTGTATATCACCATAAAAGTCGAAAATAGTTGCAGTTCATAGTACGTCTAACATTTGATAGCGAAGGATTAAGGACCACGCAGCATCTTTTGGTACAAAGGGAAAGGCCTTATGACGAAGTTAAATAGCTCTTGGAATTATTTCGTTTCAAGAAATAGATAATATTATGGTAACATAACATAACGCTTCTATACTTTCAGAGTTAAACATTTTAACACAACAGAACCTAATAACTTGAACTTTTTTTATTCTGAGTAATTTTGTATCATCAATGAATCTAAATTTTAATAAAATTTCTCGAAATTTCGTATCCTGTTCTCGTTTCTATGATGAAAATAGTTGCAACTTCGATATTGTTTATTCTGTCTGTACTTTGTTCGTGGTTATGAAGAATTGCTAAATAGTTGGACTTTTTTGGGACATTCTTGAGCGAAGCCAAGTTTTTAGACGCCTTGATAAAGAGATTGATCGTTCGCCAGTTGCAGGGTTGACACTCGGCAGTTTACAAATTTGGACAATTTCACTAATTAGCAATCTTTGAGCAACTGGAATTTGCTTTAAAAACGTCCAGATATCATGAAAGAAATCTATCTTTACATCTTTTACTAAAAGTTGGAATATTTCGAGCTATGGTAACAACAGTGAAATTTTTATGTCGTCTGCATAATTCTCCTCAAAGTATTTCATTTGAGACGAAACATCGCTTGCATTAACGAAGTTAACCAGAAGAGATTCAAAGTTTTTTGAAGAAATAAAGCTGGGCTGGTTGAGCCTCTCATTGGTTGCCTCAAATGAGATCAATGCCTCAAAATAAATTCTTCTGCAATGATCCTGTTCTGTTTCAGGAAAACTCCCTGACGCCTTACCTATTTCAAAACGAATGGTACTCAAAAACTATAAAATGAAAAAACTATATCTTGAAAATTATTGGGGGGGCTAAATTCAATGATGATAAAAAGTCTGAGAATTTTTTACTCTTAGGCAGATTGAATATTTTGCTTAAAAACTATAGCCAAGATATAGTTTTTCTACTTGTAATTTTCCTACCTTGTTGTATCAGAAGCAGACAAACCAAGTCAAAAAGAAAATGTTCTAAACGTTTGATAATCATTTTTTTTGTGATTTTTTAAACGGGAATATTTTTTGGGACACACAGTACCTTTGTTTGCAAATGTTTACCTGCACAACTTTTATTAACAGTTTATTCTCTAAAAGTTTCATAAATCTACCAATTGAGTTAAAAAATATGTCCATTGTGTGCAAAATCATACTGGAAAAGCAAGGCGACCAATTTATCAAATTTTAATTCCAGCAGGTATCTTACTGAGGCCGAAGCTTGATCTCAATTTTTAGATTCTTCGTAGTTGGTCAATTTGCCAACAAAAAAAAACCGCCCAAACGGACTGTTAATCATGATGTAAAATTTGAATTTTTTATGGTCAGCATGGAGGAGAGAGCATAATCACATTTCAACAGTTTCCTAGCTACACTACAAAGCAGTGGATTTAATTGAGCCACTCACGTAAAGTTTTAGCCAAAACCCATGGAAGCTTTTTTCTGGAATTCTGCATTGTACATGATCAATGGATTCACAAAATCAAGAACATACGCAGGGTTCAAACCTTTAAGATGGTAGGTGTAAAGTTCTATTGTATTTTTCTCTGAATTAAATTGCTTGGAAGGAACTTAGGGTACTTTGCTGTAAATCTGCAAATGTTTGATATTTTGATTAGTTTTCAAATGGCGGCATTCATTATATTTGAGGCTGTGACATTATCAAATTTCTAAATTTTAAACCAGAAGAGCTTCAGATTTCTGCTTGCCACCATATTGTACACCTTCATAAACTATGGTTTTTTTCAGTTTGTATCATTTTTCCTCTATTCATCTAGGATTTACGATGATTTGAACTTTTTCAAAATTTTCCATGAATTCTTTCAAAAGTATTTAAAACGGTGCCACTTTGAAAAAAATCAATTTATCAAAAAATGTCCACGACACATTTACAGCAAAGTACCCTGATTTCCTTTCAAGCAATTCAATTCAAAGAAAAATGTGATACAATTCCACACCTACCTTTTTAAAGATTTGAAACATTTGAGCCCTCTGCTGCTAAAATCAAATCAAACACTCAGCCAGACAACGGAGTTGTAATTTTTGGAACTGGTGTTATAGCTTTTGTGATGTGACTTTTCAAATAGCGGATTCAATTTTCTGACTCCCCTTTAGGTGCCTATGGTTTCATTCGGTTCGTTCATATTTTAATTGCAGGTAATTCAGAAGCTCCCTGCCTGTAGCATGTGACAAGCTCTCATCCATGAGAAAATAACAAGATTGTGTCAAACTTAACTTTTTGCAAATTCATTAAAGGGAAGGTAAGCATATAAAAGTGGCTCAAGCCACTTGCAGCCACAGTCTAGCCAATCATTTATCAGTATTTCCTGTTGACTTCGATAAGTTACCCAAATACGGTGCGGCACGTGTTACAGCCTTTTGTCTTTTGCACGGCTATTTTCATCAAATGCTTATATATGCTTAGATTCCCTTTAAGTTGATTCTTATTTCTTTATGTATTGGGGCACGTAGCAGATGATGCATTAGTTTATCGTTATTCATTATTTACAATACCTCAGAGATTGGGATATAAATTTAGCCTCGTGCTTTTGGAAACTTGCTGTTCTGACGATGAAGCACAGTATTGCTTCGAAACGCCAATAACAATTATATAGTATGGCCTAGTCTTTTAATCGTTAACAATTTGGATTTGTCAACATGGATTTGTCTTAATAAACAACTTGGATTTGTCTTCGAAATGTTGTCTTAAACAACTTGGATTTGTCAACATGGATTTGTCTTAATAATCAACTTGGATTTGTCTTCGAAATATGAACGATGTCTTAAACAACTTGGATTTGTCTTTGGAATGAAAAATTCAATAATGAAAATTATTATCGTCGCAATTTTTGTCCTTCATTTTCATATTTATCAATGTAATCTATTTTGAGTCTACAATAACTGGAGATAGAGGCTCGAAAATATAATCTAAATGTTGTACATTCTGTGTCACTGGGCCAGCAAATTACCGGGTGGCCTAATAAAAGGTGAAACTTCTAAAAATAACTAACTTGACTTATTACCGATCATGAAGTTTTCTTTTCGCTTCTGCGTCAAGGACCCATTGAATTTAACAGATAATCGTTAGTACTTCTCTCAAGAGAAAATACTAGACTGATTACTTTGTTGTAGTTATCACTATTGATAGACTGATAGACGCTTACAACAAGTATAGGAGCAAAAAATGTAGAATCCAGTTGAGCAAACGATTCAATTCATTTCAAGAATGTAAACAGGGTTGTTGTTATTGTAGTGTCTGTCACAATATGTTTTGTACCTAGGCATCTAGACTGCGTTGGAAATTGCTTTGGAATGTTCCGAACCTGTAGTTAGTACTTCATTCTTTCATGTTAAGTTTCTTTCAGTTATAGCGTTTGTTCTTCTCAATGCACCATCAGTTTATATACCTTATGCCGTAGTTTTTTATAATACCGTACGTACTTTATCTCGATCGACACTGGATGTGTACTGCGTTATTGCGAGTTCGATACGCATTACACTACTTTGAAACTGCACCTTAGTTGTATCATTTGTAAAATTATTTTAAATTTTCTGATGTGATCTGGATAAGAATCTGAGGAGTTAGGGCCCGACTGGATTGATCAGCTAACTTTCGGCTCTTAATAGCAGCAAGTTTAATCATGGGTATTGTGGACACGATTTGTTTCGATCGTGTCCACAATACCTGGCCTAAATGTTACTAAATGAATGAATGTAGTTCGTTACCTTGCTCGTCTTCATTTCATGAGTATCTCTGCGCTTTTGCCTCGGCAGCGATTCTTGCTTACTCAAGTTCATAACGGCCTAAGGTTTTTGAACAGTGCCGCGCTCTAAACTAGTTCCCAGATCGTCGCAGCTCTCCGAACGACTCATCCTTTTTCAATTTCAGGATGAGTCGTTCGGAGAGCTGCGACGATCTGGGAACTAGTTTAGAGCGCGGCACTGTTCAAAAACCTTAGGCCGTTATGAACTTGAGTAAGCAAGAATTGCTGCCGAGGCAAAAGCGCAGAGATACTCATGAAATGAAGACGAGCAAGGTAACGAACTGCATTCATTCATTTAGTAACATTTAGGCCAGGTATTGTGGATACGATCGACACAAATCGTGTCCACAATACCCATGGTTTAATGACAGCCGATACAACCAATTATACTGAAACTTGGATGATAAGATATTTTGCTGACTTTATGCCAAAAAGATGAAGTGCCGAATGTCTCGATTAAATGTACATAGATATTTTAGCTAATATTCGGTCGTCCCTCCCGAGCTTCCAAATGTCGCTTCCAAAGTAACTGATTTCTAAAAGTGCAATATCCAAATACCAAAACTGCAGATAAAAGATAACCGTGCAATTTGGACAGTCCCTTACATTGAATGAGCAATTCTGGCAAATCAAGTCGATTTGATGTCTCAAAATGTTTATTAGCTTCTCGGACCTCCTACCTCACAATGTTTGCAAACTGATACTAAGAAATATGCATAACGCAGCAATTGAGGTACTTTTTCTTAGATCAATTTTAGATTGTTTCAATGTTAGCAGTTTCAGTATTCAAAGATACCAGAAGTGAGATTAGCTACGCTTGTTATCTAAATGCAACCGTTTTGATAACAGGTACACGTATTTTTTTGATAAGAAACTGCCTGTAAGAAACTCAACTCTCAGATCGCCAAAAAATTAAGAAACTCCAGTACTGGGAGTTAAGAAACTATTTAATTTGATAAAGAACATCCTTCGAAATATTTTTACTTTACCTTCACTCGTTTCCTGTATCATATTACTGTTAGGTGTTTTTGCAGAAATACTTATGTGAAGCTTGCCAGTTATTTTGCTTTGAATTAGCATACTCTTCTTGCATTTTACCAAGGATAGGAGATTACAGCACTGTCTTCAACATGACATTTACATTTATTACCAATGTGGTACAGAGAATGCAATCACACTTAAAGAATTTGAATATATTTTGAGCAATGCAATATTATATACTATGAATCATACAGATGACCTTTCTTCGTCACTTCTCTCCTTCAATAAATAACGGGGATATAATTTGGTGGGAGACAACCTGCAGGGGGCACTCTTTCAGAGGGGTATTGTTGACCCTCAAGGGGGTGCAGACGAATCTAAAATGAAGTCGAACTTTTCTATCAATTCAAATACTATATATATATTCCGCTTAGGCCGTATTTTCCGCTTCAGCCAAATTTGATTTCCAGACAGTCTGAAATTGCAGCTTGCTTGCAAAGGATCCTGGGTGATAATTGCTCTTTAAGTTGTATAAAAAGAAGTTTTCTCCAAAGGATAATCATGCGATCTGAAGTGGGTGTAAATAATCTTAGCTGAATTTGTCTTTTGATAACGTCAACGTACGCCCAGTTCCTTTTCGTAGAATTATGAAGCACCTCATCAATGAACGTTCGTTCTTTCACGGGTACTTTCAAGTGCCCGAGGACTTTGGCTATCTTTAGTTCACGGTGCCGACAGCTCGAATAGAAATGCAAGCCAAAAATTGTTTTCGTTGTGCTATTATGATGACAATGGACGTCATTCACACGCCGAAAATCTTTTGTTTGCCTCACGTTATAAAAAGACTATAATGTCTGTAACTGATTTGACGAAAAATTGTTTTTGTTGTGCTATTATGATGACAATGGACGTCATTCACACGCCGAAAATCTTTTGTTTGCCTCACGTTATAAAAAGACTATAATGTCTGTAACTGATTTGACGAAAAATTGTTTTTGTTGTGCTATTTTGATGACAATGGACGTCATTCACACGCCGAAAATCTTTTGTTTACCTCACGTTATAAAAAGACTGTAATGTCTGTAACTGATCTGACGTAACTTGTATTGCTGACATGAACGCCACACCCCGTTGTAACGGAAGAGTTGGTGCAAAATGATAGAAAATGTAAACAGATAACTCATAATCTATGGTTCAGCCTCAGACTGATTACAAGTTCGTAGTCATCGCTCTATTAATAGACTGATGGACGCTCAAACCAGTTTGAGCAAAGCATTTTGTTGTTCTTGTCGTTGTTGCCGTTATGTCTCGTTCAATTCCTACCCTGACCATCCCCCCCGGGCATCCCGGGGTTCAACAAAAATTCCTTGTTCAAATGCCCGGGGGCCGGGGAAAAATTTATGATCAAATGCCCGGGGGCCGGGCACTGAAAAAACGCCATATTCCCAGTTACTGTATAAGCAAAAGCTCTTGTTCTTGCGAAATGCTACTCAAATGCCCGGGGGCCGGGGAAAATGTACGGTCAAATGCCCGGGGGCCGGGAAATTTTTTTTGTGCAAATGCCGGGGGTGTCCCAGGGGGGATGGTCAGGGTAGGAATTGAACGAGACATTATTGTTGTTGCTATAACTGAGACTATCTCGTGAGGCTAGTTCAACCTCTTGTGTAATTTGTGCTACATATCACAAACTAAGAAATACCAGGGCCGTAGGAAGCTGCTTCTGACTGGGGGGGCAATTGTTCTTAAAAAAATAGAGAACAATACATCTAATTAATGCTTGTGACGTAGCACTGCCCCCCTTCCTACGGGCCTGAGAAATACCAACAAAGTAAAACTATGATACAGCAATGCTACCAGGAAATCCAAAAGAATAACTGTTTTCAAAAATCACCAAAATTTGATTATGTGTAACGATTTCGGATTCTTGCGCAATAGTCCGATGCATCCCAATATTCATGGCTTGGCACGCATTTGCACGTTACAAATGTTTACTGCTCTTTAATTTCGTTTCTGTGCATTTGTGTAAAGGACCAAATAGACAGATGGTCGTTATTTCATTCTCTTAGGGGGACAGATGACAAAACTGGGTTATGAAAAACACGTCTTTAGCAATAATATATTAGAAAATATCACACTTAGCCAAAAACCTATTTTTGGCAGTTTGATGAAGCTTCAATTTTTACATGATAACAGAGCTTTTTCAAGGATGTGTAAGCAAACAATTTGAGTAGTATTTCGGGGGAAAATTTCAAATTGATAACGATTTCCTGTGATTTCGCAATGTGGCTCAAAACCAGGTTGCTGGTAAAAGCAGAAAAGATCCTTCGATCTGTGAAAGAAATAAAAATTATAATGATGGGATGTGAATGAAATGGCGTTGCCCACCTTAACTGACTTCTGCGTAGGAGCTGATAGATCACAAAAGGCGGGAAAATCGTTTGAGCAATGAGCAATGACCTCGTTGGGCCTATCCCGAAGTAGGCGAAAAGAAATCGCCATACGAAGATGTTTGGCAAGCAGAGGGAATAAAGTAACACAATGGCAAGGAAGTTAGAATATTCAGGTTAGTTATATACCATGCAATCTGCATCAAGATGGTTGCCTTGTCGTAAAAAATTACAGAATAGTTTCTCGGTCTGGCGCGCTGGTTAACTTCCTGCTCTTAGACATGTTTTTTAGGCCTTTATTTAGAAGTAGAATCTATCTAGAGTAGTTTCGGGTATTATGGAACACTTAACGGAAAAAAAGTAATTGTGAACATAATTCATGACACATTTGGCCACACTTGGTATTAGCAATTAGGCCTAAGCATGCTCTAATGTTTCATCAGTATGCCCCGTTTCTGAAACGTTGGTTGTTGATAAACAAGACAAAAAAATGAACACGGGTTGAGTTGGACTAAGCTATTCTATTGTTTGTATACTGGTTAATGTTTGAGATATCTCAATAGAATGGCAGCCAGAAATCACTTTCGTCTGATGTCCTTCATTATCATTTGAAGGACATCAGACGATGTTGTAGCATTTTGTGTACTTTCCATACTCTCCATATCAGTGATATGGAGTGTACACAAAATGCCACAGCGGCCTAACATCAATCAAAATATGACAGAAGGGGTATGAAGACTTAAACCAAATGAAATTAACAAGTTTCTTTCTCATCCCGGGGCAGCTTATCTTCATTTACTGAATAATGTCCCAAAATACCCGACATCCCATAATACCCGAAACCACTCTAGGCCAATTTGCATTGCAATGGGGTGGAATCCCGGCGTGGATTTTATATGAATTGTTTACACATTTGTTTCCATTTGCTTGTGTTGTGGCATGTAAAGCCTCGTGCCATTTAATTTCTCCTTAGTAAATTTTTTTCAAAAAACTAAGTTTTTCTACTTTTTTCCATTACTTCTTAAAGGCACACTGCCGTGGCTGTGATTGGCTAGTCGTGATGTTGAAATCACTAACAAAGACCTGGCCTCTAAATAATTACAAAACCTTTATGTCCTTGGATTATACTTTGTTTCGAGAATAAAGGGACTCATATCGTTATCATCTTCATGAATTTCAGGGTACAGCGAAATTACTGAAGCTTGCCTAGTTCAGTTCTTTGTTATTGTCTTATTCATCCAGTCAGTGTCATGACAGTGTGCCTTTAAAGCAAGAAATTGGCATTTTGACCTCCCTTCTTTCTCTCCCTTTGGGTGACCCCATGTCAGTGGCAATTTTGGGGCACTTTCTAAAAGAATTTGGCAAATTCACATTTGAAAACTGCATTTCTTAGTTATTGCAATCGGAAAAAATAACTGATTCTTTTATCACACAGTACAGCTTTCTTGCCTAAAGGCCCAAGGACATGAGAATTTTCAACCCTGGGGTTGACCGAGTTGAAATAAATTTGCTACACTCTCGAACCTCATCCACCTGATTGGTTTTGCTGCAAGGTCATTGGATTACAACATGGTGCCACACATTATTAGACAATCTAGATTTGATCTGGTGTTCTCCATAGATGACCAAACAATGTGGCATTAAGTGGTAAATGGCCTTTCTTTGCTCTATTTTCAGACTAGATCACAACACCTCATTCAGTTGCTTTGAATAAAGCTAAAGTGTAGAATTTGGCATCTATTCCCAATCTTGCTGAGCATACTACTTCTTCAGAAGATAAAGAATGGAATCTTTCCTCCTTATGTCTCGTTCAATTCCTACCCTGACCATCCCCCCGGGACACCCCTGGGCATTTGCACGAAAAATATTCCTTGCCCCCGGGCATTTGACCATAGATTCTTCCCCGGCCCCCGGGCATTTGAATAGCATTTGACTAGAACAGGAGCTTTTGCTTATACAGTAACTGGGAATATGGCATTTTCTTATTGCCCGGCCCCGTGCATTTGACCACCGATTTTTCCCCGGCCCCTGGCATTTGAGCAAGGAATTTTTGTTGACCCCCGGGCTGCCCGGGGGGATGGTCAGGGTAGGAATTGAACGAGACATTAGTTAAGGAATGTACAACCCAGCTTGCCTTATTTTTCCATTTATTTTGAAGAAAGCGTTTAATTACCAGGTGTTATGCACTGCTAATCAAACTCTTTCTCACCTCATAATATCTAAAAGATGTTGACTTAAATGAAGAAGCTAAATTAAGCTTCTTTGCATTGCCATCAAAATTTATGAAAGAATGGATTTATTTTTATTCCATTCAATCCCAACACCTGTGTAGAAAATAGACTCTTAACAGTGCTGTTTGTTTCCTGTGGAGCCATTAATTTTGGCAATTTTTTCATCCTTTTGGTTGCATCTTGATCAACTTTGTAGTGGTGGATTGGCTTTTTTACATATGCATGGTGAGTATCCCAAAGAATGCAGGATATTATTTGTTTCAAGATCATGACGAAAGACCTTTGGAACATTTATAGCTATCCTTGAAATTGTCCATAAAGTCTCTTGGTATAGACATGAGTTAAAAATATTTGTGCGACACAGCACTTACAGCAGGGGTGCCACAGAAATCTTTTGACAGAGGGGCTAAAACTCCAACAGGGTGGCTAAAATGTCTAAAAAATGCAGGCTTCATATGTCATTTTGCAATTTCCTTGGAAGTGAACCCAAAATTTCGTCTGGCAGGGGCTTTATACTCCTGATTGAAGGGCTGTATGTAGCCCCCTATCACTACCTTGGCACCACCTGACTTGAATATTGAATCAAATAATGGAACCGTTTGCTACATTTTTGTGTGTGACACCAACTTCAATGAATGATCAGCTAATAAAGAAATAAGGTTGGATAGTAGCCAAATTTGTTTACTCCTTGCATCTTTCCATTGAAAATGAAAACACTTTTAACAGCCTCTTTGATTGGCTAAATCAAATATTGAATTTCTTCTGCTTCATTTATTATGATCTTCTCTGGCAATCTACTATCACCAGTGTTCAATGAAAATATCAAGCAAACAGCTCTGTTAATTGACAAATGCTGGCTCTGTCTCCCTATTTTAATTGGTCCATCTGAAAACTAGCTACTTTACAGTTACAGTACATGCTTTGCACACATTAAAATGGTAAGAATTCTCAAGAATTTTGAAGACGTTTTGGCACAGCGGTGTAATCCTCTGACCTTGGAGCCAGAACAGTTTGGTGGACAGGGTTTGATACAAGGTACAACCCTACTACATGAGTGCAGTGGCAGATTTAGGGGGGCAAGTGGGGGCAATTGCCCCCCCCCTTCACGATGAAAACTCAGCTTGACGCCCCTCTTTTGGCGAGAAAAGCGCCCCTCTTACTGACTCTAACGCATAATTTTTCAACTGTTTCTTTAAATATGGGGGAAACATATAAATCAAGGCCTTATGTAGCAGTAAGTCAAAGAATTTTCTTTGAAAAGTGTCCAAAAAATTTTCGCGCCCCTTCGGCGTGCTCAATTTCTGTTGTATATTTGCCGCCCACTTTGCAAGTTGCCCCTCCCTTCAACTTCGGGCTGGATCCGCCCCTGTATGAGTGTCATGACAAGGGGTGGCAAGCTCAATTGGCTCTTCTCTACTTCTGTGATCCCACTGCGTGCACTAGAACTGCAACTTCGCTTTCAACTTCACTAATTCTTAGAAATTCTTAAGAATTTCTAGAATTCTTTGCAGTCTGATAAGAATGCTTGAGTCATACTCCAAACACGGTATTGTAACTACTTTTAAATACTGTAAATTTTGATAAGCAACATTTCTAACAAAATTAATCTCTACTTAAAGATTCTTGAGAATTTCTTAGGCAGAAAACTATGTTATTGTGCATAAGGCCTTTAACGTATTACATACATGATTAAGTGAATTTAGGATGAAACAATCTCCTCTGTTTTGGATGAGCTGCAGACCCAAGATAAGACAAGATAAGAACACTTTTTGGTTATTCGTTTTTTATGTTAAATAGCAATAACACCATAAATATAATAGAAACCGTCCAATTCCATAACTTTAAGATCATTTTCTCGATAATAAAATACTTCTAACTCCTCAAAAAAAGCAAAATATTTCAATAATTTATCACGATAATATTTTCTCCAGAGTACACAATATAAATACTAAATAAGACACACGGAATAAAAGAAATAACTATTTCATTACATTTCTACCAAACATGCACACTAATTTACTCTAGCAGAAACGCAATGACAACTGATAAACAGATACCCTAACATTTAGCAAGACATATTTTTCACATTTCGGCCACCGTATTTGGTATCAGGAGACTGGGAACTAGTTACGTCACTTTTTATCGAGAAACCTGTACACTGAAGCTTATTTAGGGTGGATGTGATAAAAAATCTGTTGGTTTTCAAAATTGCGAGTAAATTAAAATTCGATCGCTTTTAGAAGTGAAAGATCCTTTCTTCTTGATTCAAAGTCAGATTCTAAGAAAGTTTAAATCGTGTTGAACAAGAATCAAATTTTAAGAAAATCTTAGTCGTTTTGAAAAATGAACGGAGGAGTCTTTATGATACCCGGCACGATTGAGGGTGAACTTTTTATAATTCTCGGCACGATCAGACGTGGCTAATCTTGTTTCATCGGAAGGACTGTGCTCATGAATAAACTTCGTGGCACGCCTCACGATAATCCGCCCCCACCCTTCAAGATTATTTGCCCTCGCTGCAGATAACGTATCGAGATCACGGAGATCATCGATTTGTTTTTCTTTAAGATGAAAAACGTCAGCCTGTTTATCAGGTTTATAACGTAAACATTGCAAAGGAGTCTCTGTTGCTTCATTCGAAATCATTACTGATCCCTAATCTCAATAAACGTAAACAGCTTACTTAGATGGTTATTTCTTGCCCATTCATACTGGTAATGATCGCCAACGTTTTATTGTTATTTTATTGAAGTAAAACGATTCAAAACCTTTCTCATTATCTGCGGTTAAAGCCAGGACCGTCGAGAGGGGGGGGGGGTAGCCAGGGTAGTTACCAGGGGGCCCGGGGCCTTTGGGGGCCCGCAAGAAACAAAGTATGTATTTTTTCTTTGTTGTAGTTTTCTTTCATGAACGTTTTCAGGCCCGTGGTCCCACTAAGATTCTAAATAAAATCTAAAAGCAGCGTTTTAACAGTGCATAGGAGGGCGTGACCCAAAGATAAAAGGGCGTGGCCCGAAAAATTTCCGGCGCCTTCGACGCCGGGGGCCCGTTCCTACCCTTACCCCTGGGGCCCGGCCATTCTCTCGACGGCCCTGGTTAAAGCTCCATTAAGCTTACTTGATTTTGGAGACTCCAGAGGAGGACTAAAAAGGGGGTGGGCTCTTTAGAGAGAGGGACTTATTCATAAAGTAAAATGACAAGTACGTAAACAATAGCTTTCAGTTCTTTTATCCCACATTTTGCGGAATCAACATACAATTTTACGAGTCAAATATAAAAAATCTGACACGATTCTATCTCAAACCATATGGAAATTTATATGCAAACTTGTTCAGCTAAATCTGTGCTAACCTCTGGCATTTGATATTATTGGGGATGGGGGGGGGGGCACAATAGAGAGGTGCTTATTCAAAATTTTGTCTAAGAAGGGAGGGTCTTATTAGAGAGGGGAGCTAAAGAGAGAGGGGTCTAAATAGAGCTTTTACGGTATGTGATTAATGATTTCCAACAAATTTACATCGACCCCAAAGTTGACCAAATCGACAGTCAGACCCAATAGCGTAGTCCATAGCTAAAGCACGTGGCTTGATTCCTCTCCTCTGAAAACGCCCCAGTGGCTAAGGTAATGCTGGTTTCTTGTTTCAACTCTAAATGTACTTAAACTCGTTTCAACTCTAAATAATGAAGAGTACGGGAGAGATTATTTTAACAAACGATAAACTAACATAATATATCGGACAAGTCAAAAAGAGCACTGTTTATTTGATCGGTCAAGTTGTAAGTCACTGATGTATGGCTGCAAAAATGTCCTGAAATCTTACAAAACTGAATTATAAAGTGTTCTCTGAGGACTTGCCGCACAACGTGTTCTGTTGCAGCGATATCCCTCTGAATTCATAAGTAATTGTAGTTGTTTAAATCATCATATGAAAAAACAATTTTTAGTTATGTTTAGAACCTCAATCTGGAGTTATATTTAGAATCCTCAAGCAGGTATATTGCGTCGAAATTAAAAATATTGCAGGAAAATTTGCACCTCGTCTAATTTACTCTTTCATCGATGCAACGCTACTTCGAATTGCTAGAGGGGTGCTCACGTGTTTTGTTTATGACCCATCCGATATCTAGCTAGCCTGCGTGCAGCCTCTACTGTCACTGCCACACTTTCCTCCTCCCCTACGCTCCGCAGTGGCAGCAGAGGCTGTACGCTACGCAGGCTAATATCGAGCCCTTTTTGACTTGCCCGTTCTACCAGACCCTCTATGCATCTTGAGAAAGTCCAGCTTCCTTCTCAACGCTCGGTTATAAAATGGCTTTATTATTCCAAACAGCCTCTTACAAATCTATGGAGTTCTTCTCTTTTCGTGTATTCTTGCATGCTGTGTTAGATTTTCCGCTAACATTTCGTATTCTTAGAAAGACAGTTTGCCAATTCAATTTGAACAGTTATTTGTTGCTTTCGACTCAAAGATTTGTAAGAAACTGTCGTGGAACTTGATATGTGACTACAGCCACAGTTTGACTATCATACTACACATAGATTTTACTATAGTTCCCAACTGCGAACTCTTGATGCGTTCCAAACAGGCTTTCTCGCTGATCACAAGGCGATGACAACGTTCCTTCAAATTCAATAGTTCGAACCAAATACAAAGAAAGCGCTTTGTAAAGGGGAAGGATGTTTTTCAGATCTCATCTCGATGACATATGATGTTCTGTTTCAAATCTCATAGAAGCAAGCTTCTGTTCGTCAAAGATATCGCCTTTTGGTCAGTGAGAAAGTTAAAGCTACCACAACACACGTACAAAACAGGCGAATAATAAGTTATCTTTTAAAAATCTAGGGTAAAATATCTACCACGAATCTGTTGTTACACAATGTTCGTTACCTTGTAAGGCTTTCCTTGCCCAGTTGCCTTCTCTTGGTCGTATCTTAGCCTGCTCGGAGGTATCTCCTGCTGCCTCGTGCATTTTCATAGACAAAAGTCCAAACACGCCCCTCGATCCTCGTGGGATGGCCCAAGCAACTGCTACGCTGCGATTTTCCTTCAATTGCTTCTTTCACCCCTTTTAATCTTTTTAAGACAATTACCATGTTGCTTTGCAATTTGCAACACAAATCGACTTCGCTGTGAGACACACGAGATGATCTATTTCAGACGTCACCATAGTCCCACAATTGTAATATTCCATATAGCACCCGTTCTTGCAACTTTTAATTGCATTCCTACTTTTCCTATGTCTTTGCTTTTTCATCCCAGGCCTTGGCATGCTTTCCGTTGATGTTATAAGCATAATGATCAGTCCAATCACAATGATTTGCCTAAGAAGTGAGCTTTTTGATCGAAGATCCATGATTTCTTTCGTTGTGTGATACCCTCTCCTGTCTTCGTGTCTAGCGTTCGTTCGAATGATCAGTCCGTACAAGAATGTCCAAATATGTACTGTGCAATGATCTAGAAATGAAAGGAAACACTCAAAAAATTTCCGTTGACATTTGAGGAATTTTAAGGAACACGTGGCAGTCAGTTCCCCTTTAATCCAATACCTTCAAAGCAAAGCGCTTGCACCTGCTGCTCTGATGTATTGCATACTATGGCATACATACGTTGTATCGATAAATAGCATTACGATGACATCACTCATGAATTAGGCACACCTACCGAGCAAGCGCTGAGTCTGATTGGCTTGCTTTCCTCCCCAAAGATAACGGATAAAACCAAGTGTGTGCTTATCTTTGGCAGATGACACATTACCTCAGACTGAAAGGACTCCTGTTTCACTACTTTTCCCATTTACTCTTAATCTAGTTTAAAACTAGTTTAGGCAGGCCCGATGCCAGCCTTAATTCTTAGGGGGCAAAGAACCAAAATTTTCCGACGCTATAAAATGAACAACAACAACAGCAACAACCCCAATTTTGGGAACATACGTTAAAACATGCACGAAAGGACTGATGTGCTCCTTTAATGACTAGATTTTGGAATTATTTTAAGGTTGGAGCCTTCAAAATTGGTCAATATGAAGAAAAAATTCTGTAGATTCAAAATTCATGTCAAAATTTATCCTCAAAAGTCAATAAATTCATGTTCTTTGCATCATTTTCCCAGTAAAATCTTCTAAATGTGGGCCTGTAACAACAACAAAAATCCGACAAGTGGAGTGAAATTTCCGACAAATGGCCTTCTGGGGGGGGGGGGGCGCTCCGCCCCCCAGCCCCCCCACTGGCTTCGGCCCTGAGTTTAGGACCTCAAAACTAAAGTCAAGTCTAGAAAAATACTCAACCTTCATCTGGACAAAAATATTGATGGAACATGGATGTGTTTTGGCACTAAATAGCAGTAGGATAACCCATGCGAGGAAAACAGCGGCCTTCATTATCAAAATTGGCCACAAGCGGCCTAAGTCGCACTATAAGTATCTGAACTTCTATCTATAGCGAGGGTCGAAAATAACTGCAAAATAGTGGTTGACCAGTGAAAGGCATCCATTGAACATATACTTGTGTCCTTTCCGAAATAACATAAATTGGGAAATCAGAACCATTTAACGATTTCGATTATGAACGGCAAATATGATTCGGAAATGAGGTCGGACCAAGTGCACATATAAATTCCTTTGCTACAGAACGATTTTAGAGTGAATCACTCCCTAGTAAAATCGTAGCTACAGTTTGAATCATCTCAGCTCGAGAGATATCTGAAACAGGGATTTGCATTTTGTTCGAATCTTTCGGCGAACTGCAGTCTTTAAATTAAGCCTATATTTTATTTGTATTATGTTTCATATATAATAATTAGTTTTGCAGTCTTTTATCGAAATATGCGACGAGCGACAAACTCTAATTGAGATTTTCATTTATCACTCTGTATGCATCGCCTGAAATCGTTCTGTCATATAATAATGCCTTGAAAAATCTTGTCTGATTTAATTTAGATTCGGATAGCAAAACCTAAAACATGTCATCTTCTCCACGAACGCGAGCAGTGGAAATCCATAAGCATGATATGATAAAATGAGACACAATTCGTAGAAGTGTTATCTCTACTATCCCATATCCCTAAATTGTATGAAGTTTGCCTCTCGTATCAGTTAATTGTTATAATAAAAAACCTAGTCCTGCCTGCACTCTTGGCTCAGCTCTTGGCCGCTGACATAAAGTGGATCTCTCATATCTCTTACTAATATAGTCTGTCTTTTCCATCAGCTTTATTTATGTCACCAGAAACCGTACTACAATCGCAAAGTCATACCTTTGTGTGGAATTATCTCGGCTGTTTAAAAATGTGAGGTTATCCTCTCTTGAGTCGCTGCCACTCTGGAAGTGACCTTCTCGTGAAACGTGAGCAATGAAAAATAATTTTGTTTATGAGTGTGGTTTGGTTGCTGCAGTAAACAATGACTGCTTGATATGAGAACAAACATGAGTGGGCACATTGTAAAACAATAAATGCAATTAAGAGCACAATTTGGGAAAATTGTATTTGATGCCCTAGATAATAATGATCTTCACTATAGAAAGGTTTTAGAAATAGGGTCAGACAAGGGCAGTTCTCTTTCCGGATTGGCAGGGTACAGTGCAAGCCGAGTGAGTCACCTTATTCATATTCATTCAAAACAACTCGCGGTTTTGCTGTTAAATGTATAATCGTATCGAAGTTAAGCTCAGTTTGTTTAAGAAGGGTTATCTCCTTACCGTACAGATTCGAACAAGTACAGTATTGTATGAGTTAATACCATCGCATCTTCGATATAATCGTTCAATTATTGGCTCCACTTTCCTCACTTCCCCTCCTAACCACAGGTGCGGTTACAACAAACAGCCCCCGGAGGAGCTGGGGCTGATGATTTTCACAACTGGACGTAAAAGTTGCTAGGTGGAGTAGTATGATGCAATTGCTGAATCAACTCGGTACCAGGACTTTGATGGAAAATAAAGGTAAATTGGCCTATTTGATCGGACATGAGGGAGCTATAGACACGATTAACTACTTTTTGGACATGTACGGTAATGAAGGTATCAGCAATCCCAGCAGTGGATGAAATAGCGGCAGTTCTTTTGTACAGTTTTTGCCATGCGGCTTTTTCACTAATGCAGTTATCGTAGCAGTTCAGGCCATGTCATATCCAAAGGAAAATCGAGGACTCTGCGCATTCCACAAGCTTGGGTTTGTTAAACCAATAAACTCTAGTTGATATCTAGCGCCCAGATTAAAAAAGGTCCCGTGCAAAAATAAAACTTCCTCCTGTAAAGGCTGGAGGGAAATTGCTGCAGACCCTTAGGCCTGTTTCCTGCATGCAACCATTCTTCTAAAATTTGAGGCTGTTTGTCACAGTGTTTGCGGAAGGAGGTCAACCAAAACTGTTTTCAATGACTGGCACAGTAAAGATCGATGAAAACTACATTAGCAACGACATCAACAGGTTTTCAATGGTATTAATCGAAATTTCCGCGTTTGTGGCTTTTATTTCCTCCAGTGCGGATGCTTGCGACCCTGCAAGTCTTGCGAACAGTGGTGGTCTAATATTCAATCATTGTTCGGCGGTGTATGCAGCGGACAAATTTAGATGTTACTGACGATCCCGCTAGCGCCAGTTCTCGTATTCTGCATTCCAATTAGCTTGTGCACAATCTTGCATTATCAAAGGCCTATAGATATCTTTGTTTGTCGGAATGCTTTATATTTTGATTATGTGTTGCAATCTGGGTTTGTCCAAATAAATTATGTATCCGATTCTGCAGACACTATTCTTTCTATCAATAGAAATCGGCATAACGGAATAACCAGACCCAGGACCAGTAGGACCGGACCCTAACGGACCAGACCCTAGGGGAATACCCATTACTTTCCTTCCAGCGTTTGCTTGCAATGGCGGCCAACACAGAAGTTTCGCTCCAAAGTAAGATAAGGCAGTCACTGCTGTAAGTAAATTCTACCTTCTGGATGCTACAACAAACGCAAAAATGCATGGTATATTAAATCGTCTAACCAGCAGAAAAACTTTGATCCAGGCCCAAGCCATTGCCCATTGGGCCTAAGCATTTGACTACATGGCAAACATGGCCTAAATATTTTACCGCTCTTCTGCCTTGCTTGGTGATTCAAGTTGTTGCAATGACGTCGTGATACCAGCCACGTTGTATGCCATCTCCACAATCTCAATTTCTGGACTTGATTCTGGCTTCTCCATGCTCTTTGCAAGTTAGTTTGGGACTGCAAAATCATTTAGCAGGCAGCTATTTGATAACAGCTTCGTGACAGGTTCGTAATGTTTATTGTGATGTGAAGGTGGTAATTGGCAGATATATGAGGAAAGGCGATCTCGAAAGAGTGAGTGATAATTTTGGGACTGTTGATAGAACCATTCTCTCAAACCACGCATTGACCCGGGCATTGACCCCACTTGTTTTTGGTAAATCCCATGATCACAATATTGCATCTCAGAATGTGCATTTGTGTGCATTTGTTTTCTCGTACCATGCATGTGCATTCACATTTTTACAAGGGCCGTAGGAAGCAGCTTCTTAGAACAATAGAGAACAATGCATCTAATTAATACTTGTGGCGTGGCACCATTGTTTTCAACATCATTTGGGGGGCTTAAACGCCCCTGCCCCCAGCTTCTTATGGGCCTACATTTCTATAAGAAACAGCTCATAAGAAGCAGTAGGCTAAAATTTTCGAAAAATACTACCCCACCGCCTGTATCAAAATGCTAAGAAACTTTCGTAATTTTCATTCAAAAATACTATTACTGTTGCAATCTTATTAAATAGTTTGGAAGTTTGAAAGATACATGTGACCAACTCTACCCCCTTATAATTTCTGGGGCCACCATGAGAGCTAACAAAGTCCCTAAGTATAACCTGCGTGCCTGATAAATTTGAACTCTAAGCACTGGACAGAAAGATTCCGTGTACGAGATTTTTTTGAGTGAAATTCCCATCCTTTCGGTGACTGACTTCCTATCCAACGTCAAAGCGAGGGTAGGGCATTCCCCTAGGGTCTGGTCCGTTAGGGTCCGGTCCTAATGGTCCTGGGTCTGGTTATTCCGTTATGCCATAGAAATCCACCACTCGTATCCATCTTTAAAGCGGAGATATAATAACCACAAACAGCAGCATTTAGAATACCAACTGCAGTTTTTTTAAAGCTGAATGGGGCGATGCAGGGCCGTAAATGGCGACAATGAGACTCTATAGGACACGGAATAAATAGACACTGAGCTATTTATGAATACAAACACAGCACTCATATCCTACTTTCAAAGCTAAAATAAATAAGCACGATTGACTCCTCTGACTGGGGCGATGCGGGGCCGTAAAGGGCGACACTGACAGAGATTCTGTAGACACGGTGCTATCATAGACACAGTGCTATTCATCAATTTTAGAACTGACTAGAGCAATGCAGGGTGGTAAAGGGCGGTAAATCAGCTGCCAAGCAAACCACACAGCAGCTCTTCTTTCAAGATGGAAAAGGGAAGGGGTCAATGCCAGCCAAAAACAGAGCTTCTGTGGAGGAGAGTGCAGTTACCGTTATCAGAACAAACCCCCAGCGGTTAAATGGCTGCTATGACAGTGACAGCTGATCTTACATTGCAGATAAAAGTGGTAGGCCTACTGGCCTACTAATTGCTTGCAGTTGTGGCATTTAAAGATGCCCACTCCATGTTTTATTTCATTATTCAACTCACTCACACCATTTAGCGAGACAACAATGACTAGCAAGAGATTAATTCAGGTTGTTAGAAGAAAAAACAAATGTTCAAATAGGCCATGTATAAGATGTTGTGGGCGATGTTATGTTTCGCGCTATTTCTTGCTGTCAGCACGATCTCAATATGGTGACGAGAGCCTCAGATAAGTGTTAAGAGGAAATTAATTGGCCTTCTGCTTTCTTCAAAGGAAACTGTAAACAGATATTTCAAAGTTTGTAGGCGTATCAGAGAGGTCACATAATTATGCACGATTCCTCCCCAAACTCATTGTGTAAACCGGTAGGCAATCTTTGAAGAACCTTCCCTTTTAGGAGTATTGATTGAATGATAAAGATAAACTTCGTTTTCAGGTGGTCCGACGCACCCTTTGGTCCGCCTATAATCGATTCACCAGTCATTTCAAAATTCACGAAATATTTTTCGGAAGGGTTTGTTCCTGCGTTCCAAAAAACTTTCGATTCTTTCATTATTTTATGAATTTGTCTGCAATGGTATTAAAATACCTAACCAAATTGATGAATCATATGTCCTAAATAATCCCCTTTTCGGGATAATTTGCCATGGCAAAATAAAGGGTTTAGATAAAAGCCCCTTTGGCCTTTATATCAATAATAGGCTGATCCCTCAGGAGAAGTACGACTTCATAGTTTTTTCATTCAGAAATAAAAGGACTTAGAATGGTAGACTTTTTAAATTCTGATGATGATATAGAAAGGTTACGCAAATATTTGATTTGTTCTTGTTTATTTGAATGGTTTGAATAACATTTGTACCACTTCCTACCACAAATTATCATCCTCCATCCCTTCGATTTTCGGAATGTGCTCACACTGCGAAGGAGAAAACAAACTTCTAGGGAATTCAAACTTCGCAGATCTGGGAAACTCGCTTGCGGTTCTCATCAGCGCACGGAGAGACGTTTCCAAGAAGCCAAAGAGGAAGTTTCTCCACAGAGATCTGCTTCCTCCTGTAAAATCGGTCTTGCTGACAGCAATGATTCAATAATTCCAAATGAAATGAATGAACAATGTAATATATTTATTTCAAAAAATCTCAATTGATCAATGTAAGACAATTATTTAATCTAGCTTTAGATTTCTCGAATGGCACCGGTGAGTTATTTTCGATTCATAGTCTGCAATCCAAAAATTCCAGCCTACACATTTGTCATTGGCCTAATATTTACCAGTCAAGCTTGACGCTGAGGGTTTGTCCATCGTTTTGACAATTTCAGTCATTCTCGATGACTCCAGGAAACAACTCAGCATATTTCTGCTTTTTGGAAAATGCCTGTCGAGTCTAGAAAAATTTCAGTGCTTGACAAATAAAACATAGCTCAACCTTTAGGGTAAAGGCTGAATAAGACGTGATAATTTGCTGCCAAAATATAGTTCATACTTTGTGAGTTGGGATTTGTTTTTTGATAAAAGACTTTAATGAATGATGCTTTCTGGAGAAAGATACTGTCTATATGCATTGCACCAACTCCCAAATAAATATTGTGAAGTCCGATGAAGTCTTCGTAGTCTTCAATGGTTGCTCCCTCCTTGATTGCCTCATCTTTCATAGCTTTGATCATGCCGTCAAAACAAATTATCTCGTAACAATAATATCAAATTTTCTAAATAGGGATTGTGATATTGCCTGCATTCCTGGAGAGTTATCCTTCCAGACATCAACAGCAATCACTGCTGAAAATATCTCAAAATAGCAAAACGATATCAGCCTGAAATGACCATTTGCTCTCATTGATAAACAGTGGATTAAATGGTTTTTATGTTGATGTCCGCATTTCTATCTTTTTTTGCTACTGTGTGTCTTTGTGGGGTGTGAGTGGCTGAGGCTTGACCCCGCAATTCACCTCGCCGTCCTTCGGAAGGGAAGGCTTAACTAGGGGTCCCATGCCTGGATGCGGCATGGATAGTGCGCATAAGTTAGCTTTAAATAGCTAGAAATCGTTTCAGCCCACTTAAAATGAATTACTGAAAACAATCTTGACACAGTCATCATGACGTTAAAGGTTTTGACTTAGGATGACGTCACTTTCTTCAATCTGAAGAACCTGTGTGAAAATAGAAGTAGCTTTTGTCGAGTAAATACCAGGCACCGCTCCGCCGTCTTCTTTCAAAAATATGAACAGTCCCTTTATGCTTTGTGTTATTTGAAGGTGAAAGAAACATCGTTGTCTCAATTAATGTTCCGCTACCATCTATCCCAAATAACTAATGACTATCCTCCTTATTGTTTCAGGCACAAAATTCAGAAGCGCTACATCTACGCTGATTTTTGAATGGCTAGATAAAAATTAACGTCAATCAAAGAGAAAAAATTTTCGTTGCTAAGCAACTGTCGTTTTATCGAATAACACAAGCTGATTCTGTTGCCATGGCAACTATTGCAAACAAAATTACAGTTAAATTTCGCTATCTCGACACCTTGAAGAGAATACATATTTGTTCAAGGTAGCGAGGCTGCGAGAAGATTAAATTATTCCTGATGACCAAGTTGAAGTTATCAAGGGCCAACTGTACCCACTGAGCGCTTTATAAAGCTGTCAGTAATCACTAATATCTTGTTGGGTCTGCACCATAGACGTGGGAACCGGGAGCACGTGCCCCCAAGACTTTGCAATAAACAAAAAGTGCCCTTTTTATTTCTAAAAGGTGCCCCTTTAGCTTAATGAAAAAAGTGCCCTTGAAGTGTCGTTTGATCTGCTTCCCACGTCCCTGGTCTGCACCCATGCACTACCAAAAGCACAAGTAAATTTGAAATTTGTGTAGGCTTGGTTAAGTATTGTAGCTTGTGCTGACTAAGATGACGAAGCAAGTTTGCGCAAACATCGGTTCAGTTTTTAGATCCTTTGCTCTTGTTTAGTTTTGCACATGTTCCCAAGCATTAGGCCCAAAGCTTTCTACAGGTGATGCAACAGATTGTATGACACAATTTACTTTCAGGTTTGTTTCAAGGAAACGCGATTCTTTGATAAATAGAACAAGGGATACCAATGCCTTTTTTCAAAAGTTTTCAAAATCTGCTTTTCAATTTCATTTCTCAAACGCAATGTCTCATTTGACTTATTGCATTAATTAGCTCGCATCAGAGATGACCGGCATTGTTTTAATCTGGGTTTTAATTGAAAGCATTTTCCGCTCATTCAAATATGTAAAATATGCATGCATGAAACGAATGACCTTGCCTAAGAAGGTCAATTGCTTCGAAAGTTTGGAGCTGTGAGCAATATTGTTAAATTCCAGTTTTTTATGCGTTTTTGTTCATGTTGACATGACACGTGAAATTCAATGTTGCTGACGGACGGGACGAGGCTACTGTTGATAAAGCAGGGCTGTACAAAGCACCTTAGAAAGCTAAAGAGAATTTTCTGAAAAAAACAAGGGCACTTTTTCTTCAAAATTGCAAAATCTTTGGGGGCACGTGCCCCTAATGCCCCCGGTTCCTACATCTCTAGGATAGAGGATATCAAAGTTGAAAAAAAAACTAAATGATTAATTTGCTCTTCTCATTCTAGAAAATTCAAGTGAATCTCTCATTGCTTCAGTTATGAATGATAAATCATTAATTATTGTCTTTCACTGCTAAATTTCACTGGGTATTGTTTCGTCGAAATCGAAGTTTCTCGTGTATTCTCGTGTTTCTCGTATGCAGTTTGACGGAATCATTTCTATTTCTATGGACAAAATCTTTCACTGTGCTTTCACGGCGTTCAGACACCTGTTATTTCTCGTACTAATACCCCCTTTATACGCAGACATTTGCACAGATACACGAATTGAAATATCAATAAGGCTTAGCTGGGAGAGTTACATGTTTATTTGTGATATTTACACTTCTTAGTATGCGGAAAGAGAAGCAGGAGAGTTCCATATTTATAACATTACACGTTTTTTATACAGGAAACTTGGATCAGCCCATAGTAACAACAGTTTTGCATTTTTTAATTGAACGTTTAAAAGTTTCTTAGCGCTCTTCAAAAATAGTTACCAGAGTGTTTTAAATTTTTAGCCATCCTAGTTTCTTATGAACCAGTTTCTTACATAAAGATACGTGTACTCTGTAAGTCACAAGTCTGTACTACTGTCCTTATCGCCCCGTAAACCTGGACATGTCCCAAAATTCTTAAGTATGGTTGTGGCGAACAAATCCTCTTATTCATTTCGTCATGATTGATAATGTCAATTGTGTTTGCTCTAGCGGTTTTCAGTTGATATGATGTCCTCTAAGGTCACATTTTAAAGTCTTGCAACATGGAGACGGGACGACAAAAACTATGTACTCAAATTCTTTAGAAAGTTAGGAAAATTCTGATGATAGATTGCAAATATCTTAAATGCCCTTGATATGAAAACTGTGTAACCATTTTCTTGAATTTTAATCCATTCCTTTGCCAAAAGTTTCTTACATCTTTGATGTTCTTGTTAAAAATATTTTTTTTATTTTCAAAACATGTTTACTATATGCACAGTGTTGAAGCATTTTTGTGTGAGCAGGGAAAAATTAAACTTCTTAGCATGCGTTTTCTTAATTTTTGAAAAAATTAGCCTGCAGTTTCTTATAAGTGGCTTCTCACATAAAACAAAGAGTTGTTTACTTTACTTCGTACAATGGTCGTTTTGCTGTAAAATGTTCATCATAACGAATCTGCAATTTGAAATCACGAGTCAATCTATTTGGGCAAAAAATCGGTTCCTAGACCAGTTCTAATAGATAATGAATTTATTCTATCATGTTGGTGCTGCAATATTCCTACGTCCTGTTTGTTGAATTGTAAAAATTCTGATCGAGTCACAAATGGTTTAGATTTCTTCTGTGAAGCATAAGCAACGAGTTTGACAATTCTAGAGTTTTATAAATTCAATAAGAATTTTATGTACACGTATTTTTTACAGGAATTCACCTGCACTCAACTTTCGGATCGCAAAAAAATGAAGAAACTCCAGTACTGGGGAAATATCTAGTTTAATGAAGGAGATCCTTGGCATACTTGTACTTTATTTTCACTATCATATTGCTCGGAAGATATTTGAGTAGTGTCTTAACATTGGAAGGGCTGAAAAAACTTTGTTTCAGAAGCGTTCACTAGGGCTCCTGTTGTAAACATCAATACTGCCTTCAAGAAACTCGTAAGAAACTCTGAGTACTGAAAATCTGATAATTTTAAGAAAATTTTTTAAGAAAATTTCAGTGCTGGCTCAAATTCTCAGTTTCATATGAAAAATACGTGTACTGAATTTTTCTAGACAAATGATAAATCACAAATTACCTTTTGTCGTATGTGTGCTTCCCTTGGTTTCAGCTTTTTCCTTTCTAGATTCGTGGAGATTCGTGCTCTTTCAGCTGTCAAACTGTCTTTGAACTGTCTCTGCTTCGTCCGTACTCTGTAATACGTTTTACGTTATGAAGCACCATCTATGCGCTCTCGCTGCTTTATCCTCTTGAACACAATAGCGATAAGTTTATTGGTCCGCCCACGGAAGTTTCGATCAAAGACAGATAGGCTCAGACAAAGGAAATACCGCAAATAAACTCAAGTTACGACTCACGATTTAGCTCATGAAGAATTTATTCCAACACAAACGACCTTATGACTCGGTGGTTTGATTACAAACAACGACGAACGTAAGAGCTTTCGGTTTTCGGTTTGATTTCCGCTGGTCGGCCCACCGAGACAAATTCAGCTGTCAAAGAGTCAAAGAGCGATCATGGTTTGGCATGGTTTACTATCAATAATCTTTCCATGTATACTGATTGACCTTTAACTTTGCTTTCTCATTCATTCCAATACCTTAATTTAGTTTGCTCGTATTTTCGCCCATTTTGCAGGAAGAAAGATTCACCTTGTTTGCGGCCGAACATTCTCAGAAGATTCGCAACTGCGTTAAGAACAAAGGTACCATTACTTGAATAACTTGCAGTAACTGCGTCTTAAAGCTATCACTTCTCAGCTGTGTTGCTTTCCGTGAGGCTGTGGTAGGCGGGGGTGGGAGGGGGGTCGTTGGTCCCTTGCTCCTCCTTAAAACAACAATCCTCCCTTAAAAATTTGACCTGATTTCCCAGCATGTTCAGCTGCCACAATGATTCATTTGCCCCTTGCTTGCTAGTTCCCTTATTTTTGTTGAAATGCTCAGGCGCTCCTAATCCTTTTTAGGCCTTGCTCCCAAAACCCCTATCAGAACCATTTCGGTTGGTGAGTGTGTGATCTTCATTAACAAGCATACTTTTCACATTAAAATCTCGAATATTTATCTTGAATTTTGTATGTAATCTTGTTAAAAGTTACCCTGGCTCGGGCTCGACCAAACGATCGAGCATCTCAGCCAACACTTATTGGGTTAAATGCTGTCTCAAATGTAAGCTCGTTTGCCCTGGGCTTTAAAACAATCGGTCTTTGAGGATATGGATGGCACAAAGCCCTTTGCAGTGTGTCTTTCAGGCTTCAGTTGAAAAAGGAAAATGCTCGGTTATTTGTACATGTGGAAGTAAATCCTGCATAGCTTACCTCATGTGACAAAAGAAAGTGAAACATCCCAAATGGGTAGAAAATACTGTAGAAAGTAGAAGAATGTAGCTAACACTTGACAATGATGGCTTCCAAGTTCTTGGAATTTCTTGGAGACTATTTACTACCTGCTGTTAACACTCCGTTCTTTGCTTGAGAGTCGTTTTGAGCCAACCTCGTCCCAATGCCCCATTTTGAGCCTACCCTCGGTGCCAGAGCCACTAATAGAAAGTAAAAACAAATTGTTTCGAGCCCTATGTCGCCCTGCCTGCGCATGCAAAATTTGAACAGTCTTTTTGACAGCCTGCATCCTCTGTAACGAGATTACTCTTCAGTATTTTCGTTATTCTTGTGTCACCATGCATTGATTGTCTCATACTTTAGGCCCTTTTCAAACATTGTCTCAACATTGATACTTTTGTAAAGAGGTTGGTACGTTTGAAAACCACGTTGTCTTTGCTGTTACTGTTACTGTTACTGTTGCTGTTGTTGTTGTTGTTGTTGTTATTGCTGTCGTTATTAGTGTAGCAAGTTATTATTATGAAATTGAAGATTAAACATTGAATTGAACTCTAATGACATTGAGACACCTTTTGCAATAAAGTGGACAATGATCACAGTGTTTTAGGCTAGTTGATGCAGTGAAGAACACTGCTGCTTGCTGTTGAGTGTTTTCCAGAATATCTGAGCCCATCGTTTATGTCTTCAGAAGCACTGTTTTTGGTTTGTAAAGATGACCACTCATTTGTTTATAAGAAACTTGGCTCTGAACTTTGTATAGGCTTTCTTAACTTTGGGTCCAATTCTTATTGTAAAGGTTTCTTGTATAGAATGTCTTACTGTGCAGAACATTGAATTTCACAATATTTCATAACTCACTAAGGACCGCTGAACTATTTTTTTGAGCCCAGAGAAAAGACGTTTTAGCTACTTACTCTACAAAAGGGTCTCAATAGAACGATAGTTTTGTACATCTCGTAGAATTTTCGATTGTGAACAACAATGATAGAAGCTATCTATGAGAGAAACTCCACTCAATTGAACACTTCATTTAAAAATGTTTAAAAATATCATTCGATCCAGACTCATTTTTATTTCAGAATATCTGAAAGATGTATTAGCAAAAGAGTCGAGTCATAACAAACATTATCCTTTTTGGCATTTTTCAGAGTCCAGAAAAATGCTCAGCCTGCCTGGCCTACCTCCAGATAGCATTAAATTTCTGATAGAACTTCCCTCATTTTTGAAAAGAAAATGGGTGTGTTTAAGGCATAGCATAAGTTATTCTTTTGTTTTAAGAGAGCTTCCGCGCGGTCAGTGACCGTGAAACTGTAACCCGTTTTCCCGATCCTGGTATTCTCGGTTTGGTTATCTGCTTTTTGTTTTAAATACTTTGAAACTTATAAAAAAACTGAAAAGCTTCTTCCTTTCGAATGGTTTCTAGAAGCTAGAGTTTGCTAAATTTTCTGGAAAAATCTACTATACACTTTCCTACTAGCCGTTTGGTACAAGAAATGAGTGTTCTTCTGTGTATCATAGTGACCTATTTTTAAAGCCTACTGGTATATTTCTTCCATTGAAGTTATGACTCTGACTCACTATTGTTTATTTATGAAAAAGAGAAACAGTAACTTTCTGTTGCTAGGTGTTGCATATTAGCTAATGAGAAAGAATGACTTAGCAAAAGAAGATATTGCATTCTCTCTACATTTTTTCATTATTTTTCATTTTATGATATTTAGACATGTAAAAGTTTCAGTATAAGCTACAAATAGTGTTTTTCAAACTGACGTGTTAAAAACAAATTAATGGATATAATATGATATAACAAAATAGTCCTGATACAATCTTTTAGTAAAACAAAAATAAACATTAGCTCTGGCTGAGTGCATAGATTTTGTCTTTTGATAGCCGTTTGAAGGCACTGAGGGAGGGTGCCACTTTAGTTTCCCTACTCAAGCTGTTCCAAAGTCTGGCCCTTCGATACGAGAACGACTTTTGAACAGCGCTAGTTTTTAAAAGTGGCAACTTTAGATCGGTATCAGTTGTACGTAGTACACGACCGTTGCTTTCTGAACATCCTGTGAATAGATTACGCATGTATTCGGTTGCAAGCTCATTCAAAGATTTATACATCAGTGTTGCCGTTTCTTTTTTAATATGATTAGAAATCGTTGGCCAGCCTAGACTCTGGATAAGTGGGGCCGCTGATGCATCATATGCACTATTCATATTGCTACAGAAAAATAGATCTTTTTACATACACCTCGCAAAAACCTTGTCGAGACAATCAATATGCCTATTTGCCCTGGCCTATGCTGGTTCTCTCGCTCTGATTAAACGGGTTCTTATAAAAAGGAAAAGTGTGGTTAGTTTAAATATGATTTATTTTGTGTATCTAGTATTTGTTATGATTTTCTCGTATATGTTTAGCGTGATGGCCATGGGAGATATTTAGCATTTTACACCCGGTGGTACCGCAATTGTCATTTGTTGCTGTAAATTTTTATCCAAAACGTACCTTCAGGTACGACTTGCAAGAACATGGAATGCTTCGGATGAAAACTCTGCATGGATATTTTGGCTGTTTTCAAGCAGTCTTGGGAGTCTGTGGCTCCGTCGCCAAACTGTAAACAAATCTTATAACACCGCATGTGGCCATTGTTCTCCATCGTTTTCTGCAGTTTGTTTGGTGGCTTCACCCAAGCCACCAAAAAATGCTCCTTACAAATCCACTTATATCCAAGCAATCGTAAGAAATATGAATGTTTGGATGTTTCCTCTGCGAAGTACAAAGATCTATCTTCAAAATAATGCTTTCATTTTCGAAAAAACAAGTCAACGTCTGTGTGATATTGCCCATCAAAAAACTTCAAAATCACCGTTTCGACCGAAATTTGGCGACTTTTGAAGGCAATTCCTTTACCTTTGAAGGCAACTCAAAGAAAAAAGGGTTTACCTTTGCTGCCATTTTAAAATGTTCGGACCTTTGTGAAACACTCGATGCACGATAACGTACTTTGCCCCAGTAAGGATGAGTTTTGTAGAACAAAGGATACATGTTTTTCTTTTTTTGTATCCAGATATAATTCAAACAATACATGTTACTACTTACTCTACATATTGATACGATACAACTGTACAACACTACAGAGACGATGACATGAGGAGCAAAATGGCGTGACTACCCAATGGTCTACACATAGCAAAAACAATAAACACAACAGGACAATACGTAAAAAGAAAAACAAGAAAAGAAAATACTAATCACTATACGCTAAATGCAACGTAAGATAACTACAACAAACGTTTGCGGCATAAGAACTGCGGGAAAGGAGTTACGGAATGGTTCCCTGCGTCCCAAGGATACATTTCTCTAAGGCAAAGCGATTTGACAACCTCAAAAATAGATGTCATACCTTCAACGCAGCCGATCATATTGTTCGTTTTCTCTGTTAATATTTATATGTGATTGAGTGCACTCAGAGGTGGGAAATCTATTCTTCAGAAAGGCAAATCGCGTTGTCCTTTCGGAAACCTACCCGGGTGTCCCAAAAAAATGTATACAGATTTGATTGACTCTAGCAATGTGAATTTAGCTTTAATCAATGGCTAATTACTAATTCACCAGTAATTACTCTCAAAGTGTTCCTCGATAGTTAACTTGAACGTAGATACCTCGTTTGCTGGTATTGGTGCTTTGAGAGCAGACATGTTAATCTTGAAAGCTCAAACTTGCCTCCTCCTGCAAACCAGAGCTTTAGCCTTTTGGCCTAAGCAATTTCTTAAAGCACAGCGTATAAATCAACGAGAGCCTTGATAAAATTTGAACAAATATCAGATCTTGTATTAATCTGTTTTCCAGAAGTCACCCCCCAGTTATCCATTGGGAAGTTTCTTAATTTTTCATTAATTTCAGTCCTTAATTTTGATGTGGTTCAGGAATTTGCTTAGGCCAAAAGGCTAAAGCTCTGGTTTGCAGGAGGAGGCAAATTTGAGCTTTCAAGATTAACATGTCTGCTCTCAAAGCACCAATACCAGCAAATGAGGTATGTATGTTCAAGTTAACTATCGAGAAACACTTTGAGAGTGATTAACCATTGATTAAAGCTAAATTCACAGCGCTAGAGTCAACCAAATCTGTATACATTTTTTGGGACACCCGGTACATTTTTGCTTTACAATATTTTGTCCTTGCTCTTTGCCCCTTTCAACATCTCTCTGCAAGGAAGTCAATTTTGCTAGCCTCAGAAAACTCATTCAAACTTCTCTGACAGCAGTGGTTCGATTCTCTGTTAAACAGCCGACTTTAATCGAAATATTCTAAAATGTTGAAATGATTCGAGGGTGACTCGGTCAAAATTGCATATCTTGAAAATGTGTCGACGACTTCACTTTCAGCGGGCTGTCATTGAGGAACAAAAAAGTCTCAAGTATCAAGGAAGTTTCGGCACACTTGGTATCAAACTAGTCATTGAATGAATGCTTCCGATTCTACAGTAACAACCAACAAAAGGACCCTGTGGTTTTCTGTACATTCTGAAATGTTTCATTTAAAGCATCATTCCTATATAGAAAATATATATGCTTCTAACTTTATGGTAAAAACTAAGTCAGGAGGCTGTTAATCCACAATTTCTTTCACGCAAGTTTTTACTGTAATGGACGATCGTATTATTTCCACGGGGGGGGGGGTTCTTGGCTAAATTTGAGGTGGGGGTCTGCCGCGAGCATTTTAGAAATGGTACCGTTGGCTAGACTAATTTTTACGAAAATTGTACCCTTTGCTTGGACCAATATTGTCCAATTTGTACCAAATATGATACTATGACCGTTCGCTAGACCAATATTGTCAAAAATGATACCCTTGGCTAGACCGTTGCTGGGCCAAAATTGCAAGTCCGAAAAAGTATACCCTTCGTCTTGGCACATCCCCAGGTACCTTTAATATGGAAGATCCCCCCCCCCCCCGTGATTATTTCATTCATAATTGTAAGACGTAACTTTGTGTGGCATCGTCTTTTCGTGTTTCGCAAACGTAGTGTTTCAGGAACAGGAAATTTGAAGTATCCAGCAGCCGTCCCAATGCATGACAAATTGCATTAAACAGTTCTTATCTAATAGTAATTTTAAGGTTTTTTGTTTTTGGTTCTGTGTGGGTGTAAACGCCCCTATGACATGCGTTCAAAGGCCCTATGTAGTATTCCATGTAGATGTAGATACGTAGTATAATAGCCTTTCAAGATGTTTCACAAACGTAAAGTAAATTGTTGGAGAATGTGTCACGTTGCATCATAAATGTCTTCCTTATCTCATTCCTGGTGGCCATATTTCCTTGATATATTGGTTAGATTATCGACAACCTTTTCTTCAGAGAGGTAGGAACCGGGGGGGGGGCACTGAGGGCACGTGCCCCCCCCAAGATTTTGAAATAAACAAAGAAGTGCCCTTTTTGTTTTCAGAAAATGCCCCTTTAGCTTAATGGAAAAAGTGCCCTCGAAGTGTCGTGCCCCTCCAAGTTTGAGATGCTTCCTACGTCCCTGCTTTTCTTACCATTCCAATAATTCGATAAAATGATACGGAAACATTTTATTGGTTTTTAAATTTTCATTTTAGGAAGAACATGTCAAGTACCGTATCAATTCCTTTGCAACGTCAAGATTTCAATGTCAAAATTTCGAGAAACCATGAAAGGTATGAAATATCTATGCTATTTCCGCTGTTTTTACCAAAAAAATAAAGATTTCATGACTGTCTAATGCAGAGATCTTTATTTCTGGAACGGCTGTCGAATGCCACAAATTGTCCTTCTTGTTCAATGTTTTGTGTCTAAATTTTTACAGGACTCATTATCCTGGTATTTAGATTCAACAAACCCTCTTTTATGGAGCGTCGTTTGCGTCTTTATTACAAACTGACATTTTCTTATCCTAAAACCTAAATTTCTTTCATTTAAGAAATATTTTAAACACTAACTTCTCTATTCAGTATGGTCTTCATATTATTTTGTATGCCAACTTTCGTTTCGAATGATGTTTTGCATTCAGTATGGCATTTGGCGCAATACATCGTGACAATCCAAACTTCTGTATGGCCTATCTATTTCGTATGGCTTATTGCGCAATACATCATAAAAAACGTAACTTTAGTATGGCCTATTGCACAATACATCATCAAATTATCATTCTGTATGACATGTTCATTTCGTATGGTCTATTGCGCAATACGTCATATAAAATGTAACTTTAGTATGGCCTATTGCGCAATAGCCAGAATTACTACGATGAGGCCTAGTAATTGAACTATAGGTAGCAAGTCTACGCAATAGCTACGTTTTGGCGGAAAACTTAAAGGGGCTGGATAAGAAACTGTCGGGGAAATTTTTGATTTGGCTGTTTTCTGATAAGCTAATTTATTGGGACTATTCAACGAAAATTCAAAATAAATGTATTATCTTGTAGATTTGCCTTTGCATTTTCCTCTGATACAAATTAAAGCTCCATATGTTTTGGGATCGCTGCGATGTAAATGGATTCCCAACCCGATTCCCAGCAAGTGTTTTTGTTGATCTTTCACCCAAAGACCAGTCTGTATCTTGATAAGGATCTTTCCTTTTGAATTTAGCTAATTACAAATGAATCTCTCCTTTCAAAATGCGATATTTGATGCACAAACCATGGATTTGTTATGTATTTCTTATCCAGCCCCTTTATGCACTATGCTGGCCTAGCTTGATTCATGGCTTCGAACCCCGGGGGGGGGGGGGGGTACTTGACTTGAATTTGTACGGGGGTGTGCCCACCAAAAAAATTTTTTTACCCTGCTCTAGAATTTTTCGCTCAAAATGATAACCTGTTCTAGAAAAAATTGGTGAAAAGTATACTCAAAAACATGAAATTTGACCAAAAAACGACCCGATCTAGCAGAATATTCCCTTTTGACATGTTTTGACAACCTGCTCTAGAAAAATTGCCTTATTTTGATACCCTGTGCTAGAAAAAATTGGTGAAAACGATACCCTTAAAAACGGCACATCCCCGTCGGACAAATATACTAAGTACCCCCCACCCCCCGGGCTTCGAACTGCACCTTCTTGCCGGATGAATCGTCGAAGTGCAAGTCCTGCAAGGCAAACTGGAACTGGAGAGAGCAAGGAACCATCTATTGCCAAGCACGATGGATACCAACAGGCCTGCCGACAACCAGGCATTAATAAGAGATGCTGTAAATCGGATTAATCAGTTGGCAGCCGAAGGACAACATTTAATTAATGAGTCGTCTCAGCAGGGCCGTCGCCACAGGGGGGTGTAGGGGGTGTGACACCCCCCTGGAAAAATGGTTGTCGGCAAATCAAGTGCGATCCTCGAACTAGCATTTGCCCACAAATTTCCATCCAAAGGTGGGAAGCCCCGATTCAGCTATATTCTATTCTTCAGAGCACTGATACTACGAGAATTTCAGACTGTAAATTAAGATGGTTTTGTTACATTACGATTACATACACCTAGGGTAATCTAACCGTTGCAGATGCGCAAATTCGTTGCTCGCTTCGCTCACACTGTCCTACCTAAATTCCCTAAATCGTTGTCAAAATACAATTCCTCTCTATCAGCAATTCTATCAGCAAGCCTTTGCAAAATTTCATAGACTCAGCATTAAACCAAACGAAATGGCCTATAAATCACTCAAGTTTGCTGGTGAAAATACGAAGCTTTTTGGTTTGCTTTTTTTCATTGCCAGTCGGTGTTTTGATTTTGTGTTCTCAATATTTCATGCTGCAAGTATCACAGCTGAAAAGATTCTCTGTCTCCACTACCATTTGCCGATTCTTTTTGTGCAGAAAGTGTTACATCGTTGGTTACTGATTATATCACAATGATAGAGTATTCGAGTAAGAAAGTAATTTTGGCAAGTCACGTAAATACGAAAGAATTGTCAATCGATTGGTCTATAGAGAAGATCTAAGTCCTTAGAGCTGCCATGCAGTCTCGAGATCTTGCCTTTATGTCTTTGATAAAATAGAGATGGACGACCCAATATTCATGATAGGTCAACTAGCAGAAATTAGAAAGTAGGCAGGAAATTGGTCAGTTAGTTTCTTTTACCAGAAAACGTCAGAAATACATGCGACAACGTTCACGAGTCTCACTTTACTTCTTCATCTGGTTAACATTACTCCAAAGCATATTTCTTTGCTCCAAATACTGATATTTCCCGGCGAAAAAAGAACCATAGCCAATATTTTCGACAATCACGTTTTAAAAGGTGACTGTCATATAGAAGATGTATCAACAATAAGGTTGAATTTTCAACGGCCACGCCCAATGACCACGCCGCTTGTCGGCAAATTTAAGGTTTACACCCCCGTTTCTCGACTTCCTTCGCGACGGCCCTGCGTCTCAGCGAAGAACCTGCCAGTGTTCATGTATCATCAGCATCAATGGGGGCTATGGTGCGAATGGGTCTGATCCTGGGCCAACCAACTATCCCTCATCTGTGCCTTCAGTTTCGATTTCTGAATCGTGTTATTCGTAAAATCTAGATTCTGATCATACCAACTTCCTCTCGAAAGTTGTTCAAAAATTGCGTTCTCTGCTTGTATAAAACCGCTAACTGCTTCGTCTGGATTGTTCCTTGTTCTCTCCAGTCTTTCTCTCGCAGCACTTCCATGATTCATCCGGCAAGAAGGTGCAGTTCGAAACCATGAATCAAGCTAGGCCAGCATTGTGGTTAAGTTTTCCGCCAAAACGCTGCTATTGCGTAGACTTGCTACCTGTAGTTCAATTACTAGGGCTCATCGTAGTAAGTCTGGCTATTGCGCAATAGGCCATACTAAAGTTACATTTTATATGACGTATTGCGCAATAGACCATACGAAATGAACATGTCATACAGAATGATAATTTGATGATGTATTGTGCAATAGGCCATACGAAAGTTACGTTTTTTATGATGTATTGCGCAATAAGCCATACGAAATAGATAGGCCATACAGAAGTTTGGATTGTCACGATGTATTGCGCCAAAGGCCATACTGAATGCAAAACATCATTCGAAACGAAAGTTGGCATACAAAATAATATGAAGACCATACTGAATAGAGAAGTGTGTTTAAAATATTTCTTAAATGAAAGAAATTTAGGGTTTAGGATAAGAAAATGTCAGTTTGTAATAAAGACGCAAACGACGCTCCATACTCTTTTGCCATTTCAATTATTTTGACAAAGCGAAAATTTTGATTTTCTCGAAATTTTAGAATTTTTATATGACACTCATATTCAATCAGCAGAATCAATTTCTACCTCGAACAAAATATTCGGATACTCATACTTTAATTTGAAAAATGCTTTTTGCTTACTGACGTCAGTGCATATCTGTTGCTTTTCTGCCACCATCAAATGAAAATAGAATTGTCAGTTAAATTCTAGGGGATGGGATGATGCAGTCACTTTTATGTTTCAAGTTCACCTTTTTGCTAAAGTTTAATATGGATCCAGGAATTTTTAGTGCAAAGAGACATACGTAATTGCCAAGCTAGAATATTTATCTCTTCTGCTGGTTTTTGTAAATTGGATTGCGTTTTCAAACTCCTTCACAAGACCGTGTCCCTACTCAACAAGCTGTCTTAATAGCATATTGTACATGGTTGTTATATCTTTCTTTGTATTTAAAGCACATATGTCACATTAGCAATTGGTTAATACAACAAACAAGTTTGGAGTGCAATTCCATTGTTTCGTGACTTTTTCTTTCTGTTTCATGAATTTTCATTGCAATGAAAATTCAGCCTCGATCCCGTGCTTTGTAATAAACAATAGAGAGAATTGTATTGCATGCACCAATCAGCTTCATGACATATGCCCTTTAATGGACCTTTTTAGCTATTCTGCAAAAGAGTCTGGATGGGGAAATTTGTTCTATGCATTTTATAGTAAAGGCTCGATCGAGTGGTGGTGTTAGAGCTTCTGTCACTTTCATGCACATTCGAAAATTGAACAAAATGTATCAACGTATCGCTCGATTCAGATTCTTTTATAGAAGAGCTAAAAGGTCTGTTGCTCGAAAAAAAGAATTTTGTGAAGTGAAGTGAACTTCGTTCATCTCTCAGTTGTTTCCAAAATTTTTACGAGTAGAATTCGAGCGAAGTTAAAACTACAATAGCCCATTGCAGTATTCAGATCGTTGTTGGAAAATTGGGTCAATTTTCAAAAAACTATTGCAGATGAAAATCTACAATACATGATTCAGCAGAAGTCTATCGCTTTTCTGATGTGTTCCTTACAGATTTGATGACGTCACAACCTCACATGAGTGGAAAAATAGAACACATTATCATTATGGAAATATTGAACATATCGAAAACTTTCACCGTAAAATGATGGTAAAGCCCTAGACTTATGACGACGAGTCCTTTGTATCCCTGCGGTAAACCTTGCTCAACAGGGACTCATGATGAAACAGTTGAAAAGCTGGTCCTGTAGTATGCATTCAGCAGTCAAATTATGATGGAATCACGGCTTCGAATCTCGAATCACGGCCTCTAATCTCGAATCTCGTGCGAATTTTATCAGTTGTTCGATCGAATCGGAAGTTCCATCATATTTGCCGTCACCATAGTAATCCACAAATCTCGCAATCTGATTGGTACTCTAGGAAGCTCAGAGTTTGGGCCTAAAAGGTTCCGGTTTTCCAGAGTAACAATATGAGTCTCTGTTGACCAATGCGCCATCATCAAGTCAAAGAGCACAGGGAAACAAGAGACTCCAGGTCATAAGTCCAGTAAAGCACCTGAAATTGCTCTCAAGTCATTGAACCCAAAGAGAGACGTCATAGCTATTCACAATTCACATGATCTTTTTTTAAATTTGAAGCCATGCTGTCTTCGATCAACCTTTGTTTCACATCCCGTCCCATGACCTTGTTATAAAGTAAACATCCGAGCTGCCTTGCAATAAACAAGTTGCTATTTTCCAAAATAGCAGCTCTCAGCAATGTCAGCTCTGGAGGTTCTTTCTACCTTTTTACAACTCCAGTTCTGGAGTTTTTAGATCTGGAGTTTCTTAGATATGTTCGTCTGATGAAGTGCTTTTTACGTCATACAGTTAATATAAAGTGTTTATTGTTGTCCTTTACCTATGAAAAACAATGCACATGGTATCAAAATTGTAACAATCATATTAAGAACAATATCATTACTAACAAACAGTTAAGATAAACAACGTAGGAGTTATTTTTGTCCAACACCGATAAACAACACAAATTCAGAGGTTTTAACTTAAAAATAAATAGCTGCAACGTAGTTTTGTACAACGTTGCTTTTTGCAGGAGAATTTTGAATTCTAGCATAGACGTAGGAACCGGGGGGGCACTAGTGGCTTGTGCCCCCCAATATTTTGCAATAAAGAAGGCAGTGCCCTTTTTATTTTCAAGAAGTGCCCCTTTTGCTTAATGAAAAAGCGCCCTTGAAGTATCGTCAGAAGCGTCGTGGCTGGGGGGCAGGGGGGGCACGTGCCCCCCTAGCGTCTGAAATTCGGATATTTGTCGGAAATTCGGATTTTTGTCGGAAATTCGGAAATTTTACGGAAATTCGGAAATTTTTCCGAAATTTCTCATCTGTATGAATTGAAGCTTAGCTACTATCACCACCCTATTTACTATTGCATTTTTCACCAGAGGGGCATTTTCTGACAGATTGAGGGAGGTCATATAAAAAATTTCCTGGGTGCCAGAGCCTTTGTTTGTCGAAATATGGTCCCCGAAGAGAAAATAGCTGGGTATAGGTTGGGTAAGAGTTTTCCGAGAAAGGTTAAATCTTCTATTTTAGCACTGGTAAATATGGAATCAAGGGATGTATTAGCCAAAGTAAATGATGTTTCTTCAAAAATTTTCCTTGTGTTCTGATTAATAGGATAACTGTCACGAAGCTATCAAAGTTTCCTTGTCGCTAATGGCAGGCATGATATTGGGAGATGCATTCTGAGCCAAAGTAAAGGATCTTTCTTCAAAAATTTTCCCCATGCTGTGATTCATAGGATAACTGTTACAAAACGATCAATGTTTCCTTGTCGCTACAGGCAAGAATAATATTGGGAGGTGAATTCCAAGCCAAAGTAAAGGATCTTTCTTCAAAAAATTTCCTTGTGTTCTGATTAATAGGATAACTGTCACAAAACCATCAAGGTTTCCTTGTCGCTAAAGGCAAGAATAGTATTGGGAGATGCATTCTAAGCCAAAGTAAAGGATCTTTCTTCAAAAATGTTCCTTGTGTTCTGATTCATAGGATAACTGTCACAAAACCATCAAGGTTTCCTTGTCGCTAAAGGCAAGAATAGTATTGGGAGATGCATTCTAAGCCAAAGTAAAGGATCTTTCTGCAAAAATTTTCCTCGCGCTCCGATTTATAATAGAAATGTCACGAAGCTATCAAAGTTTCCTTGTCGCTAATGACAAGCATGATATTGGGAGATGCATTCTAAACCAAAGTAAAGGACGTGGCCCCAAAAAATTTCCTTTTCAATGCTCCAACCTACTTAATTTACCCTGGCCACGCCACTGATTGTGGCACGCTCTATTCCCATACAGTTATAGCGAACTAATCTCTATTATTGCTTCGATTGAATACCAGATGAGAGTCTTGCTATCTCTGTCTGAAAATCATGTTTGTAACCAAACTGCGCATGCGCATGATGACGTCATTGGTTTTGACGTCATCATTCGTCGGAAAATCAGCAATTTGTGCCCCCCCCCCTGTCAATTGGTACCCACGACGCTCCTGAGTATCGTGCCCCCCTAAGTTTGAAATGCTTCCTTCGTCCCTGAATTCTAGGCAGATGTCAGTACCAATAAGTTCGTGAAATTTAATATAAATAATGCCACACAACTGTAAAGATTTTGACTCAAAAATAATTTGTTTCAACACAGGTTTGTGCTAGAAAAGCTTTTGTCTTGCTTGTCTGCCAGCAAGTGATCGCAAACAGCAAGAAGGATTAATAACAAACTTAGGCCCATTTTTGCTAGACTTTCAGCTAAGTTTTAGACTTATCAGATCCAACATTTTTTCTTTCCAATCCAAATATTCAAGAACCTGCAAAACCATACATTAACCTATTTACCTCCCATGTTCGTTATTTGATCGATTACGTATGCCTCTTCGGTTTTACTCGTAAATCCGTTAAGATCTTGTGTTTCCGTTGCCAAGCCTATCTTTCAATGAAAAAAGCAAATAAAAAACTCGTAAAAACAGGTTAAATGTACATAACATCGATCAGGCTTATTCAGCATACAACCAAGTCTTAGTTTCGATAATCACTTTTTCCTCTGACTCATGAGCTAATTAGTTACTATTTACAGGAATGTGGCTATTATGCACAAACTTCAAAATACCCCATGGAGCATCCAAATCCGAACTTGCCCAGTGGCAGGTGACTCCGCATCTCGTCCTGTTTTCCGTCGATTGTTTCGTCGTAGGCGTTTTATGAAATTCTGTAAATAGAATTTTAACTCACTAGTAGTCTTTGTAAAGCACTAACATTCCTCTTTAGGAAATCTAAATTTGATTACGTCATATGACCTGCACGTGGTCTCATACTGACTAGGCCTAACTTTGCCTCTGTTTCTGACTAGGTGTTCTTCGTTTTTAGGGCGTAATTACGAACAAAGCAAAGAGCAAATCTAACAAAAAGTTCACGTTCTTCTAACTAGAACGTCTAATAGTCATCTTATCACGAAAAAGCTGAACTGCATTCTGATTTCACAAATCAAATAAAAGCTTTGAAAATTTGCCTAACTTTATCGAACTCCAATGCTCTCTTCTAAGAGGAAAATCTATGTAGGACTAGGAAATTCTAGCAGATCTGGACCATAGCTTGCGTTCCTTGCGTGCAGGTAGAAACTTTTGTGAATCATTATTTTCTTTTGTCGAAGCGTGAATGGCGTGACTGTGGATGGCTACCAAAGATTCGTTTTTGTCGAAGAACGTTGTCCAGTGTAGCTGTTTAGTTTGCTTTCAAGCACTTTTAAGTGATTCTTCCAAACAAGAATCGTCCAGCATTCTACAACGGCAAGGGCACTTTTAGTGATCTATTTTGTGTCATCTAAATTAGCCCTTTCAGTATAAAATTGGATACATGTGCGATGTACCTGGTATGCTGTCTGATTGGTTAGATTTTAATAAGTACATTCAAATGATCTGATGATTTGCTTTGACTAGTGTCACACAAACGTGCTACTCAACAGTTGTATATCCCTGCCTTTGAATGAAAGTATTTGGGAGGCTAAAATGCAATTCTCAGGACGTTATTTGTTCAATTTTATTGATCTTGAGAGGGAAGGCGCACTTAGGTTTGCCAGAGAGATGCCTAATGAGGACTCAATATGATGCTTTTTAGGAAATCTTATTCATGTGAAAAGAGTACCGATTGTCGTCATCAGCTACGGTGTCCTGGACAACATACCGTAATGATCGTGCTAGCAATGGTAGGGGTTACTACAAGATTTCTTGAATTGGTTTCTACAGAATTCTTGATATCCTCTAAAGTAAAAATGTATTTAGCTAGCGTAGTTCTTTTGTTTCCGTTAAAAACAAAGAACGAGTACTTTATCCTCTATATTGAATCCTTCCTAGTAAGTCGTTCAGCTTCATGAACAAGAGAAATTGTTTATTTTATGCTATATTCAGAGCAAATGAATAACAAATTGATAAAAGAATTCAGAAAGCGAAAATCTAAATGTTACGTGACGAGTACGAATTGACGTAATTCCAAGATGGACCCCTGCGAATTCTTCCATTGTTGTGTGAGCTCTTCTTTAAATTCTTGACTTCGTGCAAGCTCTTTGCGCTGCGGGTTCTTTGAAAACTTTATTCTTGAACGTTTCGTTTGCGAAGCAAAGAGAAAAAGCCAGATTACTAACGTTTATTATGCAAATTTTATTGTCGACAAAAGGGAGGGTTACTCGACGCCCATTTCACGGGCATTTTCCCATGTGCTACGTTTTTAAGAAATAATTTCATGTACAAATTCTTATATAAAAATTTAGATTTTTCCGCTGGAATGTTATTTTTGATTAGAGTAACGCCCTTGACGTAACTTCATACTGCGCCCAATTTCTAACAGTATTCATTTCTTGCAGGAAAACAAATTCCATCACGTCAATAAAACTTCGAGAGATGCAATACCTTAAAGGTAATCTTTTTAAAGTTGACTTGGTGCGAAACTTGTTGATAACGCAAATCAGTAACAGAAAGTACCATTTATATTTGTTACATCTTATATTTCAGGGTTCTAAACTGTATCTTCGTATCGGCTGATGAGATAAATTTGTTTACATATTACCACAATGATATGTACAGAGTGTCCCAACAAATTGTGCCCCGTTTGCATGACGATTGCGACAAAACGGCAAAAGATTCTCGCCAAGCTTTTATGTGATGTTGCTTTTCAGATGTTCAAATAAATTTTGCTGCCATCCCCGCACAACTCCGTTGAAAGATGATGGAGCTATGACCTTCAGAAGACCAAATTTACCTGATGACTGAAACCAGCGGTCGGCCATTCTGTCTTACTATTTTGCAACGATAAATTGTTTCATGTGAGGTGAGAAATATTTCCTGTGAGGCAAAAAATAGTTGAAAACTCTCTTATGATTATCAGAATTTTCACGAGAGGTATGACATTGGAGGCTGCTGCTTCATTTCATCCATGGAGCTATTTATCGCGGCAAAATAGTAAGATAAAATAAAATGGCTGACTGCTGGTTTCAGTCATCAGGCAAATTTGGTCTTCTGAAGGTCATAGCTCCATCATATTTCAATGGATTTTAATGGGGATGGCAGCAAATTTAATTTGAACATCTGAAGAGCAATATCATATAAAAGTTTGGCGAGAATCTTGTGCCGTTTTGTCGCAATCTTCTGGCAAACGGGGCACAATTTTCGGGACACCCTGTAGACATACTGCATTATTCTATCTTCGATAGGTTGCAGTTGCAACATAACTTTAGTAGGTATAAACTGTTTAATGAAATAATTTAGTGCTAGTGCTCCTTGCAAACTTCTTGTTAGATTTCTCTTTGGAACCACAGCCAACGTTATAGACTTTGTGACTTTGTGCAAGCGTCATCAGCCAATCCCACAAAGATTCGAAACTCAAAATGAAATATAAGATCTCAAAACTTTTCTACAGTATTGTGCTCATACAACAGTGCTACTCATTTCCATAAATGAAGATTTTCACTTCAGGATAACTTATAATGTTGGTTTTATTTATTCAAAGTCTTTTGCAGAACCTCATTTTCAACGTTCACATTACAGTGTTCTTTCAATCTCGATCCACAGAGGACTATTTTTGTACAAGGGTTAACGTAAAGGATATTAACCTAAATGTAAAAGAAAGAGCACAAATAAGTGTAAACAGTCTACCAGATGACCCTAAAATGTAGCTTATATTTGCAAAACCATCTGAATGTTATTTCATGCATGGTGTTTGAACTTTAGCTCTGATGCGTAATTGCTCAAGGATCAAATTAGATTTCAAAGCTGTTGATTGTTTCTTTGAAGCAAAAATGGTAGAAAAACTATTTATAGCCCTATTTTTGACAATAGTATTTTACAAACATCATATTTTTTGCCAAAAATCTATATTTTGCTTGCAATGTCATATGACAATGACGTCGAAATTAACAATCAAGCTTTATCAAGAACATTTACAGTACAGTAGCGGGGATGGCTCAGTTGTAGCATGCTTGACTACCAATCTGAAGGTTGGTGGTTCGAGTCCCCACCCTGCCGAGCCTGATACAAAGTGTGAAGAGAGTCGCCAACTCTCTGTAATTCCAGACTAAAGGAATCACGAGGTGTGGTCACATCGAGAGGAAGGACCAGGACGCTGCTTCGATAAGCTCAGCTTCTCAGCGTCCTAAAACTACCTTCGGATGCTAGGTAGAAATGTATACACGGTGCATTCATTACTTGACACAAGTTTGAATTCACTGGGAGTCATAAGAATTCGCAGGATTTTTCCTGAATAGGCCTTTTAGCAGTTCTAAAAAGAACTATAATTGAACGATATCTTGCTACATTTTGTAGTATTTTCGAATGTGAACAATATTGATAGAAGCTCTAACGCCACTCGATCGAACCTCGCGTATAAAAATGTATGTAAATAACGCTCAATCCAGGCTTTTTTTAGAATAGCTAAAAGGTCTATTCAGAGAAGGTCAATGCTAATTTGAATTTGAATAAAAGGATTTTAGGCCCGTTTTGACGGATTCTGAGATGATGCATTTTTGTTTATAAAAAATCACAAGCTAAATTTTCTTATCTCAGTAGAAATATTCGCTGCACAGGTATTGGAGAATTTACGAAACCACGGCGCCAACTTCAATGGCAACGTGAAGTTGCTTTCACCTGTACGTCAGATTTAGGCCTTGAAAGTGAAACTCGATAATTTTAGATGTTAATTTTCAAGGACAACATGGTGGTTCTTAGGCAATTAACCGAAGAGGGTGGTTTGGTTTAGCTTTTGAAAAATGTGTAGAAATACTTATCGGAGAAATACTTTGTTTGCAGGATACAAGATAACGTTCTGGCTGGCGTTGTCGTTCTGGTTCGTAAACTCTCTACATGGGTACTGAGAAACGTGAAATTTGTTAAGTTATAGGGATTATATATCGTTGCAAAGAATCAGAACCATCAGGCTTACCTTTGTGTACTTTTTCTGTCTCCATATTCTCCGTTGCCCAGTTCATTTTGCATCTTTAGGTCGTTGCGAGTTCGCCTGCCGCCAGTCGGCCATGTTAGAATATTTAAATCTAATGAATGTTGTTGTGCGTTGTACTCATTAGATTTAAACATTCTAACATGGCCGACTGGTGGCAGGCGAACTCGCAACGACCTAAAGATGCAAAATGAACTGGACAACGGAGAATATAGAGACAGAAAAAGTACACAAAGGTAGGCCTGATAGTTCTGATTCTTTACAACGATATATAATCCCTACTTAACTAATTCCACGTTTCCCAGTACCCATGCTGTCTATTATCAGTTTGCAGGGGTCTGAGAATGAGAGCCATGGGTTTCAAACTGTTATACATTTTTTTGACTCACCCGTTATAACAAGTTTATTTCATCCCTGAGAAACTGAAACTAAAAGTAGGAAATTATGGTCAAAGCAAGTATATTATGAAGGAAATGACATTATAACAAATTAGTTAATCCCTGACAAAACGAAACTAGCAATGGTCGTATGAATTTTTGTGAATAAATTTCCTTGCAAAGAGGAAGAAATTGCAATGATGAGCTTTAAAGTGTTAATTTTCCACTTCTTGTTGTAGCCTGGTGGTAGCATCTTGATCAAACAACTGATCGCTAGAATAGCATGGAAGAGATGATAGAATAGTGAGTATTGTGTCTCGCACTCTGCTGTCTTGAAACTAAGTACGTTTCAAATTAGATGTCATTTGAGATTTGTGATAATGCAACATGTGATGACTTTAACACATTTTAGCATATTTTATCCACGGGGGGGGGGGGGGGTTCTTCCGTAGTAAAGGTACCTGGTATACTTGTTCGGACTTCTAGTCTAGCCAAGGGTATCCTTTTTTGCAATTTTGGCCTAGCAACGGTCTAGCCAAGGGTATCATTTGACACTATTGGTCTAGCGAACGGTCATAATATCACATTTGGTACAAATTTGACAATATTGGTCCAAAGAATGGTCAAAATTGGTCTAGCCAAGGGTGCCATTTTCGTAAAAATTGGCCCAGGGAATGGTCAAATTGGTCTAGCCAAGGGTACCATTTTCGTAAAAATTATTAAAGTGATTGCTGTAAGACAGCAAATTGTGTCGTGATTTTTGGCCTGTTTTGGAGTTTTCTTCGTCAGGTTTATTGAAAAATCCATCATAATTTTAGAATGGAAAAGCCGATTTCAGTCAGGTAAATTTTGAAATACATTTGAATATGTTCACCATGGAATGATATACTTGGCAATATATCAAAGCATTGATATCCGGATATCCGGGGAGCTATGGCCTTTCAAACGGGAATTTTTTTCGCTGACCTGGTATGTTGTGGGCATATATGCAAGGCAAAATCACAACAGTCCTTGCCCACTCCTAGTACACCTCCAAAATACATTATTACATCCCCTCATCTAAGATCTAAGGTACAGTAAGAACCTGCAAAATGGAAACTAATTTTTTCAAAACAATCTGTTTAGTTTAAAAGGGTATTAATCTGGAAACAGGCTGAACGGTTTCTTAATACATGGTTGAGTGATTCAGTGATTTCAACTTAAATCTTTAATGGAAACCCAGAGTAAACACTATCGAATTGTATGTTATGTTCTTGTTCATATTTCATATTTCATTCTCTTACCCAGCATTCTCTCTAAATTTACTCAATCATAGCATACATGCCAATAATAGATGGAGATGCTTTTGCATGAAATCTCTCAAAAATGTTTGGCAACTGATTTCAACAAAGATTATCAAATATGAATTTATTTGGGATCCTTCTGTGATAAACCTTCCAAAAAAAGAGCCAGCCTGTGGTTTCTTATAGAGTGGTTTCTATTTTGCGGGCTGTTACTATGGTCTTACACATGCCCTATTTTCCCAAGCATTAGAAAGCTTTCCTTGAGTCATAAATTAAGAATTTGGAAAACATGTTTAAGAATTTGATAGAGATAGATCAGTTAAAGTCTTAGAACTTCTCAGCATGTTCTCAGCAATCAGATTTTTGAAGAATCTCCAAAGCTTTGGAGAAAATACTTTAATCTAGAATCTCCAGTCAATCTTTTCACTTCAAGGTTTTTACTAATGTAAAGCCTCATATTTGTGAAAATTATCTCCAAGCCTTTTGAAAAATAGTTTATTTAATACTCTTCAGTTGAAAAATCGCTTGTGAATTTTCTGATCTCTGAGATTTGGATCTTAGAAACAATCTCCGAATCTTGTACGAAACAATGAGATCCGTTATCACCAGTCAGCCATTTCATCTTATGATGCAATTGTTTCTGGTGGGCAGATTGAGAAAAGTGATGTAAATCTTTGAACCCTAATGGCTTTTATAACCTCAATCCTATCATATCTTTTATCACTCGTGTTTTGAAGATGTTTTGCGTGAAAGGACAAAGAATATTGTGGATAAAAACAAATAGCCTTATTTTATCTTGAAACTGTTGTTTTGGCCATTTCATTTCGGCAATCTGTAAAAAGGGGAATGGAAGTTTGTACGAAACTTTTGCTCAGTATCAGTTTATTTTCATAAGTTGGAACTATATTGGACTTGAAAGACAATAGTTTACAAAAGTTTAATTGATATTTTCCCAACCCAGCCAACCACTTTCCAAATATGCTTACACTATCAATATTTAATTATTTATTTAAAAGCTTTAGAAGTTACTAAGCCCTCGCCCCAATATGCCCCTTCCTTCTGAGCCAAATAAGTCCCCTCTCTCTATCAAGCCCCACCACTTATATCAAATGCGAGAAATTAGCAAATGTTTTAGCAAACTTGGCTCTGAACTTTGTAGTGCGGTTTCTTAACTTTGTTTTCAATACTCGTAGGAAATTTTGCAGAGCTCCTTCATTTCAAAAACTTGAATTTCACAATTTATCGAGGACTGCAAATATAGCATTTTGAGCGCAGAGAATTACAAGAAAGAACCAGGACTACATTATGCGATGTGTAGCTGCGTGAGCTAACCGAAAGTGACTAGAAGTTAAAGATACTTTGAAGTGACCAGGATTAGTGACAAAACTTGGTTCCGCATCAGCTTTTATCGTGGATTTTTGCTTCAAAGAGAGGACATCTGATATGTGCAAGCATTAAACTTTACAGAAATGTCGTGATTTTTCTGGACTCTGCACAAATGCTTGTCACTCAAGTTTACTTGTATGTAACGGTCTCAAGAAGCTGAAATAAACCATTAACACATTGTTACATAAAGTAAATACATGACTTTCATTTGTTTCTCTCCCCAGACGTTTGCTCTACAAGTTGATAGTGTGCTGACGCTGAGCACAGGACAACAGATTGTCGATTCCTCTGACCAAGACAAGACCCTCAAATCTTTAGAATGGTAAGACCAATGTTGGTGAAACCAAGTTTTAAATCTAGCTTCTCTGTTCTTTTCATGAAGTTCATTGACGTTGATTAAAGGGAATGTAAGCATATAAAAGTGGCTCAAGCCACTTGCGGTCAAACTCTAGCCAATCGTATATCCGTATTTCCTGTTGACTGCGATAAGTTACCCAAATATGGTGCGGCACGTGTCACGGCCTATTATCTTTGCATGGCTATTTTTATCAAAGGCTGATTCATCCAGCATTCCTTGCACTTGTCTCTTGGTTTTCCTTTGTTGTCGCCATTTTCATGGGCCATGAAAATGGCGGCAACAAAGGCCAACCAAGAGATGGCACGTGCAAGGCATGCTGGATGAAACAGACCCTTTAATAGTTGGCGATGATTACTTGAAAGATGTCGTCGAGAACCTTTGCATATTGATCTCTTTTAAAATGGAATCAATCAATAGCGATACTATCGAAATTCGATAATTAAAACGCTATGAATTTTGGTCAAATATCCCTCGACGTCATCTTTGCCGTAATCGTCTGTTCGTGTGCGTACAACGCTCTGGAATAAATGCTGCAGTGTGAAGTTCTGTGTTATGTTTTGAAATAATATATGCTGTTTGATAAATCCTCTTATGGTACAGATACGGCTTAAATTTCTAACTGATTCCTTACTCTATGCAGTGTTTTTCCATCGTTGAAAATTTGCTTTTTGAACCTATTTTCCAAAAATGTTGAGTTTGGTGACAGATCATCGAAATTTAAGTTTTATTATTTGTTCTCAAATGTTCATTGTCGCGCTTGACACCTCGCGGGTTTTTATCTTGCTTAGACTTCGAACTCGAACGACCGACTTCTAACGACAGCCAACGAGACGAGTGACGATAACTATCGACGACTAGCGACGACTTATAACTGGTAAGCCGACTGAGAACGATTTTGAAAAAGTGCCAACGAAGATCAACGAAATATGTAACGATCAACGACTGAAGACGACTTTTAACAGTATTAGACTGACAAGGAACGATTTTGAAAAAGTGCCAAGAAAGGTCAACGAAATAAGTGACGATCAACGACTGAAGACGACAACCGACTAGGAACGATTTTGAAAAAGTGCCAACAAAGGTCAACGAAATAATACCGAATGCCAATTACTGGCAAGATTATCTGACCCAGGACAACTGCTGATGGACCACAATGACGACACAACGACGTCACCAATTGATCGATGGATGACCTGCGAAAAGAGAAGAAAAAACCATGCCAACCCAGACAGCTCTTGACTGAAAAAATGTGAACAATTTAAGGAAAGAAATTTCAAAATCCCTAGAAAATTCCTATTGCCATTTTTGAGCCGTTTTGTAATAAAATCAAGAAGGGAAATTTTCAAAATTCCAGAAGATTGCAATGTTGTAAAACTTCAGCTTTGCAGTATTTACGGAATGTCAGCTCATAGTCTGTCAAATTGGATTCAATATCCACTTTAGATTTTATCACGTAGAAGAAGAATTGAAAATGTCTCTCCCTGCTGGATATGTCTGCTAATGTCGGTCAAGAAGAATCCTGTCTTCCGCATGCAAGAATGATAAACCGAAATATCGAGTGATTCATTGCCTAGTTCTTTCACAAGATATAAGGGACTTATCTTTAGTTACTAGGTGTCTAGATAATATAAATACCTTTACTGTATCAACTATCAATGTGTTTCCGTGGTTCTATCGATTGTGTAGACATTAATAAAAATAAATCAATAATGTGAATAGAAGAGGAAATCAGAAAACAAGATCTTCGCGGAGGTTGTATCAAAAATAGAAATTATTCACACAATTGTATCTACGACATGTAAAGATATACACTGACGGTGACTGTTTCCTTTTCTCTCTTAATGAGGTGTTTGCAACTAGCATCCGTTGCACTCGTTATCTCTTTGAAGGTGGCCATTAATGTGGGTCATGAAAATGGCGACAACGAAGGCCAACTAAGAGACGGCACGTGCAAGGCATGCTGGATGAAACAGACCCTTTAATGAGGTGTTTGCAACCAGCATCCCTTGCGTACCAGTATTTTAAAAGATTTGGAACCTTTGTTCACCAACTGAGCCAAAAGTTACTGATTTTTTGGTCGAACTTTCACACAGATGAAGTTGACGATGCTGATACTTCCATAAGGCTGTCACAGGTATGTTTCTTCGGTTTTTCAATTATGATTGCAACTCAACTTAACTCAATGTCGTGCAAGAAGGGGAAATTGGGGATAATTGCAACACGGAGCAATTGTAACACTGGCTCTCGTGCCTAGTAGGACAGTGCAAAGAATCTGATTTTTGCACAGAGCAAGCTCATTCTAACAATGTAGTTATAGGTTTTTTTAACAAAGGTGATGCAAAAATTTTCAGCACATTACCGGTTCTCTGAACAAAGGTAGGATTACCGTTCACAACTCGCAGTGGGTCGAGGGTGGCCTTCGGGGTGTTTTCTGGAGGAGTACCAGACCAGGGGCAGCGTAGCGAAATTGTAGAAGGACACTCGTCATGCATATAATTGCATAAAAACAGGAGCAGAACAGAACACCTGCGCTGTTTCCATGAATGGCAGAACGAAGCTGAATTTCTTCTGTAGCTAAAACGTCAGAACAAACGCAGTCTTGGTTTTCGCTCGTGAGATGAAGACTTGAAAGTCTCCTATAGCTAGGTACATAAGCGTAAGGGAAGAACACATCTAAGGGGCAGCTCAACACAAAGTCCATTGTTTACCAACATTTTTGCCCGACTGAGGGCAGATTTTTGCCCGATTGGGGATGATTTTCAATAATTTTTCCAACGTTAGGGGTTGGGCTGCAGCCCCCTGGCTCGTTCCCCCATGGGCATTATGGTTAGAGGTATACGGTTATTTACGGTTATTGATAGCAAGCAGTAAGCAGTACTGTGTTTATGTCTACAATTATAAAAAACAAATATCTGTATTTCTGACCGAAGAAAAAACAACGCAAACTATAGAACTGGACCGCGGAACAAAGAATGTTGATGATGTTTCTTGAATTGGGAAATTACCTGTGTTTTTTTCCTACAGGACACTGAGTTCGTGTTGACAGAGAAATTCGTCTTCAACAATGGGGAGACGCACTTTCGCAGGAAGCCTGGAGGGGAATTATTCTTCATGGTAGACTGCCAGCTCAAGATCCTTGGAAGTATCGAAGGAGACGAGGAGAAGGAGGGCTATTGGGTGGTGCAATGCAGTTCCAGGGCATCTGGGTCATTGAGTAAAAGGTATGAAAATTTTTCCTGTTGTTTCGAGAATTTTCGCTCGGTACATTAGAATTGAATACAAAAAGAAAACTTCGCACGCCACAGAACAAGTCTATCACTGTTATCAAGTAAAAAAGAATCAAGATATTGAAAGCCACCAGAGCAGGTATCACACATATCTTCTTTCAAATCATCAAATCAAACAGGCATTAATTTAAGAAATTTTTTATCAAGCTGCACAAAATAGCGCCGGCTATACTTTTTGGGTCAAAAGGGTGTGGCAAAAGGATGTGTGTGGCAATATGAGCCACATTTGCTTATATGGACAGAGATCGTATGGAATGTAAGACTTTTATGTACTGGATAGCATGATTATTCATCAATTCTCTGCCAAGCTGATTCTGACAATTTTTCATTTGTCTACCAAACAACATTCTGTTTGAAGAAACAATAAGAAGGTGAATTAGTTTAAATAAAGAGGCAAAATCCTTCTCCAAAAGGGGGTGCCGACTGATTTTCATTGCAAGAATATTTTGTCTTTATTTTGAAACATTCGGAACTGTAGTATTTCAAGCATTTCAAACTGAAAAGTGAAGAAATCCATCACTACACATCTTTGATTCATCACTGCATAAATTTGTCATCATTGCGCCTCCTTGATCAATCCAACGAGAGAAAAATTTGACTCTTATACGATCAATTTCAATGATTTAACCCACACACAAATATGAAATTATATCGATATGTAGTATGTAACACGATGAATTGCAATAGCGCTCGGAAAAATGGCTGTTGAAAGTTCCAATATAGTCAGCAGTGGCGTGGCCACGGGGGGTATGAGGGGGGGGGGGAAATTGCCCCCACTTTTGTCGAAAGATGGTCCTCTAAAACCGAAGAGAAAATAGCAGGGTATAGGTTGGGTAAGAATTTTCCGAGAAATGTCAAATCTTCCATTTTAGCACTGGCAAGCATAATATTGGGAGATGCATACTAAGCCAAAGTAAAGGGCGTGGCCCCAAAACATTTCCTGGGGTTCTTTCTAATACCCTCCCGCCGCTGCACTCGTTATCTCTTTGTCGGTGGCCATTTTTGTGGGCCATGAAAGTGGCGACAGCAATGAGGCCACGAAAGGATGTATCCGCGAAGACCGCGGCAGAGACTGCCAGTTGCAAAGGCCCCTTTACAGAAGGCTGCTTCTGAAAACATTATTCTTCCTCCCGAATCGAGGCAAAGTCAAATCCCAAAAAATGGTGCGCCATGTTGTTATGCAACATTGTTGTTTGGGCTGTTCGGGGACTTTTTCAACTTTCAGAAGAGCAGAGTTTCACTTCAATCGTGCAAAGCTACTGAGCGTGATTTGTCTCTTGCTTCAAAATTCAAATCTGCATGTGACGACTCTTTTTTCAATGAAGTTCATTAACAGTTTGTTGTGTCACTCTGCTTTATCCTCGCCAAGTTACTAGAATTTGTGATTGATATGTATTTCTTAGAATGTGTAGCAGATTTTCTCGTACCATCAATTTGGTGGCCCAAAAAATATGCAACTTTTTCAAAACTCATCAGAATTTCATTGTATTATTGATTATGAAATTGTCTTCGTGTGTCGAGGACCATTTGTGTCGAGGCCCAGACTAATCTTAGACATATTGCAAAGCCTGGAAATGGTCTTGACTTCGTAAGAATTCGTGCTTTTACAAGCTACCTGGTTTTGAAGCATACTCCGAAATCAGAAAGACTGATTGTCAATTGAATTGTTATCCAACAGTGACAACTAAACGGGTTGCTTATGTCGTCGACAAGGCTCTTCTATTATCAGGGCTCGAATTTCCTGATCATACCTTGCGATCTATCTTTTCAGCTAAAATGAGATATTTTGTCAAATACTGTTGCTTAAAACTTGGTTTTCCATGATGCTATTTTGTCGTTTCTTGAAAATAAACAATGTCGTTTCTTTCATAATGCTATTTTGTCGTTTCTTTCCCAAAAGAAAAATTATGATTAGCTATCAAGTATATTTGGCCCTTATTTGGTCCTTTTTGGTCTTTATTTTCAGTATATTTGAATGTTTTTCCTGAATATTTTTTGTTTGATTTCGGTGCAGGAACCTTCTCACTATCAAAGAATTACATGATGTCTGGTACGTACTTGACTTTACAACGGCACCACATCTCCACTGCATCAATCAGTTGCCAGAATGCGAGATCGGAGCTTGCCTGTATACATACCGGGTGAGTAGAAAAATGTGCACCCTTTGTAAAATCTTCAGGATTTGATTCTATTGCCGATACATCAAAAGCCTATAATTTCGTGCGTTAATATTTTCGGACACTTAATACGTCCGAAAATTTGAATGCCGGAAATTGTTGCATCATAGAAAAATCACAGCAAAACATTTCCACTGTTTGAAAACGTAATGTCTTGCTCACGAACGCTTTGCATTAAATAGGACTGTTGTGAGAGTGTTAATTAATGAAAAATATTATATTGTCTTAAGATAAATCCATCTTAGCAATCATTGTCATCTTCCTCAATAGTAATCGTTTGTAGGAATTTCTGACCAAGCACCTTTAATTGAAATGAAGCACGATCTATAGATGTATTATATTTTCAGCATGAAGTAAGCAAAAATAAACTGAAAATATAGTTTCTAGTCGTCCGAAATTTCTATCAAAAAGTGTCCGAAAATTTTTAATTTTTTGTCCGAAAATATTTTGTCCAATATCTATTCGTCCAAAAATTTTTTACTTTTAATGGATGTAAATTATGTTTTGTCTATCGTTGGCAAAGACCAAATACGTTCAAGACGTGATCAGTATTTTGTTTTTGTGGGAGAGACATAAGAGTATGGCCCTGATAACCTTATTTTAAGCAATAGTATTTCACGAAATTTGCCATTCTAGCCAGGAATCTAAAATTGTTTTATTTCAAATGATAGTGTAAGTCCCACGCAGACTAAGAGCAACAGCAACAACAGAAGAAACAAACTTTTTAAGTGGTCTTTTGGCATTAAAATTCAATTTCATAATCATTTCATGTAATTTTGGAGTATACTTCAAAACCAGGTAGCTTCTAAAAGCATAAATTCCAACAAATTTAAGACCATTTCAAACTTTGCAATAGCTCTAAAATTGATTTGGTCCTTCCTTGACACAAATGCACAATGAGAACTTTACCTGGTCGGTAATGTTATCAAATGTTGAATTTTGATGAGTTTTCAAAAGATGCACGTTTCGTTTTACTAACCCTTCAAACAATTGGCAACTTTCTTGCTCTGACAATGTGAAAGACTCAAGCAGTATTGCAATATCGGCACTACAAAGAGAAGAACATAATACATGACACTGAAAAACAACTCATTTGTGGATGTGTGGATGTGTGGTCTTAAACCAAAACAGAGAGCAATATTCCTCTTATTGGATTTACGATGTTTTTACGATGGAAACATGTTTCCAGGTACATCACTCCATTTTTGTTCTTCGACAAAACTGCTGCAGAAATCGTTCAGGAAATATTGGTTTTTGGGACGAATGATGGACCTATTATAGTGATATATTTTAAGAATAGAACAAAAGAGGGTCATGTGGTATTTATTGTTTATCTTGTTTATCATTTTTATGTATGTATGTATCATTTGCCACAATTACAAGTATTTACAAGCTATATAATATAAAAATAGATACAATACAATATATAGTGTTAAAAACATAAAGGAAAAACACCCCTAATTACAGTGGCAGGGATAGCATTAAAAGGTCAAGATGACCTTAATTCCATAATGGTCCCCTTAGAGGTGCTGGTACAACGAAAAACGTAAGAAAAAAATATACAAAACTGTAGTTTGTTTTCGGTATAAAACATGGTTTATAAGACCATACCATGATCGGGAGAGATGATGACAAGTCTTAATAGAAGACATATATGTCATCTTCCTCTTTTTGTATGTTTTGGAAAAAGTTCTCTTTGATCTTATGTTTTTGAAGAAACTCCAATACAACAAGCTATATTTAGATTGTCCATACCCCTTTCCTAAATGATCTTGCAATTCTGACATTTGCTTTTGATCTAAAGCCACATTTTTGTACTGGTTAGATTTTCAAATACAATAAAAAACAACGCCTTGATGCCTTGGAATCCTGCTTTCTATCGCGAGCAAAGGGAGTCAGACAGTTTGCCTTTAAGCTTGATTTCTGTTGACTCTTTTTGAATTCAGAGGATTTTCTTTTAGCCTAGAATATTGAAGTAAAAACATCATTAAAATGTAGGCTGTTTATGACCAGACAGTTTGGATCGTTGAGAAAATAAGAATGACAAATAGGTATTTCTTGACAATCACCCTTATGTTCATTGATTCTTTCAATTTACTTTGGCAAAGCATTGATCGACAGAATTATCGCAAACACTTGATACTTTCAAATCCCAGTTTACTCCTAAATTCAAATGTTAAGTCGAAAACAGGAAACCAAGGACCAATTGAAATCAGTTCTTCCAAGAGATAAAATTACCGTTGATCGCAGAATCCAAACAACATGATGCGTCATAAGCCTATGGTTTAACAGAGTATCATTTTTTACATTTGTCTTTGACCAACGAAAAAACAATGTTATCTGTGAAAAGACTTGCGTCAGAAAAACGCAAAAACAACCACATAGCCGGGGCCACTATTGAACTAAGACTCCTTCGTCCAGACTATACTGCTTAAAGAGCTTAATTTAGTATTTAAGGAGTATTTAGGGCTGCTTAACTTGTAACAAATGCTTGTCAGTTCAATGGTCTCTATTCTTATATGAACAGTTAGACATTGTCCTGCCGTTAAGGCCTAACTGTGGGCTTTGGTAGGCTTATGGGACTTTGATGCTTGACCCAATTCATACTTTCTCTGTACCAACGTGCACGTTTTTTACCAGAACTTCTTGATAAGAACACGATCTTTCAGTTCACTAAAAGTTATAGAAATGTAGAGGACTCAAAATTAGAAACTTTTTCATTTTGTCTAGTAATTGCAAATCATATATATTTTCACTTGTTTACAAGTATCTGTTCATAGGAAAGTGCTTATAATATTCTACAAGCTTACCCGGATAAGAAGATGAGAAACTTACCATAATTTTCAATTCATCCAACCAAAAAATAATATCATATGTAAAGGGACTTGCGTCAGAAAAACGCAAAACAACCACATAGCCGGGGCCACTATTGAACTAAGACTCCTTCGTCCAGACTATACTGCTTAAAGAGCTTAATTAAGTATTTAAGGAGTATTTAGGGCTGCTTAACTTGTAACAAATGCGTGTCCATTCAATGGTCTCTATTCTTATATGAACAGTTAGACATTGTCCTGCCGTTAAGGCCTAACTGTGGGCTTTGGTAGGCTTATGAGATTTTGATGTTTAACCCGATTCCTACTTTCTCTGTAACAACGTGCACGTTTTTTTACCAGAACTTTTTGATAAGAACACGATCTTTCAGTTCACTAAAAGTTATAGAAATGTGGAGGGCTCAAACTCAGAAGAAACTTACCAAGAAACTAAAATCTTGAGCAAGTTTCCCTAATATGTTTATCTTACAGCAATGACTTGAGTACGCTTTACCACATGCTATCCTCTTGGGGGAATGAAAAAGTCTTCCCCCAAGTACGAATAACTTATTCGAAATAACGGATTCCATTCTTCCAAGAGGACAATATGCATGAATGCCTGTAAGTGTCATAGCTGCTAGGAAGGTAAACAAAGGGAAATTTTGCTCGTCGTTTTCAGTCCTTTTTGCAGGTTTTTGAAAAGGGGCTTTCTGCAGAAAATCTCCCATATAGACGGGAAAAAGTGACTTTTTAATGCCCGTAAAGTACTGAACCTAATTGAATTGGACATATCGGGAATAAAACAAGACAGTTTTCAATGTTATTGCTTTGATATTGAGGGTGCTGCATTTTTTCGAACCCCGGGCCTTTTTATTGACTAGCCCGGTACAAACTGTATATCATTGGAGATAGATTGTGTTTTTAAGTGGTATACATTGCATCTATCTGTACCTTCTTATTTGGGCACAATTCTCAGTCTGAATTGGGTTGCGTTTTTGGGTTTCTAGATTTTCCCAAGTTACGCCCATAATTGGTCGTGAGAAGAAAAGCTGAACGGCAAGAATGGGGAAACTTCGACACTTCGACATTCCTTTCAACGGGCGATCAGGGGGACATCTGGGTAAACTCTTCCCTGTAGCTGAGACAAAGGCACAATAGTAGGTAGGGAGGAGTAGTAGGTGTCTTACTGCGAAGGCAGCAAATCTCCACAGGTATCAATTGGTAATTTTAATCCCTTGGTTTGGTGTTTGTGAAACCAGGTAACTAACTATCACGAATGTATTTTGTTGGTAACAACTTTTTAAAGGTCATGAGGAATGAGATCTTATTACTGGAATAAGCCTTTACATGAAATCATGTTTACTTCAAGGCAAAACTCGCAATCTGGTAAAAAAATGTATTACTGTTCTGTGACTTCGTTTCAGCATTGCAAAGAAAGTACACTATTAATGAAAACGAAGCCTATCTAGCATTTTCTGTTGGTAGTACCTGAAACAGAAATTAATTGGTAGATATCTTTCAAAGGCAATGGAGAACGAGAACTTAGGGATAGGCATTTGCATGAAGTCGTGTTTACTTTGAGGCAGAATTTTTAATCTCAGAGAGAACTTTTGTTTCAGCATCGCAATGAAAATACACTATTGATGACAACTAACCCTTATTAACATTTTCTGTTGGTAGCGTAGAAATGCCTCAAACAGAAATGCATTGATAGAGATGTTTTCAAGGGCCATAAAGACCGAGAACTTGGGGTTTGAATAGGTCGTTGCATCAAGTCGTGTTTACTTTGCGGCAACATTTGCAATCTCAGAGAGAATTTTTGTTTCAGCTTTGCAAAGAATGTGCATTTTTGCTTTAAACGAACCCCCCAATGAATACTTCCAGTAGCAAGATAGAGTTCTCTTATTTTTTCTTGCCTGTGGATAGTCCTCAATTAGAAGTGCATGTAGTTTGATTGTCCTAGAGCTATTTCTTGTCCTAGAACTATTTCCAAAGAGATGCGATAATATCCGCATGTCAAAAAGAAAAGTTCTTATTTTCCTAAAGGCCCATAAGGTCAGCATACCCTTCAGTAGTAATAGCTAAGAACAATAATTTGAGAATGCAAGATACTTCACACATATAGCATCCGCTAGTTCGTTGCGTTCTTTAAGAATCAGCGAATTGAGAATACCGTAAAAGCTCTATTTAGCCCCCCTCTCTATTCTAAATAAGCCCCCTCTCTATTAAGCCCCCCCCCACACACACTGTTATCAAATCCCAAAAGCTACCAAAGATTTTCTATTTATTTAGCTAAACAAGTTTGCATGTTTACTTTTATATGGTTTGGGATAAAACTGTGTCGAATTTATGTGATTGACTCGTGAAATTCTATGTTGAATTCACAAAATATGGGGTGAAAGAACTGAAAAGCTATCATTCTTTTCCTTGTCACTTGATTTTGTGAATAAGACCCCCTCTCTCTGATGAGCCCCCCCCCTCTAGGGTGCCCGAAATTAAATTGGCCCCGGGGGCTTGATAGAGCTGTTACGGTAACCCTCTGTTCTAATTTCCTTTGGGAGAATTAATAGACGATTGCGCTAAAGATGGCGGCGAGGAATTTTTTACCAAGATGCACTGCGTTCTTTAATCGAATTCCTATAGAATCGTTAAAGAATCTTAATTAGAACGCAATGCATCTTGGTAAAAAAATTCCTCGCCGCCATCTTTAGCGCAATCCTCTATTATGGTTACCCTAGCAATCACAAAGTCTGCTTGGACCAGAGTAGCCTTCAAGGTTGAAAATATCTAAAAAAATTCATGAATAGAATATTTTGATAACATTTATGCCCCAACGAGTACTCACAAGTAAAACAAACATGAAAGACAACTGAACTGGCAAGTCAAAATTAGTCAATTATCTATCAGCTTGTTCGATGATTTGATTTACGTATTGATATGTTAACTTTTCATTTAACTGTTTCTCTCTCAGGATTTCAAAAATATGAGCATGAAGGAGTTTGCAGAGAGGAGGAGAGAAGGACAATCAAAGAGGAACATGTAAGGCCATCTTCTTAAACTAATGCATTTTATGTTTAATCAGCAATTAAATGTGCTGTCTTGATAAAATTCCCTTTAGAAACCACATCAATCAGTATCGATATATAATTAGGTTTCATATCTTACCGTTGGGGAAGATGGTACGATTGAGGTTACGAGGTGAGACAAACTAATGTTTCGTTTTCACTTCCCTTTTTTCAATTGGTAATCAATGAATGCATTTTTTGTGGCATGCATAATAGATATTTATGTCTGAGCCTTCAAAAGCTAGCCTTCCACAATTTGTCGTGAGGCTAACAACGTTCGTGATGTGCAAAAATGTTTATTATTATCCTAACAGTATTGGTATGACTCACTTTCCCCTCCCTAAACCATCGTTTGCTCCATTGTGTACATTTTCCTTGTCGGCTTTCGGAGGAAGATTATTGGAGCACTTTCTGAATTCTTTCTCGATTAAGTTTATTCGTGCACATCCTGCTCCCTTGATTTTTGTTTTGCTATTGTCTTCATTCTTACTACCTCATTGCGTTCCTTCCCTTTAAGTTTCTTTCGTTGTCGTCAGTTTTTGCACACCCTCCTGCTCATTTCCATTGGCATTCATACCTGCTGTCCTCGTCTTTTAACGAAAACGCTCGCCGATTGGAAAACACTCGTGAGAATTCTCGTCGCATTTCTCGATATCGTTTTAGTTGCTGTCTGAGTTGTCCTTCAACTCATTTTCGTTGCCTATTCATCATTCACCGAACAACGAGACAGTGTGACTCTTCAGCCGGCCACTTGGACTTGCTCCAAGTCTCGCTCTTGATCAATAAACAAACGGGGAGGGGAGAAGAGGAAGAAGAAAAGGGAATGGAAAAGTGGGGAAGGAGAGCGAGACTTGTGAACTACGCGTTGCGAAAATGAGGCTTGGCTTTATTGTCTGATCTGCACACCAGTCAAGATCTTGACCGGCAACTTTCTTACATGTCAGCGAGAAGAGCCAATCAAAATTGAGCATATGAATGCCGAGCCTCGTTTTCGAAACGCATAGCTCACAAGTCTAGCCCTCCTTCCCCTTTCTTTCCATCCCTTTTCTTCTTCCTCTTCTCCCCCTCCCGTTTGTTTGTTGACCAAGAGCGAGACTTAGAGCAAGTCCACCCGCCACTCCAGTGCCTGCAGAGCTCCTAATGTACACCAGCCCTTTGCTTATTCAAAGTTTGCAGTAGATTCGCTCGAGCCTGGACCTCTGAAGGTGCACAAGGGTGCACCTCTGGGTTGTTGATGTTGCTCGTAAAAACCTAAAGTGCCTAACATAATGGCGAATTGTTTGCTCCTCGGGCTGTCCCTCTCTTGCGACTATCATTGGAACAGTTTGTATTTGATTGCAAGTGCCATACATAGTGGGAACTCGCTGCCAATAAGTCCTCCCCCACTATAGATGGCACGTAGTTTTTCTCTTGCAGGATTCAACAGTTTCCTCTCCAGTTACATATTTATTTTGGTTGTTGTTCTTTTGCAGGAGTTAACAGTTTTCTTTCTACAGATTACGGTGTTTTGTTGCGTTTATGGGTTTAGTACGATGAGTCCGTTATTTAAGGCTATTTTCAATATCATTTCAGTTGGCAACATATTGTTAGATCTAAACAATGCTACTTGCCAATTTGGCATCTAGTGTAATTAGAACTCGTCGTTTCATCCTGGGTACCAGAGCTTTGAAAGGGATTCAAAAGGAACATTAAAATTGGTGGTCTCTTTCTTTTTCGTTATTTCATTTCATATTTTGTGTTGGCTCTAGGGTATCGTCACCAATGGTCCTTGAAGGGGCTGTACAACCCGTCCTCTCTGCGTGGCCCTGCGTGTCAAATCATCAAAAGTGTTTAGGCTAAATACAACACAGCTAACACAATCCAAAGTATCTGCGACGATCTTGGTGATCGTAGCTTTGGTGGAGGATTTGTTCTATTTTTCTTACGCTGAATATTTGAAAGTTTTAATGGATATCAACAGTTCCATCACATTTCATAGACATGACAAGAAAATACTGCAATGAAACTTACACAGAAGCTGCGATGAAACTGGTTGCCATTAAAGACCAAAGGCTTTAGTCACGTGCGCGGGTTGTCCCGTACTTTCCGATTGTTTACACAAATCACATTCAGTTCTTGATACCTTCTGATTTAGGGATCTATCAACGTGGAGTAAGAGCAAGCTAATCATCAGACCCATACCTAGTAAGCTAATCTCATCTTTTTAATGAGGAAATAAATTCTCTTCTCTCGCAAATTATCACAGTGCCATAGCTTTCAGCAATTATTTTGACTTTAGATTAATATGTATCTCCATTCATCTTGTAGTCGAACAATTGCACAGAGTCAACCAAGGCAAGGCCACAAGACAAAGAATTTTCTTGTACTCCATATGACTATGACTAAGGGCTGAATTTGTGAGGCACGCTGGAAAGCCAAAAGGTTGATATAAACGAAAGAAAAACTCCAGTTTTGCGCCAGTATTTTCTGCCAGTCATTGTTTTGGACAGAGACTATTTCAAGTCGTTGTTTTCATTTCATTGACCTGAAAGAAGTATCAAGATAAAACGAGTGTAGCAAAGTAAAAAAGACCTAAGGGGTCACTACTTATTGCCTTTGACCTTTGATACCCATAGCAGGTCTAAAAATGTCATTATGGTATGGGATAGACTTGGGTTGCTTCAAGCAATTGAATATGCTCGTGATATCGGTATAGTCTTGTATCCCAATCAAATCAGATAGTTGGGTTTGTTGAGATGAAATCAACATTATTTGCAACAGAATCATTGTGTGGTGATTGGCTAATTTGAAATGTAGGCCTTATTTTTCTTCTTGCTTCTTTTTGGTGAAAGATGTGCGAAAGCTTGGCCAATTTGGTTCATCGGTGTCCATTTGTAAATGTTATTGCCACTGGAATGTTTGCAGATCATATTTATTCATAGAAATTGTAGCTGCCTTGTTTCTTTTAATTAACTTGCAATTTTCAAAATTAGAATTAAAACCATAGGAGACAGAAATGTAGCGTAGGCATCTTATTTACGTCAATGCAAATTTTGCTATTATTTGTTTGTTTTTATCTTTAATACCTGAATTTGAAGTTCTTGATAAATACCCCCAAACTATTCTGTTTCAAGTAATGGTTACTTAGTTACTAAGTCTAACTAAATCTAGACAATTTGCTTTGCCTTATCTCAAAATCTTGTTAGTTCTTATCAAATTGTTATAATTTAGAAGTGTTCCGATTTTCTATAAACTTTTCAAAGTATCGATCACGAGGATTCTTGTAAACAAGTTGTGTTGCAAATATCTTTGTATAATCATATTCTTTATTGTATCGAAATTCGTTATAATGTTTCTTCTACGTCAGTTTTGACTCAAAAGAAACATTACAAACGTCAAGCAAATATAGAAGCTCCCTCAACACAAAAAACAGTATTTGTACTGTCTGAGAAACAGAACGTCTCGATGCGTATGTTTTGATGCAAATATGTTTAATTAATTGTACAACGTGTAGCAAATTTGTTATAATGCTTCATCTGGCGGATGAATATAGGAAACGATCCCTGTTTGAAAGGCCACTGCTCCTTGGATATCAAGTCGACTTCTTCGTCATGTTCCACATTAGACTTATTACCTTGACTCTCTCATTTCCTTGTGCTCTTTGACTTGATGATGGCGCCTCGGTCAACAGAGAAATGGCTGAAAGGGCCTAAAATATTCGATCAAATCGCGAGGAATCTCTCACACAGAACCATGCGCAAGGGCATTTTATAATTATTACTTGGAGTCTCTTGTTTCCTTTTGCTCTTTGACTTTAACTTCCTTTGGCTCTTTGATGGCGCTTCGGTCAACAGAGGAGCGACAACAACAACAGCAATTCAACTCAATGAGATGAGCGTAACTTGAGGGTCCTTATGGAGTAAGGCTAGTTCCGTATCTTTCGACGTTGGATGACACAGTAGCCCACCACTTGTCTCTGTCTATTGCTATTCGTGTTGCCCGTTCATACTGTATACCAGTCCACTTCTTGATGTTGTCATACCAGTTAATCCTTGGGCGACCTCTGCCTCTCTTATATCCTTCTAACAGCGTTCTGTAAATGTTATTTTGTCGTATCAAATGCCCAAAATATCATAGTTACTCCTTTTCCTCAAGATATTGATCTGTTTCCTTTTTTCATTCATTCTTTGAAGCACTTCCTCGTTGTCCATGACAGTTTCAGCATTTTTCTGTACGACCACATCTCGAATGCTTCAAGACGTTTCTCAAGTGTTTTTGTTAAAGTCCATGTCTCTACTCCATAATATAGGCTACTCCATACATAGCATTTCATAATTCCCTTTCTTGTTTCAACTCTTTCTTGTTTCCTTTTTAAGACGACTTCGCAGATACATTGTCTAATGGTGGACATGTTCAAATAGATTTTAAACCATGCCTGACTGTAATCGGCTCTACGTTTGTTGTGAAATTATGAGAGATTTTTCCCAGAAAGCCCCTTCAAGAAACCTTCAAAACTGGCCTAAAATCACGACCAAGTTTTCCTAATATTGCTGTTTTAGCACGTGTTATCTATCCTCTTGGGATGATGAAATTGCTCGGAATGATTTTTCTGTCCCTAGAAATGGCCCTTTCATCCTCCCAAAGGAATACAACATGCTTAAGCATGCAAAGGTCGTTGCTGCCGCGTTTGAAGGTTTCTCGACGGGGCTTTCTTGAGAACGTTCTTAAAATCCCTCGTATCTTCAGAACAGACTGGCCGATTTCAATCACTTAAAGTTCACGATTTATTTGAACATATCCACTGTTACATGATATACCTGCCAATATTATTGTATTGATGTCGAGGAAGCAGTCATGGCCTTTCCAACGGAAGCTGTTTTTTTTTTACTATCCCGGTACATCTATGTCAAGTTAATAGCAGATTTAAGTGCCCTTTTGGTATGAATAATCAGAATTGTGAAAACTGCCAGAGGACCCAGAGGAAAATAGCGTGTTGCTAACAATGTTGTCCAAGTAGAAACAGGTTGCTTACCTAAATAGGTGTTGCTGCAAATGTGTTTAAGTAATTCAATTCGTTGTTACGTTTCTTATGTTGTCTTATGTTCTTTTCGTATCCCATGTCAAATTAACTGCAATATCAGATTCAGTCATGCCTCAGGAAGTAATTAATACAACCCGAAGTGAGAATACTCTAAGAGAGCTGCCCATGAAGATACGGCTGATTGATGCTGTACCATCTTGTAACGATTTCGGCTTATTTCTTTTCCTGGATCATGTCTAATGAAACCGATTCTATAGCACTTTCTGCTGCAAAACCCAAACTAAGAATATGTTGAACTCAAGTAAAAAGCGGAAGCTGTTTTCTCATTATCGGTTGCAAAAATCACGAATGAAGACATAGTCAATGGTTGTCTTCCTTGTTGCTAAACAAGTTGCTTGCACTTTCCAAGCAATATGTCTAATGCAACAGAATATGCAATATTCTGTGAATCTGTGGGCAATCTCGAGGACCATCCTTTGGAAACGTGGCTCTGGTACACAACAGGATACACAACAGGATAGCAGTGAAGAGGGACCCATATTTCTCATGCCTAATTTCTTCATGATAAAGCTTTGTGCCTGGGGGGTACATGACTTATGGATGGACGGGGCTCTGCCGCCCAGTTTTCAAAAAGCTACCCTCTTTTAAATACCGAAACTTGCCTTGGTACCCACTTTTATGATGAATTTTGGCGGAAAACTGCCCATTTTCTATTATTTTGCGAAGTTCAGCGGTGATATGGTAAAGTGCGAGTTGCGAGTTGCAGTTGCGAGTTGCGAGTTACACTTATTTTGCGAGTTGCGAGTTGCGAGTTGCATTTATTATGCGAGTTACGAGTTGCGAGTTGCACTTAATTTGCGAGTTGCAAACTCAAAAGTGCGAGTTGGAAACTCAAAAGTGCGAGTTGAAACTAAAATTACGAGTTGCCTGTTTTCTTTTGAATGAATGCATTTTTCGCCAAATAAAACGTTTTTTGAAGTTGCAATTGAATTTGGAACTGTTTTATGGATTTCTCTTTATAACCAAGCGTTTTTAGGCCGTTGTAATTTTCTTTATAAGAAGCAAATTATAAGAAGCTACGGGGGCCTATTACAATTTGCAGCTTTCATTCCCCCCAGGTTGTTCACCAATGTTACTGTAAAGCAGTAAATTGGGGACTTGCCTTAGTTGTCTTAAAAGAATCATGATCCGACTTTTTTCTTTTATAGGAAACTTGGATAAGCCCATAGTGCTAAAAGTTTCTTAATTTCACGTGAAATAAAGAGACAAGCTTGCTACGGCTGCCCAATAAATTATTCTCTGTTCAAATAATGCCTGAAACGCGTCTCAACAAAGGCTGCATAAATTAAGTTCCAGAACTTTGGAACTGTAGAGTAGCAAGCTCTTGCTCATTGTTTCGTAGACCCTTTCTTCTTTTGAAATAATAGGTTTACACATAAGATAAGGCTCAAATCCTTACTGGTTGCCAGAGCATGAGGAAATCATCCAATTTCATGCTTGTCAGCCAATGAGATCACCGCTTTCTAGCCCCTGGAGACAAAATCGGTCGTTTGAGGTAAATTTTCTAGTACCCTCACTAAAACTGAAATGGATGCTAAAATACTTCAGTTATTTGCAATTTTTTTTAATAAATCAGTTGTGGGGATGTCCGTCCAGAGTTGTTTACATGTTTAGGCACATAGCTTGTTTGGGGCCGGAGCTGCGTTTATTTTCCGGTTGAAGAATATTTACCTTCGTTGAAATATCTATAGAAATCGCTACAAATGAGATATACAGATAAGAAGTTCAGCAATTATGCATACTGACCTGAGCAATAACCCAAACTCCTTCACTGCTATCATATCTCAAAATTGGAGGCAATTTCTAATGATTTCTGGCAGAGATATCATTTGGGCCTAAGCTTGTCCTCGTTTAAAACTCATTCCATTGCACTTAAAAAGTTATGGTAAATTTCTAGAGCTGAATAATGCACTTACCCATGACTCAGGCACCAGTTTGACTTCGTTTGCCTTCTTTACATTAGTAAATTTTTATAAGAAACGACCAGTTGTGGGCGAATTGCAAAAACTTCCCTCGGTCCATATTTTTCTCTGCACAGTCTCTCCGCTTCAAACAACAAACAGTGAACTTTGTATCATAAAAGTCTTGCATCACAAAACACTCCTATAGAACGATTCCATGCGCCTTAGCGAGTCACTCGTGAATTGTTTTCCCGCATTTGGTTCAATCAGTCAATGCAAACAAACAAAAGAGCAAAACCGGGTATCTTTTTTAGCGAACCCAAAATAACGTTTTGTTCTTTTTATGTTTTGCATTGATTGAAATACGAACGAAAAGAACGAAATGCGTGAATACAATTCACGAGTGCCTCGCTAAAACGCATGGAATCGTTCAAAAGGAATGTTCTGTGATGCAAGACTTTTATGGTACAATGTCAAAGTTTATTGTTTGAAGCGGAGAGACTGTGCAGAGAAATATGGACCGAAGAAAGTTTTTGCAATTCGCCCACAACTGGTTGTTTCTTACAAAAATTTGCCAAAGTAAACAATGCAAACGAAGTCAAACTTGTGCCTGAGTCATGGGTAAGTGCATTATCTAGCTCAAGAATTTTACCATAACTTTTTAGGTGCAATGAAATGAGTTTTAAGAGAGAAAAAGCTTAGGCCCAAATGATGTCTCTACCAGAAATCATTAGAAATTGCCTCCAATTTTGAGATATGATTGCAGTGAAGGAGTTTGGGTTATTGCTCAGGTCAGTATGCATAATTTCTGAAATTCTTATCTGTATATCTCATTTGTAGCGATTTCTATAGATATTTCAACGAAGGTAAATATTCTTCGACCGGAAAATGAACGCAGCTCCGGCCCCAAACAAGCTATGTGCCTAAACATGTAAACAACTCTGGACGGACATCCCCACAACTGATTTATTAAAAAAAATTGCAAATAACTGAAGTATTTTAGCATCCATTTCAGTTTTAGTGAGGGTACTAGAAAATTTACCTCAAACGACCGATTTTGTCTCCAGGGGCTAGAAAGCGGTGATCTCATTGGCTGACAAGCATGAAATTGGATGATTTCCGCATGCTCTGACAACCAGTAAGGATTTGAGCATTTACACGTAGGCTATAGAAGCGAGGGGAGGTCAATCCGAAGTTAAGAAACTTTTCAATCTTTAAGAAACTTTTCAATCAATACAGCCTATTACCAACTCAAGAAATATCAAAGAGAATAATTTGTCTTCCCTTAGGCCTAATTAACTGAGCTCAAAGCAAATCCTTTATTAGCGGCTCTCTGTGAATTAAAAAAAAACAGTTCTTTATACTCCCCTGATCTTGACAAAGGCTCTCCAAAAAATCACGGTGTTTTAGCTGCAAAAGATGGAAAATCTGAGGTTTTTTTTAACGAACTCGCAACTCGCATTTTAAATGTACCAACTCGCACTTTTCACTATTAACTCGCAACTCGCAACTCGCAGAAAGCACCAACTCGCAACTCGCACTTTACCAATCCACTTTCAGCGAAACCCCACCCATCTTTATGAAAACATAAGATCCTTTTGGATGATTACAAAGTCTGTCCTGAGCTAAACAAGCTAAGAATATCTGAATATTGATTTCTTCATAACCCCAAATGATCGTAGATGCTGTTTTTAGCTACAGCCAGAGGGATGAGTGTTGCTGCTAAAGTCTTCAATGGAAAATCAAGCGCCTTGTATAAGAAAAAGAACCGCATCAAAGGCAATATTTTGGTCTTTATGTCAAACGAGAATGATACGCAAAAATCAAAAGTCCCCGGGGGGTCTACATAATACAATAACCACCCGGGAATGTGCCTGCCAATAGGGTGTCATTTTCGGCTGAAAATTCCGGGACAGGATTATACCTTTTGCACCTTAATTCCGGGACCGGTGTGTCCTTTAGAGCTACTTTTTCCAGGACAGATCAGATCATCATTTAAAAAGTTACTCCAATTCATGAACTTATTAAATTAAAATGTTAGTAGCGTTGGCAATTAGCGAGAAGTACTTTTAGTAACATCATTTTCACGAGAAACATCAATTTTCCCGATCTTATTCCAGGACAGGTATTATGTTTTCAGAATTTTATTCCAGGACAGGGTCATAAAATTTTGTTCTGGCAGGCACATCCCCGTTGTTTTTCTCCAAGGTAGACCCCCCGGGCAAAAGTCATTACCCCTAGATTGCTTAGTTCGTGCACAAAACTATTGGTGCATTTGTGTCAAATGAGATGTCATGTGAGATTTACGATAACGCAAAATTACTTATGCAGAACCCAACAGAACGTTTCAATTGTTGCTATTCGCGGGCATCTAATTTGAGACAAGCAGTCACGAAGATAACCTCTGTGCAGAATAATATGCATGAAGATGGTTTGGTTCAGTGTGATCTCGTGCCTTCCCCCTGTCAATGGCGCCATTGTTTGCTAGGATTCTGCAACTTTCTGTAGCTGTGTAGGAGGGGGATCCTTCTACCTTCGGTGATGCTGCGAATGCTAGCCTCTGTGCAGGCCGCCGGTTACATCATCCTCTAAAGTTGACTTATTTGCATAATGAGTACTATCAATAAGGCTAATGATTCGTTCGTTCTAGAAAACGATTGTTTTGACATAATTGAGCTGCTAATGAAGTCAAGAACGTGCCAATTCTGGGTAAATTTGTTGTTGCGTCAGGGTAAACATCTTGGTGATTTATCCATCTTAAGGTGTCAAATCTGTCTAACATGAAATAAGCCGACGTCAAATGTTCCTATAGGATCGCGGGAAACTTCTGTCTTGTATGCGCTTTATGTGCGCTTTCTTTATTTCAGTGCCAATTAGCTGAGATAAAACGTTAATCAATCGCTTTAACGAGCGTGACGGAAGTGGGTTACTTACTTACTTACTTTCTTTCTTTCTTTCTTTCTCACTGACTGACATCGAAGCCCCTTCTTAGATTACAAAGTGGACTTTGTAATCAAAAACCGGAGGAAAAACGACCCTTGTTTAGAGAATGTTGGGCCCAAAAACCCACCCATATATGGGGGTAGATACCGGTACCTTGAACATGTTATGTACTTGTTGGGGTCTTTGTGGGCACTCGCCAGTTTGGATAATTTCAAATGCATTTCTGTCCTCTTTGTGTCTCGATTAGGCTAATTACATATTGCAGTTGCACTCCTTAACTGGAAATCTCCAGTTGAAGTTTCGTGTTATCATCCAATTCAATGAACGATGTAGAAATTGGGACTAAGGTAGTTAATCGGTGTCTCGATCACGGTAGAATACCAGAACGAGGTAATGGCCTGTATCAGGATATTTGGGTTCTCCCCAATTCATAAATCAACAAGGAATTTTACAAAAGAGCACAAATGTAGGTGATCTTTGTTGGCAAATAAATAAGTTGTCAACAATTTCCTTTATTCAACTAAGGCAGGATCATTCATGCGTAATTTTCATGGCCATGAAAATTATGCATGAATGACTATGCTTTCTTTGAATAAAGCAAATTATCGAGGGGACAGTGTGCCTTTAACAGTTTAAACAGTTTCATTTTGTCAAATAAGCATCTTAAAATGAGAAAATTTTGTGCGAGTCACGAAATCACGTAACAAAACCCGATTTTGTGATGTTTTTCAATCTGGTTTAGCATCTCCGGAACGCAACCTACCATCTTGGTTTTGGTGTCTTTAAACGCAGAATGACCTGCGCTTTCACGCAGACGATATACCTCCACAGGAAAACAAAGCACAAGTTAGCGATCATACAATTTGTACTTTTTGGGCGCTGGCCTGTCGCAAATATCAGAGTAGAAATCAAACCGATGAGCCAATTTTATCAGTATATTCACTACGCAATTCCTTGATTTATTGGGAATCTGTATATATCAGAAGTTAAGTGAATACAAGTATCAATATTATGCTATTTGAAGTTTTGTGAGCTGCAGTCAGGTAGGCCGTGCGTTATCTTTTGTTTCTTTTGAACTAATCCCTTTGTTTCTCGCGGCGGGGTTTGGTCATGCAAATAAACACTGGATGAATCCAGATTCCACCGTAACAGCTGTGTTTATTTGTGACTGTGTCTTATTATACTCTCCACTTTTATATGAAAAATATGCAGACACACTTTTCAATTAACGTGGGAGAGCAAAAAATAATAATTCTCGCTTGAAAGGCAACTGGATATCAAGATGATAATTTTGGCAAATATACCATTTAATAATAAATATGATGTCCACCATCATTGGCATTATTAAATACTATTAAAGACATGTACATGTTGTGGTTGAGACAAGTCTTAAATTTAAAGCTAGAGTAGCGTCGCCCTGGTCCGACCACTAATGGATTCGGATTCCGAGTTGTGTAACCGCCTTGCATAATACTTTGAAATCAAAGGGAGCTCAAGCCTAGTTTTTCCAAAAAGCGTGTGAAAGTTGGTTCCCCCCTCTCATCACAGCCGTTACAATGGAACCTGCATTGATTCCGTGTTTACTTGTGTGACAAATCTCCGTCGTGAGGAAACAAAGGGATTAGATCACAAGAAACAAAAGACAACGCACTGCCTACCTGACTGCAGCTCATAAAACTCCGTTTCGCTACATTTTGATACTTGTATTCACTTAACTTTTAAAATGCTTTGATTCCCAATGAATTCAAGAACAGTTTCGTGCCAAAGAATGCTAAATCGGTCTACAGGTTCTATTTCTACTCCGCTATTTACTGCAGGCGATCCGCTCAAAAGGCACAAATCACGTGATCGTTTCCCTGTGCATTCTTCGCATCTGCGTGAAAGCGCAGGCCATTCTGCATTTATAGATACAAAAATCAAGATGGTGGGTGATGTTTTGGCTGAGCGCGAGCAGAAAGAAAAGGACGAAGAAATCCCGTTTTGTTGCGTGATTTCGTGACTCGCACAAAATGCTCACATTTTGAAATGTTTATTTGACAAAATAAAACTCTTTAAACTAGCAAATAAACTAGATAACTTCAACAAGGATGGCCTGAACAATCATTTTCAAGTTTCAATATTGTCAAAGGTGATATTAGACTTTATCTATTTGCAAACAAAGATCAGTTTTATTTGCGCGATTTTGTAAAATTCCTTGTTAATTTACGATCCAGGGAGAATCGAAGTTCCATTATACTGGATGCGTAACAGTTGTGTCATTTGAACCTCCCCTCTGGAATGTCAGGAATTAAATAAATCCTCTGTAGGCTTAATAGAGCTTTTACAGTATGCAGATTTCAAGATTATATTGTCTTTTTCTGGCTCACCGGGTACATAATATTCTGTACAAGAAAGTTTTGTCAAGTGAAAATCTTTTTAATCCTTAATGTCTGAAGCTAATGTTAGTTGCTTAGTAAATGATTTTTGAAACTTCCTTAACCTTTTTAAGTGCTGACGATACTGTTGGTGATTTAAAGAAGCTCATAGCTGCACAGACAGGTACAAGAGCAGAAAGAATTGTCCTGAAAAAATGGTGGGTTATTTATTCATTCAGTTTTCTATTAATTTATTTGTATTTACCCATGAGTCAAAATTGTCAACCTTTAGCTTTAGCTTGCTAGCTGTTTTGTTACATTCCTTCAAATCAATTTAGTTGTCTAAAATTTCTCATATTTTACTCCTGTTGCAAGCTACATTTTGGTGCAAGAAAATCTCTCACATTGCTGCAAGTTGTGGAAAAACAGCTGACAAGACTCCTTGATTACCAACACTTGGATGATTAAATATGTTGCTGGCTTCATGCTGAAAATAGGAAGTGCCAAAACTTCAATTAAATACCAAAGAGAAATAGCATTTTTAGCCAACATTTCGGTGTTCTTCACTGAACAAGCAAATGTATTGCTAAATATATAATTTCCAAAATTACAATATCCAAATATTTAAATTGCAGATAATATTTACTTTTTTCAGACTTAGCCTCAAAAACAACCTATCAATTTGGGCTTTCCATAAAATTTAATTTTTACAGGCTTTCTTATTAGCCTACATTAACAGCTTCCATATTAGTTATTTAATGTCTGAGCCTTCCCCAGTATTCTTTTACATTTGGGAAGATTTTTCTTGCTGTCTCAGGCCAGTTTTTAGTGTCATGAGCCTGTATCATCAGCAAATTTTATCAAGTAAATATGAATTAAATGAAAAAAATGAAAAAATGAAATGAAAAAAGTATTTTAGGCCTTTTTCTTAAGGATTCTGAAATAAAAATATCATAAAGTGATTTGTGGCATACAGTTTAGTTCAGTCTGCAGTTTCATATTTTACATTACATGCAATTTATTGACAAAGAGCTACCTTAACGTTTGGGTGGTAATATTTTCAGACATTTCAAGTGTCCAAAAATCTTAAGTCTAAATATTTTTGTTGTCCAAAATGTTTAATGTCCGAAATTTCGGTAGTAAAAATATAGCAGAGAAAATCATTGTACTGCTTAGAAATATGTTGCTAATTAAGCAATTTGCATATCGGGTTAGCCAGAAAAAACGCCCACCGTTTTAAAGGCTGCTGCTCTATAAATATACAAGCAATGATATTTTGCAATATCTGATTCAACAGCCGACATGTTCAATTATCTTTGGAATTTTTCATAGCTAAAATCGGTCATTGCGCTCAGATTTTGCAAGGGATTTGCTCAAGAAACTCCCTTCAAGAAAACTTTAAAGATGTGCTAAAATCACGTGCAATTTTCCCTAATAATTTAACTCACGTTAATAACCTTATGTGCTATCCTCTTATGAGGATGAAAAAGTCTTCACCTTAGTATGAACAACTGATTCAGAGGGATTCCATTCTCCCAAGAGGACAAAATACATGAATACATGTAAGTGTCATTGTTATTAGGAACGAAAACAAAGCACTCGTTGTTTTCACTCGTTGTTAAGGTTTTTGAAAGGGGCTTTCTCCAGAAAATCTCCCATATCCACAGGAAGGAATGACCGGATGGAAGCCGGGTAAATTACTGAATCTAATTGGACATATCAGCAATGAAACAGGACAGTTTTCATTATTATTGCTTGGATTTTCAGGGAGCAGTAATTTTGCAAACTCCGGGCGTTTTTTTCTTTTTGCTCACCCGGTAGCGAAATAATGTGTCGGGAGAGCTACTTGATGAAACATTATCATTACAGTTTTTCAAATAAATTCACTTTAGCAATCATGCTCATCATCCACAGCAGTAATTATTGAATCGAAATTGCTGATAAGGACTCCTTTGAAAACTCGTGACGAAATACAGTTGGTAAAATTATAACATTTTAATCACATACAAACAAAGGAAACTGTAAATAAACCATTTTCCATAATCATCCGAAATTTTTCCCTAAACATCCAAGATTCTGAGAAAAAAAATCCGAGAGTTCTTGTTCAAAGTTCATTCGTCGAAACTATTTTGCTTTTGGTGCATTCACGCAAATAACTAAGCTACGAGATTGAATAAGACAATATTATGGAAAACATTGCACATGAGAATGATGCAACAAATATTTTAACAAATTATGACATTTTGACAGCAAATTAAAATTTGATTGATTCAGATGAAAATTTTGATTCATTTGCAAATCTCCTTTTTCAGGTACACAATCTTCAAGGACCACATTTCCCTGCGGGATTGTATCTTTTCAATGTCTTCCATGGCTCCATTGAACTATTGCAAAGTAATAGACAAAACCAGCTGAGGTTCGTTTTACCCATTTTTTGCAGGAAACTTTAGTATTGTATTTTCAATTTTTGCATTCATGGCACAAGTTTTCGTTTCGTTCTGAATTATTTAAAATCGTATGGGTGTCAAAGAATATTGTGTTACAGTTACGCCATAAACTGTAACCAAATTGCAGCAAAGTGATTTCTCATTTTTCAGTAAAATGTCTTATTTCTCGAAAGGTCTGTCACAGTGAAGCTACGGTTTTTATATCAATGATGGCTCATAAAAAATAATCTCCACGACTGAAAAATTTGTACAGAACTACCTATTTGCAAGATTTTGAAGAAATTTATACTGAAAGTACAACGTAAAAGACATTTTTATTTCATTTTGAAATTATTTATCCACGGTAGCCCCGTCAGTCAGTATGATTGATTTTCAGGGGGCCGTGCCAAAAACTTTACAAATTAAAAATCTACTAAAACTAATAACGGGAAAAGGAAACTAATTACAATCATAAATAATTTATCTACAACTAATTACAATAAATTTACAATCAACCCTTTATCTTGTTCTTAAAAGAAGATAAAGAGGGAGCTTACTTGGCCTCGCGGCTGAGATCATTCCAAATTTTCGCTCCGTGAAATGCGAACGCTTTCTGCCCATTACTAGTTTTCATGAATGGCACTAGCAAGTCAGTTTCGGTATTTCTAAGGTTGATGATATTGCGATCAGAATTTCTAATAAACAAGTGTGAGAGATAATCAGGCGCGAGACTATTAACAGACTTAAATACAATTGTTGCAGTCTCACTTCTGATCATATCCCTCACAGTTGGCCATTTTAACTCTGTAATCAAAGCTTCGGCAGGAGCATCGTAGCTGCTATTTGTAATAATTCTAGCGGCACGATTCTGCAATTTTTGAAGCTTAACCAGCCGGAACTCAGCACAGTTCCCCCACACAGAGCAGCAGTACCGAAAATGTGGCTCTACAATACCTCTATATAATTTGCAAAGAACAGTTCCAGATACCGGGTGAGTCAGAAAAAAGAATCCCCGTTTGAAAGGTTACAGCTCCCTGGATGTCAAGACAATGATATCGGCAAATATATAGTTTAATGATAGAAATGTTCAAATCTGCTATAAAATTTACCTGACTGAAATCGGCCACTCCATTCTGAAATTATGAGGGATTTTTTCGAGAAAGCCTCTTCAAAAAACCTTAAAAACGTGCCCAAAATCATGAACAAATTTCCCAACATTTCTGCCTTACCATGGCCTTACAGCAATGACTTATGGATGCTTTAGCACGTGCTATCCTCTTGGGAGGATGAACAAGTCCTCCCCCTGGTATCGATGACCTATTCAGGGGGATTCCATTCTCCCAAGAGGACAAAATACATGAATTTATGTGAGTGTCATCAATTTTAGGAAGGAAAATGTGCTCATTGTTTTCACTCGTTTTTGCAGGTTTTTGGAAGGGGCTTTCTGCAGAAAATCACCCATATCCACGGGAAGGAATGGCCGATTAAGGCCGGGTAAATTACTGAACCTAATTGAACATATTGGCAATAAAACAAGACATTTTTGAATATTATAGCTTTGATATTCATGGAGCAGTGGCCTTCCAAGCGGGAATCCTTTTTTCTGACTCACCCGGTAGAACAGTTCCATTTATAGGTTAGACACCTATTAGTGGAAACCAGTATGACATCAACCATACCGGGTGGACCAAAAAGCACTACAGCTGTTCCAAAATTCCTTGGGTGGAGAATACTTGCGGTATTGAACTAAATCAAAGCTTTATTGATAGCCGAAAGGCTAATGTATTTATTGTTATATTTCTATTTCCTGAGCATTGGAAATATTGGTAAAATTTTATTTACAAACAATGTGTAAACACGAAATGCGTGAAAAAGGCCTGAAACCCTTGATCAGAATTATATTCCCGGTGAGTAAAATAAAAGAATCCCCGTTTGGAACGCCACTGTTCCCTGAATATCAAAGCAATAATATTGAAAACTGTCTTGTTTCATTGCCAATATGTTCAATAGGCTCAGTAATTTACCCGGCTTTAATCGACCATTCCTTCCCGTAGATATGGGAGATTTTCTGCAGATAGCCCCTTCCAAAAACCTGCAAAAACGAGTGAAAACAATGAGCAAAATGTTCTTGGTTTCCCTTCCTAAAGATGATGACATTCACATGCATTCGTGTATTTTGTCCTCTTGGGAGAATGGAATCCTCCTGAATAGGTTATTCATACCAGGGGGGGGGGGGGGGAGAGATAAGAGGATAGCACGTGCTAAAGCGTACAGAAGTCACTGCTGTAAGGCTCGTGTAAGGCAGAAATGTTAGGGAAATTTGTTCATGATTTTGGGTACGTTTTGAAGGTTTCTTGAAGAGGCTTTCTCGAGAAAATCCCTGATAATTTCTGAACGGAGTGGCCGATTTTAGTCAGGTAAATTTTAAAATGGATGTGAACTTGTCTACCATTAAATTATATATTTTTCGATATCATCGTGTTGATATCCAGGGAGCCGTGACCTTTCAAATGGGGATTCTTTTATTGACTCATCCGGTACAATCTCCTCACAAAAACAAATTTCATTCCTCTCAAGAGTTAAGAATCAGATGTTTATAACAACAACGGCGTATATGATCAGATACTTTCGCAAAAATCAGTTTTAAGCCGCGAGGAAAATGAAAATATCTGCACGCTGACTCAAGTGAGGAGATTACTTTTCCCTTTTTCACACATGACGAGATTACAGAATTTTTGTAAATTTAATTTTACCTAAGTTTACTGTGCTCAGAAAAACGGAAGAAAAGTCAAAAAAGTATGTCAGCCTTTAGGGTACCAACCAAACTCTGATGGATTTCAATATCTCAGCTATTCTCCGTTTTATGATTTTCAAACATGTGAAGTTGTTTCTAGTCCGTCCGGTAGTACATTTTCTCCAAAATTTAGACCATGTTTTCACTGTACCAGTACAGTTTTGAATCGTTACAAAGTTGATACGGCTTTAGAGCATTCACACTGCTCCAGAACGAAATTATTCTTTAGATCGAAGGAACAAAGCATTGCGGATAAGCAAGAACAGTGTAAACAGGAGGCTGATCCGTTATACTGAGTGACACGAAAAAAGTTACTCAACTCAATCTGTTATAGAAAAAAAAGTAAGTGGCCTATTGAAATGCTTCAAACGTTGCTCTGTTGCTAAAAGACTAGCCTACGTTCAAGTGCGCTTTCCTTGCAGAACTGTGTTTATTCCCAGTACTGTTTTCGTGACATAGTACACGGAGTAATTGATGTCCTCTTAATCCGTGTCTAACGTCTGTTATAGTGTTGATCAATCAAAAATCACGCTGTCTGGTTCCCTGTGGTCATCTCGTATAACAGTTGATCTCGTATTACATCAACACCGGAATTTGAAACCACAAAATTATTCTTACGTCATCTTGACCTTGACAGGACAGTCTCTGTGTACTGGGTCACGAAAACAGTACTGGGAATGGGAATAAACACAGCTCCTACAAGATATGCGCCCTTTCTACGTTATGAGAATTTTTCGCAATTTTGTTCGGCACGGTAAGTTTCCCGAATTAAGGATTTCGAGGAAAAGTTGCATGCCTGAAATCCTCAAAAAAAGTCATCAAATACAGGGGATCGATTTAAAGCCATTTTACAGATCTTCAAATGAGGAGCGTGTTTCATTTCAGCCTAGGAATATGCAAATCAGTCAAAAGTTTTCAGAGCAATTTTATATTCCCTAGGTATACCTAAAAATATTCCCAGGCTGAAATGAAACACGCTCCTCATTGTTTTGAAGATCTGAAATGGCTTTAAATTCCTTGAAATTCCTCGAAATCCTTAATTCGGGGCATTTCCCGTTGATAAAAATTGCGAAAAATACTCACAACGTATGCTAGTCTTTTAGCGACAGAACATATTTATATTTTTATATTTAATTCTTTTAAGGAGAGTTGCCCTTCAGCAGAAGCTGGTTTTCAAGGGGCTCTCCGATAAAACGATAATTACAATCTACAAAAGTTTTAAATTAAAAACTATTAAACAAATTAAAGTATAAAACCCTATTTACAATATTCAAAACAATTGTACAATCATAAGGAAAAAATTTACAATAAAAGAAAGAAACCTCTGTTCAAATACTATTCTTGAAACTATACAAAGAGGATGCCTGCTTTGACTCGGATGAGAGGCTTTTCCACAGTTTTGCGCCTCTATACGAGAAACATCTCTGGCACAACGTTTGAATCATTTCAATCAGCCACTTGCTTCTTTTTCTACGAGTATATCAGATTGCTTTGGGTTCCTTTTTTCTAAGTCACCCTGTACACTTTTGTTCCGGATCCAAAGATGAACCGGCATCTTGCAGTTCGAACAGTTTAACTTTAATCATTTAATAATAACAAGCGTATCTTTCAGACTAAGTGTATTTTCTTAACTAAGAATATCAGATGAGATCAACGATGGCATGAATTTGGAATTGTATTACAAGTAAACTTCTTCGACTTACTACATTGTACATAGCCATTGGACAGCTTCTGGTACATATTTTACGTGAGAAAAGGTTGTTTTGCAGCAGATAAAGAACCTGAAAGAGATTCTATCATATTGGATCAAGGTCTGAGAATTCTTTATCTTGTATTAACTGACGACTTTACTAGTATCTGTAAATTGTAAAGGACGGAGCCAAAATATGTTGAATTTTGCAAACTTTCCTTTGGTTTTGTGTTTAAATTATAAGACTGAATCAAAATTTGATTGATAGGCAAAAGTCTTAAGTTTTTTTGTGATTTTTCTCCTACTTTTTCTGAGCATTGTAATATATTGGCAAAATTGGATTTATGAAAGTTCCTTCACTTTGAAATGCTTGAAAAGGGAATCTCTTCACTCAAAGCAACAAGGGCAGATTTTGTAATACAATAGCAACAGTTGCGTTTGATTGACACATAAATTCAAAGTGATTAGCAACTGCAGACAAAGGAAATTCTCTCAACCAATAATTCAAAACAAACAAAGCCGCAAAAGTTGCCTCGAAACCAGTACGGCAAACTCTCACCTTGTGCAAGCGAAAGATGGTTTTTAAGAGAAGTTACGTGCTTATAACGAAAGAAGAAGGGTAAATCTAAAGATCTGCGTGGTGGATTTTGTTTATTTTATTCAGAAGCCGAGCAGAAGGTATTGTAATTCTCTCGTATTTAGGGCTGACATGAAACAATTATAAAACAGATCCTGAATCAAATAAACAAAATCCGCCAGACAGAACTTTAGATTTACCCTTCTTCTTTCGTTATAAGCACATAAATTCTCTTAAAAACCACCTTTCGCTTGCACAAGGCGAGAGTTTGCCTTGCTAGTTTCGGGGAAACTTTTGCGGCTTTGTTTGTTTTGAATCACTGGGTGAGAGAATTTCCTTTGTCTGCAGTTGCTAATCGCTTTGAATTGAGGTGTCAATCAAAATCAACTGTTGCTATTGTATTACAAAATCTGCCCTTGTTCTTCGAATTGAGGTGTCAATCAAAAGCAACTGTTGCTATTGTATTACAAAATCTGCCCTTGTTCTTCGAATTTTGAGGTGTCAATCGAAAGCAACTGATGCTATTGTATTGCAAAATCTGCCCTTGTTCTTCGAATTGAGCTGTCAATCAAAAGCAACTGTTGCTATTGTATTACAAAATTTGCCTTTGTTACTCAGAGCCACATGCAAATACTTATCATTTCCCTCGAGGCTGAAAAACTGATTTTGCTAAAATATCAGATCATATTCGCTGTTGCTTTTATCAAGATTTGACTTTTGAGGCGAACGAAATGTGTTTGAATGATGAGATTATTAACAATTTTGTCGAAGGTTTTAGGCCTCTTTTCACGGATTTTGTAGTGACGGATTTTTTGTAAACTGAATTTTACCAATATTTCCGATGCTCAAAAAAATAGTGGCAAAATTACTAAACTAAGATACATCAGCCTTTCGGCTATCAATCAAACTTGGATTCAGTCCAATGCCTCGAGAATTCTCTGCGTAACGAATTTTTAAACAGTTGAAATATTTTTCCTTGGTCCAACCGGTATAAGAAGTTTAGCGGATGGGTAAAAAGAGTGTCCTCGTCTGCCAGAACGCATGGTTATAGTATCAAAAAAATATTCTTATTGCGTGTAGTGCAATTGTACAAAGATAAACAAGAAGTAGAATAAAAGCACTTTGATGCGAATTGAAATAGCACGACGTTTCGAGCATAGCCCGTTATCAAGCAAAGAAATATTTGTATGAATAGTTCTTTGCTTGGTAACGGGCTATGCTCGAAACGTCGTGCTTATTTCAATTCGCATCAACGTGCTTATATTTTACTTTATTTACTTGTTTATCATGGTTGTAGTGGCCTGTAAACAACTGTCCATGAATCGCAAAAATATTTTGATACAAAAGATGCTATGATAAATATGGAACTGTGTAATTCTGCATTAAAGTAATGAACCACTTAGTTTGCAAGTTTTTTTCTTAAAAATACTTCTTTCAAAAGCTACAAACATCTATCAAAGTCAAATTTGTCTCATTTTCAACTTTAGAACAATAACATTAACCTAGCATGTCCCAAAAAATTGTTGGACGTTTCAATGAATATTGAAAAATAATGATAAATTAAGGAGCTCCGTGCTAGGATAACCCTTTTGAAATTCCTATCTGAAATCAGTAGGATCTAAAAAAATTCCAATTCTAACTGTAGAATCAAAGGACCCTTGGGGAGCATAGGTTTCAAATGTTTAAAAAGGCTGGTGTAAAATTGAGTGACCTATTCCTCTGAACTGAATGACTTCAAAGAAACTTGAGGTAATTCTCTGCAATTCTACCGTTGGAATTTTCTGAAATCTTCAATATTTTCAGAATTAGAGTGTTTTTCTCCTTTTTCAAGAATTCAAGAAAAATTTTCAGAAAAACTTAAAACCATCGTAATTTCAAAGCTGTTTGACGTAGCATGAAATAGTTTTGAAGAAAACCATAGTTTATGATTGCCTACAATATGGTATCAAGCAAGAGCCTGTCACTCATCTGGTTTATAATTTAGAAATTTGATGACGTCACATCCTCAAATGAGTTGAAATGTAAGATACGCTGTAATTTCCAAAAATATTCAAAATTTCTGAAAAGTCCAACGGTAGAATTATAGATAAGTATGTAAAGTTTCTTTCAAGCCATCCAATCAGAAGAAATAGGTCATTGAATTTTATACCCACCTTTTTTTACGCCGAGATAAAGATTTGGAACCTATGCTCCCTTGGGGAGACACGTGGACCTTTAGCAAACCTTTCAGTCACAAATACTTTGAATATCCTCAGCCAATGGTATCTAAATAATAGCGTTGTCACATAATGGCACTTATGATAATTTAGTTTACAACAGAACGTGAAATATTTTGAAAATATGCTAATTGGCCTTGCGCATTTTAGTACAAAAAGTTTCTTAACTTATTTCTTATTTCTAAATGCATGAATTGTCAATTTGGTCTCCAACACTGCTGCAGATATGTTTCTTGACATTTAAGACATCATAGAGGAATAAACAGTTTTTTATCATGCTTAAAACATGGAAAATTGTTGCTTGCCGAAATCAAAGACTCGTCCCTTCCAGTCAAATAAAACATAGTGCTCAAATCTTTAAAAAGGTCGGTGTAAAAATCTATTACAGTTTCCCTTGAACCAAATGGCTTGGAAGGAACTTAGCGTTTTTGCTTTAAATCTGCCGTGGAAATTTATTGATATCTTGATCGGCATTTATTAAATTTGAGGCTATGACGTCATCAAATGTCTAAATCCTAAACCAGAAAAGATACTGATTCCTACTTTTCACCATTTGTAGGCCTTCATAAACTATGGGTTTCTTGAAAGTTATATGATTTTCCTCCTTTGGTTTAGGATCAACGATGAATTGAATGTTTTAAAAATTGTCCATCAATTTTTTTCAAAAGCAATTAAATTGCCACCATTTTAAGAAAATCAAGGTATCAAATAATTTCCACGGCAGATTTACAGCAAAGTACTATAAGTTCCTTTCAAGCCATTCAATTCAAAGAAAAATGGACTGTAACTTTACACCCACCTTTTTAAAGATTTGAAAGATTTGAGCCCTATGCTGTCAAATAAAGTGCCATTCGAAGCATGTTTCATCACAAACTGTTCTTATGCTCTTATGCCTTTTGCACTCATTACAAAGCTCGCTTGGCTCCTGATTCCAGCATTGATTTGTCTGCAACTGAACTCACTGTACCATACCGGGTGTCCCAAAAAAATGTATACGGATTTGGTTGACTCCAGCGATGTGAATTTATCTTCAATCAATGTCTAATCACTCTAAAAATGTTCCTCGTTAGTTAACTTGAACATAGGTACCTCGTTTGTTGGTATTGGTGCTGTGGGAGCAGACATGCAATCTTGAAAGCTCAAATTTGCCTCTTCTTGCAAACCAGAGATTTAGCCTTTTGGCCTAAGCAAATTGTTAAGGCACATCGTATAAATTATAGATATCCTTGATATACGTTGAACATTATTAGATATTCTATTATTCTGTTTTCCAGAATTCACCCCCAAGTCACACACAGGCCAGTTTCTTAATTTTTCATTAATTTCAGTTCTTAATTTTAATGTGCTTCATGCACTTGCTGAGGCCAAAAGGCCAAAGGCAAATTTGAGTTTTCAAGATTTATATTTCTGCTCTCAAAGCACCAATACCAACAAACGAGGTATCTATGTTCAAGTTAACTATCGAGGAACATTTTGAGAGTAAGCCATGGATTCAAGCTAAATTCACATCATTGGAATCAACCAAATCTGTATACTTTTTTGGGACACCCGGTACTGAAGCTGTAACGCAACAACGACGAGCGACAGGGGTGGAAAAAATAGCGGACCACAGCACCAATGGCCCAAGAAAGTTTTTCTGGTCACCAGAAAGAAATGAAAGAAGAAGGAAAAGGGATCCTAAAAGGAAAATGAGAAAAAGGGGAAATTAATTTTCTAATATAATGTAAACATCCCAAATTTTCTCTTTGCATTTCAAACCAAGTGTTTGGAAAATTTGATGTTGTTCAATCAATCAACACTGTTTCCAGACAAAGGATATGAAGCGTTGTTTGCGTCTTTATTGCAATTGATCTTTTTATATGGTCTTTGTCGATTTTGTATGGCAATGCCTAATATTGTTGCGTAATATCTATGTTGATTCACACATTTCGTATGGTGTTTGTCCACTTTAAGGTCAAATAATTAATTTTCAGTATGGCCTTCTCATTTTCGTATGGCGTTTTAAATTTCATATGGCGTGTTACATTTCGTATGGCGTTTTAAATTTTATATGGCGTGTTACATTTCGTATGGCGTCCTAAATTTTATATGGTCATTTTAATTTCGTATGCTATGATGCATTGCGGCATGGTGTGATGCATTGCGGCATGGTATGATGCATTGTGGCTTTCGAGAACTTGGCGGAAAATAGAAATTCCAAACACAACACAGCACAACCATACATAGCCTACAGATTTACAATCAAAAACTCGGAACAACTATTTGCATATAAATTCAAAGCTTACAGTGTCTACAGGGCCTCCAACGATGGGGGAGGGGGCGGGGGCCATGACCATCCCACCTTGTTTGTAAAATATAATATGCCTTTCAAAAATTCAATTCTCTTAAAAATCCCATGCTCGTTTACAGTGGAGCAGTGAAAGTTCTCTGCTGTTCTAGCAGAAACTTATAAAAGGAACTGATACAAGTTAAGCTGCCATCGTGCTGACCTCAGACCATAAAAAGCCTTTTCCTTCGTCTGAAAACCAGGAAAACCAGATAAATGCTTAGTTTTCGGTATGCATATTGCACCTTATTTCTAAAAATCGCAATCTAACTGGTGTTGATTAAATAGTTTAGAAATTAGATTTATTTAGTTCAATAGACGACACTCCTGTAAGTGTAGCAAGTCTAAATTGATTGATTGAACATCAAGCATCTGTCCAGCAGGCAGAATTTCTCAGAGGAAACAACAACGATATGTTCAAGCCGGATAATTTAGGCCAAGTCATGAAGTTTTCGTATTTCCCCGCCAACACTTAAAAGTCGCAATGCATCACACCATGCCGCAATGCATCATACCATACGAAATTAAGATGACCATATGAAATTCCAAACGCCATACGGAATGAAAAACACCATATGAAATTTAAAACACCACACAAAATTTAAAACGCCATACGAAATGTAACACGCTATATAAAATTTAAGACGCCATACGAAATGTAACACACCATATGAAATTCAAAACGCCATACGAAATGTAACACGCCATATAAAATTTAAAACGCATACGAAAATGAGAAGGCCATACTGAAAATTAATTAGTTGACCTTAAAGTGGACAAACACCATACGAAATGTGTGAATCAACATAGATATTACACAACAATATTAGACATTGCCATACAAAATCGACAAAGACCATATAAAAAGATCAATTGCAATAAAGAAGCAATATAAAAGGAAGTTTTGATTCGCTGTTTATAACTCAGAAAGTAGTCAGCTAAAAATGTAACAGCATTTGCCAAAGCACAATTCATAATTGTGACTACAAATTGATAATCAATATTCAAAATCTTTTCAATGCATTACATATCATGACCTCTCACAAAGTGGACCGTTTTTGGCATATTTTGTTCTCACAGAAATTTTTTCAAGAGTTATTTTGGTCCCAGAAATTAAACTATATTTTCACCCCTGACGAGCGAAAGTGAGGGACTCCTGTTGGGTGTCTGATTGAAGTTCTTTTTGTTCCTTTGTTTACAAGAAATTCCCTCCGGTCGTCCCGTCCAATAAATCGCGTATAGGTTGCCGCTACGCTCGGCTCCGCAGCAACAACGTTTTTCTACTTTTGCATGTTATATGCGACCTGATTTTCCACTCTGTCCCATTTGCCGTTATAAAATTACTGGCTGTAAGTAAAGTTCGCATGTATGTATTTCCAGTGGCCCCTGAATTTTGGGGTATGGTTTTCGGAAAATTTGTAATTTTTAGGATGTGATTTCAGGAGCCCAAATGGCACAACCCCGTCATCTGACTATTGAAGTTACCTCCGGGCTCACAGTTCTCTTCGTCGTTCCCCGATTCCCCCGGTTCCCTGTTCCCCTGTTTACAGCCAGCCATTTCTAGCCACTGAGCAGGTGGACTTGCCCAAGTCGTCTTACTAATAGGCAAGTCCACTGAGCAGGTAGTTAGTGTTTTTATCTTGTGAACAGATGTGTTCACAAAGTTGTCAATCACTACTGTATTATAAAGGTTAATAGTTACCATTCTTTTTCTGACAGAAAATCTCCTTAGAAACATCACGCAATGGGCCAGAGGCAGACATTCGAAAATTTGCAAGTTTTCTAAATCACTAGTTGTGTTGCATGTTTAGAAAGCTGAATAATTGGGCTTTCGTCCCGGGGGGAGGGGTACTTGACTAGGGAAGTGACGGGGGTGTGTGGAAAACCTTTCCACACCCTGCACCCTGTCGCATAAAAAATGGGCCAAAAGTATACCCTGTCGCATAAAAATTTGCCTCTCAATAACAGAGAAGAACGCGATTTTTGCATGTGATACCCTGTCGCATAATTTTCTTGCCTATTATAATACCCTGTGGCATAATTTTCGTCAGAAAAGGACACCCTGTTGCATAATTTCTACCGCAAAAAGGACACCCTGTTGACCGGCACATCCCGTACGGTCGTGTGCTTTTTCAAGTTTTAATTTATCTTGTGTTATCACAGAGTTATAGATTTTTGAATCTCAGAAAATTGGACAAAATCTTTGAAAATGTTACACCCAACACTCTAGTCTCTAGTGGTAAAAAATGTGGACATGAATGGTTTTCGACTGGAAAAATCACAGGGAGCCCCATAGAAAGTAGTAAGAAAGCAACGAAATGCGGCTTCTGCGAATGAGATACGGCAAAAGCGGCATCTGTGGAGGAGCAATGTGCGCCTGGCGGCTTTGCGGATGAGAGAGGAAAGAGCGGGGGAGAAAAATTGCGGACGCCAAGCGCACATTGCTCCTCCACAGATGTCGCCTTTGCCGTATCTCACTCGGAGAAGCCGCATTTCGTTTGCTTGCTTGCTACTTTTTATGGGGGCTCCCTTTGGAAAAATGGGGTGCAGAATGTTTGATCAGCATTGCTTGAATGTAAATAGTCACTGTTTAGTGGAAAGCTAGATGAAAATGTTTGCTCTACTGGTCCACTTTTACCACAGCAACAATTTTCTGCAGACAATTTTGCAAATTTAACGTCTTCTTTATAGGGCAAAGTTTGATTTTAATCAAGAATATCTCAAAAAGTACGAGTGGAAACATACAACACCAACACATTTTCTGAAAGGGTAGCTTGTGATAAGTGTATTTTTCAAGGTTTCATTTCGTTTCGCCTCGGCAAATTCAAATAAAAAGGGGGGAAAGGCTTTTTGGGAACATTTTGGGTGTCCAAAGAAAAAATATTGAGACCATGCCCATTTTTTTCAGAATAATAAAAATGTTTTAATTCAGGAGTATCCCCTAGGTAATATCATGTGCAGAAATTGGATTAAAGGTCCCAGTCCCCTAAATGTGGAGAAATATTCAACTTTACTGGTCACTCCACTCCGTTTTCGCGGAGTGAAGTCACTCCGCTCTGGAGGTGAGGTGAATATGAATCCGATGCACTCCGCTCCGCATTCCATCTCGTGTAACTGCAGCTGCACCAATCCGGTGTGACCTCACTCCGTTCGCTCGTGTAACTAAAGCTATCCGATGTGACCCCACTCCATTTGGGCTTCACAGTTGTGAAAGACAATAGATTTAGAGGCCCTTTACATGAGACCCGACATGAAACCTATGCCGGCATGAGTTTCATGCCGGCATAAGTTTTCGTATCGAGTGCTGGTCTGATCCACTGTTGTGACATGATGTCGTGGCGACATGAAAATTTCATGTCGCTTTTTCATGCCGGCATGAAAAGTCATGCCCGGCATGGAAATGGGATGAATATCTCATGTAAGCACAATTTTCTCATATCGGGGCGATCTGAAAACCAAATCACCTTCGGCGTATTTGGAAATTTTCATGTCGGGTCTCATGGCGACATGAGTTCATGCCGGCATGAGTTTCATGTCGGCTCTCATGTACAGAGAGTGTTAGACTTCGCAATGCAGGGTGACTTGGTGTCGTGTAACTGCAATCAAAAATGGATCTGATGATCGATCAAATTATAGGCCAATTTCAGTGCTTCCTTTCTTGTCTAGGGTATTTGAAAAATTGATTGTTAACCAGCTTTATGAGTATATAGAAAAGCGAGGGGCAAATCACTGATTTTTTTTTCGTACACCTTCCTTAAAATCACAAAAAAATCACATACAAAAATCACAAAAATCACAAAATCACCATACAAAAATCACAAAAATCACAAAATCATAGAAAAATCACAAGAAATAATCACAAAAAAATCACAAAAAAAAAACACTAAAATCACAGAAAAAAATCGTGTGATTTTAAAATCACAAAAATCACGTACGCTATTTTGAGAAGTGATTTGCCCCTCGTAGAAAAGAACAAGCTCATATACTATAAACAGTCTGGGTTAAGTCATTACACTCCGCTGTCACTTGTCTGCTGAAGTCTACCAATGACCGGTATGTTGATATGGACAAAGGTAGATTCATTGCTACAGTATTTATTGACTTGAAAAAAGCATTTGGTACTGTAGATCACGATATTCTACTTCAAAATTAGTTAAGTATGGAGTTAGTGGCCTTGAACGCATATGGTTTTCTTCGTATCTGAAAAACAGGCGGCAGCTTTGTAGGGTGAATGGAGTAACCTCAAATATCGATGGAATAAAATGTGGAGATCTTCAAGGCTCCTGCCTTGGGCCCATTTTATTCCTGATATACATCAATGTATACCGATGATACCAGTATGTCATATTCTTCTAAGGATGATATCGACGAGACTCTTAACAGAGACTCGCACTCTTTGAAACAGTGGCTTGAATGTAATAAGTTGTCTCTGAATGAAATCAAAACAAAGGCAATGGTTATAGGCTCTAGGCCTAATGTCAAAAAGATATCAGACAAATCAGTACCGACCCTGTCTTTCGCGATTGGCGACTCGGATATTGATGCTGTAGATAATGCTAGATACTTGGGAGTACAACCTAATAAACATCTTCCTCTGTATGGGATGAGCATACCAAGGCTTTAAGTTCAAAGGTATCTCGCTCTTTGGGTTTCCTAAAATATGCTAAGAAACTGCTTCCAAAACGTACCCTTAGTCAGATGTACAGAGGTATTGTTGAACCCCACCTCCGCTACTGTTGCAAATGCTCTGTATGGGGTAGCTGTGGAGACTCTCGCCTGTTAATGCTACAAAAAAGTTACAAAATCGTGCTGCGAGAATAGTTACCAACAGTAGCTTTGATGCACCAGCAGCAAACTTGATAAAAGAGCTCAAATGGCCGTCAGTTCAAGACATCATCAAACAAGAGACGGCTACCGTTGTTTTTAAATCAATAAATGGTCTCGCGCCCATTTACCTCTCAACTCTATTTACGAGAAACTCGATTCGGGAACTTGCAATTTTGAGAAATTGTGAGACTGACTTGCTTGCTCCACGAATGAAAACGAGCAAAAGAATTTTCGTTCCGTGGATCAAAGGTTTGGAATGAATTAGAACATGAGGTCAAGCTTGCCCTCTGTCTACTTTTAAATGTAGATTAAGTAGAAAAGAGCTTTTAATTTTGTACATTTATTCTATTTTAACATTGTAAATATTCCTTTTTATTTTAACAAAATTGTAATTATGTGTTGCCACGGCCCCCTGAAAAGCAGCCAGCCTTGGCTGAGGGGCCACCGTGTTTAAAGAATTTAAAATGAATGAAATATTCAAAATGGGTTTGAAACCAATCCGATGCGAAAAGCAATCCGGTATCTTCTAACCCAGGCCTAAAATTAGAAAATCAGGCCCCAACCCCCCTAAATGTAACAATTTTAAATGTTTTATTAACCATTTGATTTATCCTTCTTATACGTTGAAAATGAGATGAGCTGCCAACTGCCTCTGCAACATTCATTTCCCTGGAGATGTGCACGAGTGTCTGCAAAATCATCATTTTGGCCCACTGCAGTGGTGTAGAGCAGGGGGGGGGTTCAGGGGGGCTCAGCCCCCCTAGTTATTTTTTCCGTAATTTTGGGGGCCCCTAGTTATACTTAAGAAATGTTGATTTTCTTAATCTGTGTATTATGACAAAAATGACAGAACAAGGTAATGTTATTCTTTTAAAGAAGACATCCTGGTTTTTGGTTTGCACCAAGATGAGATCTTCAATGACTGTCAAGCTTTTATCTTCCTTGATGTTTATAAGCATAAATGGGCCTCCTGTACATCTATGGGGTCCCGTGCAACTAATGTTACATCAAAATGGCTTCAGAAACACAAAAGTGCAAATGATAATAGAACAAGGAAGTGCAAACAGACATCATAAGTGGCAAGGCGATGGGGGTATGGGGTGCCCCCCCCATTTGTTTCGAAAAATGGTCCTCGATATTCCTTTAACACGGAAGAGAAATGGCTGAGTATAGGTTCGGTGAGAATTTTTCCTTAAAATGTCAAATGCTAGAAGGAGATTACATAATTGAACTGTGTTGTCAAAGCTTCGGCAACGCTTCGGCAATAGCACTGGTAAATATGGATTCAGAGGATGCCTTCTGAGCCAAAGAAAAGGATGTTTGTTCAAAAGTTTTCTTCGTGCTCTGATTTGTGGGATAAATGTCAGTTGTCACAAAACTATCAAGGTTTTCTTGTTGCTAATGGCAAGCATGATATTATTGGGAGGTGCATTCTAAGAAAAAGTAAAGGATGTTTCTTCTGAAAAAAATTTTCTTCGTGCTCTGATTTGTAGGATAACTGTCAGTTGTCACATAACTATCAAGCTTTTCTTGTTGCTAATGGCAAGCATGATATTGGGAGATGCATTCTAAGCCAAAGTAAAGTATGTTTCTTCTGAAATTTTCTTCGCGCTCTGATTTGTAGGATAACTGTCAGTTGTCACATAACTATCAAGCTTTTCTTGTTGCTAATGGCAAGCATGATATTGGGAGATATAACATATAACGTGATACATAGCAAACCGTTAAAAAATGATGAAGTTTCAACTTTGGTACTAGATCTATGCACTGTGATCTATTTGGCCCTTTTTAGCTAATATTGCCAAAAAATAAAGCTCCGAATTCCAGCTAGATTTTGGGCTAGCGTCATGGAGCATAACCTAAGGGTTAATGTGTTGCAAACATTTTCAAAATCAGTCACAGAAAGTGAAGATATTGATTTTTAAAGTTGGGCCGAAATCAGACCTTTGTTTACATGACCTGTAAAGGCGTGGCACTTGTTTTTTTATATATTCCATTTTATTTGGATAGGATACCTGACATCTGATATGAGACAGAATTTACAAACAATAACAAATAAAAAATGTACTTTAAGGGAATTGGTGGTTGCATGGCATGTGACTTAAGTTTGATATGATTTTAATCAAACCGACCAATATTGTGGATGAATCGTGTAGGCTAGTCAGTTCGAGTATATTTCTATTTAGGTCATTCGGAAGATATTGGTCACCATATAATAAGAGGTGCATTAGAAAATCGTTTGAAAGGTTGGTGATTTCAACAACTGGTCGTAATAAATCCGAAACTCCAGCGAAGAGAACTCATCGTTTAATGTCAAATGAAGGGCAAAGCAACAAAGAGTGCTCCGTATCCTCAATACTGTCATGCGTTGGGCACATTGGGTTTACGGTGTCCCTAAAATTGTGCTTGAAGTTGTGGAAGTTTAGTTTGCTGAGACCAACTCATATTTCGGAAAAATGTGATAGGCCTATCGGGTCATGAATGCCAAATACAAGTTTTCGAGGCGGCGGATTATTGATAGAAGCTTTGTCTTAAAAACAGCAACGGACCGTGCAGATCTGACTTCAGGATCAAGTTTATTCCAATCAGAGATGTAGTTTGGATAGAAGCAGGTGTGGCACTGTTTTGATCGCAGTTTACAATTCCTTGTTTCTTGGCTCAGACTTCACCGATCTTTTTCATTTTAGTCTTATTCTGATTTGCCTTTTTGTAACTGTTTTTAGACTATTGAGCAGTGGTACTTTCCTGAAAAAGTCCTGTCTTCCAAATCAATCGTAAAATTTAAAGCTAAAGACATAAAATATTTTATACTCTTCAAAACAATTTCAAAAATTAGAAAACCTTTGTTGCAAGTTTCTACCAAAGGGCTGTTGCCAATACGATCCCAAGAAATATTCAGGGCAATTTTCATTTAACAAGTTTTGTACGTGATTTTTACATTTTTGCCACATTTTTTTAAGAAAATTAGATAAAGTAAGACAGAAAGATTCCCCTTGGTTGAAAAACGATGCAAGGTCGAAAGTTTGCCATTTCTTCAGCAGCAAATGAAACGTTTCAAAGGCCAAAATCGTTATTTGTTGCCATCTTTCCCTTGAGGACTTATAATTTGTAAATTTCACTAGAATTTTAACAAATAGTGCTTTGCAAAATGTCTCCAATATTCATTACAGGCCCGTAGGAGCGTTTCTCAGATTGGAGGGGCACTAATTCACACCGAAGGGGTAAAGCTCTCGGGGTCCGGGGGCAAAGCCCCGAGAAAATTGTTCGGTCCATGCCCTCTTTTCTTTTGGCAACGCCCTTCTGTGCATTGCTGAAAGGGCATTTTATGCTCGGAGGTCCTGAAGCAGAAATAGGAAATTTACGAATCCTAAAATATTTCAAACAGGCCAGCTGAAATCAAACTACGAAAGGATAAGAATACTTTGTCTAGAGCATTGCGTAGGATTTACTTGATATTTGGTTTACAAAAGTCATCACAAAATTTTCATGGCCTCCTACGAAAGCCATGGCATGGCCAGGGTAAATTAAATGGGTGGAATTGAAATGAGGGGGTCTGGGGGAAGCCCCCAGGAAAATTTTTGGGGCCACACCCTTTACTTTGGCTTAGAATGCATCTACCAATATCATGCTTGCCATTAGCGACAAGGAACTTTTGATAGGTTTTTTTACAGTTATCATATAAATTGGAGCATGGGGAAAATTTTGAAGAAACATCCTTTACTTTGGCTTAAAATGCAGCCCCTGATTCCATATTTGCCAATGCTAAAATGGAAGACGGACATTTCTCGGAAAATTCTTTCCCAGCTATACCCAGCTTTTTCCCTTCGGTTTTCGAGGGATCTCGAGGACCACGACTGCTCGTTAGTTTAGATATGATTATTGATTATTGAAGTCTGGGTACTTTTCGCCTCATTTGACGAAGTGCTTCTGATGTCAAAAGGGTTGAGCTTTCCAAAGTTAAATTTTCTCGCATTGAAATCTATGACAAATTCGTTTACGATGCTGACAAGGTTGAGTTTATCAACTCTGTTGTTGTGCACATGTTTCACCATCAGGTGGTTGAGGCGGTAGTTTGTAGCCTATGTTCCAGACCACTTGGAAAGGAAAGTGGTCTGTGTGACCAAGCACTAATCCGTGTTCAGACGATGAATTGAATTGCGAAATAATTAAGGGCATTCTTTCACGGATCTGATTGGCTGCAATGAAGTCAGTGATCAACACAACGGATGTCTTTGTGAACATGTGTGTTTGAAACAAACCAGGGCTGATCGTTATCACTTTGCACGGGCGTAAAAACTCAGTAGGATTAGCAGGCATTCAAATCCCCTATTCTTTCACCGTAAAAGGTCAATAGGATTAGCAGACATTTTATATTCTTTGTATTGTAATGTGAGTTCTTCACATGAGACAGGCTTTTCCTTTTGATAACAAAACAAATAGTGATTATGCGAATTATTAGTTGCATATATTAATTTTTCTTCAGATTCCGAAGAAAATTTGTGAACACGGATTAGTGCTTGGTTACACAGACCACTTTCCTTCTCAAGTGGTCTGGAACATAGGCTAGTAGTTTGCTGTTGATGAATTTAGATTTAGATAGGTATTGACTCGCTTCAGTGCCAAGGGCCTGTCACTGATGATCCGTTTTCTACGTTGTTATAAAGAATAAAAAATTCAACTTCTGGAAATTATTGGGGGGGGCCGGGCCGGGCCCGACCGGCCCCAACAGCTGTTACGGGCCTGCATTATCACATTGTTTTAACATGTAAGTAAGGTTCAGTCACCTTACGTCCTTTCATTGGACGTGTGATAAAATTTAGCTGCTAAAGCATCTAGAAACTTTAGAAATCAAAATCGAAATTGGCACTAGGAGACTGATTGCAAGTTTGTAGTTGTTGCTATTGATAGGCTGATGGACGCTATAACTACGACTCATGGACCAAGGATTAATTTAAGGTGCAATGATGACCAATCTGTGCAGTGATGAATCGAAAGTGTGCAGTGATAAATTGAATATTGTGCAGTGATGAATTGTTTCACTTATCAGTTGCAACAATACTTGAAATACTGCTGTTTTGGATGTTCTCAAAATGAAAGCCATAATGAAAGTCAGCTCGCCAGCGACGCACATTCAAATTTTGTTTTGGTGGGTGTCGACATGCTTTGGACAGACTGAACTTTTTCGGACCAACTGAACGCATAGTAAACTGTCGTACTCATTAGGAATTTCGACGTCAGCAATGCAACGACGGTACCAAAATAGGGGGCTCTGGAGGTTAAACCCCAAGGAAATTTGCTTGAGGACACGCCCTCTACTTAGGCTCAGAAGAATTCTCCCGATCCCGAGTTTGCCAGTTCCAAAATAGAATATTTGAATATTTTGTAACAGGCTCTCTTTTATAAATTAGCATCCTAAGAAAACTCAGGAATGACGATTTTACTGCCTATTCTGCGCATTACATTAGTCTTCTTTCCGTTCTCTTAAATGGAAAACAATGGTTCGATGAGCGGTTCTTGTAAGGGACTGTTCATTATTTATAAAGGGTTGGCACCGAAGAGAAATGGGTTGGGTTAGAGAAATTTTCTAACTTAAAGAGGTTGGGTAAATATTTTTTTCATGTAATTTCAAGGTTGGGAAAACAAAATTTTTCCACCAATCAATGCCAAATGTTTAAAGTCCAAAATTATCAATAATAATCATCATCATCATCATCAACACTATCCATTTCACTTTCAGTGTCTACTTTGTTCATCTTTGTCAACAATATTTACAGTATTGAATTGATAATTTACATCGTTTGACATTGAAACCATGTTTATAGGTAGGGGTTGGACAACATTTTTTCAACCTGAAAATTGTTGGGTAGATGCTTTTGCTGTCACTTTTAGAGTTGGGTAAGAAGATTTTTTGGACAAGAAAACATTTCTCTTCAGTACCAACCCCTCTTTAAATAATGAACGGTCCCTAACAACGTTGGCACAATCCTTTCTTTTATTCACATGTCACGCATTCAATTTCTTTGATTGGTTAAGATTTTGCCTCATGTGGTGATCACGGATTTGGAGTTTCAAATACAGGCGTGATCTTCAGTATAACGACTCTTCCACACTGCGAAAACCGAGCGAAAGCGACTGGTTTTAGCGTGTTTTTCGTCTAAGAAGTCTTTCCTTCGTGATTTTTTTAGTGTCAGCAGTGTTAGCGCTTTTAATAGAAGCGTAAACCACCTTTGATCCTTTGATGAATACTATTTGTAACCCATATCTCTTGACGCATTTGGGCTCTTCTGTACGGTGGCCCACAACTGTCACGCACAATCAAAAAATAATTCGCACAAATGAAAAAGAACTCGCACAAATGAAAAAGAAAATAGGGTAAGACGGGGTAAAGTGAACTACGGGGTAAAGTGAACTACTCAGAACATTCGCGCTTCTCTCCAAAAGCAAACATGCCATGATAAAACATGATTTATGCCAAATGCTTTGTTACATGTGCTCACAGAAAATGAAATCATTTTTGCAAAATAGTTCTTCCTGTTGTTGCAAAAAATCCCTTTGCCCGAGGCAGTAAAAACAACCTCGGGAAATCATGGTTGTTAGGTTTGGGCTCCTATCTTTGGTCTTAATTTTTGACCCCAAGACGAAATTAATTTCTATAATTGTTTTGATTGATTTGAAGCACATACCATGTGTTTACATTTTCCAAAAGGAAAGGGTCAAGAAAGACTTTTTTGTACGCTAACATAACATTTTAAAAGATCTACCGTCCAGTCGATATTTTGCTTCGACCGGGGTAAAGTGAACTACCCAGGATTTTTCATTTTCTCATGTGAACATAAAGTCAGATGTGTTGTGATGTGAAGATGATGAAGACCTTTTCAATCGCATTTGATTCATAATTCTGCCTTTAGAAAATCATAATTTGCAGGATAATTTTTCGCTCTGATGCTCTGATGACACAGAAATATATTATGATACCGCTCACCTGTCACGTGACAACCAATCTTAAAAACATTTGTTGTAAAAATTTAGCACATAGATAATCAGTAATTGTCAGAGTTTGAGGGTCATATCTTTTGTTGTTAAAGAGTTAAAGAATTCTCTGCAAAAATCCGACAGTGGGTGGAAAACACCCCTCCCCGGCCCGGTCGGATTAGGGTTTAGTCCAATTTATCTTGGCCTGCAAAAAATGCAGCGTTTATTTTGGCGAACCCGGTACGACCACCTTACCAAAGGATTACATGCATGTGCTTCAGTATGTCCGTGTTTTTTCGGAACTGGTTCTTCCCTTGAAATCGCAATTACATGCCTTACAGTATTTCCCCGCCACTAAGAAAGGTGAAGGTGAAGGTGAAGTTGCGTTTTTCAGCGCCAAGCGCTGGGATCGCAGAAATAGAGCAGACCTAATCGAGTCCGCGACCCCTTTTCATGACGCTCAAATGGTGGGGTCCTACCGGGTATCGAACCCACTCCACCTGACTATTCTGGCTGCAAAGTCAGAGGATTACACCACTGCGCCACAACACCTTCAACTCATTTTGTAACCAGGCTGTTTGGTTTCTTGAAAATATCATATAAATGTTAAATAAAACCAAATGTTGGGCAATGACTATAGTGCCATTTATTAGATTGGGTGGTTTTTCTGTCAAATCTCATGTTTTGGAGTACACTTTTCACCAATTTTTTCTAAAACAGGTCATCATTTTCAGCGCAAAATTCTGGAGCAGGGTAAAACAATTTTGTTCATGGGCACACCCAAGTACGAATTTAAGTCAAGTACCCCCCCCCTCCCCGGGTGCCACACCCTTATAAGCCGATAACTGCGATTTACGCTGTTTTGTGCAGTGATGAAAAATCCTTAAATTAAAGACTCTGCGCTAACCGGCAGTCTTTGCAGGCGGCATTCTTTGCAAGATAGATAAACAACCTTGTGCAAGATGACACGTGCAAGGTATGCAAGTTGGAATGGCTCCTTTGAAATTGGAGAAAGGGAAATATCAAATTTTGGACTCTACAGCATTCTCTATGTAACAGCGCCATTCAGTTGGAAACTTTATCAGAGATTTGTTTTGTTATCAGGAAGAACAGCATTTAATTGTGCATGTAACTGGCAGGAAACTCGGCATTGAAAATATTCAATATGTGGAATTGGCATTCTTAAATTAGCTCACGAGCTGACAAGACTTTCTTTTGTTCTTTTGGGGACTAGGAATTTTCTTTTCTTTGATTTTGTGATGCCATGCCAGGCTATGCTTCTGCCTTCCATTTTGAAAATAAGTGGACGTTCTAGAATTGCAATATGGGATTGAACAAACTGCATTGTGGTATAGCTTCACCGCGCAGAGGCTGCCGGTTAGCGCAGAGTCTTTAATGCCTGGATTCAACAAACCTTTCAGTTTCAATCAGAATTTCCTTATTTTGAAGGCCATTTCGCTTCCTTCAGCTCACGCCAAAGCACGCCAAAGCGATGAAATTTTCCAACAACCGAAAAGAGGCCATTAACCTCGTTTCAACGTGAATAGAAAATCGGTGCCCCCATTGTTTATTTTCGTCCCACTTTTTGGTGTGAAAGTCCATAAGTCCCAGTTTGAGCACAAAAATATATTGTTGTTGTTGTTGTCATTGCTGTTGTTGTTGCGATAACTGGGACTATTTCGTGAGTCTATGGCACTAGCCCTTTGGTAGAGACTTGCTACAAAGGTGTTTTTAATTTTGGAAATTGTTTTGAAGAGCATAGTGAAACATATTTTTTGTCTTTGGCATTGAATGTTCCAATTGATTTTTGGTGGCAGAATTTTTTCAGAAAAGTACCATTGTTCAATTGTCTAAAAACGGTCAAAAAGAAGAAAAATATTCAAACATGCTTAAAATTGCCTTGAAGCATACATTTAGGGGATCAGAATAAGACTAAAATGAAAAAATATCGGTGAAGTCTGAGCCTAGAACCAAGGAATTGTAAGCCACCATCACAACAGTACCATGCCTCTTTGTGAAAAAAACTTCTTATTTAGGCCTAACTTTAAAAATCAATATCTCCGCTTTCCTGTTGACTGCTCTTGAAAATGTTTGCAGCAAATTAAGCCCCATTATGGTGTATGTCTCAAGCCCAAAATAAATCAAAATCTAAAACTTCAAATTTTGGTATAAATTTGATGTTCTGGATGACAGTGCTATGGGATAAAGATAGGCATTCTAAGCCAAAGAAAATGATGTTTACAAAAAACGTTCCGGGGACCGGGGATGTTAATCAATAAAAATAACTGTAACGAAGCGATCAATTCTATTTTAGCATTGGCTAACATGGTATCGGTAGGAGTGTTCTAAGGCTGGACAATTCTATTCCTGAGTGACGTAGTAGATTGGTCGCGGAAAATTTTGGGGATCCGAAAGTTGGTTCGTTCGGTCGACTTCAGGACGTAATTTTCTGACCCTACTCGTGGTACCCTACTCGTGTTGTTATTTCAACAGATTCCTTTATCGTCATGTCAGTTAACAAAAACCGCGTTGGTCGCATTAATAGCCAACGTAGAGGATGTGGTCGGGGTGTGGTAACGAGGAAATTTTCTGGGGCCCCGCCCTAGACCCCATCCAATAAGGCATAACGGAATAACCAGACCCAGGACCACTAGGACCGGACCCTAACGGACCAGACCCTAGGGGAATGCCCTACCCTCGCTTTGACGTTGGATAGGAAGTTAGTGACCGAAAGCAGGGGAATTTCACTCAAAAAGACCTTTTCGTACACGAAATCCTTCTGATCTAAAAAAATCTCGTACACTTTTGCGAACGAGCGACCCTCGAATTCACATATATGTTCTGCGACACACTCAGGCCCACTCAACTGAGTTCATCGAATTGAAGCTTTCAGACTGCCCAGCCTCCAGCCTCCAAGCTGCAAGTTCATCTCAGCGCCAAGAGTTCAAATTTATCAGGCACGCAATACATTTCGCTTCCAAAGTTTGAAATTTTTTTTTCCAATTTTTAATGCCGAAAATGTAGAATTAATTTCGTTTTGTTAGAAGGGCTTCCAAACTATTTGATAAGATCTAAAACAATAAGTAATAACATAATTGGCACTCAAAAATAATTGGACAAGGTACAGTAATAGCAACAGTAATAGTATTTTTAAACGAAAATTTTAGCTTACTGTTTCTTATGAGCTGTTTCTTATAAAAATGCATGCCCGTAAGAAGCGGGGGGGGGGCAGAGGGGTTTAAGCCCCCCCAATTATTTTGAAAACAGTGGTGCCACGCCACACGTATCAATGAGATGTATTGTTCTCTATTGTTCAAAGAACAATCCCCCCAATCAGAAGCTGCTTGCTGCATGCACGATACGAGAAAACAAATGCACTCAAATGCACATTCTGGGATGCAATATTGTGATCATGGGATTTACCAAAGACAAGTAGGGTCAATGCCCGGGTCAATGCCCGGGTCAATGCATGGTTTGAGAGAATGGTTCTATTAACATTCCCAAAGTTATCATTCTCTCTTTCGAGATCACCTTACCCCATATATCTGCCAATTACCACCTTCACAATAAACATTTCGAACAAACATGTTATCAAAAAGCTGCCTGCTAAATGATTTTGCAATCCCAAACTCACTAGCAAAGAGTCAAGAGATTGAGATTGTGGAGATGGAATACAGCGTGGCTGGCATCACGACGTCATTGCAACAACTTGAATCACCAAGCAGGGCAGAGAGGTAAAATATTTAGGCCATGTAGTTAAATGCTTTGTCCTAGTGGGCAATGGCTTGAGGCTGGCTCAAAGTTTGCCTGCTGGCTAGACCATTAAATATACCATGCGTATTTGCGTTTGTTGTTTATCTTAGGACCTGTTCATATGGAGGCGAGCCAGCCCGCTTACCGGGCTGGCCCGCTAAGTGAGCTGATTTCGCATTCTGTTCATATGGCAAATCCATCCCGCCTACCGGGATGGAATTGGTCACGTGCCATCGTTGGTGGTATTGTTTTGCATGCCCACGCGTGCGTAGTAGAGGCGTTTTCGTCTCGGCAGGCGGGCTGGAGTGTTCATATGGGAAAATTTTGATCTCGCCAAGCGGGATCTCGGCAGTACTTGAGTGAGATCTCGCCTACCGGGCCAGCCCGCCTGCTCATATGAACAGACAACAAACTTTGAATGGGAAACAGGGATAAGGTGAGATCTCGGCAAAAACCTCCAGCCCGGTAGGCGGGCTGGCTCGCCTCCATATGAACAGGTCCTTACTTTGATAATGGGTATTCCCCTAGGGTCTGGTCCGTTCGGGTCCGGTCCTACTGGTCCTGGGTCTGGTTATTCCGTTATGCCATCCAATAAAGAGTCTTGGCACATGTTTAGAAATTGATATCGAAAATGTTCTTAAATGGTTTGACTCTAACCGCATGGTGGCAAATCCTGAAAAATTTCAAGTGATGTTCCTTCGGCTACCAAAAAGTGCAAACATCTGTATTGAAATTGATGATCTGGTTTTAGTCCCAAAAGATGATGTGAAACTTCTTGGAATTACCATCGACTCTGAACTGAAGTTTACAGATCATGTCAAGTCCTTGTGTGTCAAAACAAGTAGAAAAATAACTGCATTCTCTAGAGTGGCAAGACTACTTGACTTCAAGAAAGCAAGGCTGCTATACAATGCTTTTATACTGTCAAGCCTAAGCTATTGTCCGTTAATTTGGATGTTTTGTGGAAAAACAGCCAACAGGGAGATAAACAAAATCCACAAACGTGCTCTACGCATACTGTTCAATGATTATGAAGCCTCATTCGAAGAGCTTCTAAAAAGAAACAACGAGCAGACAGTCCATGTAAAAAATCTCCATAAGCTAATGACTGAGGTGTATAAGTCTTTAAATTGCCAAAATCCAACATTCATATGGGATCTGTTCATAAGAAAGGAAGTGACTTACGACCTTAGAGCAAAAGATCTATTACAGCTACCAAAAGCTAGAACTGTTTTAAACGGCTTAAATTCAATTGCCTTCAGAGAGGTAGTATTATTTGGAACGCTTTACCTGATGAGATAAAGTCAAGCCAATCTATAGCCTCGTTCAAAATACATGTCAAACAATGGAATGGAGACAGTTGCAATTGTAATATCTGTAAGTAGCTGAAATTGTAAATATGGTATTTTTGTAAATAGTTGGTTTGAATTAGTTGCCCTATTTATAGAGTAAACTAAACTTTGTATCCAACTTTAAATAAATTCTTTATTATTATTATTATTATTGGCAATGCTGTTCGCGGCGCCACTGATCAAGATAGCTAGTCAAATCCACTCCACTGCCGCCAACAGCAAGAAAAGGAAATTTTGTGACTTTTACTTTCCAAACACAAATCAGGTTAACGTGAACGTGAATTCCGAAAAAAGCTTGCGTGAAAACGTGAATTTTAAAAATTTGCACCGTGAATTCGTGATTCGTAGCCCCTATTGGGGGGGGGGGGGCCACTTGGACAGGACAGGAAAGGAACGAGAGAGAATTTTTCTCACAGAGTCTGCACGCAGGCTAGTAAAGGCAGACTTCCACGGTTTGATCAAAACAAATCCAGTGAATGAGTCCGCTATCATATCAGCTTTCTTTAGCGATTATTCATATTCAGACAGGTGGGACCAATGACTTCTACTGCAGAGCAGGTCCATATTTTCCGCTTAGGCCAAATTTGAATTTTCAGATAATTTAAAATTACAACATGCCCGCAAAGGAGCCTGGGTGATAATGGCTCTTTAATTTGGTCTGGGATAGAATTCCAAATTGTTGTTGTCTTTTATTTGAAACTATTTCTGCCAGTCTTTGTATTATATTTTTCACTTCAAACTGCATTTTATTTCTTGTTCTAGGTTTTTCTGGGTCTTTCTTCTGAAACATTTGTGCAATAGACCTTTTAGCTATTCAGAAAAGAATCAGAATCGAACAAACTTTTGCTACACTTTGTAGAATTTTCGAATGTGTACAATAGTGATAGAAGCTCTAACGCCACTCGATCGAACGTCACGTATAAAAATGTATAAAAATAACGTTCGATCCAGGCTCTTTTTTAGAATAGCTAAAATGTCTATTGATTTGTCAGCTGTTCCATGATATACTTGATGCATTAGTGTGAGTGTGAAGGACATGAGTTGTATTAAATATAATTGTTGCAGGAGCTACAATTGCCCCCATGACGTCATCATTTGAGGGGCAGACCCCAAATGTTCACAGAATATAGCCAACTAATAATTCTCCATGGCTGCCCCAAAAAAATTTGAATTTCAATTGGCAACCTCGTGTTCTCCAATTCTTAATATAGACTGGTAACAGTTGTGAACCAATGCAGTTGCCCCTGTGGCTCATGACGTCATGATTCGAGGGGCAGCCACAAAATTTTCAAATTTTATACCCAACACACTACTCTACCTGACTACAAAAGAAATTTGGAGAATCGACGTTGTTAGCCTCGTTTTCATTAATTTTAGGTGTAAACATGTATCAGTTTAATGTCAATTTTAGGCCCTCTTAGGATTTCATAGCACATGACTCACCATCACATCATAAGAGCAAACATACATACATACATACATACATACATAATTACATACAAACATACATACATACATACAAACATATATAAATACATACTTACATACATAAATACATAAATTTATACGATACATGCATACGATACACACATACGATACATAAATACAAACATGCATACGATACATTGCCTGTTAAGTAACTTGAATAGAGAGAGAGATCACGATCGCTGTGTATGAGAGTTAAGCTAGCTATTTGGTTTTTAGGCAGGCTTAAGGACGAAAACATGTAAAAGTTATTATTATTAAGTACGCTTCCACTCCAGATTCGAGTCGTCCTTGAGTAATCTGATTGGGCCCGACATGAGCAGTCTCCGTTTATCTTCATTGGCCGCCAAGAGACGAAAATGAAACGACAAGACAGTTCATTTCTACTTGAGAAAACATGGGATATATGTCGTTTGAAAAGCAAAACCAAGATCATAGTCAATAAAGAAACAACCAATGACAACGTTGGATAGGTAAGATATTTTAATGTCGTTCTAGGGCCCTTGCCCCAAGCAGATGTTTGCAAAAGTTTAAGTGACCTTTCTCCCCTTTTTAGGACCTTTAGCCTAACAAAACAGTGCCCTACGAATTATGTCTAAGTATGGCCATCAGGCTATAGCTGCTATTAACTGATTCCAATTCCTTCCATTCCGATTCCAATTCACTGGCTCCCATTCCTTCATTTCTCATTCCGCCTTTTTCAGTTTATCATGGTGTTCTCAAACACACTTTTGTTCTGTGAAGGATTGTTTACATCCAGGCAGATGCCTACAGATGGCACGGCGTTTGCGATTTCTGCTTCTTGCGAACGAACGCTCCAACACTCGCTGCCTAGCTGGGAAGTGGTAAAGCAGAGATATGAGGATTACCTCCAAACTGCTGGTATTATCAGTGGTGATCTCGTTGATTCCATTGCTGTTGTTGTTCAACATCATCAGTTTCAGTACACATGAGCATGGAGCCATTACGGAAGCTTCTGTTATCAGCAGCAAAGCGGATACAATTTCAAGTAGCTTGGAGATACCGCCTCTGAATTCGAGGCAAATTAGAAAAAGACGAAGGAAGAAGATCTTGATTTACACGCCGTTGTTTGGTGTTTCTCCATGGCCATATATCCTTCCCAACTATAATTTTACAGATGGCGAAAAGAATCCTTGCGAGGTCAGTGATTGTGAAGTGACTTACGATAAAAGGCAACTTCCAAGCAGCGATTTAGTTGTATTTTATGGACGGGACTTGCCAAGTCTTCAGCATTTACGAGAAGTTTCTAAAACTAGTAGGCCAGCTAAACAAGTTTGGCTGTATTATATGCACGAGAGCCCCATTTATACACATTTCAGAACGGATTTGTTTGGGGGGATATTTAACTGGACAGCATCATATCGTGCAGACTCTGACATTGTTGTTACATATCATGGTTACAAAGTACTCACGGATGCAGATGCAAGACCGAAAAAGGATGAAAACTTTGCATCAGGTAATATAAACACATGTCCCCAGTATTTCTTAAGCAGGAACCATGAACCCAAGAATAAGCTCATTTTTTGAGGAAGAAAATTGCGCATACAATCTGCGTAACAACAAAGACTTCAAAATTCCACAAATAAGATCAGAAAGTGGTAGAAAGTCAGTGTTGTTCAGAGGACCCTTCCTATGGAGTATGATTGATAATGACATTAAAGCTTTGAAACAAGAAATATTTAAGAAGTGTATACATAAATATAAGGACAAATTAGATAAGATTAATTTTCAATCAGGGACATTAGCAATCAAATCAAAAGATCATTCTCTTGTATATTTAACATTAAACTTGAATTGACATTTTCCAATTTATAGACTACAGTATTCCATTGGACATTAAGTTTTTCTAGTTACATTTTATCAAGATTTAATTTCAACTATTTACTCAATTTTTTCCTGTAAACATTTTAATCATAGATATAGTTCTTACTTGTAATTTTAACTTATATTTTAGTTTTAGTAAAACAGGTCCACATCAGCTGTACAGCTGCCTTAGATTTAACCTGTATAATCAAAAATATGTATGTATGTATGTATGTATTTCTTACCCCATGCCATTTTTAGGTTACAACAATTTAGGTTAATCCTATCAAGCCTTAGCCTGCGTGCAGACTCTACTGATTTCTTTTCAGAGAGACAGAGAGGTTTCTCATCTACTGGAGGGGAAACCTCTCTGAAAAGAAATCAGTAGAGTCTGCACGCAGGCTAATCAAGCCTAGGGTTTGTCAACAGTCGCACTGATCCTAATTTTGTGTTCGCAGATATAAACTGCTCCTTGGTTTTAAAGCTAAAAAAAGATTAATTTTTTTTTAATTCAATGAGCAATTTGGAACACAAGCTTACATAATTTTTTCAATGACTTTTAAGAGATCAGAGGGGCAAATCTAACTGGGAAAAGACCGCACAAGATTTATCACAACATGAAAATTTTTCTTCACTCAGATCTGAAATTTTTTCTCTTTTCTTTCCGTTCAGTGGCGGCGCCAGCCTTAAAAAAGTGGAGGGGAAGGAGGAAAAGGGGGGTCTGGGGGCGTAGCCCCCAGGAAAATTTTTCAGGACCACGCCCCCTTTATACTCAGGAAACGCCCTTTTTACCCTCAGGAAACACCCCTCTTTGTCTATCAAACTCTAAAGATACCTACCTAACCCCTCTTAAGACCTTTTCTCAACGGATTTAAACGAATCGAAGAAGTGACCTCAGAGAAAAGTGGGGGGGGGGGGGACTTGTCCCCCCCATTCCCCCCCGTGGCTCCGCCACTGTTTCTGTTAGGAAAGTACGAGGTTCTTTTTCCTAGTTTATTTGCCCCCTTGGCCTAATCCTGGTACATGTGTTGATTTTTGTATTTTGATTTGTTTTTTTTTTATTCAACTAAGGGGAACTCCCATAAGGTCTCCCAAAGGATTTGGCGGCAGTTTCAGTTTCAACGCTGCTCTACTTTTGAAACAATGCTACCAAAAGGTCCATTCTTGCAATTTCAATCAAAAATCATGCTGACCAATGAGATGACTCATTTAAACTCATTTAAACTTAACTTGCAGGCCTTTTTGTTGACAATGTTGCAAGATGCCTTTGTTCCCCGTCTTTTCATTTAAAATTTCGTGCAAAAAATGTTGATGAATGTGCTTTTTGGCTTTTGCACGTAGAAAAACAGGGAACCTATGTTTAGGTTGCCATGGTTGCAGAATAGAGATCATTTGGATTCGCTGTGGTTGCAGAATGGAATTTTTCAAGATATGTTGTCATGGTTGCACAATGAAAATAAAAGCTTTACGCAATGATAATAGAAGATACATAATGATAACGTATCTAAAAAAATGATTATGTACTTTTACAAAATGAAAATAAATACTTTACACAATAATATTCGAGAACAAATAGGTCCCTATGTTGCAGAATCAATATACAAAGCTATGATACGTCCAATATTAATGTATTGTTATCAACTACAACTTGGACTACCTAAGGGCACCATTGATAAGCTACAATCTATTCAGAATAGAGCAGCAAAGATCGCCTGCCCACGTGAACCACCTGAGTGTTGGGATAAAATAGCGGAAGTGCGCAACAGACGTGTTGCTATAGACGTCTTCAAATGTTTGCATGGCCTTTCACCAGGACAGTTCACGCAATATTTCAAGCGTCATCAGCATGGAAAAGACACTAGAGGAAATAATTCAAGTCTCATTTTACCATCTATAAGAACAGAAACTGGCAAACGAACTTTCGCTTTCCAAGGAGTTCATATTTTCAATAAACTTCCCAAGGACATTCGGGACGAAGAATCTCTCGTGCGTTTTAAGCATAAACTTAGCCTTTTATAAAACATTTTAATGAAACAGTTTTGAACACAGTTTTAACTTCGGTGTAATTTTTCATTTCTCATTTTATCTTTTTCGTTTAACAGGTCCTTGACTGATAACAGAATTTCTATTCTGAACAAGTAAACCTGTATAAATATTACTTATTATTATTATTATTATTATTATTAATGACATGGCCACGCTATTAGTTTTCTGATTCTAATAGCAGCTAGTCTCTATCAAAGATGCCGCAGCTACGTAAACCTTTGTTTCCATCTGTCAGTCAAATTCTTCATCAATGACTGAGGGCAGCCACGCTATTAGTTTTCCAAATCTAATAGCACGGGCAACTTCAGTCAGAAGCCTTCTCGAAGTACGCACGAAAATAGGAAATAATTTTGAACAGAGGTTTTCGAAATGAACTGTATTGTTGATAGCTCTTCTCTTTGGAGTGTTGCTAAGGTTTTTTCCTTACTTTTAACCCAATATAGACTCGGGCATGCACAGCGCTTACAACTGAAACAGGGCAGACCGTGCCCAAAAAGTTTACAATCAAGGCTCGAAGTAAGGACAGGTCTTCAAAATCGTTACTATTACAGTAAAATAGATCGGGTAAACAGTGATTTTGATTGTCATGAGAAATCGTATTTACTTTAGGTAAAATTTGGAACGCTACTGAGGAGTTGGTAATGGCAGACCCAGACCGAGACAAAACGTAGCTTTGGCTGTCCATGCGTTCACACCAGGCTACTTGCTATTAGAATCAGATTCTAATAGCACGGCTCTGGTATGGAAGGCTGAGAGCCGCAGATTATCAACTCGATCTGTCTATTCATAGGTTTAAATAAGGACTAAACTACATACTATGAATTAGTTTTTTGGCTTTGGCACTCCATATCTAGAAGCGTATGTACATGAGTTGAGTCGTAGTTATCGCCGTATATCAGTTCAGACATACAGCAAACTACAACATGTAATCAGTCTAGGGCTGAGTTTCAACTGGACTTGTGAACTGGAATCCCTTGTTTCCCAGTGCTCTTTTACTTCAAGATGTTGCTTCGGTCAACAGAGCAAGGCAATTTGATTTTGCGAATAAGCCCCCCTCTTTAATAAGCCCCCTCTGCAGTCTACGAAATTTGATAAGCCCCCCTCCCCCACGAGGAGCTTGATAGAACTTTAACGGAACTAACGTTGTATTCTTCCTTTTGTGCCACTCCTAAAATTACGCAAGAAGCTTGGATATCCGATTGTCTTGAATTTGTTATGCTCTAATTGTTATTTCAAATGCTTCCAAATTAGGTACCTATTACCTATTGTAGGATCTCAAAACAAGAATGGCAAGAACTCGCACCCAAAATATATATGATCATTCGTTAAAGCACATATGTCACATTAGCAATTGGTAATACAACAAACAAGTTTTGAGTAGAATTCCATTGTTTCATGACTTTTTATTTCTGTTTCATGAATTTTCATTGCAATAAAAATTCAGCCTCGATCCTGTGCTTTGTAATAGACAACAGAGAGAATTGTATTGCATGAACCAATCATCTTCATGACATATGCCCTTTAAGATGATATGGAATGTAGAAACTCATAAGTTGTAAAATTGCAAGAGTTTTAATTGAGGCAGCCCCAATAGGTGTATGGTGCATCATGTACGTACTCTCAAGTACCGAATAAACGGGGGGGGGGGGTGAGAATAATCGGGTGGCTGGAAATGGTTCAATATAATAATAATCGGGGGGTTGGAACAATCGGGGGGTTGGAAAAATTGAGAATAGTCGTTTTTCGTTTTCTTAGTAAAACACATATCTTTTTCATATTAGTCATGTTACTAATACCTCTCTCGCGTGCGGGTCAGACAAACAAAGGAGAATAAAGTTAATAAATACAGTAAGTACATTTGCTTAGCAGGAATTATTAAAAAATAGTATGTTCACTATTATTTCTATTTTTCAAGAATTAATAAAAGGGGGGCTGGAATAAAAATGGGGGGGTTGGAAAATTTTTCAAAAATTAATAAGCGGGGGGGGACGATTATTCGGTACTTGAGAGTACACAAACTGATTTCCCCCATTCCTTTCATTGCAGGTAGGAGCAAACTAATAACATGGATGAATTCTCATTGTGACGAGGATCGCTTGCGGTTTGTGCACAAACTTCGAGAGCATCTTCAATTAGATGTTTACGGCCACTGCTCCAAGAAATTCAAGCCACAGACTCCCGATTGTCCAAGATCTAGTCAAAAATGCACTGATATGCAGAAACAATACAAATTTTTCCTTGCATTTGAGAACAGTTTCTGCACAGACTACATAACCGAAAAATATTGGCTGAATGGCCTAAACAACACGTTAGTGCCAGTGGTATTTGGCAAGGGTAACTACAAGGACGAGAGGATTGCAATTCCCGGTTCTTTTATAGATGTAAGAGATTTCAAGACCATTAAAGACCTTGCCAATCATTTGCATTACTTAGACCAGAACGATACTGCGTATAATGAGTTTCATCAATGGAGGTACAAATACAGATTGTATACAGGCCACTGTATGTGCTCATTTTGCGATGCAATCCAGAACTTTAACCTTCCCAGTAAAACTCTCAACATGGATGAGTTTTGGGGAAAGCGAACCTGTGATTTAAATAAGACACCTTTGAAAGAAATAATGAAGAACAGTAGTTAAAAGAAATTCACTCAATAAATTGATCATGAGAGACGGGACAACCAAATTTACCACCAATACTGTTTTGTGACAACCTGTGTGCAGGCCCGTCGGAAGCGGGGGCTGTTCCCCAAAATGTTCGCATTGTTTGCTTTTTGGCCAGACTGTGCTAAAAGTATTCCTTGGGCCATCCCAAAAACCCAAAAACCGACTGGTTAGTAAAATCAGTGTTGCTTACACAACACTAGACTTTCATTCCGTTTTCGCTCATTCCCTATAATCTGTCTGAAAACTTTATTCATGTGAGCAAGAGCACCTAATGACATACTGTGACTTTCCATTATGTTTACCGAAATTCTGTTCATAATCTATTGCGTTTATTTGCATGGATAGCTTTCAGGTATAAAGGGAAAGCACTTTGCCTGCATTAAATTTACTGCACCTATTGCACTAATATTATCCGCAGAAGCTTTGAACGTAGCCTAAGCTAAAGGACCTGCCATGCAAGATATTTTTTCGTAACATTTTTCTATGTTCAAAGTAATCTTCATCAAACAGCACAACAGAACCGTTTGAACCTTTGAATATTGCCATATTTCTTTTAAAGAAATTCAGAATTCCATACCGAAGAACAACATTTTGTTATGAGAATTACTTAACTTTTTGAAACGTAATTCATATAAATGTACTACATTTACTGTTGATTTTTCCTATGTAAAAATTTTCTTTCCACATATAGCTTGGACTTTTTGAGATTTGAAAGGGCAGTGCATGGTTTCAAAAATTCACCTACCACCCCGAACTCTCTTCCCCCGTAAATTTCACTTCGCTTCGTGGTCCCTGCATAAGGGAAGGGCCCCATCTTACCAACTCCCTCCTACGGGCCCTGAGTGTCTCCGTTACGCCACTAAGTAATGGAAATACAGCCTAAGTAAATTGAAGTCATGTTACCAGTTAGAAATGTCAAACCAAATCCAGTAACCACCATTTTAATTTGTGTTTTGAATAAGGTGAAAGTAGCAATTAATAACGATACAACAAAAAACCACAGCAGTGACTATGCATTCAGACATTTAGTGCAAAAGTTCTCTCTCGGTGTAAATAAGTCCCCACTGTCATGTTTAGGTTCTTCATAAACACCTTCAAAATCTCTAGTTGTAAAGCTGGAACACTTTGGTCCATACACCTGCTATTTTCTTCATTACCCATCGATTTGTTGCAGCCCATATTTCATGCGGAGGAGCAGGCATCATCCACGCATTGGCAGGAGCTGTAGGCAGTGATGTAACGTCAGATGACGTCAACGCCTTCCTTATGTGAGGCTGATTCTGAATCGAGGTCCACTCGTTGTCATCTATTTGGCCAACGAAACTTAGATTGTTCAGTAATTGGTAGTAGCCACTTCCTAATGCATCGATCCCAATTGGGTTCCTTTCGTATTCGTCAACGCCAACGACTGAAACAATGAATGGTAGTGCTGTCCATACTCTGCTGTCAGTTGCTTGTTTGTAGCAGCTTTGCTTGAAGTGTTGGTAGCTTGATTTTCTTTTGCAAACATACATGTCTTTATTGACTTGATCATACAACATGCTGAACTGAGGTACATGTAAACGAGTGGCTGGCCCCATGCTCTCCACCTTAGGCATCACTTTCAACGCGTAAGGTATCGTTCTGTTGAGCTCGGTGTTGACTGTGCCGTTAAACTTTTTCAGATTTGAACAATATCTAAAATCCAATATGATGTCGCCTTTGTGTCTTTCTCCTTTCAATATCGCGCTTGGACTTTTAAATCGAAACAGTAGATTGATTTTCTGAAAGTTCAAGAGCCACAAGGTGTTGGTCGAGAAATACTGCAATCCCGGTCGCGAGCTGTTCTTTGTGGGAGGGATTATAAATTCTTCACTGTTCAAGGACTGCCCAGTTTCAAAGTCAAGGAACTGTGTATCATAGTACAGAAAGAGCTCTATGTTATAAGCATTCGAATGGCTGCGTGCATTTTTTTCTAACAGTTGCGATATAGTGATGTTTAGCGACATAACATCACCACGTTCGAAGTGTTCCTTCTTGGTACTGTTTATTTTGAAAACCAGTTGGCTTTGATCTTTTAGCTGCCTTGCAACTTCCCATTTGTAGCCGGCAATCAGCATCTGTGCATCTGTCTCATAACTGAAAACATGCCATGCCTCCTTTGAGAATGCTGTGCCTCGATCCAGAACCTAACACGCATAGAGAAAAGATATGGTATCAGACATCAGATCAAGCATATACAGGGTGTCCCAAAAACATGTACACCGTTTGAATGGCTACTGTAGGGGAGCCATAAATCCAAATTTTCCGTTTGGAAAATTTTTGAAAATGAAATGTCAACTTATAGTTTGGCACCGAGTTTGAGTAAATCTGAGAAGTGGTTGTTGATTTATTGAGAAAGACAGTCAAAATCACTGGTTGTTTCAAAACTAGAGGATTTTTCTCCGTACTTAACCTTATTACCGAATTTTAGCATCAAATGGACTTAAACTCTAAAGTTATGTCAGGAAACACATTTGGGACCAATTAATGACCACATAACCCAAGAATATTGACCAGGCAGGGCAATATTGTTAGAAGCAAAATAGCTGATGGACGCATCTCATGGCCTTGTTTGCACATCACAATTTCTAGCAACCCTAGATATGTTTAATATTCTTTGTTATCACAAAATCCAATCTAACTGCTTCAACTGACTGACTAATCTAACTGACTAACTGCTTCACTTCTGAACATCAGAAAACCGGGCTAGGTATGTCTTTTTTTCAATCAGTTTCTTTGATTTTAACATAATGGAGAATGATGAATTCTCTGGTTTCGAGGCAACCAAAAATTTTGACTTTCTTGCTCCATATATCAGCAAAAACTGGTCAGATTTAGTCAAACTTGGTGTCAACCTTTGAGTTGAAGTCTTTTCTCTTCTACCTAGCGCAAAACTTACAAACAGAACAATTGGATTTATGGCTGCTCCACAGCAGCCACTCAAACAGCGCACATATTTTTTAGGACAACCTCTATATTCTCAATGGATTTTACTAAAATCGTCGTAGTTTCACATCTCCGCCTCAGAGGCCAAATGAAAACTTTTAAGATTGGTCCTAGAATATAATATTGGAGACACAATACCGGTCTTACGCCTAATTTAGCCATCGCATTTTTCTATCGTGTCGAATCGAACTGTATTAAAAACGGCAGAATCTGCCATGTTTAAAAACCGGATTTAAACATCGTCTTTTGCCGCGTCGGATTGAAACTAAAATGATCAAAATTGCAATTTTTTGAAAATGCGAAAGCGCAGTGGTTGGTCACACTTAGAAACTGCGGGCCATGGCCTAGAATTGAATTATTCAGTTCATTTTTATTTCATTTTTATTTATTGCCCGCGCCGGAGCGCTCGAAGCAAGGGCTTCTAATTGGCTGCGGGCACGAGATTGTTCGGATGGAGCTTGATTTGGGTTTTTCATAGCATGAGTCAGCAAAGATTCGTCAACAGAAATGGCGGTGATTTGGAGGTCTGGGTCGAACGAAGGCTGGTGCCGAAAAAGCGTTTGTTCTCACGCATAAAGCCTTTGTTCACACGCACAGTTGAAAATAAACTTTTATTTCTGCTATCTTTGATAGCTTCACACACAATACTAATTTGTTCAATGTTAATTGATCAGTGACAGATTTTGATTGTTGAATAGGATAAGGGAATTAAGATTTGCTGCATGTTTCTTGTAATCACAAATTGTAAACACGAACGAAGAAGTCAGTGAAACTGCGGAGTGGCTAACGCTAGATAAGCTACATTGTGTGAAAGATCGTAACTTGGAAATTCACTTGGAATTTCAATCAACTGGATTTGTGCATGAAGATCTTCATCATAAAGTTACGCATCGAAAGATATATGGGTTTGCTGTTATTCTCTTGCGGTATGGTACAACAGAGCAGTGGCGTGGTGGCCGGGGGGCACGTGACCCCCCCAGCGACGTGAGAACGAGGGAGCTAGAATGTATAAATGTGACAGAAAAAGTGTGGGAAATATTTGTCTCAATTTTTGATTTTGAAGGCGCCTTTTGAAGATGTTTAGATGGAATCAGAAATGTTTTATTCGATGTAGAATCGATAACTCACTACAAATGCGTTCATAAAGTGTCTAGAGATCGTGCTATCCCAATTCCAAGGCGTTTTTACTCAAGTGCGAACCAATCCTATGTAGAAAAGTCAGTGTTGTGGCCACAAGAGGTATTCTTTCCACAAGGGGCGTTTTCTAACGATAAGAATGGCACGATCTCAAAAAATTTTCGCTCGCTCCGCTCGCACAGAGATTTGCTCCCATCATCAAATGATACGCTTTTTTGTCCCGACGAGAGTGCAGAAGAATCATCATCCTTTAGTTTAAAAGCATTTTCTAAAGAAGGAACCAGTCTTAAAAGCCTTGGCGCATTGTGTAGGAGACGAGAGACAAAAATCACAGTTTTCTAGGAGGCGCCAAAAACAGGTTGTGCCCCCCCCCCAGCCAATTTGGAGCCACCACGCCACTGCAACAGAGAGAGAAACGAACTGGTCGCCACGAGGTTGGGCAGTAACCTTAAAGAAAGAGAAGTCACTCACCCTAGCACCTATGCCCAAATCAATGTTGTAGTATCCATTATGTGGTATTGAATATTCAACAGCAACTGACGTTTTCATATTTCTCGTCGTATCTGAAATTTTCTTGATACTGACTGTATCCTGAAGTATTGTGCCATTGTGAGACTTTGCTGTCTGATTTACTCGGTAAAAATGCAGCTGATCGGTCTTAACACCTAAGCTCGTTGCATCTGCTGTGGAAATCTCAACTGATATCTGTTTTCCTTTCTGCGCAAAACCATAAAACGACAAAGTACCTTCTGCCCAACCAGCTATTTTTTGTTGAGAGACAGGGATCGTGTTTAGTGTTATAGGCCCCTTGAGAAAACAGCCAAACAGTTCTATTCTCATGCAGTTACAGTAGCATGAATGCTGGAAAAACCGCTCAGTTGGATGCACCCTGATAAACCTTGCTACTATCCTAGAAAACCAATTCACTTTCACGGAGTGAAGGATCTGGATATTTCCGTCGAAGCTTTTCTTATTGTTGGATTCGTCTGTGTAGAATTTCCAGTTGAATCCGTCTGTGCTGTACGCTAGGTTATACTTTGAGACCCCGTATGTGTGATAGCTCTTATGTCCTTGTGTCGCAATGCCTGTAATACCTCTAACGCTTCCAAGGTCAACTTGCCAGTAATCTAAAGGTTTATACCGTCCCGAGCACCAATCGGCAGCATCGTTGTGTAGACGTCCATCTTTTGGAGCATGGTAGGTGTCAAACTGAGACGGTGAAGAAAGCTGCGAGTCACTAATTTCACCAGTTCTCAGACCAAGTTCTTCTGAGCAGCAACCATGACTTCCAGATTCCTGGAACAACTTTACTTCTGTGTTGAGGAAAGAACCGCCAGTTCCACCAACTTTATTTATTGATCTCTCCCATGATTTGCGTTGACGTCCACTAAAGGCAATATTTACCATAGATTTACCATAAGTTCCTGTGGGACTCGAAGCGAAAGTCGCTGATATACCAAACTTCTGCAGTGCAGTTGCAAGAGTAGTGCTCATTTTCACAGCATCTTTTGTTACCATGAAAACAACCTTTCCGTCAGGCAGACTGTTCAAGTAGTTAGCAAGCTCCGAGCGTGCCGTTTCACTGTCCAAAAAGATGTCAAAAGTCTTCTTGTGTTCAAATAAGCCACTCCGGTAATCAAATAGTGCAAGATTTATTCCACGGCCATTCATACTGTACTGGAATCCATTCACGTAGATATCATTTTTCACATTTCCTGGGCTTGTGCCATCTGTATAATCGTTATATGCAGTTGCAGCTAGCTTCACTTTGAGATTATCTAAAAGATAATTTACAATGCCGAGTCACATGTTCGTAGTTATACCGGGTGTCCCAAAAAAGTACTCCTGTTTAAAAAATCACCAAAAATTGATCATCAAACCATTCATAAAATTTTCTTTTTGAGTTGCTTTGTGAAAGGCCCAAAAATATTTGCAGATGATAAAATGTTTGCTTTTGATACAGCAAGGTAGAAAAATTACACGTTGTAAAACCTTATTTTGAGCCATTGTTTTTGAGCAAAACACTCAATCTTGCCTAAGAGTCAACGTTTTCAAATTTGTTATCATCATTGAAGTCTCCAATGATAGTGCGCAATTATTTCTGTTATTTATGACCATACTAAAAGTTTTTACATGCCACTTTTCGTCGTTTGACTTTTCGTGGGACCTCAGATTTTGTGCCTGTTAGTGGTTCGCGTGCACCATCAGTTTATTCTTTTCGTGGATTTTCAATTCGTGGGTTTCTCCTTTTCGTCGGTCTGTTAGCCGGTTTTTCAATTCGTAGGTTTCTCCTTTTTGTCGGTCTGCTTGTCGTGGGTTTGTCCTTTTCGTCGGTCTGTTAGCCGGTCTTCTTTTCGTGGGTTTTGCACTCATCTCTCTTATCAACTGGTCGATCGTCCACTTGAGTGCTACAACACGTACACATTTTAACCCTATTTTGGCTTGGGGGCAAATTTGCCCCCCCCCCCCCCTAGTAGACTTTTTGTTATAACTCTGCCAGGAGAACAATTACGGCCCTGAAACTTTCTGACTTTTTGGCTGCTACTTATTATGCAACGACTCAAGAAGTTTTATAAAAATATTTTGACAAATGAGGGGGAGGGAGACACTTTTCGAGACCTGACTCTGTCAAAATCGCCAATTCTCAAATATTAATTTTCGCGAAAAAAAGTAGCAAAATTGCAATGTTTTGCAAATATATTTTGCAGGGTAGTGTTATTTGATATAATTTATGTCAATTAATGGCCTGTCTGCTGTTCCTCTTGGTAGACCGCCACCGTCTCTATGTAAGCTAGGAATCACACTTGAAGCATATTGAAGAAGCATGTTATGTATGTGCTTCTAGGAGGCCAGTAAGTGCTTGAAAAGGGATGAAACCTGGCCAAACCCTGAAAGATTGGGCACATATATCAGTCAGATGCTCCATTTTATAACAAGCATGATCATAGGTATGTCTATCTGCAACAATGTCCAAGCCTTCCGTCTCTCTTATCAACTGTAACAATTGCCGTTTCACGAAATTTCTAACGTTCTCTGTCGGAGAGCTCGTTACATCTGCCATCTTAAAATGTGTTAAACGTGTTGTAGCACTTAAGTGGACGATCGACCAGTTGATAAGAAAGATGAGTGCAAAACCCACAAAAGATTGGTCTGGCAATCATCAGTGCTTTTTGCAGTATGATTCAAAACCAAGTAGCCCTGACCAAAATTTGCTAATTTTTAAACTAATTACAAGATCAGCTATGTATTGGAAAATAATTTGGTCCTTGATCTATTGACAACAATAGAACACTGAAGATCGGGCATGTAATCAAATTTTGATGAATTTTCAAACAGGAGTATTTTTTTGGGACACCCTGTAGCTATATTGATAGACTGATGGACGCTCAAACTGTTGTTGTTATTGTCGTTGTTTTTGTTTTTGTTGTTGTTGTTTTTTTTGTATACGTTCCTACCTAGCATCCGAGGGTAGTTTTAGGACGCTGAGAAGCTGCGCTTATCGAAGCAGCGCCCTGGTCCTTCCTCTCGATGCATTCAAGATATGATGCCATTGCTATTGGCAAATTTATTCAATCATTCTTTCGAAGCAGCGCAATAATCTTTTTTCGCCAACGCTGTACATTTGAAGGTCATTTTTGACATAATGTATCGCTGCGTTATCTTGGGTAACATACCTCCTAACCAGTGGTAGCAATTAGATTCCTGGTAATTCGAGTACCTCGTGTTCAAAAAAAGGAACTTGAAACCTTCTTTTCCACTAAGAAGAGGGCTACTTTTGTTTCCAACAGTAAACATCACTGTAGATTTAGCATTAGGAGAGCAGAGGTGAAGAAAGCATCCATAAATTGGCCATAACTTTGAGACTTTGAGAACCCCTGCCAAATCTAAACTGTAATAGACTCAAAAGAAAATTACAGGTCTCAGCTCTCAAATAACAGCAGAACAATTCATATATATATCAAATATTTTCTGATTTATTCACATTTAAAAGTCGGACACTTTTTTGGGACACCCTATATAAGAAATTAAATAATTACAAGGAATATTACTCAGCCTTCCCGCTGAGTTTTTTGGCGGAATTCTCGCTAAATTGTTTCAGATAATCAATTAAGAGTGGAACATTTTCATTCTGTTGTAGATAGAATGGGAAGCATTATGGCCTTACAGCGCTTTAACTATATGAGTTAGAATGCTGATACCAACTGACTTTTCGTGACCACTGAATGCCCTTATTTGGGAGATATCACAAAAGAAAACATTAAATTTTCTCTAATTTGGCCATTCCTTGTTCTATTTTGTTTTAATTAGTGTCACTGAATTGCTCTCATATGACAGAGTGTTTGTTAATTTTCATTTATCATTATAGTTTATATATATCTAACATCTAATTAACGTCGTAGTTATTTATGACGTCATTGTTTGAATTGGTGTGTAACAATTTTAGAATAAATATATAATTTTGTGAGAAAATAGGATGTTGTAAGAATAAACTTTGTTTTCGTTGAAATATAGGCCATTATTGTCGTTACCATACATAACCTTATTGCAGACTGACCACAACATATCTCGTTGCCTAGCAACAAGTCACGTGACTAATTAAACTTTAATTACTTTATTAGAGGCACAATAGGTTGATGATACTGTGTACCAAGTTACAACTTCATAACAATATCTGTTTTGGAAATAATAAAAAGGGGAGCCATCCTGCCCCCCCCCCCCCCCCCCAGGTGAAGAGTGAATCAACAGAGCCCAGGTGGAGAGTGAATCAACAGAGCCCAGGTGGAATAGGGTTAACTGTGTGATGTGATTAAGTCCTTATCGGAGGAGGGCCGAGGACCCCTTACACTTGCCCCAAGTCTATTCAGTGGACCATCGGCAATAAAAGAATATAATTTCTTCTGCGGGGGCGTAAGCTACTAAGGTGACGCGGCGAAGGAGAAATGAGAACGAGGAAATTATGTTCTTTTATTGCTGATTTGGAGCAAGTCTAAGGACCCCTTGAAAACTAGCTTCTGCTCAAGGGCAGCTCTCCCTAAAAGAATCAAATATGACAAGACCAGATGTATCACACGTTTTTAATCGTATTTTTGATTTTCAGAGTCTCCTATAGCCTGCGGATGATTACTTATACTCACATCTTTCGTCATAGAGCTTGAAATGAAACCTTGCTTCTGAAGAGCATGGGCCAAGAATGAGTTTTGTACCGACTACTGGGCTCAGAAGTCCTCCAGCTGGCTGTAAACATCTCGTAGGCGCATCAGACTTTAAGGAAAATGAGTCTGGGCTATAATACGACAATGAATCATGTGCGTCACATGTTCCTTCTGCCTGCATAAAACTTGAAGCTTCACACAGATACTTTCTCGTCTTAACATGCAAGAGTTTCATAAAGATGCCATCGAACATGAAGCGGTCACAAATTTGCCTGCTCTGCAGCTTGAATAGGTTGTCGCCGGTGCTGTGATGTAAACATGTGATGGCGAATAGTGTACATGATTCTCGGAATAAGCCAGAACTTTTCATTGTCTGACTGTTTACATTGGCCTAATTGCAGATTTGCATTTTCTGCAGGAACGCTCGGGCTTCCATCTGTTTGAACACACAGTCCTGTAATAAGACAACACAGAGTCAATTTTTGTACGAAACCATCTATGACGAAACTATGCATCTGAGCCAGCACTGAAAGTTTCTTACAATGGTCAGTTTTTGAGTGCAAAAAGTTTCTTTTGATTTTCTTACAAGTTCCATGTTTACTTCCTGTGCCCTCCAGAGGCCTCATGAACATTTCAGAACGAGGTTTCTAGAAGCCTTTCCAATGTTTAAATATAGACCTTTCAGGTCTTTTAGCTCTTCAACAAAAGAGTCCGGATCGAGCACGATATCTTTATACATTTTTATACAAAATGTTTGATCGAATGGCGTTGGAGCTTCTAAATGAATTTGAACACTAATTACAGAATAAAAACATAGAAAATCCATCCTGTAAACTAGATTACAAATAAACATAGGTGTAGGAGCCGGGGGCTAAGGGGCTGTCCCCCGCTCAACATTGGAAAATTTTCAAAATCAAACTTTTTCGAGAAAAAATCTGCCCTTAGTCGGGCAAAAATGTTGCTAAACCATTGGGCAACCCCCTAGATATAATCTTCCCGTACGCTTGTGTGCAAATAGGGTTCCCACAAACGTATATGTATGTTTACTAGGAATGAAATTCACCAACCTGAGATCAGATGACGTATTGAATTTGTACGCTCATCAAAACGGAACAAACTGTCAGTGCCAGAGCATTGCAATGTCATTTTCAAAAGGGTCCCAGCAACAGCAGTGTTATCTTTCGGAGCAATGCATTCATCGTTGCTTAAATCAAATAGGCGAACTCCTCCTTTCCATCTGTACTTTTTGCGGCAGAATTCCTTCAAGACAACAGTTGAATTGCCACCAACGCATTTTCCATGAAAGTGAAGAACATGGAAAGCTCCGTCATCCCCAGTTAACTGTCCGATTAAATTTGAGAAGAGAAATGCAAGCACTATAAACTGTTTCATTTTAAGACAGCTGATTTTCAACGTCAGTCCAAGGTATGTACGGCTATGACTGGCTATGAAGATCTTTTTTCATTGCAAACATATATGAAGAGGTCTGGCGATATACGTTTGACCAGCCTCTTGCATCTTTAACGCATGCGCAAAAGTATGCAGCAGTTTGATAATGCTATCGCTCAACCTCGTTCCCAGGGTGCTCCTACTTCATACGCTCATCCGGAAGTTGAGTGAGCAATTAATACGAATTCGCCCAAAAGAAAGGTGAATTGGCAGCCATTATGGATTTCCGGGTGGCCATGTAGCACTGACTATTCAACATCGATTCGAAACAACAAAGTAGCCGGGTATTGATTAGATAAAGAATAGGGTAATAATTTTGCTGCTTATTGACTAAATTATGTTGCTCTTATTTGAGGAATGAATAAGTTTTCAAATAATTTAAGGTTTCTATTGTTTTCGAATAGCCAATCATGTTGCAGAACGGTCATTTGTATCTTTCTAGTGTGGATGAGATTTGCTATTGCTGCAAGTAATGGGTTGTGCACATGCGCAATTGATGCAAATAGAACCACAACAATCACAGCACGTATTGGAAACAAGTTATTTATGTTTGAGAACGCATGTCCCCAGAACGCATGTCTTTTTGGCAAATACTGCCATGGTGACTGCTACCTGTAGCTGGTTGTATTTAATTAATATATAACCGCAAGTTAATACTTAAAGGGAATAGACTTAGCTATATCTCGTAGCTGCTATAAATAGGCCGAAAAAACGCCCACAAACCCATTGTTTCTTCAGCTACACAATGAAACCGGAGGATGCGTCAAAGTGGTCGAGTATAATAGAATGTATTTTCGACCTGGCCCGGGCCAGCTTTTAACTATGTCGATTCCCTTTAATGTTTGTAAAGTTATATACGTTGATGGGCCCTCCCTTTATGAAGAATAACGCGTCAGTTGTAAATTCGTTTCCCTGCACGTTCGTGGGCCTATAATTTTTAGGGTGTTTGAGTGGCAATTCCAAACCTACCAAATTCTGAAAACGGTCGACTTCGCAGAGACGGAAACACACTTCCCGATCAAAACAGGACAAAAACGGCTAGTTTAAAATTCATTTTGACAAAACCGAGATTTCCAGCTGAAAAAATACAATTACGAGTCTGGTGCTTGGCAGCAAAGAGTAAAGCTTCCGATTACCGTAGCAACGCGAGCAAATTCGCCTCGTTTTTAAATAGACAAAAGATAGCGAGAAATAAAGTTTTTAAATATATTTGTTGCTCAGACTGCTAGGTCATGATGAATATCATATTGAAGTAATTCAGGGTGTCGTCATTCAAACTTAGACAATTTGTGAACCAAGAATCGTGTCTTGATGTTTACAAACTTCCCGTATCACCTGTTGTTATATTGTCTCGATTTTCAGTTTTGTGGACGACTTTGCACTTGTTCGATAACGTCCTCTGTCCAATTACCATTTCTGTCCGATTTCTGTAGCCTGTGTTCCAGACCACTTGGAAAGGAAAGCGGTCTGTGTAACCAAGCACTAATCCGTGTTCAGACGATGAATTGAATTGCGAAATAATTAAGGGCATTCTTTCACGGATCTGATTGGCTGCAATGAAGTCAGTGATCAACACAACGGATGTCTTTGTGAACATGTGTGTTTGAAACAAACCAGGGCTGATCGTTATCACTTTGCACGGGCGTAAAAACTCAGTAGGATTAGCAGGCATTCAAATCTCCTATTCTTTCATCGTAAAAAGTCAATAGGATTAGCAGACATTGAAATTTTCTATTCTTTGTATTGTAATGTGAGTTCTTCACATGAGACAGGCTTTTCCTTTTGATAACAAAACAAATAGTGATTATGCAAATTATTAGTTGCATATATTAATTTTTCTTCAGATTCCGAAGAAAATTTGTGAACACGGATTAGTGCTTGGTTACACAGACCACTTTCCTTCTCAAGTGGTCTGGAACACGGGCTAGATTTCTGCTGCCAACATCTCATGTGAAATTTACTTTCCTCATTTTTGGCTGGTTAATCTGACTCTAACCAAAGGTGAAAATATGTTGATGACCACTGAGAAACACACGTTAACCCTATTTTGGTGCCCCCCCCCCCTTCTGGCAGAATTTTTCTGACAATGAGGAAGTCTATGGCACTGAAACTTTCTGACTTTTTGCAACAGGCGTGAATTAGCCTTTATTAAAGCTACAATGCCTGCCAAAATTCTTGGAACACCTTTGCTATTTTTGCCTTTTTGCGATTTCCCCCTCTCCCCTGGACTAACTACTTCAGTCCCAATTTCCGCTTCGTTCATTGAATTGGATGACGGCACTTTATCAGTCTATCAATAGCGATAACTACGAACTTGTAATCAGTCTGCCTCTCCCCCTCAGAACAATGTTTTTTTGTGATGATCAAATGGGGATGGCAGCACGATTCGCGACTGTGATGAAATGCTGGGTCCTTATTGCAAATCAACATTGCTTTGGGGGGAGGGGGTGTTTAAACCTAATCGCTATGGTTATAACTGCGGATTGTCAAGAAAGGGCCTAAGTGTTCCAAGGATTTTTGGCAGGCATTGCATTTGTATGCTTACCTACTGTAAATAAATCGATGATAATAATAATAATAATAATAATAATAATAATAATAATAATAATAATAATAAATAATGAACGGTCCCTCAATCGGAAGGTGCTTGGGTAAGGGACAGTGCAAAGTTTATTTTATAGCATGGCCGGTGCAAAACATAACGGGGCAACTACTTTTTTGAGTTTGCACAGAACTGGGTCAACACTTTTTATGAATCAAATATGTACAGGGCAGGGCAGTAACTTTTTATAAGCTCAAAATGAGGTTTGAAATATAAAACTGAGGGATGTTGAGGACCAGATTGTAAATCCCAATCGTACAAGTTGAGAAAATGCCAAGAAGGATGTGTATATGACCCAAAATTTCCTTGTAGTTGCTTGCAAGAATGATTCATCAGTCATACCTCTCATCTTCAAAGTCAATCTTTTCGTTGAAAAAGACTCGTCAGGACAAGAACTGACTTTGTTATGGTCTTTGGCTAATTTATCGGTGGTACCATTATACACAACATGTTCTTCATGAATACGGGACAGATACATTTTTATGGAACAGGTGACGGGGCAGTTGGTATTTTTTTGCAATAATTTCATGCGGAATGAACAGGTTTTTTTTGCAAGAATTGTTCTTCTACACCGGCCATTTCATACCTATAATAAATTCTGAAGTCTAAGCATTGACAAGGCTTGAATAGACCTTGTTTTGAAATATTCACGAGGGGACAGACAGGTAGTGAACTTGAATATTGTTATGGAACTCCCATGGAACCTTTAAGAAACTCGTAAGAAACTCTGAGTTGTGAAAGACTGATAATTTCAAGAAACGTTCACGTTCAGTTTCAGTACGGGCCCTAAGTAATTCTTGGTTTCTCGTAAAAAAGTACGTGTCCTTCAGTGGCAGAGCCAGACAGAAAATTGTGGTGCTGTGAAAGTTGAAAATGTTTAGACTTGGAGGCATACAGGTATACCCAGACAGTTTCCTGTACAAAGATACAAGGCTAAACTTGGCTTTGTACAGGCCAAGTTTTAGCCTTGTAGAGGGGATTATGACCTTGTTATGACCTTGCAGCTTGCACTAACCTTGGAAGAAAATTACAAGGCTATCAGTAAGATTCCAAGATGCAACCAGTTTAACACAAGGTTTCCAAAAGGCTTCTACAAGGCTAATTAGCATTTTTCAAGCCATTTACAAGGTTACAGCAAGGCTATTCCAGGCTATAACAAGGTTACATGGCCATAACTACAAGGCTTGTACATGGCTATTACATGGCCTTGTATTTTCGTACAGGTTTATTGCATTTTTTCATTCAGTTTTAGGCCAATTTTTGCAAGTGAGAGTAGCGAAGTAACTACTCATAGCTTGGCTACGCCAATAAATTACCCTGAAAGTTTCCTTGCGAGAATTTGGGAATGTCTACTTGGTTGATAATTTTGCTCATTTCAAATTACAAGGTAAAGTACAGTAATTAGAAATCATCGGGAAAGCGTTACAAGATTGGTGTTTATATACCTGCCAGAAACGTGCTCAAATTTGAGGAGCAAACGTGAAATCGGTCATGTATCGCCAGTTCAATGGTTCGAATTGATGTCGACTGGTGTCATCTCTCAGTTTGCTCAAAAGCTCAAGTAGTCTGGGGCGAGCTGAAGTCTTCCTTGTAATAACAATTGAAATGTCATGGTTCATAAGTTGATCGAGAAGACGAGCAAAGCTAAGGGCAGGTAGCCTACGCGTAGACCCATTATCCCAAAAGAGGAAAGCGTTCCTCCTTTGGGATAATGGGTCTACGCGTAGGCTTAGGGCAGGCAGATGAAAACAATCCTCCAGTCAATGGTCACATGGGCTTAAGTAAAGGGGGCACAAATTGATTGCCCCAAATATTTTCTTTACATGATCTGTTATGTTTTAGCTTCAATGATAACCTCTTCCTCAGTTCTTCCTGAGATCATTGGGACCTCAAATCTGGAATGGACTGCCGAATGAAATAAAATCCGCCGAAAAATTAAGTAGTTTCAAACGTATGATAGAAATGTGGAATGGCCCAAACTGTAAATGCAATGCTTGCCAGTATGTCTCCGACAGTTAGTTTTCATGCATTCTTATTGATTAGTAAAGCAATGTAAAAATATTTTTCCATGTAAATTTATATAAGTAATACAATTTATTTATCTGTTCAGTTTTTTATCGATTTGGATTAGTTTGCTTGTACATATAACATTGTATTCTAGTAAACCAGATGTAAATAATCGATGTAAAATAAGTGAACAACAACTCAGCCAAAAAAACCATCTTCTTGTCAGTTATCTCAAAGAATGTTCAAAAATATAGCTTCTGGACAGTTTTGCCACTTAAATTTCCTTTACCTCTTCTTGGAAACATTAAAACGTCGTTTATTAACGAGTGCCTTTGGAAAGGAATATTTGATGTATGAAATACTTAGCAAACGATACTGTTCAATTGATTATTTGAATATAGCTGTGATTGTAATGCATTACATTTGTCTTAAAAATGTTAGCAATTCATTCTTCATAAAAAAGCAAACAATGGGGGCCTTGGAGTAACTTCAGAAGCAAATAACTGCTTGTTTAAGGACAATGCAGAGATTGGATTGGTTCTAAAGAAAATTCGATATTTCAACAGAAGCTATTTTATCACAAACCTGTAAAATGAGAGTCTTCAAAAAATGGTTGTGACAAAAGATCTTGCGTCAGTGAAATCCCCCTGAAATCTCGGTCAATTCAATAGGGTATTTCTTGAAAACACCCATTGGTATATGTAACTTGTTTTCAACTACTAATTGTTACCATACGCAATAAGAAACATATAATGTACTCACCGACCGAACGTGTGTTTTTTGTGTCAATCCTTCTGTGCAATGTGCTCTGTCGTCGCCGCGCAGTCAGTTGAGGTGGCGATAACAAACACCTTGCACAGAAGAATTGACACAAAAAACAAGAGTTCAGTCGGTGAATACATTATATGTTTCTTATTGCATATGTTGTTACCAAATTGACTATTGTACTACTGATCGTTGAATATTGAAAGAGAGAAGGGCTCTTTGATTTTCCGCAGAAAATTTTGTGATGGCAATCTTATTTGGAAACACGAGATCATTTTTGTGGTAAGTACCTACCAGAAAGAAATGACATTCACAAAAGATATCATTATCAAGAAAACAAAAATGGCGGCGGACACTACTATAATTTTCGCGTTTACATTCTTCGTAACAATTTCCAGTTTCCATGGAATTAGCTGTAGTTTATATTCAAAAGACGATCCGATGGAGATTCTAGATAATAGTACAATCAAGCACAAGATTTACAAGAGTAGCCGTGTTTGGGTTGTCGAGTTTTATTCAAGTTGGTGTGGACATTGTCATGCATTCGCTCCAACCTGGAGAAGATTTGCAAAACAAATTCAAGGTATGTTTATGATAAATATGAAGATTATTATTCTTATGAATGACCGAAAGAATGTGTTAGACCCAGTAGAGTCTTTTGGTTAGCAGTAGCCTATCTCTGTGTTGTTTGCCGTAAAGAAAGCATTCGAAGTGATGTGAAACAGTGAAATCAAATTTTTTTATTTAGGCCGTTTATTGACCTGTTAGCCCAAAGGATTGGTGGCCTAATAAGGAACAGTCAATGACGTAGCCAGTTTGCATTCTTTGATTTTGGAGTGGGGGAGCTCCTTCTAAAGTATATCCTGACGCATCTGAAGGCTGGGGTTACGAACGTAAGAAATAATGAACTAATTCTAATAATAATCACAGGTAAAACAGTGGTGACGTAGGCTGTGAAATTGGCTATGAAATTGGCTGTGAAAGTTGGCACAAAATGGAAAGCGGTCAGCTAGTTACTACACTAGTGAAATTGGCCAATTCCTCTTGAAATTCATCTTGGGTGACAAGTGGTCAGCCAATTTCACAAGCAATTAAATTGGCTGTGAGATTGGTCACTGCTCAATGTGTGAAATTGGTCACACAATTTCATTTGAAGGAAATTGTCTACAAAATAGGCCATTCCTGTCCATATCCTGGTGAAAATTGCTTTAGGATCCAAAAAGACCTTGAGTAGGATCTTGCTTCAAGATCCTACAGGATCTTATCAAGATCCTGCACAAGATCCTGTACAGATCTTATCTATAGGATCTGATTGCCCAGGATCCTGTACAAAATCTGATAGGATCTTGAATAAGATCTCAAGGATCCTATCAGACGTTGATTTAGCCTGCGTGCAGACTTTACTTTCCACTGCGAAGGAGAGCCTATGAGGATCTTACAAGATCCGCCTTGGCTCTCCTTCGCAGTGGAAGTAAAATCTGCACGCAGGCTAACGTTGATTAGAACTTTAAAGGATCCTAACAGATCTTGTAGGATCTTAAACATGATCTGAAAAGGATCCTACTAGAACTTGCACAGGATCTTCCAATCTTTTTCAACAAAAAACACTGATGAATCTTCAACAGACTGAGGCAGCGCTGAGATTCACAGCCCTTGCTGCCAAGGCAATTATATTTGCAAACTTCTTTTCATCCAAAGATCCGTATTAAGATAGAAATGGGCTAGGTTCAAGGGTGAATTTTTCGATCTTTCCAGACAACATAACAAAATTAGTCTCTCTTCTGCTAATGGTCCATCTTCTTGACAATAAGTAAATAGAATATTTGCAATCCTTTCAACAAAGCTTCAGAGATCAATGTTTCTATATCGATCGATGCACATCAATCGGGCCATCACCAATATTAGCGTGTAAGCTTTAATAAGCTTTAAATATGTCCTTTTATTGTATGTGCTGGCGCTTTTTCATCAATCAAAAGTTTCAACAACACTCTCCAAATAACCTGATAAAGAAATCGCCGGATAGAAGTTAAGGAAATACAGTACATCGTTTTTTATCATATCAGCAATGGAAAACCGGCTTTACTGCGACATCTTCTACCAAGAACAGTAGGTCTTTTTTACTCAGCTTTTTGCTTTAGGCCCAATCATCGACCATTCTTCCCCTGCCCATCACAAGATGTCTCTTCCTTTCTGATTCCAACGCTTCATTTAATTGGTTTTTCCAAACCTCAACAGCTTATCTAGTGATACATGTCTTGTCACTGCTACTCCATGTTAAATTTCATTTGGTTACTTCTTCTTGAAACAGCCTTGAGAACTCCCTTTCTCATTGCTTCTTGCACTCTCATAATTAGGCCATGAAAAAGTTGAAAATTGATCAACTGTCATCTATTCGATATTTCCTCCTGGAACTATCCAATCAAATACAGCATTTGAATCTTTATTGTGTGGATACAATACACTATTGTTATTTCAAACAGTAAGACAAAAGAGCACATTTTTAACACTGTTTTGGTGAAAGATGATGACCAATTTCACTTGCTACTGTAATTGTGTGCACACTTGACCTACTACATTAAATTGCTCATTATTGTTTCAGACAGTGTGAAATAGTGATTGGCCAATTGCATACAAACAATTTCAAAAAGCTGAGTGACCAATTTCTCTTGAAGCAAATCAGACAAACAATTTGCTATGTGAGAATTCAGTCACAGCCTATTTTATCATTGTGAAAGCGGACACTAATGTGCTATTTCACAGCCAATTTCACATGCATGACCAATTTCACACATGGCCAATTTCACCACTGTTTTACCTGTGAATGAACTATCAAGACTACGTAACGTAGGAAATAATGAACTAATCTATTGTGGGTGGCGCTTTCACAGAGTATGGGGCAGGGTGCAACTGGAAGCAGTTAAAGTGGCGGGGGGGGGGGGGGAGATCACTGCAAAGAATGCAAACTGGTGACGTAGATTCCTATGCCTTCCTTATCTTGGTTGCAGCTGCTGCACCTGTGTGGTGTTTCTCATTTTGGTTTTCCTGTTGCATGTATGCAGTTTATTTTGGTTAGACTATCCTTCTATCGTTTGTTGTCCTTTCGGTTTCCTATCAGCTTCTCAGAGAGAACATCACAAAGTCCATATCTGCCATCCAAACAAACAAGGATCAGCTTGCCAACAAATACGGCACAGAGTGTAGAACAGGGTTTCCAGATTTAAGTAGTAGGGTCTCTCTCTGCAGGGGTAATATGACTGTAAATGGGTAGGCTCTGTATGCTGGGGGTAAGATAGACTGACCAGATGATGTGATTCGTATTCCATCAATGTTTTTAACCTGAATTTTTTTTATTTTCACTCTGTAAGGACTCGCAACCAAATAGATTCTGAACACGGACTAAGTTGTACGAAAATACTAAAGAAAAATTGATTGTTTTTGTTGTGTTACTTAGAGTCGACACAGAAAATAGGCTTGTGTGTGTTTAAGCCAACGAGTATTCAATAACATGTTTACGCAAAACTCATACCGTTTTATACTATGGGTTGTTTACGCGAATGGAAAGTCCCCTGGGTATAAATATAATATTAACATGAATCCTTCAATTATACAACATCTCCCTTTCTTGAGTTCATAAGTTGTCCATATTTTCCAGTGCTTTCAAGGAAGGTTTTATTGTTCTCTTCGGTCTTGTCAAAATGTTCAAAGGTGGAATTCTTGGTCCCTGAGAAACTGACTGACTGCTTTCAGTTGACTGACTGATTCTGGTTGCTGCTGTGACTGGTGAAGGTGGTGGTAAGGGAGTGATCTGTACCCGGTTACGCTTCACTTCTGAGGTAGGTGTTGCTATGACATATTGCCTTGGACTATGTGACTTTTCAACAACAACGCCGGGTTGCACGTGACTCTTGATTTTCACTTCCTGTCCTGTGCATAAAGGAGGTAATGGTTTTGCATGATGTCGTGCATTGTAATACAATTGCTGCTTTCGCCGGTATGCTGTCTCTCTTTCATTCAACTTGCCGAAATCTGGCCACTTTGGATCAAGTTGTGCATGGAAAACAGGAACTGTTGTTCTCAGCTTTCTTCCCATCAACAATTCTGCAGGCGAGAAACCGTTTTGCAGCGGAGTCGATCTGTACGCTAGCAATGCCTGATGCTTGTCTTTCTCCTTCTTCAAGATGTTCTTGATTGTTTGCACTGACCTCTCTGCTTCGCCGTTTGACTGAGGGTAGTATGGACTGGATGGGTTTAGTTTGATGTCCCAATCTTTTGCAAAATGAGTGAACTCACTACTGTCAAATGGAGGTCCATTGTCGGATCTGATCTCTTCAGGTATCCCATGTCTTGCAAATACGCCCTTCAATGTATTGATTACATCAGGTGCTCTTTTGCCTTTGTTCATACCTGCAACTTCAACGTATCTAGAAAAATAATCTACTATTAACAGATAATCAGATGCCTTGGTGTGGAAGAAATCGATACCCACAAGTTGCCAAGGTCTTTCTGGAAATGCTGTGGGATTTAAAGGTTCAGGGGTATTTGTTTTATACCCTGCACAAATTCTACAAGATTGAACCATATCTTGAATTTCTCTACTAATTCCTGGCCACCAAACTGATTGTCTAGCTCGACTTCTACACTTCACTATACCTTGATGTCCTTGATGAATTTTATCTAAAACATCAAGTCGCATCACAGAGGGTATCAAAATCTGCATAGATTTCAAAATGACATTTTGAACAATGGTGAGTTCCCCCCTGAAATTCCAATAAGGTTTAAGAGAATCAGACATTTTATACTTCTCTGGCCATCCTTCAAGTATAAATTCTTTCAGTTTGCAGCATACAGGATCATTCTCTTGTGCCTGGATGATTTGCTGCAGCCTCACATCAGAAACTGGCAATGCTTCAATTATGTTTGCTACGTACAGCGTCATCTCATCATGATCAATCAGACTCTCTGCAGACTGCTCAACTGCTGACAAACGTGACAATGTGTCTGATGTGTACATTTGCTTGCCAGGAATGTGAATCATTTCCTTGATTTGAAATCGCATAAGTCGCATTCTGAATCTCTGGATTCTTGGAGGAAGTTTCTCTACCATATATGTAGTCAACAAGGGAATCAACGGCTTGTGATCAGTTTCACCAATGATTTGTTTTCCCAGGATGTAATCACTTGATCGCTCACATGTCCACGTGAAAGCAAGACATTCTTTCTCGATTTGACTGTATCGTGCCTCTGTAGGCGTAAGTGCTCTTGAAACATATGACACTGGTTTCCAGTCCCCATCCTCTTGTTTCTGAAGAATAACACCACCAATGCCATAAGAAGATGCATCTGCATTAATTTTTGTTTCCTTATTTGGATCATAAAGTGCTAAAATAGGAGAAGACACAAGTGAATGCTTTACATTTAGAAAGGATTTATCCTGTTCTGGGCCCCAGTACCACTGATTATCTTTGCAAAGTAAATCTCTCAATGGTTTTGTTTCACTTGCCAAATGACTTTTGAATTTACTGAGATGGTTGACCATTCCAAGAAAAGATCTTAATTCTTTCACATTTTTTGGTTTCTGCATAGAAGTAATTGCATTTACTTTCATTGGATCAGCAGAAATTCAATTTGAAGAAATAATGTGGCCTAAAACTTTCACAGTTTTCACATTAAATTCACACTTTCTGATTCAAGGTTATATTAGCTTTAGCTAATCTATTAAGGACAGCTGTTAGTCGCTTGTCATGCTGCTTTTGATCAGCACCGTGGACAATTATGTCATCAATGAGTACTTCAACTCCTTCCAAACCTTCAAGTTTTTCACTCATACATCTCTGGAATTGTTCACTTCCAGTGGAAATACCATATGGTAGGCGATTGAAACAGAAACGCCCCCAAGGGGTTAAAAATGTTGTCAACAAACAAGATTCATCAGATAATTTACGTTGCCAAAATGCACTGTTAGCATCCATTTTGGAGAAAATCTTTGACCCACCAAATTTTGCTAAGGTGTAATCCACAGAAGGCAATGGGTGGACTTCTCTCAAAATGTTTTCATTCAATTTAGTTAGATCAACGCATATGCGTACATCACCATTTGGTTTTGGAACAACAACCATAGGTGCACACCACTGGGTTGGTTCAACAACATGAGAAATTACTCCTATCTCAAGCATTCTATCTAACTCTGCTTTTGTTTTCTCAAGAAGTGGTAATGGTACTTTTCTAGGCACCATCAAAGCAAATGGAGTAGGCTCGGGGATCAATCGGATTCTGTATTCGCCCTCTAATTCTCCAAGACCTTTGAATAGAGATGGGTAACCTTTAATGATTTTTCCTGTATACTTTTCATCAACTTTATTTGTATTAGTGGTCACTGTTTCAACTTTTTGAATTAAATTCAATTTAGAACTAGCCATTCTTCCTAACAAAGGTGTTTGAAGACCTTCTACAACATAAAATTCTTCATGTAAAGACTGGCTGTTTGCAGTTAATTTTCCAATAAATTTTCCTGAGCATTTGATTTTATAATTACATGGGCCTAACAATATTTTATTTGTTGGCTCCAATTTCAGATTTTCTTTTTCAGCAAGCGTTTCAAACAGCGAAAGAGGAATGACAGAGACATCTGCCCCTGAATCTAATTTGAATTTCAGCTTATTTTGGTTCAAGCAAACCTCAGCCTGCCAAGGCATATTATGAGTACAACTACTCCTCACTGCATCGATGTACACTTCACCAAGAAATAAATGATCGTCATTATCAGCAGAATAAATTGGAAAGATCTCACCTGAGACTTCATTGACTCGTTTGGTTCTGCAAGCCTTTTTCCAGTGTCCGGTCTTTCCACATGAATTACAGTGAGAATTTCGTGCTGGACACTGACTTCTTTTATGGAGAGGGCCAAAACACCGGTCACATTTCTTTGCATCTGGCTTCGAAGAAATTTGTTCATTCTGAGTTGCTCGTGTTTGTTTTGCTCCTCTCGACCACTTGTGTTGATCTTGTCTCTGCCTTGCATGTTTTGCATCTTTCAGCACGTCGACGTTAGGCCCTGTAAAAACTGAACGAGTCATTAAACTTTGTTGTTTTCGGACAACCTCCTTCTGGCGAACCAAATTGACAGCTTTTTCCAGCGTCAAATCTGCCTCCAGTTGAAGTCGCTCTGATAAGGCTTTATCCCTTATTCCAACCACGATTCTATCTCGAATTAATTCGTCGCGTAGATCATTGAAGTTACAAAATTCAGCAAGGGTATACAAATCAGTTATAAAATTATCAACAGACTCACCCTCGGTTTGTACACGCATATTAAAACGAGCACGCTCGAATATCACGTTGCGTTTGATTATGAAGTGCCCTTCAAATTTGTTCTTTACTGCGCTGTACTTTTTCTTATCATCTGCAGTCATTTCAAATGATTTCAAAATATCGTCTGCTTCATCTCCCATGGAATAGATGAGTGTGTTCACCTGACTTTCTTCGTCTTTCTTGTTCAGCTCTGACGCCAGTCTGAAGCGATCAAATCTTCGGATCCACTTCGACCACTCTTCGGGCTTGAACGAGAACCTCTCTGGGGGTGAAACCTGGAATGTTGCCATTTTGCGAGCTCACAGCTGCGGCGCCTTTAAGTCTTCGACCGTAGTCTTACGACCGCTCTTCCCAACTGTAGCTTTCCAAGTTCAACTCCAGAATGTAGCGTTGAGGCTCGTTAGAATACTCCTGTCACCAGGCCCGTAGGAAGTGGGGGGGTAGGGGGGGCTCAAGCCCCCCCAATAATTTTTTAAAACAATGGTGCTACGTCACATGACATAATTAGATGTATTGTTCTCTATTGTTTTAAGAACAATTGCCCCCCCAATCCGAAGCTTCTTCCTACGGCCCTGCCTGTCACCATGTTGTGTTACTTAGAGTCGACGCAGAAAATAGGCTTGTGTGTGTTTAAGCCAACGAGTATTCAATAACATGTTTACGCAAAACTCATACCGTTTTATACTATGGGTTGTTTACGCGAATGGAAAGTCCCCTGGGTATAAATATAATATTAACATGAATCCTTCAATTATACAACAGTTTTCTATTTTTTGAAGCTCAAACCAAAAACTGAGCGTCGCTTCAAACGTCGCTTTGCTTTGAAACGTCGCACACTGTCCTAATCATTCAATCAAACGCTGAGAATAGGCACATGGTCTGACCATTTAAGAAAGCAGTGATCTGATTGGATGCACCCTAAACGCGGCACATTTGGCCTAATTAGTCTACGTGTTTTAAAGCTATATTGTCATGAATCTCAGTTTGAAGCCATAACCATCATTCAATTGAATGCAGGAAACTGAGACAATTAGTCATTCTAGGGGTAAAATGGGTAATTTTGATTGCCAAAGAGATGGTAGATCATGGACTGTTCAACGAACATTCAAAACTTCCAGCCAGACTGGACTCTTCGTAAAATACACACCAAAGTCTAGTTGTATTCAAAGCAATGACAAACTGTTTTTCCTTTGATGTATCTAAATTCTGCACTAAATTTTCCAACTTATATTTAGCAATTTTCCAAAGTTTCCAACCAAGGCTTGAAGGAGGCTAAGTTCTAACTGTTGTACTGTAGCTAGAGAAATCGTTATCTGAAATTTTTTTTACAAAATTTTTTCACGTTTTTGCCTTACCCATTTTACCCATTTTTGGCGCAGTCCATGTTTCAAGGAGGAGGCAGGAAACAGCAATTTCTCCTATGATCTTTCCTGTTCCCCTCCATAAAACGTGCATCATTCACATTTCTCATTGCTCCTTTGCAGATGCCGTGCTTTGCCCTATTCTTACTTGCAGAAGCTGCACTTTGTTAAGTTTTTACTTCCGGGTGCTCCGAAATAAACTATGTACTTTTGGCAGGCCATGGTAAATCGTACACGGGACCGATTTTGAAGATTTATAACTTAATATTTAGCAGGAAGCCTGAAGTAAATTCTAGAATTTTTTGCAAATTTTTCTTTTTCAGCTTTTAAAGCTAGAAGCGAGTTTCTTAAAGTTTTGGTTTTCGAAAACACTGAAATAGATCAAAAAACCTCAATCAAATTTTCTAAAGACTCAACATGAATGGACAATGAGAAAACGTTTTTGGGGTAATTTGGGGATTTAGAAATTGATCAGTGCAAACTTCTGCACAAGCATTATTTCAAAAATTGGCCTGTTGCAAAATTATGTAATAGTTGCAATAAAGCGCTGCTCCAAAAGCCATCACAAAATCAAAAATTCAACAAGAATCCATGTTTGCTGGCCTCACAACACTTCCCTGTTTGTCTTCTTAACCCCCTTGACACTGGAATGCAACCTGCACCAAAGCAGAAATGCAATGAAACTTTAAGAGGAAATAAATTTATTTGTACCTAAGTATTTTTACATTCCTTCCAATCCAACTTGGAACTAAACCAACTCTCGTGCATTGGCTCATAGTTGAACAATTTCTAAATTCCCAAATCATCACGAAAACGTTCTCTCTTTGTCCATTCATGTTGCGTCTTTAGAAAATTTGATCAATGTTTTTTGACCGTTTTCAGTGTTTTTGAAATCAAAAATTTTAAGAAACTCACTTATAGCTCCATAAATAGAAGATTAAAAGATGTGCAACAAATGCTGGCATTTAATTGAGAAATTTAGCCAAAGAGAAGCTCATAGATCTTCAAAATGAGTCCAGTATACAATTTATTGTGTCCTGTCAAAGGTGTATATTATTTATTTTGGCGCACCCGGTATCTAAGGGGGCTCTCTTTGAGTAAACCAGAATAATAGATATGACACTGCCATCAGATTATATCAACAAGCTTGTCAGTCTACAGGGTGTCCCCAAAAATAGTTCACCATTTGATTGAATATACAAAATAGCAATATAATGAAAGGGCTCCAAAAAAGATAATCCTGTCCCTACTTTACATGATTTTGAATTAATTTTAGACACCAGGATATTGCAAATCTGTTGAATATTCATGGAGATACAAGTTTTGCAGTTCAGGTTTGTGCCAAAGCTGAGACCAGAGGCCTCTAAATAGCATTTGTGGTAAAAGTAGCATTGGACTATCATTTCTTTGTTTCTCGTTTGTTTCAAAGCAAACCAAAATGGGATATGAAAATATTTTCTGTAACTTAACTTTAAGTGTATGGATGCTTTGAGGAAGATGATTTATTCTCTCGTCAATTAACCTTTTTGGAATATGCATTGCTAGCCAATAGTTCTGTTTGGTTCACTAACGAGAGGTATGAGATTGGATAGCCTATTTTTAACAGGATTTTGAAGCTTTTTGCCGTACGAGTATAAATCTAGGGGTCTCTGGTTTCAGCTGTGGCATAAATTTGATCTTTGAAAGCTCGCAACTCAGTGAAGTGAATATTCAGCAGATCTGTTAGATTCTTGTATCTAAAATTACTTCAAAATCTTAGAGACAGGGTTATCTTCCCATAGGCCTGTACATGCTGTTGTTATTTTTCAATATTTATCAAACGTCAAAAATTTTTTAGGCACATTCTGCATATTTCTCATGTCTACCTCCTTTGATATGTCAACTAGTGTCATCACTTTCATCCTATTCGTAGCTTGGGACAAGGTAGTGAAAGCTGGTGTGATCGATTGTGCTGAGGACAAAAATCTTGATACTTGCAGAGCTTATGAGATACAATCTTTCCCAACTGTCAAGGTAAGCAAATGCAGATAAGAATGTGGTGTAGGCCTGGGGGGGGGGGGGTACTCCCATTGTGGCCTGACTGGGGGGTCCAGTCAGGGTTAAAGAGGGCCAAAGCAAAAATCTTGAAAAATACCCTCAAATGGTAGTACCTTTTTACAGACACCCCCAAATGGTAGTTTGTGGACCTAAAATTGGGCCATTTGGTAGCATCTGGTAGCGAAATTTTTCTGCAGTTTTTCAAAATTTTCTGTTGTAAAAACTGATTGAACAAAGCAAGAAAACTTTAAAATTCAATGATAATTAGTGCTGCAACGACCATATTGCCATGCGGAGGAGCCTATGAGTTGAAATCTTATAACTGGTCAAGAATCTTGGAATACCCCCAATTGGTAGTATGAGTTTGACAAAAAGGGCCATTTGGTAGCCATTCCGTCAGACCCTCAAACCAACTGGAGCCCCCTGTTAGGCCATAATGGGAGTACCCCCCCCCGGGGGTGTAGGTCTAGCATTTATGTTTTATTTAGCTTGTATCTTTGCTGTATTTACTTATTCTAGAATTGAAAAGGTGTTTCATTTACCTTTTGCCTAATTTGAATGGCTGCTATGGAAAAGCTCTGATTTCAGTTCTTCACTCTTTATACTTTTTCATAGGAAAATCCTCAAATTTGTTGCTGCAAGTGTAGCAATATACGCAACTTTTTAGCATGGTTTCTTTATTCTTCAAAGCATTTTTACAAAATCCTAAAGTTTGAATAAGGGCTATGTATGTATGTATGTATGTATGTAAGCACACTAACCCTTGGTACAAAGGTTGTTCATAATCAAAAGGAAATAAAATTAATTACAATTTCGTAATTAAAAAGTTAAAAATTGCTTCAAATTAATATCTTAACCTGAAAGTGTTTCTTGTAAAATTTGTCAATAACCTACTGTAATTCTATGTTTAGTTTCAATGTAAATTGTCCATAAGAAGAGGCATTTTTGACATGACTTGGCAGTGTAGTGTAGTCTTTGACACCATCATAACAAAACGTTCTCTGATCAAATTGGTGCATATAATATGAGTGTATCAAGAATAAGCAAGGTTGTTTGTTCTGGAACCTTAGTTTGCTGTTTAAGGAAGAAGCTGCACCATAGCAACAGCTTTTCCATTGTTGCTTGATGGAACAATTCACAATTTATCTTGTTTGACACCAGGGAACGAAAATTGTAAATATATAATTGATAAGAATTAATGAGAAAGATAGTTTTGATTGGACAGTACTGATAAAATCATTTTTATTTTTCTATCAACAGTTTTTCAATGCAAAGTTAGAAAATGAATCAGATACTGGTGTTAACTTCAAAGGTAACAGTGCGTTGCTTCAATAGGTTTACTGTGTACTTGGTGACTGCAAAAACTTCTCTAGCTAGAAACTAATTATTGAAACAAATTTTCTCTGTTTAATTGAATGCCATTAAGCTCTCCTTAGAGATGCTGCTTTAAATCAGTGTAAATGATGTGGAGAGAAATTTATTCTAAATGAAACTTGTCGTAATATATTTTGGATTTTGATGAGGAAAATGCTGTCACCTGATCTCCAAATTATCCTGTATCCTAGTAAAGTAAAGTGTAATTGAGCTATTGAGAATCTGAGTTGTTCTTGTCAGCCTCAACATTTCAGTTGGTTTTTTGCATTGTACCATAAACTTTATAGATCTCAAAATTAATCCATTAATTAAGGATGCTTTTATTTTTTGATGGCTAATTGCACTAATTCTTAGTTTCATTTGAATCAGTAAGTTTATTTCATCTCAGCTTCTTTTATCATAGGTCAAAAAACGGAGAAAACGATACGTCATGCTCTGATTAAATTTATTGAAAAACAAGAAAAGCTTGATCAACGTCCTGAATTCCAGCCAGCAGAGTAAGTCACTTGTAATTACCACTATGTTTCAAAAATCATTACTGGCCATATATACTGTATCTTCTAATGAAATAGGAAATCCAAATCCAGTTTTGGATGGTAGTTAGGGTCAGACTTACCAAGCATAATTCATAGACCAGGGCGAGTCAGAAAAATACAGGGTGTCCCAAAAAATTTAAACGGATTTGGTTGACTCCAGCGCTGTGAATTTAGCTTCAATCAATGTCTAATCAATCTAAAAATGTTCCTCAATAGTTAACTTGAACATAGATACCTCATTTGTTGATATTGGTACTTTGAGAGCAGACATGTTAATCTTGAAAGCCCAAATTTGCCTCTTCCTGCAAACCAGAGCTTTAGCCTTTTGGCCCAAGCAATTTCTTAAGGCACAGCGTATAAATCAACGATAGCCATGATAAAATTTGATAAGAGTGTTATTCTGTTTTCCAGAAGTCACCCTCCAGTCACCCATTGGGAAGTTTCTTAATTTTTCATTAATTTCAGTTCTAAATTTCGATGTGCTTCAGGAATTTGCTTTGGCCAAAAGGCCAAAGCTCTGGTTTGGAAGAGGACGCAAATTTGAGCTTTTAAGATAGATATTTCTGCTCTCAAAGCACCAATACCAACAAACAAGGTATCTACAGGGTGTCCCAAAAAATTGTGCCCCGTTTGTCTGAAGATTGCGACAAAACGGCAAAAGATTCTCATCAAACTTTTGCATGATGGTGCTCTTGAGATGTTCAATTAAAGTTTGCAAACATCCCCATAAAAATCCGTTGAAAAATGATGGAGCTATGACCTTCAGGAGTCCAAATTTGCCCGATCACTGAAACCAGCGGTCGGCCATTTTGTCTTACTGTTTTGCAGCGATAAATAGCTTTATGGATTGAGAATGAAACAGCAGCCTCCAATGTCATAGCCCTCGTGAAAATTCCGATAATCCTCGGAGAGTTCCACTATTTCTGACCTCACAGAAATTATTTCTTACCTCACGTGAAGATACTTATCACTGCAAAATAGTAAGGCAAAATGGCCGACTGCTGGTTTCAGTCGTCAGGCAAATTTGGTCTTCTGAAGGTCATAGCTCCATCATTTTTCAACGGATTTTTACGGGGATGGTGGCAAACTTCAATTGAACATCTGAAGAGCACCATCATGCAAAAGTTTGTCGAGAATCTTTTGCCATTTTGTCACAATCTTCAGACAAACGGGGCACAATTTTTTTGGGACACCCTGTATGTTCAAGTTAACTATCGAGGAACATTTTGAGAGTGATTACCCATTGATTAAAGCTAACTTCACATCACTGGAATCAGCCAAATCCGTATCATTTTTTTGGGACACCTGTATATCTATTTTTTGACAAATCATACAGCAAGACTTGTGAAATCGATTTGAAAAATTACAACTCCGGTTGAGAGTTTATTGATTTTAAGAATTTGTTCCTTAAGTTGCAATGGACAATCTTAATCTCAAATAAAGGTTTCCTGAAAAGTAGGCCAAGGTTATTAATATTTTGCTCAATTTAATCCAGTTTTCAACCATTTGCTCAATAGAGTAATATTTTTTTTAGCTTAGTCATTGCCTTTCTGGTGATACCGAAACTGCTGAATTGTAATTATGCTCTTGCAATCAATGCTCAGTATCTATAATTCATAGTTTACATTTTTGCTAACTATGTAGATGATAATAAACAGTTTAAGTGGGAGCATTTAAAAAAAAATGGCAAGTAAACAAAAACAAATTATAGTACATTTTTTGGGGGAAATTGAGAAATACAACTTTTAGCGGAAATTCCTGACGTCAGAAGGAAACAATGCACCTTAAATTGTAGGAAAAATCTTGAGAATTAAGTTGAAGATGCCAAGCTAACATGATGGATTTAAGATTTCACGAAAATTGGTTGCATAGCCTTTCCTTTACAACTATAAAACAATTGATATGTTTTTCTCAATCATTTGTTAATTGCTTGGGACAACTTTAACTGCAAGGTAATGCAAGTTTCATTCAATATTTTTAATCAAGAAAGGCTTTTTGGGTCGTTCCATTACAAATAGACAGAGCAGAAACTCCACGAAAATGCTTAACTTTGAGCTCCCCTGGCTCCCTGCAACAGATCCCGAAATTAGGCAAGACTTCATATTTTCTCTTGATTTATCATTCCAAAAAGCTTATGTATCCAAACGCTTCCTTATATCAGATCAGATTGCTTGATGACGTCATTCTACGCAGATTCTGCTCTGTCTTACAAAAAGATATTCATCATAAAAACTTCTCATTTTAGTATTCATGCAATTGAGAGTTTCACTTCAAAGCGGACAGAGGCAAAAATACTTGTACTAGTATTTGAAGAGGAAGAATCTTTTATTGGCAAGGAGGTATGACAGACAAAACTATGTATGCTCGGGTTAAGGCGAAAGGAAAAGGTCGCATTTACCTCTCTATAGCTGTAAACAGAATTAAACATTATTTGCTAAATATTTACCAAATATCTTTGATCTTACTATTTGCTTTACTGTAAGCTACATCTCCCTGATAGAGTTTTGTTGATAGTTGAAACAATTTGTTGAAAGTACCTGCCACCTGGTTAACCAAAGGACTCATCCTGTTTGAGTATCCCAAAACTCAATTATAAAGTCTGTTCATAAATTTTGATCTGTTATGTCAATGATCCTTTGATCTTTGAACATGATGAAACGTTTGTAGCATATTGAAACCTTATTTTGAGTCATAGTTTCTAAATATCATTGCAAGTATTGTTCAATCCAACAACCAAAATTTCGAAATTTGCCTTTATCGTTAAAGTTCCCAATGATAGTGTGCATTCTTGACCAAGGTAGAAGCCTTTTATACACAAAAATTTTAGTCGGTTAAATCATCTATGTTTTTTGCAGTATGCTTCAAATCTGGAAGACCTAAAAAAACAAATTTGCAAATTCTGAACCAGTCAAGTGATTTTACCCAGATATATTGTTTTTCTCTCCTAGCTTATTTTAGATACGTCAGGATGTAAGAAGCTCAAGGTCAAAAGAGTTCTTGAAACTCAGGTTGGTATCATTTTATTAAGCCACACTTTTATCCATCCGAATGATAGCAAATAAGAATGTAAGTATCTGCCAGTTGAACCATAGGCTATGCCACTGCATGAAATGACAATCGAAGGAGAAATGATCTCAGCTTGCCACGATGTATTGGGTAACGGAGTTATTCTTGTTTTCCAAAGGCTTTTTTCTTTTACAAGTCTTCGAATGTTTCCCAAGTAACTTCACGTGGGAACAGAAGTTTGACAGAAATTGCAGAGATCCTTGTTTGACAAATTCATGGCTGTATTTTCAGGGCTCTTTCTTGTTGATAGTCTGATACAGATTTCTGTGATTCTTGGAAAGACCCATAGCGCTATCTTTAGGATCTATTTTTAAAAATATACTCTACTTTAGGCTTTTGCAAGCCTCGGAAATACCCTCAGTGGCATCTTTAAGATCGCATTGGCCTAGCTGTATTAAATGCGGCAGAATCTGCTGTGTCTAAAAATCTGAGTTAGACAGCATTTCTTTGCTGTGTCGGATTGAAATTAAAATGGTTAAAATGGCCATTTTTCAAAATGCACAAACGCAGTGTCTAATCACACGTAGAAACTGCGGACCATGGCCTAGAATTGATTAATTAAACGTGGCAGAAATACGATTTTTAAATAAAGTCGCTTTTCTGCCGTTTTATACGACAGAGCTAGTGAACTCCTGTCGTTTTATCTAATCAAAATGGCAGGTGATTTAAACATCTGTTTTATGTCGAATTTAATTGACACTTAGAAGTTTTTAGCAGCATCTATTGAATTCGACACGACAAAAAACGATGTTTAAACTGGGCCTTAGTAAAGCTAGAATTTGATGTAGATTTTTTGCGATCCTTAAACATATCCTTACCTGCATCTTCAAAGTCTATTGATAATACTCAATCGATACAACAAGCAGTGCTTTGAAATGTTTTGTTTGTTTTTCGTGCAGACTGAATTGATAGAGAAGTACCATGTGGAAGAATATCCTTCGATGGTTATTGTAGATCGAAATGGATCTTTCAAAGAAGTCAGCCAGTAAGTTAGATGTTATTTGGTTTTACAGTTGATGAATGAAAAATAGACACACCATGTTTAAAAAAAATCATAGCAACGATATTGGCAAATGTTATTTCTAATTGCTGATGTGTTCAATTAGATTGAAAGATTTACCTGGCTTAAATCGGTGTTTTTCCCGAATTTATAAGTGATTTTTTGGGCAGACCCCTTGAAATGACCACAGAAGCGTCTAAAAGTGAAAAACGGTGATCAAAATTTTGTCGATTGTCCCGCCTTACAGAAATGACAACTGCATGTATCAGCACATGTTATCTATCCTCTTAGGAGGATCAAATTGAATGGAGTGGCCCTGGCTAATAACGTTATACTAGTGAGATTAAATTTTACTTCTCACAGAATGATAAGAGGTGCTATAGTATGTTCAAATCATCCCTCGTAAAAGAAACGCCGTTTTAGATCAAATGATATACTATTGTTATAGCAACAATGCAATTGTTTTGGTTATTGTTATAAAAACTGTAAGCTTTTATTGCATCAATTATTTTAGAGGAAAGTCGTGTTTTGTTTTCTGTATTTATAAGGGGTTTTGTTTGTATGTGGGACTGTGCTGTAACCTCACTACATAAGAACCCTCTAGTTACGCTCATCGTATTGAGTTGAATTGTTGTTGTTGTTATCGCTCCACTGAGGGCCTTATAACCATAGAGCTGTAGAATAGCGAAAAGGTCTTTATCGGTACGGAGATATACAATAGTGATAGAAGCTCCAACGCCACATAATCGAACCTTGTGTAGAATAGCGAATAGGTCTATTAGTAGAATCAGTAAGGAGATATTCCGTTTCTACAAGCGTTGGGAAATGAGTCTCTGTTGACCGAAGCGCCATCATCAAGTCAAAGAGCACAGGGAAACGAGAGACTCCAGGTAATAAGTCTAACTGTGCTGTACGTACATACACTAAATCTTTTTATTCTGTAATTATAGCAAAGTTTAAATACCCTTTCCAAAATTGCAGAAACAACAAGACTAGAAAAGGCTTCTTGATGGCTTTGAACAAAATAGAACCAATTCTTAAAGAGACTACAGAAGTCAGCAAAGCTCCCAAGAAAAAGAAAGGCAACTCTACTGATAAGAATGGAGGAAACACGTAAGTTTAATGAATCACCTATTTTTGTTTTATTCAAATTTATATCTCGATACAGAGCTAACGCGAACTGGAAGAATCAAGCTTTCGTTTGTAGCTATATTTTAAATATCTCTCATCTTATAGAACTCTTTTATACACAGGGTTTTTCAGAAAAATGCAACTCAACTATAAATGAAAATATGAAAAAAGTGGCAAGATTTAAGTTGATGTAATGTAATGTACAGTATATACCCCCTGAAAGCACAATCTGTCACCCCTCTGACAATACGAAGTTTGGAGCACTAATGGAGCCTCCGATCATTTTGTTGGTATTTTAGTGAGCATAATGATAATAATTAGGGTTAGCCACTTCCAAATTTGGAAGCAATTGGCAATCATGTTGACTGTTACAGTGTCACTGTTGCAGTTGATCTTTCATCAAGAGTCACTTTTTGCATCTATTTTCTTGAAGCAGTCAGACAGGAATTGACCTTTGCTTATTTTGCTTGCTGATATCGTTCTTTCTAGTATGGAAGGCACTTTTCGGCCTCTTCTTTTGATCTTGTTTGTGTGGGAGTTCAACATCTTACAGGGGTGGTCGTTCTCTCTCCGGATGACATGTGCTATCCATTGTTTCTGTTGCTTTTCATAGCAGGTGGCTATTTTGACTGTGTTCATTATTTCATAGAGTTTTTCGTTCGTGATTCTATATAACCAATCTATCTCTGTAGTATCTTCATCGTTGTTATTACAATGTCATTACAAATGGCCAATTTCAAATCCAGCATGCAGTAAGAGAAAAATCAACACCTTTTTACCGTAAAAATTACCAAACAGATTTCGGCAAAACATTTCGGGCCTAGAAACATTTGAGATGGTGCCCTATGGTAAGAAAAAGACAAATCTAGTACCATGAGATGCTTTATTACGAATAATGAAATAAGCAATCACAAAGATTGGTAAAATTTATGTAAATGTCCTATCATTTTCTGGTATCTAGAAAAAAAATAAGCCATGCTTACGAAAACGTCAATTAAGCCATAAATGATTCAGTCAATACGCCCAACCTGGATATAATCATGAAGAAGATAGGTTGCTTTCAGATGGTATGCGTCTAATTGATTCAAATATTATATTTTCCTGAAGAATCTCGAATAAAGTTGGGTTTGCTTTTTCATAAATACTCTGTTTATTGCAGATAAATTCTTGATGTTATGAAATTTTTGATATCTTTTCATGTTGGAGAATAATTTCATTAAACCAAAAAAAAGATTGAGTGTTTGCAAAATGTATGCTTGTAAAACAATGAACGAGTGTCATGACTTACTGAGATCCGTTGTGTAGCATGGTTTAAGCATTTCGCGTATATATAACAAGCGCAGCACCACCGGTATAGTGAGATATCGCCTCATCAGAGGTGGAATCTCACCTGGGCGAGGTGAAATTTTTTTTCCATATAAACGAAACACCACCGGTATGGTGAGGTGATATTTGTAAACATTTTATACGAAAGGTTCGATTGAGGCGCTTTTAGGGCTTCTATTCCTTTTGTGCACATTCGAAAATTCTACAAAGTGTATCAAATATCGTTCGATTCATATTCTTTTTTAGAATAGCTAAACTCGCCTCTCAGCCCCGGGGCTGACAGGTAAGGTAAAATACCTCATATAAACAATGGCTGAAATTTACCTCGCCTGTCAGCCCCGAGTCTAGCAGGTGAAGTGTTTTCCCTCATGTAAACAGGCCCTAAGTGTCTTCCAAAAGCATCGAAAATATCAAGGCTGCACCATCCAAAAAGAACATATCTAAATATTGCTTTGAAAAGCAAAACCATCACAAAACATGCTGAAAGGCTTTTTCCTCTGGCACTGATATCAGAGTATGAAACGTTAGATTATGTTCGAAAGATGAAACGAGAACTTTATACTCAGCTGTATTTTGAAATAGGGCAATCAGAGACATCAGAGGCGACATTCGTATTCATCTCGTTTCATCTTTAATAATTTAGCTGACGTTTTCTATTCTGATGAGTGTCAGACAATTGAAATCTTTCGGGATATTTTGTGATGATTTTATTTTTCTGATTTTACTGATTTAATTTTGTGTCACAGGAAGACTTTATAAGCAACCATGTACTCTGTCTTCAGCGATGCAATAAGGCAAAAGCTTCAAATTTACGGCAATGAATGTTGAGGCCTGTTTATATGGGGAAAAACACCTTACCTGCCAGACCCGGGGCTGACAGAGATTCCACCTTCCCATATAATTCTTTTGTATTTTCATTTCACGTTCATATGACAAACGCAACACCACCGGTATAGTGAGATCCCACCTCACCAGAGGTGGAATCTCTCCTGGGCGAGGTGAACTCTTTCCATATAACCGAAACACTACCGGTATGGTGACGTGTATTGGCTTTCTTCTTTGATTCTTATTGGTTAATTCGTTCTGATTTCACGGAAGAGAGACTTTATCCGCAGGCAAAAGCTTCAAATTTACGGCAATGAATCTTAAGGTTTTAAGCATTGTTATCTTTCAATTCTTTGTGATTTTCTCATTATAGTGAATTGGACATTTTCATGACTGATTTAGTCAGCAGCATCAGCTTCTCATTGCGAAGAGAGGTGCCAAAAGTGAGAGTTATTAAGGGTGAAGCACTGCATGCATTGAAGGATTGGGTCAACTTGCTTTTGCAGGTAAATCTTACCTTTTGGACTGAAATTTCTTCATAACAGCTTACTAGAGCTAGTATGAACATGGAAGTTATTTTGAAATCTTTCCATGACTCTGTTTATATTGCAGTGAGCTAGGGGCCAGCTCTTCTATATTACTTGTAAACATTTTTCTCAGATTTAGTGTAGTTTTTCCTATTTGCCGCCCATTTCTCTATTGCGCTGACGCCTGCCCTAAAGTACTATTTTTCGTGCTGATGACATAAGAATGACAAGCAAAGACTTGACTTCACAGGACCTTTAAAACAGTCGTCCTATCAAATAGCTTTTGTGATAGAACATTGGTCAAGAAGAGCCCTCCTTGAAATGCACCATGAAGGTGGCAGAATTTATCCAATTTTCCATTCTGGACAATTTCAGGGGTAAAACTGCCCTCCCTGTGCAGTTCCAGTCCCCCCAAGCAAGACCAGCCATTCTCTTATATAAACGACAAGAAATCAAGAAAGAATTTATTTCTAGGTGGTATCTATGGATGGACAGCCAAACCAAAGAAAATGGTTACCAAAATTACCTTGAAAACCCTCCGATCATTTTATGAAATAGATTTACTTTTCATCTAAAATTGAGCCAAAAATGTTTCATGCCCATGCCAAATTCGGAATATTTCAATTGTTTATTGTGGACTAACCTTGTCATGGCTGAGGTTGCATAAGGAATGTGCCAAGAGGCTGAAAAGAACACCGCAAGAGACAAGGAATGCAATAGAGTTCAAGGAATACAATATTTTTGGTAATTGGTCCGCAAATAAAACAATTCAAAATACTCAATATTTGGTACGGGTATGAATAATTTTGAATCCTTATATGTGGTGACCACTACAGATGGCTCCCTTTACACCTGTCCAATATCCTTCCCCCAAGGAGGGTTTATTTTCTATCTCCAAGAGCGCCTTTTGCATGGTGAAACACGTATTTCGATGTACCCTGAAGGACCTAATTGAAACATGAACTGCAATATAAGAGCACTGTGTCCAAGCTTTAAGTGCATATACAGTTGAAAGAAACTAAAACCTGGATATTTTAGAAACAATGCAGAGTTTTATTGTAAAATATGAAATTAGTTTTGCTTTCTGCATTACTAATGTATATATGCTGGATTGGAGTGATCATGTATTGTTAGAAATTATTACTCTCGAGAACCGAATATACGGGGGGGGGGGTAGCTGGAAATGGATTGATATAACAGTAATCGGGGATTGGAACAATTGGGGGGGGGTTTTGGAAACATTGAAAATAGTCGTTTCTTAGTTAAACACTTATCTTGTTTATATCTATTCAAAAATTATTTTCACTATCATTTCAATTTTTCAAGAACTAATAAAAGGGGGTTGGGAAATTATTCAAAAGTTAATAAGCGGGGGACGGGGACGATTATTCGCTACTCGAGAGTACCTTATGGTCAGGGTTGAAAACCTGGTAATAAATTTGATTGCTTGAGAGCTTTCGAAACTGATGCAGGAGTATGGTATCTAGTCCTGCCTTCCATAGGGTAATAATCCATATAATAACTCTTTCCTTCGGAAATGCCGAAAATAGTAACCCTCAACCTATGCAGAAAAACCTTAAAAGCTTTGGTTTGTACCGATGGCATGGGGTTAATATTCTCTGGTATTTTTTTCTTATATAATCAATTAAAATATACAAACTCAACAAGTACATCTACTGTGCCTATCATGGCGGGAATAGACACTAGGTCATCGGAGTTCCCACCATGAAAGGCACAAACTCTGGTATTTCCCTGCTTAATCTGGTCATGCCTAAACTCGTGCTTTTTCTGTCGTAGTGCACACCAGCAGAGGCATTCCTGTCAAGGTACCTAGCAGCCCTTGATAAGTGGTTGAATACACCTGCACATGAACGCTCAGTGACTTCCGGAGAATGGTTACGTTACATGGATGAGAAACAAGTAAGGCGTTGCTTATATTATCCTTGTGCAATACTATGCGGTTATTAAACGATTATGAGGGCAATGCTGGAAAATATTTGGACCGCAGTTTGACGTACAGACCAAACCGTACAAGGAGCTAAGGTCCAAATATTTTCCAGCATGGATAGAGTCAGAGTAATCGTTTAATAAAGGTTTTATTGTATGTAGTGTTTTGAGAACCTTTTGAGAACATTGTTTACATTATTGTACTTTTCTATTGCGTTTTTGATCCTTTGCATCACTGTAGTTGGTCGTTTCGACGTTAGCTACATTGGCATTTTCTTTGTTTATAATTGCAAGTTCGTCTTCAAAGTTTACAGGAAAGAAGGCTTTGAGGAATAAGCTAGACTTTGGCTGACAATTATTACGCGCTAAGCCTACGCAAGAAGCTCCTCCCTTGTTGTTGATTTTGAAGGGAAAGCCCGGTCCAATTCGGCTTTGAAAATGCGGCTGTTGCGGACCGATGATCAAGAACCAATCAAATTGCTCCGTTGCCGGTCCGAGGAGCCGTATTTTCGAACACCGTATAATAATGCAGTGTGCTGTCTTGGTACTTACCTAGATCAATATCTTCAGGCTCCTCCGTCTTGCAATCAATGTATCAGGACGATGTTTTTTAAGTAGCAAAATTTAACGCTTAGTCACTCCTATAACAAATTTGAGAAGCTGCAAGAATTGTGTTTTCAAACGTTACTGCTGCAAGTTTCTGGAAATGACGTTAATCAGCAGTTCTCTTCTGTTAGTCAATCATAAGCAATAGACGATTACGCGAAACACGATGGCAAGGAGCTTTTTACCAAGATGCATTGCGTGCTCTAATTGAATTCTTATAGCATCGGTAAAGACAATTTGAACGCAATGCATCTTGGTAAAATGTTCCTCGCCGCCATCTTTAGCGTAATTGTGTATTGCGCCAGCTGCCAATATTATGTGAAATATTTTACCTAGTTTTAATTCAGTTTTACGTTCAGAAATAGCAATAGACCTTTTAGCTATTCTACAAAAGGAGTCTGGATTGAGCGTTATTTTCATATACTTTTATACGAGTGGCTGAATAGAATGGCGTCAGATCTTCTATCACTTTCGTTCATAGTCAACAGTTCTACAAAATGTAAACAAATATCGTTTGATCCAGATTCCTTTTTCAAAAAGCTACCGGGTGTCCCAAAAAATGTATACGGATTTGTTTGACTCCAGCGATGTGAATTTAGCTTCAATCAATGTCTAATCACTCTAAAAATGTTCCTCGATAGTTAACTTGGAAACAGGTACCTCGTTTGTTGGTATTGGCGCTTAGAGAGCAGACATGTTAATCTTGAAAGCTCAAATTTGCCTCCTCCTGCAAACCAGAGCTTTAGCCTTTTGGCCTAAGCAAATTCTTAAGGCACAGCGTATAAATCAACGATAGCCTTGATAAAATTTGAAAAATATTAGATCTTGTGTTATTCTGTTTTCCAGAAGTCACCCCCCAGTGACCCATTGGGCAATTTCTTAATTTTTCATTAATTTCAGTTCCTAATTTTGATGTGCTTCAGGAACTTGCTTAGGCCAAATGGCTAAAGCTCTGGTATCCAGGTGGACGCAAATTTGAACTTTCAAGATTGATATTTCTGCTCTCAAAGCACCAATACCAACAAACGAGGTATCTTTGTTCAAGTTAACTATCGAGGAACATTTTGAGAGTGATTAGCCATTGATTAAAGCTAAATTCACATCGCTTGAGTCAACTAAATCTGTATACATTTTTTGGGACATCCGGTAGAAGATCTATTTTTGGTACTGTTTTGCCTTAAGTTTACAAGATTTCTGTGTACTTTACTGCTGTTTTTTTCAACAGTTTACTTTCCTAAGTGGAAGACTGATGACAGAAACATGAGTCTTAATCATTTCCCTTCTCTTGACAGAAATTCGATTCATATCTCCCAGCTGAAGTTGAATGGCGTAGTTGCAAAGGCAGTAAACCACACTACCGCGGTTTCCCTTGTTCCCTGTGGATGCTATTTCATACAATGACAGTGCATTGTGGGACGAGACCTGAATCTGGCCTAACAGGACTCGATCTTCTTCGCAGAATTCGCGGATTCATCGACTTTTTCTTTGGGTGCAGATATTGCAGGAATCATTTTGTAGCAATGGCATCGAATATTGACAGTGAGGTAAGTACATGTCATGCCTTCATATTTTGACTTTAAACATACAAAGAGCAAGCTGCATATAACTCAAATCCTTGCTGGTTGCTGTGGGGATTCCCAAGGCATCCAGTTTCACTTTGGTAAGCCAATATCTTGAGGAAACCTTAGGCGCTCTGGGTAAATTTCCTTTCGAATACCTTCACAAAACATGAAGTGGCCACAAAGTTGAAGCAGCATTTGAGATTCTTTAATGAGTCTATAGCAGGGATGCCACTCCAAGAAAATGTCATGCTTTAGGCTAAAGTCATATGCATTTTCGATCAATAACTTTGTCCCAAACAAGAGGGAATATATTTCAATCCGTTTTGGACAGATATCTCTCTGAAAATTAGAAAACTTTAAGCGACCAAGCCAAATTCATTCAAATCTTTGCATATATCTTAATCCCCAATGTAGCTATTATAACATCCCTGAGGATATACTGCATGGCAGGAAAAAATATTCATCATTATTAATGGTACCATATTCGCGGGCGTTTTTGTCTTGTTGCGTTGTTAGACTCCGTTTACACGAGAGAAAACTGGATCGATCGAGAACGGGATCGATCCCAAACTAGTACGGATCGGCCTTGCGTTTACACGGGATCGCTCAGGATCGATCCACTATCCGTGCTAGTTTGGGATCAATTTCTAGAGCGATCCAGTTTGGGATCAAGCCGTCAGAGCCTCGTGTAAACGGCTGGATCGATCCCAAACTGGCACGGATGCAAAACGAGGCAAGCCGAAAAAAGAAATCGAGGCGTTTTCATAATGACACATCTTTGTCACCCTGACAACAAATGGCGTGAAGTCTTTACGCATGCCAAAGTCTTTATAAGGAGTCTGGGAATCAGTCATAAGGAGTCTGGATCGATCCCGTATAAACACCTGCACAATTTTGGGATCGATCCCGAACAAGATCGATCCCGTTCTGGATCGATCCAGTTTTCTCTCGTGTAAACGAGGTCTTAATGATTCCTAAATCATTTTGCATTTACATCATCTGAGCATCCTATTGATATTGGATTCGACAAGCGCCGTTGATATGGTGGCTTGCTATTTCACACAAGCCAAGTTTCTCGTTCAGGGAAAGTTAGCTCTGCCTAGCATTCACGATCCTTGCATGACAGTACATATTATTATTTTTTCTATTCATATAAAATATTTACAATAATTATTACATTCTACTATACTTATCTGATTATATAACACGACAGGCATGATACTCAGGGGAGCAAAAAACGATGACTACCCAATGGCCAATTCATAAAGAAAGGCAACGTTAAACTACGTGGATAACTACACTGCGAACGATTAAAAACTAATGTATACTAAACTAATGGATTCCGCCTGACATAAGATCTCGGGTCAGAGTTGGGATAAATTGAAGAAAGTCTCGAGCACAACCCGCTCTGTAAATAAGAACAAAATGCCTGACATCTAATGCAAAATGGAATTTACAAAAAAAGAACCGTTACGCAAAGGGACGTGGTGGCTGCTTACTGAAGTTTCAAAAGATCTCAACCAACCGACCAGTTTCGTGGATGAAACGTAAAGTCAATTCGAGTATATTTCTGTTCAACTCATCACAAAGGTCTGATCACCATTTAATAAAAGCTGCGTCAAAGCATCATTTGAAAGGTTGGCGATTTGCAAAAATAGTTGCAATAATTCTACAATTCCAGCGAGAAGATCTAGTCGTTGAACATCAAAAGAAGGGCAGAGCAGCAAAAAGTGCTCCGTATCCTCAATGCCATCGCTTGTTGGACTCATTGAGTTTATGGTATCCCTGAAATTATGCTTGAATTTGTGGAAATTTAACTTGCTGAGACCAACCCTAAGTTCAGTAAGATAGGGTAATCCTATTGGATTGTGAACTCTTAAAACAGAATTATTGATAAGAGCTTTTTCCTTAAAAAAACAGCAACAGAAGGTGTAAGTCTCAATTCAGTACATATTATTGTACGTATTATTGAATGACAGTTGCACTTTTCTCTTCTTTTCAGGTGAAGTCATTTGACGATGCAATCCTTTGGTTATGGGAGAGGCACAATCGAGTCAATGCACGACTAGCAAGTGACCTTAGTACAGATCCAGTCCACCCGAAAATTCAATTCCCATCGGAGGAAGCATGCTCAGAATGCCGAATTCGTACAAGTGCCAATAATACCATTGTCACTTCACCAGGGTATGGCGTGGACGATATTAAATGGAACAAACGACTGGTCCTAGAGTTCCTGAAAAAGCATTATGGACCAGACAATATTCGATTGAGAGACACAAATCCATTTGTTAATGGGGAAAATGAAGAAATAGATTCAGTAAGAAAATCTTCTATTTATATTGTATTGACAAATTTTGGCTTCAACTCTCTTGATACTAGTTTATGTGTTATTATTTACTGTACTACAATGATTATCGTCCTGGGAATGTACTTCTATCTTATTCATAGGCGAAGGAGAAAGGAAATGCGCTATATTGTATAGAATGAATATATAATGCTTTCTCTAAGGCTCGGTTTGCAGTAGAGTAAAAACTGGTCAGAGCGTTAGAAATGCGACGGAAGAGGCATCGAAATTATTAATGCCCCAATTTGAGATATTGTTGGTATTTTTTAAGATATCCTGACACATTTTGATGGAATTTAAAAGCTTTGATTCCATTTGGAACCTATAACTCACTAAAATAGGAAAATGAGGCCAGTGACGACAATCACTTTGAACTTTATCTCATTGACATTCCATGTTGTTCCCAGGGGGGGGGGCACTCAGCACATGCACATACGGGGAGTTAAGTCCGATATTTTTGGGTCAGAATATTACCAAAAGTGATATTTTTGGGTCCAAATAAGCTGAAATTATGTTTTTGATATTTTTAGGCATCAAATATTGTCAAAATGATATTTCTGGGTTCTTTAAAGGCAACCCGGGCATCATTTAGCATTGTTTCAGGATCTTGTATGTTCGTTTACAGATGTCAAGGTATAAAAAGAGCTGATAGTTTTGGGTTGTAATGAAGCTAAACTGATATTTTTGGGTTTGCTGAAAATTTCTCGGACTGACCCCCCTCCCCGTATGCGTATGTTCTGAGTGTCCCCCCTGGGATGTTGTTATAAATATACTGTATATGTTGACAATTCAGCAACTTATTCAATATATTTGCAACAATAAAGAATTTCAATAGAATAACATAAAGCGAAGTATAATTATTATTGTCGTCACTTGCGTCATTCTCCGGTTTATAATGAAAGTGCGCTTTCCACCGATTTGTCCAATCACTAAAAATTCGTTTAAAGTGAGTTTAGCAAGACCTTTAACCAAATTCTAACGCGCTCTTGTTCTAGTGTGAACCAAGCTTTATGAAAGCGGAGCAGAATAGATATCTTTTTTTGGGTTTGGGTTCATTGTGAAAGCGCTTGAAAACGGGTCAATTTGAAAATGCTGTTCAAACTGGAGTCATTCTCCCAGGTAGCAAGTACCATGCTCCTCGAAGGCAGTAGGCTTTCATAGAATGCCAAAGATTCCTTCAACATCGAAATTAAAGGCTCTCAAGAATTCCCAAGAAGTTAACCATCTGTCACCCCTTTATGATCCAAAATGTTACACGAATCTCCCACAAGAATAATGCTCCACTTTCGAACCCCTTTGAAGGATGCCTGAATTGGCTCATGTTAAAACTGAAATGTGTATAATCACGAAGACCAGTTCTTTGTGTATCAAGTAAAGTCTTGAAATCTTTGAAGAATGTTTGCCCCTGTAAGAATTGTATGTATTGTAGAATGTAGTGAAAAGAGTTAATAATATTTCTTATGAGTTTTAAATTCATTTACAACATAGAATTTATTTATGTAGTGCTTAATAGTAGATTACACAAGATAATAAGAGATACATCCATCTAATTCTTTTCGCTATTTTTCAATTTTGCTAGGAATTTGTTCGATTCACATGTCCAGAAATGTCGGAAGGTGGACACACAGAACAAGACGAACCTAAGGACAGTAGCAATGACGTAGCGACAGACCGATCAGAACAAGCCACGGCTGGAATTGTGACCACGACAAAATAAGACACAATTGAACGACACGACAGCACGCTTACAAACACTTGACAGCATGGGCCACGGCAATAATGCACCGTTTATGTAGCCTATATTATGATCAAAATTGTATTCTTGCTCACTGCGTTTGGTTCTCTTCCACGGGATTGCGAGTAAAGCTTGATAATGTTGCTATTCCTTCGTTCTTCTCTCGTTACCAACAACAAGGATCGAATGCCGCCATTATTCAAATACAGTTGAAACTGCGTGTATCTCTTCCTACTCAGCGATACATCTTATTTTAAACCTCCACTAAGTTTGAAATGAGATGTATTGCTGCGTAGGAGCTCACACATTTCAATTCTATTTGAATAATGGCGGCGTTCAATCCTTGTTGTGACGAGAGAAGAACGAAGGAATAGCAACATTATCAAGGTTTACTCGCACGATTGTGATCATAACATAGGCCTCAACCAACAGTGCATTATTGCCTGTGCATAGGCTCCAAATCTTAAAAGCTACTGGTGTAATTATGTAAATGGCTATTGACTTCTTCCTTTGCATATAATTTATTCAAGGCAACTTTGGGTGTTTTGCTTTCATTTTGCCGTGAACTTTTTTGATATCTTGATTATTTTAAAGCTAATGGGTTTTTCTATTTAAACTGATTTGCAGTTGCGAGGTCATCAAATTTCTAGATCGTAGCCCAAAAGACCGATAGACCAGCAATTTCTACCGCATTGTAGGCCTTCATGAACTACTGTTTTCTTGAAATTTCAATAAATTTTCTCTTTTAATTTGCAAAGCATGATGGTTTTAATCTTTGGCAAAAATTTGTTTGAATTTATCGAGAACGAAAAACGCTGTGGTGTTATTTTGAAACAATCAATATAACAACAAAGTTTCACGGTAGAGATATGGCAAAGCACTAGAAGTTCCTATCAAGCCATTTAATCCAAAGAAATATCCAATAGCCATCTGCATCATTTTTCTTGAAGATTTTGATCTTATAAAGATCTATGCTCAGCTTGACAAACACTTGATAAATATGCTTGATATTGACAATTAATAAACACATTGCACACAACACTAGTGTATAGGCTTATTTAAAAAGCCCTTGTTGCCCATTGTCCTCCGCGGGCATGCTGCAATTTCAGAGTGCTTGAGAATCCAATTTGGTCTAACAAGGACATATTTTGTAACACAATAGCATGAGATTCTTTTGTTGACACCTGAATTCAAAGCGATTAGTGGCTGCAGACAAAGGAAATTCTCTCAACCATATATTCAAAACAAACAAAGCCCCAAAAAGGCCCAAAAGTTTCTCTGAAACTCAGGTAACTAGCGCGCCCGTTGTGCATTCCAGAAATTGTTTTTAAGAGCAAACGTGAGCATATATCGAAAGCAGAAGGATATATCTAAACATCTACCTCGGGCATTTATTTCTTTGGTTCAGAACCTGAGCAGAAAGTTTATTAATTACACCCAACAAAATAAGAGAATTTAAGCCTCCCAATCGGCTCTTGAATCAAATAAATTAAATGCCAGTGGCAGATGTGTAGATATATCCTTCTTCTTTCGATCTATGCGATGTCAATCAAAACCAACGCGTGCTATTGTCTTACCAAATATGTCCTTGTTACTTGGTCTAAGCTTAAAATATGGATCCCTTGATGTAGAAATGACTGATAGAAAAGTCAAACCTTTCTATTTGTTCAACTAATGCAGTAGTATGAATCCGTATTTTCCGCTTGAGCCAAATTTGATTTGCAAACAGTATGAAATTGCAGCTTGCTCGCACAGGTCCCTACGTGACAAGGGCTTATTTAAGTTACAGTGAAACCTGAATATGAGAACCTACAACTTTCAAAATCCAGAGACTGAACTTTATTTGTATATGCTTATCAAAACAAAAAGAAAATTGCTCTGAATGCTAAAGATTTTTAAACAGATATTGAAGTGTCGTTTTGTGGTACAGAACTTGAAAATTGGATTTACCAACAGAACGACATGCTAGATATATTCATCTGCACTGGTCACAGCAAATCTTTAGATAAGATCCAAATAAGAAGAAACGAACGCTTAACAAAATTTCTTTCGTTTCGTCTTTTTTTATAACATCTGACGATTTACTGTGACCAGTGTACAACGAAAAGATTTAACAAATGGTTCCATATTAACCCAACTTTTATAAATAAAGATATAAAGACCTTCATGATGGTACGTACAACAGTTCGTTAACCGTTAACTGTAGTTTCTTATATGCAGGTTTTCGTTGTACACTCTTTTTTTATAAGAATACAATAAACTTTATCCAGCCTCGATATTCTTAAGAAATTTTCGTTTTGAACCTGAAGATATTCTTCAAGTATTTATGTCAGTCATGCGATTCTTTGTTATGAACATCGCAAAACAGGCAACTGCCGAAAATGAGACATAAATATGGGAGCTGAGGCTGAAATTCTCTTATACTATTCTGAAAAGTTGGATGATTCTGAGCCAGAATATTCTTTAAACATTATTCTTATAAAAAAAGAGTGTAATGATATTATTTTGCAATTATATTATGCTTCAAAGATGCTTGCTTTCTCAGAAGATTTAATAGTTCTCGTTATGAAGAGATATCAATATGGATAAATTAAAGAGGTAAGGAACGACAATGATTCTCTCATTGCAAAGAACTGGCCATTTTGAAAAGGCTCATGTTTCGCCAAAAGTTAAAGCTATACTAAATTCAAGGCTAGAGCCCTTGCTCTTTCACGGAAATACCTTTTTTTTGAAACTGCTCATTTTTGGCCAAAAAGCAAGTCTATCTATACCCTTTGCTATTTTGCGAAAATAGCTTCTGTTTGAAAATGCTGATTTTTGGCCAAAAAGTAAGGCTATTCCCTTCGCTATTTTTGCGAAAATAATTCTGTTTAAAAAAGGCTCAATAATTGACCAAAAATTAAGGCTATAGCCTTTACTTTTTTCCTGAAAAGAACTTCTTTTTAAAAATGCTCAATTTGGGCCAAACAAGGAAGTAGGCTGTATCCTTTATTTTCTCGCAAAAATAAGGCATTCTCGAAAATCCCTGTTTTTGGACAAAAAACTAAGGCTATTTTAAAACTAAGGCTATTTTTTAAGGCCCTTTGCTATTGTGTATAAAGCGGCTCTTTATTCTTAGTCTTAATGTATCCAAATCCCAAGGGAATAACAGCAATTCCCAAGGGAATGAGATTTTTAACATACCATATTTTGGCAAAGAGGAAAGGGTATAGTCTTACTTTTGGGCCAAGAATTGGGAATTTCGAAATATCCGAGGAAACCTAGCTCAAGAAATAATTATTTTCAATTGTGTATAAAACGGCTGTATATTATTAGTCTTTATGTCATTCTCTTGGGAATCCCAAGGGAGTAATAACAATTCCCAAGGGAATAATAAGGGATTTTTTAAAATACCATATTTTGGCAAAGAGGAAAGGGTATAGTCTTACTTTTGGGCCAAGAATTGGGAATTTCGAAATATCCGAGGAAACCTAGCTCAAGAAATAATTATTTTCAATTGTGTATAAACGGCTCTATATTATTAGTCTTTATGTCATTCTCTTGGGAATATATCCGAATCCCAAGGGAGTAATAACAATTCCCAAGGGAATAATAAGGGATTCTTTAAAATACCATATTTTGGCAAAGAGGAAAGGGCATAGTCTTACTTTTGGGCCAAGAATTGGGAATTTCGAAATATCCCAGGAAACCTAGCTCAAGAAATAATTATTTTCAATTGTGTATAAAACGGCTCTATATTATTAGTCTTTATGTCATTCTCTTGGGAATATATCCGAATCCCAAGGGAGTAATAACAATTCCCAAGGGAATAATAAGGGATTCTTTAAAATACCATATTTTGGCAAAGAGGAAAGGGTATAGTCTTACTTTTGGGCCAAGAATTGGGAATTTCGAAATATCCCAGGAAACCTAGCTCAAGAAATAATTATTTTCAATTGTGTATAAACGGCTCTATATTATTAGTCTTTATGTCATTCTCTTGGGAATATATCCGAATCCCAAGGGAGTAATAACAATTCCCAAGGGAATAATAAGGGATTCTTTAAAATACCATATTTTGGCAAAGAGGAAAGGGTATAGTCTTACTTTTGGGCCAAGAATTGGGAATTTCGAAATATCCCAGGAAACCTAGCTCAAGAAATAATTATTTTCAATTGTGTATAAAACGGCTCTATATTATTAGTCTTTATGTCATTCTCTTGGGAATATATCCGAATCCCAAGGGAGTAATAACAATTCCCAAGGGAATAATAAGGGATTCTTTAAAATACCATATTTTGGCAAAGAGGAAAGGGTATAGTCTTACTTTTGGGCCAAGAATTGGGAATTTCGAAATATCCTATTAAACCTAGCTCAAGAAATAATTATTTTCAATTGTGTATAAACGGCTCTATATTATTAGTCTTTATGTCATTCTCTTGGGAATATATCCGAATCCCAAGGGAGTAATAACAATTCCCAAGGGAATAATAAGGGATTCTTTAAAATACCATATTTTGGCAAAGAGGAAAGGGTATAGTCTTACTTTTGGGCCAAGAATTGGGAATTTCGAAATATCCCAGGAAACCTAGCTCAAGAAATAATTATTTTCAATTGTGTATAAACGGCTCTATATTATTAGTCTTTATGTCATTCTCTTGGGAATATATCCGAATCCCAAGGGAGTAATAACAACTCCCAAGGGAGTAATAAGGGATTCTTTAAAATACCATATTTTGGCAAAGAGGAAAGGGTATAGTCTTACTTTTGGGCCAAGAATTGGGAATTTCGAAATATCCCAGGAAACCTAGCTCAAGAAATAATTATTTTCAATTGTGTATAAACGGATCTATATTATTAGTCTTTATGTCATTCTCTTGGGAATATATCCGAATCCCAAGGGAGTAATAACAATTCCCAAGGGAATAATAAGGGATTCTTTAAAATACCATATTTTGGCAAAGAGGAAAGGGCATAGTCTTACTTTTGGGCCAAGAATTGGGAATTTCGAAATATCCCAGGAAAACTACCCCAAGAAATAATTATTTTCAATTGTGTATAAACGGCTCTATATTATTAGTCTTTATGTCATTCTCTTGGGAATATATCCGAATCCCAAGGGAATAATAACAATTCCCAAGGGAAAATAAGGGATTTTTTAAAAAACCATAGGGCATAGTCTTACTTTTGGGCCAAGAATTGGGAATTTTGAAATATCCCAGGAAAACTAGCTCAAGAAATAATTATTTTCAATTGTGTATAAAACGGCTCTATATTATTGGTCTTTATGTCATTCTCTTGGGAATATATCCGAATCCCAAGGGAATAATAACAATTCCCAAGGGAATATTGAAATGAACCAGCTGTTCCTATTTTTGGCGAAAAAGTAAGGCTATACCCTTTGCTTTTTTGGCAAAAACAACGCATTCTCGAAAACCCCTGTTTTTGGCGAAAAAGTAAGGCTATACCCTTTGCTTTTTGGCAAAAATAATGCATTCTCGAAAATCCCTGTCTTTGGCCAAAAAGTAAGGCTATACCATTTACTTTTTGGCAAAAACAACGCATTCTCAAAAATCCCTGTTGGCAAAAACAACGCATTCTCGAAAACTCTTGTTTTTGGCAAAAAAGTAAGGCTATACCCTTTGCTTTTTGGCAAAAACAACGCATTCTCGAAAACCCCTGTTTTGGGCCAAAAAGTAAGGCTATACCCTTTGCTTTTTGGCAAAAACAACGCATTCTCGAAAATCCCTGTTGTAGGCGAAAAAGTAAGGCTATACCCTTTGCTTTCTGGCAAAAATAATGCATTCTCGAAAATCCCTGTCTTTGGCCAAAAAGTAAGGCTATACCATTTACTTTTTGGCAAAAACAACGCATTCTCAAAAATCCCTGTTGGCAAAAAGAACGCATTCTCGAAAACTCCTGTTTTTGGCGAAAAAGTAAGGCTATACCCTTTGCTTTTTGGCAAAAATAATGCATTCTCGAAAATCCCTGTTTTTGGCCAAAAAGTAAGGCTATAGCCTTTGCTTTTTGGTAAAAATAATGTATTGGCAAAGATCCCTGTTTTTGGCCAAAAAGTAAGGCTATACCCTTTGCTTATTGGCAAAAATAATGCATTCTCGAAAATCCCTGTCTTTGGCCAAAAAGTAAGGCTATACCATTTACTTTTTGGCAAAAACAACGCATTCTCAAAAATCCCTGTTGGCAAAAACAACGCATTCTCGAAAACTCCTGTTTTTGGCAAAAAAGTAAGGCTATACCCTTTGCTTTTTGGCAAAATCAACGCATTCTCGAAAACCCCTGTTTTGGGCCAAAAAGTAAGGCTATACCCTTTGCTTTTTGGCAAAAACAACGCATTCTCGAAAACCCCTGTTTTTGGCGAAAAAGTAAGGCTATACCCTTTGCTTTTTGGCAAAAATAATGCATTCTCGAAAACCACTGTTTTGGGCCAAAAAGTAAGGCTATAACCTTTGCTTTTTGGCAAAAATAATGCATTCTCGAAAATCCCTGTCTTTGGCCTAAAAGTAAGGCTATACCCTTTACGTTTTGGCAAAAACAACGCATTCTCAAAAATTCCTGTTTTTGGCCTAAAAGTAAGGCTATACCCTTTGCTTTTTGGCAAAAATAATGCATTCTCGAAAATCCCTGTTTTTGGCCAAAAAGTAAGGCTATAGCCTTTGCTTTTTGGTAAAAATAATGTATTGGCAAAGATCCCTGTTTTTGGCCAAAAAGTAAGGCTATACCCTTTGCTTTTTGGCAAAAATAATGCATTCTCGAAAATCCCTGTCTTTGGCCAAAAAGTAAGGCTATACCATTTACTTTTTGGCAAAAACAACGCATTCTCAAAAATCCCTGTTGGCAAAAACAACGCATTCTCGAAAACTCCTGTTTTTGGCGAAAAAGTAAGGCTATACACTTTGCTTTTTGGCAAAAACAACGCATTCTCGAAAACCCCTGTTTTGGGCCAAAAAGTAAGGCTATACCCTTTGCTTTTTGGCAAAAACAACGCATTCTCGAAAATCCCTGTTGTAGGCGAAAAAGTAAGGCTATACCCTTTGCTTTCTGGCAAAAATAATGCATTTTCGAAAATCCCTGTTTTTGGCCAAAAAGTAAGGCTATACCCTTTGCTTTTTGGCAAAAATAATGCATTCTCGAAAATCCCTGTTTTTGGCCAAAAAGTAAGGCTATACCATTTACTTTTTGGCAAAAACAACGCATTTTCGAAAATCCCTGTTTTGGCCAAAAAGTAAGGCTATACCCTTTGCTTTTTGGCAAAAACAACGCATTCTCGAAAATCGAAAATTCTACGCTCGTAAATTGAGCTTAACGCCAAGGCCACCAAACCCATTAATCTCATCCCCAAACCTCCTGGGTGGTCAGCTAGTTCCAGGTCTCACCTCGTGGCATTGCCAACGCCTGTATCTAGCATCGCGATTATTCCTGTCAACTCTGCTTCGTTGGGTTTGGTAGATCAAGATTTGTCGATTATTCTGTGAATCTGACTGCTGCAATATTCTTATGTTAGAGTTGAAGTATCCATGCAACAAGGTGGCAGTGGAATATCAATGATATGATATTGTTATGAGCAGCCATTTTGACAGGAAAGAGCAAAGAGATGTGCAAAGCTGTTGTTTACTTCACTCGCCCAACGGCCTACCCAATATCGCAATGACAAAGCCCAAGCAATACGTTCACGTTGTTATCCTTCACGGTCTGGCTTTATCTCATAAATAACACTTTCATTACTGGAACTGCGGTTGCAGATCACTACTGGTGTATATAGAATGAAGGTAAAGCAGTAACTGGCATTTGCATATTTTATGAAAGCGCCTAGTGTATAAGGCAGGCATGAAAAGCTGTCATCGAATCCAGCTCATCAATCCATCGTCAGGCATGGCCACAAATTAGCAGCAACGAGAAGCAAATTCCTGCCCGGGCGAGGCTTTTCTTCAGATTCACAAACTACTGCATCTCAACTGATTATCATATTCCAGTAATGAGCTTTAATTACCATTGTCAATGACTATACAGCATCAACTATATTAAGAATCAATTGGGGGTAGCCATGGTGGAAATGAAGGTATTGAAAGCTGCCATATCAAGTGCTTTATTGAGCAAAGCAAACAAGAAAGATGGGACCAGAACTTGCAGGTTGTTGAAACAAGGAACAATTATATTATACTCTGATGTTGCCGCAGTTTACAATCTTTATGTCCTGAGCACAGCTATAGACCTCAAAGAAAAGCAACGCAAAAAGGGTCATCTTTTGTCAGCTGCTGGTCACCCAAGGCCAAGTGGCAGCATTACAACCAAGCAAGGTATCAGTCTTCAATTATCCGCACTTCATTTACGAACACCCCTTTTTATATATATTTACTGCACGGCTTCCCTGTAGAAATTCCCTTCCTCTATTAGTAGGTCACTTCTAGCCTTCTCTGATCTATGTGGTATGCAATAACCTGGCAAGAATTGAAATTCACTGTAATGTCAGGCAGTTCCGTCAGCTTCAAAGTTGCTCATGTTGAGTCTTTACCACATTAATGGAGTGGAATTGCTTACAGCATATCTACCCCCGTGGCCTATGGTTGTAACACAAATATTCCAGGTGTTGCCCATCCAGGTGTCCCATGGTCTACACAATGGAATTTTAAAGTCTATATCATTGGCTGTCATACCAATTACACTGGTTGTGCTTTGTACAAGCATTCGGCTTCACTCATAATGCCAGGAGGTCAACAACTTCCCCAGTTTAGTGGTCAGGAGAAGGACATATGTTCTTCCAAATTTTCAAGTAGAGGGTGATAACTGTTCAATGTAGATCAATACGTAGACTAACCAGTCCATCACCCCCTTTGTCCCCCCCTTTCCTTTTTTTTTTTCTTGCAGGTGCATTAATCCCGCATCATCCTACCCGTGTACCTTGTGAGCGTACACTTGAGCAACTTGTTATCTTTGCAGGAAAAGAAAGTTTGTCACTTGATATGCAGTATTAGATGTTAGGCTCAATATAACTGTCCTTTGGGCCTAAATAATACTGCACAGAGATAGTAGGATGACCCCTGTTCTATGTTGATCAACGCACGATCCTGGTTTACCAACCCCCCCCCCCCCCCCCCCCTTTCCCCATCCTTTATGTTGTTTTCCTTGCAGGTACAGTAATCTCACAGCTTTTTTACAGACGGCCTTTGTGCAATGCTTTATTCACACCTCCTTTGAGCATCAACACATATTCTGACTTCTAGTGCAGGAAATGTCACTAGGTCAAAATCATCAGAATTTGATAAGATGTACATTTATCAACAACAAGAACCACAGCAACAAAACACATACTACAGCAGATTGCTTAGTACAGTATTTTCCTAAGTGGAACCCTTCCTCTCCCCACAGCGGTTGCACAAGTCTCAGCATATCATACAAATTCCTACAATTGCACCCTTTAGTTGCTCCCTGGTGTAGCTAATTGTAATTCAACCCTCAGATATTGCTAGAACAGCCAATGTGCTCGCTCTTGATTGTCTTTCAACAGGTATCCAAAGTTGTATGATGCAAGACAGCTCAGAACCACTAAGAGATGCCTCAGATTGTTCAACAGCATTCTTCACAAGATGGGACTTAACAAAAGTGAATGTATGCAGAGCTGCTTGGAGAATTGGAGTGAGGTAGATAAAAGTATGCTGTCAGTTAAAGCAGAAGTTATTCATCATATGCAAAATGAGCTTGGTTGTACAAGAATACAAAAGTCATGAGTTTATGTTAGGGCCATATAAGTTCATCCTGGTGGCTTTGGGGTTACTTTGGCGGTTACTTTGGCGGTCTGGCCGCACGTTTGCGGCTTTTATCTAAGATTTAGTTGTATGAGAAGAAATAGTTGAAAAAGTATGAGGATTAGACTTTGAGACTTAGTTGCATGAGTCTCAAGCAATTTGAGTCTCTAGAAGAATATGGCTCAAGAAAAGGCAATTGAAAAGTATCAGGCAGATGTTAAAAGAATGCCGTATTAACAAGTATGAAGAAAGAAGTATCGGACTTCAGAAGTATATCACTTAAGAGTATGTGATTTAATGAAGGTTGTATTATATGCCAGATATGACCCCAAAAGCTGCCAAGGATGAAGGTTGTTTTCTCTATTGTTCAGTCTGTTTGGTGGCCGCCTGGCGTTAATCGAAAATTCTACGCTCGTAAATTGAGCTTAACGCCAAGGCAACCAAACCCATTAATCTCATCCCCAAACCTCCTGGGTGGTCAGCTAGTTCCAGGTCTCACCTCGTGGCATTGCCAACGCCTGTATCTAGCATCGCGATTATTCCTGTCAACTCGGCTTTGTTGGGTTTGGTAGATCAAGATTTGTCGCCCTCCCACCTCCCTCAAGCAGTCCCTTGTCCTCAAGATCCGGGTCATATCTCTGGTGTAAGTTTGTAGTTGTACATAATCAAAGTTGGTCTGGCCACACATTTGCGGCTTTTGTCGGTATTATCCCCTAACCCACTCATAATTTGTTCACTTATCGCATATCTTATCTGGTGCACGGGTCTGCTCAGGCCTTGCCTGTCGTCCCCAAAAGTGCACCCTAGTTTAGACGTATGAGACTTAAGAACGTATGAGATTAAATAGTCTCTGGTAAGATGAGACTTTGAAATGAAATTGAAAAAGTATGAGTCTTAAGAAAGTATGAGACTTAAGAATGTATGAGTCTTAAGAACGTATGAGATTAAATAGTCTCTGGAAAGATGAGACTAAGAATGTATGAGTCTTAAGAATGTATGAGTCTTAAGAAATATGAGCCTCTGGAAAGATGAGGCTCATGAATGTATGAGACTTAAGAACGTATGAGACTTAAGAATGTATGAGACTTAAGAACGTATGAGATTAAATAGTCTCTGGAAAGATGAGACTTTGAAATGAAATTGAAAAAGTATGAGTCTTAAGAAAGTATGAGACTTAAGAATGTATGAGACTTAAGAATGTATGAGACTTAAGAATGTATGAGACTTAAGAATGTATGAGACTTAAGAATGTATGAGACTTAAGAACGTATGAGATTAAATAGTCTCTGGATAGATGAGACTAAGAATGTATGAGTCTTAAGAAATATGAGCCTCTGGAAAGATGAGGCTCATGAATGTATGAGACTTAAGAACGTATGAGACTTAAGAACGTATGAGACTTAAGAATGTATGAGACTTAAGAACGTATGAGATTAAATAGTCTCTGGAAAGATGAGACTTTGAAATGAAATTGAAAAAGTATGAGTCTTAAGAAAGTATGAGACTTAAGAATGTATGAGACTTAAGAATGTATGAGACTTAAGAACGTATGAGATTAAATAGTCTCTGGAAAGATGAGACTAAGAATGTATGAGTCTTAAGAATGTATGAGTCTTAAGAACGTATGAGACTTAAGAATGTATGAGACTTAAGAACGTATGAGATTAAATAGTCTCTGGAAAGATGAGACTTTGAAATGAAATTGAAAAGTATGAGTCTTAAGAAAGTATGAGACTTAAGAATGTATGAGACTTAAGAATGTATGAGACTTAAGAACGTATGAGATTAAATAGTCTCTGGAAAGATGAGACTAAGAATGTATGAGTCTTAAGAATGTATGAGTCTTAAGAAATATGAGCCTCTGGAAAGATGAGGCTCATGAATGTATGAGACTTAAGAACGTATGAGACTTAAGAACGTATGAGACTTAAGAACGTATGAGACTTAAGAATGTATGAGACTTAAGAACGTATGAGATTAAATAGTCTCTGGTAAGATGAGACTAAGAATGTATGAGTCTTTAAAGGTATGAGATTAAAAAAGTCTCTGGAATGATGAGACTTTGAAAAAGTATGAGATTTAGTTGTATGTGATTAAATAGTCCCTGAAGGGACTGGAATTTGAAAGAATATGAGATGGTCTGCGGTCTGGCCGCACGTTTGCGGCTTTTATCTAAGATTTAGTTGTATGAGAAGAAATAGTTGAAAAAGTATGAGGATTAGACTTTGAGACTTAGTTGCATGAGTCTCAAGCAATTTGAGTCTCTAGAAGAATATGGCTCAAGAAAAGGCAATTGAAAAGTATCAGGCAGATGTTAAAAGAATGCCGTATTAACAAGTATGAAGAAAGAAGTATCGGACTTCAGAAGTATATCACTTAAGAGTATGTGATTTAATGAAGGTTGTATTATATGCCAGATATGACCCCAAAAGCTGCCAAGGATGAAGGTTGTTTTCTCTATTGTTCAGTCTGTTTGGTGGCCGCCTGGCGTTAATCCCTGTTTTTGGCCAAAAAGTAAGGCTATACCCTTTGCTTTTTGGCAAAAATAATGCATTCTCGAAAATTCCTATTTTGGCCAAAAAGTAAGGGATTTCCTTTACTTTTTTGCGAAAATAACATCTTTTCGAAAATGCTTATTCTGGCTTTTGTCCAAAAACTTAAGGCTAGATTGAGAAAATAACCTCTTCGGAGTTTTTCTCATTTCTCTGCTGCTAATTCTCATAACTTGATTGATGTCAACACTGACTCAAGCAATTTTGTTCTCGTAATCGCTTTAACGTAAATTACTTTCAAGAAAATCCTGCATTAAAAACCCTGTGGTTAAAATTTGACAGATATCTGCAATGTTTTTCTTGAGATATTAATTTACAGCAAGTTTCTTTATTAAGCCTATTGCAATAAAACTGCTAGAAAATGAGAATAATGTTTGACTTATAATTAGGAAAGTTATTGGGCTTTCTTTCATGTGTTCATCATTCTTCAACTTCATTCATTTAAGGAGGCCGTAAATACTTTTAATTGGGCCTAACTTCTGTTTTGTATAATTGCTTTAGCCAATCATTGGCGAGATCTATACAAATAAACCAGTCAATCAGCTAATAATGTTTAAAAAGAAGGAACCCTCCCTTTTCTGTCCTCATTTTTTCAGTTTTACAAAGACTTGCGTGTACACCAGAGACCATTAGGTCAAATAGAGTTACATAACAGAGATGGCTAACAGAAAATTAAAGATAAGTTCTGCAGTAGTGGCATCTTTTGGAGCAGTCTTCCTGATTCTTGGCACTGCGACGAATTACTGGGCGGTCTACAAGCACGAATATACCGAATACGTACATGGCTCTAAAATCCAAGTAAACATTGCAAAGAATTTGGGATTGTTTCAGAAATGTTCTAAAATTGCCAGAAATTACATTACTACTGGATATTCTTGCAAAAACATAGACATCAGCATCCAGTCAGGTATGCATATCGTATGAAATTTACAATTTTAGCAGCTTTTGTTGGATTAGCAATCCCAAAACTACCAAATTCTGAAAACAGCAGACTTCGCTGAGACGGAATCTCAACTAAGTTCAACTTTAGCTAGATGTAGTACTCGTCGAGTCAAACGAGGTTCAGGTCTGATTTCGCACAATTTTCATGACCGTCAAATCTCTCATCCTAAGGCACGAAATAAACCTTTGGTTATGGCAAGATTAACTGCCTTCGCTTCCCTTTTAAATCTAGGTTCTTTCCAAAGAACGACAAACAGTCGTGTAGCTGACCTCCTTTTTTCATGGACTGTAATATGAGAAAGATTTCATCATTAATTCTGATTTTAACTCAATTTCTCTCCCAGAAGACATTCGTTTCAAGCTATCCTTTGCCCCAAAATTAAGCGAGCTAACTCCTTTATTCCTTTTCAGAGGCAGTGACATTCTTTCTATCCAACATTTACATCTATCTTTCAGACAAAGTAAAAGTGACCGTGGTGATGGCAATCTTTGCTATCATTTTCCAGTCTTTCGTGGCCATTGCTATCATCGGCAACCTCTTTGCACCAGGAACAATTCCACTGAAAGTTGTGCTTATTTCCATCTTTCTCGCATGTAAGTTCTACCGTTGTTGGATCATTTCGAAATGATATGATATAACCTGACAAGCGTCCAAGGTTTGATATTCATCCAATAACATCCTTATTTGAATACTGAAACTATCGCTGTAAGGTGTGGCACAGGGGAAGGCAAGACGGGGAGGAGCAATTAGATATCTCCATGTGAATTTCATTCCTAGAAATGCGTTTTTTTTTGCATTCTTGAGAGCAAGGTATTCCCTTCCAACTGTTAAAATGTACCTTCATAGCAATCTTTATGGCTTTACATTGGTAACTTTGACAAATTTACCCATTCACAGAAATTAACTCCTGCCACTTTAAGCTCCATTTTTAAGAGGAAAATGTTCGCTAATTTGCAACTTCTCCTTTCTGCAACAATTTATGACAAGAGGTAGGTTATGTGCTGTCTTGCAGAACTTTCTTGAAGTAATTAACGCCATGTCTATGTGCTGTCTTGCAGAACTCTCTTGGAGTAATTAACGCCACAGCTATGTGCTGTCTTGCAGAACTTTCTTGAAGTAATTAACGCCACATCTATGTGCTGTCTTGCAGAACTCTCTTGAAGTAATTAACGCCATGTCTATATCTTTCTAGTATTATGCACCCTAGTCGCACTGGCAATATTTGCTGACGTCATCACCAATGGAAAAGCAAAGGTGTCATGGTCTTACGGACTTGAATGGGTTGGATTTGTAATAACGAGTGCGAGCCTCTTTTTGGTTACAGTCTCCAACAAGAAAGCAGTTCATTTCAATGACACGATATGTGAGAAAGGGGGACATGCAGTTGTTGTGACCTTGTAATGAGCATTTTGTGAGGGCTTCTTTATATAGGGAAAATCATCCCACCTTCCAGGCTGTGAGGTGAGATTCCACCCTCCTATAAGATCCCTTGCAATTTTCATCTTGCGCTTACACGATAAAGTATATGATAAAGGAGCCATTCCGGTTGGGCGAGATTCCACTCTACGAGAGTTGAAATCTCACTGAGGTGGGATGAAATTCTTCCTTATAAACGCTGCAATGTGGGATGAAAAGCTGGACAGTGGAATGAGATCATCTGTTTTACGCACGCATCAACACGAGAACAACAGGAAACCTATTTGCTGCTGGCTCAAAGCACAAATTTTGAATGTTATTGTCTGAAATCATGGGCTGGGAGGTGAGATGAAATTCTTCCTACAGACGTACCCAGATTTCATTCCACTTGATACTCGTAGTTGGAAGGTTAGATCGTTTCCCTCATATAAACAGGCCATAAGAGGCCTTGCCCTTTACTAAGTATGAGAAATTTCAACCCGTGCTGAGTTCAAAGCAGCTTGAACTTTGAAAGCATCACTTAGACTTATGACAATGAGTCCCTTGTATCCCTGCGGTATCTTGCTCACAGGGACTCATAATGAAACAGTTAAAAACCTGACCCTACTTTGTAAAGTCTCGCTTTCAGATTGCCTGCCAGAGAGCCCAAACATTTTGCGAATTATTTTTGCGAAACCTCCAAGGACCCTTCTTTTTGTGTGAAGAACAAAACTCTTTCGCTTATTTCAGGACGTTCGATTAGTTTCCCTGGAGACGTTCTAGAGTCAAAAGTCCACAGCAAGACTTCGCTCGTTCTTTGCAAGTAGGGTGGACGCGGACATAAAAGCAAAGCAATAAGTTCTAAAGATAAGTTTTCCCTGCTCCTGTAGCCAGACACGAAGACAACTTCACCCTTCAAAACTCTTAAATAAACAGCCTGGAATTCGCACAACTCAACTTCAAACTGTGCCTCTATTTTCTGCAAAAGCTCCAAGTCAGCCATCTTGCCTTTTGTTTGGCGAATCAAGATTGCAAAATCGCTAAATCGCGAAAATTAAAAGATGAACAGCCTCCCTTTGCTACCTGCCCTGCCAGACCTCGCCTGGTTGGCTAAAAGTTCCAGCAGATTCGCCGTAACCATAGTAATTCGCAAATCTCGCAATCTGATTGGTATGCTAGGAATCCTAGCAAATTAGGCCTAAATAGGGTCAGGTTTTTCAGAGTAATAATATGAGTCTCTGTTGACCGAAGCACCATCTTGAAGTCAAAGAGCACAGGGAAACAAGAGACTCATCGTCATAAGTCTAAGCATCACTTATGCTGCTCTACGTTTCCATGGAATCTCACCACGGACTGCGAGGCTAGGTCACATGATATGAATGCGGTCGCAAACAAGTGAAACAGCTGCCAATGAAATTAAATGATTTGATTTCAACGCGCCCCAAGCTGAAATTTCTGTTTACATGGAAATTTCCAATAATCTCAGCCCCGAGTGCTGAAATTTTAGCAAGGGGAAACAAGGGCAGATTTTGTAATACAATAGCATGAGTTGCTTTTGTTGACACCTCAATTCAAAGCGATTAGCGATCACAGACAAAGGAAATTCTCTCAACCAGTAATTCAAAACAAACAAAGCCGCAAATTTTTCTCTGAAACCCAGGTAGCCAGCTCGCTCGCTGTGCATTCCAAAAATTATTTTTAAGGGCAAACATGAGCATAGATCGAAAGAAGAAGGATATATCTACACACCCAGAAGCTGAGCAGTAAATGTTTTGATAACACCAAAAAAAAATAAGAGAATTGAATCGCCTCCTAAACGGCTTTTGAACCAAACGAATAAAATGCCCGCGGCAGATGTGTAGATGCATCCTTCTTCTTTCGATCTATGCTCATGTTTGCCCTTAAAAACAGTTTCTGGCATGCACAACGAGCGAGCTAGCTACCTGGTTTTCAAAGAAACTTTTGCGGCTTTGTTTGTTTTGAATTGCTGGTTGAGAGAATTTCCTTTGTCTGCAAGCGCTAATTGCTTTGAATTGAGGTGTCAACAAAAGCAACTGATGCTATTGTATTACAAAATCTGCCCTTGTTAGCGAGGGCTGAGTTGCCGAGTTGAGTCCAGAGCGTGGTGAAATTCAGCCTCTTCTGTCATGAAAAAAATGTGAAAGCTTACACCGTGAACCGAGTTGAAAATCGGCACGTGTTGAATTCAGCATGGACTGAAATTCCTCATGTTAGCACTCTGCATATCTTGCATTGTTGTAATGTTATCCAAATAAATTTCTTTGAAACTGCTCTTTTAGTCCTTAAACAGTCTTTACAATTTGTAGGCCCGTTACGCTATCAATTTAAGGGCGATAGTGCTTGCAAGTTTCAGTAAAATAGTGCACTTTTTTCATTGCAAATCTGAAAAGAATCAGGTAAAAAGTCACAAAATCTTCGTCGCATCTTTGACCTTGCATCATAAACGTCAAATCTAATAAGGTGCTGCATATGGGAATTACACTTTTCTTTGAACTGAATGCCTTGAAAGGAATTTGAGGCTCTTTACTTTGATCCCAAAGCGAGTTTACTTTAATATCTTGAGTATTCTCACAATAACAGCGTTTTGTTCCAAAAAGAATTCAAACAACGTTTCGAAAACTTTTAAAACATTACTGCTTCCAAGGTAAGGGTGGAAGATTGGTGAATAAATGTTGCCATTTTTTAAATTTGCCACAAACTAGAGAGGCTTCGCCCTAAATGGTCAGGTTTCGCAACAAAATCGATTTGAAAATAAGGAAACGCGTTAAGACTGGGCAAATCACGGTAAACATGTTCATTAACTCTTTCTGAAAGCTAAACTTAAATATAACGACTAGCTTCTTGTTTGTCTTGGTAAATGTTCAGTTCAAACGCAAGCCGGTCTGAACGGCCTAATCTTTGGCATGGCGTCTAATTTGGACGTACCCTTAATTCATAACGATGCCTTCGCAGTTACCTGGTTGAACTTATCTCGTTGCAGCAAACCTAAGCAGGATTATTAAACTGTGAGTGCCGGGGGAAGGAATAAGAAGGTCTATGGGATATTTTTGAAAATGAAGCAAAGGGAGGAGGGGTTTGCAAGAAGCATGAATTGATATGGTAACATTTCAAATTATTGATAGATAAAATGATGAAATTGACTACAACGGGAAGTTAGTTCGTGAATGAAACCTTACACAAATGAAATCAAGAAGGCAGTAATTGACAAAAAAATCAAGATTTATAATTTTACCATTATCTTGAGGATTATGACTTTAACCTTATGACTTCTAACAGTGTGGTTGACAGGGGGGTCAGTAAGGGAAGTCAGAATCAACAGGCTGACCAATAGAGGCGCAGGTAGGCCAGTCTGACCACAACCGAAATAAAGCCCCCGGCTTTTACTTTCAATGCAAATTTCTGAGATTTTTCTTCAAAAATAACCTTTGGAGGGTTGGAGTTGCCTGAAAACAAACTTTAGTTGTACTTTATACAAAATCCCGAGGCAACGCGAAGAAAACAAATATTGGGCTTGGAAAACAACAAGGACATAAAATACTCTCACCTTTATCCATTTCAGGTAAGTGTTTTAAAAACATCCTTCAGGACAAGGATAGGCGGTACAAAACGAAAACAACAAGACAAAATCTCAGAACTGGCATCAGCGAATAATTTTAATGCACTTTCCTGCAAAATCCAGGCCCGAACAACAAGAGCAGATTTTGTAATACAATAGCAAAAGTTGCGTTTGATTGACACCTCAATTCAAAGCGATTAGCGGCTGCAGACAAAGGAAATTCTCTCAACCAGTAATTCAAAACAAACAAAGCCGGAAAAGTTTCCCCAAAACTGGTAGGGCAAACTCTCGCCTTGTGCAAGCGAAAGATGGTTTTTAAGGGAAGTTATGTGCTTATAGCGAAAGAAGAAGGGTAAATCTAAAGTTCTGTCGCTTAGATTTTGTTTATTTGATTTAGGAGCTGTTTTGTAATCGTTTCATTTTAAGCCCTAAAGACGCGAGAATTACAATGCCTTCTGCTCCGCTCCTGACAATCAAACGCAACTTTTGCTATTGTATTACAAAATCTGATCTTGTTGGCCCGAACTCCTTTTGAAACAAAGTTTCTACAGCGCGGTCAGATATGATGAAAAACGTTAGCTGACCATTTAGGGCGATGCTCCTCTATAGAAGGTGAACAACTCAATGTTTTTGGTTATACTGACTAACTTAATACACTTACGGGGTGTCACGAAAAAAGTGTCCAACTTTTAAATTTGAATATGTCCGAGACTAATTGATGTATATGAACCATTTGGACATTTTTGGAAAGCTGAAACATACAATTTCTGTTGAGTCTATTGCTGTTTCAATTTGGGAATTTTTAGGAAACTAGGGGGTTCCTTAAAATTGACGCTGATCTTTATGTGTTTTTCACTCATTAACCTACTATTCTCCAATGTTTTTCTTACTTCTGAATAGACTGCCTAGATAGTCCAGAAGAAAAAAATAAAGTACTTGTAGAAACCTGAGAACGTAATTTGACAACTTACAAAATTTCCAAACCTTAGATGTTGCAAGACGACGGGGGAGGGGGGGGGCACCTAAAATTTTGTTATAGAAAACAGTATTTCTAGCCCGTTGGTAGTGAAAATGTCAGCTTTGTCAATTTTTGGTCCGCTATGCACACATTCCGCTTTGAAACTGAATGCATTGCGGACAGTTGGGCACTTTCTTTGATGGCATTTCCAAATTTGTTCAATCATGAATCATTCCTTCAAAAGCAGGGAGCGATCTTCTTTTCTCCAACTCTGTACATGTCGAGATCAATAATGATATAATGCATCGCTGCATTATCTGGGCGTAACATACCTCCTTACCCGTGGTAACAGTTAAATTTCTGGTAACTCGAGTAACTCAGATTCAAAGAAAGAAACCTGAAGTCTTCTTTTCCACTAAGAATAGGGCTAGTTTGGTTTTCCAACAGTAAGTATGACTGTAAACAATAGTAGACAATAGTAGAGCAAAGGTCAAGAAAACATGTAAAAGTTGGCCATAACTTTGAGAACCCCCTGGATTCTTTGTAGTTGTCAAATTAGGAGTGCAAGAGGCTCAAAATAAAATTACATGTCTCAGCTCTCAAATAATACTAGAATGGTTCATGTATATCAAATATTTCCTGATTTATTCAAATTTAAAAGTCGGACATTTTCTTTGGGACACTCTGTATATCTCTTCTGCCTCATGCAGTAATGGTATCTTTTAAATACTATGAAAGAGTGCATTACAAATATCAAAGACAAGTATCTCTTCCCAAAGCTTACTAAAAATACACAGACTTGCCAACCTAGGGAACTACTGCGTTAATACAAATACCATTGTCAGTATACAATGTACTTAAAGCCATGTATGAATGGGAACGGTGTTTTGCAAACAATGGACTTGTGTTGTTCAGAATGCCTTCCAAACTTCCAAGCTCCAACTTTCCGATGACACGAAGCAATTTTCTTTTCCGTATTATTGGTATCCTACCGGGTGTCCCAAAAAGTACTCCATGGCCCATGAAAATGGCAACAACAAAGACCAACCAAGAGATGGCACGGGCAAGGCATGCTGGATGAAACAGAGCCTTTAAGCTCCTTTGAGCAGTAGACCAATAACAGTCTTATGTGTTCTGCCGGGTGCACCAAAAAAGTTCAGGCATTTGAAAACCATAGCACAAAAAATTCCCGCATATAAGAACCTACTTTCTTGAGAGCTAACTGAAATAGGTTCTTATTTCAAAGGTAATAAGACTAATTTCAAGGCATAAAGGTTCTTTTTTGAAGGGTGCCTTGTTTAGGCCCTTTTAGAGTCTGCACCTAAGATGTTCCGCCCTGTTATTTATTTTGGCAAAGCTATTATGGACCTAATAACTAATAATAAGCCTACAAACAGCAGGGGAGGAGATTCAAACTTTAACAGCGAACAGGGAGAAAAATCAGCTTAATAACGACAATCAAAAATCAACTTTGCTACCCCTTCAATAAGAATATATTTTTCATCAAACTGAAACAGGTTCTTCATTACAAGGTGCTTAATTTAGAAAAAACAGCCTCCGGGTTCTTATTTATGTAGTTTCTTATATGTGGGATTTACTGTTCCTAGAGTACAGGATGGATTGAAATAAACAAACCTTTGCTCGATAATTTTCTCGCATTTTTATGAGCAGCTCATGGATATCAATGAGGAGCTGTTCAAACCAATCGTCCTTTCTTTTCTTTCAAGACGACTTCAGCAAGTTCAAGATTTGACTGGTCGTCTCATATGATGTCCTATGAAGCTACCATAACAATGTCCTTGTCCCTCTTAAATCTATCCGCTGTACAAACGAGCCTCTTGCCAGCATATCCAAGGCAGCTATGATATTTTTGCATACACAAACTGGATTAAAAATATTGACAGAGAATTTTGCTATAAACAGCACCAGGCAAGAAGCTAGGAGATGTTCACCAGTTCGATGATTTTGAATTTTTACAACTCACGTATCTGACTTCCATATCTTTATCGTTTTATCGTTTTCTAATGCCCCTGATGCAATGATGTTTTCGGATGGATGGCATGCACTGCATAGAACCACATCTGGAAAGGAAATGGAAAAAATATTAGACTTTTTGCTTCAAACAAAATAGAACCCTGCAACTGCTTTAACCCTATTTTGGTTGGGGCGCAAGTAGACTTTTTTATAACATTGCCAGGAGAACAATTATGGCCCGGAAACTTTCTGACTTTTTGCTGCTACATATTGTGCAACGACTCAAGAAGTTTCATGAAAATATTGTGACAAATGAGGGGGAGGGAGACAATTTTCCGAATTTTTCTTGAAAAAAGTAGCAAAATTACAATATTTTGCAAAGATATTTTGCAGTGTTGTGCTATTTGATGTAATTTATCACAATTTTCATGTTTGGATGGAAAAAGGTGCTCCAAATTAAATCTTATCGAATTTTTCCTGATTTTGACCGATTTTGCCACTTCTTGACCACACAAAGAAAAATGCTGATACAAGCAATAATGACGGCCAATTTTAGGTTAATTTTTATCTTTTCATACATAAATATTTTTATGTTTTATGCCTGGGGCTATTAATACACCAAATCTGGTTGCTTTATCCAGTCAAGAGTTAGGTGGGGGGGGGCAACGTGACGTCATCAAATTTCTAAATCATAAACCAGAAGATTGCCAGACTTTTGCTTGATGCCATATTGTAGGCATCCATAAACTATGGCTCTAATCGAAATTAATTTATGTTGGGTCAAACAGTTTAGCAATTACGATGGTTTTACGTTTTTTTTTCGAAAATTATTCTTGAATTCTTGAAAAAGAAGAAAAACACTCTAATTCTGAAAATATTGAAGATTGCAGAAAAGTCCAACGGTAGAATCATAGAGAAATAGCTAAAGTTTCTTTGAAGTGATTCAGTTCAAAGAAATGGGTCATTGAATTTTACACCAGCCTTTTTAAAGATTTGGCACCTATGCTCCCTCAACCAAAATAGGACGTGTCAGATAGCCCAACCACTATAGGGTTAAAGACCTGTTCGGCCGCACAATAACAGGAAGTTTGTCTGGAAATATCAAGCATTGCACTGAAACTAGATAAAAAGATGCTAGAAATGTTCTTGCCTGGTACAGGCCTTTTAATAGCACGATTCCTAAAAGTTTTGAATCCAGAATTAAAAACTGCCCCTGAGCTGATATTTAAGGTTAAAAACGAAAAGATAAACACCCCTAATTACAGTGTCAGGGATAGCATTATAAAGGTCAAGCTGACCATATTTTGATAATGGTCCCCTTAGAGAAAAATGGAAAATATGGGACTGCATGTGTTTTCGTGCAAAACGGGAGAGATGACAGAGATGATGCAGGGTCTTAGTAGAAGACATATATGTCATCTTCCTCTTTCTGTATATTTTGGAAAAAATTCTCTTTGATCTTATGTTTGAACGCATTAATATTGTTTATTGATTTCAACTCAGATGGAAGATTGTTCCATACTTTGATTTTTGTCCAGTATTAATTTTGCAAAATGGAAATTCCAATTTGAACTTGGACCTTCGCGTTGTTCGGACCTGGTTGACTGGACGGAATATCTCAGTACTGAATTCACACGACTGAATTTATGCCTGACAACAGTCTTATGTAGCGACATAAAGAGAGGTCATTTACCTTAAAAGTTCGTTCCCAAGATGTGAAGTTACATTCGTGAATAACCAACTCTGAACGTATTGAAGAAATATTCATTTCTGAGCATTTAATTAATTTCAGTTGATCAATCTTATCATAAAGAAGAATATTTTACGTACCATCGTGACCCTCTAGTTTCTGGACAATTTCTTTTGTTTGTAAATTCCATATATAAACCATGTTGTCTTCGGAACCAGAAACAATCCACTGAAACGATGAAAATACAATGAAATAGACAAGGAACATACCGTGAAAAATACAAGAAAAGAATGCAGTACAGACTCACACTGATGAGGCTGCCCAACGGCAGTGAAAACTTTGAGAAGATGTGCAATTGGCTTGACTAGTAATGGCACACAATAAAAAGGCATAAATTACCAAAATATAATACCGGCCCTGAGTCCAAAAAAGTATACGGATTTGGTTAGCTCCGGCAATATAAATTTAGCTTTAATCGATGGCTAATTCTTCTCAAATTTTCCTCGATAATTAACTTGAAAACAGGTACCAGTGCTCTGAAAGCAGAAATATCAATTTTGAACGCTCAAATTTGCACCCACCTCTAAACCAGAGCTTTGGCGTTTTAGCCTAAAGAAACTGTTGAAGCACATGGAATAAATCAATCATATCCTTGATAAAATTTGACAATGCCAGATCATATTAAATCCTGTTTGACAGAAGTCACCCACTGTAAACTTTCTTTAATTTCAGTATAATCTAAGTTTGCTTCTAACAAGATCATTTATAGTTGATCACTCTAAATAATGCATTAATGGTGCAATCAAAATCACTTCTTGTCAAAATTCTAGCCGCTCAATTCTGGAACTTTTGAAGGATCAGTAAATGTATTTTGAGTCGTCTTTCAAACATTATTTTCAGTAAAAAACATACCTTGCCTCCAGTGACGGAGAAATTTGCAAATATGCAGTACTTTTCATTCTTGTGTCCAGTGTATGTTTTTAGGCACTGAAAGAAAGAGCTTAAAACATTACATTGCCCTATTATCTTATGTTTATCCTTACGATGTATTTACTTACTCTGCAAACAGATCATCAATAAAGCGGCACCCTAATCAATCCCTTGATTGCTCGAATGTGGAAATGAATCATTTCACCATATCAACAACAAAAATTTAGGCCTCTTTGGTTTGGAGGAATGAAGTGAAGTTGCGGCTTTTAGCGCCAAGCGCTGGGATCACAGAGGTTGCTATGCGCTAATCGAGTCCGTGACCCCTTGTCATGATGTTCAAGTGGTCGGACTCTACCGGGTATCGAGCCCTGTCCGCCTGACTGTTCTGGCTGCAAAGTCAGAGAATTACACCACCGTGCCACAACACCAGCGTCTTTAGGAATAAAATTGCTAAAGAAGCTGGTGGAATCCTTTCTGCAGCCCAAACTTGAGAACGGTGAAAGCCGTATGTAAGAAATGTGGTGAAACTTCAACAAGGAAATATTTGCTTTATATGGTCAAATTGTCGAAATAAAAAGCGACAAGGTGATTGGCTCGGTTTCCACTACAAGATTCACATTGTGTTAACATTTACCTGGAGGGGAGTTCGCCATGATATGGAGAAAATATATGTACATCATGTTGTTTTGATCGACATACCATTGAGATAATGTCTTCCCTGACAGACTCAGAAAAACAAAACGAAAAAGTTTGTTTCGAAGCTTTTACTGCAGTTGAAAAAATGTAGGTACCTTTCCTTTACTATAATCCCAGAGCTTCAATGTGCTGAAAAATGAAATTTCAAAAGTCAGACATGGAATGACGCAATGGAATACACCAGTGGACAGGACCTTGGACATAAGCACTCTAATAACACCCAAAAATATACGAGAACTGTAATGCCTACTGTTTAGACTCTGAAGCAGATAAATAAAATGCCGGGGGTAAATGTCGAGATCCATCCTTTTTCTTTCTTACCGTAAAAGCTCTACTAAGCACTCCTCTCTATAAAGCCCCCCCCCCACTTATATAAAATTTCAGAGTTTACCAGAGATTTTCCATTTATTGAGCCAAATAAGTATGCATGTTAATTTTGATATGGTTTGAGATAAAACTGTGTCGAATTCATGTATTTAACTCGTAACAGTGTATGTTTAAACCGCAAAATGTGGTGTAAAAGAACTACACAGTGTCCAAAATTAAATAAGCCCCCGGGGGCTTAATAGAGCTTTTACGGTATCTTCGTAACACCTTTTCGCGTGCACAGCGAGATAGCTAGCCATACTGGTTTCATGGTATCTTTTGTGGCTTTGGCTCGTTTTGATCTGCTGCTTAGGAAAATGTCTTTTGCGTCAAATGGCAGGTAAAGCTGATTGCTTTAACTTGGCGTGTCAATAAACTGACTGTTGTTAAGATTATTGTTACGAAATCAACACTTGTTCTATCAAACAGTACACAAACAACGAGGCTGCTTTTGAATTAACATTTAAAGCTATTAATTCAACGGATATCAGTTTGTATAAGTATGGTTTGACGTGTCCGGTAAAAATCAAACATCGTAAAGCCAAGTTAAATTGAAATAAAGGACGTACTTGTCGAGTGTCGCAGCCAGAATGTATTTGCCGTTTGGCGAAAATCGCACAAACGATACGGGAGGATTCTCATCATCTGCAATGAAAAAAGGAATATGAATCGAAGATACAAATAATCAATCTTTAAACAGGCCACAACAAAAGAATGCACTTTGATTTGAAACATCATCTGGAGACGAATGTCTTGAAAACTTGAAGTCCTAACAAACAATGAAACAAAAACAGATTAAGCTGGAAGGCGTTATATTACACACCGTTCATACAGTTTTCAAGATCAGTCTGGGTCGTGCCAAAACAGCGTAGGCGAAAAAGCAAGGGAAAGGAACATGAAAAGTCTGGTTAGAAAAATGATAGTATGTTGTTTGTTCTAATAAGGTTTCATTTCTCAAAACAACTCCTAGATTTCGCACAACAAAGAGACTTCTTTAATGACAACCTTCTTCTTAGATTCTTTTTATAATCCACAATAAAAACATTTGGAAATTTATAAAGTTAAATACAGAGAAAACAGAAAAAAGGCCCTTCCAGATAGCAAACTTCAAAATCCTTTGAAACAGATTTGGAAAATTACAACCATTTTTAAAAAAGCTAATAGTACGTTTCCCGAATAATAGTGATAAAATATTCAAATCCTTCAATGTTGCAGATGAAATGATAGCTGTCGATATAGATCTAAACATACCTATTAACGTTTTCAAGCATTGCCCGGAAGCAGTGTCCCATATTCGACTACAAAAGAGATAACAGAAGAGAATACAGCAATGCAATCATGCCTGCAGTTAGTTCTAAACAGCTAAAATAGTCTACAGCGACACTTCACACCAAAAATATTGGGTGAGTCAGAAAATGTATGCACTGTATGAAAAATTGTACAGGCAAAGATATGCGACTGATCTGTAATAATTCAATTCCATCATTTTACTGAGGCTTCCACTTAATTGTTGACACTTTTTCATCATTTTATGGACATTATTTCCTGGAATGTAGCATGTATACAGGGTGTCCCAAAAAAATTGTGCCCGTTTGCCTGAAGATTGCGAAAAACGGCAACAGATTCTCGCCATACTTTGCATATTGCTCTTCAGATATTCAAGTGACATCTGCTGCCATCCCCGTAAAAATCCGTTGAAAAATGATGGAGCTATGACCTTCAGGAGACCAAATTTGCCCGACGACTGAAACCAGAGTTCGGCCATTTTGTCTTACTATTTTTCAGCGATAAATAGCTTCATGGATGATATGAAACAGCAGCCTCAGTTCAACTATTTCTGACCTCACAGAAATTATCTCTTATCTCACGTGAAGCTATTTATCGCAGCAAAATAGCAAGACAATATGGCCGACCGCTGGATTTTTACGGGGATGGCAGCAAACTTCCTTTTAACATCTGAAGAGCAACATCATATAAAATTTTGTCGAGAATCCTTTGCCTTTTTTGCATTCTTTAGGCAAACGGGGAACAATTTTTGGGACACCCTGTATATTGTAATATCTTATATCAATAAAAAAAAAGAAAAACTGGTAGAAAAGTAACCAATTTGTGTAGTGGACTGCTTCACCCAACAAATTCAATAAGTTATACTACGTGAATGGATCTTCTTAGCAATTGAAATTTAAGCAATTTAAAAGCAAAAGCTTACCATAATCCATCATAACTGCTTGACACAATTAGTGCACCATCTCGATTAAAGTCAACCTTGAAGGTAGTAGAAAACAATGAAATAATCAAAACCACGAATTCTTGAAAGAGAATTTTCCCTGGTACAAACCTTCATAGTCTGTAGCAGAAAAATACAGGAAAGAACTCAGTAGTTCACGTTTTGCTGGCTTAAAGATTCTGATAACTTTCAAAATCGGAGCGGAAACTTAAAGGTAGAACAAAGAAACCAAGCCATTATAAAATTTGATTTTATCTTCAAACAAACAGAAATTGAAAATTGCTCGAACCCATACATGGAATACGTTACGCTTTCTCATAAGTTAAATATGATTGAAATTGATAACAAATGTCTATCAAGTGGATTGTTGCATCATTAGATTTTGTGAACATCCTGGTCAATGTTTCGGGGAATGATGGCTTCTGGCTTGAGCTATCTCTTGTTGTCCGTCCATAAAGACATACCAAAATGTCAAATGTAGAAAAGATGAATTAGGAAGTTAAAGATGAAGAGGAAGTTAACACAAAATGAATGAACCATAGAGGAAGAATACTTGGTGAGGCAAAAAAGAAGGAACGTTTGATGTGCTGTGGAATAAGGTATGTCGCTGCAGTTCAAAACTGAACGTTAATTTATCAGTCGAAGGCTTACTTCGATATAAAAATTCGTCCGGTAAAAGCACTCGTCTTGTAGCTCCAGATATTAGAAAAATGCTGGCAAAGAGTTTGTATGGGAATGGAAATTCCATGTTCGATTCTGGTCAATGATTTACTTGTCATAGACATTTATATTCTATTTATGAAACAAAGAATTGCATTGAATTCATATTTCAATGGCAAGTACATCATGGACCAGAATCAAAAGTCAAATTCTCGTTCCCATACAAACATTTTCGTGCCAACAAACACATATGCCAGCATTTTTCGTAGTTTTGGGTCTAAATCGTGAGTGCTTTAACTAAAAAAAATTTACCGGCTAAGTTAGCTTATGACTGATAGATCAACATCTTAGTTTTGAATATCGGCCACATACAATTTATTGCAAAGCTGCAAAATGTTTGAACTTCTTTTGGCTCACCCGGTAGAAAATTTTTCTTTTGTTGACTTGTGTCAATATAACATATATGCTTCTGAAGCAGTCATCTTTTAATTCAAGTTGCTGATAGGCTGATTGCAACATTTCGGACACAAACAGTCACGCTTTTTTACCCAAGGACAAATTTATTACACCATAAGCAAGATAGTAAACACGAGCCCTTTGAATTTCTTACCGCTGACACAGGATCTGAATGAGCTGGTAATGTCTTCAAGCACTTTCCTGTCTTCACGTCCCATATACGAACACTTTCATCAAACTAAGAGAATAAAGTAACACTGATACATAAACTTTTGATGAATTGGATGATCCTCATTTTTCGTTTGATACAATTCATTAGTAAGTCTGGACAGTTCATTTTGCAAAAATGCTTTTACCAAACAGCTATATGTACAGAATTCAATATGCTTCGGTCGTAGCTATGCTGTACATGTGACATCATCAAAGGGAAAGCCAGAATTTGCATTTAGATCAAGAAAACGTTGGCTTGATCAGCTGATTAAATGATTCAAGAAGGAATTGCTTGTTAAATGATAGGCTGATTACTTGATCGTTAGATAGATAAACGAATTTGCAGATCTGCCTTCTAATTTGTTTTCGATGAGTAAAAGGGTGGATTCTGTTATTGCTTTTATACTTCTATGAAAAATCTTTATAACTTCTAAAATGAAGATACAACAAACCATGTTCATAAACACATTTATGCTTACCGATCCAGAAACGATCAGGTTTGACTGTGGATTGAAGTTGCAACAGAAAACATAGTTGCTGTGTCCTTTTAACGTCTTCATACATCTACCCTGGAATGGAAAGGGAAATTTCCCTAAATATCTGAACCTCCTGTAGCTATGGCACACAAGGATTCAATTGCTATCCTTTTATTCTATGGTGTGATGTTTGAAAGACTTCACTGTACCACTTGATATAATGGCATATTATTTGACATATTTGGTCATAACAAAAGATACCAGGGTTGGAAGATGGACACATAAACGTATTGTGTAAACGGGTATCTTACCTCTTTGGATTAAAAGCCAAAAATATCCCTAAAGACCAATCTCTTACAACAAGTAAAACATTGGCAATATGTGCAAATATTGCTTGCTACATATTTGAGATTTACTTGCCAAGCCATATTTTCCCTTTTGGCTACATCACAATTAACACTACTTGAGCAGCAGAACTAATCAGAAATTGCTGAGGTTAATTGTTCAAAAACATCCTGCTTGTCACAAGCATGAAATGTCTGCCAGGGAAAGTCTTACCACATGGTCAGATGAGCAAAAACGTTCCTTGACCAAATATGAAATGCTTATGAAAACAATGCTTGCTCATTCAGTCAAGGCCTAAAGCTAACTATAAAACAACTAAATTTACACATACTGTTGCTAAATCCCAAATTTTCAAAGTCTTGTCATCTGATGCTGAAACTAACAGCTTTGAATCCGATGACCAGGAGACATCAGATATACCCTGAAATATATAATATCAATTATGTTTTAGGGCTCAAATAAGGTTGGTTTAGTAGCTAGGTGATAACAAGTCAATTTACTCAATCATAAACTGCTTGCTAACTGACAAATAAATTGTGGTAAATAATTGATGTCAAATGACACTTTTTCCAATTAAACATGTTTAACATTTTTATATACCTATTAAGAGTTTCGATACATATATACTTAAAATGTTGTCATCAAATGTCAGATGTCTATTTTTCAAAAATACACTACAAGTCAGAAATTAATTTTTTGTTCTGAAATGCTAGATATTTGGGAAATTTCTATAAACTAAGTGGGATGTCTATACTAAATGTTCAACTAATAAAGCTCTACCCGTGTTACAGTCCTGGTAGATAAACAGCAATATAAGAATCCACAATAACAATAAACAATATTGTATGAATATACCAATTTGTGACCGGCAATCGTCTTCTCAAATTTCCCATCATAAGCTCCCCAAATTTTAATGATCTTGTCAGCAGCTACAAAATTGTGAGAATAATGAGCAAAAATCATAAAAAATCCCTGAAGCATAAACAATTACATTTTGGTAGGGTTTAAATTAACAATACAGTACATTAAAGTTTACATCAACAACTAAAGCTTCAGACAACTTGAAGGAAAATATTCAGGACAGATTTGACCATTTTGGATGGAAAATTTTGGGCAATATGTGGATACACTGTATAAAGTTTCTGCAATTTGAAATGGTATTATTTGTGGTAGCACCTAATCAAATGAATTTGCTAAAATCCACTTGAAATTAGAGAGCACAGGTGGGTGTAAAATTTGATTGCAATTTTCTTTGAATTGAATAACTTAGAAGGAATTCAGGATACTTTGGTGTAAATCTGCCAGATGGTCATTTTCGATATCTTGATTAATTTCAAAATGGCAACATTTATCCTGTTTAAGGCTGTGATGTCATCAAATTTCTAAATCTTAAACCAGAAAAGCAACAGATTTCTGCTTACCACCATATTATAGACCTTCATACACTTGGTTTTCTTGAAGAAAGTATCATTTTCCTCAATTGATTTAAGATTTAGAATCATTCTATGTAATTCTTTTAAAATTCTCCATGAATTCTTTCAAAAATAATTAAAATGCCACCATTTTGAAAAAGTCAAGAAAACAAAAATTTCTGCAGTACCCTTAGTTCCTTTCAAGCCATTCAGTTGAAAGAAAAATGGAATGCAATTTCACACCCACCTTTTTAAAGATTTGTGAGTATGCTACTGTAAGTTAGAGTAAAAGGTTGCAAAAAACTCACATGATGAGGATATCCATTCTCCATTTGGACTGAACTTCACAGAAGAAACTGCTTTTGTGTGGCCAGTGAGTGTATACTTCAAGGCATAATTAGGCTTCTGGAATTAACATAAAAATCACAATTCTGAATTAAGATCCAGTACCATGACATGACATACTGTCTAGGAGTGAAATATATTCTGATATTGTAAAGATTAGAAAAACCATGGTGATTTAATGTACCAAGTGCCCAAAAAATCAAATATGATTAACAAATCACAAAATTCAATTACTGTAAATAACAACATCAATCTTTTGCAATTGTTTTCCTACCTATGTGACGAAAGATAAATTAAGTTTCCATCATGTAAGAATTACTGTACATACTGGCAGATATAACTGTTTTGAGAGCCACCTGGTTTTAAAGCATCCTACAAAATGTAAATATGATTATTTGAACAATTTCTTTGTCTTACTGTATGCTAAACATTTTCTTCTTTTAAAATGATCAAAGAGGGAAACGGAGTCATAGGTAATAAAAATTGCATATGTGCACTTCTTGAGGCAGGGGGACAGAGTTGATGTGCACCAGGCCTGCATACTGTACTGTACACCTGTGCTGCCAAGAACTGAATTGATAGTATTGATCTAACCTTTGCATCTTTTAAATTAATGGCAGAAGTAGATGTGGAGCTTGTAGCAGTTGTTGATGCAGCGCTCTCTTGTGTTGACTTTGTGTTCTCAGAAGAAACTGGAGTTCTTCTTTCAGGCTCCTGCTTTATTTGTGGCCTTGACTCTTCTGAAGTTGACATGTTCAATTTTTCATTTATTCTGCAAAGAAAGAGCAGATACCGGGTGAGTCAGAAAAAAGTAGGGTGTTTGCAAACTCTTATATCAGTAGCTTACATTGTAACTTCTCCCCCCCCCACCATTGCAAGCATCCAGCCCCTCGTCAGAGGAGACTTTGAATTATTCTTGGTGGAAATTTTGGCAAACTAGCAAACAAAAACAGCATTTTAGAGTCATTCTAGAACCATGTCGAAAGTTCAAGCCCAATTCCCGTACCACCCCTGAAGGCATGCATTGTACATAACGGGAAACACTTGTGTGCCTTATTTCTTATCCTTTGGCGAATACAAATTTGATTAAATACCAGCAGACAGTTCTTGTGCTAGAGATTCTTTCCACCAAAATAGCTGATCATGAAATCCCAAACAAATGGTGAAGGTGAAGTTGCGGTTTTTAGCGCCAAGCACTGGGATCGCAGAAGTAGAATAGGCCCAATCGAGTCCGCGACCCCTTGTCATGACGCTGAAGTGATGGGGCTCTACCTGGGATTGAACCTGGTCCACCTAACTGTTCTGGCTGCAATGTCAGAGGATTACAACACTGCGCCACAACACCTTCAATCTTGTATCCATTCAAATGCAGAAAGAAATGATCAATTTTAACATACTAAAGTTCACAAACTACTGTTGTAGTTAGTTCTTTTGCAAAATTAAACTCTAACAGACACACTCATTTTGACTTGTTCTTCAATAGGTATGGCTTGTTAAAGGACAAGTCTGGGGTTGGTATGATTGATGATAGAATACAAGATAATACTGCTATGAATGATGTATGATACTTTTTTCCACTATTTTTCCCCTTCTCCTTGTGAAATTACTTATTCAAATATGCAATTTGAGCGAAATGACGTCATATCGCACAAATGAAAATGAGGCTGTGTGATTGTTTTTTCATCTCTTTATCGTAGCAAGCCTCTTTGTCGTGTCCTTGTGCCATGTTCAATGCATGAGTACACGATAAAGAGGCTAGTAGCGATTAAGAGGCAAAAACAATCACACAGTCTCATTTTCGTTTGCTCAATATGACGCCACTTCGCTCAAATTGTTTATTTGAATACGTAATTTCACAAGGAGAAGGTGAAAAATAGCGGAAAAAAGTATCATACATCATTCATAGCAGTATTAACTTGTAATTTATCATCAATCATACCAACCCCGGACTTGTCCTTTAAATGTTCCACATCTTTTATGATTCGTCCAGAATATGACTAAAATATTATTAATATTATAAATATCCTGTGGGTATTCATTTGCTGAAACTTGTGTTGTTGATTGAAGTAATTGATTCCCAATGCAAAACACATTCCCCCTAACCCAATATTTAAGCGTTACAATTTGAATGGATACAAGCTCACAGCACCAGATTATGTGTGCGCACAACTCAAAGTTATGATGGAATGATGCGAAAACATGATAGATTTTCATCCAACAGTGGTTTGCATCATTTTGAAAGTGTGTGGTCACCATTTTCATGGGGTTGTTTGTTAGCTTGTGCATTGTGGGTGGTGGTGGACATGCAGAGTATGGGCTGGCACTTTTTGACAAAAGATCAAATGTGCACAAAGAAAGTCATATCATTTTTATAAGTCAACTTTAGAGGATGATGTACCGGCGGCCTGCACAGAGGCTGCGAAGGATCCCCCTCCTACACAGCTACAGAAAGTTGCAGAATCCCAGCAAACAATGGCGCCATTGACAGGAGGAAGGCACGAGATCACACTGAACCAAACCATCTTCATGCATATCATTCTGCACAGAGGTTATCTTCGTGACTGCTTGTCTCAAATTAGATGCCCGCGAATAGCAACAATTGAAACGTTCTGTTGGGTTCTGCATAAGTAATTTTGCGTTATCGTAAATCTCACATGACATCTCATTTGACACAAATGCACCAATAGTTTTGTGCACGAACTAAGCAAACTAGGGGTAATGACTTTTGATTTTTGCGTATCATTCTCGTTTGACATAAAGACCAAAATATTGCCTTTGATGCGGTTCTTTTTCTTATACAAGGCGCTTGATTTTCCATTGAAGGCGACTTTAGCAGCAACACTCATCCCTCTGACTGTAGCTAAAAACAGCATCACTTTTTTAATTTAAAGAACGAAACCAAAACTGGCCTAAGCTTTTCTTCATGGTTCAAAGTAAGTGTCTATCAAACCCATCAAACTTCAGGTCTCCTCTCGTAAGTCCCTCTTTTTGAGGCAGATGAGGCTTGACAATTCAATGGATATCCTATGTTGACAGAAAACAAACTACGCCATAAATACCTACTTTACCCTTTCCACAGCTTGTTGTCACACCGACGCCATTTCTGTTTCACATGGGTTCGATTCGTCGCAAAGAGATGCACCACGGGAAATTCTATTGTATTAGTCTTCATCCAAACGAGGCGATCACAGGGAATCAAGGAGCTTATGCTACAGTTTAGGCCCGCGCCCGGTTGCTTTGACTTCTGTACCACACCACATTTGCAGTAAAGCACAGACAAAGACTTTCACGTGAAAAGGATGGAGCCCTATAACGAAAAACCGCCTTCAATTTTCAAGAAAGTATGGCCCACAGTGCTAGCTGATCAAATTGCATTTTCTTTCACACACATTGGGCTAACTGGGATAATTTTGTTCAACTGGTTTGTTGTGTTGCCAGTCTATCACCAACCGTTTACATTTTGGTATTTATTTCATGTACTGTGCGGGTTGTTTGTCGCTTTTGGCGTCTTCAGTAATTTATACTCCATGATCTACACGAATTCGACGGTGAAAAACTCAGGAATTAGTCTACCATCAGTGCTTAGGCCAGACTGGTTGTATTGCCCAAACTGCCAAATGAATGCCCCACCCAGGAGTCATCACTGCCCGATCTGCGATGTCTGTGTACTAAAACGTGACCATCATTGCATATTTACTGGAAATTGTGTAGGATATTCAAATCATCGATATTTCATTATGTTTGCATCTTACCTGTGGCTTGGGTGTTTTTACACACTATTGTTCGATTGGGAATACTTCAGCAGTGCACTTGGTGGTTTTGGTTTAAGTACAATGTTGAAAATGATTTTTCCTGCGATGGCATTTTTGTTGGGGTATTCCACAGGGTTCCAGCTTGCTATCATGATAGTGTGTGGAATATGCTTCCTGACAATGTTTTTATTCACTTGCCTGATGTCATTCCAGATTTTCTTCATTTCCCGTGGTCAGACACAGTTTGAATGCAAGAAGAAGGTAAAGGATTACCAAAGAAGCTTCAGAGCAAATTGGATTGAAGTTCTTGGAGCAAGATGGTATCTTACTCCATTTGGATATTTCATCAAATCAAAGCTGCCTGGTGATGGCACTCATTTCACAACTTCCTTAACATTTGATGAAACTAATGATCATGTAAAAAACATGTGATTTAGTGACAAAAAGTTGTGCTAGAATGTTAACTAAATTAAATATCAAAACTTGAAAAAGTGCACTTAAGGTTGAAGTATTGTCCTTTTGACCAATTTTATATATGGACTGCAACACTATAACTCCTGCTGATGTTAAGAAACATTTAAACTAAAAGTAGGTTGTATGGTTCATTAAAAGTGAATCACCTGAGTTAAAAGAAGAGATCTCTTAGATTTAGTAACCCATTGCATGTGATAATCTGATGTTTTGCCCAAATGAAATTAAAAGAAACAATGGCGTGTATAGGTTTATATTTGTCCTATTTATGGACTGCACCATCTTGCTCAGGTCATTCAATTTATCAGTTTTAGCTGTAATTTTTCTTTAAACCACCTGTACAAAAATACAAGGCTAAACTTGGCCTTGTATGGGCCAAGTTTTAGCCTTGTAGAGGGGATTATGACCTTGTTATGACCTTGTACTAACCTTTGAAGAAAATTACAAGGCTATCAGTAAGATTCCAAGTTGCAACCAGTCTAACACAAGGTTTCCACAAGGCTTCTACAAGGCTAATTAGCATTTTTCAAGCCATTTACAAGGTTACAGCAAGGCTATTCCAGGGTATAACAAGGTTACAAGGCCATAACTACAAGGCTTGTACATGGCTATTACATGGCCTTGTATTTTCGTACAGGCATACAGTGCTGTGATATACTCATATGAGCATTGCAGGGAGAGGAAGAGGGTAATTTGCTTGATAAAGGTCCATGTTTCAACAGGGAAGAAATGTCCTGCAAAAAGCTAAATTCACACTGGAAGTGTCTTTCTTGAGTGCATTCTGGATAGGGGTGAAGTGAAATGACACATTTGGATTAGATCATCTACTGAACTTTATCAGATTCATTGTGCCACATTGCAACACAAATCGCCTATGTTTGAATTTACCTGAAATACAAATTCCAGAACTTTGATTCATCTATGAGAATGGTTATACTATAGTCTTTTATAACCAGACTGGTTATCTGGCTAATATAACCTTAACCTACTTGTATATGCTCCACGTCATCTATAAAGAAAATGCTTACGCAGCATAATTGGCTACAGATTGCATTTAGTAAAAACAGATTGCATTTCTGATCGAAAATCTTCTTGTTGGGAGTAGTGCAATTGTAAACAGATAAACAAGTAGATAAAGTAAAGTATAAGCATTTTGATGCAAATTGAAATAAGGACAATGTTTCGAGTAGAGCATAGTACTGTAGAATTGACACTAATCAAGCTAAAAGATTGGCAGATTCAAAGGATTAGGATTGCAATCAAGGGAATCAATGTGACGTAAGATTTTCATTAAAGATGCTATTTATTATCAGAATTCATGTGTCCATCTTTTGTTGTTTTCATTCAATGTTTGCTTGTACAGTAGCAGGGAGGGGGGGGGGGGATTTTTAGCATGCTGACTGTCTCCATAGAATTTCATTGGGTCTGCCTGATACTTTTTCATTTCTTTAGGCAAGAACAATGCTCTTGTAATAAGACAAGGTTTTTTCTTACTCTATGCTTCCACCATATACTGTGTTGTCATGTCATAAAAAACCAAATGACAAATCAGGTAAGGGACAGGGCAAAATTTATTATATTACATGGCCGGTGGAGAACAAAAATTCTTGCCAAAAAATCTGCTCGCCCTGTATGAAATTATTGCCAAAAAACCAACTGCCCCGTCACCCTTTCCTTAAAAAATGTATCTGCCCCGTATCGTATTCATGAACAACAAATGTTGTATAGTACCAACGATGAATTAGCCAAAGACCATAACGAAATCAATTCTTGCCTTTACGAGACTTTGTCAACGAAGAAATCGACTTTGAAGATGAAGAGAAATGACTGATGAATCGTTCTTGCAAGTAACTGACAAGGAAATTTTGCGTCATGTTCATACACATCCTTCCAAGCATTTCTCAACTTGCATGATCAACAAATTTTGGCGTCAAAATGAGCCATTTCATATTTCAAACTTCATCTTGAGCTTATAAAAAGGTACTGCCCCGTTCATATGTGCTTTGTAAAAAGTGTTGACCCAGTTCTGTACAAGCTCAAAAAAGTAGTTGTCCCGTTGCGTTTTGCACTGGCCTTGTTATGAAATAAACTTTGCACTGTCCCTAAATATAGGAACTCTGTAATGAAAAAGTTGCAACACTTTTAACTTTTGCAGAGAACATGGTAAAAAAGTGCGCAGTCTACTGTTGTGCATCGTTATCAGCAAAAACAACTATTGACCTTTGCAACCAGCACGCTGTGCATGTGGCATCTCTTTGTTGTTGGCCATAGAGGAAAAACGAAAGTTTAAAACAAGAAACTTACACACACATATATTTCATAAGAAGCTCTTTATCAACACTAAGATTACTAAAAATTAAGAACTTCATTGTTTGAAAATCTAAGAAACGATTTGTTTCATGGAGGAAATCAATTCATAGACTATTTTCACTCTATTCGGGCGCGCAACAAGGAATTCTACAGGGCACGCAGGGGTCGAAACCAGAAAAAAGGCACACTCGATATCAATTCAAGAAGTGATGTCGCCTGGGATGTCAATTTTTCAAACTCAGAAAGCGAACGCAGAAATCAAGGATATCTTTCCAAAGTTCATCTCTCTAAAGCATATCAATTTACAAGCATGTCAACGCATAGGTGAAGCAATTTGAAAGCGAGCTGGGAGGGGATTCGGAGGCTTGCCCCTCGGAAATTTTTAAAATCACGCACTCTAGATCGTCGGAGAATGCCTATTTCAAAAAGAGATTAAAACCAGAAGAGAATGAAAAGCACCCGCCTACGAGAGACAAGTAACACTGAAAAGGCTGCTCGTACACGCTTTTTATAAGAAACGGTGCTCTGAACTTTGTTGTATGGTTTCTCAACTTTGGGCCAATTCTTTTATCGGGCGAGGAAAAAAAGCAATCTCAATCTGAAAGGCCACTGCTCCTTGGACGAGAAAACGAAAATATTAGCAATATATATCATTCAATGGTGGACATGTTCAAATCCTTTCAAGAATTCACCTGAATGAAGTCAGCCACTCCGCTGTAAAATTGTGAGGGATTTTCTGGAGAAAGCCCCGGGGGGGGGGGTACATGACTTGAGGATGGACGGGGGTCTGCCGCCCGGTTTTCAGATAGCTACCCTCTTCTAATTACCCAAACTTGCTTTTGATACCCACTTTTATGATGAATTTTGGCGGAAAACTGCCCTTTTTAACCATTTTTGGCGAATCTCAGCGAAACCCAACCCTTGTTTATGGAAAATCTGCCGAAATAGGACCCTTGTTTAGAGAATTTCGGGCCCAAAAACCCACCCATATGGGCGGCACATACCCGTACTGAGAATATGTTATGTACCCCCCCCCCCCCCGGGGAGAAAGCCCCTTCAAGAAACCATGAATGCAGACCTAAAATAACGACCAAAATTTCCTAATATTCCTGCTTCACAGCGATAACTTCTACAAGCATGGGAACGTGTTATATTCATGGGAGGATGAAGTCAACCGGAATTATGCTGCTATGCTCCCAATGATATGACATTTTCATAATTCCAACGGAGTAAAGCACGTAAAAGCCATTGCTGCGAGGAAGAAAATTTGGTCACGATTTTCGGCCTGTTTTGAACATTCCTTGACGTTGGTACCGTATCGTGGTTTTTCTTCTTTTCGCTTGATATCATGAAACTTATGAAAAAAGCCTTAAAACATTCAGAACACTCAAATTGATGAGAATGGTAAGAAATTTTCAGTGCTGGTTGACATTTTAAAATTAACACAGGTAAGAGGGAGTATTTCTCTTTTCGTGATGCTTGAATTAGGAATAGGGCTAAACCCAGTGGATTTCTTTGTGAATATGTGCATTTAGAATAAAAGGATGGCTGCATGGGGGGGGTCTTGAATAAATTTTGGGTAGGGGTCTGCTGCGAGCATGTTTAAAATGGTACCCTTGCCTAGATCGATTTCTACAAAAGTTATACCCTTGGCTAGACTAATAGTGAAAAAATGATACCCTTGGCTAGACTCATTTAAGCCTTTAGAGTCCTATCTCAAAATTTTTAGTTTGAACTCGGAAATCGATTTTTTCATTTACAAAAGGTCGATTTGTTTCATTTACTGGTTTATTATCAAAATACAAATTAGCTGAAAACATGACCATTCCCTAGATCAGTATTGCCAAATATGATACCCTTGCCTGGACCTTGGCTGGACCAAAATTGCAGAAAAAGAAATACCCTTGGCTAGACCAGAAGTCCACAAAAGTATACCCTTGGTTCAGGGCACATCCCTAGGTACCTTTACTATAGAAGAACCCCCCCCCCCCCGTGCATGGCTGATCGTAATCACTTGGTACGGCCGCAGAAAGCGGTCAGGATCAGCAGCTATTCAATCCTTCTATTCGTTGTATTGTCCTTATCACCCAACCAGGTGCGAGACTGGCTGCCTTTAATTTGTCCGGTCAATGGCAGTCTGTCACACGTCTGATTGGCTGCAATATAAAGTAAGAGCTCAGCACAACAGAGGTCTTTGGAAATCTAACAAAGGATGACTGATGGTTATCACTTTCTAAAGCCGTAGGAAGTCAGTAGGATCATGAGCCATTCAATTCTCCTATTCTTTGAATTATCCTTATCACCCAATTAGATGCGTGACAAACTGCCTTTAATTTGTGATTGGCTGCAATAAAGTAAGAGCTCAGCACAACAGATGTCTTTGGGAATCTAACAAAGGATGGCCAATCATTATCACTTTCTACGGCCGTAGAAAGTCAGTAGGATCATGAGCCATTCAAGTCTCCTATTCTTTGAATTATCCTTATCACCCAATCAGGTGCGAGACAGACTGCTTTTAAGGTCCATACAAATATTCAGAGTTCAACTCCACTCATTGCAATGCCATGTTGTTGGTGGTCGGTACCAAACATTTGTCCGGTGCTGCATACGATCCAAGACGGTAAGATCACATCTTCTTGCTACCGCGATCGTGGGATAATTAATGTAACCATTTAATCACGTCCAAGTACAAGCGAACTGTGTGTATGGGCATGCAGTTGGGCAACACTGTAGTCCATATGTACAGGGTAGCCCTATTTGACAACGCTGAAGTCTGACCGCGGTAGAGCACTGGAGTGACTTCAAGGGAGGGCAAGCTGAAAACAGAAAAACAAAATTTGTTGAATCTATGGATCCCTTTTTTTTATTGGCATCATTGGTAGTTAGACGCTGCAGTTCTGCTTGATTGCCGCAACTGTACACTGGGGTGTACACTTCAGCGGAGGAACAAGTAATATACCGCTACGGAGGACTCTAAACCTAAAATGATTGGATATAATTGGATATGCAATGCACTCTCGATATACAAAGTGTTGAAATATATATCCTCGCTATACCAGAGTGCATTGCAAATTCAACCATTTCATGATGGCCAAAGCATTGCTTAAAAGGGTTCCTCATTGGTTATTATTGTGTTGGTAATTGGTGAAGTTCGATGACAAAATTCTAATTATGAGCAACTTCGGAATCTTCATAAACAGGCTTACGTAAAAAATGAGTAAAATTTGAGTCAAAATGCAATGCTCTCGACATAAAGCAAGTAATATGAATTGAACATTCAGTCAACTGATGATCGCTGTATTGCGTTAAATTCTGAGTAACAACGAAAATGTAGCCTTTCTTATTCTCTCACTCTCGTTGTAATTTGCTCTGCGCACATGGCATACAGCATTGCTTCGATAAGTCAAGACAACTTAAATATTTGTTATAAAAACAGGTCATAAATCTTTGATGAAATTGCCTCCTAACAATTCAGCAGGACCAGCATAAAAAATAAAAAAACTTCACAGGTCACTGACATGTGTAAAGAACTTTAGAGCTGGCTCTGTAGGGCTCTGTATCGTACCGGGTGCGCCAAAATAAGCTATGCATGTTTGGCAGGCCACAATAAATCGTACACTGCACCGATTTTGAAGATTTATGACTTAATCTTTATCAAAAAGCCTGAATTAGATTCCAGGACTTTTTGCAAATTTTTCCGTTTTCAGTTTTTAAAGCAAGAAGCGAGTTTCTTAAAATTTTCGTTTTCGAAAACACTGAAAAGAATAAAAAAAACATTGATCAAGTTTTCGAAAGAATCGACATGAATAGACAAGGAGAGAACTTGTTCATGGTGATTCGGGATTTAGAAATTGATCCGTTGTAATCTGCTGTACGAGAGTTCGTACTAAATCCCAAAATCCCTCTGAAATCGTTTGTCTTTGTTCATTCATGGTGAATCTTCCGAAAACTTAATCGATGTTTTTTTATTGCTTTCAGTGTTTTCGAAAACAAAATTTTAAAAACTCGCTTCTTGCTTTAAAAACTGAAAACGGGAAATTTGCAAAAAAGTCCTAGAATCTAATTCCGGCCTTCTGCTACAGATTAAGTCATAAATCTTCAAAATCGGCGCAGTGTACGATGTATTGTGGCCTGCCAAACGTGCATAGTTTATTTTGGCGCATCCGGTATTTCTCAACGATTCTGAGATAAAGCACTTGCAAAAACTCATGTGTAAATCGCGACAAATATAACTGATTTTTACCATCTGAATTATGTTACCTATAACTTGACACGTTACCCACACAATATTAATCAATTTTAGAGGATCTGATGAACAGCTAGCAACCTACGCCCGGGGGAGGGGGGTACATAACATGTTCAGGGTAGGGGTATGTGCCGCCCATATGGGTGGGTTTTTGGACCCAAAATTCTCTAAAAAAGGGTCCTTTTACGGTAAATTTTCCATAAGCATGGCTGGGTTTCACTGAAATTCGTCGTCAAAATTCATCATAAAAGTGGGTATGAAGGCAAGTTTCGGTACTTAAAAGAGAATAGCTTTATGAAGACCAGGCGGCAGACCCCCGCCCATCCACAAGTAATGTACCCCCCCCCCCCATCTCCAGGAGCCCTTGTGCGCTTGCAAACGTTTTAGATTTTGTTCAATTCACCCGCCCTTACCCGGATTATTGATGTCTCCTTTGACAGGTTCAACGTTTCATTTTGCAGGTTAATAACAATGAGCTCATTTCGTAAAGTTACTTTTTCAACATTTGAACAGATGCTCATTTGTTTACATACCTTTTTTCGAAATTGCTCCCTCGTTACTATTCATGCTCCTTGTCCAAAGATAACTCGTCGATGGCATAGGCCAGTACTTCGATGTGTGGTATGTTAGAATGGGATCTAAAAATGGAAAGGATTGAGTGTGTAATTGACGGACGATAAACAAATAACATTAAAATCTCCCTGAATTTCGCTCAGGCCCAATTCAAACATGCACGTATTTTTTACAAGAAACTGCTTATAAGAAACTCAACTTTCAGATCGCCAACAAATTTTAAAAGTCGATACCGGGAAAATATAACTTAAGAAACTATTTATTTCAATAAAGGAAATCCCCAGCATACCGAGTGTCCCAAAAAACTGTATACAGATTTGGTTGACTCCAGCGATGTGAATTTAGCTTAGATCAATGGCTAATCACTCTCAAAATATTCCTCGATAGTTAACTTGAACGTAGATACCTGGTTTGTTGGTATTGGTGCTTGGAGAGTAGAAATATCAATCTTGAAAGCTCAAATTTGCGTCCACTTGCAAACAAGAGCTTTGGCCTTTTGGTACAATCACTCTTCTGGTTTATGATATGGAAATTTGATGACGTCACAAACTCAAATGAGTTAGACTACAAACTATGCGGTAATTTCGAAAAATATTCAACATTTCTGAACGGTAGAATTATAGGTAAGTAGCTAAAGTTTCTTTCGAGCCATTCAACTGAAAGAAATAGGTCAAAGAATTTTACACCCACCATTTTATGCCGATTCAAAGATTTGGAACCTATGCTGTTTTTTGGTCATATCGATCTCGCGTCATATTATTCAAAACGGCTGACTACTTTATCGTCTGATTCTACGTCTAATTGCAAAATCTGTCGTGAGAATATAGAATGAACTGAAAACTGAATGCAAAATGCTCTCGAAACAACTTCGGTAGCTTTAACCCACTTCGCACATTAAGACAAAGAAATGGCGGCACAACAGGAGTATCCTGACAAGTTGATAGCGCATCTACGCTCATTTGAGGATGGAAATGGTGCAGGGAAGAGTGTGCCAAAACTTGTTCAGAGCTGGAAATTTATTAGGACTGAAGACACAAGCAAAGCTGAAAGTGCATGTCCATGTGGAAGAGTTGGCATACGCTATCTTATGTTCATCGAACACAAAGTTACAGGACAAGAAACCCATGTTGGTAGTGATTGCATAAAGATATTTGAGGAAAAGTTGCAAAAAGTTATGCAAGTGGCTGACAGGCTACTTAGAACTGGCCTAAAGGGCACTTTCAAAGGAGTCACTAAAGGGGTTAAAAATCCAAAGCTTCGGTTTCAAATAAATGCGCAGCATGGTCTTGTTAAAGAAATCGACAACTTCAGCTTGTATTTTGACAGGGAGAAGATTCCCGTTTTCCAGAATACGCGTTCCCAAGACGAGCACTGGGAATGTGCAATCTTTCCAAGTAATTTTCCAGATGTGTCTAGCAGCTCCTACGCAGAAGAAGCACGGTTAGTCAACGGCAACAGCTATCACTTGAATTTAAGTTTGGAGCGTTGGGCAGGAGGAGCAGGAAATGGTGAAGGATTTAGTCTTTACATCACAACCATTGAAAAGGCATGAACATGCATTGAGATCAAGATTGCTGTGCTCTGAAGAAAACTGTATTCATGACAAGTAACTTTTATCAAAAAAATGTTAGCAGAAAACGAAACTCTCAGTTGATAAAAACTTTAGAAACTCCATTGTACCACTGTTTTCTGGTTTAAAAAGTATTACTCTCTGGATTTCTTGTAATAGGTCTGCCGTGGGTGGAGCTGTGCTACTCGTCCAGTCGGCATAATGACGAAGCAGCATTGAAAAAATGACGCCATCTTGTTTTAGGTGTAAATCTGTAGAATCTCTCTAAAGGCTCTGGTAGGATTGCAAAAAAGTTGCAAAAGATCGCTCGTATAAATCTCCATCGCGATAGGGAGAAAACAAAAGTATGTAGCTAGCACAGGGAGAAATTTGCCTTTGCGATGATGATTTTGCAAAAGGTACCACAAACTACATCCAACAACTGTAACTTGCCCATGGTTGAGTATTTAAAGTCAATCAACCTTCTCCACGGTCACCTTTGTATTCATCAAAGGACTTTTTCAAATTTTTATCAGGTTTCATTCAGCTTCCCAGTTTTTAAACAGATATAGTCTAACATGTATTTTTACAGGAAACTGCTTTTAAGGAACTCAATTTTCAAATCGCTAAAAAATTAAGAAACGCCAGTACTGGGAAAAAATAATTCAAGCAACATTGGTCAGAAAGATCCTCAGCAAATTTTCATTTGATGTCACTCGATTTTTCGATGTTTCTTAATCTGAAGAAAGCCTTTGATACTGTACACTCTTTTTTTTTATAAGAATATTCAGGCTCAGAATCATCCAAATTTTAAGAATATTATAAGAATATTGCTCAGCCTCAGCTCGTATATTTGTGTCTCATTTTCAGCAGTTCCTGTTTTGCGATGCTCACAACAGTTTTCTTATTGTTACAATTGCTTAAATTTGTAAACAAATAAATTTCGTTCGACCATTTCTTCATAATGATATGACACTTCTTTGAACTATGTTCCCCTGAAACCATATCAGATTTGAAAAAACATAGTCACTATGAAAAAAATTAGAATACTTTAAGAATATGTGAAGGCTCAAAACGAAAAATTTCTCAAGAATATTGAGGCTGGAAAAAATTTATAGTATTCTTAAACAAAAAAAAAGAGTGTAGATCACGAAATGATGATCAAGACATTTAGCGCCATTGATGATCGATTAGTCTTAAATGTTCAGGGAGGTGGTTTTCGGACACCAAATTAATCAGTTGTTTGGCAGAATGACTAAAGTTCAGATTTGAAATGTGGTTTGCATTTTCATATTTATTTCATAAGTGTATGTACGTAGATCAATCGAAACTTGTAATGAGATTAATGAGATCAAGAAAATATTTTTCTCATGCATCTCCCAGTTTATAGATTGGTTTGCGCGAACTGAGAGCTCTCCAGAATATCATTATGAGAACTGGCAGTCGAACAATTGCTTTAAAATTCAAGAATCGGAAAACAAGACAAGAAACATGAGTCAGAAGAGTACCAAGATGGAATACTTGCCATGCATGCATGGACAAATCAATTTCTTGGCGCATTTTGCATTGTGAACCTACTGTCCGAAAACCACCGCCACTGTCCGAAAACCACCACCAAGGTCAGTCTCAAAAACATCGTTGCAAAGAAAAGCAGGCAAAGTCATAAACAAAAACAAGTTGGGAAAATATGCCCAAATACCTGTCCATTCATCTGGTAATTTTAGTTTTAGTCTGTGATTAATTTTCTTTTGAAAATAGTTAGTTTTCCTGAAGCGTCCGATTACCACCACCGGTACCTTATACACTTCATACAGCCCTTGCTTGAACATCTCAATTTTTATCGAACGAGGAAGTGACGATAGTGCAAATTTGCGTCTTCCAAGAAACCTCTCTGAACACAATAGAATAAAACTAACCGCATAATTTTCGCGAATCAGCTTTTGCAATTCTAACCCACTTCGCAGACTGCAAATTAAAAAATGGCGTCTCAACAACGACCCAAGAGTAAGACAAAGTATCCTGACAAGTTGATGCAGCATTTACGCTCATTTGAGCATGCAAATGGAACAGGCAAGAGTGTCCTAGAACTTGTTCAGAGCTGGAAGTTTATCAGGAGTGAAGACACAGGAGAAGCTGAAAGTGAATGTCCATGTGGAAAAGTTGGCATACGATATCTGATGTTCATCGAACATGAGGTTTCACACCAAGAAACCCATGTAGGCAGTGAATGCATAAAGATATTTGAGGAGAAGTTGCAAAAAGTTATGCAAGTGGCTGACAGGCTACTTAGAACTGGCCTAAAGGGCACTTTCAAAGGAGTCACTAAAGGGGTTAAGAATCCAAAGCTTCGGTTTCAAATAAATGCGCAGCATGGTCTTGTTAAAGAAATCGACAACTTCAGCTTGTATTTTGACAGGGAGAAGATTCCCGTTTTCCAGAATGAGTATTCCAAAAACAAGCATTGGGAATGTACGATTTTTCCAGGTAATTTCCCAGATGTGTCCAGCAGTTCATATGCAAAAGAAGCAGAGTTAGTCGACGGCAACAGTTACGAAATGAAGTTAAGTTTGAAGCGTTGGGCAGCAAGGGACGGTGAAGGATTCAGTCTTTACATCATAACATTGGACAGAAAATAGATTGCATCGAGACCATGACTGATATGCCCTAAAAACTGCATGTTATACGCGTAACGTTAATCATAAAATTCTTAGAAGGAAACGAAACTCTCAGTTGATAAAAAATTCCGAAGCACCATTGCCTTGTGTTTCCAATTTTTGTCCCTGGAGGTCTTTCAACAGGTCTCGTGGTTTTTCAAGCTTGTTCGCAGAGTCCTCTTCAATGTTTACACCGGGCATAGTTACTACTTAATGTGCGAGACTCAAGACATGGTCTGCCGGGTGCTTAAGCACCCCTCAAAAATCCAAAGATATGTAGCTGATTTAGTACCACTAAGTACCACTATATAAACACGTAAAGTGATAAGGCAGCCCTTGTACTGCCCCCCCCCCCCCCACCACATATCATTGAAGACTCAGCGGCTCCGAACCAGTTTTATGAAAGTTGTAAAACAACACAACAGCAACATAATCTCAACATCGCAGGATTTGCTATACATTCTGTGAGCGGCATGATGACGACGCAGCATTGTAAAAATGACGCTATCTTGTTTTAGGTGTAAATCCGTATAATCTCTCTATAGGCTCTGGTAGGATTGCAAAAAAGTTGCAAAATATCGCTCGTATAAATCTCCATCGCGATAGGGAGAAAACAAACAGTATGTAGCGAGAACAAAGAGAAACTTGCCTTTGCGATGATGATTTTGCAAACGGCGCCACAAACAACATCCAACAACTGTAATTTGCTCATGGTCGAGTCTTTAAAGTCAATTATCCTTCTCCACGGTCACCTTTGTATTCACCAGGGTTTTTTCAAATTTTGATCAGATTTCAATCAGCTTCCCAGCTTTTAAACAGATATACATGTAGGTATTTTATTTTTACAGTGAAACTGCTTTTAAGGAACTCAACTGTCAGATCGCTAAAAATTTAAGAAACGCACCAGCTGGTGAAACATTATTCAAGAAACTATTACTTTGCTGAAAAAATCCTCATCGTATTTTTCCTTTGCTTTCACTTGCTTCTTGTACCATTTCAATCGGATGGTACTCGAGTGACGTCTTCACATTGGAAAGGTGTAAGAAAATTTCGTTTTTAAACGTTCACGAGGGCAAAGTGAGTAAACGTGAAGACTGTCATGGAACACCTAAGAAACTCTAAATCTGAGAACTCTAAATCTGACATTTTCAAGAAATTTTCAGTACTGGCTCAAATTGTTCATTTATTGCAAAAAATATGTGAATTTCAAAAAATTGAATGAAATATTCTGGGTTCACCAACTGTCACATCTGCAAACAATTGACCGGCATTGCCTCCAAAATATGAATGGGAAAATTGGAGTAAGGCGTCCCTTCAGGTTCCACTTTAACCAATGATTCTTGCATTTATGAAATCACGATGTGGATTCAAAAAGAAATGATAAAGGATTATCATACTTGTTTGCAGTCCTGGATACACCGGAATATTGTTTCTCCTTCTGTCATAAATTTCTTTATATTTCTTCCAATAAGCCAACCAAAGTTCTTTATTTGTCATGGGCTTTGCATGGGCTTTGCCCACGAGCAATGTGGCTTGCTTATGAAGTTCAGTATTGACTTGAACGCCATGCTGTAGTTGTGAGGCTCTGCCAAATTGATATTCCAGTGGTCTATCAGTGTCTAAGTTGATAAATAAGGGTATAACGTCAGTGATATTAGAACAAAACAAGGACTCGTGTAATAAGTCTGGCATTAGTTTAGGGTAAGTAAAATGGGTTAGGAGTTCCAGTTAGTAAGGAAGGGTTCGGGGTTAGCTAGGGCCAGTTTAGCAGATGTTTCCAAAAGGGAGATAAAGTAGCTCAAAATCTCTCAATCGGCGTAAAAGTTGGGTGTAAACATTCTACACGTTTTTTCTTTTATAAGAAACTTGGATAAGCCCATAGTACTAAAAGCTTCTTAATTTCACGTGAAAATTTCAGCTTTTTAGTCCTAAAAGTTTCTTAATCTGTTTCTTATTTTTTGGATGCATGTATTTTCTACCACTGCCACGAAATCGTTTTTTGACAGAGAGCACAATTTTTAGCAAGAATGAGAGTTCTATTTGACTCAAAACAAAAATTTATCATGAATATTACCAAAAAATAAAGGCTCAACGGCAATTTTCCCATGATTTCCTTGTATTTGGCTTTAAAAGTTTCTTAGCAATTCTCAAGCATAGTACTAGAGTTTCTTAGAATTTTCGCCATCCTAGTACTAGTTTCTTATAAACCAGTTTCCTATATAAAAAACGTGTATTATCTATTTCTTTAAAATGAATGGCTCCAAAGAAAATTTACCTATTTGCTACAATTCTACGGTTGGACTTTTCAGAAATCTTGAATATTCTTCGAAATTACGGCGAGTCCTTTTCGTTCAACTCACCAGGGGACGTGAAGTCATCTGATTTCTAATTAGTAGACCAGAAAAGTGACAGACTTTTGATTGATACCGTATTGTAGACATTCATAAAGAAAGTTTTCCTTGGAAATTATTGTGCTTTTCTCGAAAAGTTGAGAAGTTACGATGGTTTTAAGCATTTTCAAAATTGTCCTTAAGTTCTTAAAAAGATGAAACACACTCAAATTTTGAAATATTGAAGACTTCAGAAAAGTCCAACGGTAGAATAATAGCGAAGTAGCTGAAGATTCTTTGAAACATTCAATTAAAAGAAATAGATGATAGAAGTTGACACCAGATTTAGAACCAATGCCATGATAAACAAGGGTGATATTGGAGCGAAAACAAGGACACATGTAATAAGTTTAGCGTCAGTTAGGTTTAGTAAAATCGTTTAATTGTGATTCAATAGCAATAAGCTATTTAACAAACACCCATCCTACAAACTTGCGAATTATTCCCTTCTCCAACCGATCTAAGTTCCATTTCATCTCAATTTAAATAAACAGCTTAGTCCTACAAACTTGCTAAATATTCCCTGTTCCAACCGATCTTAGTTCCATTTTCTATCAATTCAAACAAACAGCTTAGTCCTACAAACTTGCTAAATATTCCCTGTTCCAACCGATCTTAGTTCCATTTTCTTAGTTCCATTTTCTTAGTTCCATTTTCTTAGTTTCATTAAACAGCTTACCTTTAATGCGATTGACATTACTTGCGTCAGTAGTTGAGGATGCACCTTTGTTACTAGTTTTGACCGCATTCGAGACAGACACAGGAACGCCAGTCTTTTTGTATATTCCTAAAATGGAAAACGATTTCTACTCAAGATTCTGAAAACATGAAATGAACATCATTAATGGAGCTAATGACTATTAGACTTATGACTTTTCGTCCCTTGTTTCCCTGCGTTCTTTGATTTGCTGATATCACTTGGTCAATAGGGAATAGGGACTCATACCATTACTCTTAAACAGTGGGCCCCCTTTAGGCCCGCGTAGAGTGGTTCCGTATTCACCAATCAAATTGCTAGAATTTAGTTTTCAACCATTAACGAGGCGCTATTTAGACAGTTGTTGTATCAACCATACACAAACAAAAAAACATGCATACAAAAACGGTTGATAAGGCCTAGAGTTCTCGTAGCTGGGATGCATCTATTTTGTTTCTACAGAGGAAGATTACAGCTTGAATGGTACCGGGTGTGCCAAAATAAACTATGCACGTTTGGTAGGCTGATTACAAGTTCGTAGTTGCTTCTATTGATATACTGACAGACGCTACAACTACGACGCATGGACTTTCACATTTAAAATTGGGATGAAATTGTTTTCCTCAATTCATCTCCGATAAAGAAACCATAGCAATACTGTACGAAAAGCCGAGTGCTCCAGGCAATGGCGTATGGGCTAAAGTTGTTGGCTCAAGTCTAAGATGATAAAACGCCTCAAAATTCAAGTTTTCAGTAACGTTAGCAATGAGCAAAAGCCGCAAGTATCCAGATGAATGTTTCCTCAATCCAAGAATCAACAAATCTTTCACTTTCAACCAGAATTTCCTCATTTTGAAGTCCACATAGCTTCCTTCCGTGAGCTTCAACACAGCAAAAAAAAAATTTCCAACTGTCGAAGGTTGCCATGACTACGAATCAACCTCGTTTCAATGCGAATAGAAAAATCGGCGCCCTCTTTGTTTCTTTTCGTCCAAATTTTTTATTTGAAAGCTCATAAGTCCCAGTTTGAGCAAACAAATATGTTGTTGTTGTTATTGTCATTGTTGTTGTTCTTGCGATAACTGGGATAAGATAGTCTAATGGCCTAAGATACTCTCTCATCATCATTTGACTGCGTAGTTAACTCATTCCGCTGTTAAGATATAATGACAACTTACTCAAGCTCTTCTTTTTCGTTTCCTAATCTTGCAATTACTGTCTGAATCGCATTTTCCAAGCCAGCACAATCAGCATCACAGCTCGAGAGTCCTTCTACCCGACATTTTTCCACTAGCGCGTTTCGCCAGTTGCTTGCGGAAGAGCGAAATTCATTCAAGATGGCGGTCGTTGAATAGGCTTAGAAAATAAAATCCAGACAGTAACGTAATTGCAAGATTAGAAAAAGACAAAAAAGAACTCTAGTAAGTTCCCATTATATATTAATTGCAAATTCAAATAATTATGTCTCCCATTGCTCATGGTATAACTTTCATTTTCAAACTTCAATGTATTTTTCATAATTTCAATGGCAGCTGAGTGACTTCTCGCAAATCATATACCTGCTTTGGTGTAATCTTCAAATGGTGCAGTCACTTTTGTCAAGTTTGCCTTGGACTGGATGAAATTTCTTCGCGAAGGAGGTTTCACTGGAGCTGCCTTTGCTTTTCCTTAAAAAAACAATTAAAAATTAATGTTCACGTTGAATGAAGCTATCGTCCTCACAGGCACAATGTCGTGACACTGATTGGATGAATAAGACAATAATAAAGAATAGAATTAGGCAGGCTTCAGAAATTTCGCAGTACACTGACATTCACGAAGGTGATAACGGCCTGGCTCCCTTTATTCTCAAACGAAGTATGACCCAAGAGCATAAAGACTTGGTAATTATTCAGAGGCCAGGTCTCTTGTTAGTGATTTCAACATCACAACCAGCCAATCACAGTCAGGACAGTTTGCCTTTAAATTAGATGAACGGAGATATAACGGTTTAGTTTTGAAATAAACAAAAGAAGGCCACGAGCCACGTATTTTTCTATTGTTCGATCATCCATGGAGAACGACAAATAGAACAGGCTGCGTCTACATTAACCAGACTCTCTTGATAACCGAAATTGTAGCTTCACTTTCTTTGAAAACTTTGATGCTGTATCTAAAAATGCTGAGAAAATACTACCGGGTGAGGTAAAAGTAATACGCCTGGCATTTGAAAAAAGATGCTTCCTGAATATCAAAGCAATGGTATTGGAAACTGTCCTTTTTCGTTTCCTGTATGTTAAATCAGATTCAGTACTTTACTTGGCTTTAATCGGCCATTTTTACCCATGAATATGGGAAATGCTCTTTGGATGGCCTCTTTCAAAAACCAGCGAAAACGAGTGAAAACGACGGGAAAAATGTTCATCATTTTCCTTCCTGACAATAATGACACTTATATGTATTATCATACATATGTGCCCTTAGAAAAAGGGAATCTGAATCCCCTGGAATAAGTTTTCATATAAGGAGACTTTTTCATCCTCTCAAGAGGAAAGCAGGTGCTAAAGCGTGTTCAGGTCATTGCTGTAAGGTAAGCTAAATTTGTTCATGATTTTAGTATGTTTTAAAAGTTTCTCGAAGAGATTTTCTAGAGAAAATCCCTTGTAAATCTGAACGAAGAGAAGAGACGGATTTTAGCCAGAAAAATTTCTAGAAATAATTGAACATGTTCGCTTTTGGCCATTCAATCAGATATTGCAAAATAAAATTGCTACCGGGTGTCCCAAAAAAAGTACTCCTGTTTAATAAATCACCAAAAATTGATTATCAAATTTTTGATGAAATTTTCTTTTTGAAGTGATTTGTCAAAGACCCAAAAATATTCACAGATGATAAAGTGTTTCCTTTTGATACAGCAAGGTAGGAAATTTACACGTTGAAAAACCTTGTTTTCAGCTATAGTTTTTTTTAGCAAAATACTCAATCTTGCCTAGGAGTCAAAATTTTCAGATTTTTTATCATCATTGAAGTCTCCAATGATAATGCGCATTATTTCTGTCATTTATGACCATACTAGAACTTTTACACACAAAAAGAAATTGATTTGGCAATCATCAGTGCTTTTTGGAGTATGATTCAAAACCAGGTAGCCCTAAAAAGAGCTAAATTTGCTCATTTTTAAACCACTTTCAAGATCAGAAATGTATTGGAAAATAATTTGGTCTTTGATCTACTTAACAAAAAAAGAAAATTGAAGATCGGCCGTATAATCAAATTTTTGTGATTTTTCAAACGGGAGTACTTTTTTTGGGACACCCGGTATGATATTACGGAGCTGTAGAGTTTCAAAAAGGCGGGCGTTTTTCTTACTCAGCCGGTAGAAAGAGCAGAAATATGAAAGATGACTTACCTCCTCCTAATAATTCAAGAACACTCCTTAATGTCACTTCGTCGCTTACTTCGTTTGCAGATTTTGAATCAAGAGATGAAAGCTTCGAATTTTTAACGGTAAATGAATCATTCGTCTTCTTGCTCATTGAAGCATTCAATGGATGATTAATTGTGTTCTTTTTCAAACTTGTAACTGCAAAAGAATGAAAATATTAGTTGTAAATTTCAAGAAGGACTGGGAAGGCACATAAAACCCCAACCGATTATGATAAAAGACTTTGCAAATTCTATCGGGATGAAGTCAAAAATGACGTTCATTGTGTTCTTGAAAGCAAATCATTTGCCTCCGATGGGATTACTTCCTTCGCACCGATAAGAGACCACTCATTGTTCATGCCTCAGGTTGGCACAGAAGAGATTTAAAAACATCGAGAATTTCCTTACTTATCCAACCTTTGAACAAATCCAAAATGATTACGCAGCCTAAATCATGGTTAAAAAACATTGAGGTGCATGTTTTCACTTTTAGCAATTTGCAATTTGTAATCTAATATGTCCAATTTTTACTTCAGTGTTGATCACTTTAATGTTCTGTGTTCACAGTAAGATCTTTTGATATGAAATCAACAAACAAATTTGCCTAATAACTTCAAGTAAATGCCAGTTTCCATCCACTTGCAGCTCGCCTATACCTAGTCGTTATGCACTCCGCTACTGCTGTTCAGTCTGGGGGGCATGTGGGAGGACAGGGTTGCAGGTGCTGCAAAAACTTCAAAACCGCGCAGCTAGAATTGTGACCAACAGCAGTTCTGATTCTTCTGCTAGTGCTTTGATTAAAAGTTTGAATTGGCCTACTGTAGCAGATATGATAAAAACCGAGACAGCTTGCATGGTTTACAAATCGATAAATGACCTTGCTCCTGATTACCTGTCAGAAATGTTCATTAGAAATTCGACATGCAGTAGGAAAAATTTGAGAAAAACCGCAACTGATCTTCAAGTCCCACTAATGAGAACAAGTAATGGTCAGCGCGAGCTTTCTCATATCGCGGTGCTGGAGTTTGGAACCTCTTGGGTTGTGAAGTCAAGCAGGCATCCTCATTGAAAGCATTTAAAGAAGCTTTAAAAAAATAGTTTATTTATTTATTTATTCATTTGTTCATTATTGTAATTAAATTAGGGTTTTACTTTCTATTTATTTTTAACTTAATTTGTAACGTTTTATGCACGGCCCCTGAAAAGCAATCTATCGATTGACGGGGTTACCGTGCTTAAAGAAATTAAAATGAAATGCTCTTTGTGCATCTTGCTGTTCAATATCACGATCAACAAAAACTTTGTCGTTGTCCTCACTCGAACTGTCACTCATTTCTTATGAATCACTTCGTTCCAAGTTATATCTTCTAAATCTGTATTCTTGTCAGTCACTTATCGATAAGAGAAACTCCACACATTTCGTAATAATAACTTTTTGTTCTCAACCCTTCAAAAGCATAGAATCATTTTGTATCCAACTTTTCAACAAGTCAACACATGGATAACAAATGGATTACCCAGCCAATGGATTACTAGACTTACCCCAAGTCTATCTCTTCCGTCCGTCTACCGTTCCCTTTTTACGGTAGTTCCTGGATCCGCTATTTCATGGATCTACCATTCCAACATTCCGTCAAGAGAGCTCGAGAGATCTCTCGAGCTCTCTGGACGGAACATTGGAATGGCGGATCCAGGAAATGGCGGATCCAGGAACTACTGTACAGGGAACTGTAGACGGACGGAAGAGATAGACTTGGGGCAAGTCTAATGGATTACCCAACCAATTTCTCTAAGATGCCAACCAGAGGCATAGATAATGAACCGTCTAGGTCTGCAGCAAATCGACATCGCTCAGAGAGTTGACAAAAATTCTGTAATGTAAATAAGATCTCTTACGTGCTTCAACCAGTAACTTCGGTTGTTCCTTTACTGGCTGTAGATGCCCAACAGTAGCATCTGAAACTGTAGGTACCTTCAATACTCGGCCAAGTACACCTTTCCGCAGACCTAAAACTAGAAATTAAAACAAGTTTTATGGGAATGAAAGGCATTTGTTCAAAAATGCCGCTATAGGCGTAGGTGAAGGGTCACCATCCTTGATAAATCGAAATATGAAATATAAATATGAAAATACACCATGATAGAGCAAAAAAAACTCTGGCGCTTTGAGTGTTGAAATATTAATGTTGAAAGTTCAAGTTTGCTGTCACCTCCATACCAGAGCTTGGGCGTTTTGGGTCAAATCTAGAGCTTTGGCGTTTGGCGTTTGGCGTTTGGTTTTGGTCCAAGCAACTTTTGAAGCACAACGAACAACTCTATAAATAATGCGAATAACAATATCTTGGGTGAAATCTCAACAAAAGTTGGACCAAATTAAGGCTAACTTGGAGCTAACTCATTGTTTAGCCCTCTTACCGTGCTGCTTCTGTTTGATATAATCAATTTGGCTTCTCATAAACTTCCTTGTTATGAATGTCAAAACAAACCCAGTTCCTCCCATTTTGATATTCCGTGAAGCAAAAGTGGCCGTAAATTTATCTTCCTTGATCGTTGCCGTTTTTGCTTTTTGCTGTCCACAAAATTTTTCGGATGTCCCATCATGATCCAGTTGCAAAAAATCATTGTCACAGCTTTTGTTCGTCCTGAAATACAACAGTATGATAAATCTTAGTGCATTTGGAATATGTCAGAATTGTAATAAATTTAGGAGAGACTTGCCTTGCATGCGAAGATCTCCTGCTCGCATTGATCGCAACCCTGACCTGACATCTGATGTGGGATGGAATCTAGTATGGTATCCAGTAGTTTTTAAATCGTTCGTAGTGTAGTTGTATTTAGTTTAACGTTGCGTGTCTTTTAATATTGGCCATGGGGTAGTCATAGTCTTTCGCTCCCCATGGTATCGTCCCTGTAGTGTAGTATAGTAATCAGGAACGTATAGTAGAATGTAAGATTTATTCTAACATTTTCATATGAATGAAAAAAAAAAGATCTCCTGCATAATTACATTTTCTTGGGTCACTCGACAGGATAACGTCGTAAAAGGGAAAATTATAAAATCAACCTGAAACCTTGCTTTTACAAGGCTACATATATGATAGAGGACCAGTAATCACTGGACGTATGTCATACATATGTGCCCAGGGGGACACTCGGCACATGCACATAAGGAGAGGTAAGTCCGATATTTTTTGATCAGAATATTCCAAAAAGTGATATTTTAGGTGTCCAAGTAAAATTAAACCATAAAGTTTTTGGCATAAAATATAGTCAAAATGATATTTTTTTTGGGTTGTTTAGAGGCAATCCCTACGTGAATTTGCGTTGTTTCGGAATATTCTATGTTCGTTTACTGATGTCAAAGTGTAAAATGACCAGATATTTTTGGGGTACAATGAAGCTAAACTGATATTTTTGGGTTGCCTGAAAATTCTTTGGACTGACTCCCATATGCGTATGTCCTGAGTGCCCACATGAGCAAGTACATACTTTGTAACACAATAACATGAGTTGCTTCTGTTCACACCTGAATTCAAAGCGATTAGCGATTGGAGACAAAGGAAATTCCCTCAACCAGTGATTCAAAACAAACAAAGCCACAAAAGTTTCTCTGAAACCCAGGTAGCTAGCGCGCTCGTTGTGCATTCCATGAATTATTTCTAAGAGCAGACATGAGCATATATCAAAAGAAGAGGAATGCATCAAAAACATCTACCTCGGGCATTTTACTTGTTTGCTTTAGAAGCTGATTGGGAGGCGATTCAATTCTCCTCATTTTTTGGATGTAATTACAACACCAACTCCTAAGCTTCTGAACCAAACAAATGAAATGACCGAGATAAATGTTTAGCTATATCCTTCTTCTTTGGATATATGCTCAGGTTTGCTCTCAAAAACCATTTTTGGCATGCACAATGAGCAAACTAGCTACCTGGGTTTCATAGAGACTTTTGCGGCTTTGTTTTGAAATAGCGGTTGAGAGAATTTCCTTTATCTGCAGTCGCTAATCGCTTTGAATTGAGGTGTCAATCAACGCCAACATATGTTATTGTGTTACAAAATCTGTCCTTGTTGCCCCCATGGGCATATGTGACAGCAGTAAAAGTAATCAATCACGGGATGTCGACTCCTGAGATAAATAATCAAAGGACCTTAGAAGTGACTCACGGGCTTAATGATTTTTATTGTGAAATTTTCCAAATTATGCCATGAGAATGCAAAGGAAGATCAGTGCAATTTTATTGCACCTTCCTCGAAATATGAGTAAATATGCTGTAATTTTACGTTACAGAATGCAGTCTGAGGAAGCAACCATCAAAAATTGGCGTGCAGGAAATGTTTAGTCTTTGCTTGAAGATTTTTCAGTGGAGAACAAACAATCTAATTAAACACACAAGCAATCAAATTAATCACGAAATACACGTTTTTTTATTATAAGAAACTTGGATCAGCACTTAGTACTAAAAGTTTCTTAATTTCGCATGAAAATTTCGGTGTTTTAGTAGTAAAAGTTTCTTGATTAGTTTCTTATTTTTTTGGGCCTAAAATTGCGGTATTGTTCGAAGTTGAGCCTTCTTCTCGAGAAAGGGCTTCCATTTTGCATTGACATTGTCATCAAGAAGAAGCCATGCACATCAAGGCAAAAATTTACCAATTTTGCAGTTAAAAGTCAAGAAAAGACGAAGGCGCCTTTGTTAGAGAGACATAAAATAAGAGAGACATACAGATATAACGTTTTAGAGTTTCTTAACTGTTCTTGAGCGTAGTACTAGAGTTTCTTAAATTTTTGGTCATCGTAGTACTAGTTTCTTATAATATAAACCAGTTTCTTATAAAAAAAACGTGTAATCCGTTTTCAGCATGATTAAACATTGCTATTGTTAATAAGAAACTCTTTTCAAGAATTCAACTAAGAACTAAACCAGTAAGAACCTCGACTGAGAACTTGGATATTGCTCAAGAAGCTTGTTTATTTTGTCTGAGAAGGTAATTCGCATGCTGGCGCTGTATTCTGGTAAAACTCACGAAATGCTTGGGAACTTACCTATCAATGAATACAGCGAACATTTAAGAAGGATGCGGAGAAACTGCAAAAAACTTTGGTACCCATGATCTGCTAATTTCAACTGTTTACTGAAAGCTAAAAGAGACTTTCAGTACTGGGTGGGAAAATTTATTGGTGTGAGCCTGATCTCAGGCTACACTTGACTGATCAGCTGCCTAAAAGTTCTTAGAAAACTAACAATAATCTTGAAAAAATGCTAACAAAGAGCTTTTTGAAATAATTTTGATGGGAACGTCATTGAGCTAATTACTGCACTCAAAGAGTTCATTTTGTTGGAGAAGTTTCCCTTAGCAACCAATCTCATTCTGTGAAATGATGCATCAATACAGGCGAGCAAGGTGGCTGCCATGCCACACATTATATTTTCCAATCTCGGCCTGTTCTCAGCTGCAGTCCCTCTATTTTCCAGAAGTTTATTATTCACAATTTAGCGCAAACCTCAAGATCAATGTGCTTTGCACAAGTCAACTTAGAGGTATAGTCCGAACAAAACATTGAATTCAGACTATTGCTGAACAAATTAAAAGTCTAGGCCTACTTTTGAAGCAAAATCGGCTATGATTCAAATAAAATGCACAGAAAGTTAAAAAATGCAAGGCTTGACTTGAAAATTGATTTAAGCAGCTACGAAAAAGTAAGTTGATAAACTTCTTGATCAAAGATGAGAGACGTACCTTTCTTTGCTCGTTGAATGCAGTTTTTCATCTAGCATTTTGAGCGCGCAGGCTCCGCGACCATGATTCGTTCTTTCCGTAGAGTGGCCGCGCGTGCTCAAACCGCTGGAGCGTTTGACCTTTAAGATGTCATACACCTCAGGAGGGCCTCCGCTGAACGACAAGCTTTGACCTCGCGTTGTTGCTAGGCTTGATGTGGACTTCATCACGTCCTTCACCCCATGACATAAAAGATTTTGTAAACAGGAAAATGCCCACCACCCCTATGACTTCACTACCGTGAGTCAAAAATGATTGCATATTGCGCTTAATTCCCAGTGCTGAATCCATTCCACAGCTTCCAAGAAAAATATGGTACTAGATGTATTAAAAATGATGGTAGGTTAAAGGAAGCATATGGTTGCATTTTAGGTGAGAGGTAGCCTGGACATTAGCATCAAGGCTTTTTATACGGGCGACTGTTCATTAGAACTAAGGGCTGTCAGGCCTGTCACCTGGATAATGATAATATAATAATAACAATACACTTATTTAAAGTTGGCTAAAGGAATAGTTTATAAACTAATAAAGGCCAACTGAAGTTACCTATTTACAGTGTTCTCTTTTATCTACATATCATACAATTGCAATTGGATCCCGTCCAATCTTTGATGCTGTTTTTAAATTGACTGTTGCTTTTTGCAGATTTTATTGTGTCAGCGAGTGTGTTCCAAAGTATGCTTCCTCTAAATGACAAAGAATCATTCCCCTATCTCAGAGTCCTCGCATTGGGAAGGTGGACGAGATCCTTTACTCTAAGATTATAATTTATGGGTTTACGTTTGAAGAGGTCCCATAAGAAGGAGGGATTGCCAGAGGTTAAGCATTTGTAGACCTCAAGCATTAGCTTTTGCAAGTTTCTTCCTGGAGAAGTACAACTAAACCCTACAGGCTTAATTTATAGTCATTATTATTTTTATGAACTTTATTTCAGTGTCAAGATACTTAGCAACAAGACGCTAATTGAGGACACTCTGACTAAAAACAAAATACAAAGAAAAGATTACATTCAAAATAACAAGTTTGGCAAAATTATTTTAAAAAGTCAATCGCATAATTTACGATTTTTACTGCTAAAAGTAATTAATTAAAGTAAAGTAACTTTCTCCTTTTCTGCGAAAAAGATGGGCTGCAAAGCATGAAGACAGATGCACTGGTAGCTTTTTAAGCATATGATACACAAAGATCTCCCTCGTACTGGATGCGCTGAAAAAATTTCAGACGTCTTAAAAATTGCAGTACCAGAAAGCAGTGGCTGGATTTTCGAACAAATCAATTTTTCTTTGTAGCAAAGGACTGAAGTATTCTTGTACAGTGCTAGCAAAATCAGAAAAATACAGCAGTCTTTCTGCTATCGAGCAAAATTCAGTTCATTTAAATCCATCCAGTACTTTGGGTGCTATGATTTTTAAACGCCTGAAATGTGTTGCGGCACCCGGTATAATCATGCAGATTGTTAGACATGGCAATTATGTTTCATCTTCAACATATACCTGCTTCAGCATATACCTGCTTCAGCATATTTTTCTGCAGAGCCGCAGTTGTGTTTGACTGCCGTAGCTTTGTTCTTTTGCGGTTTTGGACGAACACATTTTTACTACTATGGATGAGCTAGCATAAACCTCCTCTGCAGAAAAAGGATTTCCCTCCGCAGCGGCATATATGCTGAAACATAACTGTGGTGTCTATAAACAAATGGTAGAAGCATACCCAATTGAGCCAACATGAAATCCTTTGAAAGAAATGACAAGTCCACTTCTGTCTGGTGATGAGACTGTGACTTTACAATATTCGTTCATGGGATATGTATCAGGGTAATTCGGTGACGTAATTGCTCCGTATGATGTTTTTAGTGTTTCGCCATGGACATCACAAATATCTGAAAAGAGATATTGACCATTGAATGAAAAAGAAAATTTGATCATTTCTATTGTTGAAAAAACATCAAAAATTTCTCCATTCAGAAGTAGAAAAATAAAGCAATGTGCAATTTGATTTAAAGTTGGCGGAAAATTCCACTAGCAAAGAAGTGTTCCAGTGCCCAGCCATCTGATTAGCTAGCGGAAAAGTGACGTTAATGGAGAGTAGAAACCATACAGCTTTCACGCGGAATAGTTTGAGCGAACAATGAACTTTTTGGGAGCAGAATTCCCCGAGTTGTGGAAATTATTGTAGGTTTTCAGCCTTTTTCTACTTGGCAGGAATTTCTTCTCGGAAAAATTGTCCATTGATTCCCCTTGAAAATCTAATGCGTTTCTACTTTTGAGCGAGGTCCGTTTTGTGCAAGCCAATCGGATGCCTGGAAGAAGCGTCCACCCGCGGTTTAAGCGCAGAAATTCCCGCCCAATGTGGAAAGTAATCTTTAGGGCGTTAATCCGGTCGCATTAGAAATCAATTTGGTATTTAATTTGGGCGGCGAAGACAAGGCAAAGTGCCCAAAAACTAGAGCTGACAATATTTGAGCAAAACAATGAAATATCACCACATAAAAAGAAAACATTAAGGTTTGAATAGAAATTTGCGTACGCCACCAGTTCGACCAAGATAAAACATGAATTTATTATGGAGAATATTGGGATACACAAAGTAGCCACCTGTTGAACGAAATGACTGTTGGTGCAGAACAAGATGTGAAACTCAGTTCATATCACAACTAGAAAATTAAACAGAATTTTAACCTAAAATTTCATCGCAGGCAGTTTCATGTTAGCAGGTTCTGTTTATGTCTTCTAAAAGATTGTTGCGAGTTCGATGAAGAAGTAGATTTTGCGTGGCTCTTTTTTGCAGAATAGCTGACTAGAAAAAACAGCAAGCAAAGATCGTTGCGAAAGAATACAGGCGTCATATTACCTCACGAATACAATCGAAAAGTGAATTGGAGAAGAAGATGGAGATAAAATACAAAATGAAGACTTTACTTCCATGCTTGGTTTGCTTGGCTTTCTTTTGTAAGTATTCTTTATCAAAGCATTCCTGCCTTAGCACATTCTTATCAGTTTATGTTAACGAGCTACTCGTTATCAACGTCAGCTTTATTAGCTTTTTCATCGGAATACGTGATAAAGTAAAGCGTTTATGATCAGGATGAACTTGTGAAAATATAAGGATATGTTTGATTCGTCCTCTAAGGATGTTTGATTTGTCCTCATCCATACAGGGTGTCCCAAAAAAGTGTACCCCGTTTGCCTGAAGATTGCGAGAAAACGGCAAAGGATTCTCGTCAAACTTTAATATGATGTTGCTATCCTGATGTAAAAGTAAAGTTTGCTGCCATCGCCGTCAAAATCCGTTGAAAAATGATGGAGCTATGACCTTCAAAAGACCAAATTTGCCTGATGACTGAAACCAACGGTCGGCAATTTTGTCTTATTATTTTGCAGTGATTAATAGCTTCATATGAGGTAAGAAATAGTTTCTGTGAGGTAAGAAATAATTGAACTCTCTGATGATTCTCTGACGATGTAACGCCATCAAATTTCAAAATCATAACATAGAAGAATGAAAGACTTATGCTTGATGCCATATTGTGGACATCCATTAATTATGGTTTTCTTTAAAATGTTCCATGTTTCTACAAAAAGGGCAGAAAGAACGATGGATGGATTTCGATTGATTTGGTTGGTCGATTTATTGTCGAACGCGAAGGATCATGGTAAAAAAATCCATTACGCCATCTTTGAAACGATCGTTTATTAGCAGTCACTGCGGCTCTATTTCCTATCCTCTTCCAGTTTGGCGTCAATCTGATACGGGTAGGTGGTTCGCCTACCCGCTTCACATAGACGTCAAAATGGCTGAAACTTAAATCTCTACGATGCAGAATTTTGCGGATCATTTTAATTGACTTGACATGAATACAAAATGGGAAAGCGAATCTCATTGTTGGAATAAAGACCTGCTGCTTAATGTAAATATGCAAACATTGCAAAAGAAATTTACTGATCAAATTAAATAACACATGCTCCGATCGACAACCTCAGATGAATGTTTTTTTCTTATTCATCGAGAACAAATTATAAAAAACGAGATTGATAAAACTGGGTGTCGCAAAAGAAGTATACGGATTTGGTTGGCTCAAGGGATATGAATTTAGGCTTGATCAATAGCTACTACTCTCAAAATTCTTTCGGGATACTATCAGTGAAAGTCTTTCGGATTTTCTCCAGAAGAGCTAGACCCCCGTTTAAGCGCTTTGAAACATGCGCACTAGCGATTGCAGGGTCATCATCTAGACTGATGATATGGTCGTAGTTATCGCTATTGAAATACTGCCGGACGCTCCTAACTACGACTCATAATCAAACGCCATTATTTTGAAATGACTATGCCTGCCTCGTTTCGATAAGGGCCTAGGCAGAAAAGCACAAACATTTGTAGTTTTCAAATGAAACACATTGATTTGAAAACTTCACAATAAATCAGTTAATGCTTAGCGAAAGCAGCGAAATAGTACCTACGTACAAAATTTGATATTGTCGCCAACTGTTTTCATGGTATTCTTGTTCATAAGACTTTGTTTTGTCCGGCCAAGCTCCTCGAAACTCTGCTTTGAGCTTCGAGTTTCCGTTGGTCAACATCAATCAATCGAATTTGCAGAGATTCTAATGGCGTTGTATTTGTTGTATACTTTGTGCATGACTGTGTATAGCAGCCTCGTTCCCAAGGGCGTTCAAAAGTGAAAAAAGTCAGTCCAGAAATATCGCCGTAATATTATGAGTCCCAGTAAGAGCGGTCTCAGTCTGGTGTAATAGCCTCGTTTTGAATAGCGATTACTGGGACTCATTGTAATCAGTCTAGTCATCATCCTTCATTTTTCTTTTGTGAATTCGCGCATGCCCCAAAACGCTTCACTCATTCCATTGATCAGCGAACCAATAAGAGTTATCGTCTTTTCCATCGTGATTTACAAAAGGGGGATTTTGCAGTATCCCGAACAAAAATATTCCTCGATGGTTAACTTGGACATGGATATCTCGTTTGTTTGTATTGTTGCTTTCACAACAGAAATATTAATCTTGAAAGCTCAAATTTGCATCGACCTTGAAACCAGAGCTTTTGAGTTTTGGCCTACGCAAATTGTTGAATATAACAATCTAATATTGTTCAAATTTATTCGCTGTGCCTCAAGAATTTGATAAGACCAAAAGGATAAAGCTCTGGTTTGGAGACTGGACACAAATTTGAGCTTCCAAGACTAATATTTCTGCTCTCGGAGCACCAATACCAGCGAACGAGGATCTATGTTCAAGTTGACTATCAAGGAACATTCTGAGAGTGATTAGGCATTGATTAAAGCTAAATTCGCATCACTGCATCCAACCAAATTTGTTTACTTTTTTGGATAACAGGTATATAAAAAGAATCAGTTGTGACACTGCAAACAAATATTCGGCGCTTTTCTCTCCCCCCCCCCCCCCCACTCCCACTTGGATATGTATGTATGTATGTATGTATAATTTTGCCAAAAATTAAAATAAAAATAAATTTATCAAAACGGAAAATCTAATTACATGCATGTGATAGTAAGTAAAAACAAGAGTTAAAAACATTTAGTCTAAAAACACCCCTGGTTGAAATGGCAGGGATAGCATTAAAAGGTCAGTGTGACCTTGTTTCCATAATGGTCCCTCCAAAGGTGTCAATAAAAGAAAAGTTTTCATAGAAGAAACGAAAATTCTTGAGGATGTTAAAATATAGCTAATTTGTGCCTTTATGGATTTGAATAATACAATACCGAATCGAGCGTAAGAGAGGGTGTGCGGTGTCAGTAGTACACATATACGTCATCTTCCTCTCTTTGTATATTTTTGAAGAAATTATCTTTGGTCTTGTGTTTAAACGTGTTGATATTATTGGTGGATTTCAAGTCAGATTTGAGACTGTTCCATATTTTTGTCCCTTGGTACGATAGACATTTTTGGCCTGTGTTGCTCTTACAAAATAGGACGTTTAGTCTAAACTTAGACCTTCGCGTTATTCGACTTAGACCTTCGCGTTATGGACTGAGACCAAAACACTGTGTAAGGTGACAAGGAAGCATGTACTGTCCAATTCTCTTTCAGTTGACGTCACAAGTGCTTTGAAATGCTGGGAATGTGAAAGTGCAGACAACTGGGACAAATGCAAGATTGTCAAATCAATTACTTGCGTGGATCCAAAAACAAGATGTGGAAAATTCTATTTGAAGCAAGGAGCAGTTGAGACCTTCAAAAGAGACTGCTACACTGAAAATGAATGCATAAATAAACCTCAATGCCAAGCTGGTGCATCAAAATGCGAATTAAGTTGCTGCAAGGATAATGCCTGTAATGCTGCGATGCCTGGGAAAAGTATCCCAAATGGATTATTCATTGTTACATTTATTTCTGTCCTTTATTTGATTGTATTTCAATAAATCATTATTACATTAGCTGAGCCAGGGCATCTTTTAACATAACAAATGGTGTGGAAATTCCCCAGCATCACCTTCAATGTCCCCATCAGTCATGCTCATTTTCCCCACCAGTAAAGTTTCCTTTTCAGTAGAAACAATCTTCAGAACTTCATGAATGTAGGTTGAAGACAGCAAGACAGGTTTGATACCGGGTGAGTACAAAAAAAAAGAATCCCCGTTTGAATGGCTACTGCTCCCTGAATATCAAAGCAATGACATTGAAGACTGTCTTGTTTCATTGCCAAAATGTTCAATTAGGTTTAGTAATTTACCCGGCTTTAATCGGCCATTCCTTCCCTAGATATGGGAGATTTTCTGCAAAAGACTCCTTCCAAAAACCTGCAAAAATGAGTGAAGACAACAAGCAAAATTCCCTTGATTTTCCGTCCTAAAAAGGATGACACCCACATGTATTTTGTATTCATGTATTTTGATTCTTTTATTGACTGACCCGGTAGAAGACTCGACAGAATCACAAACTGTCAGTTTTCATAGCATCCATTTGAATCAAGATTGTTGTCAGATTTGTCTTCTCATTGATAATTTGTGTTGATGTTAACTTGATATCAGACAACTTTTTGCTTTAAAAAGATTCATCATTGTTCTAAACTGATACCGTTTACTGTAAAGAAAGCTACGATGGTCTACAGCCAGGGCTTTTTTTAACATACAAGCTGGCTGGGCAATTGCCCCCAACTTCCTTCTTTAGTCCTATTGCTCAGCTTTTCAAACAAAAGGCGTATTGTCCCTTTTAAACAAGGAAACAATAGATTCCCCCCCCCCAGTCCTGGTCACTTAAAAGAGGTTCTGTCGACAGCGTTACCTTTAGTTGCCCTTTCAATGGATACCCCACAAGTAAAAAAAACTTAACCCTAATCCTACCGGGCTTTTTTTGATCTAACATAGCCGGGGGGGGGGTGCTTTCCACCCCCCCTCTATAAATAGCCGTAGACTAATGGGAAATCATTGAAACTTGGCAAGGGCGTAGTCCTAACTATTCTTAGCCGATTGGTAGTTTTGGGCGTGGCCACCTCATTAGGTGACGTCACTATGACGTCATAATGCCAGAAAATGTCAAAATATTTGGTTTTCCGGATTATTTGTTCTAAAAACGGAATAAAGGTAATGTGAATGACTTTTTCCATTCTTATTTGGCGTATTATTCATTTCCAATTCAAATTTGATGCATAGAGGTGTTTTAGACTGTTATTTTGGAAGAAAACGACAAAAATTAATGACGTCATAACTAAAAACTGTGTTTTTCTGCCTTAAATTGATAATAATTGGCTCAAAATGCTTTTAAAGTATTGCATAACGCAATTCTATGCATTTTTAACAAAATCTGTTGGAAAAAACTTCAAAATTTGCCAAAATGACCCAAAATGGCGGCCCGAGTGACGTCATCATTTAAGAATTCTGACGTCAGCGAATTCCATTGTTATTGACAACAATAGAAAGCTAATTGCTTGCTGATTCTTTTAAAGTACAATAGTCAACATTTGGAACTAATTCTGGGAGTAAAAATATCAATATCATTAATTTTTCCAATACCTTGCTCCAAATATGGTAGTGTCACGTGTCACGTGACACCTATTGTTCACAAATTTAATTGTCAAAATGTAGCTAATAGATAATTAGTAATTGTCAGAGAGTTTGAGGGTCATAGCTTTTGTCGTTAAAGAATGCTCTGCAAAAAACCGACAGGGGGGTGGAAAACACCCCCCCCCCCCCGGTAGGATTAGGGTTAAAAGATGCCCTGTGCTGAGCTACCATTTCTTGTTGCCATTACAAAGCATTTCACTATGGTAATTACTGAGAGTTCTTCTGCCAGATAAGGCACCGATGCTGGGAAAGTTAAGGACACTGCCTTGCGTGATAATACTCCTTTGCAGAGAGGCAATTTTTAAAAGGATGAAGTATCACGAATTCTAGCTACGTAATTTACTGTGAAGAACGTTTTGAAAACCTGGACAAAATAAACTTAAATGCCCTCAAGTTCAGCCACTTGGGCCCGCAGAAATTAAAGTAAGTAGAGTCAAATAAGAAGAAACCTTTCAGATTAGGGATTTTATTAAACGAGGGGTGTATCACTATTCTGAAAAGCATGCGAGATTTTTTAAAACAACAGTGATTTTCACGGATTTTTCTTCTAAACAAAAGGATTTTTGCCAAAGGAGTACGAGATCTTTAGAGAGTGATACGCCCCTCGTTATCAAATGTTGGTGACCTTTTAATGTTTCAGCTTTTATCACCTCGTACGGCCTGAAGAAAACGGATATAGAAATGTAAACATTGAAAGGCCCCTGCATGCAAATCTGCTCCAATGAAATCGCTGCTCTAATGAGCATAGGAATCATTCGTCGTACATAGCCGATTGCTCGTGGCCCATGGTCGAAACCGCCAAAGCCTCATTTTCACGGACCAATCAGACGGCTAAAAAGCAAAGGAGACAAAAGAAACCCGTGAAGATTTTCTTAAATTTTACCTACCTTCATAAAACGCAACCAGGACAAAAAACTGCTCGAGATTTCCCGAATTTTTTTAAAGCAATCTACTCTCCAGATGTTTGGGAGTACAAGTTTGGATGCCGGTTAAAATATCTGCAGGATTGGCGGAATTATTGCCTCTCCGATAGACAAAATCGGCGAAGGCTTGTCGAGACCTGTTTACGCCACTTCAAGTCAGGTGATAAAGCCTCTTGATAAAACCTCTTTTGAATTTTATAAGTTATTTCGCAACGAGCAAACTTTTGCCATGAATATAAAAAGTAGTACAATACAGAAACTTCCCTAGAGTATTGCCACATGACTTGAAACTCGCGAACAAGCCTTTGTAGACTTTTTCAATTCACATAGAAAGCGTAGGGGCATTGAATCTTGAACAAAAGAAAAGTTAGCGAAAGACAATAGCAAGAACAATTGAAAACGCAGATATTGGCGTTTTCGGGTCGTTCTTACAACAATCACTATTGTTATCACTATTGTGCCAGAATCTCTATTGTTCAAGGTTCAGTGCCTTGTCGGTTTGTTTGTGGCCATAACTCCACCAATCCTGAAGATATTTTAACCGGCATCCAAACTTGTACTCCCAAACATCTGGAGAGTAGATTGCTTTAAAAAAATTCGGGAAATCTCAAGCAGTTTTTTGTCCTGGCTGCGTTTTATGAAGGTAGGTAAAATTTAGGAAAATCTTCACGGGTTTCTTTTGTCTCCCTCGCTTTTTAGCCGTCTGATTGGTCCGTGAAAATGAGGCTTTGGCGGTTTCGACCATGGGCCACGAGCAATCGGCTATGTACGACGAATGATTCCTATGCTGCTCTAATGCAAAACGATGATGCCAATATCATTCTTGCTTTGAGTCTTGCAATAGCCTAGATAGGGTAGATAGGGTACCTTTGCAAAATAACTGAAAACGAATGAACGACTTTTTACAATTTGTTTCTAGAAGATACATAGAGCCAGTAAGGATCCGAAAATATTACAATTTGTTTGGTACCTCGTTAAAGATCACGAATTACTTGGTAGAAACGTGAAATAGCACCTTGTACCCTATTCACAGTTGCAAGTTAGACCAACATCAACAAACTAGGTTATTGAATTTTGCGTTTTTATTGGTCAATCCAACAAATATAATGCATTTGATTGGTTTAAATTTAGCCTGGTCTAGATAAAACTGCCTTTACTGTGTCAGCGTGTGAATGGGGTGCTAGATACTCGTATATCGATTTACATGAATTTTGTTACAATTTTCTCCTTCGATGACACTCTAAATTTGTAAATATTTAACTTTCTCCCAAAAATTGTTTCTTTATCATTTGGGAGAAATTTGCGACGCGAGTGCCTGTAATTATTGAGTATAAATAAAAAAATTAGTTCAAGATAGTCAAAAGCAGTGGGTCAAAATCAATCAACTATGACGTCTGATATGCCTTCGCATAACTCATCTATATTCACCTGTCTTAGGCCTGTTTTGCTTTTTCTCCCCCCCCCCCCCTGTCCTCAGTTAGAAAAATTTAATTCAATGACGATAAATGCTAGGATGATCTTACCAAGCAAAAATGAACAAGCATTATTAGACCACGTTCACATGAGATGCCCGCACATTTTGAAAAAGCCACGAAACTGTTACAGATAGGCCTTCCGTTCACATGAAAACGGCACATTTTTTGCCAACATGATTTGGAAACAGCAGAATTTGGAAACGGAACTCTAACACAGTCTGAAAGCAGTGTCGTGCGAGCACTCGAAAAGATGAAAACGGAACATTTCATCCATTTTTCATCGAGTTTCATCGCTACAAGTGAAAGGGCTGGTTGATTTTTAGGCCTATAGAAATTTCGTGGTCGATGTCCAGCCTCCTTGTTGCAGAGATTGCAAGGCGATTTATATCGTTGAATTTTTCAATCGTTTTCAATCGTGCAAACGTAACCTTAGATTAGAATATTTTTAGATTTTATCATACCGGGTGCGCCAAAATAAACTATGCATGTTTGGCAGGGCACAATAAATCGTAAATTGGACTGATTTTGAAGATCTGTGACTTTATCTGTAGCAGAAAGCCTGAATTAGATTCGAGGACTTTTGTAAATTTTTCCGTTTTCAGTTTTTAGGGCAAGAAGCGAGTTTCTTAAAATGTTTGTTTTCGAAAACATTGAAAAAGATCAAAAAATGTCGATTAATTTTGAAAGATTTAACATGAATGAACAAAGAGAAAACGTTTTCAGGGGGATTTGGGGGTTTAGTACGAACTCTCGTATAGCAGATTACAATTGGTCGATTTCTAAATCGCAAATCACAACGAACAAGTTCTCTTTTGTCCATTCATGTCAATTCTTTAAAAAACTTGATCGACGTTTTTTGATCGTTTTCAGTGTTTTCGAAAACAAAAATTTTAGGAAACTCGCTTCTAGCTCTAAAAAGTGAAAATGAAAAAAAAAGCAAAAAATCCCAGTATCTAATTCAGGCTTTCTGCTAACGATTAAGTCATAAATCTTCAAAATCGGTTCAATGTACGCTTTATTATGGCCTGCCAAACGTGCATAGTTTATTTTGGCGCACCCGGTAGTTCACCCGTACATTGCACTAATTCTATCATTTGCAAAACTTGATTCAATCTGAGCTTATTGCAAATAATCGCCATGAGCAATGAAATAGTTTATCCACTTATGTACATAGAAGAACAGGTGACAGCAGCAATGACCGTAGTAATACAGTAGCAATATTTACTGATATTTGATGTGGTGTGTAAAATGTGATAGATTTACTGAGCCAAATATATCTCTGATTTGCTTTCTTCTCTTATAACAACCAATGGCCTTTCTTTGCTGAATCAAACAACAATTGGTGTTTGCCAAAATTGTTTATTTTGAGCTGTGCGTTAACTTAAGGACAGTGGGAGAGTTATCATACTACATAGCCAGCAGAGATGAAAAATTTTTGCAAACAATCTGCTCAACCTGTATGAAATATTTGCAGAAAATGAACTACATTTTCATTCTTTCCTTGAAGTGAAATATCTGCCCCTTATTCCTGAGCATTTGATGTTATACTAGTACACCCCCCCCCCAAGTAACGACCCCGCTGAAACATTGCCCTGCCAAGGTAGAAGGATGACCCGCAAGAAAGTTTATTTCCCCGCTAAGTTTGAGTTTAACATTTTTTTTTTTTTTTTTTATTAATTCATATTTTTACACGATATCCCATCAGTACAAAATTAAACTACAAAAGTTACAAGTTCGTTTTAAATGAAAAATGAAAAACAAAATTTTAAAATTTGGTATTAGCTAGGATTGGATCCAGGCTGAGATCTGATCTTCCTGGGAGTCGTGTTTTAGTTAGGGTTTACTGAGCTCTTTAAATGCGTTTTCAATTTTCTTTTAAACTGATAGAGCGAGGGGATTTCCCTTATTTCGATTGGTATTTCATTCCAAGCTTTAAGCCCGGAAAGGTGGAAACTTTTTTTTGTACACTCAAGTTTAAACTTTGGGATGTCGAGATTTCTATTGTTTCTTGTGTTATACCTAGAAATTTCATTCCTCTGACTATACTTGTTCCAGAGGCTCTCAGGGCACTGCTTGTTGACTATTTTGTGTGTCATGATAGATCTGTCAAAATAGATGATTTGATCAACGTTCAGCCCATTATTGATCCAGGGGTCCTTTATTCTAGCATTTTGAATAATGGAGAAGGCCCTGTTCTGTAGACGCTGAAGCGTTTGCAGCTTCGTGTTGGGCAGGCTACCCCAGATGACATTCCCATATCGGAGGTGACTTTCAACCAGCGCATGGTAAACCTCACATAGCTTAGATTGCGGAAGAACGTTTTTAAGTTTTTTCAGTGCAGACAAACCACTTGCTACTTTACCTTTCAAGGATTTGAAGTGTTCCTTCCAACTTAGATTCTCGTCGACAATAACCCCTAGTGATTTAGTTTTTGTCACTCGTTTTATTTCTGTGCCATTAAGTTTCAATGGAGCCAGAGGTTCAATTTTGTTAATTCTACGTGGATGGCCGATAAGCATAAACTCAGTCTTTTTTGGATTGGCACTTAATTTATTGACCCTCATCCACTCAGAAATGTTCTGTAGCTCCTCCTGCATCATCTCGGCAAGTTCGTTAATATCTTCAGAGGCTATCGTTGTGTGCGTATCATCAGCATACATGCTCGCCGAAGAAAACTGTAAACATTCTTCAAAGTCGTTAAGGTATATGATGAAGAGAAGGGGGCCTAGACAGGAACCCTGGGGAATGCCACAGGTTACCCCCAAAGACATAGAACATTTACCATTGATTCTGCAAAACTGTTTTCGTTCAGTGAGGTAGGATCGAAACCAGCTAATCACCTTACCCTGCACGCCATACCTAGAAAGTTTTTCGAGCAGTATTTTGTGATCCACCGTATCGAAGGCCTTTTTTAAATCCAAAAACATCGCCATATTGACCTTTTGAGAATCAATGTTATTATGCCATTCATCAGTACTCTTTACTAGAGATGTGATTGTTGAGTGTAGCTTACGAAACGCATGCTGATTCTTTTTTAGCAACTGCTTCTCTTTGAAATAGTCGATCAGCTGATCATGAGCAATTTTTTCCAGAATCCTTGCAAATATGGATAGAACGGATATAGGCCTGTAATTATTCATGTCATCCCTTGCACCTGACTTAAAAATTGGGGTTACCCTTGCAACCTTCCAGATATCTGGAAAAACTCCCGCGACCAGCGATGAGTTATAGATTAGAGTAAGGGGGAGAGCGATGAATTCGGATGCATCTTTGACTAGTCCGACAGGAATTCTATCTGGCCCACTGGCTTTGCCGTTTTTCAGCTCTGTTAGTGCTCTTAAGATGTATTGAGTATCTACTGTCTTGAAATTCAACATCGTAGAATTTTTGCCACTTATTGTGGCAAGCGGGTCATCATTCGGTTCGGTTCTGATTTCTTTTGCTAGTTTTGGACCAACTGAGACAAAGTGCTTGTTAAACGCATTGGCAATTTTACTGTCATTAGTTACAAGTTTGCCTTCGCAGTTTAAACAAAAATCTGCTAACCACAAAATCAGCTAACGACGAATGAAAATAATTAGAAACAAGGCCAGAAGGCAAATAAAATTTGCCACTGTATAAACTGAACCAATTTTAGCAAAGTTATCGTTGGGCAACTCTCTGAAAAGTGTTGAGATCCGAAGCAACTCCTTGCAACAGTTTAGCAGTGTTTTTAATGAAAACGGGGGTCATGCTTCTGTTTTCCTTCACAAAATTTACCAGATTTGGACGCTCGATCCAAACCTCTTTTCTAACAAGTAAAAAGGTCTGTTGTCTATCCAGCATGAGCACCCTGCTACGATGCAAATAATGCTGCAGCTTTGTTGGGGAGATGAAGTGCTGACCATATCGTTTTGATACATTGTGTTTCAGCTTCGTTGTGAGCGAATTGACGTTGGGGCTCACGTTGTCATGCACATCGCTGCTTTTGTTTCTTCCCTTGTTCTCAACGGTCATTAATTAAGCTAATTTGCATATTGCATATGGGAAGTAAATCGTTACTGCGCATGCGTTTTGGAGCACTTTTTGGGGGATTCCTTTAGGCTCACAACTAAGCCTGTTCGCATCCCAACAAGCTTGAGTTTCATAACAAATAAAATAATACTCACCCACAACTTTTGCTTGATTTTTCGGCTTTTCAATCGCTGAATATCTAACTGCAAATCCTTTGTTTACTTCACTTTCATCTGAGACAAATTTCACGCAAACTTTATTGCTTGATGAAAAGAATATGTCTTTGGGAATTTCTTTACCGCAATATGTAGAGTACGGTTTGCCAAGCTGGTTTTCGCATCCACTATCAGTTATTCGTACAAAATCACCTTCACAGGAGAAATCGGAACGTCTGGAGCCATTTGTCTTTAACCTGAGTAAACAGAGAACAAATTATGAGGGGCTAATCGGTTTAAAAAGGTAAACTGAAAACTTCTGATCGAGCAAAGTAAACTTTTATCATGGCTTACTGGAATCCTCAGAAGCTGTACAGTAGTGTCCCGCATATACTGTAAAAAACACAAATTTAAAGGCACTGTGTCCATGTAAGTAGACGACTTCGAGGGGGGTATTTCGAAAACATGTGATCTTTCGATGTTTTTTCATGTGAGCGTTGTTTCTTGCAAAGTCTTTTCTTGCAAAGCGTGTTTGTTTGTCAAACGATTGTTTCAAGTTCTTTTGAATTCGTCAGCAGGGATTCAGCAATCTCGCCTTTTGAAGTAGTGTTCTAGAATTTTCAAAGGTCCTTGTTTTCTTCTTTTGTGTGATTGTTATCAGACAGATTAATGAACATCATAAAGACATGCTTTGACAAGTTCTTTTGAATTCGTCAGCAGGGACTCAGCAATCTCGCCTTTTGAAATGATTTTCTAGAATTTTCAATGGTCCTTGTTTTCTTCTTTTGTGTGATTGTTATCAGAAAGAATAGGTTTCCTTTCCTTTCGACAACGAGGCTCTTATTTTCATGTGATCAGTTTAAAACAGCCTGCCCTAAACCAATCAAATCCTCGAACAGTTACATGCATGTCAGCATCGTGTCAGCAGTTTCAACTGTTCGTGCATGCAATTTATTGATATATGGACACACTGCCTTTAAGAAACACAGACCCTGATTTTCAAAATAATACCCCCATTTTAAAAGAAACTTGTTCAGGTCTGAAAAACAAAAAACTCTTCTTTCTTGTCTAAAAACTATGTATTGAAACCTTAGAATTTTTCAGCTTTCCAGTTAAGTTGAACTGTACCTATTGAAATGAAAACAAGAATTTTGTATGCAAACTAAGCAAAAAGCACCTTTCTGGGATAATTGTAGCATTTCCTGAAAGTGAAAATTTATAAATACAATTCAAAAGACAATTTTTTTTATCGCAATCAAAGAGCTAATGTCTGAGTGATTGATCAATAGTACATTATTTTCATAATACTGTATAGTATTGATCAGCCAATAAAATTACTTTCGTTTGAGTGTAACGAATTAGAAAATAACAAGAATTGCTGATAAAACTCGCCTGCATAGACTAGAAGTATTGTTAAACAATTTCGAACACTTACTCTATAAACTGGAGCATAAGAATCTGCCCAGTTGTTGTTGTTATTTCACTGACACATTCTTTATTGTTTGGATACATCTTTGGATAGCCAGGTGAAAACAAAATGCCAGTGAGTTCTGTGAAATTGCCTCCGCTCTACCGGGTGACCCAAAAAAAGTGACCCAACGCAATCTTTTATAGAAAGAAAAGTAAGTGGCTGATTGAAATACTTCAAACGTTGTTCTGTCGCTAAAAGACTAGCCTACATTATGAGTATTTTTCGCAATTTTTTTCGACATGGTAAATTTCCCGAATTAAGGATTTTGAGAAAAAGGGCATGCTTGAAATCTTCAAAAAGTCGTCAAAAACAGGGGATCGATTTGTAGCCTTTTCAGATCTTCAAAACAACGAGGAGCGTGTTTCATTTCAGCCTGAGAATAAGCAACTCAGTCGAATGTCGTCAGAGCAAGTTTGTAGTCCCTAGATACCTAAATATTCCTGTCTCAAGGGACAAGGATACTCCTGCTTTTCTGTAAGCAATTCTTGAACATTTCGATTTGTGTGGAAATTGAATTCCTTTGAAATTCCACAAGTTTACAAAGAACATTTAAATTCAGCTCCAAAGGTTTAGGTACCTAGGGACCATAAACTTGATCTGGAAACTTTTAACTGAACTGCCTATTCCCAGTCTGAAATGAAACACCTTCCTCATTGTTTTGAAGATCTGAAATGGTTTTTAATCGATCCCCTGTTTTTGATGACTTTTTGTGGATTTCAAGCTTGCCCGTTTTCTCAAAGTCTTTAATTTGGGAAATTTATAGTGCCCAAAAAATTCCAAAAAATACTCATAATGTAGGCCAGTCTTTTAGCGACAGAACAACGTTTGAAGTATTTCAATCAGCCGCATACTTATTTTTCTAGAGCAGATTGCGTTGGGTCACTTTTTTCTGGGTCACCCGGTATGTGATCCTGATTATGAACACCAACAGCTGTGTAATTTGATACAGCATATATCAACATTGCGGTTAGCCTGCTATTGCTACAGTAAACATATTTTGTTATGTGAGAGCTCTTATCTCATTGGCTCATCCTGCGCCTCGCAATGGTTATATTTCTACCGTAACAATAGCAAGCCGACCGCAACGATGATGTACTCTGTATCAAATTACACAGCTGTTGCTTTTCATAATTCGGATCACAGGGAACCAAAGAAACCAAAACTACATTCCTGGACCCCATGTGCGTGGTACCAATACTACAATTGAACTATTGATATAATTATACCGGGTGAGTTTAGAAAGCCAACCAACGTTGATTTGAATCCAGAAAATCGTTGCAGATTCCCAGAGGATCATAACTGATGAAATTACAGTCAAAGATGTACTCAGCTTTGCCTAAATGCAACATAAACTTGGAACCAGACGCTCTGAAACATCGAATTGTTATGCAAAGATGGAAGATATAATTAGACCGAAAAATAATGCAATTTTTTCTTTTCATATTGATTTAAGTTTGTTGTTTTTTAGCCACAAAATAGATATATTTCTATGTACCAGCCACAGCGGGAAAGGACACTGGGTTATCTGGTCTCCAGTATGGCTGGCACTTACAATTCAACTATGCTAGATATAACGAAAAAGAACAAAAACAAACACAGGAAGGGAGAGAGGCATTTCTATTTTAACAGGGCACATTGTAAAACAGTTTTTGAATAACAGCTGAATGTTTTCACCCTGTATAAAGAATTTAAAATGACAATGAATGAATGAATGAATGAATGAATGAATGAATGAATGAATGAATGAATGAATGAATAAATGAATGAAATGAATGAGGTTGCTGCTTGGTGTTATGATATGATATACTGGCTGAGTAGAAAATGCCTGCCGACGTCTGGCACATAAAACAATCTGAGTAGTCAAGCCATTTACACGCGCCATGCACCACACCCCACAGCAAAAGTGCCCACCAAGATGCAAGAAGCCACCCCACTGCATACAGTGAGGTAGAACCCTCGTACCCAGGCCAACACCCCCGGCATATGGTGAGCCACAGCGATTTTAAGCTACATGTTGAGAATGGGTGCCTTTTATGGTAAACTCGGGGTAAACTCTGGGTAAACTCGGGGTAAACTCGGTTGATAGAAAGAGAAACTTACCATCGCCAGGGCACGGATTGTGCACATTGCAAACCAATTCTTTCTCTGGTCTTTCTACAGCATTACAATTACTATCATCAACAATTATCATTCCTCTGGTAGGAGCATTTACTTTGCAAAATACTTCACGCAACTGGATGCCTTGACCACAAGATGTAGAACACTGCAAACAATTCAGAGTATTTGAAAAGACTGCAACAGTGCTAAAAAAAGGGCGTAATTTTTAACGAAGTACGATTAAAGGAAACATATATTTTCTACTTAAAAGATTGTTGTCCTTTTTAGAAAATGTTTCATTAGAGAAGTTTTGGAGGAAGACTCTCCTTTAGAGTGCATTTCACTACTGTTTTCATCAAATTAGTCCATAACATAATAGGCAAGATTCTAACCACATTGCATACATATTTCATTGGAATCTAAGGTTCCATTACACAGTGGGCAAACAGTGGAAATTTTTGGCAACGATGAAATATTTTCAATCATAAAATGCTGTGTATGCAAACAAAGCAGAGATTCTGGGCATCCAATTCTTGTGAAATATTTTTGTGCATCGATCCAGCAAAAATTCACGTCAATTTACAGATGGAGAACTCTGTCATTAATGGCAAACATCAGAAATGATATGAGATTTTTTAAGCACTCCGCACAAATTCCATTGGCAATACAGTATATCAAACTTTAGAGAGTATCATCCAGAATCTCATAAAATGTAGTCTGTTATTCGATAGAATGATTATTTATCTCTAAAATATCAAAAATATAGAAAACAGCCAATTTTCCAAATATTCATAATCATTGTTCAGCTTAAACTAAAAAATTTAAAAAACTATGAACGGAATAGTAGTATAGCATATAATCGAAATAAAGTTTATTTAAATTTTTCCCAACGAAATCATCAAAGATGTCAGTTGGCCCCGGATACTGTAAAATTCATCGAACAATAAAAACTTGCCTTGATTGATTTCTGAATATCATTTGAGAAAAGGTTTGTGATTTTTTAGCTTCCTATTTAGGAGGAATTACAGTGTTGCTTTTACCTTTCCAAAGGGTTCTGTGACCCATTTTGTGGGGCACTTCTGTTTGTTGCAGATCTGAGTTGAAGGTGGTTTCAAGGCTGCATTACACAAAATATCTGGAACAATGAAGTTGTCTTTTATGGTCTTAGCACAATACACATCACGTGATTGTATTCCAGCATCACATGACTTACTACATGATTCCCATTGTCCGGTTATCCATCTGCAGAAAGATAAAGGAAACTGTTAGTAATACGTCTTGAAACGATAAACCCTAAACAACTTCAGTTAACTGGCAAGAAGTTTGCCGGGGATATAAACAATCAAAAATATAAGAAATCAGAATCATAATTTTCTTGATAGTTAGGACGGAGAAAATAGTTTGGGATACGATTTCTTTCTTAAATTAAAGGGGCTCCGCCGTCAAACAGTAAACAAATCCAAAAACTCGCACGTGTGGCCGATTATCCATTGTTCATCCATTGCCTTCTAAAGTTTGTTTGGTGGCTTCACCCAAGCCACCAAAAAGTAACCGTTAAAAATCCACTTATATCCGAGCAATCGTAGAAGATATGAATGTTTGGTTTGTTCCTTAGTGGAGTACAAAGATTAATGTCCAAACAGCAACTTTCATTTTGAAAAATATATGAAAATCCTGTGTGATATCACCCTTCAAAAAACTGCAAAAATCATCGTTTTGTTTACATTTTGACGACGGAGCCCCTTTAAGGAGAAAAATGGTCAAGTCTGATGCATATACCTTGAAACATATAAGGCTGTAGTCGATGTACAGTTAAGAGGATGGGGTTGGTAACGCAATCATCATTAGGAATGTAGAAAAGAGCACCGACTGGGAATATAGTGGCTTCGAAAAGAACCTCTGCATGCCAGATTCTTTGGATTGATGATTTTGAATTGATGGCTTCAAAAAGTTTTTAGATAGACCAAATTGGGTTTGATACTACTATAGTTCTTAAAAACTGCTTAGCGCTCCAAGGGATGGAAATAAATTCCTCTTAGAGTATTTGATCATTGATTTTATTAAGAGGGGTTGCCCTTCAGCCGGAGCTGTTTTAAAAGGGGCCTTCCTAAAATATGGTTCAGAGTATTTCTTTTTCAAGATGCTTTTCTGGAGGCTTGTGACTTGTTCAGCAAAGCTGTCTTAATCATTAATTATTATTGGTATTTCAGCATTTGAAATTTTGAAGAGACAACAAAAACTGCCAAGCATTCTTGAGGCACTCGATTTACCATTGGTGAAATGTTTTGCGACTCCCCCCCCCCCCCCCCCCCCCTAGGATATCTTAGCTTAAACCTGTAAATCAAACCTGAAGCAAGTCTTAATTTATCGCAAGTCGTCGAGCTTCATTTTTCAGCGACATGTTTTGTAAAATTTTATTCTCGTGCTCAAGGTTGGGAAGCTTGGTTCGCGTGAATGGATTCGTTCAGTGGAAATCAGAAATCCACAACCAACAACTTTTAGCGTATATGCTTATTAATGAGTCGAGTAGCTAAGTACTATACAGATAAAGATACAGATATATTTATATCCAGCTGAGCTGTTGTGCTTACCTTGTTTTACAAGATGGCATCCGGCATGCCTTTGATCTTTCAACAGGTTCCGGCTGCATACTGCAAAACTTTCTTCCAACTGGTGAACCATCATCAACTCGCCGGCATTCTGGGTAAAGAGCCTCCGTTCCTGAAACAATAAAAGCAACATCATGATATGCATGTAATTATTTGTTCACATCAACGAGCAATTTCACAGCTTAACTGGTTGGAACTGAAAATAATAAAAAAACTGGACATTATTTGGTACTACCTGAAGCCCTTATCAACCAGCATAGGTTCCGAATCTTTAAATGGGCGTCAAAAGGTGGGCGTAAAATTCCATGACGTATCAGGGGGGTACTTGACTAGGGAAGTGACGGGAGTGTTTGGAAAACCTCTCCACACCCTGCACCCAGTCGCATAAAAAATGGGCCAAAAGTATACCCTGTCGCATAAAAAATTGCCTCTCGATAAAAGAGAATAATGCGATTTTTGCTTGTGATACCCTGTCACATAATTTTCTTACCTATTATAATACCCTGTCGCATAATTTTCGTTCGAAAAGGACACCCTGTCGCATACTTTTTACCGCAAAAGGACACCCTGTTGAGCGGCGCATCCCCTCAGGTCAAGTATGGGAGTACCCCCCATATTTCGCGAATATACGGCGTATTTGATATTTCAAATCATTTGTGGACGTAACGTCACTAAATTGCTAACTCGTAAACCAGAAGAATGACAGACGTTTGGGTGATACAGTTTTGTGGGCAACCATGAACTATGGTTTTCTTGGAAATTATTTCATGTTGCGTCAAACGGTTTAGAAATTATGATGGCTTTATGTTTTTTCAAAATATTTTTGAATTCTTGAAAAAAAGAAAAGCACTCTGATTCTGAAAATCTTAAAGATTTCAGAAAAGTCCAACTTTCGAATTATAGTGATTTAGCTAAAATTTATTTGACGCCATTCAGTTCAAAGAAATAGGTCATTGAATTCTACACCAACCTTTTTTAAGATTTGGAACATTTGCTTTACTAACCATAAAGTAATTTCGATATCAGTCGTACCATTGTGATACGGAAGCAACAATAAGTGGATGTTGGGAAAGCTCAGAATCGGTCCAATTTAAGTTATTTGAAAGAGTAAAGCCGCTCTTACACGGTCAGATTTATCGAATTCGATTTGTCGAATTCGACAAAATCTGACTGTGTAAAGGCAAACATCGGATGACTGATGCCATGGTCAGACTGTCGAATTCGATTTTTCAAGAATCGGACCTGTTCTATTCCTTTCGATTTATCGAATGGCAAATGAATGAAATTTTTTCCTCACCTACGCTCTACGTCATGGTTCCGCATTGTAATGCTTTGAAGATTACGTAATTCTTTTTGATCTCGTCAAAATCTTCGGTAGTCATCCTCAAGTAATTGTTATAGTCCTGTTCCTCCGTGAAACACAAGTCTTTCAAGAGGCCCTTTACATGAGAAATTTCAACCCGGGTTGAGTTGAACACGGGTTGAGTTTCAACTCGGTTGACGGTGTAAGCCTTCATCGCGTTTACATGAAGGAGGCCGAGTTGAAACTCAACACGGGTTCAACTCAACTCGGCAACTCAACCCGTGTTGAAATTTCAACACGGGTTGAAATTCTCATGTAAACGCAATATTTTTTCAACTCGGGGCGAGATTAGAATGCGAACAAAGGAGATCGAATTTATTTCCGCAATCATTCGAATATTTGAGTGGCCTCACATTCCTTCTTCTATTGTTTGCAACCATGTGACCTAATCTCAACCCGTGTTGAGATTTCATGTAAACGCAATAGGCCTTAATCTATAGCATCAAAAGGCTCTTAAAAACGGAGTTCTGTAATACACATCTCTAATCTAAAATAAAACGGTTGATTCTGATGCATTTCGAGGTGCTGAACACGAATATAAAAAGTTCACACTTCTAGAGGGCGCAGTTTTTTCAAAAACCGGGGGCCTAGTTTTGATGACGTCACAATAGTCTTTTGCGAAAAAATTTGTGATAATTGAATTTGAATTGTTTAGCCCCAAAGAGATCAATCTGATGAAATATTTTGTATTAGAAACATATGTTCCAGCTCTTATAATTTCTGATCTACGAGCCCTTAAAGTTTTCAAAAATTGCTGACTCAGCTTTTTTTCGTAATTTTTATTTTCGGTTACATACATCCAATTTTTACTTGCAAAATGTCATGCGATTCATCTCAACGAGCTCTATAAGATAGCGCTAATTGTATCTGTGTATACTGTTCTGATTTTGTTTCACAGATGGAACAAATTTCCTTTGTTCCATGTATGTTCATATTCACTAAGGAAATTTGTTCCATCTGTGAAACAAAATCAGAACAGTATACACAGATACAATTAGCGCTATCTTATAGAGCTCGTTGAGATGAATCGAATGACATTTTGCAAGTAAAAATTGGATGTATGTAATCGAAAATAAAAATTACGAAAAAAAGCTGAGTCAGCAATTTTTGAAAACTTTAAGGGCTCGTAGATCAGAAATTATAAGAGCTGGAACATATATTTCTAATACAAAATATTTCCTCAGATTGATCTCTTGGGGGCTAAACAATTCAAATTCAATTATCACAAATTTTTTCGCAAAAGACTATTGTGACGTCATCAAAACTAGGCCCCTGGTTTTTGAAAAAACTGCGCCCCCTAGAGGTGTGAACTTTTTATATTCGTGTTCAGCACCTCGAAATGCATCAGAATCAGCCGTTTTATTTTAGATTAGAGATGTGTATTACAGAGGTGACACGATAGCGCCTCACAGATAAAGGCCTACAAGGCAAAATAAGCAATGCTGTTAAAACTCAACCCGTGTTGAAACTCAACACGGGTTGAAATTTATCATGTAAAGGGCCTCCAAGAGAGCATCGTAAGTCCTATGCACTGCGCGTTGTAGCAGCCATTCCTTTGTCCATTTTGTAAGATGTTTTCTTTATTTTTGCTTTTTTCAAGCACCAAAACGATTATTATTGCTGCTGACGCAACTTCTTCGTCCTTTCTCTGCTAAGTTTTGGAAATTTTATAAAATATGCACTTCGATTAAATCTGATCGTGTAAAAGCTCACATTCAATTCGACAAATCTGAAGCAAGAACTGATTCGACAAATCCTGTGTCAAATATTGTCTCAGGGAAAAACTTTACTGTACTATTATCCTAGACTTATTACGATGAGTCCCAGTAACCTGGCCATATATTCAATCTACTATTATCCCAGTTTCGTGTGTCAAAGCTGTTATACAGAAACCCCCCTGCAAAAACCCTTTCGGCAATTTAAAGGAGCTCTCTCATGCAGGCGCAGGTGATTGGTTTAGAGAACAAAGCTAGACAAAGGAAAGGAGCTAGAGCGCAGACTCTTTGAATTTTTCGCGTGATAGAAATTCAATTCGAAACGATTTTTTCCCTTTAGACGATTATGCTAAAGATGGCGGCGAGGAACATTTTACCAAGATGCATTGCGTTCTTAAATCGAATTCCTATAGGATGGTTAAAGATTAGTAATTCGAGCGCAAAGCATTTTGGTAAAAAGTTCCTCACCGCCATCTTTAGCATAATCGTCTATTCTTTTCTGCTAATCCTTTCATATAAATATTTAATCCAATTATACAATCTTCAGCCAATTATGAATGAGACAGATTGCCTTTAAAACGTGCTTTAACTTTTTTCTCTCTCTGAACGGTCTGAGATAGTTATGGACCAGAATATTACATTGTTGGTTTATCAAGATTCTAATGACATAGCAGCACTTTAAATGTCAAGGACCTAAATACCAAGGAATCACCAGACTTGACTTACCAATCCCACAAGTAACACTGCAACCAGTAGATATGGTCGTCCATTCAAAAACTTGAGGGCGAGTGATTTCAGATTTCTTGTGCTTTAAATCAAAATATGTGTATCTTGCCATGCATTTCTGATCACTTTTACATTTCTTGTTCAAAATGGCTTTCATCAGATTCCGCAGGATCTTTAATTTATGAAGGGCATTGAACAGATGGTCCACACCTGAAAAAAATATTTTTATGAGGCAATCGTTCTACTTCGCAAACACTCATTAAAAAAACGAAACAGCTTTCGAGAAACTCTCGTAGGATCTGCCAGAAGACAAATTGCTTGTGTAAGATTAAGAGCTTGCATTTGCAAAGAGCAAAAACATCTACGAATATCCCATTCAAATCGAAGTTACATACGCGCCGTGAATAATGAAAAGCCAAAGACACGATGCTATGCAGGAATATTTTCTTTGTTCTGTTCATACCGGGTGAGTCAAAAAAGGCCCAGCGTTTGAACAAATGCTGCTCCTTGAATATCAAAGCAATAATATTGAAAACTGTCTTGCTTTATCCCCGATATGTCCAATTAGGCTCCGTAATTTACCCGGCTTTAACCGGCCATTCCTTCCGGTCGACATGGGAGATTTACTGCAAAACGGCGAGCAACATTTCCCTTTGTTTTCCTTCCTAGCAATTATGACACTTACATGCATTCATGCATTTTGTCCTGTTGGGAGAATGGAATCCCTTTAGATAAGTTACTCATACTAAGGGGAAGACTTTTTCATTCCCCCAAGAGGATTGCATGTGCTAAAGCGTTCTCAAGTCAATGTTGTTGTTGTTGTTGTTGTATCTTTATTTTACATCGATTGAAAAAATCATCTAGTCTACTATGTACATATGTACATGGCAAAATCGATGGATACAGTAATTAAATTAAAATAAATACATTTTTTTTAAACGGTTTGTACATTATTTTAAAACGACAGGCGCTGCATTTCACGTGGGGCCATCCCATTGTGATATTAACCTTTTGAAAATATTAAGGCTTTCAGCCAATTTTGGGAGAATGGAATCCCTTTAAATAAGTTACTCATAATAAGGGGAAGACTTTTTCATTCCCCCAAGAGGATTGCATGTGCTAAAGCGTTCTCAAGTCAATGCTATAAGGTGAACACATTAGGGAAACTTGTACACGAATTTAGCATGTTTCTTAAGCATGAAAACTTACCAGGGACATTTTCCGTTTTGTTTCTTGCCACTGATTTCGTTTTATTCCTAACCAAGGTAAAATTCCGATTAGTCTTCTCGCCAAACTCGTCTCTCGTTACATTATCCGATTTCGTTGTATTTAGCCTTGATTTGTTTGGTTTTCTGTCAGTAACATTAACAAAAATTGCAGGGCTTCGAGAAACTGCCTCAAACTTGTGTTTGCATGAGCTACCATCACCTTTGCACACACCACATCGATCGACTTTTTCCCTTGATTCCAAAACCAAATCACAGCCAACGCTCTAAAGGACAAAAATATAACGTTTGAGAAATATCTACTTGTATCTACTTTTATGTGGTATCATGTACTCTGTGTCAAATACACCTTAGAATTCTACCGCAAAAGTTCTATCTAGGCCCTTCTCTATTAAGCAAGGGATGACAACCCACCCGACCTTGCGACCGGGCAGTCGCAGTTAATATTCTATTCATAATATCTTGTAGGAAATTTTTCAAAATATATCAAAGTAAAGCAAAAGTAACCTACAGTATCTACTGATATCTCATGTACACAATGAAACAAATTATAAGATCACTAAAGAACTCAATTCTCCCTATTGCTTTGATACCCAAATCGTAATGGTTGCTGGAGGTGAGTTCCAACTTCAATTTATAAATGCTATTGACATGGGGAGTGCAAAAGCTACGGTTGGAATGTGTCACTAATTAGGTACAACGATAAAAGCTTTACATCCAACTGTATTCAAGGTCATGTCTTGGAAGGTGATGAGTGCGTGATGAGCCCAATTTTCGTATGGTAGGAGAGATGGAGAATATTTCCATATTCTCGCTACAGGAAATCTTAAGTATGAGTTTTGATCGGTCGCAGGCAGACAAATATTTTTCATGTCCTGCTTAATAGTATCAAGCTCCCATTCTAGTACCCAGAGCAATAATTCAATGCTAGGGGTCACCAAAGATGTTTTGGATTGATATTGTGCAGAACTTGAGTATTTGACTTGCAAAAAAATTTGATTCCGGAAAATATGAGCTAAAAGTCCTGAAAAGGTATCATTTGTAGATTTTTCAGTTGGCTTTATGAACAAGCTCCCCTCTCTAATAGGCTCCCTCTCTTTTGAGACACCCTCGGTAGTCTCAGAAATTAAATAAACCCCCGAGGGCTTTACAGAGCTTTGACGGTATTTGTGTTTTTTCCTGCTGTGATTTCTTCTGCAAAGGCAACAATTTTATTTCAGCGTGTGTCTGAGTGACGTGACTTCGAGCCTCTATGCCATACTTGAGTGGTACAGTCTTTCGAAGTAAAGTCACTTAACCCTATCAGAACTAGGGTATTTGATGCTCTAGGAAGACTAGGGGGGCTGATTCAGCTCCCCTGTTTTGTTTCAATTCTGAACGATGTAGAGCCTTGAAACTTAGCATGTGCATAGTACATCGTGAGCCTAACCCAATCATGAAATCTATTTTTAGTTATGTCACGTGACGTTCTCATGACGTCACAATATAGAATTTTCAAAGTCAATAGGGTTCAGACTAAAAATTTTAAATCGTTGATTGTGAGAAAACGAAAGGCAGCAAGGACATGGGTCCAATTTTAATGTATTCTATAGTTGAATAGCTTTCGCTTTGAAAAGAAAAACTTGTAAAAAATGATGACGTCGTCACAGAGGAATTCAAAGAATGTGCGCATGCGTACAGCAAAAATACGCATAATCATACGTTTAAATTGCAAACAAAATTAAGTAGTTGGATAGAGGATCAAAAGTAGCATTTATTCCTTCAATTTCATTGTTTTCCTGCATTTTGCTGTAGATTTATTAACATTTATTGAAATTTTGCACCTAGACATCTCTCAAAAATTGATCGCGTTTACCCCCTGGAATGTATCATACGTAGATCTGTTCCTTCATTCCGAAGTTCTTACAGCCTCTGACATGACAATAAAACTTGTACTTACGATGCAGTCCCCAGCAACACATCTGCCAGGTACATTCAGGTTGTAAAGATAACATTCAGTTCCATCTATTGCGCGTCCAAATACATTTGATACCTTTGGGTTGCCTTTCGCAGTGCATTTTAGATCACAACTCACTTCTGTAGACATCCCTAGGAACATAAGAAAATTCATACAGTACAAACCCTAGGCAGATTAACATAGTTTTCTTAGAATTCCTTATGTACTCTTATCACCAAGATTTTGAAGCTTTACGATAAACTACGAGGTGTCCCAAAACAATTGTACCCCGTTTGTGTGGCTGCTGTGGAGGAGCTGTAGCGTTGATTGTCTCGGTTTTACGAAGTTGCGAAGATCAGACTTAAACTCAGAATTTAAGACCTTGTTTGAGTCAATCTGACAAGTGGTTGCTGATTTATGGCAGAGGAAAAGCAAAGCAAGTGGTTGCTTCAAAACAGCACTCTATTGTTCTCCAGTAGTATCAAGATCAAGTAATGTTTCAAAGAAAGGATCATATTCCAATTTTCCCATATTTCTAATACGGTTCACAGTATTGTCTAATCGATAAACAACACTATTCAATCATTTTAAGAGTGAAGAAAACTTTCTAATACAACGCTAGAAACTTTCCTTTTAAAATTAATTAATTCTGAAATTGTTGGAGAACAATAGAAGTACTGTTTTTTAAGCAACCACTTATTTTGTCTTTCCTCTGCAATAAATAAGCAACCACTTCTGAGATTGACTCAAACAAGGTCTCAAATTCCAGATAGAGGCCTGGCCTACACAACTGTTCAGAAACCAAGAAAATCAAATGACCAGGTCCACAACAACAGCCACACAAACGGGGCACAATTTTTAGAGACACCGTGTATTTGGTTTCACTTTCTATTTGAGGCAAAACCATTGCTGCAATGCAATACCGAATATAGAAATACCCTTACTTCATACCTGAAGTGCCGTTATATGTCCAGTCATACTTCTTGTCTCCGAGGAATTTTCCAGAATGCTTCTTGCATTGCAGCTTTCTAAAATTTGTAGTTAAGTCCAAGCAAGGCTACGAATAAAATTAAGCCTACTGTAGAAGAACTTTAATTGAATTGGAAAAAGTTTTAATGTACTAGAAGTTCGGTCTGAGCTGTCTATCAGATCTGAGTGGTTCTACTACAATCCTGGTCAAAAGAAGCTGGGACATAAGCAAATTTCAGTGTCTTCATGATTTTTCCTAAAATGTCGAGGAGAAAACATACGTTTAGGACCTCCTAATTCCCCCTTCCCCCTAATTTAATGTTGAGAAGGTCGAATGGCGTCCCAAGTATTTTGACCAAGATTGTAGATCCCCATTTTAGCCAATTCCCAATGTCGATGCAACAGTAGCAAATTATTGAAAAGTTTGCGAGAAATTTTGCTACAGAAAAGTGTTTGAATTTTCGCTCGATTAAACCATTTTGCATAACAAATTTTGTCGTCTCATTCATAGCTGGTTGGTGTTTGATTTTTGGTTGCACCTTAGTCGTACACAAAGCATGCATAAAGATAGACATTACAGCCCTGAAGAAGTAATGCATGGCAGGACGAAATATTGGCATGAAACAGGAGAGGAGGAAAAAAAAATAAGATAGGATGACATCAAACATTGAAAACATGCAAAAGGAAGGAAAGAATAGAAGAAAATCAATGTTTGGATTATGCTCGCATTGCAGTTTTGTGATTCAAGGCCTTTAAAGTTATTCAAGTTTTTCGTCACCGCAAGCATCTGAGACTACGGATCCGACAATCGACGAATCCTGGTTTAGTTCCTTCGTGAAGGCAAATTTTTTTTCAAATTATAAAGATAGACTTACTTTTCTGTTGCAAATGTCGTACTGTCGTGAGTCACCATCACAAAATTTGCCACCATGTCTTGGCCTGCGAAATAAAACGCGAGAAGTGAATGGAGATTTTTACAAAAATCAAGCATGGCTTCCAAATTCTTAAATCGGCATAGAAAGGTGGGTGTAAAATTCTACGACCTATTCCTCCTGATTGAACAGCTTGGAATAAACTTTAGCTACTTAGCTATAATTCTACCGTTAGACTTCTCACAACTTTTGAATAATTTTCGAAATTACGGCATATTTTGAATTTTAGCTCATTTGAGGATGTGACGTCATCAAATTTCTAAATCATACACCAGAAGAGTGATAGACTTTTGCTTGATACCATATTGTACCGGGTGTCCAAAAAAAAAAAACGCAACAGGTTCAAAAAATTCTGATGAAAGCTGTTTGAAATTAATAATAAAATGATTATTTTTATCTAAATCTGCTATGATTAGATTGAATTTTGATATATTTTTCAGAATTCTTAGTGACTTGATTGAAGAGTTAAAATTCGACAAACTTCAAATTTGCTGTCAGGGCAAAACCAGAGCTACCAGCATTAGTGCAAGGTATACTGTAAAACCAAAAGCATGGCAATATTTGAAACTTCACATAATTATGAACAAGCACACAACTGCATTAAGAAACTGAACAAAGAGATCCCTTACTGATTCATGAGTTAGCCATTCTCGAGGGAGCTCGCAGTGTTCATTTATAATTGAAAGTATAAATCTAATAATGGCCTAGTCATTGTAGAGAAAGTAAGCAACCATCATGCACACTGTGTTTTGACAGAAATCTTTATGAAACTGAAATTGTCTGTTCAATGTTCAATCAAATTGTGTGTTTGCGTGTTTGTCAGCAATGCTTTGCAATTGTCATCTTTTACAATTTGACATTACGATTCACTATTGTTAATGCAGCAGCTCTCGTTTTTACCTGAGGGCTAATTTGAAGTTTGCTGATTTTTAACTCTACAACCAAGTCACCAAAATACTGGAAAATGTATCAAAATTTAATCTAATTATTGCAGATTTGAGTAAAAGTAATCATTGGATAATGAGTGTGAAACAGTTTGTATTAGAACTATTCAAATCTTTTTTTTTGGGACACCCGGTAGGCATTCGTAAACTATGGTCTTCTTGAAAATTATTTCATGTTGCTTCAGACAGTTTAGGAGCTACGATGGTTTTCAGTTATTTTGAAACTTTTTCTTGAATTCTATAACAAGAAGAAAAACACTCTAAATCTGAAAACATTGAATATTTCAGAAAATTTCAACAGTAGAATTATAGCAAAATAGCTAAAGTTTCGCTGAAGTCATTCATTTCAAAAAAATAGGCCATTAAATTTTACACCAACCTTTTTATTAAAGATTTAGAACCTGCGCTCTAAACCATCCGTTTAGTAACTGCAAGGATATGACAAAGGTTCAAGCCTGAAAATCCTGGATGTCTTCATCAACAAGAAAGCAATATGTTGCTCAGTCATCCCCCACTAATACTGCATTCACACTGACACAATTAAACCAGCTTTTCCTAAACCAAGTTAAATTTCAACCAATCAAATGCATTTGATATGTGGGATTAACCAATTAGAAGGTCCCATTCGATAACCTGGGTTAGTTTATGCAGGTTTAACTTGCAGTGTGAATAGGGTATAAGTCATCCCTGAACCAAGATTTGGACCTCGAGGAAATCACAAGCATCACCTACCTTGGATTTTGGCATTTCCTCTCCCTGAAAGTAATTCCTCCTCCACATGGACGGGTGCATTGATTGTATTCGCCCCAAGATGACCACCCTCCATCGATATATGATGGATCTGTATTGTGTTTGGCCACGCACATCCCATGCTTACACCACTGCGGAGGCAACGACAATTTTTTAAATATAAAGTTTCTAAGGAAGCCTGGGCTTGCATGACACAAAAAATTACATAATTTCCCAGAAAAGTTTTGTGGCTTTGTACTGGATTGATTTTTCCTGTCTATTATAACAAAATATCAAGTATCTTTAAGAAAACATTTTTAACAGTTAAATTAAAAATTTGTATCGAAAATAGTTCTGCTACACGCGAAGTATATCTAAGTAAATTTCTAGTGAATATGACTCAAGTACATAAATGCAGAGAAATTCAATAGTCTGTATTGACTTTGCACGCTTTAAAATCAAGTAACTTTTAGAAGTAACATTACTCTCCCAGTTAAAGCTTTTCAAGTAAATGGTCAAAGAATAGAATCACTTTGGCATCTGAGACAAATGCATGAAAAGACAAACTATCAGATCACAAGGATAATGAAATCTGACTTTTTGAAAAAAATGCATTTTCTGGTACCCAGTGTATTACTTACCTCAAAATTTCAAAAAACAAACAACAATATAACTCTTCCTGGGATGAAGGTTTTAGAAAAATGATTCTCTGGGCAATGTCATACAAAAATTTGCATTTTTATGGCTATGCTTACAGACCATATGAATTGATCGGTAACATTTTTGAACAGTGAAATATCTTAGCTGATAAAAGCGCTTAAATATCGGTACTTGGATGATAAAACATTTCGCCAATTTTATGCTAAAAATATGAAGTGCCGAATGCATCGATAAAATGTCCAGAAAGATCAGATCTTTTCGGCCAATGTGCGGCTGTTCCTCGCTAGCAAGGACAGATTTTGTAAGACAATAGCATGAGTTGCTTTTGATTGACACCGCCATTCAAAGCCATTAGCGATTGCAGACAAAGGAAATTCTCTCAACCAGTAATTCAAAACAAGCAAAGCCGTGTGCATTTCAGAAATTGCTTTTAAGAGCAAACATGAGCATAGATCGAAAGAAGAAGGATATATCTACATATCTACCTCGGGCATTTTGTTCCTTTGATTCAAAAGCCGATTGGGAGGTGATTCAATTCTCTTATTTTTTGGGTGTAATTAAAACACTTACTGCGCAGCTTCTGAACCAAAGAAATACAATTCCCAACGTAGAAGTTTAGAAATATCCTTCTTCTTTCGACGAATGCTTGTGTTTGCTCTTAAAAACAATTTCCAGAAAGCACAAGGAGCGCGCTAACTACCTGGGTTTCAAACTTTTGTGGCTTTGTTTGCAGTGAATTTCTGGTTCAGATAATTTCCTTTTTCGGCAATCGCTAATCGCATTGAATTCAGGCGTCAACAAAAGCAACTCGTGCTATTGTGTTACAAAATATCGGTCCTTGTTCGCTGAGCGGCCGGATTCACTTGCAAAATAACTGATTTCCAAAATTGCAATTTTCGAATGCTCAAATTGTAGATAAAGTTTACTTTCAGTAGACTTCGGCTAAAAACTACTTTAAGGGAAGAGATTTTCGCGAATGGAGCAAAACAGGAAATTTCACGGGAATAAACTTTCGCGAATTGGGTTTCCTATCATATCTTTATAATGTCTCTGTCTCAAATGTTCCTGAACACTTCAATGACTCTAACGAATCGTCCATAAGTATGCTTTCAGTAGCATGGTTATAAGGATTGTTTGCTAAGGAAGAGGAATATCAATATCTGAACAAACATAAATATTTGTTTCCATATCTAAGAATATTTCGCGGGAATAAATTTTCGCGAATTTCATATTTTAGGAAATTTCACGGAATAAACTTTCACGAATTTCGGCCAAAGACGCGAAAAACGCGCAAGTCTATCCCAGTGAAAGTTTCTTCCCTTCAAGTACCGATTGATTCGATAAAATCCTTATCAAGGTGCTGATAAAAAATGCACGAAAATCGCTAGGAAATTTACCTTATCCTCTCCGCATGTTGAGCCATCTATTGGTGGCTTGCCAGTTTTCACGCACGATGTGATATTAGGGAGAAAACATTGAAGCTCGACACATATCTATAAGAAAGAACAAGATTAACAGGTACTATGGAGCCCCACTTTCAATACAACCGTTCCGTTTGGGGCTGCAATGGTTCAGCTGAAATTAATCAGATATGAAAACTTCAAAAACGTGCTGCTAGGATCATAACGAATAGCAGCTTCGATGCCCCAAGTAGACCACTTATTGAAGGGCTGGGATGGAAGACTTGAGGCTACCATACCGACTTGAGGTTACCAAAGATACGATAAGCAAATGGGCAGAAAGGGTTTTCTTTCCAGGGAGCTAAGCTGTGGAGTAGCCTTCCAGCTGAGTCAAAAAAGTCAAAAATGGGTGGATGGATGGATGGATGGATGGATGGATGGATGGATGGATGGATGGATGGATGGATGGATGGATGGATGGATGGATGGATGGATGGATGGATGGATGGATGGATGGATGGAGGGGTGGATGGGTGGATGGGTGGATGGGTGGATGGATGGATGGATGTACGAGTCTCATACAATGGTATTCAAGTCCTTAAATGAGCTGGCTCCACAATACCGATGTGACCTCTTCGCATGAAACTCGCAATGTTCATCCTACAGCCTTCGTAATACAGGAACCAACCTTAGGTTACCCAAGAAAAGGTCAAATAATGGCGAGAAATGCTTCTCCTACAGCGGTGCGAAACTGTGGAATAGGCTCTCAGCCGAGTCAAAGCAGGCATTCTCTCTCTGTGTATAGTTTCAAGAAGACTATATAGAAACAGCGATTGTCGGCGTTCATTGTCTTCTAATTTCATTTCATTCATTTTTAATTCATTTAGGGAGGGTTACCCTTCAGCTAAGGCTGATTTTCAAGGGGCCCTCCAGTAAAAACTTAAAAAATTACAATATACAATAAATTAAATCTACAATATAAAAAACCATAAAGCTAAAAACCTACTTACAATAATTATACAATATTTACAATAAAAGAAAAGTCAACCCTTAATAGAATGTTTAAAACTATTAAGGGAGGAGGCCTAATCTTGGCTTTTCATTTTATTCATCACGGAAATTCATGTTTATTTGCTGAAACTATTGCTACAAGTCACTGACGATTTCTCGCAAACGGTTCTTATGCAAAAGAATGTAATTCGAAAATCTAGTATGACTAACATACCTCCATCGGATCTCCAAAATAACATCCTCTAGCTCCCTCACCAGCGACCAATTGACATTGCGATGCAAGATCGTAAATAGCGCCTGCATTGCGGTAAACGTTAACATTAGTTCTCTTCTCTTTTGAAGGTACATCATTGAGACAGTTTGATTGATCAGTTCTGAAATGAAACGAAGAGAACATATAAAAACATTACATATCAAATAAACTTCAAAATCGGTTGAAAGACAAAGGTTGCAGCATGTATAAAAGATTGGTTAATGGCCGCTTTCATTCGATTGTACATCATTAAGACAGTTGGACTGGTCTGTCTTGAAATGAAAATGAGCAGGCCTCGTGCGCACTACTCCATATTATCATTTTTATTGCATTAGGACACTCTGATCCCCTTTCCCCCTAATTCAATATTTCCGAAGTTGAATGGCGTTGATTCAACCAAAATTGAAACAGGGAAGCGAAGGGAACTTAATCAAAAACGAAATAGTGCAATTTTGTGACTTGTCCCAAGTATCTTGACCACGATTGTGGGTGTAGCAAAGCGCTCAGAATATGGTGTTGCTTTAACGTTTCTATTGGACTTCCAAAAAGCTAGTTTGCGATTTGTCTGATGCAAAATATTGACAAACTTTTCTATCTCATAACATTGCCTGCGAAATAGGATAACAGACCTTTTAACAAGACGTGAAGGAAGGAAACAAGAAAAAAACGTTAACAATGTTCAAAAAAGGACATTTAGTTTTCAGACAAAGTAGCTTTCAGAACTACTCTCCAGCTGAGAACATCTAGGCAATGTCCTGATCCTTCTCCTAGATGCACCCATAACTTGAGATTCTTTTAGACTGGAATTACAGAGAGTTGGCAATTATCCTTCGGATACCAGTTTTTAGTCCTGGGTACCAGGGCGTAGGACAATTTCACACAATTAGACAACATTTCATACCCCATCTTGAATAAAGAAAAGAGTTTCTATACCCCATCACCTTTCAACAAAATGGTTTGGTACCCCGTCCAGAACTCTCTGAGGACGTATAACAAATATATGCACATACCAATTTGCCCCAGGCGATTTTCATACCAGTCCAGTGATTCATCATTTCCAGGTGTCTGTTAATTTTACTTTTAAATGTTGACTGATGACTTCATATAAAAATTTTTCAAGCAAAATAGTTTTGCACCCCATAACAATTTCCCTTGATATTTTCGTACCCCCTAAATGGGGAAATTTCCATAGCCCTGTCAAAAATCCTCCTCCCCGGTACCCAGGATTAAAAATGACCGCTCTCTTACCCTAGATGGCAGGTTTCCGCACAAGGGACTTAAAGTATCTTCTTTGAGATTGGTAGGCTGCCTTGCTATCACTATGGCATTCAAGCACCTTTACTTACTTGAGAAAACTTTGGAGTCGCAGGGCACTGCAAACAGACCAAATATAAGCTCCTTCACCGTAACCCGACTGTAGGTCCATTACGTTGTTTCGTCCTTTGCAAGAATTCCCAATGCCATCATGTTCCATGCCTAAACTGAAATATATATATGAAATGAGATTTTGAGACAATGACAAGCGACCATAACGAGGCATGCCTAAAGGCAGTATTTTATTTCATTCCTAATTGATTGAAAACCTACAAACATGGCAGCTTTCAAGGTGTCGCAGCCTAGTGATGTAATCCTCTGACTCTGTAGTCAGAAAAGTCAGGCAGACAGGGCTCGATACCCGGTAGAGCCCCACCATTTAAGCGTCATGACAAGGGGTCGCGGACTAGATTAGTGCTTACCTACTTCTGTATCCCAGCGCTTGGCACTAAAAAGTTTATTCCGCGAAATGTCCTAAAATGTGAAATTCGCGAAAGTTTATTCTCGCGAAATTCCTAAGATATAGAATCAAATATTCATACAATCAGATATGATATTCTTCTTCTTTAACAACGACCTTTTCGAAATATGCTACTACAAGCTTATTCATGGATGATTCGGATAAGTCATTCAAGAGTTGAGGAACATTTGAGACATTAAAAAACTTGATAAGAAACCTAACTCGTGAAAGTTTATTCCTATGAAATCCCCTATTGGTCCATTCGCGAAAGTTAATTCCAAAAATTTCGCAATTTTTTGAACTCGCGAAAGTTTCTTCCTGCGAAAGTTTCTTTCCTTAAAGTAGATAATCAGGAGGTGCAAAGCATAGGTTCCAAATCTTTAAAAATGCTGGTGTAAAATTGAGTGACCTATTTCTTTGAACTGAATGACTTCAAAGAAACTCCAGCTAATTCTCTATAATTCTACCGTTGGACTTTTCTGAAATCTTCAATATTTTCAAAATTAGAGTGTTTTTCTACTTTTTCAAGAATTCAAGAACAATTTTCGAAAAAACTTAAAACCATCGTAGTTTCTGAACTATTTGACGTAACATGAAATAATTTCGAAGAAAACTATAGTTTAGGAATGCCTACAATATTGTATCAAGCAAAAGTCTGTCACTCATCTGGTTTATGATTTAGAAATTTGATGACGTCACATCCTCAAATGAGTTGAAATGTGAGATACGCTGTAACTTCCAAAAATATTCTTAATTTCTGAAAAATCCAACGGTAGAATTATAGATAAGTATCTAAAGTTTCTTTCAAGCCATTCAATCAGAGGAAATAGGTCATTGAATTTTACACCTACCTTTTTACGCCGAGATAAAGATTTGGAACCTATGCTGAGGTGCAAAGCAATCTCTACCAATCATTTCTCTGCAGTTCAAGAGATCCATGTCGGACCGGCTTTCGGTCAGTCAATTTATCAAGCAGCCTCAGTTCTGCTCAGCGACCAGGCTTTTTGTTTTCGTTCCAATCGATTGTAATTTTTCTTTTGAGTTTAATTCCATAGTTAATTGTAAGTGTCACTCATTGTTGGAACTTGCTGACTACGTGTCCTTTCCTGCAATGAGTGGCACAATAGTTGTATTGTTGCATGTTTCTATGTTTAATTGATAAAAAAAATAAATGAAAAAAAAATTTCAAATATTCGGCGTTAGAAAAATAGAAAAAATCCTCCATCAGAGCTTGGATCACCAAGAGACTAAGATTGTCGCAGATACTTCGGATTACTATTCTCTGTGCAAAGTCGCCTTTAAATATATTGTGTTTAGCCTAAACACATTCGATGATTTGACGCGCAGATCCACGCAGAGAGGACGGGTTGTACAGCCCCTGTAATAGCAAGTGTACTTACTTATGTCCAGTGTGATGTGCAAGTGAAAATCCTGACATTAGTCCATGATCTTGCACAAGTGAAGCAGATGATGGGAACTTGCACATCCCTCCAATATGCGAAAGACCTTGAAAGCAAGAGGAGTCTCTTAGTTAAGATGGTTATTTCTTAGCCACAAATCCGTCTGCAGCCAAGCCATCGTATTATAAAATAAATGCCAAGACAAATATGGATAATTAGAAATAAAATGCAACATGTTTTCAAACTGTATATCGTAATATCTTTGTCACACATGTATTATTATTATTATTATTATTATTATTATTATTATTATTATTATTATTATTATTATTATTATTATTATTATCAATTTCTTTAAAAGTTGGCTAATAAATACAGTAGCTATACTAAAGCTAATCTAGGCCAACTAAAAATTACAATATACATAAATATACATAAATAAACGGTTAAAAGTAGTAAAATAGTAGATACAATAAATTTACAAAATTGAAATACCTTCAGTATAAAACCATAAATCAAAGTTAAAATCAGATAAAGCCTAAGTTTGGAACAAAAGTTTGACATAATCGGCAGTGGCAGGTTTTTCCAGACCAAGATTTGATTTTTCTTTTAAATTCAGCAAGAGATGTAGAATCTTTGATAAATTGTGGAACAGTAGCCCAGACTTGCGGGCCTCTGAAACGAATCGTTTCTGACCCATAAGTAACAGTTTTAACTCTAGGAAGAGAAAAATCGTTGGTGTTCCTCAAATTATATGGACTTTCATTTTGACAAAAAATCTCGTTCATAAGAACTGGATTAAAGCCATTTTTAGTCTTGTACATTTCGGTCATGAGAAGCTGTAAGTTTCTCTGGTGTACAGTTATTGATCTATCCTTTTCCATTAAAACCTCAAAACTGGATTCATAGTCCTGATAAGTAACTCTTAGTGCTCTCTCCTGGATTTTATCAATTTTGTGATGAATTTGACGGCTGTGGAACATCCATGCCAAGGGACAATACTGAAACTGGCTGTTTATGAAAGCTCTCATTAAATATCGTAATTTGTCCTGATCCATGATGGGGGCAATGCGCGAGAGAGTATACAACTTATTGCTAGCATTTTTTACAGAGCCCTGCAGCATGATGCTCAAATGTCAGCTTATTATCTATAGTAATACCTAGCAACTTTTCCTGAGTGCTTTTCTGCACAGTTGCATTATCGAATTCAGTAGCGGACGCTTATGGAGCGACGGGGTGCGATCAAACCCGAAAGTTGGCTAGAACAAAGATCTTTCGTTAGAACACAATAGAAGGAAACAATGCCTTTAACTGAACAATAGCTTCGCCCCCCAATATGTGGCTAAGTGCCCGCCACCGACCGAGCCGCCATCACCCTTTTGGCGGATCAGCCATCCCCCGATTATTTACCCGCCAATACAGCTACCGAGCTGGCATCATTAATTCTTGGAGCTGAATTTACTAGACTCGGTCCAGTATGTTCCGAATCATTGTCGGAACCTTGTGGTACGTTCAATTAATCTTGTGACCATTCCAAAACTCACACTCTCGCGTAAGACAGCAAGCAATGTTATTCTAAGGCTCAGGCGAACAGGATACAAAGAAACGATGTCAGCGAAAGAGTTATTTTCTATTGAAACAAACAAAGTTTTCTATTGAATGGCTCTTGAAAATGAGATGGTAGACATGCTTTCAAATTGACATAAACTGAAATTTTTGTTTGATTATTTTTGTTCGTTTTTATGTGATGAAGTTTAGTCGTTTTTATCAATATGTAATGGCCACAGGGCAGACACATCCTTTTGCTCCTCGTTGTATCGTCTTGGTGATATTGTAAAGTAATTCTGTAAATATTGCAATCAGTAATATGTAATGTAGCTTTTTGAATGGAATGCAAAAAGTTAACAGAAATGAAATATTTAAAATATAATACCTGAAACATCACACGGCTCCTCTTTATCTTTGCAAGTGTTGTATCTAAAGTGACAGAGAAAACAAAAAAGAGGATTAATAAAGAAACTTCGATAATCGTAATTATTAAAGAAATTTCCATTCGTAATCATCATGCCTCAAATGTCACTCCAAATATCGACGTCATTTATGGTTGCCCTTTGCGCTAAAAAACCAATTAATTCAACTGAAACAATATTCTACTCAAATGAAAAAAAATAATTTTTCAACACTTTTTAAAACTGCAATATTAAAATGGAGGAACGGTGCTTAGCGGATGTAATCTATAAGTAGAATAAAGAAAACTCTTACGCACGTCTATGTTATTCTTGCCAAGCAATATCCACGAACATGTCGAAATCATCAAATACAATAGGCTGATAATAGAATACCCAGACTCCCTCCGCGCTCGACTTTTATCTCCGTTTATTCTCTTTAAGAGCAGCAATGAATTCAAGAGGCAACAGACTAGACTTATTTCATGAGTCCTCGTTTTCGCCCAATTCCCCCAACGATACCCTCCCCCGACAATACCCATTGAACAGTAAAGAAGAACTCAATTCAATGGAGGAAAATTTAGATGAATGTCATCAGAATAGCAACAGACCTTGTTAGAAGAACAGCATAGTCGAATTTTCCGCCATTTTTACTATCTGCTTCCGATTGCAAAGCAGCCCATTTACCAAAAGCAGTCAATGTATTTCTGGCATGGTGGTTGATAACAAGGCCTTTCTGTAAGCAAAAATACATGTAATTGGACAAATACTTGGCAAAACAACCAACAACACTAATCAAAGGCACTTTAGATTGGGTGCATCCGAGGATGCGTCACTTTGAACAAGCATAACTTTACTTTAGTCCAACTTTGCTTCTTAGCAAAAACAAGACAGGAAAAATATAGTTTGTGCAGCAACGCAACCTAAATGACAAGGCCATAGATTTGCTAGATTCACTGATAAGGACACATAGCTGCATTGGTCAAGAGAACGCTCCATGAATATGGCTGTGTTGGTCTAAAAGAACGAGAGCATACTACGCCACGGAAAGCGATCGAGAAAGATACAGGATCTGAGGTATTTTGAAAAAGCAAATTGTGTTGACAACTATCCTTTGTTAACTAGTATATTCTCGATTGAAAAAAGCTTCTTTGTAATGAGGAGAGGTTGGCTAAGCTGATATTCCCTGCGTAAAACTCGAAATTGAAGATGCAGTTAAACAAGGAACTACTGTTTCAGCAAATCTGAAAGCTTGTTTGTCAAACAATATTAAACCACATTGCAACTTGTAAACCTTTCTCTGCAAACAAAATTTGATTTGGAATTTTATCATAAGATATCTGCCATTTGTTTGACAAACAAGTGGAAGTGGTAAAATATAATCAAACTTTGCTACCGGGTGTCCCAGAAAGAAGTACTCCCGTTTGAATTTTCTTTTTGATCTCTTTTTTCGATGATCCAAATAGATGACAAAATTTTTGTTTTCCTTTTTTGAAGGGCATGAAATAAAGCATTGAAAACTTCATTCTGAGCTATACTCTTTGGGCAGCATCGTCATTCTTGCCTAAGAGCCATCATATTGAGATGGCTCTTAGGCAAGAATCTTCAAAATAAAAACAATTTGGTCTTTGTTCAACTTGCCAAAAAAGAATTTGAAGGTCGGCTTTATAATAAAATGTTGATGATATTCCAAACAGGAGAACTTTTCTTGGGACACTCGGTAGATCTTCAGCCTTCTATATGACTTCTGATTGTGTGAATATCATTCATTCATCTATCATTCATACATTGGAGAATCATGCTGTTCACGAGGAAGCTGATTCTATGTCTGACAGAAAGAGGAACGTAGATCGTTTCTTGTAATAAGTCGAACTTCGAACAACGTTGTCGAGGATACCCTGTATTATAGTTAAAGCTTGATACCTGAGCAGTTACCAACACAAGTATTTTAACTATAACCAGGTTTATTGATGTAGGTCCAATGCTTGGATCTCTAAGGATATCATGGGCCTGCAAGAAATAACATGAGATGACGTTATAAATGGGTGCGTTCCTGAATAGAGCTGGATATCAAAAGTTTGTCTCAAACTAAATGGCAGGTGAGATTTGCAATACCAAAAATTACTCGTCAACATTTCTCTTTTATTCCCGGAAATGTTTGCCTGGAGCTAGAAAGTGCTGGGATATGAATTGCAACATCTACCAGTCCATAGTCTTGAATGGCTCTTCCAAAGGGTCCTATCAAAGTATTAGGCAAAAAGTTTTCAAATGTATCTCCAATCATCGATTGCATGCCTTTGGTCTTTTGGCAAATTCACCTCAAGAGATAAACTGGGACCTCATCTAATCAGTGATCGCTCATTCGGTGAGATACCTTTCACAGAAATTTCATCGTTAGGAACCAAAAATTTGATGGATACAGCTTTGCATTTCATGATCCTTTTTAGATTCAGTACAGGGTGGCCTAGAAAAGTTGAAAAATCCATTTTAGACTTGAGAAATAGAACTAGAACTTTCGCAGTTCCAACTAGTCCTAGTATTCCACAAGAATAGATCAAGCAGGGAGAATTCAATTTTGGCATCCACAACCACTTTCATACAAGGACAAAACCTAAGTCACATATAGCAAGCAGTATTAGTATTCAAATAAACAAACATGAAAGCGTTCTTAATACGAAATAACTGCGGGCACAGGAGAGACAAAATAATCACAGTTTAACTCACAATGTTGAAGACGGTCAGTGCATACTGTTTGGCAGCATCTAGGCCATAATATTGTGTCATTTTCTGATCAATTACCAACAATGTCTCAATGGTCTGTTCATTCGACTTCCTCTCCAAAACACTTCTTCTGTGACGAATTTCCCTCGCAATTCCTACAACAAATTAAAAAATCTTCCTAGAACCACAGGAAAACGTGAACAAAGATTATTTTTCAAAGTGGCAGTTTTCATTGCAAGCTCTCATCTGCCAAAGTTGGACGTTTAAATGCAGACATCTCAAGATATAGGAGACTGATTATTACAACAAAGGCATCAATGTTCCAGTTAACAACCACCGGGTGTCCTAAAAAGTGTGCGACGCGACAGATTTGGCTGGGTCGAGCAGATGTGAAGCTAAGCGCTTTGCTTTAAACCCATGGCTAATCAATTCCAAATGTTCCTCGACAGTTAACTTGAACATAGATACCTCGTTTGTTGATATTCGTGCTTGAGAGCTAAAATAGTTATCTTGAAAGCTCAAAATTTGCTTCCATGTACAAATAACATCCTTGGCCTAAACAAATTCCTGAAGCACATCAACAATTATGACTAAAATTAAAGAAAAATGAAAACAATGGCACAATATATGACTTCTCGTAAACCTAATGCATTCAAATAAAAGGTTTTTCACATTTTATCAAGGATATTGTTGATTTATTTGCTTTGCTTCAAGAATTCGCTTTGATCAAAACACCAATGCTCTGGTTTTCGAGGTGACAGCACGTTTGAGCTCTCGATATCAATATTTCTGCTCTCAAAAGAATGTTCAAATTAACTACACGTATTTTTTCTAGGAAACTAAGAATTTGGCCCAGTACTGAAAGTTTCTTAAAATCATCAGATTTTCAGTACTCAGAGTTTCTTGCGAGTTTCTTAGAGGTTCCATAACAATCTTCATGTTTACTCTGTGCCCTCTTGAACATTTGAAAACAATGTATTTCAAGGCTTTCCAATGTTTAGACATTACTCAAGTACCTTACGAGTAAAATGATACAGGGAACAAGCGAAAATAAAGTAAAAATATGTCAAGGATTATCTTTATCAAAATAAATAATTTCTACACGCAACAAGAAGATTTTTTGTATCAAATAGTTTCTCAACTTATATTTTCCCAGTACTGGAGTTTCTTAATTTTTTGGCGATCTGAGAGTTGAGTTTCTTATGGGCAGTTTCTTATAAAAGAAAATATGTGTATCGAGAAAAATTTTGAGACTGATCAACAATTGACAAAGCTAAATTCGCATAGCTGGAGCCAATCAAGTCGGTATACTTTTTTGGGACACCCAGTATGTAAAATATCGTCAATCATAGTTTGGCTCTCATTAACTGCAAATAAAATCAACGCAAAAACCATCTCAGTTGTAATTAACATCGGTGGCAATTTCAAAAATGTCGGTGAACATTATGAGAAAATTTCCGTGGAACAAAATTTGAACTATAAATACCTAAAACAGAGCGAACATTGTGAAGAAATACCACATGGGGTCCAGGAGTGTCAGTAAAGACCATAGTTTTAGTTTCTTTGGTTCCCCGTGATCCGAATAATGAAAAGCAACAGCTGTGTAATTTGATACAGATTACATCATCGTTGCGGTCGGCCTGCTATTGTTACAGTGGAAAAGGATGTGAAAAAAACCGCGAGTTCAAACCGCAGCCAATGAGAAAAAGATTTTGTTATTGTAAGAGTAGCAGGCCGATCGCAACGATGATGTAATCTGTATCAAATTACAAAGCTGTTGCTTTTCATAATCCGGATCACAGGGAACCAAATAAACCAAATAACTACGATCTTTACTGATACTCCTGGACCCCCTGGGGAAATACTCGCATATCTCTCTAGCATAACAAAGTGATGTAAAAATACCGTCTTGGGTCTATGAAGAATATCAGAGAGAGAAAATTGTGTAGAGAAAGACGATTAAGCATAACAAGGAACAAATATTTATATATATATAATCTATCAAAAGCTACGATAACATAATTACTAATTACAATACTTACAATATTACTCTACTATACCAATAAAACGATACCAGAGGGAGCAAAAGACTGTGTCTACCCTGCAGCCATAACATAAAGTTAAAAACTACTAATAAATATGGAGCAAAAAAAGATACACGTAACTACTCTGCAATAAAACTACGTCCCCTTGCAGGTAGCAGCAGCTAATCATTAGTAGCATCATTTTATTCAAAGCGTTGTGTTGCATTTATGTATATTGGAGTTGCTTTAGGAACAAATATCATAAGATTAGCCTGCCTTGGCTATCAGGCTATTACAAGCTACGATAAAAAGTTCTTTCGATTCTCGTAAATCTTGAAATATGAGGGAAGTTGTATTTTGCTTTTGGCCAGATATTTACACCTTTGCGAATAACTTATCAAATACCTAAAGCATGTTTCAAATTAGATGTCACATGAGATGAATACGCAAAATAAGTTATGTAAAACGAATCAATTGTGTTACAGGCAGTTTCACGTGACATCTAATGTGAGAAAAACAAGAGCAGATTTTGTAATACAATAGCAAAAGTTGCGTTTGATTTACACCTCAATTCAAAGCGATTAGCGACTGCAGACAAAGGAAATTCTCTCAACGAGTAATTCAAAACAAACAAAGCCGCAAAAGTTGCCCCAAAACTGGTAGGGGAAACTCTCGCCTTTTGCAAGCGAAAGGTGTTTTTTAAGAGAAGTTATGTGCTTATAACGAAAGAAGAAGGGTAAATCTAAAGTTCTGTCGCTTAGATTATATTTATTTGATTCAGGAGCGGAGCAGAAGGCATTGTAATTCTCGCGTCTTTAGGGCTTAAAATGAAACGATTACAAAACAGCTCCTAAATCAAATAAACACAATCTAATTGACGGAACTTTAGATTTACCCTTCTTCTTTCGCTATAAGCACATAACTTCCCCTAAAAACCATCTTTCGCTTGCACAAGGCGAGAGTTTGCCCTACAGGTTTTGGGGAAACTTTTGCGGCTTTGTTTGTTTTGAATTACTGGTTGAGAGAATTTCCTTTGTCTGCAGTCGCTAATCGCTTTGAATTGAGGTGTCAATCAAAGGCAACTGTTGCTATTGTATTACAAAATCTGCCCTTGTTTAATGTGAGATAAACTTTAGTAACATTGGTACCTTTGGCACTGGTAGATGCAGAGTGAACAACTGGAGTCTCTTTTGAAGTAGAATTCCATTGTGTATGTGTTTCCTTGGTTATTGTATGCGGCAAAGCAACCCCACTCTCACTTGTTCTGTTTCGTAATGGCCGTAATAAATACCTTGCATCGCGTGTCTCTATCATGCCTTCCTAGAAAGAAATCGTTGGGACAGATTAGACTTACTACCTGATAACATTTATTCTGATCCGTTTCACTTAACTGAATTGCTAACTCTTCGGTGCAACTTTGCAGTCAACAGCAGGCAATTCAGTCCAATCAAATCTATCATATTGGAAAGCAGAGATATGCTAGTTCATTTCAATGAAGCAAAACATGTCACAAGAGTTTTGAATGACGCGTTGTAAGTCTACATATTACAAATTTGATAAAATTTTCAATGTTAGGAATTTTCGATGGTTTCGAACTATGAAATCCTAGCCTGATAAGAAAGAAATTGTGGTACTTGTTGCTGGTGCAGAAACAGACTTACAGGACATCGTTGAATGAATATCATAACATAAAGGACATTCAAGATAGACTCTTGGTATTCGAGAATTATGTCATCTTTGAAAGGTTTTAATTTGATTTTGATAGAAGAATTGCAGTGAAGTTGTGAAGAAAAGAGTTTGTGAATTCATAACTTTAGAGCTTTTTAAGGGCTTGAAATGAATTATTTTCCCCGGTATAGTTTAGAAAGAAATAAGAGAGAAATAAATGAATAGAAATATGAATTGATAAATGAATAAATGATTTGAAAGAAATATCTTGGAGATATACATTAAGTTGCAACGGTGTTACTATTGGTCCTATTGGTGGCAACAACGGAAGAAATTTACCAAAGCTTGTTTTTGTCTTTACCCATCCTGATGGGCTAAATTCATGGAAATGAACACAATATATTATCCAATTGAAACCTTTCACCTATACCGGTGCGCCAAAATAAACTAGGCAATTTTATCCGGCCATAATAAATCGTATATTTTTACGATTTATCGTGGCCTGCCAAAAGTGCATAGTTTATTTTGGCGCGCACCTGGTATTGTCATTCATTAAATCTTACCAATCCATCGCAGTTTGCCAGTGATACAACAGTGGCAGGATCATTAACCAGCCTTCCAGTGTAATAACAGTTATTAACATCTTGTTCATTTAATACTCTTCCTTTATCTCCAATGACTTGAGCTACCGTATTAGGAGTTAGTAAATTATCATTTAGTTTCAGCCTGGCATGAAATGGTTCGCCAAAAGCGACAAAGTGAATGCTAAGGTCTTCAGATTCATCATGGTTCGTTGTGTCACGCCGTCTTCTGTTCGACATTGGAATATTGTACTTGGGCAGAATTTCAGGATAAATAATTTGTGTATCTACAACAAATGAGAAACAGATTTATTAATGGGTATTTGTTGATCTAAATGAAATATTCCTTCATAAAAAAATTTAATTAGGCTTTATATCGAAGGGTCGTGCCAGAAGGGTTTGGAGACTTGTAACCAAGGCCAATATAGTTTATTTCAAAACGATTTAATACGTATCACAGATAATGTTACACATGCAAATAATCATTACCTATCCTACGATTCAGCAGGTGCAAAAATTTATCAGTTAAATGACAAAGGCAACAAAGCTAGAGATTGCAAGGTGCAAACAAGAAAAGCTCCTTTTCCAACTGGAGTTCGTTTTGGGCAATTACACTTGGGTCGACATTTCTCAACAGTTATGCCAAAATTGTTCCCCACAAATGTTAAATCATGTGTATGTGTTTGTATACTATTCCAAAATTTCGGCAATTTGCTGAACAAGAATAAACATGTTTGTGCTCGGCATCATTGTCAGCAATGTTAAATGAAGTTCAGCCAATCAAGAGCAGGCTTTTCAATGATATGATCTCTTGGGTTGTCATTTTCTAAGGCTATGATCGGTACAAATGATACACTAGATTATTTATTGGTTTGAAATCAACAATTGCAAGACAATTAAGCACTTACCACTGATTGAAGTCTCTTTTGTAGAAGCGGATAATCCATTTTCAAAGGAGATTAGAAACTGAAATTTTCAAAATAAGATGAAATAGAGGCAAATAAAGAAAACGGACAGTCTTCAAATATACAGCGGTCACATCAAGTTCAAATAAAGAAGTTGAAAATATGCGTTTTGAAGCTGAAATCAAATTTTAGGACCTCGTCCACTTTTTTTTTTGCGATTGAAAGACTTTGAGAGCGACCTTCTTGACAAAACATACCTGTGTAGGATGTGGTCCTTATTTGGTTGGCCCTAATTCAACGCTGGCCGTAATTCAATGCCCTCGTTTGCGTTATTATTTACGTCCACAGTCAGACTCTTATAGGCAAGACCTAGCGCCACCTCTTTTTCCACCAGAGGACCAAGAAAACGTCAATGAGGGCATACTATACGAGCTATATAAAAGTATATTTTTGGCTACGCAGATTTTGCGGGGCGACGATTGGTATTCAAGATACAGTACCAGTCTAATAAAGATTATTTCTGAATTCCGGGGGGGGGGAGAGAGTACTTAGTATATTTTGCTAACGCGATGTGCACTCCTTTCCGGGTATCGTTTTCGCCTCTTTTTTCTAACGCCGGGTATCAAAAGAAGGCAATTTTTCTAAAGCCGGTTGTCAAAAGTGTTATTTCATTGTTTTTCGACGAAGTTTTACGTTTAGGGGTATGCTTTTCGCCGATTTTTACGTTTTTGGGTATGCTTTTCGCCGATTTTTTCTAAAGCCGGCTATCATTTCGAGGGAAAATTTCTAAAGCCGGGTGAAATTTTTTTTTTCTTGGAGTCACCCCCTCGTACAATTGAAAGTCAAGTACCCCCCCCCCCCACCGTGTTCTGAATGTCTCGTTTCAATACCAAACTGGGGATAAATTCATCTTCGCGTTCCTCAGTACTATACTATCATATCCTCTCTTTTTCAGGCCAAACAAGTGTTTACGACAGTTAAAGATGTTGCGAACAATTTTCAAGGCTTCCTGAATAAAGCAAATATTATACAAGACATACCATTACCATAATGATTGTAATGACATCAGATAGAGGCCATGCCAGCATGGTGTTTTTCTTCATTTCTGATCTTATAAAAGTAATGACATTGTTAACCTACAAAAAGGAGAGATACATGGTCGGTATTTGAGTAAGCATGAATTTATTAGATGTCAAGTTAAAATGCTTGCGAATAAGTAATTGAAGGGTTTTGAATGAGTAATTTGCGTTATTGAAAACTCAAGGGATATCTCACTTGTGACAGGCTTACAGATTCGAACCCATTTGGATCTGCTATCCGTACCCAAACGGGATCGCTTTCGCAAGTGATTCCATTTAGATCCGATCCCAAAAAGGTCTCTTGTAAAAGGTTGCGATCGGATCCAAAAGGATACGGATCGAAAGCGAGACATAGCAAGTTTCCAGTAAGAGGCATTTCTAAAATGGTAGCCCTTAAAATTGATGCCAAAACGAAGATTGTTCACTTGCTTCTGTTCTTCTTCATTGGATCCGATCTCGTGTAAACGCGAACAGTCCTGGATCCGATCCCATGTAAACGCTCCTTCGAAAAATTGATCATGGATCCGATCCAATCTGGATTCGATCTCGTGTAAACGGGCCCTAGACAGCAGCTTTGCACATAAACTTAAGAAGAAAACCTACAATCCTGTAAATCCTGACTTCTAGCTTTTTGTCAGCATTAAGGCTTGCTAATTTCGTATAAGAACTTGACTGCTCTACCTGATGTCCAGGTGTAAGTTTGGTTTGTAGTTTTTCTCTCTGAAAATACGGTGGATACCCACAAATAAGAAACAAACGTTTATAAAAGAATAGGATACTGAATCTACGAAAAGACAATGAAAGACACTTGTTATTGTTTCTAAACGATAGGCTGCAACTGGAAACAGTGTTTCTACTGCGGGTACCTACTGTAAAGGCGGGAATTATTTTTCCCAGGATGTGGCCTAAAGGCTAAACAGAATCATTTCAGGAATCATCATAACTTTAGATCAGCGCAATATGAAGCATCAAGTTTTGTCAAAAGGAGATGATCGAATATAGATATCTTCTGTGGTTTGTGTCGGTGTTCGCTGCTAACAATGAAATAAATTTACGCTTGGGTTATGTAGCAAAATAATTCCTGAAGATAGACTCCTATCGCTCTACCTGTACAGATAAAAGCCACACTAGAAATACGCGATTTGGGTTATTTACATTTACGTCTATTGCTATACGGTTGTTGTAGAAGTCACTTTTTTGCTATCAGAAGGCTTTGTTGCAGCATGTAATTCAGTTAAAGCAGTATCCACAGCTACACAATCGTCCTTTGTAACTCTTAGTTAACAGTAACTACAGCAAGCCGTAGACAACTATCAATGATTAAAAAATATGCCCACAAAAGAATGGGTTGATAAACTACCTTTACAAAATCCCCCAAATAAAAGGCAGGCTCTAGGATTATTTCCGTCAAGAAATTTTGTACTTCTATATGTATGTTTTATTGAAGTAACGGTATAGAGAATTCCGTAAATCAACGTGATACAAATCTCTTCAGGAAGTGGCTAAACTAAAATAATCGATAAACTTAAAGCGATTTTTTTAGTAGCTACAGCCTATGGCAAAAGGTTTACAGCACAAATTAATTCAAGGAATGCTTTTTAATATTTCTTACGACAATAGCAATGGCAATTTCCTTAATGTGCTCCTGGCCTAAATGTTATCTAACTCGAAGAAGAAGATTTTTGCGATACTATCGAAGTTAAAACGACGAAATTAAACTTCCGAGTTGTTGAGATTCTTTGCAAAAACTAAGGTAACGCCAAAAATAGATAACTACTGAATTCAATCGTACAAACGTAAGTTTAATCTACTATCGGGAGCAGCTTTAAATTCATTGATTGATCACAGGTCGAGAGATCAAGCTCTAACAATCGCGGCCTAAATCTAAAAGAATAACAAAATATGCTTACCAAGAGTAAGTTGCTCGTCCCCAGCTGAATCCAGAATTGTATGAAATATCGATCCAATATTCTTGTTTTTTCATTTTAATTCCCTATGGTATAAAAATAAATTTAATGTTGTAGTTGATGAATCTAATTTCGCCATTTAACCTTTGATAGATATCAGACAATCGGTTTTTGATTGGTAGCTGGTGGAATTAGTCGCAGGTACTTGATAGTTGCATGTCATCTGAGACCCAGCTGTGGCCTAATTTTGCGTACAGAAATGCCTGGTATGTAAGCATTTGCTCAGGGAAGAGACTATTTTTAGCTAGATCTTTACTGTAAATGATCCAATGAAGACAAACTGCATCGGAGAATTTACAAAAAATTTTTCGTGGCCTGGTTCCGGATGGTTTATTTTACTTTCAGGACAGTTTGGAAACCAGTATTCAACTGAATGCTTAACCCTGCGTAAAGAATATAAAATGAAACTTATAAGAGAATCAACGCATCGAATCATCCGTTCCTAACCATTAGATTTTCCGACAGTTGCTGACGTATTCCAGAATGGGAAACATTCGTGCAGGGCAGATTATCCACTGAAAGCAGCGTTTCGTTTCGATACATCATATTGCAAATTTACAAGAGTCAAAACAACTCTACTGTTCATCCTAGGAACGCTGATGTCAACCTCGGCTTACCCTTATCAAAATGGGCAGTGGGGCAGAGATGCTTCTCATACCGAGGCGCCAAACTTTGGAACAGTCTAGGGACAGAAGGCAGAAATTCTACCTGAGAGCATTCAAAACAGAGCTACAAAAACAAAATCTAAAAATCTCTTCATTTTTCATTTGTTTATTACATGACTATTTGTGATTTAGTTATATTATAGCATACCCTGGTTGCCGACGTCCTGGAGGATATGGCACGTTGTTCAGATGATTTGATGGCATACCTTGTATTTATTGTAAATTATTATAACTTTTTAGCATGTCCCCTTGTAAATGAGTTATTATAACTGAGGGGCTACCATTGACAAAAACATAAAATCAAATTAATCATGTCATTTTGCGAAATCGAGCTATTTTGTTAAAATGTTGAAAAAAATCTTCATAGTCTATCATCACATTTGGCAGAAACGCGAGGAGGAAGTGCATCATACCAGAAAGTAGGCTTGACAGGGAAAGCGTTTGAAAAAAGTGGACTTAGGTCGTACAATTTGTCAAATTCACTAGGGCTCGGCACGGCCGTGACAGGTATGATGTACAAACCAACCCTACCCAAAAATAAGTATATCTCCAAAACGAATTTGGCGCATAGAAATTGAAACTAGAGTTTGAGAACATCCAACAGAGCCTACTAATTAACTGGGATCATTGCACAAAAACGTGACCATACAGATCAGCAAAATTTGATAAAGAGCGATACACGTATTGTTTTATAAGAAACTAAGAACTTAAGGGCCAGTACTCAAAGTTTCTTAAGATTATCAGATTTTGAGTGCTCAAAGTTTCTTACGAGTTTCTTAGAGGTTCCATAGTAATGTAAATCTTCACTACCTGTGCCCTGGTGAACAGTTCAAAGTAAGGTTTTTTAAGACTTTCCAATGTTTAGACATTACTCAAGTACCTTACGAGCAATATGATACAGGAAAAAAGTGACAATACAGTGCAAGTATATCAAAGAGTTACTACATATATTTTCCTGGTACTGGGGTTTCTTAATCTTTTGGCGATTTGAGAGTTGACCTGTTTATGGGCAGTTTCTTATAAAAAAATACTCACTGTACTACACTGAAATTTGATGCCTCTTTGACGATCTCTTACAAGCCAAAATTCAAGCTGCGGATTTCGTTTGTGCGTTCAAAGCAGTCAAGCATACAAGAAAACAACTAACATGGAAATACTATCAAATTCCCGTTTGCATTTTTGACATTTACCTGTTTCTCAATGCAACAAGAATTTAAAAGTTGATACGCAACAACAAATCTACGTCTGGTTTGTCCTCTCGTTCTCACGTGAAAGGTCTTGGTAACAGATGGCCTTCGATTCAGAGCGGCCCGAGGGCCCGTGATTCTTTAAAGCCGCTTTCTCTTTGAGAACATTTGCAAGAAACTTCATTAGTGAATGGAATTTTATTCGTTTCGATGAATCGTAAACGAGCAATTTTACATAGAGTTGACTGTTGCAAGAAGTTTTGCATTGCTGCTAGATACGCCTGTAAAACTGAAAGATTAAAAAATGGATTATTCAAAACAAATTATTCGAAATGGAAACAGGTCGAGGGAATACGGCAATACAATGCGTCGTCTATTTCACCAAGAAATTCGCTGCAATGAAAACGGCCCGTAGTGGGATAAATCAGGCACTCATCTCATATCTCTTAATCTCCAGAAATATCTGTATAGCGTGGGTTGGGTACCTTCAAATAGGCAAAATAAAACTTACAGCAAGCTTCGTTGGCCAATTCTCTTCTTGTCCATGCTGCAATATAATCAATTAATTACTGTTCCTTTTCTTCAAAAAGGCTTCATGACATAAGCTTAGGCATATATCTTCTGTATGTCAGGTGTGATTTCTGTAAATAATGCCCGCAACGCTCAAGAAAAGTGTTAAACTTTTTGTCCACGAATTTTGCACTCATCCAAATTCAGCACACCAAATTGCCTCTGAAAACAGTCAACAGACCGTCAAATGCCATTAATCTTTAAGCATCTGTCTGTCTGCCACAATCAAAGTTGCATCGTTGCTACAATCAACCAAATAGACTGCAATGACGCTGGTAAAATCTGTCCTTAGTTCTTTGAAGTGTGTCTAACTTTGGCAATTTGACTATTGCATTTAGCAACAGTACCAAGGCGGTGTGTATTCTATGGCATAACTCTCATCTCATTACTTTGATGAAACATTTCCACAACTCTGTTTGTAATCATACAAAATTCTACCAACGATTTGAACGCTCTTTTAAAATCCAAAGAAAACGCATGGTCAGCAGGACAAAGTAGGACTTGATGAGCCTTCTCGTTTTGATCAGCCAAAAAAGTTCTATTCCTCTGGCTGGCATAAATAGTCAATTTAAATATTCCTCCAAAACGTACCCCAGCTTTAATAACTGCCCTGAAATATGATGCAAATCAAAGTCCAATAAAATGCGCGAGTTTCATTTATGCTTACTGCATTTGCTTGGCTTGGTTGTACCAAATAGGAACACTGTCCAAACTGAAAACTTAAACCATAACCCAACATGTGCTGTTACCTACTGTGATACTTATTGTTCTGATACATTTAACCAGCATTCTTAAAAAATAGTAAAATGTGACCAAACAAAAGTCAGTTTCAATGAGTTACCAATCAGATTACAATGTTTAGCATTAAGTGTTTTAACACCAGATCATCATTCAGATTAATATTTCAACATCGGTCCTTATCAAGGATTTAGCAGAAACACTTTTAGTAACACAGACATCTAAACACAAGGTACTATCTCACAAATATTTACAAAGTGCATCATGTCTAATGAGGGGTTAAACATTAAATGATCAAATAAAGAGTGAGTTTTGGAGGTGATGTAATGGTGCAAATGTCAAGAAATTTGCAAAAAAATTCAAACTGAAACTGAAATATTCCTTGAAAATCTTCCCTTTTCTTTATTTGGCTTCTAAACATTTTCTCATAGTAATAAACTAAACATCTTTCAAGCTTCACATGTGAAAGATGAAGGTAGCAACTTTAAAGACAGTGTGTCACCTCCATGACTGGATAAAACACAACCAATGATTCTTTGTTGTTAAATTCTTTTGAGAGGCCAAGTTATTCATACACTACACCTATTTTAAAGATTAATAGTTTAATCTTTAGTTAAATCCCAAATCATATTTGGCAAAGTTTTGACCACCTACTTCTGCTTCTTACATAGTGAGCAATAGACCTTTTAGCTATTCTGAAAAGAATCAGAATCGAACGACTTTTTGCTGCATTTTGTAAAATTTTCGAATGTGCACAACAGTGATTGGAAGCTCTAACTCCACTCGATCGAACCTGGCGTATAAAAATGTATAAAAATAACGCTCAATTCAGACTTTTTTGTAGAATAGATAAAAGGTCTACTTGCTTACTGTAAATTCCTAGAAATCAATCCAAAAACATTGATCAAATTTTCTGCAAACTAAGCTACACAAGATAGTTAGAAACCCTTGGAAAATGGAAACTGTTGCGAAGTATGAAGTTAATTAATTATATCAGTTGCACAAATGGTTTCTCAATGCTTGCACAATCATCTGGTATCTAAAACAAATACTATTTAATGAATCCCTTATAGGAGAGTTCGCTGCCGCAAAATCAGCAAAGAAATCAGAAGTATTATTTGGGATTACAAAGAAGATTAAATCCCCAATCATGAATACTGACTTAGTGCACAATCTATCATCTCCCATCAAAAGTGGATACTTTTTGGCATGGGTACACCAACTTATGATTATTGTACCGGGTGTCCCAAAATGATATATTATCGTTTGATTGCTTATATGTCCCCAACCGATGAACAAATTTTCAAAAACTGGTAATACCACAACCAACATCTTACAATACAATTTAGCCTTCAGGCAATTAAATAAAACAAAGTGTTTGAATATTGGTTCATTGGTTATGGACATGCAAGCAATCAAACAATAATACATCATTTTGGGACACCCGGTATATAGTTTCAACCCTTGAGTTTGATATATTGTTTCCTACTTTCAATAGCCTGTTGAATCCATAATAATTCCATTTGCAATTCTTTTTTCTTCTGAAGTATTTCATTCTTATTCAGAGAGTGAAGACATTCTGTGCTTAAATGTTCATTTGGTGTACTCCCTGGCATAGAGCCGTCAGCAAATGTTCTTCCGGAGGCCTCTTCTGCTGAGACTTTAGGTTGTAAAATGGAATCTGAGAAGCTGTCTTTAATTTCTAGAGCTTGGCATGCAATGTCTCTCTCTGGCTCAAGTTCAGAATCCCTATAGCCAGTCACCTCATTTTTCTGAGTGACTTCATGCTGAATATCACTTGCAAGTTGAGCTACATCAGAATTTGCTTGTGCTGATGAGCCCATAGAATCATCATCTCTAATAATCTCGTTTTCTGGAAGTTTGTTTGATTCGGGTTCGAAATTGTTCCCAGTTTCATTTTGGGTGTGAACCAAAGCTTTATCTCTTTTCTTCTTCTGTTGCTTTGTCGTTGATCTTTTGTTGAATCCCTCTTTTTCACTATCTGTTGAAATCATATCCATACACTCTAGCTCTTTTTCACTGTCAACACTTCGCTCACACCACGCTCTAGATTTCGCAGCACCACCTGGCCTAATTTTTGGCCTTCCAAATGTCCCGCGCCAACCGACAGAATTTTCGCATGCATTTTCACCCTCTATTTCATCATAAATACTACAAAACTCATCCCTTACCACAGCAAGCACCTTACGTGTTCTATAACCACGAAATAAGGCTTGAAATGACGTTACACCAGGTAGAATAACAGTTTGAAGAATGTTGTCCTGCATCATCTGGTTATTTCTTCCCGCCATATTTTCATAGTTTTCTCGTTGTTACCTCGTTCCGAAGTTCGAAAGTGAGGCTCTGTCCAGAAATTAAAGAGCCACTGCCATCCAGGGTCCTTTGCAGGCACGCTGAAATTTCAGACTGTCTGCAAATCAAATTTTGCTTCGGGGGAAATATACAGAGTTAGTTTTCAGTTTCATATTTCAGGGCCTTCAAAGACGGCATCGTTGCCTCCAACGACGGGGGGGGGGGGGCATTTTTTTGCAAAATATGCCTTTCAAAAATGTGTTAACAATTGTTTCAAATTCTCTTTGAAATCCAATGCTCGTTTACATATGAGAAGTAAAATTTCTTTGCATCCATTCGATTCAACCCTAGCAAGTAGCCTGCATGCATGCCGACTATAAAACCCCAGAAAAGGGTATAGTTTGCACGCAAGCTAATTCAGCCCCTGTGTTCTGTCCATAAGTTGAATCTCTTGTTGGAAACCAATTTCATTACTGTGCACAATCGTAGCAGGTTTTCAGTGATGTCAAAAGCTACACAAACCATCGTGCAATGGATCTAAACACAAACCATACTATGCACAAACTCATGAATTGAAATCAGTATGAATTAAATGAATTGAAAAATTTGGGTTCATGTTTTGGTTCTTTGTTTTAATTCTCTGAGCTCAAAAAGCTATATTAGACTATTAGCAGTCCTTGATGAATTATGATAAACTATGAAACTGCCCCAGAACAAAACCATTCTACAGACAGAAGGTGTGAGCGGACACACCGGGAGGCTCATCCAACTACACTCTTATTATTACCGATCCAAAGTTGTACCCGCACGAAGTAGTAAACAGGGACTTAATGAACTTAGTATTTGCACTGCAAAAACTTGAATCTCCAAGGTTCCCGAGATGGATCCTCAATCCAAAGTGATGAGAACTGCAAAAGAAGGACAGATTTTGTAATACAATAGCATGAGATCCTTTTGCTGACACCTGAATTCAAAGCGATTAGCCACTGCAGACAAAGGAAATTCTCTCAACCAGAAATTCAAAACAAACAATGCTGCAGAAGTTTCTCTGAAACCCAAGTAGCGAGCGCGCTCGTTGTGCATTCCAGAAATTGTTTTTAAGAGCAAACATGAGCATAGATCGAAAGAAGAAGGATACATCTACACATTACCTCAGGCATTTAATTTGTTTCATTTGAAAGTCGATTGGGAAGCGATTCAATTCTCTTACTTTTTTGGGTATAATTAAAACAATTACTGCTCACCTTCTGAACCAAAGAAATAAAATACCCGAGGTAGATGTGTAGATATATCCTCCTTCTTTCGATCTTTGCTCATGTTTGCTTTTAAAAACAATTTCTGGAATACACAATGAGCGAGCTAGCTACCTGAGTTTCAGAAAAACTTTTGCGGCTTTGCTTGTTTTGATTTACTGGTTGAGAGAATTTCCTTTGTCTGCAATCGCTAATCGCTTTGAAGTGTAGTGTCAATCAGACCAACTCGTGCTATTGTCTTACCAAATCTGTCTTTGTTGAACTGAAGACGACATTAGCAGGAACAATGAAGATGCTCCATGGAACGATGGGTAGAACGCCTTCATGAACCATGTTCAGAGATAAAATCCAATGACAACAAAATATCTTCACTTATATACAATATCAAATGCATCTTCAAATTGTTTGATTTCCAAAATACTGACATACTGTTCTTGTATAGAGTGAATCTACAGCTCAAAAATGACTTTGTAAGCTAAACAAATTTCCTTGAATTTTCTACGCACTGTCTCCTCTTACTGCCGATTACATAAAGTCATTAACGTGCACATTTCTTGAAGATGCATCTAGAAATTAGCAGAATTATACCTTGTTGAACATATGACACATTCAAGGGGATTGAAGCATATCCGAAATGGTTTCTACTCCATAAGGGCTTCTTCAAATCAAACCCTAATCTATTAAGCATAGCTTCCAAATCTTTAACTCGGCGTAAAAAGGTGGGTGTAAAATTCTGTGATCTATTTCTTCTGACTGAGTGGCCTGAAACAAACTTCAGTTACTTATCTTTAATCCTACCGTTGGACTTTTCAGAAGTTTTCAATATTTTTCGAGATTTCAGCGTATGTTACATTTCAACTCATTTGAGGGTGTGACGTCATCAAATTTCTAAATCATAAACCAGAAAAGTGACAGACTTTTGCTTGAAACCATATTGTAGACATCCATAAACTATGGTTTTCTTCGAAATTATTTCATGTTGCTTCAAACAGTTTAGAAATTACAATAGTTTTAAGTTTTTTTTGAAAATTTTTCTTGAATTCTTGAGAAATTAGAAAAACACTCTAATTCTGAAAATATTGAAGATTTCAGAAAAGTCCAACGGTAGAATTATAGAGCAGTAGCTAAAGTTTCTTTGAAGTCATTCAGTTCAAAGAAATAAGTAACTGAATTTTACACCAGCCTTTTTAAAGATTTGGAACCTATGCTAATCTATTAGCAATTTGTCAATTTACACAGTATCGGGTGTTCCAAAAAAGCAACAGATTTAAAAAACTATGACGCAAGCTGTTTCAAAGTAATGATCAAATGATAAACTTTACCTAAATCTGCAATGGTTAGATTAAATTTTGATATATTTTTCAGAGTTTTTGGTGACTTGATTGCAGAGTTAAAATTCAAAAAACTTCAAATTTGCTGTCAGGGCAAAACCAGAGCTACCAGCATTGGTGCAAAGTATACTGAAAATTTAAAACCATGGCAATATCTGCAACTTCACAGGATTACGGACAAGCACAACTTGATTATTAAGAAACGGCAACAAAGGGACCCCTTGCTTATTCATGAGTTATCCAGTCTCGAGGGAGATCTCAATCTTCATTTATAATTGAAAGTATAACTAATAATGGCCTAGTAATATTAGAAAAAGTAGCGAACCATCATGGGAATTTAAGAAGCACAACCGTGTTTGGATAGAAATCTTTATAAAACTGTCTGTTTAATATTCAATTAACTTGTGTGTTTGCGTGTTTGTCAGCAATGCTCAAGGATTGCAGGGATTGTCGTATTTGATGATTCGACATTGTAATTCACCACTACAATGCAGCAGCTCTGGTTTGACCTTGGGGCAATTTTGAAGTTTGCTGATTTTTAACTTTACAACCAAGTAACCAAAAGTACTGGACAATATATCAAAATGTAATCTAATTATTGCAGATTTGAAGATAATGAGTATAAAAAAGTTTGCATTAGAATTTTTCAAATCTGTTGCGTTTTTTTGGGACACCCGGTAGACCGCTATGTCTACCTTTCTCTCGGGAAATTACCATTTTTTCATTCTATTCCATTCTGTTTTTTCCTATTCTACCTAGCATCCAAAGGTAGTTTTTAGTTATTAGTACACTGAGAAGCGAGGCTTATCGAAATGTGATCTGGTCGTTTCTCTCGATTTTGACCACACCTTGTGTTAGCCTGGAAATACAGACGCGATTCTCTTCACTCTACGTAGCACGCTTGACAGAGAGAAAATTCGAATAATGAAACTTCAAATTGGTAGTTAAGCACGCTACCACAGAGCTCTCCCCACATCTACCTTGATATGCTTCAACCCCATTAAAATGTCTCTGAAGTACAAGTAAATAAAGTTATTCATCATTTTGAAATTCTTTGTCGATTAAGCTCTAAGAATTAATAATATAGTTTCTTACAGATACAGTCCTTTTGTTTCTGGCTTTCGTATCCAAAAACATGCTACTCAAAATATTACTTTGGGGGAAGAATATTTCTAGAATGAATTTTCCGAGTACCAATGAATTTTGGAGCAAGTGTCAATTTTATCCGTGTCTCTAAATTCTGCAATGCAAATTGTGCTTCAATCGTTCATTCAGGTAACGAAAAATTTGAAAGGAATCGACTCAGTTAAAAATATGCTCTAGTATACGTATTTGACAACTTTGACACTTACGGTTTCATATAGCGGCTACGAGATATAGCTTTGTGTATGCCCTTTATAAGGTTTGTTATCAAATTAAATTACTGTTGCATGGAAATAGTTCAATTCGATCATTTTCGTTTGAGCGACGGAAAACAACAAGGACAGACTTTGTGATGCAATAGCATGAAATCCTTTTGTTGACACCTGAATTCAAAGCGATTAGCAACTGCAGACAAAGGAAATTCTCTCATCAGAAATTCGAAACAAAACAATGCTGCAGAAGTTTCTCTGAAACCCAAGTAGCGAGTGCGCTCGTTGTGCGTTCCAGACATTTTTTTAAGAGCAAACATGAGCAGAGATCGAAAGAAGAAGGATACATCTACACATCTACCTCGGGCATTTAATTCGTTTTATTTGAAAGCCGATTGGGAAGCGATTTAATTCTCTTATTTTTTGGGTGTAATTAAAACACTTACTGCTCAGCTTCTGAACCAAAGAAATAAAATGCCCGAGGTAGAAGTGTAGATATATCCTCCTTCTTTCGATCTATGCTCGTGTTTGCTCTTTAAAACAATTTCTGGAATGCACAACGAGCGAGCTAGCTACCTGGGTTTCAGAGAAACTTTTGCGGCTTTGCTGGTTTTGAATTACTGGTTGAGAGAATTTTCTTTGTCTGCAATCGCTAATCGCTTTGAATTGCGGGTGTCAATCAAAACCAACTCGTGCTATTGTCTTACCAAATCTGTCCTTGTTGCGGAAAACCGCCTCTTGCTGATAGAAAATCAAAGAGCGAAATCCACTGCCCTTAAGTTTCGTCGCGATATATTCTACCTCTCGTACTTAGCACTTTTGCATTCAACGCCATCCTCTGGTTCACCAATATATATGCTGATTTCTACGAAAGTATCAATGCTAGAAGCTACTAGGATGCTTGGTTGTTATTTAAGAACTCCCATGTCGATAGCCATTTCCTTTTGCCGATCTCTGAAGTAGATAATGACGGTGTTCCATAAGTGAAAGGACTAAAATACTTAAATGACGCCATGACGATGAATGCAAACCCAATGCAAATAGAGCCAAATATCTTCTGCAGTAATGGGTACTTCCTGAAATGAGAATAAGTGTCGTGAGTTGATTCGAAACAACACTCGAGTGTACCTACTGTGCCTAGCCTACAAATAGACCAGTTACAACTATAATTACAATTACCAATTACAACGAGTTTGCTTGCAACTGCAGATTGTGTAAACGATATGTTGAGAATCTACGGTGTCTGTAGTTGTAGCATGGTTGTAGATTGATTGATATCCTTGTAACGTAGTTTTAACAATATTATCAACATGTATTTAAGTTTTGGTTGGCATTAATTAGCTTTAGCTAGACCAGAAGCCATCCTAGAATAAAGAAATTATTTATTATTATCCAAAAAAGAAAGCTCTACGAAACAAAGAGCAAAAGCTTGCTACGGCCGCCCAGTTGATTATTTCAATCTTCTATTTAAATCATGTGTGAAATAAGGACAGTATAGACAACATAAGTTTCCAGAAATCTGGAAACTGCAGTAGCAAGCTTTCACTCTTTGTTTTGTAGACTCTCTCTTGTTTTGGATAATGGGACTGCTCGTAGGTCAACTGTAACTTGATTATGTGTATTGTAGCCCTTGTCCTATGATGATCGAGTACACTGGAGAATCGTTCATTTTAAAAATACATGCATTTTAAACATGTAGACACTTGCTTTGCAAAACTCGAGAAAATTCACAAAGAATTCACAAAAGTACTTCGGGGTTTCGGCTTTTGACTAGAATCTGATTCCAATAATCTTGTTGAATTATGAATTTTGATAAGTGGGAACTTTTTTATGGCTCACCCGATATAAACACGAAATCGGTTCATTTTGCCCAGGTGCCCATCTGTCATCAGCTGGAGAATTTTAGCTTCTTCTTAATTGGTTCCAACTTAATACTTTGAGGGGAAAAAACTTTCACATTTTGGCGTTCTTGGCTGAAATTCGCGAAAGTTTATTCCGTGAAATTTCCTAAAATGTGACATTCGCGAACGTTAATTCCCGCGAAAGTTTCTTCCCTGAAAGTATCATACTTTTCACACTAACTGATATTCATACCGGGTGAGCCAGAAAAAAAGTTCCCACTTTCAACAGGCCAGGATAAATCACACACTAGGCAAATTTCAGTTTTGATTTAATCTTTTGTCAATATCCTATATTATTGTGGGTTATTTTTTGTAAATTTTTCGGATGCCAATTTATCGATATATTAACGATTTCTTTCGAAACTTTCGATTTCTTATTAACGAGACTTTTTGCCTTGCAGACTGACAAAAAGGATCGAAAAACAGTGATCAAATTTCCTACAGATTGAACTTGGTTTAAACAAAGGGAGTGCTCTTCGAAACGACGAGGGACTTTGGAAATGGATTAGGTACAATCTGTCGCGCAAGCGGTCGTGCAATGATTGCGCAAGTTTAATGCCATTTCTATTAATACAAAGACTCTCAGTTTCTTTTATCGTTTCTTTGAAATTAAACTTGCGCAATCATTGAGCGACCCCGCGCTCATGCGACAGATTGTACCTAACCCATTTCCAAATTCCCTAGTCATTTCGAAGGGCACTGCCTTTGTTCTTCCAAGTTCAATCTGTAGGAAATCTGGTCATTGTTTCTCGATCTTTTTGGGCAGTCTGCAGGCCAAAAAAATTTAAAGAAATCGTTAATATATCGATAAATTGGCGTCAGAAAAATCTACAAAAAATAACCAAGAATAATATAGGATATTGGCAAAAGATTAAATCATAAACAACTAAAATGGGCCTAGTGTGTGAGTTATCCTGGCCTGTCGAAAGTGGGAACTATTTTCTGGCTCACCCGGTAGAATAAAATTTCAGAGAATGTATACAAACCCTAAAATATGGCGTTGAATGTGATCAGCTATAATTGGTATCAGTAGCATTTTAAACATCAATGCGGGCAGATAATGATGAATAAATAGTGTTCTTTCCATTATGAAGAATGGGACGAAGTGAATAAAGTAGCCAACAACGATCAGCAATCCAATGAAAACGAACAGTTGCCATTGACCTGAGAAAAAATATTTTTTCTGTTATAACTGACGCAAAACAAAAAGGCAGTACCCAATATATATAAGGGTATGTACTTTCAAACGAAACTATAAAATTGACGTTTTTAATTTTCCAAAGCGACTAGCATATAAGGGTGATATATGCGATATACCGGGTGTCCCAGAAAAAGTACTCCTGTTTGAAAAATCGCCAAAATTGATTTCGTGATGCATCTTCAATTTCATTTTTTTGCCAAGTAGATCAAGGACCAAATTATTTTCCCAGACATAGCAGACCTTGTAATTGGTTTAAAATTAATAAATTTAGCTCTTTTTAGGGCTACCTGGTTTTGAATCATACTGCAAAAAGCATTTATGCTTGCCAGATCAATTTCTTTGTGCATATAAAGCTTCTAGTTTGGTCATAAATGACAATAAGAAATGCACATTACCATTGGAGACTTCGACGACGATGAAAAATCTGAACATTTTGACTGTTAGGCAATACTGAGGATTTTGCTTAAAAAGTATAGCTCAAAATAAGGTTTTTCAATGTGTGATTTTTCTACCTTGTTGCATCAAATGCAAACACTTTAGCATCTATATATATTTTTGGGTCTTTGATAAAACAAGTCAAAAAGAAAATTCTATCAAAGGTTGAAAATCAAGTTTTGGTGATTTTTTAAACAGGAGTACTTTTTTGGGACACCCAGTAGATTATATGCCTGTTTTTGTTCGTTGGGAAAAGGGAAATGGGATTAAGGGAAGGGAACTAAGGGAAGGGAATTAAGGGAAGGGAATTAAGGGAAGGGACTCGGGGTGAGTGGCCAAGCGGCTTAGAAGTTTCCGTTAGGTAACTGAAGTTAAGATCAGTTGAGTGAGGTCAAACTCCCGATGGGTGACCTATCGGAGGCCTGACCAGTGACGAAGCAACTCACTTTACCGTCCTTCATAAGCAACGTTAAACTTGGGGTCCCATTTCTGGATGTGGCATGCAAAGTGGGCCTAGATTAGCTTTAAATAGCCAGAAACCATGAAATAAAATAAAAGAAGGGAACAAAAAAGAGTAAAGTTACTTTAAGTGCATTTTCTTACTTTGCAAAGGGACCAAATGAAAATTTGCAAAAGGAGAGCTGTTGGTACACAACTATTTAGCAAGAAATACTGAAAATCAATGTAAATAAAACAGCCTATCTCATATTTGTGACTTTGTCAAAACAGACTCGCATACAAGGGCAGGCTCGTACACAAGGGCAGACTTGCATACAAGGGCACTGCCCTTTTATTTGGGTATCAGGGCATGCCCTTTATATAAGTGGTGCTCTTACATCGGCATCTACGCGGTAATAAAAGCAATTTATTCAATTTCCTCTGTGAAAGTTAAGGAGAGTTTCAACAGAACCTTTGCTTCTAATTCTATATTGCTTAACGCATCCGTTTTGGGTGCTGACACTCGAACGAGCCTATTTGTCGGATAACAAAATATGGTGTGAGCACCACTTTTAAAGTTGTCTATTTTCACAGCGTATTACCACAAAGTACGGCAAGTGAAAGCCTTGCAAAACAAAGAATGTCTCCACGATTATTTCATTTCATGCTAAAATTCATGATTTACCATGGCCTATGGGAAAAACCCACATTGTTTACGACAATGCGCAAAAGAACCTTTAGCAACAAATATGGACAATAGACACATTTCTCTATCAACAGAAAGAATTCATTTGTTTCTTGTGCCAAAAGACTATCTATCTGTTGATGCACTTCTTTACCTTGTTGAACATCATATTGTAAGCTGATCGTTTCTGTTTCGTTTCAAAATCACAAAGTAAGAGGCATAGTTACTGGTACCACAATTCTATATACTTACCAAGATTAAGATCATGAACAGCTCTCCTCCTTCGCAGTAGATAGAGCAATAATAATCCGCAGTAACCAAGAACAGCTAACGTTCCTGCCCACCAAATCACTGGATTACCGATGCAGAAGACTTGAGCCTAAATGATCATGACAAGGACTTAGAAAAGCATAACTCTAGCGAGACGAGGAGCTAGGAGGCAGGGTGATTTTGTAAACAAGAGTCAGCTTTTCGACATCAAGCAGTGATTTGCCTTTCTGAGGAATAGATTGCACACCTCTGAGCGAACTTAATCCGGTTAGGCAAAGAGTGCAAAGCATTGGATGGACTGATATTAATTAGTTGCAATGAAAGATTGATGTCAAACTAAATCTTCATGATTCTTCAGAATCTTGCGATAATCCTTAACCCTCATAATAAAGTATGCAGCAAGTCTTCGAAAATCTTCATTCCCCACAGTTAGCTTTCTATTTTGTGTGGACATGCTATAAGTATCTTTCGCGGAAAAACAGGAGAAGGAAAAAAAGTGGAAGTCTCCAAATAGCTTTCTCCCTTCTCCCGTTCTTTCATGAGAGATACTTGCAGTAAGTCCAATTTTACAAAGAAATGTAAAATGCATGTGAAAACAACCGAATTCTACGTTCCATATTGATCTTGCTATAATTCTCTCAGCAAGAAAGTGCTATTGTTCAAGATTCAGGAGGTCTATGCAGGTACTTACATTTGATGCATTACTGATCCAATATGCAACACCACTTTTCATAAAAGGCCACTGAGATGGTCTCGATGCAAATGTATGCTCTTGTTGAAGTTCGCTGTTTATTCTTAGCATCCGTGTCTACAAAGATTACAAAAACAGCTTCAATGATGTACTGCAACAAAGTTATGTTGGAGGATTAGCCACTCTCACACAGCTTTGCTTGATTTCCGCACATTTAGACACAATTTTAGCAACACATGAAACCCGGGGTTTTCACGACAATGATTATCCCCCGCCTCATTGCCATGCCACTCGCATAATCTGCCGAGAAAGAATCTCCTCAACAAAGTTTGATCAATTTTGCTAATTATACGTTACTTCGAGCCTTACCAACCTTCCAATGAGGAAATAGTTTTAATAATATTGGATGACAAAATGACGTTGTCTTTTGAATCAAATAACAAATTTTCGAAGCAACACCAGAGTTCATTTATTCATCAAAGAGATTCCCAGAAACTATTTCTGCAAAATTTCGTTCCCTCCTCCCACCTCTGTACTATTGTCTTCTTTTCGTTGTTCGTAGTTTGTGCTGTAATATGTTAGTTGACTATTTTCATGTTTAGTGCTAAGACCATAGGGTTACGATGTATCCTCGTGCTCCTGTGGTTTCGTCTTGTAGGCAAGTTTAGGCAAGCATTGTAAAATATGAAATACATAACATAGGGCTCAAATCTTTAAAAAGGTCGGTGTAAAATTCTATTACAGTTTTCTTTGAAATAAGTTGCTTGAAAGGAACTTTGGGTTTTTTGTTTTAAATCTGCCATGGAAATTTATTGATATCTTGATTAGTTTCAAAATGGCGGCATTTATTATATTTGAGGCTATGACGTCATCAAATTTCTAAATCTTAAACCAAAAAAGCTACAGATTTCTGCTTGCCACCATATTGTACACCTTCATAAATATGATTTTTCTTGAAGGTTATATCATTTTTCCTCCATTGGTTTAGGATTTACGATGATTTAAATGTTTTCAAAATTTTCCACGAATTTTTTCAAAAATAATCAAATTGCCGCCATTTTGAAAAAAATCAAGATATCAAAAAATGTCCATGGCAAATTTACAGCAAAGTACCAGAAGTTCCTTTCAAGCCATTCAATTCAAAGAAAAATGTCATCGAATTTTACACCCACCTTTTTTAAAGATTTGAAAGATTTGAGCCCTAGCTATAAGAAGATACATTCATCTGTAAGATATTGTGTGGAATAATATCTCCAATCGAGCATGACAAACATGACATATTCCCGCAAAGGATAAAGGATATGCAGGAATAAAATTTGTAACAGAAGCCGATAAAATTACCTGCAGTTCAAGAAATTTTGCAAAGAATGACATCGAAGCCACATTCGTAGATTTACTTGCTTGTAGTTTTTGTTTGACTTCTGACTGATCCATTCCTTCAGCTACGGAGATTGAATCAACGATGTCAGAAGAAATTAGAGAGAAGCTTTGGAGTTTTTGGGCAAAGGATCATTGTAAGATTCTAAAAATAACCGATATAATACCAGATATGGCAAACAAACTTATCAACGTTTCTTGAAAAATTACCGAAAGCGCTCTATTAAGCCAACGGGGGGCTTATTTAATTTCGGACACTGCAGAGGGGGAGGGCTTAAAAGAGAGGGGGCTTATTAGAGAGGGGGCCTTACTCACAAAATCAAATGACAAGGATCCATATGATAGTTTTTAAGTTCTTTTAGACCATATCTTGCGGATTCAACATACAATTTTACGAGTCAAATACATAAATTCGACACAGTTTTATCTCAAACTATATCAAAATTAACATACAAACTTATTTAGCTCATAAATGGAAAATCTTTGGCAACATATGGAATTTGATATAAGTGGGGGGGGGCTTAATAGAGAGGCGGCTTATATAAAATTTTGTCTCAGAGGGGAGGGGCTTATTAGAGAGGGGGCTTAATAGAGAGGGGGCTTGATAGAGCTTTTACGGTATACTTCAAAAACCTTTCAACTTATTCTAAAAATTTTTGATCCATTGGCTCAATAAGGCTTCAACTAAATTTTTACGATTTTCTCATACTCTTAAATGCGTTATTTCTATCAACAAGCACTAACTATCAAAAAGTTTCCTCAATCTCCCTCAAACTAATACACAAATGTGTTGGTCAGTCTGATACAGATTTTGAAGCACAACGAGAGTGTAAATTCCAGCGAGGAGATCAACTCTTTGAACATCAAAAGAGCGGCAGCACAACAAGAAGTGTTCCGTATCCTCGATTCCATCGTTACTTGGGCACATTGGATTTATTGTATCTCTAAAATTGTGTTGAAATTTGTGAAAGTTTAGCTTGCTGAGACCAACCCTGAGTGAAGTAAGATAAGACAGGCCCTTTTTGGGTCATGAATCCCAAATACAGATTTTGTAGGGGGGCGGATTTTGGACAGTAGTTTTGTCTTAAAAACAGCAACAGAAGGTGACAATCTAATTTCAGGATCAAGTTTATTCCATTCCATTCAGTTTAATTTCCATTACATCATACCAACTAAGATTGCTCAGCATGGCTCACTCGGCAAAAGAGACTACTCTGTAAACGGAAATAGCACTACTCACGAACAGTTATATTTTGGTTGTGTTCTTCAGCATTCCAGATCGCTTCTTCCGTGTTTACGACCTTGCCAGTAGCAGCCTATGGTGGAATATCGTAGACGTATTACACAACTATCTTTTTCCTTGCTTTTAACCGTTCTACCACTAAAGCAATGCTCGATACATGGAGTAATAGCAGGTGGGCGATAGTAGCCTTGGTAGAATTATCAAAATCGATCCTTTTAGCTAAAGGGTCCTTTCCGCCTAGATGTGCCATGACAATAATAACTAACTTTACTGTAGCCTCAATCCATATGGACCCTCAAGTTACGCTCATTTCATTGAGTTGAATTGTTGTTGTTGTCGCTCCACTGAGAGCCTTATTTCCCCAGAGCTGTAAAACCGGACAAAAATGTCAATTTGCGCCAGTTTCTCGTCGCAATCATGCTGCAATCAGAATTTGGCCTAGAGAAAGGCGGTTTTGCAATTATGGCTTGAACAAACATTCATCTGCGTTCTGATAGCAAGTTCTATGGTGTGGCAGTTCTGGAAAACTGCTTTTTGATGCATTTTAGGCCAGGTGTTCGTGAAACAAGAGTAGGGGATTACTTAGGCCCAAAAGAACGCGAATTGCACGATATCTTGATACACTTTGTAGAATGTTCTAATGTACACAATAGTGATAGAAGCTCCAACGCCATTTACTCAAACCTTTTGTTGCAGCTGCAAGGTTATAAAGAATCAGTCCGGGGCTAATCCGTTTCTACAAACGTAGGGAAATGAATAGTAGTTGTAGCGTTATCAGTTCAGGCAAAAAGCGAAACTTACGACATGTAATCGAGTCTAATTCTACCGGGTGGGTGGACCAAAAGAGAATTTCAAATGTTTCAGAATTCGTCATGCGGAGAATGCTTGAGGTAATGGACCACAGGAGGCCTAGACTATTATGGTGAGGGGGCCTTCCTTCTTTCTAACGCATGATGTATCAAGGTCTTATCTTACCTTAGAAGCTTTAATTGAAATTAAAAGGACTGACATATGAACTCTTCTTGCCTATATTTCATATTACAGCCATTTAGTTTGTTTCTTGCATCCTTGTTCTTGGTCAATCAAATGCGGCGTCTCGATAGTACCCATCAATGCATAATAATGATCATGATTGAACCCCTAACTGCTTTAGTACTGTACTGCAGTATATGTTATCTATGCTCTTTATATTTTTATATTAAACATATGTCATAGTCTTTATATTAAACATATGTCATATACTGTAGGAAGGCCCCCTCACCACAACAGTCTGAGCCTCCTGTGATTGGACTGAATAAAGTTTGATTGATGTCTAAAAGAAGGAAGCATTTTTGTGATTTTGTTCTGTTTTGCTGGGTATTGGAAATATGCTAACAAGTAATTTACAATAAATCCGTAAATCTAGAATGCGTGAAAGGGGCCTAAACCCTCAACTAAAACAATAAATAATGTCCTCCCTCAAACACAGTAGATTCTCCTGAAGAGTTACAAATCACAACTTTATCAAAGAAATAACGTATTTAATCTGACACTCTTATAAAAATCACTTTTGAAGCCTTGAGGGAAAAGAAATGTAGTTGCATGTTGCTCTCAGTGACGATATTACGTTGAAAACCAGTAGCCCTGTTCTGTCGTCCGGGGTTCCTATCATTCGGTATCGTGCGCCTATGCTGGCCTTACATCAAATGTGAAACGGTATTTGTCAGTAATTAATTGTATTGTATGCGTAGCATTTTGTAGTTGTTTTACTTAATCTCATTTATTTGCATGTCTTTATGTTAATGGCCACGGGCATAGTCATTGTCTTTTGCTGCCTGTGGTATCGTACCTGTAGTGTTGTATTGTAGTATAGTAATTAGAAAATATAGTAGGTAACATGTAATGTAACATTTTATGAATATAAAAAAAAAATATATTACGTATCCCCTTTGCACGCATTTCGAAGTAAAGGAAGTTTCATAAATTCAATTTTACTTTTAGCTATATTTACAAACAATGCTCAGGAACATAGAAGGAAAATCAACAAAATATTTCAGCCTTTTCGACAATCAACCAAACTGATTCATACCAATACCTCAAGATTCTCAACATAATGAATTTTCCAGCTGCACGTCATACCAAATTAGTACAAACATACCGGGTGAACCAGAAAAAAGATCCCACTTATGAAAATTCGTAGCATCAAGAGTACTGGATGGATTGGAATGAATCCATATCATATTTGCTTGACCGCCAAAATATTGAAGTATTTTTATGATTCTTCTCGCCTTCTTACGAGCATTGAAAAAAATGGTAAATTCAAGTTTACAAAAACTTTGTGTAAAAACTTAATGACAAAAACTTTGTCCGAAATCTATTTTCATTAGCGACATTTACACAGACTCCATCTACAGATTTCGATCGAAAGGTTGAGTTTTTCAAGGGCCTTGTAGGTATTCCTAGTACTGTTTTCGTGACATAGTTGGTACAAAGAGTAATTGTTGTCCTGTCTAGATGACGTAAGAATAATTTTGTGGTTTCAAATTCCAGTTTTGATGTATGACCACAGGGAATCAGACAGCGTAATTTTTTATTGGTCAACACTAACAGACGTTAGAATTTTCCAGCCGTCATGTCATACCAAAATACCAAATAAGTACAAAACATAGTTACATTGGATCTTTTTTATCAAATCTTTACCTCATATTGATGGAATCCCCACTCTGGCAGCACAGCACCGGTGACCTAAAAAAGAATATTTAGTGATCAACGAGCTTGGGGAGAATTTTGCAGTGTCATCTAAGAGAAAAGCACCTTCGGGGTTAGTCTAGAATCGCACACTTCAATATGATTTTGGTAGGGTTTTGGAATGATTTTGGTAGGGTTTTGGTGAGAATCAGTACAAGCACATATGCGGTTTGTACTAGCAACAAACCATATCCAACAGTCAATGAAAACCTTTTGAACAAAACATCATACCCTGTTTGGTATGTTTGGTCAGAGGTCTCGTCCATAGCCAAGAGAAGACTCTAGTTTTTATCCATTAATCACAACGATAATCAAAACAAAATAAAAGAAAAGCAAATACAAATCTATTATCCTTGTATTTATAGTAAAAAACAGTTAAAAGCCCAGCAAACAAAGTCTAGACGCTTTGTCCAGGAAACCCAAAAAATACTACTATTTTATTACAACCATGTCTCATGAGAGTTTCTTATCCATACTATGTTTAAATCATGTCTCTCGAGGGAGTTTCCTTTGGACTTATCATGGGCATAGTTTGGCAACTTTGTCAAACTTTAAAATTAATATTGTAACAGTTACTGCCCCTTTTGTCAAATAAATGCTACCCTAATCATCGCCACGATGCTGTGCTTCTGAAAAAGATAGAATTTTCTCGCTCAAACTCATATAATTTTAGTACATTTTTGCAGCTTTCAACTCATGCCGGTATCATGTGAAAGTAGTTTAAAACATCAATTTGATCAACCTGGTTCCCAAGGGTATCTTATGTTGTCAATAGGAGGCTAGACCTCAACAGATAATAGGCTATACCTCAAAGGAGGTGCTGCAGTTTACGGAAAATCTTCGTTGTCACTGGGAACGAGGTTGCCATTCGATAACATGAATAAAGCATCTTTAAAATGGCCAGTTCGATTATCCTCTATAATCTGTATTCTTCAAAAGGTGCAAGTTATAAGCCCATCTTGTTATGATATGATAAAGCAAGGTCTTACTTTTAGCGATGCAGATGTGTTCACATGAACAAGCCGTATTTGAGATTCAATAACCCTCCAAACATTCGATGGATCAGGATTCAGAATTTCTAATCTCCAGCCAAGCTGTGGCGCCATTGAGACATTGTGATCTATATATCCAGACACTTCCATATTATACGGATTCACTGGTGCAGCGACGTCATGACTGTAGTGAAAGGATAAAAATACGTTTGAAAAGCTACAGAGTCGTAGAGCTACCGAGTGAGTAAAGAGAAAAACGCAAGGCATTTGAAGAAATACTACTCCCTCCCTAATTATCAAGGTGATAATACTATCTTGTTTCATTACCGATACGTTCAATTAGATTGAGTAATTTACAAGGCTTTAATCGGTCATTCCTTCCCGTGGATATGTGAGATTTTCTGCAGAAAGCCCCTTTCAAAAACCTGCAAAAACGAGCGCAAACGACGATCAAAATTTCCTTGGATTTGCTTCCTAACACTAATGACACTTACATGTAATAGCATATATTGTACTGCAGCAATATCATGCTCGGTATGTCAAATACGCATAAAGACAATTTGAAAGAATCCGGAATAGAGTCTTAGCTATCATCAATGGAAATAGCCAAAGAGTTCAACTGCCAACTGTGAATCATGCAAGAAATAAGAGATGCCTTGTTGAGGTGTTTAAATGCCAAAACGGACTAGCACCAAGACTGTTCGAAGGCTATTTCAAGAAAATTCAACATCACAAGGAAACCCGTGGGAACAACATCAATCTTTTGCTTCCAAAAGTTCGCACTGAAGCTGGCCGCAAATCATTCCTCTTTCAAGGGTCAATGATATTCAACAAACTGCCAAATGCGTTGAAAGGAGAACGGTCAATTGTAAATTTTAAGAGATAATGCAATGAACTTGACTGTGATTTTTAATTTTATTTTTGTATTATCTGGCTTTTTAAACTTGAACTTGTAATTTGATATCTTTAATTTTTTTTAGACTTTTAATTTTAACAGGACCTTGAATGATAGCAGCTTCTGTGCAAGCTGACCAAGTTTACCTGTATAAATATAGATTATTATTATTATTATTATTATTATACTTCGTCCTCTTGGGAGAATGGAATCCCACTGAATAAGTTTTTCATAACAGGGAAAGACCTTTTCATCCTCCCAAGAGGATAGCATGTGCTAAAAGCGTGTTCAAGTCATTGCTGAAAGGTAGAAATAGTAAGTAAATTTGCTCATGACTTTAGCATGTTTTAAGATTGTCAAAGGGACTTTCTCCAGAAAATTCCTTGTAGAATCTGAACGGAGTGACTGATCTCAGCCAGGAAAAATTCCAAAAATAATTGAACGTGTTGGCTATTCAATCAGATATTGTAAAATATCATTGCTATGATATTTAGAGAACAGTAGTCTCTCAAACGTCGGTTGCCTTTTCTGACTCACCCGGGAGACAAAGCAATGTCACTATACAAATGAGAAATGTTTATTTCCATTAGGGACTATTGTTGAAAACAAGGTCTCTTCTTGGTCCTTTTGTTACTCATCTCAATTCAGGAATGTTCTTATTTGTTCTCAATTCAGAAATGTTCTAAATTTTTCGCTGTTTTTGGTGTATTTAGGCCTCTTTATAATTCAAAAATTTGTAACTTTAATTCTATTTGTCTCTTTATTATACAACTGCAAAGTTCTAAATTTTTGATGGCGAAGAACAATCTATCAATATCTTAACTACACTGGCAAATCCTGTACTTGATCACCTAGAAGCAGTATATATTTGTATATTTTCTGTTACTTTGAAGATGCCCTGTGGGCGAAACTAGTCAGCACTGAAATAAAGAATAAAAAGCGCAAAAAACCAAATTGATGACTGTTTTCTTTGAGTAGTTAGGCCCTCTTCAACGGTATACTATGTATATTTTCTGAAGTTGCTTAAAATCACATTAGAAAACTATCAAAATAGTGCAAACTTGGGGGAAATCCACAAAAATGTGATACAATCCATTAAAAATGAAGTTAAATAAAAGCATTTACACGTTTTTTTATAAGAAACTGGTTTATAAGAAACTAATACTACGATGACCAAAAATTTAAGAAACTCTAGTACTACGCTCAAGAACAGTTAAGAAACTCTAAAACTTTATTTCTGTATTTCTCTCTTATTCTATGTCTCTGTAACAAAGGTACATTTGTCTTTTCTTGACTTTTAACTGCAAAATTGGTAAATTTTTGCCTTGATGTGCATGGCTTCTTCTTGATGACAATGTCAATGCAAAATGGAAGCCCTTTCTCGAGAAGAAGGCTCAACTTCGAACATTACCGCAATTTTAGGCCCAAAAAATAAGAAACTCATTAAGAAACTTTTACTACTAAAACACCGAAATTTTCATGCGAAATTAAGAAACTTTTAGTACTACGTGCTGATCCAAGTTTCTTGTAAAAAAAACGTGTAATCATCCAGACATGAACAAAACTTGATAAAATTGCAATTTGCTTCTCAGTAACATGATGTCTACTTGGATTTTTGCTGAAAACGCCTATCGTTTCCACAGAAGTTAAACACATTTCAGAAGAGAATCTAACTCACTGTTGCGTCTTTCGGCACAACACATCGTTCAGAATCGTTGCAAAGTGTACATTTAACAATGACCAAAGTATTTTAGCTGTATGATAGGAAAGAATTCACAAACCTGCTTAGGCCTCTGCCAGTTGTCCCATGGACTAAGTTGATAATATCACCATTCTGCACTGGACGAGGAGGAAACTCAACTGAAAGGCCATCACTAAAATGGAAACAATGTGATGTAGAGAACACAGTTATATTAACAGAACGCTTGCTTTCATGTGTCACTTTTGCCTCGTAAGAAATAATCTATCATTATAATAATAATAATAAAACGAATATTTATACAGGATAAACACTTCAACAATTAAAATACTGTTCTTATCACTGCGTGTCCTGTGCCCTAGACCTGTAATGAAATTGACAGAAAATGTATTACATTAAAAACGCAGAAAAAATCTTACATCTACGACTAAAATCTATGAAACCTACTTTGACATCGAGATAAAATAATGTTTCTAACGTAATTAAAATTGTATCATTCTAAGTGCTTTTTAAGTTTTTCAACATATTCCTTGTGTATCTCTGTTCGACGCATGTCTAAAGGTAGCTCATTGTACACTTTTTAGCGCTCATATACAAAAATATTGTCGTGCATATTCTTTTTTGATACTCGGTTATCACAGGGTGTAACTGTTATTGCTTGTTTCCTTTTCATGCTTTATCGGAGTAAAATAATTCTGAAAATATCACAGATATCTTTGTGGAAGGCTCTCATTTTCTATTCGCATTTATAACTGACATGAGCCCGTTGTCTACTGTTTCGTCACCATAGACTATCTTCAATGACAGAGAATGAAATGAAGACAGTCTGCTTGTTTGCGTATTTGACAGCTTCAGTCGTAATATACCATAACGATAGTTGTACCAGCTGCAACATTGTCCATGTACGACCTCAATTTTGGCAGAAGTCGCAGCCTACCAGATGCACACTTGAAGCATTTGTCAAAATGGGAGCTCAAGTTAAGTGTGCTATCCACATGGACGCCAAGATATTTGTATTCCGTTGTATTGTTAATTATAGTTGGTGTTGGTGGAGATATTGTAACTTTGAGTTGCCCGCGTCGCCCACATCCTTTAACGCAAGTTATTATGTCTTCCCAAAATGTGCTGTTTGACAGCAAAATGAATTAAACATTATCAATTAACTTCCCGCTACCATTGCAGATTTAATGAATGTTCCAAACAGTACATTTGCAGAAAGGAACTGTTTGCAAAGACGCATACGCTCTGGTTTGATGACAATAGCAATAAACACAGGACAGCGCAAATGAAGCAAAGAAATTCTTGCACATTGCAGAAGAAAGATCTACCCTCACTGTCTGCAATCTTCAAAGGGTTAACAATAGACATACTCTACAGTCCTATTTATTGCAACAAACAACAAAATTGCTGATTTATTTGCTGTGTTTCGAGACTTTGCTTGGGTCAAAACATCAGAGCTCTGGTTTGGAGGTGACAGCAAATTTGAATTTTCAATATTAATACTCAAAACTCAAAGCACAAATATCAACAAACAAGGTATCTATGTTCATGTTAAGTTAATTATCGAGGAACATATCAAAAATGGTTAGCCATTGATTGAAGCTAAATTTTCATCGCCAGGCCTGATCGAGTTTTTTTATATTTTAGGGTCACCCGGTACATAATCAAACAAAGGAAGTACGTACGAATCAGGCCTTTTGACAATCCACCAATTGTTGATATCCTTAAAGGCATAACACGTGACTTGCTGTTGCGCACTGCTCCCTCTGCCATCAGGATACTTAACCGGATATAGATGGGGATGTGAATGAAGCCAACACTGCTTTTTATGAGTATTTCGTAATGTGATTTGTGAACCATATGCCACTTCTACGAACAAGAAATTATTGTTGTTAGCAAACAGGCATATAGCTGCAGGCAGTCAATGAAGCGAATTTCTACGAGGTGTCTGGAAAATCTTCACATGTTAGATTGACTCAACTGGCGTTTGTGTGTTAAAGTTAGTTGACAGAGCTAAGTAGGGATAATCTATAAATAGGACAAAGAAAATCCTTACGCTATTGTTCCTCTAGCCAAACAATGTACACGCACGTGTCGAAATCATCAAATAAAGTAGGCAAATTTTAGACTTGGATATGCAGCTCTCGAGTCAGCTATTTATCTCTGTCAACTAACTTTTTAAAATAACTATAAATTGCAAATTTTAAATTTCATCGCAGATTTCATTAAAGGGTCTGTTTCACCCAGCATGCCTCGTGCATGCCATCTCTGGGTTGGCCTTTGTTGCTTTCATGGCCCATGAAAATGGCGATACAAATCCTTTAAGATCATCGTAACCACCTTCATATTTTAGTTATGGGCCCTTTACCATAAAAATAGGACTAACATTCAGGTACATCATATCCCACTGTCAAATATTAGTCGCATCTAATCACCCTTATTGCGTTGTAAAGTCCTGCTCAGTAACATTCCAAGCGAAATAAGGAATTCAGAAACAAAAGCCACGCTTGATAAAAAAGTCATCAATGATGTTTTGCATATAGTTCAGAAAGAAATATTATGTTTGAAACGTATGACGTATCATAGAGCTTTTAAACAAGTACAGTATATCATCTCTCTGAAGAAGGGGTAATTGTTGGGCTTTCCTGGAGGATAATATCCGCTCTTCCCTAGAGTATCCCAGTATCTTGGACACAACAACTGTTATTCAGTGAAAATTGAACTTTGAACCTTGAAATGGACTTGCTCCAAGTCTTCTCCTCTGATCCATCCCGGAGAGACCCCCCCCCCTCCCCTTTGTCTCCGGGATGGATCAGAGGAGTGTCAGAGGAGTAGACTTGGAGCAAGTCCAACCTTGAAACAGCTCGATCACATCTTCTCTTCTGTCTATTTTGTCATTCAACTGCATCTGAAACTTTTCGTCATCTTCTTGGCAACCAAAAAATAGTGACATGCACTGATACAAAAGAACCGTTTATCTTTCAACTGATTTAAATTTATTCTCCAAAGGTCACAAAGCTCTGTTATGGTACAAATTTCCTTTGGTAATAAAATAAGGATCAAAGCCATTCAATTGGGATCAAAGCAATTCCATTTCTCTTTCACTTTCAATGCAGGCATGAAATCAACTGAGTTTTCAAATTCGGTAGTAGTAGTAGTAATAATATATTTTAAGTGGGCTGATAGGGTTACTAGCTATTTAAAGCTAATTTAGGCCCACTATGCATGCCGCATCCAGGCATGGGACCCCTAGTTTAACGTTCCTTCCAAAGGACGGCGCGAGGTGAGTTGCGAGGTCAGGCCTCAGAGGTCACCCATCCGAAATTTCACCTCACTCGACCGAGCTTAACTTCAGTCACCTGACGGAAACTGTTTAAGCCACTCGACCACTCACCCGCGCGTATGGAGGTGTGGAGGTATTGTTACACTTTAGTGTTGGATGCTTTCATATTCAATAAAGTGAGGGCTGATAATCAAGAATAAGATTATCAATGAAATAAAGAATTTATTAAATAAAGTTACCATCAGCTTGGTTCTCTGTTATTTTGGCAAGTCCACCCTGCGAAAAAGACAAAGAAATGATACAATTTTGTATCAAGAATAATCGAAAGTAGACATCTCTTGTTTATGGGAAAAGCTTCATCCTGTAGCTAATAACATTGTAATTAGGTTTTTACCACGGCCCTCTGAAAAGCAGCCATTCTTGGCTGATGGGACCACCGTGTATATAAAGAATTTAAAATGAATTAAGATGAAATGAAATGAAACGCTATTTGCGACAAAACAATGACATAACAATAGAAGCAGGGATCCGAGCTAGACTTATGACCTGGAGTCTCTTGTTTCGCTGTGCTATTTGACTTGATGATGGCGCTTCGGTCAACAGAACAAGGTTTACCGCAGGGATACAAGGGATTCCAATAATCAGTCTAGTCGCGAGCCCCATTCAAAAAGTTGAATGATTGCGGAAATAGATTCAATCTCCTTTGTTCATATGCTAATATTCGATTTCAACATGCCCCGAATTGAAACTATTTCTGCTTACATTGATACTTTAACTGCAGCACGGGCTGAGATGCCAACTTGAGTTCAGCTAGAATTGAGTTTCAGCTGTTCTTTCTTCGTGTAAACACGATGAAGGATTACACCATTAACCGAGTTTAAACTCAGCCCGTGTTTGAACTCACCTCAGGTTGAGATTTCAAAACCAAATTCATATCATAGAAACAAATAACGCGAGAAAATGCACCAGAAGGAAAACCCAAACTTACATTAAACCGTTAACCTCGAAAAGACAGAAGAATCAGATGAATTCAATTGCCAATAGAAAGTGTAGGAAATATTCTGCTTTCTTAGCATGCTAATTGAGGTCTGAAATGGTCTTAATCAAGTTCTTGCGGCTAAGTAGTTCTTAGAAAATCGTCTATTTCAAATTTGATGTCAGGAGTACTATCCAACATAAACAGCAAAAGAGCTTTGCTCGCTACATTATTTCGAGTTATAGCAACCCTGACCGGACATCAAATGTTAGACAGATATCATTACAGTGTTACAGTGTTATAGTGGTACAGTATTTAAGAGTTTCTAATCGCATGCAGTATTTACGTGAAGTCGTATTCGTAGTTACCTATAATTTTGCACTTTCATGTAACGGCCATTGGGTAGTAATAGCCTTTTGCTCTCCATGGTATCGTCCATGTAGTACAGTAAATCCCCGCATATAAGAACCTACTTTTTGAGAGCTAGGCTGAAATAGGTTCTTATTTCAAAGGTACAAGACAAATTTCAAGGTATAAAGGTTCTTATTTGAAGAGTGCCTTGCGTAGGCCGTTTTAGAAACTTCACCAACGATTTTCAGCTCTACAATATCTTTTGGCAAGGTTATAATGTACCTATAACCAATGCTAAGCTTTCAAACAACAAGGGAGGAGATTCAAACTTGAAAAGCCAACTGGAACAAAAATGAACCTAATAACAATCCAAAATCAACATTGCTACCCCTGCTATAAGAACATATTTTTAATCAAACTGAAACAGGTTCTTATTTACAAGGTGCATAAGTTAGGAAAAACGGCCTCTTGGTTCTTATTTTTGTTGGTTCTTATATGCGGGGATTTACTGTAGTGCAAAGTAATTGTAGGTAGTATAATCAATGATGTGTTTGTAAAATTTGTAAAGAACGTATAAAAAACTTACCCGCAGTGTTCTTTGGAATGCACTTGACATGTAATCGTCATGAGGACCAGTTTCAGTGAGAACAGCAAACATTATGTAGAATTGTAATAAATAAAGTACCACTGGTAAACCAAACAAGCAACCAGCTCTTGCAAATATGTGATGCCATAATTGTCTCTGGAAAAAATGTACAAGATGAAAAAATAATTTTTAAATACACTTGGAGCACATTTTTTAAATTTGATAATATTTGAGATATTGTTCCGTAGAAAGGTGTACTTGAAATACATATAGGGCGAACATAGGGTTCGAATCTTTGAAAAAAGTCAGTGTAAAATTATATTACATTCTTCTTTAAACAAATGGCTTGGAAGGAACTTTGGGGTTTTTGCTCTACATCTGCCTTGGAAATTTATTGATATCTTGATTAGTTTCAAAATGGCAGCATTTATTAAATTTGAGGCTATGACGTCATCAAATTTCTAAATTCTAAACCAGAAAAACTACAGATTTCTGCTTGCCATCATATTCATTATAAACTATGGTTTTCTTCAAGGTTATATCATTTTTCCTCAATTGGTTTAGGATTTATGATAAAATTTTCCATGAATTTGTTCAAAAATGATTAAATTGCGCCATATTGAAAAAAATCAAGATTTCATAAAATGTCTACGGCAGTACCATAAGTTCCTTTCAAGCCATTCAATGCATAGAGAATGTCATAGAATTTTACACCCACCTTTTCAAAGATTTGAAAGATTGGAGCCCTATGCTTACAGGGCGCGTGAAAGGAACTGCACACCATTTGAAAGAGTTGTGTTTCCAAGATATAAGAGCAATAATATTGCTTAACATATAGTTGAAAAGCTAAAATGTTAAATTAGTTTAGAAATTTACCTGGCTAAAATCGACTACTCTGTTCCAATGTTATGAGGGACTTCCCAAGAAGGTCTTTAAAAACATTCAAAAATGGCCAAAAATCACGATCAAATTTCCCTAAAAATTCTGCTTTCCAGCAATGACTTGAATACAATTGAGCATGTTTTATACTATTGAGAGTATTAAAAAGCCATCCCTGGGAACATGACAAAATTACCCAGGAGATTCCATCGTCCCATCCCTTGTAGTCGTTAAAACGTGCTAACACATGTAATTGTCATTGTTTCAAGACAGGAAATTTGATGATCATTTTAAGCCGTTTTGGGGGCTTTTTGGAGAGACCTCCTTTCAGAGAATCTCCCGTAGCTTTGGAAAGAAAAGGCCGATTTAAGCCAAGTTAATTTTGAAATGTAATACAACATCTCAGTTATCAAACAAGAAATTTGCCTTGATATCTGGAGAACAGTATTGCTTCAAACGTTTCGTTGTTTTATTACAAAGTCCTTTAATCTAAGAAATTGCTTCGATGTCATTAAGAAAGTCCGTCACGCTCATTAATGTAATTAATTGACGCTTTTTCTTTTATTCATCCGGTAGGTATGCAAAGATCAACATACATAGACTGTGTAGACCTTTTGTGGCTCAGGTTAGGTTCTTGAGCTGATAGGAATTTTCTGCTCTGTAAATACCGACAAAGAACATAGTAAATATTGGAAAATTATAAAAAATCCGTAAATTCATGTATTTGTAGCTAATTATTCTGTATTTTATTTCCTTTTTTACAAATTTTACTTTCTAAGATAGGTTTCTTAGATAGGCTTAAATTAGCTCTTACCTTTTAGCTATTTCATATTTGTATCCCTACTTTAAAGAAATTAATAATAATAATAATAATAATAATAATAATAATATGATTATTAAAGAATTGATCGAGATGCCTTGCTTGCTGATAGTTAACAACAAATAAAAAACAAGACTGCTTGTGTGAAAATTTTCGATCTATCGTAGATCTTCTTCAGTCACTAAATGATAGCATTCTATAAATCTAATAGTTAATAAACGTTTAACAAGAGAGAATGTAGCGTTCTATAATGGAAAAAGAATTAAACGTTCTCCTAAATAATGGAATGTAAGTTTCTAATGATGTGGCGTCATGAAATACGCGGTTAATTCGTTTTGCTAAATAGTTTTAAATGAATACGTCCTAGTTCGTTGCAACTACTGTTCATGCCTAATGGTTCGTGAGTTCTAAGTCTGGATATCCATTGACTTTCTTTCTGTGCAAGGATATCAGAGTCCCCTTCAACGTTCTCTAAAACGTGCACCCGCAGATCGCGATCAAAACTGCACAATTCACTGTCATAAAAGTGTTTCCCCAACTCCGTTGCTGTCGGATCGTGTTTCGAATCACTCCGATGCTTGTTAAAGCGCTGGCTCAATGTTGTCGATGTGTACCCAACATAAAGTAAATTATGCTTAGTGCATTCGGCTGCATAAATCACGTTTTTTGATTGACAAGATCCTCCTGAAATTTTGTATTTCTTCCTTGCATTTATATTTTCTACCAGATCAGTTTGCCCCATGTGGTCGCATAATTTACATGGGCGGCCGCGTTTCTTTGAATTCTTCTGTGTGTATCTCACACTCAGTCCTGATGGTCTTTTTACCTTTGGCTGACAGGAAACTAGGAGTGAACGAAGGTTTGGAATGCGGCGGTAAGATACAATTGGTAATAATAATATTAATAATGATAATAATGATAATAATGATAATATTAATAATAATAATAATAATAATAATAATAATAATAATAACAACAACGGTGCAGTTGAATTCTTGTTCATTTACGTACGTTAGAAAGGATGCAAATATCAGCTTACCACAGGTATTTTGACGTCACCAATCAATCGCCAGATATCGAGGAATGTGAATGCTCCGATCAACAGAACAGTCAAAATGCCATTATATTTTACACTAAACAAAAAAATAATATAGATGTAATGGTACTGTGGTATTACAATGTAATAGATTAAATGTTCCAAGATTGTACCGGGTGACCAAAAAAACTTCACGAGCTAGATCACGCCTAGCTTCCAGAAAGCAAATGTCATGAACACAAACAAGATATCAGCATGTAGCTGTAGGCTTACCTAGCCTCACTAAAAAAGTATTCCTGTTTGAAGAATCACCAATTGAAATTGATTTCACGGCCGCTCTTCGATTTTCTTTTTTTGTCAATTTTGTCAATTTTTCAATATATAGCTGATCTTGTAATTGACTTAAAAAGTAGCAAATTTACAGGAGCTCTTTTTAGGGCTACCTGGTTTTGAACCATACTGCAAAAGCACTCATGATTGCCAGATCAATTTTTTTCTGCATGTAAAGAATCTAGTTTGGTCATAAATGACAGAAAGAAATGCGCAAAATCATGGCAGAACTCTATGATGATAAAAAATCTAACAATTTTGACTCTTAGGAAAGATTGACTATTTTGCTTAAAAACTATAGCTCAAAATAAGGTTTTTCAATGCGTAATTGTTCTACCTTGTAACATCAAAAGCAAACATTTTATCATCTATGAATATTTTTGGGTCTTTGACAAAAGAACTGAAAGGTGAGAAAATTTTATCAAAGGTTTGATAATAAATTTTTGGTGATTTTTGAAACAGGAGTACTTTTTTGAACACCCGGTAGCTGTAGGGCTTAGCTATCTTTTGAGAGTTTGCTTGGGCAGTTTAAGCTATAACTACCCTCCGAAAAGCCAGTTTTCAAAAATATGGTAATTCTTTCATCTCTCAGACTTTGCCATCTTTTACAGTCCATGCACGGGGAGGTAGGAAACACTGACTTGGTTTTCCTTTTCATTTTACCACACTTGATTGGCATAATTACTCCAGGGCCTTTGAGGTCATGTCAATCGGATTAAAATGGCGCCTTCGCATGAGGTAAACACAGAAGGAAAATAAGTCGATATGTCACCAATGGAATGATATATTAGGATAGGAAAAACTCGATGTATTAACCTCAAAGCTTTTTCCAAATTCAGCGTTTCCTACCGCCCGTGGTCCAAGTTCTGGAAGATTTGGAAAACCCGAATTTCAAATTTGGTTAGGAGCACAAAATTGGAATAAGGAGCAGAGACCATTTGCAAAACAGCAGATTTTCCCAGACAATTTCAAATCCTAGACTATAATTGAGTTTTTCTTTATTTGCCATTTATTTCAAACACTCACACACAACCGACGTTTAGTTGCTAATGAGGCCTTAGAAGTGATGCAAAAGCTTCAAAAATATAAATAATGTAAGTGTGAGTGTTTAAAATAAATGGCAATAAACAAGAACACAATTATAGTTAATGATTTACCTCCAATTTCTAGAAATACCAAACGTATCGAGACTCACCTGAATGATCCAGTCAAAGCAAGTCCAAGGCACACGAGGTAGAACCACCACCTTGATTGAAAAGGTCTGTAAAAAAAGAAATGGTATGTCATTTAAGTTTCCAGAACATGATACAGTGACGATACTATGTAAGATTAAACATATAGAAAAACTGCAAAGGTACAAAGGGAACAATTTTTACTGGGGAAATAACGAGAGGCAGAGTGCCAGATTTCTTAGTTGCATTCAAATCTACGAGACGCTACGAACTACTCTACAAACAATACAAGGACGATTTATTGAGGAGCAAATACTATGAATACCCCATGGCCATTACATAGAAACAATTAAAGGCACTGGATGACTTAAAAATAACAACACCTACCCACAAAAAATCATATCTCAAAATCATATCAAAATTAAGTGAATTGAGATATAGTGATCTAGTCTACAGGGTGTCCACACAGTCTACAAAGGCATTGAGTTCATATATATAGCTGAGCGTTAACGCTACCCTGAATTTTGCTGACAAACTGCTGACGGCCATTTGTTATCGCACAATAGTTCTAAAGTCATTAGGAGTGGAGACTAAAGGCTTCTTAATCCTTGAACTATCCTCGGGAATTTCTTTGGTTCAATTTCAATAGTGATTAAATCACAACTTTTGTTTTATGATTGAAAGGAAGTTGATATAGACCATTTCGCAATTTGGAGAAAGGGACTGAGGAGAGCGCGGCCCATTCTGACAGCCTTGGCAACAGGGAAATCTAGGGAATCCCCTCTTCTGCAGTGTAAAGTGTACGGTTGGCGGCTCGCTCGCATCTCTCTCCAAACTCGAGTTATTTACGATTTATTTGCAACTTCCAAGAGTTATGCGATGCTTGTTTAGCATGGTAAGTGTTTTCTTTGGATTATGTAGCCGTTTTGCAATCTTTTCGCTCATTTGTGAATGTATTTTGAGCCATTTTATTTCAGTTGTTTCCCTCGACTTTGAAACGGCTCAGTTTAGGCCCAGCTGCAGAAGAGGGGATTTCCTAGATTTCCTACTTGTTGCTAAGGCTGTCAGAATCGGCTGCGCTGTCCTCAGTCCCTTTTGCAAATTGCGAAATGGTCTATTGGTCACGAGCTAGCTATTTATGCAGACTCAGTGCCTTTAAAGGGGCTGTACAAGATTCTTGTAAACAATCGGAAAGTACGGGACAACCCGCGCATGAGGCAAAAACCTTCAGATTTAATGGCGGCAAGTTTCATCGCAGCTTCTACGTAAATTTAATGGCAGCGTTTTCTTGGCTATGTCTATGAAATGCGATGCAACTTTTGAAATCCATTAAAACTTTCAAATATTCGGCGTTGAAACAATTAAACAAATCCTCCATCAAAACTTCGATTACAGAGATTGTCGCAGATACTTTGGATTATTATTCTCTGTGTGAAATCGTCATTGGCTGCGTTGTGTTTAGCCTAAACGCAATCGATGATTTGCCTCGCAGTGCCACGCAGAGAGGACGGGTTGTACAGCCCCTTTAAATATTAAAAAATAAGGATATATTGAAGGGATTCCATGATGAGATAGCCCCCGATTCCTGAGATTTTTCATTAATTTCAGACACCAGAATCTTCCAAATCTCGGGACCATCAATCATAATAAGTTATATTTAGACTGTCCCAGTTCTCTTAGCTAAGCTCCTTTTAACTTGGTTGATTTACTTTAAATCTTATTCTAGTGACAAATTCCATGACTTAAATCTTAATCTTCTATCAGTTATGGGTAGGACTCAGCAAATTAAATTTTAGCAGGTTTAGGCATAACTTTACAGATACAGTCAAGCCCTTGTGTCCCGCAAATGATGAGGAAGAGGACATGGAACATTTCCTGCTGCTTTGTCATTCTTATAACGGGCCTAGATCTGATCTGATCTTCTCAATAGCGTAAATGTAATATTGCTGCCTCGTGGTTTTTCCTCTCTTTCAAATTAAGTTTCACTTAGATTCATTTTGTATGGCGACGAAAGGTTAACCATCGATATTGCGAATCAGAAACCCAGACCTGACAGCATATGCGCAATGTGTTGAGCGTTGGGGACTCTGGAGCGGGATCAGTAGCGGTAGCAACTGCTGTCGTTGTTGTTCTCCCGTCCGGGGTTCCTATTGTTCAGCACCATACTACTATGCTGGCCTGACATCCAATGTGAAACGGATTCTAGTATTTATCAGTAATTTATCGTATTTGTAGCTTTTTGTAGTTGTTTATTTGGTTGCTATTTTTTGCATGTTTTTATGTTGTTAATGGCCACGGGGTAGTCATTGTCTTTTGCTCCTTGTGGTCCCGTCCCTGTAGTGTTGTATAGTTTGTAAAGTAATTAGAAAGTATAGTAGGATGTAGATGTAACATGTATTGTATCATTTTAAATGATTATAAAAAAGGTTAACAAAATAAGTAGCAACTCGATGTAACCCTCAAATTCATTCATGCTACAGGACGCTCTTAAATAAAGGGGCATTTCCATCGGTGAAGCTGCAAACTGCTTATCATTATAAACTATACGTTAGCACCTACTCTCTGTCAGTTTACGTTCTAGTTGCAAATTGCAATTAATTAATCTACTTTAATGAATTTTCCTTGTACTTTTGTATGATGGCCGTTACGGTGATGTGTACTTCTGTGCTCCTTGCAGCATCGTAATCGTAGTTTGTCATTGTATATTTATGAGAATGTATATATTAAAAACAAGATCTGAGCGATACACCGTACAACAAAACAATAAACGATAACAATAATGCATAATTTATATAAAATAATATTAATGCATAATTATGCATTATTATAAACGATACAACAACAAATGCTCCGAAGATAAAGATGAAAATGTGGACAAACAGTTTACCTGTTATGTTCTCTCAAAAATTTCAAATAACAGCAAATAGATAATGCAATAAAGAATATAAGCATTGAATCCATCAATATAAATCTTCCTTGTACAACCATCATATTTTCTGCAAAATAAGATAAAGTTTAGCTATAAATCCTTTAAACCCAATGCACCCGGACAAACCAGAATTTATACACTTTCTGTATAAAGGGCTTCCAAAGCTTAGGGGGTGAATGGCTGAGCGGCTTATACAGCTTCCGTTAGGTAACTGACGTTAAGCCGTTTTTCCACAAGGCGGATTTTTCCGCGCGCAGCGGAGCGGCTATTGTTTTTAGAACAATGCACATTCCGTAGGGATTCCGTGTGTCCTCATCTTGATCAGCCATTTTGAATCCCTGTCTTGCTCGTGGCTTTTCTCTTGATGTCATGTGTCAAAGCTTTCGAGCGATTTGATTGGTTGGCGCCATCGAGCGCGGCGGAAAAGTTGAAGTCAATCCGACTTTCAAGTACGCGCGTAGCGGAGCGACAAGACGTGGTAATTGTTTGTCAAAACAATGCAAAACAATAGCCGCTCCGCTGCGCACTGAAAAATCCGCCTAGTGGAAAAACGGCTTTAAGCTCTGTCGTTTGAGATCAACATGAGGACGGGTGACCTTTTGGAGGCCTGAGCAAGCAACTCACTTTGCGATCCTTCGGAGGGAACGTTAAACGAGGGGTCCAATGCCTGGATGCAACATGCATAATGGGCCTAAATTAGCTGTAAATAGCTAGGATTCCTCCCAGCCTACTTAAAATAAAGTACTGAATAAATGAAAAAAGTGCTTAGAATGATCTCAAAACAAGCATCAACAGAATTTGCACCCGAAACACAGTTGATAGGGTCTCAAAAAATGCTTGTGTGGCGTGGTAAATTAAAACAGGCACTTAAGCAAGCTCTATAGCCTCTTCAACTTAATAAGCACGCTTTTCAAGTTCGAAAAATCGAGCCTACATGCACTTGTAAGGGGTCCACTGTAATACAATGTGTGTGCATAACAGCATAGTATAGAAATTATTCTCTAGCTCACCAAATATAACCAAAATAGCTCCAAGAATAGCCATCCAATAGGAGCAACCAAATTCTAGTAAAATCTGCAAGGAAACGATAAAATTCAGTCATGGAGTATCATAAAATTTCGTAGTGAGAAATGCATTTGATAAATCGTAATTTTAATCACCCTTTCAGACGAACTTTGGGTATCCTTTCAGACAAACTTTGGGGAAACTTAAGAGGCACATAAGGGTCAAGAAAAAGTCACGGCTCCAAGGCTGTGAGCCGTGGGGAGATTTTGCTTATTAAAGGGCCTCCGTCGCCAAACAGTAAACAAATCCGTAAACTCGCACGTGTAACCAATTATCCATTGTTCGTCCATTGTTTTCTGCCGTTTGTTTGGTGGCTTCACCCAAGCCACCAAAAAGTGACCGTTAAAAATCCACTTATATCCGAGCAATCGTAGAAGATATGAATGTTTGGTTTGTTCCTTAGTGAAGTACAATGATCTATGTCCAAACAGCAACTTTCATTTGGAAAAAAATATGAAAATCCTGTGTGATATCACCTTTCAAAAAACTGCGAAAATCATCGTTTTGTTTACATTTTGGCGACGGAGCCCCTTTAATGACACCTTTGAGTTGAGGAAGTTTTAGTAATTTTCATGAAAAATTATCGTTTGTACCGGGTGTCCCAAAAAAATGTATACGGATTTGGTTGACTCTAGCGCTGTGAATTTAGCTTTAATCAATGGCTAATTACTCTTAAAATGTTCCTCGATAGTTAACTTGAACATAGATACCTCGTTTGTTGGTATTGATCCTTTGAGAGCAGATATATCCATCTTGAAAGCTCAAATTTGCCCATTCCTGCAAACCAGAGCTTTAGCCTTTTGGCCTAAGCAATTTCTTAAGGCACAACGTATAAATCAACGATAGCCTTGATAAAATTTGAACAATATTCGATCTTGTTTATTCTGTTGTCCAGAAGTCACCCCCAGTCACCCATTGTGAAGTTTCTTAATTTTTCATTAATTTCAGTTCTCAATTTTGATGTGCTTTAGGAATTTGCTTAGGCCATAAGGCCAAAGCTCTGGTTTGCAAGAGGACGCAAATTTGAGCTTTCAAGATTAATATTTCTGCTCTCAAAGCACCAATACCAACAAACGAGGTATCTATGTTCAAGTTAACTATCGAGGAACATTTTGAGAGCGATTAGCTATTGATTAAAGCTAAATTCACTTCGCTGGAGTCAACCAAATCTGTATACTTTTTTTGGGACACCCGGTAGAGAAAATGTTTGAAAGATTTGTTATTTTGATTTGATAACATGAGGAGGGGCAACTTAACGAAATTGGCATCTGGCGGAAGGTTTACCTACTTCTGAACTCTGAGTATAATAACTAACAAAGTTTGTGTCTTATGTAAGGGGGTAATACCAATGATGCTACGGGCTGTGCAATTATTCAATGATACTTTTTCGACATTCAGAACAATTTCGAGGTATCAGTTTGAGAAATCCGACTTCCATAAATCTAGTGGCATTATAGTTTCGAAAGGGTTGATTTTTTGGGTTTTGTTATTCATACACTAAAAACTCTGACGGAAAAACTTGATTCATAGAATAAAACTGTATATTTAAGTGTTGAAATTTTGGGCTATAGTTTATGACAAATAGAAAAAATTTGGGATATCACTACCACGCGCCAAAATAAACTATGCACGTTTGACAGGCCACAATAAATCGTACATTGGGCCAATTTTGAAGATTCATGACTTAATCTTTAGCAAAAAGCCTGACTAAGATTCTAGGATTTTTGGCAATTTGTTTTGTTTTCAGTTCTTAGAGCCAGACGTGACTTTCTTAAAATATTCGTTCTCGAAAACACTGAAAACGATAAAAAAACGTCGATCAAATTTTCTAAAGAATCGACATGAATGGGCAAAGAGAAAACCTTTTCGTGGTGATTTGGGAAAAAGAAATCGAATAATTAATCATGTTTTCTTTCACTAGCTTTTATCGCCAGCGATCGTAATAATTAATAATGATTAATAATTATAATTAGTAATGATAATAATAATAATTAATAATAATAATAATAATTAATAATAATAATCAATAATAATAATAAATAATAATAATAATAATAATTAGTAATAATAATTAATAATAATAATTAATAATAATTAATAATAATAATAATTAATAATAATACTTAATAATAATAATTAATAATAATAATCAATAAAAATAATAATAACAATAATAATAATAATAATTAGTAACAATTAATCGATACAATTGTTGCAAAAGATGAGAAACTTCCCCAAACACAAAATGATGGAATCATAGAAAATCTCTTGATGACTGTCAACAATTTTCATTGCGATATTGAATTCAGCAATATTTTTGCTTATAACCAGATGTCCTGATCAAATTAGAAGAAATTCAACTTTTCGAAGTCTTTGAGATAAACAGTATTTGACATTTAAGATTCTTGAATGCCTTTCAAAAGTGCAACGCGATTAAACTCTAAAGTCTAGGCAACTTACAATGAAATTTTAAACGATAACGAATAACAACTGGTTCACTATACAAATTTTGTGGATTTCTATTGCGATAATGATGAATAGATTTTATGACAATAGATTCAGGGCCTCAGCTCACAGCTGCTATGAATCCTTAATGAAATGTAATCATTGTGTAAATTCAAATTAATGATTTATACCCATAAGTCACAAGCCTGGGAACGGAAGGATTCCGCTGAGAGAACTGAGCAATTCATAGTTTCGAGAAATAAGATCGTCAAAGACAATTGCAAGGGGTCGTAAACCTGACATTGAATTCTGTGGAGCTACAGTGACCATTTTTCATTAAATTTTCCTGGGTCACTAAGCTGTTACAGCACTTGAAATAAACCATAAGCTAAAGAAAGTCGCCAGAACTGAATGGCTTCCAAGGCCCAAAAAATGTCTATATTACCCCCCATCTAATTCACACTGACAAACGCAAACCAGCTTTATCCAAACCAGGTTGAATTTCAGGCAATCAAACTAATTCGATACGTTGAATTGACCAATTAGAACGCAACATTCAATAACCTGGTTTAGGTTAGCTGGTTTAACTTACATTTATGACCAAGATGTATTTTCAAATTCCATGTCAACAGCGATTTAGGCAACTTTCAATTTCCAAGAAAAAAGACAACAACAGCCATTTTATCGATGGATGGAATGAAATTTTTATCGGTATATCTTTCGATCGATGGAATAGCACAACTTTGTGCCTGAAAGCAGACGTGAAAATAACGAAGGAGCTCCAGAAAAAAGCATGTTCTTTTCACGCAGTTCCTTGGAACTAGATTCTCGGGTTCATTTGATTTTGCGAGGTTGCTTCTCATCAAAGTGTAAAGCTTCATGACTGCAGATCCATTTTAACATGATAAAAAGCACTAAACGATCACTTCCTTGAAACCTGAAATCTTAGGTACATTTTAAGAAAACGCCTAACGGATTACGAAAGAGATTACATGTGAAATACAAGACATCTATTGTTGCAAAGTTACTCAAAATTTGTAAATGATATTTTCTTACTTCATACATGCATGGCACTAATAGCGTGCTGAAAACAGCAGGCAACAACCTCAAATACCATATATGTCCCTCATGTTCTCCAAACCCTACGAAATAATATCTA